>CM062805.1:816150640-817567515 GCA_031772625.1 Pinus tabuliformis | reverse complement strand
ACAATCAGCAGGGGGAAAGAGTGGAAGCTCATGAAGATATGGAGAAAGAATTCACCGGATATTTCAGGGACATACTAAAGGAGCCTAATGGAAACAGAGATGAGGCAATCCAAGCTATCACACAGCACATTCTTAAAATCATCAATGAGGATCATAATACTCAACTGCTCCAGCCAGTCACGCTAAAGGAAGTAGAAGATGCCATAGCTCAGCTTAAAGACGGAAAGGCACCGGGGCCTGACGGATTCACGGCCAACTTCTTCCATGAATTTTGGGATCTCATAAAAATTGAAGTCTGGGATCTGGTGGAAGAATCCCGAAGCATGCATTGGGTACTCCCGGCCCTCAACTCAACCTTCATTGCTCTGGTTCCCAAAGAAGCAGCCTCAAACAAACCGGAGAAGTATCGGCCAATAGCGCTCTGTAATGTAATTTACAAACTAATCTCAAAGGTTATTGCAAACCGTCTCAAACCACTCCTACCCTTGCTTATCTCCCCAGAACAGACAGGGTACGTTGAGGGTCGGCAGATCATGGATGGAATTATTCTATCAAACGAAGTCATCCACTCTTTAAAGCTTCTCAAGAAACCAGGTATGCTCCTCAAATTGGATCTTTCGAAAGCCTTCGACAAGCTTAGCTGGAAATACATTCACAAAATGCTCTTAGCCTTTGGCTTTAGTGCAACCTGGACCAGATGGATCATGAACCTCATCACTTCGCCAAGCTTCTCTGTAATTTTGAATGGATCCCCCTCCCCTCCTTTCCGCCCCTCTCGTGGCATCCGGCAGGGGGACCCTCTATCTCCTTTTCTCTTTGTTTTAATGGCTGAAGGCCTGAGCAGGCTCCTCAAATCAGCAGTATCCTCTCATACCCTTAAAGGAATTTCACTTCATGGTCACTCTCCTCAAACGCACCAGCAATTTGTTGACGATACAATGCTCTTTGGACATCCCTCTGCAAAAGAAGCCTCTACTTTCAAATCCCTTCTATCCCTCTTCTCTGAAGCTTCAGGCACATCCATTAACGCATCTAAATCACAACTTTTTTTCTTTAACACCCCCCCCTTCTTGCAAAGGATTATAGCCAGGATTCTGGGATTTACAATTTCCCACTTGCCATCAAAATACCTCGGCGCCCCTCTTACCGACTCAGCAATCAAGCAGATATCTTGGAGATCATTATTGGACAAATTAGAATCAAAGCTTTCATCCTGGACTTTCAGAGCATTAAATCTGGCAGGCAGACTTGTTCTCATCAAATCAGTTCTACAAGCTATGCCACTTTATTTATTTTCCATCTTAGCAGCTCCGAAAGGGATTTTAAAAGAAATTCGTAATCTTCAGAGGAACTTTCTATGGGGATCCACTAGCTTGAACAGGAAATGGGCTCTTATCAAATGAACAGAGGTATGCAAAACCAAATCAGAAGGAGGGCTAGGTCTTCGAGATCCGCTCCAAAGCAATAACACCATGGGAGCTAAAATTTGGTGGAATTGGGTTTCCAAGCCAAACACCCCCTGGGCCCAATTATGGCAAGCTAAATATGCCCGCGGCAGTCAATGGAATGACCTCATCAGAATCAATCCAACAGCGCAGGGATCTCTTATTTGGAACAACGCAAAAACCCAAAGTAGCTTCATACAGGATCATAGCTTCTGGGAAATTAATTCGGGCAAGACAGCTCGATTCTGGGAAGATTCATGGCAACAACTTCCCAAATTGGCTAATCTGTTCCACAAACCTCTCTGGCAGGCTCAAATGAACCAGGCAAGCATTCATTTGGTACACCAGTTCTGGCAGCCATCTACAAATCACGACTTCCAATCATGGAAACCGACGCGTCTCTGGCAAGTAGATTGGCAGGGAGAAGTGTACACAGACATAGACCAGGAACTTAGCAATAGGCAGATTCGCCTCTCGAATCAGCAAGACAAACTCAGATGGGGCTGCACAACCAAAGGTATTTTTACAACCAAGGAAGCTCATCATCTGCGCTATTCCAATCTCAGGGCGGTTAAAGATCAACTATGGGAGCAAGTATGGCAAGCCGGGCATTGGCCCAAAATTTCAACCTTTCTATGGCTTCTCAGCAGAAAACGTATTCTTACCTGGGACAATCTGATTAAAAGGGGTATTGTAGGGCCATCCAGATGCCCAAATTGCAACATAAATTGTGAAACCATCAATCATTTAATGGAAGAATGCCCATTAGCAAAACAAATCTAGGAAAAAGTCGAGAAATGTAATATGAGAGCACACCCCAGGCTGGAGGACATAACAGAAACCATAAGGACCTGGGAAAAATATCCATATAAGTGTCGGATTCTTAACTCCTTATGGCGCATTATACCAGGATTTCTATATTGGACACTGTGGAAAGAACGCAACCACAGAATCTTCAATAGCACTTCTAGATCCATAGATGATCTCTGGCTCCAGCTTAAAAAGAATTTACAGGAAACTCTGGCCATCAAAGTCTGGAGTGATGATGATATGCCGGAAAATCATCAAGAGCGCTGCATTATGAAGGAATGGAATCTCGATCTTAAATCCTTAGTCAAACCGACCACTAAACCTTCTACCAGATCCGCTTCACCTTCCTTTTGGTCCCCGCCTGCACACAATTCCTACAAGCTAAACTTCGACGGGGCGGCCAAAGGCAATCCAGGCCCTGCAGGCTTCGGAGGAGTAATCCGCCGACATAACGGAGAAGAAATGCTAGTATTCTATGGCTCAATAGGGAAAGATACAAATAATGCCGCGGAGCTAGAGGGTCTTTGGAAAGGAATATGTTTAGCTGAACAGCATCACCTTTCACCTCTAGAAGTAGAAGGCGACTCTCTCATTCTTATAGAGGCAGCTAAAAGAATGCAAGCAGGAGCTAAGGCAGTCAAAATAGCAAAGAGCTGGAGACTATTAAATCGTCTGGAATCCCTGGAAGAAAAGCTCCACGCTCCCCACAATCTATCCTTCCATCATGTAAGAAGAACAACTAATCAGGTAGCCGATCGGCTAGCTAATCAGGGAGTGTCTCAGTCGACTCATTTCTTCTCCGGCTCTTTGGACATGGTTGAAGATGACAAACTCAAACAAGAATGCATCTCTTTGGTGCACAAAGACATCCTTCCCCCGGATGCGGGTGTCCAGCATGCGTGAGTGGCAGGTAGCCATTAAGGCTCTACCGCATCTCCATACCTGTCTCAACGCCAAGGCAGAGAGCAGGTACAAGTATGCGATGGCAATCAGAAGGCATTCAAGGCTCCAGGCAGTTGAGGTTAAGGGTAATCAGAGCACGGTTGAGGTTGCATTGATGGCGAGCGAGCCTGCTCCGGTCTCGAGGAGATCTGAAATGATGAAGCTCGGTACGAAGCATTTGGTGAGGACGAAATTTTTGTTATATACTGGTACAACAAAGAATGCCGTCAAAGGTATGTTATCTGTAGTTGGCAACGGGAAAACCACCGCTCTGCAACATCACCTCCAGCATATTGAGCAGCGTCTCCGGGAGCTTAGGTTGGATCCGGTGATGCGTCGTCGAGGTGTGCCTTGCCGTGGTGGGCGTTTAGGAGTCCGCTACGAGACAGAGAGGGAGGAACCACCTCCGATAGCTCCTATGGCCACCATCTCCCCTTCCTCTTCCAGTTCTGAGGAGGATTTTCTGCTCATGAGGGATTCCTATCAGTCTTTCCGCCTACGCATTCCCAGAGGGCTCCTTCAGACGGATGTTATGGTCAATTTCACTGTGTATCTTTCAGAGGCACCTCCTATCAACCCCTCATGGCCCTCCCCTGCTTTTGATAGTCTCCACAGCAACGAAGTTCTGCTGGGGGATATGCAAGGAAGATTGCATAGGATGCCCCGTCGGCAGGCGCCCATGGAACATGTCGACCAGCCTCAGCAGGCTCAGAAGCAAGAGAATTCAATCTGTGATGAATCAATGATTGCAGAACCGGTTCACGCTCTTCAGGATTTGGAGGGGCATATTCAGGTGGATGAGGAGTCAGTCATATGGCTCGATCCACCCAGCCCGTTGCAAAGGCAACCGCCGACGACGCCCAGTCACCCTTCCTAATTCTGTTCGAAGGCGCTGCTCCAGGTTTCTGTTTTTGTTTTGTGCACTTGTCTATGTTGGTCAATTTCTCAATCACACTCAGTTCCAGCTCTAGGCCCATAGTGGCAGTGTGTTAAAAGTCCGCGTTAGTAAGGTTTTCGAGTCTGTTTTTGTGAATTGTAATGGTGTCCAAGAGGCACATCTGGACATTTTTTGTAATGCTGTCTCAAATGTCTGTTAGTTTGTCCCAGCTGTCACAGTCTGAGGGTGGCCTGGTCCCCCTCCGTGGATGTAAATTATGTAAATATTTTCCTGCTTAATAGAAGTTACTTTTACCCAGAAAATAATAATAATAATAATAATCATCATCATCATCATCATCATCATCATCATCATAATAATCTAATTTTAAGGTCACAACCAAGCCAAACACCAAATTGGTGCATGAGACCCTCTTTTTTACGGGACAAGAGATCCACCTCCAAATATCAATTTGAATGCTAAATTCTACATAATCGTGGTACGTACTCTACCCCCCTCTATATTTGAAGATGTGACCTCTTACAAGGAAGCACATGTTCTAAAAGATAAACGTATAAAATCACATACAACGAGCATACAAGTATCTTGGATATAACGTTTTTATACCTAACATGGATTAGAAACATTTCATAATAAATAATTTTTGAATATCCTAGTACCAAGTATAATCTTGTCTATATCATACGTATGGCATAAGAGTATACCATTTTGAACACAAAACATTAGAGACATGGAGAGATTCATGGCCAATGAATCAAGATACAAAATAATAAATAGTTAGTCCCCTCCCCCCCACTCAAGACAAAAGTGATAACCAAAATTAAAACATATAGACTAACAATCAAGTAGATTGGAAAATCAAAGTATTACTAATAGTTACCTAACAAGCTCAATAGGGAATCCAACACCCTAAATTAAACCAATAATTACATTGATTTTGATTTAGAGATGATGAATATTGGGACTCCATGCTTATTAGACACCCATTTTCTCAGTGTGACTTGGGATATTCACACCAACCACATATAAATATTACATAGCTAGAAAATAAGTTAGATTTCAAATCAAAATTCCTAGAATAAGGGACAACTTGAACAATTACATTCTTAGAATAGAGGATAGAAAACATCAAAAGATTTACCTAATGAGAATAAGGAAAATGCATCATACTATAAGGGGATCACCATAATCTAGTTGAAACCACCCAAATTCCTTCACAATAATAACATTATAAAACATATGTAGAGAATATTGCATGTAATCAGATAAATCCATTTTCAAAACATATAAAAAAATAAAAATAAAAAAATTAGACAATGTATAGGCCTTAAATCACAAACAAAATTGTGAAAATAGATTGGAAAAGTGGAACACATGCAAAACAAGTCAGTAGAATGCATGGTCATTGTTGACATGAGTTTCAAATACATCAATATTGCTATGTTGGAATTGTTTCCATGTGGGCATTGAAGCTATGTTGGAAACAAATCAAGAAAAACATTTTTGAAGGAAACAAAATGGTTTTCATTCTTGATTAGTTTAGTTTAACGCTTTGTTCCTTTATTCCACTAAAGGAGAATAAGAATGGAAAAGAGGAAGTTGCATTCACAGAGGAGACAATCCCAAACTGAGCATGTGATTTTGTTTTTCTCTAATCAAGATACAAGGATCGTAAATCTATAAACCAACTTTGTATTGTTTCTCTTAATGAATTAATCATTATTATTTTTCTTCTGTTCCTATAGATAATGTTTTCTGTAATTGATATAACTATTAGTGTTTGATTTGCATTTCCTTATTGGTTTGACATAACATATTTGAATATCCAAGCATATATAAATAGATTGTTACACCTTGTTTCTAGGCATCTTCATAGAATTCTTTGTTGTTTGGATCTTTGGAGTTTATCTATACTTATAGATTCATCATAGCATCATATTAAGCATGTTTATTAGCTTGGTTTTCATGTTGTTACAAACCTCATATTAGAAACAAGGTTCACAGTTGTTAATTTTTTTGGTCTCCTATTGATCAAGAGATTAATGAATAGATCAAAGGGGTAACATAATATGAGAAATAGGGCATGCTAGGAACATTTCCATATCACATATGTACTTCAAGGGCTGATGAACTAGAAAGTTTGAGAGGTAAATAATTATGTTATTCATTCAATGTAAAATAATCAAAAGCTTCTGGTCAACCTAAAGAAAAGTTCAAATGAATTCAAATTCTACCATAATCTAAGAAATAGGGCACCCTAGGAACTCGTGTACACTACACGTACTTCAAACCAATCGGTTTGTGAGACAAATACTTATGCACTTATTGAATGTGACATGACCAACTACTTCAGGGCAACACTTAAAACCTTATTAGCAAACTCGTATTCAACCCACTGCAACAATATCATGAATAAAGGAAATGTTCTTCACGATACATAATGAATGTTTCATGAAAATTTCAGAATAGATAGAATAAAACCCTTGCATTAACATATATCCAAGCCCTGGGTTTTAATTCAAGTGTTCCTCCCTTCAATGAAAAGAAATTTTTAATAATGATTATGACCTGATCATTTTCAATAGGCATACATAATCTAAAATTCAAGAAAATGTATAAAAATGGGGGTAAATAAATTAAATGATATGTGCGAGAAGGTATTGAGCGAGGAAAATACTAGGTTGAACTTGGTATTGATATTCTCTTAAGCTCTTCATAAGCTCGACGAAGGTTGAATAACCCATGAGTGTTGTTTGAAATGAGGAGCTTCGACATGCCCTCCTAGTCAATTGTCTTATTATCCTCTCCACAATATTCTTTCCACTCATTTTTACCATGCAATTGGATCTTGTGGCCTATGTTCTACTTTTTTTTATAGTTTCTCACACCCTTGGCCCACTCTATCCTTTGATAAATGAAGGATTATTTGCCAAAGTTTTCGTATAAAACTAAATATTAAGGGGAAGTGTTACCTCAAATGGATGCATTATTTCATTAAAATCATTTATCGATAAAACATTATATCTAAATTTGGGGATGTTTTCTTTAACTAGGTTAGAGTTGTAGCTACTACAACACCCCCCAAAATTTTCACCCTATACAGTTGAAATTTTGGGCCTCCATTTCTTTTTAAAATTTTCATGGTTTTCTTTGTTGCATTACTTAGTAATGCTCATGAAAGTAGTCCAATCATCACCAAATCCATTCCCTAGATGAATCCTTGTTATGAATTTCTTAAGTAATAACCTCTTCAACTTAGCCAAATTTACATAGTAGAAGCTTTACTGAAGATGAAAATAATGCACTCTTGGAAGTTTGCTTGTTTTGGCTTTTATTTTGACTATTGGTAAAAATAATCTTGATGCAGGGAAAATTCATCAATGGGGAATTTCTTATATGCATTCCTTGTTTGTGTTTTATAGCCTCAATCTGTTGAAACTATATTGGAGGACTGCCTTTGTGATACTAAATACTAGCATTGGCATCTTATCTCCATTATTCAATATAAAGTTCACCTTATGTACATGGTTAAAGGCCAGACCAAAAATTTCAAGCCATTGACCCATTATCCTATCAAGGCTTTTCAGTTATCTATTGATTTCTATCTAAAGGAACTTGAGCTTAAAGAAGTTTCTTTTTCGTCTAATGTAAAAGAGATTTGTCAAACAAGTGAGATGACACTTGAGTAGGAAAATCATGAATAAATACATAGTGAAAACTTATGAACATTACTCGGAGGCTCAAGTGTTATCTAGATTTATGCAGGAACGGAATGAAATATAGATATGAAAAAAAACATAAAGATACAACAAAAACATAACTTCAATCCATTAATAACAAAGTAGTGAAAATTTTTTACATGCAAAATGGAAATAAACTAGCTCAGGCGATGGTAGCTTATCTCTGAGAAGAGATGTGATGGGTACATGCCTCCTGAACCATATTACGATGACACTCGAAGGCCTATTTATTGTTGAGAAATAATGGAAAACTATAAACATCCAAAAATGTAACCCTAGGAGATGAAGCGTCAAAAGTCCGTGGGCCCTGTTGGGGTAAATTGGTACATTAACTTCCCAGGGTCATAACTTTGGCATACGATCTTCGTTTGATGCGTATGATACCTTGTTAGAAATATCTATTCGAGGAATACAAATTTTGACTACAAACTCATGTCATAGGCTACAAGTTTTTGCTTTTTCTCCACAAAGGAGTCATTTAGGGCCTCAAAACGGCTTCGGAAGTTCAAAACTCGAAAAACTACAAAAAATAGTAAATTGTGCTATAGTTAAGGAAACTTAAAGAAATAATGGTGGGATCCATGTGGAATAGGTGGGTGGACACCAATATCTACCTAGATCAATCCTCTCCCATAGGAAGCAATGGTCCCCATTGCATTGAGTGCCTCCATGAGATGGGGAAACTTTTGCTAAACTTGGTCCCTGGTGAGCCACTTTCCTTGGTGTAGGAGTTGGCCAAATTTGATAACTTGATATAGTTAGATATTCTACTAGCGAGTGTTCTTGAACTGTGTGTCTATGATTTGATCATTCGTGGCTTGTTCCATGCATTATGGGTTTAAATCTATTGGTGTGAATTGTTCTACGATGTCTGATGTGTCCAATAATGGTGGAAAGTATGGCCGAAGGTAGTCCACATTGAAAACTGGGTGTAGACCAAGGAATGGGGGAATTCGTAACTCAAAATAATTGTCTCCCACAACCTTGGTGATGGTGTAAGGCCCATATCCTAGTGGTATGAGCTTTTGATAGGCTTCGGTAAGGCGTTCTTTTTGCAAATGCAACCAAACTTTGTCGCACACGTAAAACTTGTGTGGCACCCAATGTTGATCATGTCGCTGCTTGTACTTAGCATTGGAATTCTCTAATATGTCATGAACCTACTGGAAGATGTGATGGATGTGTTCAATAAACTTGGTTGTTTTATCAACCTCAGAATATACATGTGAGGATTGTTTCTGTGTAATTGCGTGAGGCACAACAACATCAATTAGACACAATGGTTGAAATCCTAAGCCCACTTGAAAGGGATTGTGAGTAGTCTTGTTATGTGTTAAAGACATTTTTGGGCACTGCAACCCCAATCATAAATGTCCATAAACCAAGGGCTCCTAAGTCCCTAAAAGTGTTGTTCCAACCCCTAAAAGAACAAGGTCAACTGATTACAGCATCTCCCAGCAGTTCTCCATGAAAAACTACTCAACACTCATCAAAACTGGACCATCTCACCTGCTCCATGGTCAAAGTGCGCTGCATCCCACCTAAATGCACATAGGGGGTGCGATGCATACTGAAAATCCCTTCTATGGGGTGCGATGGGCGAGAGTGGACAAATGACAAGGTTAATCTGTGAGGTGGAGGATCATGGAATCTTCCAGAAACTTCTCCTGTGACACTTGCCTCTCTGCATTCGCCTAGGGATGAGTAAGAGATCATCAATCTCCAAGTGGAATCAAGAACTATCAGAGAGAGAACACTAATCAAATCTCAAAAGCTGACTCACCCCCCTTGCAAACATCTATATATGGATCCCTCATCCCAGAGATACAGAGGTTGGAATTTTGTATCTTGTAAGGAAGTGCTGCTGGTTTCTTGGTGTAACATCATAGTGTTGGGTGATCTAAGCTTTTCATGAGGTGAAGAAGGGCTTTCTTACTGAGAGGATGACGTTGGGTCAGAACAATTGGTTGTAATCCTCTTTGCTATTCTTGATTATTAATAAAGGTATTCAAGTTTTCCTCCACATTCTTGTATGATTGATGATATATGCATTTGTGTGGTCAATATATATCTGGTCCTATATTATTTATTATTGTAGATCTCTGTTCTTGGATAATGTTATGCTTCTTTAATTCCACAGGTGCTCTTTGAAGCTGGGTAGACGAGGAAGCGAGTGGCAAAGACCTATCAGAAGGGAGAGGAATCAAGCAAGGAACCAAGTGCAAGACAGAGGTTGGTCTCCTTTTTTCCCCTCTTATCTACTTCTCATAAAGGAAAACGAAAGTGGTTTTAGTTTGTTTGTTTCTAAGGTAGCTACCAGCCTTACTGGGACTAGCAGTTCTGCATAGACACTAGATTTCCCGATAACAAAATGGCGACTCCGCTGGGGAGCGAATAGATTTTTTGTTTGTCTATATTTGTTTGCTTTATAAACTTACAGACGGAGCCTGAAGTCAAGCCAGCTAGCCGTTGAATTGCATTTGCTATTCAAGTGCAAAGTAGATCAATGCTGCTTCAGTCTATCTCCGGGTTTTGTTTATAAACTGAACAATCAATTTAAAAGCTCTCTAATTGCCCTTTTGGTGGCTCTAGTAACCTCCTTAGGTCTACCCCTGTGATTTATTTACTGATTACCACTTGCTCGGCCAAAATCCCTGAACTGTGCTGCAAACTGTGATCAAGAATTGGATCAAAAGTCTCGCACTATACCATCGTACCCTCTCTTCAAGGATATCACTATGCATCATACTTCCCGTGTGCTGTAGGTGGGATGCATACTGGAATCCCTGTGTAACAGGTGCGCTGGTCAGAAAGGGCTAATTTTGCCTTCAGACTTTGGTTTTCTCACTCTTTTCAGCTCTATTCAGGAGTTTTCTTGTCTGTAATCAGTATACCTCTGTTGGAAACCCCCTTCCTTGCCATTATTCTGCCAACATTGTGCAAAGAACTGTAAATGTTTTTATGTATTGTGAGCCATTTTCAGTTCTCTTTTACAAAGAAGTAGCGTAATTGAACTGTTGTTTCTTGATTTGGAAGTGTCACAAGTGTCGTTTTCAGTCATAGAAGAGAATCCGATTGTTCTTGATAGTCGATTACACTGTTACACTTGTATTTGATCTGAATTAGTAGTTTTTCAAGTGTCGAAAGCAAATTTTCAATTCCAAATAACAAAGTGTCATCATTGTCTTCATTTTGTCTTGAAAAGAAACTTGTTAGTAATGTCGCTTTGAAAAATAATTCAGATTTGCGCTTAGCCTTCTTTTTATCATTCACACATTAAGAAGGCTGAAAAAAAATACATGCATGTGCATTTGCATTTAGACTGTCTATTGGTTTGATTTAGGACAGTGCATATAGTGTGTGTTCTCTACTCTATGTTGAAAGAATATCATCTCTCTTTCTTTAGTAGCTAGGATTTTCATTGCAAAAAGAAGATTAAATGATTGTTTATCATGTTAGATTGCATTTTAGGAATTGTATATCTACATCACGCGGTGAACCTGAAAGGAAAATTTCTTAAGCAAGATCAAATTGTAAAATAAATTTAATGAATCTAAAAATGCTATGGAACCTAACGCACAACATTTAGAAGTCTAGGCTAGAGACGTATTCTAGCGTCATAAAGCTTGGTAACTGTTGTTTTCATTGCTGGTTGGGTGATTCCTCCACTTTGAGACGACAAGTGCCAGTACGGACTTGTTCTCCCACGTACCGTCGAGTATATATTGGGAGACCACAATAGGCTTTATCCTTTATCCATAGGAAGCCGTGTCTGCCGCCCTATCGATCGCAATGCATTGAACACAACATTCAAGAATATTGACTGCCGTACCATAAAAAGTATTCTGCAGTTTTGCGATTGGTTTGGTAATCCATCTATTTATATTTCCAGAGTAGTCTCTTTCGTTCCTTTTCAGACTCCTTAAAGGAAAAGGTCCATCTGAGCACTTTTCACTTCAAGCTCATTAAAAATCGAAGGCGACTAGAGTCATCTTTTGTTTTTTCTCGACTCTTAAAAATTGAAAAAAAAAGTTGTGTCAAAGCTCTAAAATTTATTTTAATCAGAATAAACATCACCTTTCCTACGTTGGTCTTAGGTTGAGAAAAATGGAGTCCACCAACCAAGGATTTTCCCTTGGAGGAAATCCTAGTCCTTTCTCCTCTTGGGGAGATGTTGGTGCACCCCATATGGCCACACTGTCGCTTCCAAGATTGACAATCGGCTTGCCCGTATGGCTCTTCTCGACCTCTGTCATTCAGAACACCGTGATTCCTGAACAATCAAGTCAGCAACTAAATGATACCAAGGTTACCCCCCAACCTTCTACTTCGTCCAATTCTCCCTCTCCTCCTTCCTCTTCGCATGATGAAGCTGGTAAAGCCAAAAATCAAGTAACTAAGAAGAAGAAGGTGAAAAAGAAGAAAGATAAGAAGAAGAATGAGCCAAAGGAAAAAAGAGGCAACCAGGCATCGTCTAGTGAAAATTCACACGCTGCACCATCCAGGCCTAAATTGCCATGTGTCATTTGCAAAGGAGACCACTATCATCAAGATTGTCCTTGCATCCCTCGGATCCTAAGGGACTGGTCTCCTCATTTGCACAATCCGGTGTCATCAACCTCTGACGATCATGTTGAGAATACACCGTCAACTAGTGAAAGTGAAGCCCCTAGACAAAAAGGAAAATGTAAATTTCCTTGTAAACTGTGTGAAGGCAATCACGCCGTCCACCGTTGTCCCTTCTTAGATGAGGCTAAAATAGTTTTGGACGACCGTCCGGTTTCACCGTTACGGCTTCCTCCTGGATATAAGAAACTCTTGCTGAGTTCGTCACTAGTTGAAAATCTGGCTGACACGCCATTGTGGTCGGCTGAAGCATCTATCATTGAAGATGAACCCTATGAATCCACACCAGACGAAAGTCAAAAGGTTGAGGTAGCAGTTGACCCGGTCTTGCCTTCAGAAGGTCCATCTTCAGATGATACAGTCACCAGAGAGAACAAGAACGATAGCGTTCAAATTCTCTTCGTAAGCACAGACTCTGAGGAACATGGGGGCAGTCTACCCATTCCTTTACCGCAGGAAGGAAGTTCTTCAGAGTCATATCCGGCCGTCTATTTGGTCCCACCTCCAAGCAACCTAGTTGTTTCTTCGATTGGAATCTACTAGGCAGACCCCATTTACCGACCAGTGTACCATTTCGAATCATTCCTCAAATATATAGAATGGTCATGGTCGGTACCATCATAGATGAAGGGGTTTCTGTGAGTATCCTTTCCTCAATTGCTTGGAAAGCGCTTGGTTCACCATCACTTTTTCCTGAAATGAGAAATCTAACAGGTTTTGACAAAGGAACCAGTCGACCGTTAGGGATCCTTCCCAATGTGCCGATAACATTGAGAAGGAAAACTGTTCACATGAATGTAATGGTAGTCCAAGGACCCCTGGATTATAATCTACTCCTTGGACGCGACTATATTTATTACATGTGAGCCATTGTCTCCTCACTCTTTAGAGTAATGTGTTTTCCGCATGAAGGAAGAGTGGTCAAGCTCGTAGACGAGCTTTCATTCCCTGGTTCACACATAGAAAATAGTCAAATACCATCCCTGAATGGTTTTTTCACGCAAGGAATGTCTCATCAATCCCCAGTCTGTCCACCTGATGAGCGCGAGTGATTCAGAGGACATGACTGAAACCCAGGGGGCATGCACCCTGGTCTGTTTCGACAGGAAAACCTTGGGTATAGGGTAGGTTTCTGCGAAGGATATATGACTGGTTTATGAGATTAGACTGGAATAAGATTCCTTCATCAAAGTTATGTGAGTGGAGCCAGTTGCGCCACTCGCCTTTGTTTATTTTGGTAGACATCGCCGAGGAAGTGTTTTGTCCGCAGTGCAGATAGAACAATCTTTGGTAACTTGGAAATTTTTCGCTATACCCGGGGGCATGCAAACCTTTTTGCATGCAAGTGAAGAGAGACCATTTAATTTTTAAATTTGTAGCTCCTCTAACCCTTTAAACTCGTAGGATTGGTCGTTTCCTAACTTGCATAAAGAAAGGATGCGGGGCAAAGCTTTGAAAAAATGCCATTTTAAATGAGACATCCTTATTATACAACTGGATCCAGCAGTTTTAACGCGGAATTCAAGCTCGTTAAAAAATAAACATAAGAAATGAGCAAACGTTCCCCCAGAGTTTCAGCTCATTAAAAAATGAACCAATTTCCAGTAGATAGCCATTGTGAATGCATTATCATCAGCCTTTTAAGCCTTGGTCGTATTCTCATCATCACCTCCACTCTATATTGGCCGATCATTCACCTCCATTTGATTGTTTACCCTTTTTGAGGAACAACCACGAAGAGTGATCCTGTTAGCCATCCTTATGACACTGCCGTGATTGGAAAATTCCAAACCTTACCTGGAATTAGTTGCTACCCGAATTTATCACTCGTTCCTCGAAAAACGAGTCTCCTTTAAGCTCTTTTCATCTGACTCGTAAAATATGAAAAGATTGCTGAGCAATTGGCCTCTCCAGCTCGTTAAAGTTACCAGAAGTGCTATCCCTCCTTTAGATTTTAATCTTTTTGGACCTGAGGGATTATTACACAAAAAGATCGAGCGTTTGTTGTGTTCGGCTCGTTAAAATTATCGAAAATTCATCCCTTTTGTATTATTTTATACTTTTTCGGACTCAAGGGATTATATGACGAAAAAGGATTATTGGAGTTTTCTTTACGTCCCTTTTCAGACTCTCTAAAATCGAAAAGGACCGAGTTAACATTGTCGTTAAACTCGTTAAAACCAAATAGCGACAAACTTGTCCATACAGACAAGAACAAGTTTCACTATCGCTAGCCTCGTTAAAACATAGCGATGGGTTTGCCCGAAGGGAAGATTATAGAACAAGCATATGTTATCCTCCTCAAGCTTGAAAAAAATAAAGAGGTACTGGTCAGCAATGACTGGGGAAAAATTGGGAAGAAAACTTGAAGAAAATTTATTGGTAGCAAATCGCTCTTGAACATGACACTTTCACTCCGCATCCGAGTCGGGTTGGGTTGTTCCGTTCACTGGTCATATCACCATTGGTCCATCGCACCATCCATATTTGGGGTTAACACTACCAATCCATCATTTGAGTGTCGCCGATATGTTCAAGAGAAGTCACTCAGAGAATTCACTTATGTCTCATCCACTGCAATACATTTACGCTCCATTCTTTCATGACCGTCACCCTGAACCTTATGTCATCAGATCATTTTCACCTCCATTAAAATCATTTGCTCTGTTCCGTGTCATTGATGTGGGATTCACTAAGGCCCTCCTATGATGGATCGCTTCTTTTTGACATCATCTCATTATCCAGGAAGTCAATCTAGGAACAACCCTTTCGGTATTTTGAAGCTTGCATACCTCAATGGCAAGTTTCTCACTTCCGGCAACAGGTTTACATCAATGGCCTTCGACCGAAATATTTTGCGTGGTGCTCGACGCCAAGTCCCTTGTTCACACCATGTGAATTATACTGTAGTACCTTGAGGGTCATCATCATTATCGGTGATTCCTCTCACGCCTGTTAACAGCTTACATCATTGGCTGGTAATCAGGCGATGTCTTTCCATGTTCGACTCTAGAACATCTCTTACATGGATCGACTTGTACTTTGAGTGAAGATCGAACGAGATTGAAGACCTCGGATCTAGTTTCATCCATCCAGGACGATATATATTTAGGAAAATAAATACATCAAATGTACATCATTGCTGCACAGGTAATCATCCAATCCAAGGGATGATGGCTCTACCAGAATCATCAGTCTGCACTCAGACGATTGTCTGTCTTATGTACATGAAAATGAATTTATAAAGCTGAGCATGGGAATGCTCGCCTCAGCTATATCATGAAAATATTATGAAGATAATGTATTGTATTGTATCTTATTACAGGTCGTCTTCCAGCTTGAAAAAACTCCGGATCCTCATGATAAAGCATTTCACCCGACATCAAAAGATTAACGACCTCATGCTTTAGGGGGCAAATGTTATAGACATTTTTGGGCACTGCAACCCCAATCATAAATGTCCATAAACCAAGGGCTCCTAAGTCCCTAAAAGTGTTGTTCCAACCCCTAAAAGAACAAGGTCAACTGATTATAGCATCTCCCAGAAGTTCTCCATGAAAAACTACTCAGAACTGGTCAAAACTGGACCATCTCACCTGCTCCATGGTCAAAGTGCGTTGCATCCCACCTAAATGCACATGGGAGGTGCGATGCATACTGAAAAGCACTTCTATGGGGTGCGATGGGCGAGAGTGGACAAATGGCAGGGTCAATCTGTGAGGTGGAGGATCATGGATTCTTCCAGAAACTTCTCCTGTGACACTTGCCTCTCTACATTCGCCCAGGGATGAGTAAGAGATCATCAATCTCCAAGTGGAATCAAGAACTATCAGAGAGAGGACACTAATCAAATCTCAAAAGCTGACTCAGCCCCCTTGCAAACATCTATATATGGATCCCTCATCCCATAGATCCAGAGGCTGGAATTTTGTATCTTGTAAGGAATTGCTGTTGGTTTCTTGGTGTAACATCATAGTGTTGGGTGATCTAAGATTTTCATGAGGTGAAGAAGGGCTTTCGTACTGAGAGGATGATGTTGGGTCAGAACAATTGGTTGTAATCCTCTTTTCTATTCTTGATTATTAATAAAGCTATTCAAGTTTTCCTCCACATTCTTGTATGATTGATGATATATGCATTTGTGTGGTCAATATATATCTAGTCCTATATTGTTTATGATTGTAGATCTCTGTTCTTGGATAGTGTTATGCTGCTTTGATTCCACAGGTGCTCTTTGAAGCTAGGTAGACGAGGAAGCGAGTGGAAAAGACCTATCAGAAGGGAGAGGAATCAAGCAAGGAACCAAGTGCAAGACAGAGGTTTGTCTCCTTTTTTCCCCTCTTATCTACTTCTCATAAAGGAAAACAAAAGTGGTTTTAGTTTGTTTGTTTCTAAGGTAGCTACCAACCTTAGTGGGACTAGTAGCTCTGCATAGACACTAGGTTTCCCGATAAAATTATGGAGAGATATTTTATAGTTGTGTTGGGCGTAGGGAAGGATCTCATCCCAGGTTCATAGATGCTTGGAGTTGTACATGTGAAATATGTTCATTATCATCATATTGACTACTTTTGTCTGACCATCATTCTAGAGATGGAATGCAATCGACTTTGTAAGCTTGGTGTCCAATAGTCTCTATAGGCTCGACCATAATGTGTTCAAGAACTTGTTATCCCAATATGATATATTGATTTACAGGATCCAAAAATGTACCCACACTCGTCCAAAGAAGAGTTTGGTAGTGTCCCCTGCTGTGATACTCTTCTTACATACCACCAATATATCCATCTTAGAAAATTCTTCCATGACCAAAAATACATAGTCATTACCATGCTTGGTAGAAGGGAGGACAAACAGATATTCCATGGATATGGATTCCCATAGCTAGATGGGAGCAGGCAGAGGAGTGTACAAGCCTTTCTTTTTTATGGTTTTCTTGGTGATGACACATGATATGCAAGGTCTGATATATTTTCCAACATCCTATCAAAGTTTTGGCCAATAAAATTACTTTTGGAGTACGACCACAATTTTCTCCACACCAAAGTGTCATGTGACCCGACTATAGTGCACCTCCCAAATCAGCTTGGCATGCTCACTTGAAGGAACAAAAGGGTGGTCCAGGTAGCATAATAATTCATCCTATAGGTGTAAATTAGAAACTTTCTTTCCATCCACTAGCATATGGTATGTGGTGGTGAACTTTAGATCATTTCTGTACAATTGCAACCATCCAAAGGTCTCATGGCCACAAGAGTCGAGAATAGTAGTCGATACTTCAACTAGGGGCAGACTGAGGCAATCTACAACATGATTGGTGTTGCCCTTTTTCTATTTAATGTTCAAGTGGAATTGTTGTAGATATATAGATCAATTTTTATGGTTATCATTCTGCAACTTCCATTGTGTATGTATAAACTAAAGAGGTTAGTGATCGGTGTGGATGACTGTCTCCTTCCCCAGAATGTAATGTTTCCATTTTCGGCTCAACTCCATGATATAATACATCTCTTTATCATAGGTGGGCTACTCCTGAATTGTATCTAAAAACTTCTCACTATGATAGGCCACTAGACGCCCATGCTAGGTGAGGAATGCACCAATAGTATAGTCAGAGGAATTTGTCTCAATTTTAAATGGGTGTTGCAGGTCTAGAAATGTGAGTACAGGTGTAGAGCAGAGATAATGCTTTAGTTCTATGAACACATTCTTTTGGGACTCTGGTCAAGAAAAATTTGCTTTTGCTCTATCCTTAGCAATATGAATTAAAGGTCAAATGATAAGGGAGAATCCCAACATGAACCTATGATAAAACTTTGCAAGGTTGTTAACTTGTTGGGGCCTGACCGAGGTTCAGAAGTGTTTTAGCGAAACAAATCCTTCATTACTGGCCATTTCGGCTTCAGTCCGCGGAGCGCAGACTGAAGTCTCACCCGAGGTAGTAGGGGAGGGTGCTGGAACCAGGTTTCCACACCCTAGGGATGTCTAGATGGGGACTAGAAGGGTCACGATCCAATTTGTGCACTCGTACTGCTTTCTGGTTATATGTCCTTCACGTAGATCCACGATGGGTGCTTCCTTGATACTTATTATTATATGTGTTTATTATATATCTAATATACTTCTGAGAGTCTTTAAGCAAACCTTTAACAGTAATAACCAGTGCGCACAAACATAAATATGCATAAAATGAGAACATAGGTAACAGATAGATCCGAGATAAAACACACAATGATTCATAAACACTTATCTTTATTTATCTCCTGTTCAGTACAACCAGATCTGCCCTGTGCACTTAGCTGCAGGGGTCCACGCATATAGCTGCGGACTCTACCAGGCCTCTACGCACACAACTGCAGAGCCTCTATCTATCTACTAACACCCTTGACTCAGACTTATAGAAATAGAGAGAATATCGCCTTCATAAACCCATAACATTCAAGATTCGAGCAAAAACTGCCTTCTACTCTTACAGCCTCGCTCTATTTATACATTCCCATGGTCCGCAGACCATAGGCCAACTCACTTTCTATTCTTTTACATTATTTTCGGGCGGACAACCCTTTGACTTGACCTAATACCATTCGCGCTCCGTGCACTTCGTGGAGCTTTTACCACAATTTTACCAAAATTACGGGCTTTACACCCCAAACCCGTTACACGGGGCCTCTACTACCTAGCAAGCCCTCAACACAATCATTGTGACTCGTGCCGAGTCACTCGGCTGATGCGTTCATCTTTTCTTGTAGTTCCTCCAATAATATTTGCATTGTACTGACATCTACCACACATTTTTCCACTATCTGATGTATCAATTGTGCCTGACATTCTGATGCATTTTCGGAGGCACCTTCCTACCTTAGCACATATGTGTCCTACAACTGGGTCAGCTTCCCCTCGATCATAGTGGTAACTGTGAACGCTTCCTCAAGTCAAGGCTAGATGCATGCTTTGAGCCCAGCTTTTCATTGTCGTGCAGCATCCACCTGCTCCTTCAGAGCCTGGGCCTCCCTCATCTTGGCCAAATGTTGAGTGATGGCGACTGTTTGTGCAGTCCCCCAGAAATTTTCATAAGCCTTCTGCAATGCCCGAACTTCTGTTTCTGCCTTCTACCGTGTTGGGTACTCTTGTAGTGATGTGAGTGTAAGAAGAGACTGATCCAACAATCTTGTGCAGTCTTGTACAACGCGCTCTATCACTTGCAATCCTGCTTGAATTTTGTGGCGACGCTACTCTCTAACTTCCAGGGGGTTGCGCCTTCATCCTTAGCTCTGCGATCGGCAAGTTCAACTCCCATTGAGCTTTCGCAGCCTCCACTTGAGCCTTCCGGAATCTTGCCACCATGTGATGAATCTTCTTGGTTACGGGGAGTTCCTTTGGCACAGCCAATTCTGGTACACTTCTACAGGCCTCCTCCATGGCTTGCTCAAATCCTTGGTTGTGTGCAATCAATTCGTCGTGTTGTAGACTGATCTGTTCCATATTTCCTTTGTGCTCCATTAATACTTGGAGGGCGCGGCCTTCCCTGGCACGGAGCTCAGTGGTTACCCCATCCTGCAGTTGGTAGAGGGTTTCTCTAGGAAGGGCAGCCAAATTCAGCCCCCAAACCCTCATGTCACCTTTAGCTTCTGCTATGATGGTGCTTGCCGGTAATACTAAAGTATGCATTGTGGAGGCGTGCAGCATCTACTCCGTTGTAGTTATACCTTCAGCGAGGTTTGGAATCATCCCTCCTGAGGGTCGCACCTGTAACGCCTGCAACTATGTCCTAAGCTCCCTGAACACAGTTGTCTGCTCTGACATCAGCTCCTCCATAGCACCTTTAGTGACATCACGCACTGGTTCGCTGCTGTCAAGAAAGTATTTCTCCAAGGTCTTTGTTGTCTTTGTCTTTTTGCGTGTATGTGGTGACTCCTGGATGTGCGACCTCTTGACTTGGGTCGATTTTGTAGTAAGGTCCATGCATTTCGGTGTCTCCACTTCCCCTTGTATGTCCTGCTCTATGGACATTTCCTAATCATCCTTGATTTCTTCAGCGATTGTGGTGGTGGCTGCTGCTATTTCCTCAGTCACCTCCTGTTGCGAGGCTGATTTCTGCTTCTGGTGCACCTTTCCCACCATCCTAGTGATTCGCAGTTTGAGTTCCTTCTTTCACTGTTGTGCAACCATCCTTTCTAATTTGGCCAAGTCCAGGGTGCACCACTTCGGGGGCCATGCTACCATTACCTTGTAAATTGCATCATCTGTTGTAATGAACGGAAGCTTTACCCATGTTTGATTTGGATCCTTCCGCACCTGGATATATAGATAATGCATGTCCGCTTTGAACTCAGCTGCGCTTTGCAAACTGTTGTATACTATCGGAGATAATTGCGGTTTGTGAGTGATCCATGTCCGGATACTCGCCTCCATCAATATCTAAAACACCTTGATCTCACGAATCCTCGTGGCATATTTCGTACCCAGGAGCGAGGTATACTGCATGGCTTCAGGGAGGTTCTTCTCAATGTCGGGAAATTGGCTGCCCTTCAGCAATTCTCCTGCAACCAGTAGAATTGTTAGGATCAACCATGCATAATGGACAGTCTTACCTTGCTCCTGGGCTTCTTGACAATTCATCAAAATTTCGTCACAGAGAAACTGCACCCAGTTGAACTGAACCCCTTCTGTGCATTGCTTCGAGAGCACAATGAAAAAGGCGAGCACCTCATCTGTGCGGCATTTCCTCATGAGTTTACTGGCTAGTAACTGGGTGGTGACACGCATCCCTCGGTCTTTGATGCTTGCTATTACATATCGTTGCTTCCACTTTTCCAGCTTATATTTAACCTTCATGGCTTCTACGAGGTCGCTACTCATTTCAGCTATATCTGTAGGATCATTCCCTTTAGTAGGCAGCTGGGAAATTCGGTGTACTAAATCGGTCGTGATGGGAATCAGTTCCTCCAACCAGAGATATCCATCATGTACCATACATAGTAACTGTCAGATAAAATAATGGTGATGGCCGCACGATGATAGTGGGGTATCCACCTCAGATTGAGTAATCTTGCCTTCTCCACACCCCATAACCACTTCCGCTGCGGTAATTTCTTGTCGGCCAATTGGGGGAACTTCTCGCTGTCCGCAAGATCCCAATCTTTGAACTTGATACTTGGTACTTGGCCTAGTGGCAAACCATCAAACCTTATCTCATCTGGAAGAAGCGGGGTCTGGAGCATACTCTTTGTCGCGTCTAGGTCCTTCGGTATTTTGGCCACCACTTTCCATGGAGAGATATATGGTTGTAGCGAAGGTACCAAGGGAACATTTTCCTCTTCCTCATCCTATGCTTCAATCTGAGCGATCAGGTTGCACAAATATTCCTCTTCCTCCTCGAGTTTAGTGGTGATTGTTTTGCCCTTGTCTGCTATTGACAATTTACTAAATCGCGGTGATACCCGGACTGGCCCCTTAGTCTGCTTGTCCTTTTGAGGTCGCGACGTGCGTGGAGACTTTGGAACTTCTGGGGCAGCGACCACCACCCCTGACTCCTCCTGGGTTAGATAGGGCACTTCCTTGAGCCTTACCCTAGTTCTCATGGTTTCTATCCTGAATTTGCTCAGGGGCGTTCTCTCGTGGGGGCCAGGTTGGTGGGTGCTCACTACTCTGCACTAGATTAGGTTTCACATAGGTAAGGGTTGTTGTAGGGCTACCCCAACGATTTTTATAGGAACATGTGAATTTGAATTTAACCCTTCCCTCCACTTCTGCTACATGAATATATTCTTGGTGGCAGATATTTTTGTATGTAGCTCGGAACTCCTGTCTTAATGGCCTGCCGCTCGCTCCTCTCTGCCGTAACTCAAACTTCTTGTCATGAACAATGACGTCAATGGTCACCTCCCATCCTTCCCACGCAGCAATGCAGCCCCTTCGTCGCGACCACGATCTTGCTGACTGGTTGGCCCAGCACAAAACCTTCTTTCCACATAGTTCTTCTGCAGACTTGTTTATAGTCCCACGCCTCCTTTCAACTTCTTGGAGTGCTGAGACTGTGCTTTCCAAAACTAGCTAGGTGGTCGCACCCCAGGTACGAGATTTCAACGTCCCTACTAGCCTAGGTTGTGGGCACCTTTCGAGTTCCTTTGTATCCGTTATCCCATCATGCTCTATTGTATATTGTACACTTCTTTGTTTGTGCAGTCGTAGCCATGTTAGCAGGGTCGCAGCTCATTCCAGTGTTGAGGTAGAACTGGTCAGGCCTGGTTCCTTTGTTTGCATATTCACATGGCCCGCTTATGCGATGCCGATTTTCATTTTGCTGATTTCTTCATCCAACATCGTGCTTTTCCTCCTCATCCATGCCCATTGTTCATCGATTTCATGAAGCCTTCTGTTGCCGCGCCAAATGGTTTCCTGCAACTGCCGAATTCCTTTGCCGAAGATATCGCGTGTAGTCCGAACTACGGAGGTTGCGGTTTGGGGAGTTTCTTCTGTCTTCTTAGTTCCATCTTGCCTCACCATTGATAATATCACCTTCGCCCTCCTTCTTTTCTGATGGTCTTATAGGCCCAATGAACCCCTGGTACCTACAGATTCCCACTGGGTCATCTTATCAGGCGAACACTATTCATGCTCCCACCTATTTTCCTAATGGCTTTGTTGCGAACAGTTGGCGGAATGCATCATTGTGGCGAATTCTGATTTTTTATTCTTAGTCAGTTAGGTGGTTGCACAACATACACCTACCTCCTACGCCGTCGATGGATGCTCAGCCCGCTTTGTCCTCCAAACTGTACGTGCGCCTACCTTTTATATTCGTGCTTGTTCCTCCTGGTCTTTTGGCGTGTACTTGATTCTTATGAAGTTGTTGCACACAACACCCCTGTTTGCACACCCTGCCGCTTTTGTTCCAGAATTGTCTTTTCACAGTAGTCTACAAATTCCTCTATGTTCGTTGCACCCACATCTATTGGCAGTTCCCTTGCTTCTATCACTACGCAGCGTCGTGATCTAACCATCATATTACAATTTAGAGTTGTTACCACATGCAATCAGTTCTTGCAATGCTTAATTTCTTCATCTGAGTTAGACGCGCAGGAACTATCACATTCCCATGAGATTCTCCCATCCGCTGTCGGATTCACCCAATCCCGGTCTTGCGTTGTTATCTGGTAGATACAGTCTAGTTCATGGTCACTATCCTCATCGCGCATAGGTTCAGTGTAGCGCACTCCTTTGGCTGGGTCCAATGGAACTATTACACGGAGTAAATTTTTCTCGAATATCATCTTTCATCGGTTTAGGTTGATGACCCCATTCATATCTGTGGCCCAGTCTATTCCTAGCAATGTGGGGTACGGACTATTGTCATCCACAATTTCTATTACTTCAAAGTCCGTCTGTGTACTTACGCCTTCAATGTCCATGTTCACTCCTTGCAACCTTCCCATTGGTAGGATCTTTTGTTGGTTGGCCATTTGTAATTGAATAGGAGACCATTGCAGCGTGGGCCTGCCCATGCGTTCCCACGTCTGTTTTGGTAATACATTCACATCTGACCCCAAATCCATGATGACCTGGTCCATCTCATACTCACCAATTTGATCCATCAATCGCATTTCCTGCCCAGTGTGCAAAGCATGCTTTCCCAATTTCTATACCATGCATGGCTCTCCTGACCCTGCACACCTAGTGATAAGCTCTTGTAGTCCCTTAACTACCTTATTGTCGCGTAGCAGCTTCATACATGTCTCCAAAAAGGTAGTAAGCATAGAGGGATCCATTCCCGGCTCCAGTGGATCCCTACTACCTAGAGTAGAGGCTTCCGTGAAGCTCTTCTTAGCTTCCTTAGATTTTCCCTTCACATGTTCCATCTCAAAGTCAAGTTCCTTTGTAGGAGCATTGTGAACCTTCACATCTTCTCCGGGTTTTTTCCTCACATCTTCCCCTATAATTGCGCCATTCCTAAGTACCATGTTTACGCTGGGGTCCTCTTCATGTGGTTCATACCTCATCATTTGGATATTTTGAGTTGGAGTGGGCTGTAGTACCCCCTTTTCATGCATTTGGGCAATCAACATTGGACAGTCTACCATTTCATGGTCAAACTGCTCATAGTACGGATAAGATATTCTCGACGGATTAGTACAATTGTGAGCGTAGTGCCCTAGCCCTCTGCAATTATAACATATTAGCTGTCTGCACCCTTGCCCAGGTCCTATTCCTCCTCTCCCTCGTTTGTGTCCTTGGAATCCACTACGCGGCCCCATGGTTGGATTGAAACCTCGTGTTTTAGTCTACATTCGATAAGTTGGGGTCCTCTCCATCATTAGCTCATAGCTTCGACACGTTCGCTCTTCGTGACCCACTGATCTACAGAAGTTGCAATATAGTTGCTACGAAATCTGGGTATACTTCTACAATAGGTGACAATTGTCTGTTGTGTGCTTTCCTCCTACTTAACAAATCGTGCACCAGAGTGCAGGTGCCCCACTTGGCCCTACTTGTACCTCTAGTCTCAACGGCATCGGTCCTCCTCCTGCCAAATAATTCGTGAATATAGGGCAGTGATCCTTGTCGTGACCTTGGCCCTTGCATTTGATACACCACACTTCTTCACACGCCTTTGGTCGAGGTGCCCTATCTTGCTTCAGGCTTTGCATCTCCAAGCATAGGTTTTGTAGTTGCGCGTGGATTTTCTGAACTCCCAACCCAGGATCTTGTATTGGAGTTTCATGCAACCTCATCACTATCTCTAATGCTTCAGCTTGGGTTGAGATCTTCTATTGTGATAGTGCCATCCTCAGGTGTGGTGTCAGAGAGGCCACAAACCAGGTGCGGTGTTACGCATCCATCAACGTCATGTTAGCTTCACGAATCGTGCTCTTCAAGCGTTGATCCAGATCCCAAGGGGTTTCACCTAGCAGCATCATGATTTCCTTGAACCCGATGATTGATTGCGTCTCTGATTTTGGCTAGATAAATTATTTGTTCAATACATCCTGGATCTCCGCTATTCCTGCATTCGGATGATCACTAGAGTGCTTTATATACCACGTCAACACGCGGTCTTGTAGCACGCTTACCAAAGTAGCCTTTTTGATTTTATCATCCATAACACCTTGGGCTTCCCATACTGCCTTTACCATGAACGAGAATTGATTTGGTTCCTCATTTCCTACGCCTCTAAATACAGGCAACTTGATCGTACTCGCCATTCCAACTCTTGGTGGTGGCGAAGTTGGGGTTGATGTAGGTGAAGTGGGTGATGGTGTGGATGGCGATGGTATTAGTGGAATGTGCTACTTTATCAACTAGACTGCACTCCTCAGAGAGAATCCTGCGAGCTCCTCCTCACTTTCTCGTGAAAGTGAAATCAGGGGACTATTCTCTAATCCTTCGGTTCCTTGGTAGCCTCTTCCACTTCGCGTTATCCTAGACATCAATGGATGTGCATAACCCATTTTTTGCATAACAATATTTTAATCCAGGTACTAAATGATTTGATGTACTTACCCCGTGGTCCTTTGAGAAAGTGTCTTTCTGCCTCATTGTAACTCATAGTTGTGTCTATCGTGAACTCAGTGATAAACCCTCCTATTATCCGATCCAACCAGTGATCTACTGCCCATGCAATTTTATCTTCAGAAGCCTCTAGCGTGCATACCAACTCCAGATTCCACACGATGGTTTGATCGAGTTTGCAGCTTCCCTAACTATCAGCTAGCCTATCTATCCACTCATACAGTTCAGTCGAGAAGGACACAAAGAAGATTTTGTGGATTTCTGTGTATATGTAGCGATCCAGCCACCTCTCCTCAGATATCTACGGAGTTTTGTTTTCCTGTACCACGAACTCGTGAAGCTTCTAATCCAACCAATCTTCAAGTTCTTTCTTCATAGGGTTCCAGTGTTCTGACATTAGACATCCCTTAGGCAGATCCCGGTCCTGGCAACAGAACCATTTGTTGGCTTGTTGGGGCCTAACCCAGGTTCAGAAGTGTTTTAGCCAAACAAATCCCGCACTACCATCCCTTTCGGCAATAGTCCGCTGAGCACGTACTAAGTTCTCACCCGAAGTAGTAGGGGAGGGTGCTGGAACCAGGTTTCCACACCATAGGGATGTCTAGATGGGGACTGGAAGGGTCACGATCCGATTTTTGCACTCGCACTACTCTACAGCTATCCATCCTTCACGTAGATCCTTGATGGGTGCTTCCTTGATCCTTATTATTATATGTGTTTATTATAAATCTGATATACTTCTGACGGTCTATAAGTAAACCTTTAACAATAATAACCAATGCACGCAAACATAAATATGCATAAATTCATAACATAGACAATAGATAGATCCGTGATCAAACACACAATGATTCAAAAACTCTTATCTTTATTTATCTCTTGTTCAGTACAACCAGATCCACCCTGCGCACTCAGCTGCAGGGGTCCGCGCACATAGCTGCGGACTCTACCAGGCCTCGAACTTACAAATGCAAAGAGAATATCGCCTTCATAAACCCATAACATTCAAGATCCGAGCAAAAGCTACCTTCTACTCTTAGAGCCTCACTCTATTTATACATTCCCATGGTCCGTGGACCATGGGCAGGCCGACTCACTTTCTATTCTTTTACATTATTTTCGGGCGGACAACCCTTTGACTTGACCTAATACCATTTGCGCTCCATGCACTTCACAGAGCTTTTACCACATTTTTACCAAAATTGCAGGCTTTAAGCCCCACACCTGTTATGTGGGGCCTCTGGTACCCAACAAAGGTCCAAAAAGTTGTGAAGCTCTATTAGGGTGGTCGAGGCTAGACAATCTTGAATGAATTGGATCTTAGCTAGATCCACATGCACACCTTGCTCATCTATGATGTAACCTAGGTACTAGACCTGGCTCATGCCAAAGGTGAAATCTAAAGCATCAATTTTGTGAGGGGCAGTATGCTTGAAAAGAAGCTACACCTAATGATTTTATTTCCCCAAGTTATGTATGGCTTGTACATGATCCAAATGGTAAACCTTTAAAGAATGAACTTAGAAAATGTTATGGTAAAGCCCCTACATTGATGGAATGGTGTGTTCAAGTAGGAGAAATTGTGCATAAAGAATATGAATCAATGATGAAGTTGGGCATTGCAATGTATCCTTTGGAGGAAGTAGACATTGTTGTTTTCATATCATCAACCAAATTTATGTATGGTATTATGGTAATTTCTCAGGGAAATGGTACACAAATTGTCAATTTCTCTTGGTCATCTTCATAAAGCTTAACATCTTTAACATGTTTAAGTATAATTTTATTGAAAATTGATGTCTAAGAAAGATTTCAATTTTTTATAAGAACTCACACTTATAATACAAGCTAGCAGGAGATAATTTGTTAAGCATTAAAATGGATATATGAACACAAAATGAAACAAGGAATGGAAACTTATCATAAGTGGTGGGTTGCAACTCTTTTACAAAGAAGAAGATAGTAGAACATAAAAGCTCATCCAAATATGATATAATTTAAATTTTGGAACTACTGTTGCTGTGCAGTTTACATCGTATTTTTGACAATGTTATTGACATGTATGACTACAACAACAACCCAAATGAATCATTCACTTGTATGGAAAGAGAGAAGCAAGCATAGCTAGTAGTCTCACTCATCAAAATAAAACACTATCGTTAATTGTGATTATTGAATTTCTTATCATATTGTAAATTGTTATTTTGTCATAATTATAGAATGACAAATCAAAATGCTAAAGGTTATAAGAATATGAAAAATTACAATGAGTTTAATAGGTGATGAGATAGTTGAAAGTTCATGGGAGAAGGTGAAGGGCCACCTATCCATTTGTATAAATATATCCTTATACTTCCAAGAGAAGGAATTTTAGCACTTGATTCTTTTTAGGATAGAGATAGTTGTGAACACTTAGGTAGCTTTGAGCACTCTTGCTCTTGGAAGATTTTAGGCCAAGTTGTGATGAGGCTATTGACTTGTCTTGGAGGTGATATGAGCAGGCCCCCTTCCACTATTGAATTTTGAGGGACCTACATTACATGTACTTGAATTTTCAGCATTATCAATGAGAATCTCTTCACCTTTGGCATCGATTCTTGTGCACTTCATGGTGGTTGTAATCACTATCTAGTAATTCCATTGTGTGTGCATGTGTGCTTCCATATGGGTTATATGTTGATGAACTAATTCATATCTTATTTCTCATTAGGTTTCTTGAATATTTTCTCTTTCATTCCTTGCTAACACTAGTAACTAGTTGTAAACTAATTTTCAATCAACTTCTAGTACTTTCTATTGTTGTATACCTCATATGATTTTATCTAACTAACCCCTCTTTGGGATTGCTATAGGGATTAATGCATGGTGTATGGAGAATGAAGGAACCCTCAAGGGTCTTCCCGGGACCCTTGGAAGACTGTAAGATTATCTGCAGTTGTCACAAAGATACATGCATGTCCATAGTCAACAAATAAATATCAAAGCGAGACGAATTCATTACCTCGAGCCTTCGTGTGGAGTTGCTGGAGAGCATAATGCAGCTAGGCGGAAGTCCCCTGAGATGGCTCTAGATCAAGTACTGCACATAGAAAAGAAAAGCGTAATCACATCATAAAACCTTGATAATAATCAATGCATGGATATAAAAAAAGACATCTAGTTACACATAACTAAGCCACTCATGCTAAAAGACATTGAATAAACATATACATGAATTATGGTACCAACATCACGGAGTGGATAGTAAAACTGCAGCTCTATATTAATGTCAAAAGAGTGATTACAACCATCGGTTGCATCAACCTTCCCTTACCCCTCCAGCTCATCTCTCTCTCTCCCCCTTCTTACCAACTTCTTATGCTTAAGTCTGAGACTTTGCTTGAAAATCAAGTAAGGTATCATTTCAAATGATCTGACCCTTTTCACAATAGCCCTAGCTCTGCTTATGTAGCATGTGAGGTTAGGGTTGCCAACTTTCTCCATGAGTTTCTTTAGGTAAAAGAAATGATGTTTCCATTCTTTTGAGCTCTTTCCCATTTGCATACTCCATTAAGATTAGAAATCCCCCAAATAGGTCGCACTTTGATGTTTCCTTGCTTTTCTGATTTGATTTAGGAGAGAATATAGGGATATTTCTTAGTCAATCCACTCCTTTGACCCTTAGATCCTCATTAGGGTTCACTAATGTTGTCCATGAGGTAACAAGTAGAGTTAGTTTGGTCACTAACACTCCCTTAGGCTTGCTGAGAAGCTTTATAAAACAGTTTGTCATTGTATAGGCAACATTGGCTTGGAAACAAGGCTTGTGAACTTGGTCATTGCTTTAGCCATCATGTATTTTCCCTCTGAACTAATGAGGAGGTCATTTTCCTATATAACAGATGCCCCCTAAAGTGTAAGATCAGAGGCCATGATGATGGTTGAAACACTTTATACTTAACTGTTCTATTCCTTCTTGACAAAAAGAGAGAGATGATCAGAGCTTCGAGTGATATGGGAAACCTGATATAACACACATACATGTATATAAAACAACTAAAATCATGTCCTCAATCAGGCATTCCCATGCTCAGTAGCTATGTCAGAGTGATTTTCTCATAAAAGCGATATGACAAGTCTGGCCGCTGATAAGCACAATGCGGACCTGGTGTCATAATAGGATCATTCTGATGAGTTGTCTCCAAAAAATAATATACGCAACTTGGGAGAGGAAACAAGGCTGAGTGATGCAAGACTTTACCCAAGGTCTTGATTTCCGCTTCACCGAACATAATAGATCGATACATGTGAATATATGTGTTGATGTCGAACATGCACGAAATCATCTGATTACCAGTCAATAATGGAGACCATTAACAGATGCGAGGAAGGCCACCAATAATGGTGATGGTCTCCAAGATGCACAATACAATCTAGCGAGTGTGAAAATTGTTTTTGTCGTCAAACACTCATAGAATCATTTAACCAGGAGTCAATAATGAGAACCCTTGATCAAACACAAGGTGACCTACTAGTGATGTCTGCAAGTACCAAGGCACTAAAGTGTTTCTAGGTATTTTTCCTAGATAGAGTGTTGAAGTTGATAGGAAGAGACCTGTCAAAAGGTAGGAAATAATGTGTCCTACATCAATTGACATGAAACAAGACAAGAATGATTTGTTTTTTGAGGAATCTTTGAGCATTGGGTCAAAACAATAGAGGGCATGATGAAAGTATATGCTTGATGGGTTGATGGAGGAAATAGAAGAAAAAAGGTTTCCCTTGAACAATAGAAGGCACGACAATGGTTTTAAACATGTAGCACTAGACTCATGAACACCAAAGAGTGTTAGGATATAGAGATGCAAGAACATTGGGGTATATAGGCTAAACTCATAGGATGGTAAGATTCATATTGAGAGGCTGTCACAAGGAAGGTTTATTTGAGGGAGTTCCATGTTCAAGGGAATGACTACTGCCAAACCACGCTTTCAAATATTGAACACAGTTGTATTGTCCACTTTCCCCATCTGATTAGTTTAGTAACTCCAGATGGGTAAACTCATCGATCTTTTCATTTTTTAAGAGTCTAAAAATGACCGCAAAAAGAGTGACTCTATGACCTATCTGATTAGTTTAATGAGTCCAGATAGGCAAACTCATCGATATTTTCATGTTTTAAGATTCTGAAAAGGATCATAAAAAGAGTGACTCTATACCTCGTCTGTGTAATTTAATGAGTCCAGAAGAGACAACTCGGTGGTCTTTTCATATTTAGAGAGTTTAAAAAGATTATAAATAATGACTCCAGGGTGGTCCCTTTGTCATAGTTTTTAACCGGGTGCGACAAAGGATTAATAGTATACCTGGATTGGTTCATTTTCCATGAGTTAATCTACTGAGTCCGGATAAAGAAAAACCTATGGTCAATAGATGTTGACCTTATTTTATTACGAGTACGAGGAGATGGACTAAACTCGATATTCGTTGTGAATTTTCAATGAGTCACACGACGACAAACTCAATACCTTCATCGAATTTTAACAAGTTAAATGAAGAAAACTCTAAGTATTTTTTTCAGTTTAGTGAGCAAGGAAAAAGAGGTAAAATAACTACTCCTTCCTTCTTCGTATATTTAATGAGCCCGAAGAAGGGAAAAACTTGGTGATTTTCCGATTTAAGAGCGAGAAATGGTCCCAAAAAAGCAAGTGCTCTTTCTTTTGTCGTAGAATTTTAACGAGCCCAGTGACGAAAACTCAAGATTTTTCGGTTTAACGAGTGAGAAAAGTACCTAAAATAATGCTCGGAGCTTCTTCATAAGTGTTTAATGAGTTTGGAGAAGGAACTCGGGATTTTTTCAATTTTCTGAGCAAGGAAAAATTGCCTAAAAAGAACGTTCGAGTGATCTTTTTCAGTTTAATGAGCTAGAAAAAGAGAGAAAAAGAGTTCCTTGGAGTGTCGTTGTAAGTTTTAAACGAGCCTAATGATGAAAAACTCGGGGATTTTTTCAGTTCAAGAGTGAGAAAATATCCCATAAAAGAACATGCTCATATATTCTTTGTAGTAGTTTAATGAGTCCAAAGAAGGAGACTCAAGGTTTTTCAGATTAACAAGCAAGAAAAATACCATAAGAATAATGCTCGCTCTTCTTCTTGGTAGTAAAATGAGCCCGAAGAAGGAGACTCAAGGTTTTTTTAGATTAATGAGCAAGAAAAATACCACAAAAAGAACATTCTCTCTTCTTCGTGGTAGTTTAACAAGCCTGAAGAAGGAGACTCGAGCTTTTTTCAGATTAATGAGCAAGAAAAATACCATAAAAAGAATGCTCGATCTTGTTCGTGGTAGTTTAACAAGCCCGAAGAAGGAGACTCAAGGTTTTTTTAGATTAACGAGCAAGAAAATTACCATAAAAATAATGTTGGATCTTCTTCGTGGTAGTTTAAAGAGCCCGAAGAAGGAGACTCGAGGTTTTTTCGGATTAATGAGCAAGAAAAATACCATAAAAAGAATGCTCGATCTTCTTTGTGGTAGTTTAACGAGCCCGAAGAAGGAGACTCGAGGTTATTTTAGATTAACGAGCAAGAAAAATACCATAAAAAGAATGCTCGACACTTCTTCATCTCATGCTTGAAAATAGAAGGGTCTATGCCATGCATTTCCTCATAAGACCGAGGGAAAACATTGCAAATGTCCTTAAAAGGGTAGGTGAAGCTTGCAATTTCCTCAGGATTGCAATCGGCTCCAACCTGGATGTTTTGTACGATGCCTGTCATGACAGAAATATCGATGAGCAATGTCTTTGAAATATTGCCCATGTTTCCTTCTAAGTCCAAAGTTTGCATAGTCGTATAAGGTGAGGAAATGATTTCAGATGTGTTAGATGATAGGATTTTAAGAGGCATCATGTCCAAATCAGATATTGAAACATGATGGTGTGAGTCCTCCCAAGGTCTCTCTTCTAAACTCATGATCTCTCTAATTGCTTCGTCCGTGGGTAGGACTTCTTGATTGAGGGATCGAAATAAGGAGCAGTTATGGGAGGGGTAGTGGTACCGTTGGTCATGATCAAAGTGACCGGAGACTTGGATGCAAAATGAATGGCCTGGTAGGCCAATTCACTTAGTGACAACGACATTTGTTCTCCGTAAGTGTCAATGTTTGAAGGGGCTGGTAGGATCCAAGGATCGGCCGGTTCATGAGGAATGGATGAAACCATATCAACTGTCTGTGGAACCGCTAGTGGAAGAAGAGGGAAACAACCCGTCAGGGAAGAGCCCTTTAGTAGACCAGTACCGATATTGACGTAAGAGTCAGGTACACCACCCACTAAGGGTACAGACCCACTGGGTAACAAGGAATAATTAGGGGTGCAAAATGACAGTTGGTCCACTGTGACTATATTTCCATCCAATGGAAATAGGATGATGTGAAAGACAGTAGACATAATGGTAGTCATGGTGTAAGTCCAACTGTGACCTAACAAGAGATTACAGTTGAGCTTTCTATCTACGACTTCAATGTCCTTTGTTACCATTTTCCCATTCAAGGTGATGGGGTAGCTAGCTAGGTAACCTTTTGGGATGAAAGTGTGGCCGTCGAAAGCTTTAATGGAATTTAACAGCGGGGATAGGGTTGGAGAACCCAAAGCGAGCCAACATGAAGCTGACATTACACAGGTAGAAGCACCTTCGTCAATGACAGTTCTGTGTATACCTTTACCTTTCGAAAATATTTTCACCTGAAATGCAAGCTGGTGAGAAAGGGGAGGTTTACACTTTTCCATGTTGAAAATTGCAAGCATAGAATCCTAAGGGGCGATACCAACAATGGCCGAAAGGAGAGATTTCCTTTTTGTTGTACATGTTTGTAATACTTCGAGCGTTAACATAGCCGATGGCGCTTGCGCCAAGTCTTCTACAATGTTATATTTTTTGGCAACACGCGCAGATGTATTGTGTGTTGTGCATAAAAGTGCCCCTTTAGGGGGGCGAATCACAAGGTTAGCAACCAAAATTTCGATATGAAGATCGTTAGGAGGTGGTGGGTTTCAAATTGAGGAGGGTTCCACTACATGAGGGACTGGAGCTCCATAAGATTTGGCTCTGGTTTGTAGGTATACCATTTCAAAGGTGTAAATGGTAGAAGGTCCTTCACCAGCTGAAGGATGTTGTGAACCACCATTTCCCCCTTATGGGGGTTGGGGTTGGTTTGCAATAAGGTGTTGTTGCTGCTGAGTGGGGAAAGGATTATTCAGGATAGCGAGGGTTTTGCAAGTGTCCTTTTTAGCAATAAAATTTGTGCACTTCTGAAGACGCCGACAGCGATAGGTCATGTGGCCTTTGGCACAAATTTTGCAAGGGAATCTGGCGGGTTTATCCTTTCCATCATCAGAGGGCACAATTGCCTTCTACTTGGAGCTATACTTCTTTGTTGACTGCTCTTCAGAAAGGAACAGTCTTTTTCTTATTCTTCTTGTTCTTATCATCGGGTTTTTGTGTAGACTGCACAGAGTTGTTTGAGGTGGTAGGAAGAGCAGTCGATTTGGTAGAGGGGTCCACTGACATCTGGGAAATGTGACTGCTGAGTTGTTTTACAACATTCCCAGAGGTTGCATCGATAATCCCATCGGCGTGTGCTCTGGGTTGCTGAGTAGCGGGAGCATTGGAGTAGCTAGGGGCATTGGGAATTACGTCATGTAGAGTGCCAGACTATGAATATATCAGATCTAAGTGTTGGACATGACATATGGATTGGTCTTCTCTGACCACACCACCTAAGGTGAAATCCTTAGCGATTTGGGGGAGTAGAGACTTGCAGAACCAATCCACTAAGAGATAGTCTAGGAGGGGAGCTTTGACTAACCTCCACCTATGTCTCCATTCATGTATATGATCAGAGATGTGGGTGGCGGTATCCTGATGTAATGAAGTGAGGCGTTTCGTCCTAGTTATATAGCGGATGGGTAGCTGGAAGTGCTTTAAGAATTCCATCGCTAGAGAGTCAAAGGTATTAACTGACGCATGTGGTAACTCAATGTACCACTTGGTTGCGTTTCCAGTAAGGGTGCAAGTAAAAAGACATAACTGGATACTATCATCCACCATGGAGTTAGAAACACTCCATAGATGATAGGTGGTGATGTATGTACCCAAATCCTCCCCTTGTTTCCCTTCGAACTTAGGGATGTTTGCCAGTATTTTATGCGGGATTTGCGACCAAAGTAAGTTATGATAGATGGGGTCATTTGTGAGTTTGTACAAGTTGGGGATATCAAGAATTTCCAAGAAAGGAAGAGTGTGTGATGCCCCCGAATCAGACCAAGGCGATGACATATGACTTGAGGATCCTTGCGGTCCTCCCATCGTGTTGTTCCCAATATTATACACAGGTTGCATGGTATAGTAGGTGCCTTGGGGTATGGTATTGTAATGTGGATTTCCATAGGGATTGTTAGGTTGGGGGATAGAAGTGCCCCCAGGATAAGAAGTGCCCCCTTGACTCATTTTAGGTTGTGAGTAGGGTGACCCCAAGGATTTATTGGGACCTCCTTGAGGATTCCTGCTCACCACAGAACTAACCATAAGTCCTTGACTAGCATAAGGAGTGTTCATGTCAATCAGTGATTGACCATGCATGCTTGAAAACAGAGGGGGAACTATTATGTTCCCGACCGGTATATGCATATTAGGAGTGCCCCCAGATACTTGAATCTGGGGGTTAGAACTATACAATGGATTACAACCATATTGTTGTTTGAACAGACCTGCGCTAACTATGCTATATTGAGCGTTATAAGGAGTGTTATATGTAGCACTTGTTGAAGGTACAAGGTTTGACACTAAAGGGGCAGAACCCAGAATTGACTGGATTCCATTCATGTAGGGTGTCATGATAGGGGTTGAACCTGTGAAAAATGGGATAGCAAGGTTTTCCATCAAAGGTGTGGTATTGATTGTCGACTAGGGAAGTGGTGGGGGACCAAAAGTGTCAAAAACATCCCATGACCCATTAGTCATCAACAAGATGGGAGGAAGTGTTCCAACTTAAGAGAAAGGAGGTATAGATGCAACAGGAACCAAGAGTGGGCCCAATGGATTCATGATTGGAGGGTTATATGGAGGAAGAAATCCTTCAGTAAAGAAATCCTCCAGTAGGCTTGAATTGTCAGATGTCCAAACTGATTCAGTGTGAGATCTCGGAGACTGATTTCCTGAAGACAGGGAATCCAGTTCATTGGAGCTTGGCGGATCCTCCACAGTGAGTGAGGGAAGTCCTAACAATCGTCTAGATTGACGACAAGGACCGGATGTAGCCACAGTGGCCGATAATTTTTATCAGTAAATTTTACAGTGATGTTTATCAAAGTCTCAATGATAACACTCTGGCACCTAAAAAATAAAAAATACAATAAGTAAATCAATCAACAAGCAGAGGGAAATGACCCTGTTTGATAAGCATAGATCACTGGAGATGAAACCCAGTATAACAATGAATAACAGAGAGAGCTGGCCAAATGTACAGTTACGGTTACCCTAGAGCTTCGTCCAAATGTCAGATTGAGGGTCCAAGTACTCTCATGAAGATGAGCACCCTCCCAAAAACTGAAGATAGAGTAGGTCCGTCTATGTTAGGTACTAGGGAAGCCCACCCCAGTCACCTTGTGTTAGTCCCTAAAAGTATGGCCACTAATGATACCTTAGATCACATACACTATTGGGAGGGACATTGTCACAGACAATATGCTGTGTGGGCAGGATACTTGAGTCCCCGACTTAGCTCCGATATCCCCGATACACAGAATGCCCAAAGGAAATGTAAGCAAAGGCGGGATACCTTCACTTATAGTCCAATGTTGTCTTGTATTTAGCTCCACTTTTACTCGAGTCGTCCCGACAGTATGAGTGAAAAAGGAGTTATCTCTTTAATAACACTAGTTTTGGTGTATGATCTTGGGCAGTTTACTCACACTGCCTAACCCAAGATCCTAGTCTAAACTAATGTGTGTTTACTCTAGAAAGAGTTTCTGATTGATTTTATTAGGCAGATTTTAAGTGTACTTCCTTAGAGTTTTCAGTAGGGGTGTTGATGTATGAGATTTTATGGGACTCTGACTCAAATCATGCAAAAACAATGATTGTAAATTTTCAATTTCGATGAATAAGCTGCTTCTACCAAGGGAGAGTCATTCATACATCAATATTCATTCCATGCATCCTACTCAATAAAACACTTGCATAACCGACAAATTTTTTTTAATGCTCACTAACAACTACTAAAACTAAATAATGCAGAACTAACAAACTAAGCAGAAAACAATAAAAAAATTTGATTTTTTCTTTTATGAAAATAAAAACATTAAGAAGGAAAGCTACTTTCTCAACAAAAGAATTTGTTCAGGACACAGATCAGTCAAACAAAACACAGCTACAAATCCCTTATCAGTCTAGAAGAAAGTTTCCCAACCCTTTGAGGTCACAGACACTGTTGTTTATCAAAAAATGGGTGACTAACGCTCTGTGCTAGAGGCCACAGAGAGTTACTGGTGGCACTAACGCTCTGTTTGTGAAGCTACAATGCTTTATAAAGCTCTGTTTACACAGGTAACCTACATTAGTGAGGAAAAACACTTCAAAAAAGGGTTGCGGGGATCAGATCCAGGGCTGAGAAATGAAAGAAGAGTGTTGCAAGGTCTTGAGTGGTCAGAAAAGGAATGAAGAATTACATGAAGGTTTGGAAGAAGGAGAGATCTAGGAACTTTCTGGGAAAATCGGGAACTAAAGTGTAGTCTCCAGTGGAGTTGCCAATTCTGCTATAGGGATTAATGCATGGTGTATGGAGAATGAAGGAACCCTAAAGGGTCTTCCTAGGACCCTTGGCAAACTATAAGATTATCTGCGGCGGTCACAAAGATACATGCATGTCCATATTCAACAACTAACTATCAAAGCAAGACATATTCATTACCTCGAGCCTTCATGTGGAGTTGCTGGAGAGCGCAATGCAGCTAGGTGGAAGTCCCCTGAGCCGGCTCCAAATCAAGTCCTGCACATAGAAAAGACAAATGTAATCACAACATAAAACCTTGATAATCAATGCATGAATATACAAAAGACATCTAGTTACACATAACTAAGCCACTCATGCTAAAAGACATTGAATAAACATATAAATGAATTATAGTACCAACATCACGGAGTGGATAGTACAACTGCAGCTCTATATTAATGTTGAAAGAGTGATTACAACGATCGGTTGCATCAGCCTTCCCTTACCCCTCCAACTCCTCTCTCTCTCCCTTATTACCAACTTCTTATGCTTAAGTCTGAGACTCTGCTCAACAATCAAGTAAACTATCCTTTCAAATGATCTAACCCTTTTCACAATAGCCCTAGCTCTGCTTATGTAGCATGTGAGGTTAGAGTTGCCAACTTTCTCCATGAGTTTCTTTAGGTAAAAGCAATGATGTTGCCATTCTTTTGATCTCTTTCACATTTACATACTCCATTATGATTAGAAATCCCCCAAATAGGTCAAAATATGATGTTTACTTTCTTTTCTGAGTTGATTTAGGAGAGAATATAGGGATATTTCTTAGTCAATCTGCTCCTTTGACCCTTAGATCCTCATTAGGGTTCACTAACGTTGTCCCCAAGGTAACAAGTAGAGTTACTTGGGTCACTAACGCTCTCTTAGGCTTGTTGAGAAGCTTTATAAAGCAGGTTGTCAGTTTATAGGCAACATTAGCTTGGAAACAAGGCTTGTGAACTTGGTCATTGCTTCAGTGATCATGTCTTTGCCCTCTGAACTAATGAGGAGGTCATTTTCCTTTATAACATGATGCATTTTTTTGGTGTTATATTCTTGTATCTTTCACTTCAATATCATAAATTGTTGGTTAATTTTTTCCTCATTCTTCAAGTATTTCATACTTTCCCTCACCTTAACATCTCTCACTTGAAATCCAAGACGAAACATACATGGTAATAGCCAAACCCACATATCGGATGGAACTCCTAGTTCAAATGGTGTGAGGTCTAATTGGGGCTTCAAATTGGGGAGATACCCTTACTATTAGCAGCACATCTTTCCTCGTCAACAATTTGGTATGAAGAATGAGTTGTTTAATTGAAAGAGGTGGCTCTACGTCCCTCATTGGTTGCTAGTGATACTAAACCTTGGATGAGATTCTCATTTTAAGGAGGATTATTGATTCAAGTGGATGTGGCATCATGTTAAAGGTATTAAAAATAAAAAAATCATATTCAAAGCTGAGGAAGATCCTTTGACCAAGCCCAAGTGTTGTGGGGAAAAATGCCTATGCAGGACGATCCTATCCACCTAAGGTGTGACAGTGCCTTAGCAACAAACAGAGACAGCTATTCTAGTATTCTTCCTTTATGAATTAAGAATGAAGAGAGATGGATGGACTAACCGGTGTCTTCCGTTTGTCCCTCGATCCGGTTTCTCTTCTCTTTGTGAGTTCCCAGCTACTTGCCTTCTCGCTCGCCCAGCTTCAAGAGGTTTCTGCAAGATCACAAGAAGAGAACACTACACAAGACATGGATTCATATTCATAACTAGTTTAGGATTAGAAATAAACTAAACATACTAATGCAATCATACATCAAAGATACATCAGTATATAGGAGAAACCAAGATAGCTTTATTGATGAATAACAAGGTTCAGGAAGAGATACAACCCAGAGGGATCCAATCTAGCATCTCCTTCCCAGCAAATGGAATTCCTATCTTCACCCCCTTCAAAGCATTAAGCACCCAATGATTCCAATCTCAAACCAATAACAATTCTTTGCAATAACAAAATTCCAGCCTCCTAGATCTCATGGAGGAGAGATCTATATATAGATGTTTGGAGAGAGGATGAGTCAGCTTGAGATCTGACTAGTGTCCTCTCCCTCTGTCAGTTCTTGATTCCACTTGGAGGTTCTTGCTTCCACTTGGAGATTAGGAACCTCTTACTCATCACCAGTCGAATTCACTGAGGCAAGTGTCATTGAGGAAGATTCTGGAAGCTTCCTGGGTCTTGACACCTCTTGGAATGAACTTGCCATTTGTCAAAACTCGCTCAACGCACCCTGGTAGTGCCTCTACCTGCGTTGCAGTGTAGGTAACCAGTGTTGGCTTTGACATTCAACGCAGACAGCTAGTGGAGCCATTGAATTGATCCTGAATTGACTTGTTTTTGAGCAGTTTCTGGTGGAGAACTTCTGTGAATTGCTGTGGTTTGTTAGCCTTGTTCCTCTAGGGGTAGGAACAACATGTTTTAGGGACTTTGGAGCCCTTAGATTATGGAAATTTCATGCTCAATGCTGTAAGGCACAAAAATGTCTATAACAGTTGCCCCCTAAAGTATGAGGTCGTTTATCGGGTGAAATGCTTTATCAGGGGGATCCGAAGTTCATCCAATGCTGGAGAGGAGACCTGTAATAAGATACAATACAATACATTATTTTTCATACTGCTTTCATGATCTAGCTGAGGCGGGCATTCCCATGCTCAGCTTTATAAATTCATTTTTATGTACATAGAACAGACAATCGTCTGATGGTAGACTGATAATTTTGATGAAATTATCATCCTATGAGTAGGATGATTATCTGCTGCAATGATGTACATGTCAATGTCTTTATCTTTCCTGAATATATATCGCAACCCGGATGGATGAAACTAGATCCGGGGTCTTCAAACTCGTTCGATCTTCACTCTAAGTACAAGTCGATCCATGTGAGAAATGTTCTGAAGTCGAACATGGAAAGACATCGCTTGATTACCGGTCAATGATGTAAACCGTTAACAAGTGCGAGAGGAATCACCGATAATGATAATGACCCTCAAGGTACTGCAGTACAAATCACGTGGTGTGAATAAAGGACTTGGCGTCGAACACCACGCAAAATCTTTCAGTCGAATGTCATTGATGTATACCTGTCGCCGGAAGTGAGAAACTTGCCATTGAGGCATGCAAGCTTCAAAGTACTGAAGGGGTTGTTCCTAGATCAACTTCTTGGATAATGAGCTGATGTCAACAAGAAGCGATCCGTCAAAGGAGGGCCTTAATGAATCCCACATCAGTGACACGGAACGGAGCTAATGATTTTGATGGAGGTGAAAACGATCTGTGACATATGATTTAGGGTGGCGGTCATGAAAGGATGAAGGATAATGTACGGTAGTGGATGGGACACGGTTGACTTTTCTGAACGACTTCTCTTGAACATATGGTGACACTGATGCGATGGATCAGTAGCATTACCCCAAATATGGATGGTATGGCGAGACCATGGATGTGACCGGTGAATGAAACAACCCAACCCGATTGTGGTACGGAGGAAAAGTGTCATGTTCAAGAGAGACTTGCTACCATCAAAGTTTTCTTGAGTTTCTCCCAATTTTTCCCCAGTCATTGCTGACCAGTACCTCTTTATTTTTGTCAAGCTAGAGGAGGATAACATATGCTTGTTCTATAACCTGCCCTTCGGGCAAGCCCATCGCTATGTTTTAACGAGCCTAGCGATAGTGAAACTCGTTCTCGTCTAAAGACAAGTTTGTCGCTATTTAATGATTTTAACGAGTCTAACGACAAAGATAACTCGGTCCTTTTCATTTTTAGAGAGTCTGAAAAGGTACATAAAGTTAACTCCAAAAGTCCTTTTTCGTCATCTAATCCCTTAGGTCCGAAAAAGTATAAAACAATACAGAAGAGATGAGTTTTTGATAGTTTTAACGAGCCGAATCAAACAAGCGCTCGATATTTTTGTGCAATAATCCCTCAGGTCCAAAAAGATTAAAATCTAGAGGAGGGATAGCACTTCCTGTCCCTTTAATGAGCTGGAAGGCCAAGGACTCGGCAATCTTTTCATATTTTACGAGTCAGATGAAAAGAGCTTAAAGAAGACTCGTCTTTTGAGGAACGAGTGATAAAACGGGTTAGCAGCTGATTCCAGGTACAGGTTGGAATTTTCCAATCATGTCAGTGTCACAAGGATGGCTAGTGAAATCACTCTTCGCAGCTGTTCCTCAAAATGGGTAAACAATCATATGGAGGCGAACGATCGGCCAATGGAAAAGTGGAGGTGACGGGCAAACACGACCAAGGCTTTAATGGCTGATGATATTACATTCACAGTGGTTATTTACCGGGTAGTTCATTTTTTAACGAGCTTAAACGCGGGTGGAAACATTTGCTCGGTCTTATGTTTATTTTTTAACGAGCATGAACTATGTGCTAAAACTGCTCGGATCTTGCGTTTATTTTTTAACGAGCATGAACTGTGTGCTAAAACTGCTCGAATCTTGCGTTTATTTTTTAACGAGCATGAACTGTGTGCTAAAACTACTCGATTACCAATCATGTGATAAGAATATCTCATTAAGATTCTATTTTTTATGGAGCTTCATCTTACAAAGCTATGCCCCGCATCCTTTCGTTATGCAAGTTCTGAAACGACTAATCCTACGAGTTTAAAGGGTTAGAGGTCCTAAAAATTTAAAAAATAAATAGCCGCCCCTTGCTTGCACTCCAAAAGGTTTGCATGCCCCCAGGCATAAAGTACGATTTCAAGGTTACCCCTACTTTAGTCCGGCAAAACAATTGTTTTACCGAGAGAGGCCTACCTCTTTCAGGTTACCCAAAGATTGTCTCATTAATCTTTCAAACAAAACACTTCCTCAGCAATGTCTACCGAAACAGACAAAGGTGAGCGACGATGCCCGCCAACTCACATAACTTTGACAAAATAATCTTATTCTAGAATAACCCTCTTCCAGCATGGGCGGGGTACAGACTAGTCATATTCTCCCGCGGAAACCTACCCTATACCCAAAGTTTTCCTGCCGAAGCAGACCAGGACGCATGCCCCCTGGGTTCCAGTCATATCCTCCCGGATTACTCGCGCTCATCAGGAGGACAGAACGTGGGTTGAGACACTTCTTGCGTGAATAGACCATTTAGGGATGGTATATGACTATTTGCGATGTGTGATCCGGGAAATGAAAGTTGGTCCACGAGCTTGACCACTCTTCCTTCATGCGGAAAACACATTACTCTAAAGAGTGAGGAGACGATGGCTCCCATGCAATATATATAGTCTCGTCCAAGGAGTAGGTTATAATCCAAGGGTCCTTGAACGACCATCACATTCATTTGAACGGTCTTCCCTTTCAATATTATGGGCACATTGGGGAGGATCCCTAAAGGTCGACTGGTTCCTTTATCAAAGTCTGATAGATTTCTCATTTCAGGCAAAAGCACTGGCGAACCAAGCGCTTTCCAAGCAATAGAGGAAAGGATACTCATAGATGCCCCCTCATCAATGATAATGCCAACCATGACCATTCTGTATATTTGAACGATAATTCTGAATGGTATGCTTGTTGGCAACCGGGGTCTGCTTAGTTGGTTCCAGTCGAAGGACACAACCAGGTTGCTTGGTGGTGGGACCGAATAGACGGCCGGGTATGACTCTGACGAAGTTCCTTCCTGCGATAAAGGAATGGGCAAATTGCCCCCTTGTTCGTCGGAGTCTGTGTTGATGAAGAGAATTCGGACGGTGTCATCTTTATTCTCCTCTATGATGGTATCATTCGAAGATAGAGCCTCTGAAGGCAAAACCGGGTCAACTGCCGCCTCAACCTTTTGAATTTCGTCAGGTATGGATTCAGACGGTTCATCTTCAATGATAGGTGCTTCGGCTGACCACCTGGGCGGGCCAGCCGGGTTCTCAACTAGTGAAGGACTTGGCAGGAGTTTTTGATATCCAGGAGGAAGTTGCGCTCGTAAGATCGGGCGATATTCCAAAACTCTTTTAGCCTCGTCTAACAAGGGACAACGGTGGATGGCATGGTCGCCTTCACACAGTTTGCAGGGAAATCTAGCTTTCCCTCTCTGTCCTGGAACTTCACTTTCACTAGTTGACGGTGAGCTGTCAACATGGCTATCAGAGGTTGACGCCACCGAATTGTGCAAACGGGGAGACCAGTCCCTTAGAATCCGAGGGATGCAGGGACAATCTCTGTGGAAGTGGTCTCCCTTGCATATGACACATGGCGATTTAGGCCTAGTCAGTGCTGTGTGTGGATTTTTGTCAGACGACACTTGTTTGCCCCCAGTCGCTTTTGGCTCCTTCTTCTTCTTCTCTTTCTTCTTCTTTTCCTTCTTCTCCTTTGGAACTTGGTTTTTTGTTTTACCAGTTCCGTCAAGCGAAGAGGAAGTAGGAGAGGAAGAGTTAGATGAAGTAGAAGGCTGGTTGGTAACTCTGGTCTGGTCTAACTGTTGATTCGACTGTTCAGGAATAGTGGTGTTCTGAACGACATTGGTTGAAAAGAGCCAGACTGGTAGGCCAATTGTCAGTCCTGGAAGCGACAATGTGGCCATATGGGGTGCACCAACATCTCCCCAAGAGGAGAAGGGACTAGGATTTCCACCAAGGGGAATTCCTTGGTTGGTGTGCTCCATTTTCTCAACCTAAAGATCAACGCAGGAATAGGGGTGATTGTTCCGTTTAAAATAAATTTTAACGATGCTTTAGACACAACTTGCTTTTTCAATTTTAAAGAGTCGAGAGAAAGCTAAAGATGCCTCTAGTCTCCTTCGATGTTTTAACGAGCCCGAAGTGACAAATGCTCGGATGGACTTTTTCTGTTATAGAGTCTGAAAAAGGCCAAAAGGAACTGCTCTGGAGTTCTAGGCAGAGGGTGTGCCAAACTTTTCGCAAAACCGCAGAATACTTTTTAGGGTACGGGCATTCGATCTTCCTGAATGCTGTGTTCAGTGCATTGCGATCAGTGGGGCGGCCGACACGGCTTCCTAAGGATAAAGGTTTTATGCCTATAGGGGTCTCCCAATATATACGCGACGATACGTGGGAGCACAATCTGTACTGGCGCTATCGTCCCTCAGGAGGAATCACCCACCATCAACGAGATCAACAGTCACCAGGCTTTACGACGCCGGAACACGTCTCTAGCCTAGACCTCTATGTTGTGCGTTATGTTGCAAAGTGTTGTTAAGTTCATTCAATTTATTTTAGGTTGATCTTTTTAGAAGTTTGCCTTTTGAGGTTCACCACGAGATGTATGATACAATTCCTAAATGCAGTCTAAAGATGATAAGCAAGCTTTATATCTTTTCAACTTATGAAAATCCTAGCTACTAAGGGAAAAGAAAGACACCATCTTTTCTCAAAGAGCAATCAGCACACTCTAATGCACTTTTCCTAAATGAGACATGCAAACTATCAAAATGTAAATGCACAATGCAGGTGTTTGTTTTCCGCTTTCTTAGTATTGATGCCTACAAAGAAAGCTTTTTGTACAATTTTGAATTCGCTTTTAAATGACAAATACAAACAAGTTTACTTTTTCGAAATCAGAGAGGGTAGAAGAGATTACAACACTTAATGATTTTCGAAATGAATACTTGTTTTGACACTTAAAAGAGACAAACTCAAACCAAAAGCAAAATTAAATGTATAATCAACTGTAAACAGCCAATGAACTCTCTCCTAAGATCACAATCAACAGATCTGAATCAAAGGCTACAGGATGACTATTTCACTTTTGCAAAGGAAAACTGCAAATGATGCCAAAAACACATAAAAAACGCTCACAGTCTTTTTGTACAAAAGGAGGCGGAATTTAAGCAGAGAAAAGGAGTTATCAGACTGGTACCTATGCTGGTTACAGGCTGCAAAAACCAGAGATCAAAACAAGGCAAAACAGAGCAGAGAACCCCAGCTGTACAAGGCCAAAATAGATCAGCGCAACCTCAACACAGGGGTTTTGACATTCAGCACAGGTAGCCTTCACGGGACCTGCGTTGAAATGAAGAACCTCTTCACAGGGGTCGCGCTGAAGGAGAAACGAGAGTTTCTCACTGGGTTCTGGGTCACAGATTGCTGATTAATCTACTGTTTCAGGCCAAATAAAAGCAACAAGCAAGGTACAATCAAAGGGATGCTTTGAGGGAGTACTAAGATCTATCACAAAGGATCATCAAATCATTTGTGAGTCCATTGTTTAGATCATAGACAAGTCCAGTGATTGGATCAAAGCAGGAACTGTCTACTTTGCATCTGGGAATAGCAGATGCAGTTCGATTGTTGCTGTCAAGTCTATGAAACAAACAATGATAGAAACAAAAATAAAATGACTAAACAGATCTCCCCAGCGGAGTCACCAATTTTTTGTGGGGAAAAATGCCTATGCAGGACGATCCTATCCACCTAAGGTGTGACAGTGCCTTAGCAACAAACATAGACAGCTATTCTAGTATTCTTCCTTTATGAATTAAGAATGAAGAGAGATGGATGGACTAACCGGTGTCTTCCGTTTGTCCCTCGATCCGGTTTCTCTTCTCTTTGTGAGTTCCCAGCTACTTGCCTTCTCGCTCGCCCAGCTTCAAGAGGTTTCTACAAGATCACAAGAAGAGAACACTACACAAGACATGGATTCATATCCATAACTAGTTCAGGATTAGAAATAAACTAAACATACTAATGCAATCATACATCAAAGATACATCAGTATATAGGAGAAACCAAGATAGCTTTATTGATGAATAACAAGGTTCAGGAAGAGATACAACCCAGAGGGCTCCAATCCAGCATCTCCTTCCCAGCAAATGGAATTCCTATCTTCACCCCCTTCAAAGCATTAAGCACCCAATGATTCCAATCTCAAACCAACAACAATTCTTTGCAATAACAAAATTCCAGCCTCCTAGATCTCATGGAGGAGAGATCTATATATAGATGTTTGGAGAGAGGATGAGTCAGCTTGAGATCTGACTAGTGTCCTCTCCCTCTGTCAGTTCTTGATTCCACTTGGAGGTTCTTGCTTCCACTTGGAGATTAGGAACCTCTTACTCATCACCAGTCGAATTCACTGAGGCAAGTGTCATTGAGGAAGATTCTGGAAGCTTCCTGGGTCTTGACACCTCTTGGAATGAACTTGCCATTTGTCAAAACTCGCTCAACGCACCCTGGTAGTGCCTCTACCTGCATTGCAGTATAGGTAGCCAGTGTTGGCTTTGACATTCAGCGCAGACAGCTAGTGGAGCCATTGAATTGATCCTGAATTGACTTGTTTTTGAGCAGTTTCTGGTGGAGAACTTCTGTGAATTGCTGTGGTTTGTTAGCCTTGTTCCTCTAGGGGTAGGAACAACATGTTTTAGGGACTTTGGATCCCTTAGATTATGGACATTTCATGCTCAATGCTGTAAGGCACAAAAATGTCTATAACACCAAGCCTAAGCTACAACCTAATCATAAGCATAGTACAAGTGTGTGTTGTGTGTGATTAGAAGAAGAAAGTCTTAGTTTTCAGTTGAGAGTTAGCATACTAAAATTTAAATTGGTGTACCCTTTTAAACCTTGGAGGGTAAATTAATACATAGTTATGTAGAAAATAGACCAAAATACATGAAAGGCTAGTAGAAGATGAAGAATACATTGAAATTTTCTATATGATGTGAGATGAATATTCAATTGTCATTAAATATCCAATGAACAAAATTATTGTCATATATCTAAATAATGTATTGTCAAATATCTAACGATAATTTTTTTCAGTGGATATTCAACAAAATTCAGGGCTTTAAAAAAATACAAAAAATTCAAGTAAAATATGGTAGTACAATCGAACATTTAGAGAACGAAGTTAAAATTTACAACTATATGTACTAGTGTAAAAAAGAATACTTAGGACTTAGAAAGGTTAATCGTAGTACCCAAGGCTAGTATAAAATAGTCTAATATTCCCTTAATGGATTGCATCTCTCTAACAGTGGAGGAGCCCATTAACATTTTATCATCAACAAATTGTTGGTGGGTAATGGGTACCATGTGGGTATGAAGACAGATCCCTTTTATTTTTCCTTTAAGCATGCCAACATGTAGATATCACACTAACCCTTCCACTAGAAAAACAAAGAGGAAGGGAGAAAGGGGATCCCCTTTTCTAATGCCTCAATGGGAGTTAAAGATGGAAAAAGGTGATTCATTTGTCATAATGGAAAATAATGATGAAGAAAATAAGGACACAACCCATTCATTAGAAAAATGAAAATATTTTAACACATGAAATAGATAAGACCAATTTAACTCGTCAATTTTTTTTTAAAATTAAATCTTGATCAAAATACCTTCCTTCTTGTATATTTTTCATTGAATGTAATAACTCATGGGAAACCATAATTATATCCAAAATCTATCTTCCTTCTACATAACCTGAATTTTCTTTGAATCAAAGAAGGGAGCAGGGGCTTGAGATGATTGGAAACTATTTTGGAAAGGATCTTGTAGATCATATTGTAGAGAGAAATGGATCATAGCCCACTTGGGTTAGTTACTTGAAATAGTTTGGAGCAAGAGTGAAGAAGGTTGGATTAAGAGTCTAGGTGATGGATTGGGATAGCCTTGATTATTCTACAAAGCCAAAATTTCATGTCCCAAGAAAGACCAACGAGCTTGAAAGAAGACATATGTGAATCCATTAGGCCCTAACACCTTTTCTTGGAGAGATTCATAACTTCTTCTTTGACCTTGTGGATGGTGATCTCTCTCATAAGTGTTGCATTTTGATCCTCCACTACTAGGCATGGAATGTGAGCAAGTATCTTCTAAATGATAGGAAGACAATTTGGAAATGGGTCTTGTAATAGACGTACGTAGAAAGTTGTAAGTTCTTTCTCTAAACCCTTATGACCTATTACCTGTCACCTTGTAGTATTCACAAATGAGAATATATGATTATGATGGTGATGCTTGAGCATATATTTTTGGAAGAAGCAACTGTTTTTATCCCCTTATTGAAGCTAATTCACACTTAATTTTTACTTCCATGGTATTTCTTCCTATTTCTTTCTACCTTTTAGTTTGGTTAAAATTTATCCCTCCTGCATTTCTATATCCTCAATATTCCCTTCAAGTATTATTTGTTGTTGTAACACTTCCATTTGTTCTTCTACATGAAGTTTATCTTCAAAAATGTTTTCAAATTCTTCTTGATTCCATGTTTTAGTTTTTTCTTTGAGAAGCTTCAGTTTCTACTGAAATTTATACATGGGAGAGGATATTGGCGCCTCTATTTCCTACCACCACTTCTTATCCTTTTCAAAAAAGGAAGGATCTAAGACCCAAAAAAATTTAAACCTGAAAGGTAAATTTTTGGGAGTTGTTTTGAGATCAATTTCCAAAGAGATCGACCAATGATCAGATTCTACACAAGGGAGAATCATAGCTGCAAGGGAGATTTATTTTTTGAGTACTATTTCAAAAACCAAAAATATATCTAGATGACAAGAAATATGATGCTTCCTCCCATTCGATTATTCCAAGTGTAAATTTCATTTATTGTTTCAATATCCGCAATAGCATTTCTTTTATTGTGTCCTTGAAGAGGTGTGATTCAACATCCAATCTTCTCACACCACCTTTTTCTCTCTTCCTAAGTTGTTACCATGTTGAAGTTGCCTCCTATGATGTAAATATCATCCTTGAGAAACAATTTGATTTGTTGAATAGTATTAAGGAAGAGATACTTTTTTGTGGAGAGATGCGAACCATAAACAACTAAGAGGAAGCCTAATCCTTAGATCTAGCAACTGAAATATACCTAATATATATATATATATATATATATATATATATATATATATATATATATATATATATATATATATATATATATATATATATATCTATATCTATATATATATATATATATATATATATATATATCTATATCTATATATATATATATATATATATATATATATATATATATATATATATATATATATTCATCACTGTTAGACCTCTTGCGGTTCAACTAGCATCAAGAGACATACCTTCTGTTGACACCTAATCTTTGGGATTAGGTAAATCGATGTAAATATTGTAAATAGAAAATAAGGAGAATTAGAAGGCAAAGAGACACTGGGAGATGAAAACCAAGAGTCTCTCTCTCCATGTATATATCTATGATCCATCTTAATGCAAAGACATGACTCGATTTGAGGAGTTACATTTTGGCCTGACATGGTATCAGAGCTAGCCCCATTTTTTGCTTCCTTTCTTCCCTTGTATATCCCACTACCTTCTTTCCACATATTTTGCACACTAAAATCTCTATCAAATCCTTGCATAATACCATGCAGTTTTGTTGAACAAATAACTCATAGAAGCTTTGCATTTGAGTAGTGTGAAATTGTTGGAGCACAGGTCCCATTCTAGTATTTTCCTACTCAGTAACTCCTTTGCATTTTGGGCTTGATTCCCTAAAGTTCCGCTCCAAGTAACATAGATCCTCTTTGTTCCTACGGACATTGAATGCTAGCTAGTCTCTCTAGAAAATGTAGATCGCTAGGCTAACTTACTGGATATGAAGTTCAAAACCGAGAGACCTTCTTTTGCAATCGTTCTCTACGTCTTAATCCATTCTCGACATTTGAGCAATTCGTTAATTAAATGTGTGTAACTCTTGAAGTCCATTTGTTGGAGTGCATTGAAGTTTTATATGAATGTTGTATCTCTGGTTATAATATTATGTCTCAGGCTATATATGGTGCATTCTTCTGTGTTCAAGCTATTATAAATAGGAAATGATACATTATATCCAGATGAATGACCGTGCAGTGAATGGAGTGTTGAATGACGCATTGGAATTATCTATATACATTTGAATGGTGGGTGAATCATTATTTGAATGGTGTGTGTATCATTTTTTATATGCGTTAGCCTTTTTGAAGACTGTATTTGGAGTTATTTTTTAATACCATAATCCTTTACATGGCACATATATTAAATGGAGCATATGGATGGAAAATACCTCGAGTTCCTATTTTGAGGGGTGTATTATAATATATGTTATGTGGACATATGTGGCATGCAATGTGATATGTGAGCATTATGTAATATGTCATGAAGGTATATTGAGAGATTATATTTTTAATTGAATATTTTTGAAGACATATCCATTTTTTTTGCAATTATTTTGAGGCCACATCAAATTTTATGATGCATTCACTCATCTCCATAGTGGGAGTAGTTCTCACTAGCAAAGAGAACTATCTTGAGTGGTCCCGGAAGATAAAACACACCCTCATTTTCAATGAGTTGTGGAAAGGGATTTGTGAAGGAGAAGGAGACAATGCACCTGCAAAGCCCACTTGAGATAAGGAGCTTGCCATTTGGGAAAACAAGAATAGCAAGGCCTATGCCTTGATTGCAGCATTAGTAAATGAAGAGGTGTGTTCCCATATTTCACCATTTTCAAATGCCTTTGAATCTTTAACGAAATTGAAGGAATTGTATGACTTGCACTATAAACTTAAAGTTATTCAATTGATGATTAAGTTGTTGAGTCTTGAGTTGAAAAGTGATGACCCTCTTGCCTTAGCATCAGAAGTAAGATCCATTATGCATGATATAAAATTCACTGGTGTTGGGATATATATTCCTCTCATAGATTATGTCAAGGCACTATATCCCACCTATTCACATTATCTTGAGTCATTGCAAGCAAGTGGAATCCTTAAGGAGATTACCTTTGACTCCCTTGAAAATAAGTTTTTTTTAGAGAGAAAGATTTTGGGAAGAATAAAGATCCTCAGCCTACTGAAGAAGTTGTATGCCTTGCACTAAAAGAGAAGAATCACACACAAGATTGTTCTAGAGGAAGAGATGGCCGAAGAGGAAGACGAAGGAGGAATTTTAGAAGCAAGGTGGGTAGACAGTTCAAAGGAGAAAAGTCTGATCTTCATTGCATATGATGCAATAGATATGGACATGATGCATCCACATGTACGTTTCCTTGGGACAAAATTGTTCAGGAAAGAAATGAAGGGAAAGGTAAAAAAAAATGACAAAGGGAAAGGAAAAGCACCTGAATCTGCTCACAATGTCATGGCACATTGTAACAATGGAGTAACTGAAAATTTGTTCAATTCTTCACTTGCTTCATGGAAAGATTATTGGTTACATGATTCAGGAGCAACTTGCCACATGAATTTCAAGAGATATTTCTTTGAATAATTCACTAACAATGTTGATGGAGCAACATACTTTGTAGACAAGTCAAAACTCAAGCCATCGGGGCTTGGCACCATTAGGCTAAAATTTCTTGGTCTTCTAGACTTTATTCTGCATGATGTTCTATACCTCTCGAAGCTAAGGAGAAAATTGTTGTCTTCAATCCACATCCACCAGTAAGGACACTCCATTCATATATTTGATGGCAAGGTTGAGGTCATAAAAGCATCAGATCACTCACTTGTCATAATGGGGATAGAATAAGAAAGACTTCTGAAGTTGCAAGGAACTTCTGCCCATGCACAAAAATTCTCATAAAATTATTGCTATGATTAAGGTACATTTCCATCAAGTCTTTAATGACATGCTAGATTTGGAAAATTGAAATATTACAGCCTTCATTTGTTGAAGAAAAATGGTATTACTAGTTTGCCTACAATTCCTAGGAAACTTAAGCAATGTGATGCTTGTATTTGAGGAAAACACAACAAATTGTCTTTTCATGATTCTCATTCTAGAGCACATAGAAAAATTGAACTCATTCACTCAGATTTATGTGGCCCAATGCATGTTCCTTCTACAAATGGTAATAAATATATGATGTTATTTATTGATGACTACACCAGAATGTGTTGAGTTTATTTATTGACGAAAAAATCTGAATCTTTTGAAACATTAAAGAACTGTCATGCATGGATTGAAAATGATGGACAAACTCATATTGGCTCTATTCGCACTGATAATGGAAAATAATACACTTCAAATGAATTTGAAAACTATCTTCTCCAGCATGGGATCAAATGTCAAACAATTATGCCTTATAATCGCCAACAGAATGGAGTAGTTGAAAGAATGAACAGGACAATCTTAAATATGGTAAATTCCATGATGTTTTTCAAGAATTTTAAACTGATGCTTTGGGTTGATACATTTCTATGTTCTTTGTATATAAATAATAGGTGTCCATCTAATGCTATAGAAAAAAAGACTCCCTATGAAATGTGGTATGGCCACATTCCTTCGGTGAGGCATCTTAGGGTTTTTGGTTCCACCTATTATGCCTTGATACACAAGGAATAAAGAAACAATCTCGGTGCAAGGAGTCGCAAGTGTATCTTCTTGGGGTACTCAAATACCTCCAAAACATACCATATCTATGATGAAGCCAATAAGAAGTTTATAATATATAGAGATGTGATATTTCTTGCATCTTCCAAGGTTGACCGTGTTGTTGAGCGACAACTTGATTGCTTGGATATATTCGAACATGTAAAATATTTTCAAAGGTTTCATAATGAGATTCCACATCTTGAAGGGGGGATTCCTATACTGGATAAATATGTGGAATCTTCTTATGAAACACTCTCTCCCCCGCATGAAGCTCCAACCACTGATGACACTTTGAGTGATGTGATGGACAAAGCTCGAAGACTAAATCTTGATTCAGCCCCATCTCAGTCAACTGAGAAGCTTGGGCCATCTCAGAAAGATCCTCCTAAATGGCTGACAAAGACACTTGAATCTATTCATCCTCATGAGGTTGGAAAGATAGGAACAAGAATCTCAACCAGAAAAAGTGGAGGTGAGGTAGATGATTATGATCCACCTATTGATATGGATGTTTCTTATGATTGTGAACTGAATTTCTCTATATATTTTGAACCAACTTCCTTCAAAGAAGTCACTTCTCATGATGAATGGAAAGAAGTGATGTAGAAATAATATGATGCTTTGATAAAGAATGACACCTGGAAGTTGGTTGATCCTCCATTAGGAACCAAACCAATCTTGTGGAAAAAGGTTTTGCACACAAGGAAGGGGTTGAATATGAGGAGACTTCCCCCCCATAGAAAATGGGCTACCATCCGAACACTCTTTTCCTTGGCAGCATAGAATAGTTGGAAAGTCCATCAAATGGATGTAAAAATTGCTTTCTTAATGGAGTTCTGAAATAGAATGTTTTTATGTCCCAACCAGAAGGATTTTTTGTGAAGGGCTAGGAACATAAAATATACAAACTTGCAAAATCCTTGTATGTCCTCAAGCAAGCTCTGCAATCCTATGTTGACGGTGCTGGACCTGCCAACATTCAAGGGATTTTCCCAGTATGAAGTCTCAACTAGACCTCACACCATTTAGTGTAGGAGTCCCATCTGGTATGATGGCTCAGTTGCCATTATCTTAAATATTTGCCTTTACTCTTTTTGTTAGCACATAGAGTGGTTTGCTTTGTCTTCGAATAGTGAGGTTCGTGTGCCTGGTGAGTTCTTAGTGTTGCTTGTGTCAAAGTTCCTTCACTGTAGAGGGAGAGGGTGGAAGTGAGTCTCAGGTTGAAAGGGAATAGTCCCACCTTTGCTAGATACACACAACATAATAGAAAATGCGTAACTTCCAGCGGAGTAGTCCACACAGATGTGGTAGTCACAAACACAAGGTGAATAGATGGCACGTACAACAACTAGCGAAATAGTCCACATGAGTGCGACAGTTGTTATAACAAGTTTACAAGAATGAATTTGTCGAGTGTCTGACGGAATAGTCCACACAAGCAAGACAAGGTTAACAACTTATAAAACACATTTCCAATAACACATGTACTAAAACAACCAAAATAGTTCAATTGTCTTAATATAGGTTAAAGCAACATGCGTTACAAGCATCCAAAGAATAGTCTTACAAATGAATACAATACATGTGTGAAGACGTGTTGACCTGTTAATAGGCTTTTGAATCAAGCAAAAGTTCCAAGACACATCCGTACACCATTACATCACTAACCTCAATAGTGGGGTGTTGGAGCCACTGCTCGCTGCTGAAAGAAAATACTACAGACTCTAAAGGCTATGTGGGAGGAGCCAAGGTGAAAATTCCTTTGCATGTACAAATGAGGGATATATATAGCCAAGGGTGAAACTTACCCTTGTGACTGTTCAACTTCCCTCATGACTATTTGACCTACATGACTCTTCAAATTTACATGACTCTTCAACTTTACATGTGGGTCTCTTGGAAAATCACGTTACACTACATTGATACAACAATATGGCCCACAGTAGTGATGTGGTTTTGATGACTCATGACATGACTTAACACGACAGTGCTAGTATGTTCATGTTGATGGTGGTGTCCATGTTGAGCTGCAATGCTACTGAGTGATGAGTGTGCTCTTAGTGTATCATAGCTTCACCTCCGCATGGAAAAGTGTGCACAGTCTTTGATGGTCTTGGTGTTCGCTTGATGTTACATGCATGCGCACGTGTCTCCTTCGCTTGCTACTTGGTATGCTTCATTTGTTTATCTGTTCACCAACAAGTCTCTTATGATGCGCTCCTTATTCATCTCATTCATCGTTGCGCCATGTCTCATCCATGTACCTATATCCGTAATCACTCATGATGAGACGACATCAAATCCAAAAATATCCTAGTCTATCATGATGCATCATCTTTCATTTTTGGGTGCAGGTGACCAAGAGAGAGGACAAGGCTCTAAAACTGCGGAGAGCACATTTTAGGCCGAGATGAGGCCCCGAGCACTATCAAGGAAAATTACGTAGAGGTCATTGGGAGGCTGAGATGGGCAGTCTTGATTAGTAGTGACTTTCTGCAGTATCTAGCTTGGCTGAAGGGCATATCTACTCAAATTTTCCAGGGAGGCAATGCAAGCAGTAGGGAGGACACTGGCAGTGAAAATTGTGCAGATTTTCTGGGGAGGCTGGCAGTGGGTTGCAAGAGATTGCTGGAAAAAACTGTGAATAACTGGGAGGTTGGTTTGCAAGACATCTCTGCGTAGTTTTTGGGCTGAGCAGGGTGTCGGGCAACTAGAGGACAACCCATGAAAACTGTGTAGTTTTCAGGAGGAGCAGTAAGTCGGCTGATAGGGTGACTGGCTGACATAACTACACAAATTTTGAGGATAATATAGTGACAGGTAGTAGGAGCCTATCCTTCATGTCTACACAATTTCTTTAGTCAGCAGAGGCGGGCATGGTAGCATCTTCTGCACAATTTCTTGGAGGAGTGAAGCCCGAGGTCACTCCCTAGTCAAACTCTTTGATTGACCAGTGGGAAATTTTCTTGTGGGGAATGCATATTGAGATGACTTGATGAGAAACTTTTGTGTTGTTCTAGGTGACAGTGAGTCGGGTTGACTCTAAGATTTTGTAGTGTATACTGTCTGGGAGGCAATCTCAAGCTCTACGCAATTATGGGCAGCAGTACATGATCAATGAGGGCTGAGACTGTGCAGTGAAGCTCAGTGGAGGTCCGAGTGTTGGAGGGTGATCCGGGCAACAAAATTTCAACAAAATGAATAAGTGTGTGAGTGAGTGAACTCATGAATATATGACCTTGCAAACACATACTCAACATGACTTGGTGATAAGACACCTCAAACCAACAAGAAAACATATGCTCAGTGTGACTAATTGTGTGACTGTCTAATGGTGAGAGTGACAAGTTTGACATTTCAGATAGACATTCGTATGACCATGAAGACACTTGCGCGACAGTAAATACAACATCGCGTGTGAGTGAAATAGATTTTTACATAGCGAAAACAAATCAAACACAACCTTCAACATCACTAGAATGAGGTCACAACCATGACATAGAAATCAACATGCCAAAGACGAAAGTTGGTCAAACAAGTGAAAAGGATGCAAGACATGTAGAAGAAACACATAAAATGACTTTTCTTGTTTACGCACATGCACGTTATTGAGGACAGGATGATATGACAATGACAAGCAGTCCTGTAAACTCAACTAACAGGTGTACTTCGAAAGGTGTTCTTTACTTACCATACTTACCCTCAAGATGATCATGCATCCAACGGAGTTTGCATGTAGTCCTGATCACTTCCATTACTTGGTCTCTTGGTCCTTCTCATCAACTCCTTGGGAGTGATCTTAGCATGTCACATTTTCCTGTAGTCACTGGGTGATGGATCAGCGTGGTGTCAGCAGAAAGTGACTGCTTCTCAGACGAGGCCATGGGATGCCCATCTATGCAGTTTATCCATGCAAGATTGACATGACAACTTGGACAACACTGCGCAGTTTTGAGGCACAAGACGCTGCTCTGGGATGGGGGTCCTAGGAGGACACCTTTGCATAGTTTTTAAATGGAGGGCAGCTGGATTTCTCTGTGAATTTCTGGAGAGCAGTGTTGGCTTCCTGACTCCTCTGCACATCTTTAGAGAGTAGTGTTGTTTGGGATCTCTGTAGGTTATGGGGTTTCAGTAGGAAAGGGAGGAAGCTTGATGGTTGCAGAAGCAAAGTGAAAAGTTCTAGGCAGCTGAATGAGGCTAGGTTTCTTAGGAAATGGCTAAGTGTGAGATCAGTGACACATATGTAAACAGTGATTGGCCTTGACGGTGATCGCACACGGACACTTAGTGACACAACCTAGGCCGTTCAGAATGCATAAGACATTCTTTGCTTGATGCAACAAACTTCATGAAAAGAGTGCGTGAAGTGAGTTCCAAACATGTCTATGTGATGTCAACCACTCATGCGCACATGATTTCCCTTGAAGCAAAACAACATTCCATTTGCATGACAAACAACAACCTCTATGCCCAAAGATGACACATGCTGCATAAAGATGAGAACATAGAAAACTCTAAATATTAAGGAGGGGAGCTTGAAATCATCATCTTACCAACAAGTGACCAAGGATGATCGATCGCAGGATCCAAGGTAGGCTTCGAAATTTTCATGTGAGCCAAAATTTTGGAGGGTGGTTGTAGCCGCTACAACGCTTGGCGATACACTAGTAGAACTCAAACTCTCTATATAGACCTTGTTTTGTGAAAATAAAGTCTAACCCTTCCGGAAGTATTATTTGATTCCTTGATTGTGATGGCTTCTGCACTAGCTTGTGTGAAAGATGTAGTCTGTACCATTCTCTTGATTGGTTAGCACACATTCCAAGCCAAGCCAACTTAGTTGTTTCGATTGGGGATGAGGGGTATATTGATGCACAATTAATATGATTGTAAATGTTTAAGTTTCATCTTTAGTGTTGCTCCACTGCCAGTAGGCTTGGACAATACCCCAATGGATTCACATAGGAACACAAGCATCACTCCACTGCTAGTGAGCTTGGTCAGTACCCACGGCTTCACCTTATTCATTTTTTTGTTTTTTTTCCAAAGAACTATGCACAGGAACTTATTTATTTCAGAGGCAGAAGAGGGATCCTGACTTATAAACAGCAGGAGAGGTTTTTCCTTCAAAGAAGTATGTTATATATACCTCTGACATAATTGTTAAGGTTTTTCCCCCTCACCCTACTCTACTTGACTGATCTGACAAGGGTTAACCCAAAAAAACTGATTAGAGTAGGTCATACTAGTTAACAGTGTAAGCTTTGTGTTTTCACCAAGACTCACTCTGAACAGAACATATTTTCCATCAAGGAATCATCGACTGAAGACAACAAGTTCTTCATAAAGGGAGAGGATAATAGACAACCAGATGTTGATACCTATACAAGTCCTCTTAGATTTGCCGAGCTTGTCTCTGTTGATCTAAAGATGATCGGAGGTTGTCATTGATGTCAACCCAATCATCAATAGGGCTACCCTGATCTTGCAAGGGAATTTTGACTTGAAAACTTACTCTATTATGAGTCAAGGATATTCTATATATATTCTACTCGTCAAGATGTTTCTGTTGATATATGGCATGCCAAGTAATTCTTCACGGTTTGAGAGATATTCATGTTTGAAGTTAGTAACCCCAATTAGTGGGCTAAAACCCTATGGGGTTGTGGCATGGCACTCATAATTGGTTTTGGTCATTGAATAGTCATTAATTAATAAATTTTTAAGCTCCTAAAATCCCTCCAACATTCTCTATAGAAGGCCCTCTCAACTCTATAAAAATAAATCTCATTGTTATCGGGAAATCTAGTGTCTACGCAGAGCTGCTAGTCCCACTAAGACTGGTAGCTATCTTAGAAACAAACAAACTAAAACTACTTTCGTTTTCCTTTATGAGAAGTAGATAAGAGGGGAACAAAGGAGACCAACCTCTGTCTTGTGCTTGGTTCCTTGCTTGATTCCTCTCCCTTCTGATAGATCTTTGCCACTCGCTTCCTCGTCTACCCAGCGTCAAAGAGCACCTGTGGAATCAAAGCAGCATAACACTATCCAAGAACAGAGATCTACTATCATAAACAATATAGGACCAGATATATATTGACCACACAAATGCATATATCATCAATCATACAAGAATGTGGAGGAAAACTTAAATATCTTTATTAATATCAAGAATAGCAAAGAGAATTACAACCAATTGTTCTGACCCAGCATCATCCTCTCAGCAAGAAAGCCCTTCTTCACCTCATGAAAATCTTAGATCACCCAACACTATGATGTTACACCAAGAAACCAATAGCACTTCCTTACAAGATACAAAATTCCAGCCTCCTGGATCTCTGGGATGAGGGATCCATATATAGATGTTTGCAAGGGGGGTGAGTCAGCTTCTGAGATTTGATTAGTGTCCTCTCTCTGATAGTTTTTGATTCCACTTGGAGATTGATGATCTCTTACTCATACCTGGGTGAATGCAGAGAGGCAAGTGTCACAGGAGAAGTTTTTGGAAGATTCCATGATTCTCCACTTCGCAAATTGACTCTGCCATTTATCCACTCTCGCCCATCGCACCCCATAGAAGGGCTTTTTAGTATTCATCGCACCTCCCGTGTGCATTTAGGTGGGATGCAGTGCACTTTGACCATGGTGCTAGCAGGTGAGATGGTCCAGTTTTGACCAGTTCTAAGTAGTTTTTCATGGAGAACTTCTGGGAGATGATGTAATCAGTTGACCTTATTCTTTTAGGGGTTGGAACAACACTTTTAGGGACTTAGGAGCCCTTGGTTTATGGACATAATTGATTGGGGTTGCAGTTCCCAAAAATGTCTATAAGAGTTGCCTCATAAAGCATGAGGTCGTTAATCTTTTGATGTCGGGTGAAATGCTTTATCATGAGGATCCGAAGTTTTTTCGAGCTGGAAGGCGACCTGTAATAAGATACAATATAATAAATTATCTTCATAATATTTTCATGATCTAGCTGAGGCGGGCATTCCCATGCTCAACTTTATAAATTTATTTTAATTTACATAAGACAGACAATCGTCTGTGTGTAGACTGATGATTCTGGTAGAGCCATCATCCCTTAGATTGGATGATTATCTGTGCAGCAATGACGTACATTTGATGTCTTTGTTTTCCTGAATATATATCGCAGCTCAGATGTATGAAACTAGATCCGGGGTCTTCAATCTCGTTCGATCTTCACTCAAAGTACAAGTCGATCCATGTGAGAGATGTTCTGGAGTCGAACATGGAAAGACATCGCCTGATTACCAACCAATGATGTAAGCTGTTAACAGGCGCGAGAGGAATCACCGATAATGATGATGACCCTCAAGGTACTACAGTACAATTCACGTGGTGTGAATAAGGGACTTGGCGTCGAACACCAGGCAAAATATTTCGGTCGAAGGCCATTGATGTAAACCTGTCGCTGAAAGTGAGAAACTTGCCATTGAGGCATGCAAGCTTCAAAGTACTGAATGGGTTGTTCCTAGATCGACTTTGTGGATAATGAGCTGATGTCAACAAGAAGCGATCCGTCATAGGAGGGCCTTAGTGAATCCCACATCTATGACACGAATGGAGCAAATGATTTTAATGGAGGTGAAAACGATCTGATGATATGAGGTTCAGGGTGGCGGTCATGAAAGAATGGAGTGTGAATGTATTGCAGTGGATGAGACACAGGTGAATTCTCTGAGCGACTTCTCTTGAACATATCGACAACACTGACATGATGGATTGGTAGCGTTAACCCCAAATGTGGATGGTGTGATGGACCAATGGTGATATTGGAACAACACAACCCGACTCGGATGCGGAGTGAAAGTGTCATGTTCAAGAGCAACTTGCTACCAATAAAGTTTTTTCAAGTTTTCTTCCCAATTTTTTCCCAGTCATTGTTGACCAGTACCTCTTTATTTTTTTCAAGCTTGAGGAGGATAACATGTGCTTTTTCTATAATTTTCCCTTCAGGCAAACCCATCGCTATGTTTTAAGGAGCCTAGCGATAGTGAAACTCGTTCTTGTCTGTATGGACAAGTTTGTTGCTATTCGGCTTTAACGAGTTTAACGACAAAAATAACTCGGTCCTTTTCAATTTTAGAGATTCTGAAAGAGACGTAAAGAAAACTTTAACAATCCTTTTTCGTCATATAATCCCTTAAGTATGAAAAAGTATAAAATAATACAAAAGGGATGAATTTTCGGTAATTTTAACAAGCCGAACAAAACAAGCGCTCGATCTTTTTGTGTAATAATCCCTTAGGTCCAAAAAGATTAAAATCTAAAGGAGGGATAGCACTTCTGGTCACTTTAACGAGCTGGAAAGGCCAATTGGTTGGCAATATTTTCATATTTTACGAGTCAGAGGAAAAGAGCTTAAAGGAGACTCGTTTTTCGAGGAACGAGTGATAAATTCAGGTAGCAACTAATTTCGGGTAAGGTTTGGAATTTTCCAATCATGATAGTGTCACAAGGATGGCTAATAGGATCACTCTTCGCAGCTGTTCCTCAAAAAGGGTAAACAATCAAATGGAGGTGAATAATCGGCCAATACAGAGTGGAGGTGATGATGAGAACACGACCAAGGCTTCAAAGGCTAATGATAAGGCATTCACGATGGTTATTTACCAGAAATTGGTTCATTTTTTAATGAATGAGCTTAAACGCTGGGGGAAACATTTGCTCACTGCTTATGTTTAATTTTTAACGAGCTTGAACTCCACATAAAAACTTCTCGATCCAATCGTATAATAAGGATGTCTCATCTAAGACGAATTTTTTTCAAAGCTTTGCTTCGTATTCTTTCTTTATGCAAGTTAGGAAACGACCAATCCTATGAGTTTAAAGGGTTAGAGGACCTAAAAATTTAAAAAAATAAATGGTCAGTCTTCGCTTGCATGCCAAAAGGTTTGCATGCCCCCAGGTATAGTGAAACATTTCCAGGTTACCAAAGATTGTTCTATCCGCACTTCAGACAAAACACTTCCTTGGTGATGTCTACCGAAATAGACAAAGGTGAGTGGCGCAACTTGCCTCCACTCACATAAATTTAATGAAGGAATCTTATTCTAGTTTAATCTCACAAACCAGTCATATATCCTTCGCGGAAACCTACCCTATACCCAAGGTTTTCTTGTCGAAACAGACCAGGGTGCATGACCCCTGGGTTTCAGTCATGTCCTCCTGAATCACTCGCGTTCATCAGGTGGATGGACTGGGGATTGATGGACATTCCTTGCGTGAAAATACCATTCAGGGATGGTATTTGACTATTTTCTATGTGTGAACCGGGGAATGAAAGCTGGTCTACGAGCTTGACCACTCTTCCTTCATGCGGAAAACAAATTACTCTAAAGAGTGAGGAGACAATGGCTCCCATGCAATAAATATAGTCACGTCGAAGGAGTAGATTATCATCCAAGGGCCCTTGGACTACCATCACGTTCATGAGAATGGTTTTCCTTCTCAATGTTATCAGCACATTGGGAAGGATCCCTAACGGTCGATTGGTTTCTTTGTCAAAGCCTATTAGATTTCTCATTTCAGGCAAAAGCGATGGCGAACCAAGCGCTTTCCAAGCAGTTGAGGAAAGGATACTCACAGAAGCCCCTTCATCTATGATGGTACCGACCATGACCATTCTGTATATTTGAGCAATGATTCGAAATGGTACACTGGCCGGTAAACGGGGTCTACCTAGTAGATTCCAATCGAAGGAAACAACTAGGTTGCTTGGAGGTGGGACCAAATAGACGACCGGATATGACTCTGACGAATTTCCTTCCTGTGGTAAAGGAATGGGTAGACTGCCCCCATGTTCATCGGAGTCTGTGTTTATGAAGAGGATTTGAACGGTATCGTTCTCATTCTCTCCGGTGACTGTATCATCTGAAGATGGACCTTCTAAAGGCAAGACCTGGTCAACTGCCACCTCGACCTTTTGACTTTCATCTGGTGTGAATTCAGATGGTTTATCTTCAATGATAGACGCTTCGACCGACCACAATGGCGTGTCAATCGGATTTTCAACTAGCGACGGACTTAGCAAGAGTTTCTCATATGCAGGAGGGAGCCGTAATGGTGAAACTGGACGGTCATCCAAAACTCTTTTAGCTTCATCTAGGAAGGGACAACGGTGGACGGCGTGATTGCCTTCACACAATTTACAAGGGAATTTACTTTTCCATTTCTGTCCAGAGGCTTCGCTTTCACTAGTTGACGGTGTACTTTCAACATGATGATCAGAGGTTGTTGACACCGGATTGTGCAAACGAGGAGACCAGTCCCTTAAGATCCAAGGGATGCAAGGACAATCTCGATGATAGTGATCTCCTTTGCAAATGACACATGGAGATTTAGGCTTTGACAGTGAAGTGTGTGGATTTTCACTAGATGATGACCGGTTGCCCCTTTTTGCCTTTGGCTCCTCCTTCTTCTTCTCTTTCTTCTCCTTCCCCTTCTTCTCCTTCTTAGTTACTTGATTTTTGGCTTTATAAGCTTCACCAAGTGAAGAGGAAGGAGGAGAGGGAGAATCAGACGAAGTAGAAGGTTGGGGGGTAGCTTTGGTATCGTCTAGTTGCTTACTTGATTGTTTAGGAATCACGGTGTTCTGAACGTCAGAGGTCGAGAAGAGCCATACGGGCAGGCCGATTGTCAATCCTGGAAGCGACAATGTGGCCATATGGGGTGCACCAACATCTCCCCAAGAGGAGAAAGGACTAGGATTTCCTCCAAGGGGAAATCCTTGGTTGGTGGACTCCATTTTTCTAAACCTAAGACCAACGTAGGAAAGGTGATGTTTATTCTGATTAAAATCAATTTTAGACGCTTTGACACAACTTTTTTTTTCAATTTTTAAGAGTCAAGAAAAAAGAAAAGATGTCTCTAGTCGCCTTCGGTTTTTAATGAGCTTGAAGTGATAAGTGCTCAGATGGACCTTTTCCTTTAAGGAGTTTGAAAAGGAATGAAAGAGACAACTCTGGAAATCTATACAGAGGGATTACCAAAACAATCGCAAAACTGCAGAATACTTTTTACGGTACGGTAGTCAATCTTCCCGAATGCTGTGTTCAGTGCATTGCGATCGATAGGGCGGCAGAAATGGCTTCCTATGGAAAAAGGATATAGCCTATTGTGGGCTCCCAATATATACTCGACGGTACATGGGAGCACAAGTCCGTACTGTCACTTGTTGTCTCAAAGTGGAGGAATCACCCAACCAGCAATGAAAACAACAGTTACCAAGCTTTACGACGTCAGAATACGTCTCTAGCCTAGACTTCTAAATGTTGTGCGTTAGGTTCCAAAGCATTTTTAGATTCATTAAATTTATTTTACAGTTGATCTTGCTTAAGAAATTTTCCTTTCAGGTTCACCGCGTGATGTAGATATACAATTCCTAAAATGCAATCTAAGATGATAAACAATCGTTTAATCTTCTTTTTGTAATGAAAATCCTAGCTACTAAAGAAAGAGAGATGATATTCTTTCAACATAGAGCAGAGAGCACACACTATATGCACTGTCCTAAATCAAACCAACAAACAGTCCAAATGAAAATGCACATGCATGTATTTGTTTTCAGCCTTCTTAATGTGTGAATGATAAAAAGAAATCCCAGCACAAGTCTGAATTATTTTTCAAAGCAACATTACTAACAAGCTTCTTTTCAAGACAAAATGAAGACAATGACAACACTTTGTGATTTGGAATTGAAAACTTGCTTTCGACACTTGAAAAACTACTAGTTCAAATCAAATACAAGAGTAACAATGTAATCGACTATCAAGAACAATCAGATTCTCTTCTATGACTGAAAACGACACTTGCGACACTTCCAAATCAAGAAACGATAGTTCAATTACACTACTTCTTTGTAAATAGAACTTAAAATAGCTCAAAATACATAAAAACATTTACAGTTCTTTGCACAATGGAGGTGGAATAATGGCAAGGAAGGGAGTTTCCAACAGAGGTATACTGACTACAGACAGCAAACGTTCTGAATAGAGCTGAAAAGAGTGAAGAAAAACCAAAATCTGGAGGCAAAATTAGCCTTTTCTGATCAACACACTTGTTACACAGGGATTCTAGTATGCATCCCACCTATAGCACACGAGAAGTGTGATGCATACTGATATCCTTGAAGAGAGGGTGTGATGGTACAGTGCGAGACTTTTGATCCAGTTCTTGATCACAGTTTGCAGCATAGTTCAGGGATTTAGGCCAAGCAAGTGGTAATCAGTAAATAAATCACATGGGTAGATCTAAGGAGGTTACTAGAGCCACCACAAGGTCAATTAGAGAGTTTGTAAATCGATTGTTCAGTTCATAAACAAAACCTGGAGATAGACTAAAGCAGCATTGATCTACTTTGCACTTGCATAGCAAATGCAGTTCGAAGGCTAGCTGGCTTGACTTCAGGCTATGTCTGTAAGTTTATAAAGCAAACCAATATATCCAAACAAACAATCTATTCACTCCCCAGTGGAGTCGCCATTTTGTTATCAGGAAATCTATTGTCTATGCAGAGCTTCTAGTCCCACTAAGACTGGTAGCTATCTTAGAAACAAACAAACTAAAACTACTTTCGTTTTCCTTTATGAGAAGTAGATAAGAGGGGAACAAAGGAGACCAACCTCTGTCTTGCGCTTGGTTCCTTGCTTGATTCCTCTCCCTTCTGATATATCTTTGCCACTCGCTTCCTCGTCTACCCAGCTTCAAAGAGCACCTATGGAATCAAAGCAGCATAACACTATCCAAGAACAGAGATCTACTATCATAAACAATATAGGACCAGATATATATTGACCACACAAATGCATATATCATCAATCATACAAGAATGTGGAGGAAAACTTAAATATATTTATTAATATCAAGAATAGCAAAGAGGATTACAACCAATTGTTCTGACCCAACATCATCCTCTCAGCAAGAAAGCCCTTCTTCACCTCATCAAAAGCTTAGATCACCCAACACTATGATGTTACACCAAGAAACCAGCAGCACTTCCTTACAAGATACAAAATTCCAGCCTCCTGGATCTCTGGGATGAGGGATCCATATATAGATGTTTGCAAGGGGGTTGAGTCAGCTTCTGAGATTTGATTAGTGTCCTCTCTGATAGTTCTTGATTCCACTTAGAGATTGATGATCTCTTACTCATCCCTGGGCGAATGCAGAGAGGCAAGTGTCAAAGGAGAAGTTTCTGGAAGATTCCATGATCATCCACCTCGCAAATTGACTCTACCATTTGTCCACTCTTGCCCATAACACCCCATAGAAGGGCTTTTCAGTATGCATCACACCTCCCATGCGCATTTAGGTGGGATGCAACGCACTTTGACCATGGAGCAGGTGAGATGGTCCAGTTTTGACCAGTTCTGAGTAGTTTTTCATGGAGAACTTCTAGGAGATGATGTAATCAGTTGGCCTTGTTCTTTTAGGGGTTGGAACAACACTTTTAGGGACTTAGGAGCCCTCGGTTTATGGACATAATTGATTGGGGTTGCAGTGCCCAAAAATGTCTATAACACTCATATATCCTCCAAATGTAGTGATCGTGGAATTTTCGCTATAACTTCATTTCTGAGAAGTCTTGGATTGTAAAATTAAAACCCATTTGATTCACAATCCTTATGAAATTCAGGACCGAATTTTAGATCTTGGTATTCTATATTTTCAGAGATATGATATGTGGAAGTTAGGGTTTTTGCAGGCTGCCGAATTTCATCTCAAAGAAGTGACCTTGGGAAAATTGTCATAGCTCTCTCAGAGAAGAGGATTAGAATTTTGTAAAAAGTGGCGGACTATGCACAGAATTTATTTTTCTATGTACGAATTTCAAATCTAAAGGAGGAAACAATGGCACGTGTTACGTTGTACAAGTTCGCTCTACTGAACTAGTCCATAATTAGGTCATTGTGAGAGATTGGGCATAACTTTGCCTTGAAGAGTCCAAATCAGGTTAGACCCATGGCATTGGAAGGAAGACTCGGAGGGCTTCTACAGGACCAAAGATCACATCTTGGGGATCTGGAATCACAGAGATACATCAGATTAAATATCGTGCTCCTAGAAGGAAAGAAAAACTAGATCAGGTGTTGTCAAGGGGTGTAAAGGACCAGACTTTCTAGGGCAGCAAAGAGAAAGGTGCAGCAAAATGATGCAGAAGAGGTAAGCTATAGGTAAATATATTCTTTATATGCATGTTCATCTCTTAATTGCATTAGTTTTTTTGTATTCTAATTTGTTGTTTTTGTTTAGCACTGACATATGTTCTGCAGGATGAGGTAAGTTTTGCTATTATCATGTCATGCGTATTTCTTTGAATACTTTTTGCATGTATTATATATTCATCAAGAGAAGACTCAACGCATAATCTAATTTTCTAAAGAGTGAGAAAGGGTATCATGACAAGGGTAGCAATCAAGGTGCAGAACAACAGCAAGAAGTTCACCACATGAAGTCTTCAAGTGGGAAGCACTGCATACAATCATTGTAAAAGTATCATTGTACAAAGTCTTTGTAAAATTTGTACAAGTGTCTATCTACCAAGAGTTGAAGAGGCAGTGTCGAGAGGTATGGGATCATCATTAGGTGGTTGTGTCATAGTTGGGGTTATGGTCTAGTGTGTCTTCTTCTTCTACATCATCCTATATCATTGTAAAGTTTACCATTTTCCCTGGTACGGGAGTCCCTTATTCTTTTATTATTCTATAGGGTGGTAGGGTGGTGCTAGGATGGTGCATGAAGTCACCAACAGGTTCAAACCTGTGAAAACTTCAGGTTGGTAGGGTGGTGCTAGGGTGAGTTGTAGCTCATTGAGTGTTGGGGCATCCGTTCAATTGACTACTGAAGAATTTTGAGCATTGGAGCATCCATCCAGTGGGAGCCGGAGAAGAATGATTTTCTAGATTCTAGGAAGTTGGCGCTTTCATTTCAATTGGAGTTGAAGATTAAAGAATTATTAGAAAAGCATTTGATGGTTTTTGACCTGGAGGGGGTTTTCCACCTAAAATGTTTGTGCCTCCTTTGTTCTTTTATTCATTGTTGTTACTGCATAAACATTAATGATAATTGAAGATTAACTAATGCCCTAAAAAGATTTAAAAGTGCTAATTGCTAAGGAATATTGATTCACCCCCCCCCCCAGTGTTTTCCAACAATTGGTATCAGAGCTTGGTGTTGGGTTGTGTTATATTCTTTCCACGACTAAACTACGTAGTGAACCAGGTGGTTAGAGGGGGGGCAGAGCCCCCCCTTCGTTGCATTGTTGGGGTGGGGGGGGGGGGGGGCAGCCCCCCCTGTCTGGGGGGTTTGAGGGGGGCGGGTAGCCCCCCTCTATGAGGTTGCCCTAGGATTTTTTTTTTTGGACCCTATATTAGGTTGGGCGAACCTACCTATGGTTTTCGGTCCATGGTTTTGGATGTGATGGTTTTTGGTCCATGGTATTAGATGCCTCGACATGTATCAATATGTATTGTAACTTTGAAAGGAATATAAAGAAAAATCATGCTGGTAGTCCCGATTTTGGGATCCAGGGGAAAATCTCTGTGTATATGTGTTTGATGTGTTATGCTCTCGCATTATTTATTTTCTGTGTTTTAAAATTCGTATGCAGGTAATTTCTGTACGGGGTTAAAACCTACATTTGGTATCAAAGTAGTTTTGGCTTCAAGGGGATGCCTTTGTTGCTAAGGGGTTTTGCTCAGGCCTTTTGTAGACCCTGTTCAATGGGAGATCTGTGAGATCGACTCTGGTGGTGAAAGAAGATGGTGAGCAGTGGAAAGATAGAGATCAAGAAATTTAATGGTTAGAGTTTTGAGTTGTGGAAACTCAAGATGGAGGATCTGTTGGTGGATAAAGATCAATGGATTGTGGTAGATCCGAGTACTAAACCAACGGGAGTGTCCGATGAAGAATGGAAGAAGTTGGATCAGAAGGCAAAGAGCATAATACGATTGTGTGTCTCAAATTTAGTATTGTGGAATGTATTAGGGGAAGCTACAGAAAAGGCTTTGTGGGACAAGTTAGGGACTTTGTACCAATCTAAGTCTCTGGTGAATAAATAGTGCTTGCAGAAAAAGTTGTATAACCTGAGGATGAAAGATGGAGACTTGGTGACAGAGCATCTAAACACATTTAATACTGTGGTAAGTCAGCTAGAATCTGTTGATATTAAAATTTTAGATGAAGATAAGTGCATTAGTTTGTTGTGTTATCTACCAGATTCGTGGGATAGTCTGGTTATTGCAATAGGTAGCAATGCAACTGCCTTGCAGTTTGATGAAATAGTCTCATCCTTGCTAACAGAGGAGATGAGATGGAAAAATATAGAGAGCTAAAATGGTGATGCCTTGTCTATACGAATATGGTCCCTGAACAGAAACAAAAATAAATCATCAAGTGGGAGATCTATATCTAGAGGGAGATCTAAATCTCTAGGAAAACTTGTAAAGGTGGTGTGCTGGAAATGCGGAAAGGAAGGGCACTACAAAAGGGACTATAAATCTAAAGATCTTGATAAAGAAAATGGATCTGATGATGCTCCTTCTGCAGAGGTGAAAACCACCTCAGATGAAGGTGGGGATGTGTACTTGGCTTCTTCAAGTACACATGTAGATCATGAGGCATGGTTGATTGGATCAGGTGCATCCTTTCACTTCACTCCCCATAGAGATTGGTTTTGAGAGTATGAGAAATATGATGGTGGTGATGTCTTCTTTGGGGATGATAGGAAGGCTAGAATCATTGGTCACTGAAAAGTAAAGTTGAAGTTGCAAGGTGTAAGGTTTAGAACACTTTCAGGCGTTCTACATATTCCTGCATTGGCCATAAATCTGATTTTTGTAAGCAAGCTGGATGATGCAGGTGTAAAAACAGTGTTCGAGAAGGATACTTGCAAAATGGTTCGGGGAGCACTGGTATTGATGCAGGGAGTTCGAATTGGAACTCTGTACAAGCTGCAAGGTAGCACTGTTATTGATGGGTGCAACAAATTTGTGGTTCCTGAAAGTGGAGCAGAGAATCTAGTGGTCTCTGGAGAGAAGACCATGTTGTGGCATCAAAGGCTTGGACATATTGGAGAGAAGGGCCTTTGGATACTTCATGGTAAAGGTATGGTAGAAGGTATGAGTAATAGCTCTCTGGATTTTGATTTCTGTGAAAAATTTGTATATGGGAAGTAGAATCGGGTGAGTTTCCCCTCTGGTAGTAAGAGGGCGAAACAGATATTAGAACTTGTGCACAGTGATGTGTTTAGACCTGTGAAGGTTCCATCACTGGGTAAGTCTATGTACTATGTATCATTTATAGTTGACTTCTCAAAGAATACATGGATATATTTCCTTAAGAAGAAATATGAAGCCTTTGACAGGTTTAAAGAATTTAAGGCTCTCATGGAAAATCAGACAGAGAAGAAGATAAAGGTGTTGAGGACAGATAATGGTGGAGAGTTTTGCAGCAAGGAATTTGAAGAATTCTGTAAGAAGTTTGGTATAGCATGACATAAGACTACTCCATATACACCTTAGTAAAATGGAGTTGTAGAAAGAATGAATAAGACGTTGATGGAAAGGGAAAGAAACATGCTCAGTGGTGTCGGGTTAGTATAGGAATTCTGGGCAAAGGCAGTGGATACTACATGTTACCTGGTCAACAGGTCGCCTTCATTAGCGTTGGAGGATAAGACTCCACAAGAGGTATGGACTGGTAAGAAACCCTCTCTTTCACATCTGAGGGTATTTGGATGTGATGCATATGTACATGTTCCAAAGGAGAAAAGAACCAAGTTGGATAGTAAATATGAAAAGTGCATCTTTATTGGGTATAAGGATGGTTTAAAGGGTTATAAGCTTTGGAACCCAATCACACGGAAGGTTGTGTACAGTTGAGATGTGGTGTTCAGAGAGGTAAAAGATTTTATTAAACATAAATTCCAACCAAAGGAACCTGAGAAGATAGAGTTTGAGCTTAAGGAGGGAGAATCAGACTCTATAGCAGAGGAGGAATCAGAAGATGAAGAGCCACAAACTCCGGGTGTGAGAAGATCAGTTCGAGAAAGAAGGTAGCCAGAAAGGTATAATCCATCTGCTTTCTGTTCAAATTTTGCTTTATTTGTTACTGATGATGATCCTAGAACTATGAAGGAAGCAGCAGATTCATAGGATGGAAAACTCTGGAAAGAGGCCATGGTTTATGAAATGGCATCTTTGCACAAAAATGAGGCTTGGGATCTGGTGGAGTTTCTAGCTGGAAGGAAACCCATTGGCAAAAAATGGGTGTTCAAGAAGAAGACAAATGCAAAAGGAAAGGTGGAGAAATACAGAGCTCGGTTGGTAGCAAAAGGTTATTCCCAGGTGCCGGGAATTGATTTTGGCGATATTTTTTCTCCTGTTGCCAAGGTGACTTCTATTAGATTACTTTTATCTGTTGTTGCTGCTTTTGATTTTGAGGTAGAACAGATGGACGTGAAGACAACATTTCTTCACGGGGATCTGGAAGAGGAAATATACATGAAGCAACCTGAAGGCTTTGCGGTGAAGGGTAAGAAAGAACTGGTATGCAAGTTAAAGAAGTCCCTGTATGGGTTAAAACAGTCACCAAGGATGCGGTATCAGAAATTTGATACATTTATACAGGGACTTGGCTTCACCAGAAGCAAAGAAGATCACTGTGTATATTTTAAATTAATTGGTGACCGTGTTATTTATCTGGTCTTGTATGTGGATGATATGTTGCTGGTTGGAAATGAAAAAGAAATTATCCAGAATTTGAAGACCAATTGTCCTCCAAATTCAACATGAAAGATCTTGGTGCTGCAAACTATATTTAGGGCATGGAAATTAAAAGAGATCAGGAAAAGAGGAAGCTCTGGTTAAACCAGAGGAAGTATGTCGAGACAATATTGAAGAGGTTTAATATGCAAGATAGTAAACTAGTGAAGGTTCCTATTCCTGTAGGTGTGAGGTTATCTGCTGAACAGTGTCCCAAGACACAAGAAGAGGAAGAGGACATGTCCCATGTTCCATATGCAAGTGCAGTCAGTAGCCTATTGTATGCAATGGTCTGTATTAGACTAGACATTGCACATGTAGTGGGAGTATTGAGCAGGTTTATGTCAAAACTTGGGAAGGAGCATTGGACAACAGTGAAGCGGGTTTTCAAGTATTTTCGTGGCCCTAATGATTATGGCTTGTGCTACCAAGGAAGATCAGGATTGGACAAAATGTTGGATACTCGTGGCTTTGTTGATGCAGAATAGGCTGGAGATCTGGATCAGAGAAGATCTACAAGTGGGTATGTGTTTAACCTATTTGGAGGTGCAGTCAGTTGGATGAGTAAGAAACAATCTGTAGTGGCACTATCAACTATAGAGGCAGAATACATGGCAGCCACTCATGCAAGCAAGGAAGCCGTTTGGTTGTAGAGATTGTGTTCAAGTATGGGGTTAGTACAGGGAGCTATAAGGATAGACTGTGACAGCCAAAGTGCAATTTTCTTGACAAATAACCCTGCTTATCATTCAAAGACAAGGCACATTGATGTTCAATATCACTTTGTGAGGGATATGATAGAAGACAAAAAGGTGTTGCTGGTAAAGGTGGATGCTTTGAAGAATAATGCAGATGCATTGACAAAATCTGTGAGCTCTGAGAAGTTCTCCTGGTGTAGAGAAATAATGGGCGTTTTAGGGCTGGAAAAATGACTAAGCTCTCCTGTGGCCCCCTGTGGAAATAAAACAAGTAGGAGAATGTTGGGTTGTGTTATATTCTTTCCATGGCTAACCTACATAGTGAACCAGGGGGTTAGAGGGGGGGTAGAGCCCCCCCTTTGTTTCACCAATTGTGTAGCGAGGGGGTCATAGGGGGGTTTGAAAGGGGGGGGGGGTAGCCCCCTCTACGGGGTCTGGGGCAGCACCCCGTGAAATTTTTTTTTTGACCCTATATTAGGTTGGGTGAACCTACCTATGGTTTTTGGTCCATGGTATTGTATGCTTCGGCATGTATAAATATGTATTGTAACAGTGAAAGGAATATAATGAAAAATCAAACTGGTAGTCCCAGTTTTGGGATCCAGGGGAAAATCTCTATGTATATGTGTTTTATGTGTTATGATCTCACATTGTTTATTTTTTGTGTTTTAAAATTCGTATACAGGTAATTTCTGTACGGGGTTAAAACCTACACATGGTTTCTTCAATAGAAGTTTAACAACTGGAAGGAGATCATGGAGCATACCAAGAATGGTGTACCTCTATTCAATGAAAATAATTATGCACTCTGGAAAGGAAGAATGAAGGTCTATCTCTTGGTGTAAGGTTACGAAGTATGGGACACTGTTCAAAATGGCTTTACACCAACCACAGATGAATAAGGTAAGAAGAATTTGGCAAATGATGCAAAAGCAAAGAATATTATTATTAGTGGACTTATTTAATCTGATTATCATAATGTGTTGGGTTGTAAAACTACCAAAAATATATGGGACAAGATTGAGAATATATATGCAAGTGACTCAAATGTCAAAGAAGCAAAGCTTCAAATCTATAGAGGAAAATTTGAGCAAATCAGAATGAAAGAAGATGACAACATTGCTGCATAATTCCAACATGTTGATGAAATAACCAACACTCTGGAAGGATTGGGAGAGCCTATTGATGAGAAGACTATTATACAAAAGATTCTTATAACGTTACCAGGAAGATTCTACCCAAAGGTATCAGTCTTAGAATACAGTGAAAATTTGGAAAAACTCAACAAAGAGGAATTACATGGAGTTCTCATAGCATATGAAATGAGACTTGATAAAGAAGAGGGTACTTCGCATCTAGAAACTACGTTCGCTGCATCTTAGAAAACCAATAAGGACAAACAACCTTCAAAGGAAAAGAACTACACCTGCACCTGCAAGTGTGAAGAAAAGGAATATGATGAAGAAGGTTTTTCAGATGGAGAATATGCTTACTTTACGAGAAAACTAAAAATTGGTAAGGGAAAATTCAAAGGTAAACTTCCATTGATATGTTTCAGTTGTGGTGAGGTTGGGCATTTCACAGAAAAATGTCCAAACAGAAGTGATGCAAACTCAAAAGGAAAGAAAGGATTTAAGAAATTCAACAAGCAAGGCAAGAAGAAAGGATTCAAAAGGAACTTTCTCTCTAAAGAAGATAACTCATCATCCGATGAAGATAGTGACAATGAAGAACAAGCCAACGAGAGAGTATTGTTTATGGCCAAGCATAATAAACAAGAGGTATAAAACAACGAAGAAGAAGGGTTGACCATAGAAGAATTTTCTAAGGAGGAAATCAAGCTTATAAAAGAGCTCAAGGCTGAGAAGATCCATTATAACACTCTTGAAGAACAAGTTCAAGGTCTCAAAATTGAAGTTGAAGAACACAAATGTATTGAAGAGTCACTTCAAAAGAAGTTGGAAGAAAGCAACCGAGAAAGGGAAGCATTAGAAGCTGAAGTAGTCTCGTTGTGTAAGGAAGTGAAGAAGGGAAAAATTGTACAAAATTATGCCAACATCTCAAGGGCGTTGGAAGAACTCATCAACAATCAACGATCTTACAATGATAGAACTGGCCTCGGTTACAAAGAAGAAGAAGTAGGACCTTCTACAACAAAATACAATGAACCTATGAGATTTGACAGGCATGTAGACTTCATTGGACAAGATTTGCAAGAACAGCCTTGGAAGACAATTCCCTGACGAAGATTTACATCTAGGTACCAACATATTTTTCATGGCTATTGTTATTCATGTGGAAAATTTGGTCATAAAGTTGTATAATGTCGCACTTACCCTAGGAACCAATACAATTCCAGGAGATCTATCAAATATGAACCTCCCAGTGCTCAATGAAACATCAATAGATTTGAACATTTAAGAAGTAATATTGAATGTTACAAATGTCGAAACTTTGGACACATAGCCAAATACTGTAGACTTGAAAATCCTCCAGAAGAATCTTCGAAGCCACAGAACGATCAAACATGGAATAACAAGAACATTGATAATTGTGCTCTCGCTCTCAAGGCTCAAAACAACAAATATGTGTGGTATGTTGATAGTGGTTGCTCAACGCATATGACTAGAGATAGAAAGAAATTTGTATCTCTAAAAGAGAAGAAGGATGGAACCGTGTCCTTTGGAAATGATGGATCTTCAAATGTTATAGGATCAAGTACCGTCAGTCTCGGAAGCAAAGATGCTCTAGCCAAGAATGTTCTATTGGTTGAAAACATGAATCACAATCTACTCAGTGTTGGAAAAATGTGTGATCAAGGACACACAATGCTATTCAACTCCAAAAAATGTGAAATCAGGAAAGGCAGGTATGGTAAAATTGTGGCTATAGCAAGTTGAGCTCCAAATGACATATATGTTCTGGATGAAGCAACTAAAGCATGTCTACTAGCTAAAGAAGATGAAAGCTAGTTATGGCACAAATGAATGGGTCACATAAACTTTGAAAATCTTGTCAGGATAAGCAAAAAGGAAGCAGTATGAGAAATGTCGAAAATATCAAAACCTTCCAACACGCTATGTGAGGTCTGTCGGCACGGCAAGTAGACAAAGTGCGGATTTAAAACAATAGAATACTTTGCATCACATCCATTGGAATTGATACATATTGATATATGTGGTCCTATGGGGACAAAAGGCTTAGATGGAGAATTATATTTCATGTTAATGATATATGACAATACTAGGATGACAACCATCAGTTTCCTAAAGAAAAAATATGAAGCATTTGAGTGCTTTAAGATCTACAAGGAGTTGGTCAAAAACTAAACTGATTTAAAAATAAAATGTCTAAGATCAGATAATGGCGGAGAATTCACTTCCAAATTATTTTAGCAATATTGTGACGAAAATGGAATAAAAAGATAATTTTCAATAGCACGAACACCTTAGCAAAATGGAGTTGCTGAAAGAAAGAATAGAACCGTACATGAAATGGGTAGAACAATGTTGAAGGACTCAAAATTGGATGAAAAATTCTGGGTTTAAGCAATTGATATGGCAGTATTCATTATCAACAGAAATCTTCTTAGAAATAATTGCAATAAGACCCCATATAAATTATGGAAAGTAAAACTGGCTAATGTAAAATATTTCAGAATCTTCGGAAGCAAATGTTATATCAAAAGAGAAGATCAAAAGTTGGGTAAGTTTAAATCGCATGTTGATGAAGGTATCTTTGTTGGTTACTAACGCAAAAGAAAGACCTATAAATGTTATAATCTAAGACAAAAATAGATAGTGGAGAGCATAAATGTTACATTTGACGAAGATAGTGTTCTAACGAATAATGATGAGGATCTAGAACCTTTGAAACTTGAGATAGAGGTTGAAAAAGGTACAAAGAAATTTCTAGAACAAGAAGCAATTGTCAACCAGGAAGAAATAAATAATGATCAACAAGATATACAGGAACAACAACAAGAAGCTCCTCCAAAGAGAACAAAATAATGGATTCAAAAGAACCGTCCATCAAATCAAATCATTGGTGACATAAATGAAGGAATTGGAACAAGAAAAGGTCGACAGCATCGTTCATCACAACAAGCTCAAATTGCTTTTCTAGCAACATTTGAGCCTAGAAGTTTTTAGGAAGCCAACCATAATGAACATTGGGTAGAAGCTATGAATGAAGAATTTGATCAAATTGAGAAGAATAACACCTGGGAATTAGTTCCATGACCAAAAGATAAAAATGTCATTGGGACTAAATGGTTGTTCAGGAACAAATTGAATGAAGATGGACAAGTTACCAGAAACAAAGCAAGATTGATTTGCAAGAGCTATGCACAAGTGGAAGGAATTGATTTTGACGAAACATTTGCACCACTTACCATAATGGAATCCATCCAAATGTTTCTATCCTATGCATGCTCAAGAAAAATAAAAGTCTACAAATGGATGTTAAGTCAGCATTTCTGAATGGAGAATCATAAGAAGAAGTTTACATCGAACAACCTGAAGGTTTTCTACTACCAGAAAAAGAAGACTATGTTTGTAGGTTAAAGAAGGCTCTGTATGGTTTCAAGCAGGCTCCCAGAGCATGGTATGCTCGTCTTGACAGATATCTATGTCAACAAGGGTTCAAGAAAGGTACTACTGATAGCAATCTTTACGTACAAATAGATAAAGATAATTTAACAATCATTAAGGTATATGTGGATGATATAATCCTTGGTAGCAATGATGATCGACTAAGTAATAACTTTGCTACAAAGATGCAAAGTGAGTTCGAGATTTCTTTACTTGGTGAGTTGACATACTTCTTAGGGCTTCAAATATCTCAGCAAGAGAAAGGAATATTTATATGTCAAGCCAAGTACATCAAGGAAATGCTCAAGAAATTCAAAATGGAAGATTGCAAACCCGTCCTTACTCCAATGGTAACAGGTTGCAAATTGAGCATAGACGAATCATCTAAGGATGTGGATCAGAGGTTGTACAAATCTATGATTGGTAGTATTCTATATGTAACAACCTCCTGACTAGATGTTATGCAAGTAGTTGGACAAGTAGCAAGATTCCAAGCAGCACCAAAAGAATCACATATTATTGTCGTCAAAAGAATTCTTCGATATCTAAAGGGCACAATAGAATATGGCTTGTGGTATCCCAAGGGAAACAATCTCATTATTCAAGCCTTTACAGATGCAGATTGGGCAGGAAGCATTGATGATCGTAAGAGTACTAGTGGAGCAGCATTCTATCTAGGTGGTTGTCTTGTATCATGGTTGAGAAAAAAGCAAACCTAAATCTCGTTATCTATAGCGGAAGAAGAATACATTGCAGTAGCAGCTTTTGCACTAAAGTCCTTTGGATGAAACAAGCTTTGCAAGATATTCAAGTACAATTTATTGAGCCTACTCCTATCTTCTATGATAACACCAGTGCCATCAACATATCCAAGAATCCTATCATGCATTCAAAAACAAAACACATTTCGATAAAATAACATTTTGTTAAAGAACAAGTCGCTGAAAAGAATATCAAACTTGAATATTTTGGTACAAAATAACAAATCGCTAATATCTTCACTAAACCTTTACCTCGTGAAGCATTTGAATATCTTCGCCAGAAGCTTGGGATTCTTCCAAGTTCTCATTAGATTTTCCTTATTCATAAAATAAAGGGGAAGTGGAAGTGTGTATAGGTCCACGGAATGGTTGTGTGCCACTTTTCCATTGATGTCAAAAGGGGAGAGAAGGTAGTAGGAATAGGTTCCCTGATCGCAAGGGGAGTACTTGTGTTGCCATCAATGCCAAAGGGGGAGATTGTTGATCTAAATATGATCTGAGGTTGTCATTGATGTTAACCCAGGAAGCACCAGGGGCTACCTTGATCTTGCAAGGGAATTTTAACTTGACAACTTACTCTATTTTGAGTCAAGGATCTTCTAGATAGATTCTACTCGTCGAGATGTTTCCGTTGATGTATGGTACGCTAAGTAATTCATCACGGTTTGAGAGATATTCATGTTTGAAGTTAGTAACCCCAGTTAGTGGGCTAAAACCATATGGGGTTGTGGAATGGCACTCATAATTAGTTTTGGTCATTGAATAGTCATTAATTAATAATTTTTTAAGCTCCTAAAATCCCTCCAACATTCTCTATGGAAGCCCCTCTTAACTCTTTAAAAAGAAATCTCGTATATCCTCCAAATGTAGTGATCATGGAATTTTCACTATAACTTCATTTCTACGAAGTCTTGGATTCCGAAATTAAAACCCATTTGATTCACAATCCTGATAAATTTCGTGACCAAATTTCAGATCTTGGTTTGCTATATTTTTAGAGATATGATCTATGGAAGTAAGGGTCTTTGCAAGCTACCAAATTTCATCTCAAAGAAGTGACCTTGGGAAAATCATTGTAACTCTCTCTCAGAGAAGAGGATTGGAATTCTGTAAAAATTGGCAGACTATGCATGGAATGTAGTTTTCTTTGTATCAATTTCAGAGCCGAAGGAGGAAATAGTGACATGTGGTACGTCGTACAAGTTCTCTCTACTAAACTAGTCCATAATTTGGTCATTGTGAGAGATTGGGCATAACTTTGTATTGAAGAGTCCAAATCGAGTCAGACCTATGGCATTGGAAAGAAGACTCAGAGGGCTTCTATAGGACCAAAGATCATATGTTGGGGGATCTGCAATCATAGAGATACATCAGATTAAATATCGTGCTTCTAGAAGGCAAGAAAAACTAGATCAAGTGTTGTCAAGGGGTGCAAAAGACCAGACTTTCTAGGGCAGCAAAGAGAAAGGTGCAACAAAATGATGCAGTAGAGGTAAGCTACAGGTAAGTATCTTCTGTATATTCATGTTCATCTCTTAATTTCATTAGTTTCTTTGTATTCTAATTTGTTGTTTTTGTTTAGCACTGACATATGTTTTGCAAGATGAGGTAAGTTTTGCTATTATCATGTCATCGGTATTTCTTTGAAGACCTTTTGCAAGTATTATATATTCATCAAGAGAATACTCAATGCATAATCTAATTTTCTAAAGAGTGAGAAAGGGTAGCATGACAAGAGCAACAATCAAGGTGCAGAACAACAGCAAGAAGTTCACCACATGAAGTCTTCAAGTGGGAAGAACTGCATACAATCATTGTAAAAGTATCATTGTACAAAGTCATTGTAAAAGCACCATTGTAAGAGTTATACAAGTTTCTATCTACCAAGAGTTGAAGAGGTGGTGTCGAGAGGTTTAGGATCATCATTAGGTGGTTGTGTCATAGATGGGGTTATGGTCGAGTGTGTCTTCTTCTTCTACATCATCCTATATCATTGTAAAGTGGACCATTTTCCCTGGTACGGGAGTCCATTCTTCTTTTATTCTTCTATAGGGTGGTAGGGTGGTTCTAGGCTGATGCATGAAGTCACCAATAGGTTCAAACCTGTGAAAAATTTAGGGTGGTAGGGTGGTGCTAGGGTGAGTTGTAGCTCATTGGGTGTTGGGACATTCGTTCACTTGACTACTGAATAATCTCGGGCATTGGAGCATCCATCCAGTGGGAGTTGGAGAAGAATACTTTTATAGATTCTAGGAAGTTGGAGCTTTATTTTCAATTGGAGTTGAAGATTGAATAATTATTCTAAAAGTATTTGGTGGTTTTTGACTCGGAGGGGGTTTTCCACCTAAACTTTTTGTGCCTCCTGTGTTCTTTTATTCATTGTTGTTACTGCATAAATATTAATGATAATTGAAGATTAACTAATGCTCCAAAAATATTTAAATGTGATAATTGCTAAATAATATTGATTCACCCCACCCCCTCTTAGTATTTTCCAACATTGTCGAGATCCAAACATGGTTTCACAAGAGGCTAACCTACAGGTACAAGCAAGAAAAGAAAGAAAAAAGAAAAAAGCAGAAGTAAAGCGCGAGCAAAACAATTAAGCAAAGCAACCAAGCAAGCAAACCAAACCAAGTAAGCAAGCAAAAAAACATGCAAACCAAAAAGAAAAGAAAAGTAAGAAGCAAAAACTACTCCTACTCCTACACTAAATAATGCATCGGCCTACTCACATGAAGTGATATTTTCAATGCAGCCACCGACGCGTTGGTTATCCCATGTTGGTGAAGGCATGGTTCGCAAGAATCACAATCAAGTGAAATGGAAAACATGAAAGGTATAACAATGAAGACCAACACACTTCATGTTTAAATGCATCCACAGAAAAGAAAAGAGTGAAATCACAAGACAAAAACTTTGTGGAATTACCATGGCGTTGTGACACACTGTGTATAGATGATAAGCATATGCAATATATTAACTATGACATACAAGAAACTTGAGAAAAAGAGACAACTTACGCCTTGCAAGTGTGCTTCTGTGAATGATTCCTCCAGTGCATAAGCGATGGGATCATGTGATTCTAGTGGAGGAAGAGAAATATATGCCTTGGATTGATCTTTAGTGCGTACAGATGAGCGATGAGGAGCCTTGGGTGTTTCACAAATTTTCTGATCGGAAGTGGAATTAACCTCAAGACAATGAGGGCCTGACATAACCATTAGCTTAGGCTGAAGTGCCTCGATAGCCTACGGGGTTTCCACTTTGTCAATAGATAAATCATCGTAGGCCAGTGGCTTAGAATGATTAACAGTGAGTGAATCAAAATCATGATAAAATGAAGAAGTACAAATATCACAAAAACCATGATCAGAAAATTCTGGATGTTTTTCAGCATCCTCATGATTTTATGAATCATACAGAGGGGTAGATGAGAAGCAAAAATGTTCACCCTCTGTGTTTCCATAAAAAGTAGATGAAAATTCAAGAAAATTCTCAATGAAAGATTTGTCGTATCCACTATCAAATGACGGATTGACATCGGGTGTGTTCTGCGAATGATCAGAAGTAGATGCATCCGTGGAAGAATTTACACAAGGAAAATAAGAGATGTTAGGAAAAAGCAAAGGAGGCATGGACAGAAGAGGTTCCTTTACCGCAGGTTCATGTTCAGATTCCCACACACCCTCATCATGAATGATAGTGCAGGTTGGTTGCACAACATCAACTTCGTCGATAGCTTGATCCTCGTTCACAACACATGTGAAGTCCGGAATGGAAGAACATAAGACAATGAAATCTGGAGGATCAGCAAAATGTGGAAATAGAGGTTTTGGTAATAAATGCATGTGACAACCCATGGGCTTCCCAACCAAATCTGTGCAGAAATTAAGAGTAGTGAGGGTGGGAGGATGTGACAGTTGGATAGACGTGTGTGCACGTTCTCCCCCATCACTCTACAAGGGTGGAGCTATTTGATGAGGGGAAGGAAGACAATCACTTGTGATAGCGATTGTGTCTGCTTGTGATTTGACAACTCCATCACCAAAGTATGCAGAGCGGGATTTGAACTTTTTCTTCACATTGGGAAAGATTGATTTGTGAAGGAAATATTCAAATTTGTCCATGAGATATTGGAATTTCATCTAACTTTTCAGAGCTTCGAACATGAGTAGATAGAAGTGCTTCCAAAAATCCATAGGCGATTCATGCAGGGCCTTCCGTTTTCTTAATATTTTTTTTCAAGAGCTTCAAGATCAAAATGATGGAAAACAGATTCGATTAGATCACTGAACTGCTTAAATGAATGCACAGAGTTATGAGGTAGTATGCTACACCATAACAATGGGTAGTCGCGAAGTGTGTGTGTGAGGAGTGAACAAACCTCTATTTCATTAAAACCTTCCACATTCTCCATGAGCGCATGGAAATCATCTAAGTGCTCAAGCTAGGCCACTTCACCTTCACCATCATACGTGATTTCTGGAAAGTTATCCCAGAAATCCCTCTCGACATGAAAGATATGTCCGTTAGAAAAACATTTCAGAGGGTGAACTATAACAAACTCCATGATAAATGTGTGAAGATTCAAAACTTATTGTGAGGACTCATCTTGTCATTTGGCCCTCCTTCCAGTGCCAAAAATGTTGATGGTGTTGGACCCACCAACATTCAGAGGATCTCCCTGGTATGAAGTCCCAGCTAGACCTCACTTGTGTCAAAGTTCCTTCACTATAGAGGGAGAGGGTGGAAGTGATTCTCAGGTTGAAACGGAATAGTCCCAAATTTGCTAGAGACAAACAACACAACATGACATGTGCAGCTTCCAACAGAGTAGTCCACACATATGCGACAGTCACAAATGCAAGGTGAATAGATAGCACACACAACATCCAGTGGAATAGTCCACATGAGTGCAAAGGTCATTATAACAAGTTTACAAGAATGAATCTAACGAGTGTCTGGCGGAATAGTCCACATTGGTGACACATCGTTAACAACTGATACAACATATTTCCAATAGCATATGTACTAAAACAACCAAAATAGTTCAATTGTCTTAATACAGGTTAACGCAACATTAATTACAAGCTTCCAAAGAATAGTCTTACAAACGCATACAAAACATGTGTGAAAATGTGTTGGACGGTTAACAGGATTCTGAATTAAGTGAAAGTTCCAAGACACATCTGTACACCATTACGTCACTAACCTCGATAGCAAGGCATTGGAGCCACTGCTCACTCCTCAAAGAAAATACTATGGACTCTCAAGGCTAATGTGGGAGCAGCTAAGGCAAAAATTCCTTTGCATGTTCAAACGAGGGGTATATATAGCCAAGGGTGAAACTGACCCTCATGATTGTTCAACTTCACTCATGAATATTTGACTTACATGACTCTTCAACTTTACATGTGGGTCTCTTGGACTTCCACATTACATTAAATTGATTACAACAATATGGCCCATAATAGTGATGTGACTGAGATGACTCATGACATGACTTGAAACGACAACATTGGTATGTTCATGTTGATGGTGGTGTCCATGTCAAGCTGGAGTGCTGCTGAGTGATGAGTGTGCTATTCATGTATCATACCATCACCTCCACATGGAAATGTGTGTGTAGTATTCGATGGTCTTGGTGTTCGCTTGATGTTGCACGCATGTGCATGTGTCTCCTTCTCTTAGTACTTGGTACGATTTGTGTGTTCGTCTATTCACAAACAAGTCTCATAGCATGTGCTCCTTGTTCATCTCGTTTGTCGTTGCAGCATGTCTCATCCATGTACGTGTATCTACAATCACTCATAATGAGACAACATCAAATCCAGAAATATCCTAGTCTACCATGATGCATCATCTTTCATTTTCTGTTGCAGGTGACCAGGAGAGAGGACAAGGCTCTGAAACTATGCAAAGCACATTTTAGACCAGGATGCGGGCTCTAGGCACTTTCGAGGAAAATTGCGCAGAGGTCACTAGGAGGCTGAGAAGGGTAGTCTGGATCAACAGTGATTACCTGCAGGATCTGGCTCAGCTGAGGGGTAGATCTATGTAAATTTTCCAGGGAGTTAGTGCAAGTAGCAGGGAGGACATTGGTAATGAAAATTATGTAGATTCTATGGGGAGGGTGGGAGCGGGCTACGAGAGATTTCTTGCCAAAACTGCAGAGAACTGGGAGGCTATCCTGCAGGACATATCTGCACAATTTTTGGGCTGAGCAGGGTGTCGGGCAGTTGGAGGATGGCCCATGAAAATTGCACAGTTTTAAGGAGGAGCAGCAGGCCGGCTGATAGGGTGACTGGTTGAAAGAACTACACAAATTTCAAGGACAGTGCAGTGAGAAGCAGTGGGTGCTTTTCCTTCATGTCTCCACAATTTCTTCAGTCAATGAAGGCGGACATGCTAGTAGCTTTTGCGCAATTGTTTGGAGGAGTGAAGCCCGGGGTCGCTACCTGGTCAAACTCTCTGGTTGACCAACGAGAAGCTTGATAGATTTGTTTGCAGATAGTGTATATTGAGATGCTTGTTAAGAAACTTTTTCATTGTTCTTGGTGACAGTCAGTCGGGTTGATTCCAAAATTGCACAGTGCAGATTGCCTAGGAGGCAGCCTCAAGCTCTGTGTAATTATGGGTAGTAGTACATGATTATTGAGGGTTGAGACTATGTAGTGCAGATCAATGGAGGTCAGGTAGTTGGAGGGTGATCTGGTCGATAGAGTTTCAGAAAAATGACCAAGTGTGTGAGCGAGTGAACTCGTGAATACATGACCTTGCAAACACACAATCAACATGACTCGGCGACAAGACACCTCAAACCAATAAGACAACATATGCTCAATGTGACTAACTGCGGGACTATCTAATCATGAGAGAAATAAGTGTGACACTTTGGATAGACATTCAGAGAATTGTGATGACACTTGCACGAAAATACTTACAACATCATGTGCGAATGCGATAGATGTTTACATAGTGAACATATCTCAAACACAACCTTCAACATCACTAGAACGAGGTTGCAAACATGACATAGCAATCAACATGGTGAAGATGAATGTTTGTCAAATAAGTTAAAAGGAAGCAAGACATGTAGAAGAAACACATAAAATGACTTTTTGTGTTTGTGCACATGCATGTTACTGAGGACAGGATGGTATCACAATGACAAGTAGTCCTGCAAACTCAACTAAGTGGTGTACTTCATGTTGGGTTGTGTTAAACTCTTTCCATGACTACCCCACACGTGGGGGGGTCAAAGGCAGGTACCACCGCCCCTACACGCTGCCCCAGGGAAATTTTTTTGGACCCTATATTAGGTGGGCGGACCTACCTATTGTTTTGTGCATGGATTTCACACATGGTTTTGGGCATGATAGTTTACTATCCATGGTATTTTTTAGATCTGGTCAAGGGAGCTACGGTTATGTTATAATCTAGGGTTAATGGATTGGGGTTTATTGATGCTTTGGCAAGTATATATATATATATGTGTGTGTGTGTGTGTGTGTGTATTGTAATATTGAAAGGAACATAATGAAAAATCAACTGGTAGTCTCGATTTTGGGATCCAGGGGAAAATATTTGTATATATCTCTTTTATGTTTTATGCTCTCACCATTTTTTATTTTATGTTTTAGAATTCATATGTAGGTAATTTATGTACGTGGTTAAAACCTACATTTGGTATCAGAGCTATTTTGGCTTCAAGGGGACGCCTTTTCTACTGAGGGGTTTTTGCTCGGGCCTATGGTAGACCCTGTTCAGTGGGAGATCTCCGGGATCGATTCTTGTGTTGAAAGAAGATGGCGAGTAATGGAAAGATAGAGATCGAGATATTTAATGGTTAAAGTTATGAGTTGTGGAAACTCAAGATGGAGGATCTTCTAGTGGATAAAGATTAGTGGATCGTGATAGATCTGAGTACTAAAACAACAACAATGTTAGTGGAAGACTGGGAAAAGTTGGATTGGAAGGAAAAGAGAAAAATATGATTGTGTGTCTCAAATTGAGTATTTCTGAATCTATCTGGGGAAGCTTTAGAAAAAGATTTGTGGGACAAATTAGGGACTTTGTACCAATCTATGTCTCTGGTGAATAAACTGTTCCTACGAAAAAAGTTGTATCACCTGAGGATGAAATATGGAGACTCGGTGATAGAGCATATTAACACATTTAATATGGTGGTAAGTTAGTTATTATATGTTGATATTAAACTTTCATATGAATATAAGTGCATTAGTTTGTTGTGTTCTCTACCAGATTCATGGGATAGTCTGGTTGTTGCAATAGGTAGTAATCCAACTGTCTTGTAGTTTGATGAAATAGTCTCATCCTTCATGTTGGAAGAGATGAGATAGAAAAAATGGAGGGCCAGAATGGTGATTCCTTCTCTATGTGATGACAGTCTCAGAAAAAACAAAAATCAGTCCTCAAGTGGGATATCAAAATCTAGAGGGAGATCTAAAACTCTAGGAAAACCTATAAAGGTGTGCTGGAAATGCGGAAAACAAGGGCACTACAAAAGGGACTGTAAATCTAAATCTCCTGAGAAAGGAAAGGGATCTGATGATGCTCCTTCTGCAGAGGATAAAACCACCTTAGATGAAGGTGGGAATGTGTACTTGGCTTCTTCTTCAAGTACAAATGTATATCATGAGGCATGGTTGAGTGACTCAGGTGCATCCTTTCACTTCACTCCCCATAAAGAGTGGTTCTGCAAGTATGAGAAATATGATGGTGGTGATGTCTTCTTAGGGGATGAAAGGAAGGCTAGAATCATTGGTTGCATAAAATTCAAGTTTAAGCTGCAAGGTGGAAGGATTAGAACACTTCTCTGTGTTCAGCATATTTCTACATTGGCTAGAAATCTGATTTCTGTAAGCAAGCTAGATGATGCAGGTGTAAAAACAGTGTTCGAGAAAGATACCTGCAAGATGGTTTGGGGAGCACTGGTATTGATGTAGGGAGTTTGGATTGGAACTCTGTACAAGCTTCAAGGTAGTATTGTTATTGATGGGTGTAGCAGTTATGTGGTTTCTGAAAGTGGAATAGAAAATCTAGTGGTCTCTAGAGAAAAGACCATGCTATGGCATCAAAGGCTTGGACATATTGGAGAGAAGGGCATTTTAATATCTCATGGTAAATATATGATAGAAGGTATGTCTAATAACTCTCTAGATTTTGATTTATGTGAAAATTGTGTATATGGGAAGCAGAATCTGGTGAGTTTCCCCTCTGGTGGTAAGACTCTGGCGGAACAAATATTAGAGCTTCTACATAGTGATGTGTTTGGACCTGTGTCGTTCCATCATTGGGAAAGTATGTGTACTATGTATCATTTATAGATGAATTCTCAAGGAATATATGGATATATTTCCTCATGAAGAAATCTGAAGTCTTTGACAAGTTTAAAGAATTTAAGGCACTAGTGGAAAACTAGACAAAGAAGAAGATAAAGGTGTCAAGGACAGATAACTGTGGAGAGTTTTGCAAGAAGGAATTTGAAGGGTTCTGTAAGAAGTGTGGTATAACACGACAAAGACTACTCCATACACACCTGAGTAAAATGGAGTTACAAAAAGAATGAACAAGATGTTGATGGAAAGGGCAAGAAGCATGCTCAGTGGTGCCAGGTTAGGACAAGAATTCTGGGCAGAGGCAATGGAGACTACATGTTACCTGGTCAACAAATCGCCTTCATCAACGTTGGAGCATAAGACTCCACAAGAGGTATGGACTAGTAAGAAACCTTCTCTTTCACATTTGAGGGTATTTGGATGTGATGCATATGTACATGTTCCAAAGGAGAAAAGAACAAAGTTGGATAGTAAATCTGAAAATTGCATCTTTATCGGGTATAAGGATGGTTTAAAATGTTATAAGCTTTGGAACCCAGAAACAAGGAAGGTTGTGTACAACCAAGATGTGGTGTTTAGAGAGGCAAAAGATGTTATGAAACATGAATTCATACCAAAGGAACCTGAGAATATAGATTTTTTGCTAAAGGAGGAAGAATCGAACTCTACAGCAGAAGAGGAATCAGAAGATGAGGAGCCACAAACTCCAGCTATGAGAAGATCATTTCGAGAAAGAAGGTAGCCAGAAAGGTATAGCCCATCTACTTTTTGTTTAAATTTTTCTTTATTTGTTACTGATGATGATCCCAGAATAGTGAGGGAAGCAGTGGATTTAGAGGATGGAAAACTCTAGAAAGAGGCCATGGTTGATGAAATGGCATCTTTGCACAAAAATGAGGCTTGGGATCTGGTGGAGTTGTTGACTAGAAGGAAACTCATTGGCAGCAAATGGGTGTTCAAGAAGAAGATGAATGCAAAAGGAAAGGTGGAGAAATACAAAGCTCGCTTGGTAGAAAAAGGTTATTCCCAGGTGTCAATAATTGATTTTGGTGATATTTTTTCTCTTGTTGCCAAGATAGATTCTATTAGACTACTTTTATCTGTTGTTGTTGCTTTTGATTTTGAGGTAGAACAGATGGATGTGAAGAAAAAATTTCTTCATGAGGATCTTGAAGAAGAGAACTACATGAAGCAACCTGAAGGATTTGTGGTGAAGGGTAAGAAAGAATTGGTATGCACGTTAAAATAGTCTCTGTATGGGTTAAAACAGTCACCAAGGATGTGGTATCAAAAATTTGATACATTTATACGGGGGACTTGGCTTCACCAAAAGCATAGAATATCACTATGTGTATTTTAAATTAATTGGTGACATCGTTATTGATTTGGTCTTGTATCTGGATGACATGTTGTTGGTTGGAAATGACAAAGAAATTATCCAGGATTTGAAGACTAAATTGTCCTCCAAATATGACATGAAAAATCTTGGTGCTGCAAACTATATTTTGGGCATGGAAATTAAACAAGATCGGGCAAAGAGGAAGCTATGGTTAAACCAGAGGAAGTATGTCGAGACAATACAATAGAGATTTAATATGCATGATAGTAAACTGGTTAAGGTTCCTATTCCTGTAGGTGTAAATTTGTCTATTGAACAGTGTCCCAAGACACAAGAAGAGGAAGATGACATGTCTTGTGTTCCATATGAAAGTGTTGTTGGTAGCCTAATGTATGCAATGATCTGTAATAGACCAGACATTGCACAAGCAGTGGGAGTATTGAGTAGGTTTATGTCAAAACCAGGGAAGGAGCATTGGACAATAGTGAAGCAGGTTTTTAGGTACTTGTGTGGCACTAATGATTATTGTTTGTGTTGCCAAGGAAGACTAGGATTGGACACAGTTTTGGACATTTCTGGCTTTGTTGATGTAGACTAGGCTGGAGATCTGGATCAAAGAAGATCTACAAGTGGGTATGTGTTTAACCTATTTAGAGGTGTAGTAAGTTGGATGAGTAATAGATAGTCTATAGTGGAACTTTCAACTACAAAGGTAGAATACATGGTAGCCACTCATTCAAGCAAGGAATCAGTTTGGTTACAGAGATTGTGTTGAAGTATGGGGTTAGTACAACAAGCTATAAGGATATACTGTGATAGCCAAAGTGTAATTTTATTGAAAAAGAACCATGCTTATTATTCAAAGACAAAGATAATTGATGCTCAGTATCACTTTGTGAAGGATATGGTTGAGGAAAAAAGGGTGTTGTTGGTAAACATGGACACTTTGAAGATTACTCCAAATGCATTGACAGATTCTATGAGCACTGAGAATTTCTCTTAGTATTGAGAAACAATGGGCATTGTTGGGGTGGATCAATGGCTAAGCTCTGATGTGGAAAGAAAACAACAAGTGGGAGAATGTTGGGTTGTGTTATATTCTTTCCATGACTACCCCACGTGTGGGGGGGTCACAGGGAGGTATGCAGGTGCATGGTAGTCCCCCTGCCCCGAGAAATTTTTTTGGACCCTATGTTAGGTGGGCAAGCCTACCTATGGCTTTGTGGATGGATTTCACACACGGTTTTGGGCATGATAGTTTATTGTCCATGGTATTTTGTAGATCTGGTCAAGGGAACTATGGTTATGTTCTAATCCAGGGTTAATGGATTAGGGCTTATGGATGCTTCTACATGTATATATATGTTTTGTAACATTGAATGGAACATAATGAAAAATCAATCTAGTAGTCCTGGTTTTTGGATCCTATTAGCCTCCTATTGCAATAGGTTTCATATTTCATGATTGACTGTTTTACATGCCAAATATGTCATCTTTTCATGCTGCAAGGTTCCATATTTCCAAGAAGTTCCATTTTGAAGAATCATACCATTTTTGAAGAGTTTTACAGTTAATGGAAAGCCAAACAGCTTAATCTTGACTTCCTTAGGTTTAAATTGCTTGTTTTAGAAGATAGAGAATGAATATTTGTCCAAACAGCTTAAGCTTGGCAGATGAGTAGCTAGGTAGAGAAATGAAGGAGCCCAACTGCTTAATCTGGGCCCTTGGAGGAGATAAGGGTACATTTAGATAGGAGGGAAGTCAAAGAAAAAGAAGATAATTAAGGTCTACAAGTCTAAGTGCACCCAATCAAATCGAAGAAAAAATGCTAGGTGAATTAGGCTAGGTAGGTAGTTTGAGGTTGCAGAAGCAAGGTTTTGATCAGTTTGGTCTTATTAAAGGAGAGCTCATCTCATTAGTGACAGAAGTGTCAAAGCAGTTATTTTGATGGCAGAACTATGGAAGAATGTCTAATTCCCCTTCTATTCCCCCATAAATCACTCACTAACATCCCCTTGAGGACCTTGGGATCTGCCCAACCAGTCCTGTTATCACTTTATTTTTGTAAAATACTAAGTCAAGCTTTGAACTTTATTCAGTGAAAAGAAGCCATATTTCTTGTGTAAAAATCACTCCTCCACATTCCTTTCTATTCTTATGTCTAAGTTTCAGTTCACAAACTTAGCCTCTCCCCTACACTTCACCTCACAAATTCATATTAACTCCTAATTCTATTATGTAGCTCCCTAACTACTTTCCCATCCCTATTGCTACAAAAACTATGTAAAAATCCCCAAAATTATATTAAATATCCCACCTTATAGCATTATAGCTATGTATATATGGTTTTTGGAAATGATAGTCCATCTGGGGCTACTATTAACCCATACGCGTCCTAACCCTGGGATAAATCTAACATCTGGTTGGATTAATAACCTATACCTACTCCTCTACTCACCAAAACCCTATAATTTTGCCCCTTCGCAGTCATTTTTCAAATGTTTAATGTTTAAGTGTTTTGGTCAAACATTAAATTAATTCATACCCGCATAGCACCCCATAACCCACAAAATCTGCATTTCCAAGGTTTTAGACCCCCCTTCGGTGCGTATTTATTTTAATATATAGCGGTCCCCCGTACATTAACCTGCCGCCAGCTCTGCGCTCCGTCAGCCCTCTGATCCGCCCTCCCAGATCCGACAGCTCTCACCGATTTCGGAGCCGCCCTGATGTCCAACGGTTAGCCTCCGATAGGCTAGCGGTTTCTCCACCGTACCAAAAGACGCGTGTCTCTACGCGATTGTATTGGGTGGGCTGTGATAAATGCTGCTCTCGTACAGAAGGCGGTCTGATAAAACCACAAACCGCCTTTTGTCTCTCCGCCCCTGACGATAGCGCTACGTCACCTCCGCGTCAGCCTGCCACTGCTACGTGTCACTGCCAGCGCATCTGCCTCCGTCCCTACCCCGCCACCGTATCCTGTGCCATGTCGTCTCACTAGCATCACTGCCACGTCACCCTACCGTACCCGGGACCCACCGATGATGTCATCACAAAAAAGGCGCAAAGGGCGAGAATCGCGTCAAAGAATACCTGAAACGAAAAATAGAGGCAGTCTTCGACAGAAAAATTGCTCAAAATGGAGAGCTTCCTATTGCTCAGCTACCTGCAAAACCCAAAACTTCGCAAGAGGCAACGCTGGAAACAGAGAACTAAAGAAAAGACAACAGGCAGAGGGAGTCAAGATATGACTATGGAAATTTTCAAAAAAGGCCAAGTATGCATACCAAAAGTAGGATAACAAAGCCATGACTCAGCAAAGCACCAGGGCAGCAGGCCCAAAAAATGCAAATTAAAAGCCAGCCTCAGCCCAGCACAGTTATCAGGTTGCATTCCTCCGTCGTTATTTGACAGGATTTCTTCATGTATGTTCATATTCAATCGGCCAGCGCCGATAGCATTCTAGAGGCCATGAAAAGCATTTGCAGTAGTTATTTTTACCTTGAAAGGGCAGAAAAGGGGCGATTTGACAGTTTCAAGCATATCAAGGGAGAGAAAGTGGCCCATTCAAGTGTTAAAGAGTATCAGGGGAAAGATAAAGCCCAGATTAAATTAAAGAGTATCAGTGAAGCGGAAAAGAGTATCAGATCGGAAATATCAAATCAGGTGAATATTAAAGGCCTCCATCCAAGTCAAAGAAGCAGTAAAGGCCTTTCAAAGCTCATCAGATCGAGATTAGTGCACATTAAAGCCACCTAAAAGCAGCAAAACTGCCTAAGAGGTGCAGATAAGAGATTAAAGGCACAGTTATTGTAGAAACACTGCACCGAGCCACCAAAGACACCTTATTAACTCATCAACTAGATATTTTGTAACTCATTTTTTGTATATATACCACCCCACAGAACATTTTTGGGGTCAGTCGTTGGTTGATAATCCTCATTCTAGACTTGCGCTCTATACTTTGAGAGCTCTATAATTAAAGACTGTTGGAATTCTTTGGATGAAGAACTGTCTGTTGTGTTATTAATGGCCAAAGAGTGACTGTGGAATTCCTGTGCTACTACATGGCTCAATAAGTGTTTTCCTACCTCTGTTTATAGTTTATATATGTTTATGCCACCATTGTATTACCATCTAAATAACAAGAAATATGAATAGCTTAGGCTTTGCTTGACTGCAATCTATGCTCAATTCTTGTTATTTCTATATGTTTTCTTTAGAAATGGTTATGAATATGCATACTTAAATGATCATGTTTACCTTGTTTCTTTCACATATGACTGTTATTTAGGAATTCTTGACTGCTCCTAGACAAACTTTCATTCACTTTCCCTCTCTGCTAGCTAATGAAAGATTCTTAGTTGCCTTTCATCTCTGACCTTCATTCCATATTTATTCCAGCCTGATATTGTTCTATGTGTAGCTACCCTGCTCTATATTCCTCTTGTGACCAAGAAAATGAAACAACAAGCCCTAATCCATGACTCCATGCCCAATGGTTTGAACTTCTCACTCTATGCATCCCAACTCTGCTTGAAAACATCATCCTTCCCACCAAAATCAAAACAAAATGCATGTACACCATAACTAGCCTAAAATCAACCCAAAACAAAGTTAAATTTTAAAGAGAGAGCCCTCTCTGACTGTAGGTAGGCTAGGACCTGCAGCCCAAAGAGTGGTTTGTGGTTACCTCGGCCGTATCCCTTAAGGAGCCAAGGGACAACCTGAGTGATAACATCATTGGTGACTCCATTGGGGAACTATTCATAAAATTCCAAAAAACAAGTTAGAAGCTGGCTCCCAAGAAGAAAACACATAATACTAGGTCAAATCCAGACCCCAAATCCACCAGCTATTTTTGAAAATCCCAATTTAATCTCTAGAAACCTTAGCAAACAAAAACAAGAAGATTTTGTTGATTCTAGTCCTGAAACAGTTCAGCCAAGCTGATTTCCAACCCCTGTTAAAGTTTTGTTTCATTCAACCCCTACTTCCCCTTGTTCATCATCCACCTCTCCAACCACATTTTCCACACCTCCATTCACTGCGCATACTACCACTACCACCACTGTTATTACAGTTGTCCCAGCTGTTCCTGTTGTTCCACTTATCACTAAAAATATGGCTAATAGATATGAAACCTTTACAGTTACCTGCAAATCCAGGGGCTATGCCTCAGGATTATCAACCCAAAATCACATATTTTGATGCTACTGGTTCTGGCACAGCCCTGCAACATACCATGAAAATGTAGGACTATTTTGAGAGTTATGAAATAGATGATGATAGTGTAAGAATGAAGATTTTTGTCTAAAGTTTAACAGGAGATGTAAGGCCCTGGTTTAGAGCTCTTCCTGCAAATTCCATAGCTGACCCAAAGGCCCTTTACCAAACATTTCTTAACAGATGGGAGAAGAAGAAGGACCCTCTGCACATATTATCCGAGTATGACACTATCAAAAGAGGCCCTCAAGAAGCTGTCTTAGACTATTGTGCCAGGTTTAACAATGTTTACAACGCTATTCCACAAAACCTTAGACCTCCACCTGATCTTGCTTTATACAAATTCCCTGATGGATTTGATTCAAACATGGCTTATCAGTTAAGGGAAAGAGCCCCTCAAACCTTAGCAGACATGCAGAATGTAGCTGTTAGTGTGGAGGCAAATCTGATTGCCAAGCGAAATAGAGCAAGAGCTGAGAGAAGAACCACTTTTAAAGATGAACCTTCAGCCTTTGAGCAAAAATTGGACACAATCATCAAAGGTATGGACAACTTTGAAAATAGAATGGGAACTATTGAAAGAAAAGCCTCATGGGAAGGATAGCAAAACAATCCTATCAGAAATCCAAACTTTAGAAAAAATCAGAACCCAAACATTGGAAGGGCAAGCCCTGACCATGATATAAGACCTCCTTTTCATGAAAACTATGCTGAAGCATCCACATCTAGTGAGCAGATAGAAGACACTCACATAAACTTGATGGGTTTGAAGAGTGAACAACAACTATTTCTAACCCAAGAAGACCAAGATGACCATGATGTAAAGCAATTTCAGACTAAGTCTGGAGAGTCATTTTACTTCAAACAGGGCTACAATTCAGTTGTCTACGAAGTCCATAAACAATACAAATTGAGAACAAGAACTATTGATGTGTCTGATCCCATCAAGCCAAAGGATGCCAAGCAGCCTAAGAAAGTAAAAGACAAGGCAGCTATCACAGAACCTGCTGATGAAACAGACCCAAAATTAAAAGAAGTGACCATAGAGGATGTATCTGACATGCATCCCTCTAATAACCAGCCTTTTGTATCCTTTCCCTCAAAAGACAATGTAAATATCACTCCTCAAAGCCTTCCCAAAACAGAACAATCTCAAGAAATCACTGATAACCAAGAGAAGATCATTGAAGATACAATTGAAAAGGGAAAATCTGCCAGTCACAACACTAAAACACAGTCAGAAAAACCTTTTGATTTAGAAGCAGAAATTGGTAAATTAAAGATATCTATTCCTCTCTCTGAGCTTGCCAAACATGATCTATACAGACAGCAAATCAAAAGATCACTGCAAATGCCAGAGAACAGGGATGATGTTAATGTCTTAGATAATAAACCTGAATTACGTTTTGGTCCTGAAGTCAATGGTAAATCAGGACATGGAGTTGTTCTACCCTTTTATGTCAGTTTGCACATTCATTATAAATTGTTGCACAATGCTATGTTTGATTCAGGTGCTTCACACAATCTAATGCCCAAAGCTGTAATGGAGAAGCTAAACCTTTATGTCACTAGACCCTACAAAGACTTATTCTCATTTGATTCTAGTCAGGTCAAGTGTTTAGGCTTAATCAAAGACCTTTGTGTGTCTTTAGTCCAATTTCCCAACAAAACGATCCTAATGGACGTGGTGGTTGCTGACATTCCACCAAAGTATGGCATGCTCTTATCAAGATATTGGGGAGCAAAACTCCAAGGATCTCTCCAACTAGACCTATCCTATGCCACTATTTCAGTCTTTGGGCAACCAAAGAGACTGTATAGAGAAACACTGATGAAGTATGTGGTAAGTAGTGAGGAAAAACCCCAAAACTTTCCCATTTACTCAATCCATTCTAATATGGATTCCTTTATATTGTTCAATGATGATAGCTGCCCTCCCACTGATGAGAAGCCTTTGCCTTTAGAACAAGAAACATGCGTCAATCAAGAGTCGGTTGCCCATACCCCTGAAACTGTTAAAACAATTAGTGCAACCAGCATACAAGAAGAACCACATGAAGCACAAAACCTAGGTCCACCCAATCCTAAAATGACTGAAACTCTTAATACTAACCACAAGCAAGAAATCACATGGTATTTAGAGTTTGATGATTCTATTAATAAGCTAGGAGCAGGGGCAGGAATATGGATTCACAATACAAATAACAGCCATGCAGAGGGTCATGCTTATAGACTAAACTTCAAATGCACCAACAACATGATAGAGTATGAGGCTCTCCTTTTAGGCCTTAAACTGCTCAAAGCTCTAGGAGCTGCAAAAGTGTCCATTCTAGGTGACTCCGATTTGATCATTCAACAGATGAAAGGTAACTTTGTTACTAATGACAATAGGTTAAGAGCTTATAGGTCTGCTGCCACATAAATACTCAATTCCTTCACCGAATCCAAGCTTGCTAAGATTTCTAGAAGCCATAACATGCATGCTCATAGTCTAGCTACTTTTGCTAGCACTTGCAAGCTGCCCTTTAAGCCCAATCACCACTTTACTACTGAGATAAAGCACAGGCCTGCTGTCCCTAACAATATCAAATATTGGCAAGTGTTTGAGGATGATGCTCAAATCAACAGTTTTCTTACCTTACAACAAGAATTCTCAAGCTTAAACATTGATGAAGATGCCATGGATGACCCACAACAGCAAATGAGCCAAAATGAGCAAACTATAACAACTGAAGCAGTTAATCAAATGTTGCACCCAACCATTTTTGATAAGAAAAACATGCAAGAGCTGAAGCAAATGCATTTAGATGAAATAGCTGAAGAAGAGGCTGAAGTGATTGATTTAAAAGACAATTTTCTACCTGCTGGCCTCACTCCATTAGAAAACATATTTGATTCAAATGATGTCCCCAAAAAGCCAAAGATGCAGCCCTTAAACACTGTTGTGGAAGACTGTAATATTGGGACAGCAGAGAAGCCCAAAATGATTAAACTGTCCAAGTCTTTGCCTCCTGATCAAAAACAAAAACATGTTGATTTATTTAAAGAGTTTCAAGATGTATTTTCCTGGAGTTATGAGGACCTCAAGTCCTATGACACCTCTGTTATTCAACATACCATTCCCTTAAAGCCAAATCAAAAGCCCTTCAAATAGAAACTAAGGAGAATCAATCCTGTGCTTCTCCCTTTGATTGAGAAAGAAGTGAAAAGAATGCTTGAGGCTGGTATCATAGCACCAATTAGATTTTCAGAATGGGTATCCAATCTTGTTCCCACAAGGAAGAAAACAGGGGAGATTAGACTATGTGTGGACTTAAGAAATCTGAACCAAGTCTCCCTTAAAGATCACTACCCACTGCCAAAAATGGACCACATTCTATAAAGAGTAGTGGGGTCTTCAAGAATTTCTTTGCTAGATGGCTTTTCAGGTTTTAATCAAATACTTGTTCACCCGGATGACCAAGACAAGATAGCCTTTACAACACCGTGGGGAACCTTTAAATATGTGAAAATGCCTTTTGGACTAAAGAATGTAGGTGCTACCTTTCAAAGGGCCATGGAAATTGCATTTGCCAAGGAAATCCATGATTTCCTAGTGGTTTACCTTGATGACCTTACTCCTTTCTCAAAATCTGATCAAGAGCACCTTAAACACCTAAGGCAAGTGTTCCTAACCTGTAGGAAATATGGCATTTCCTTAAATCCTAAGAAATCTCTCTTCGGCCTAGAAGAAGGAAAATTGCTAGGCCATATCATTTCAAAAGATGGAATTAGAATAGATCCGGAAAGAATCCAAGCCATTTTGCAAATCCCTTATCCGAGAAACATCAAAGAATTGCAAGCATTCCTAGGAAAGATCAATTTCTTAAGGAGATTTATCCCAAACTTGGACGAGCTGATAAGAATGCTAAATAACATGTTAAAGAAGGATTCCAAGGAAAAATGGACTTTAGAGGCCAAGAAAGCCTTTGAGGGCATAAAATCTGCCTTAACCCAAGCCCCAGTCCTCACAAGTCCTCAATTTGATAAGGATTTCATCATTTTCTCATTTGCATCTGAACACACCATTGCTGTTGTCCTTTTGCAGAAAGATGATCAGGGAAATGAAAAGCCAATTGCATTTTTCAGTCGAGCCCTTAGAGATGCACCCTTGAAATACCAATTCATGGAGAAGCAAGCATATGCCCTTGTTAAAGCAATCAAAGATTTCAGAATTTACATTTTATATTCACATGTGATTGCTTATGTGCCAAATGTTGTTGTAAAAGACATATTAACTCAAGAGGGCATAGAAGGCAAAAGAGGCAAATGGATTGCCAATATCCTTGAGTATGACATTGAGATAAAACCCACCAAGCTGATAAAGGGACAAGGTTTAGCCAAACTGGTGTCCGAAACCAATTTTCAAGCCTTAGACATTAATCAACTGGACAATGATAGGAGCTGGCGACTCGACAGATCAGTGAAGCTTTTTTGCAATCCCCATGGTATGTTGATATATGTTTTATATTGTTAAACCCGTGTGCTCCTCCAGGGTTGTCCAGAACCAAAAAGAGATTTTTAAAGATGAAAGCATCAAAGTTTTGTGTCTTAGATAGTGCCTTGTTTTGGAAAAATCATGAAGGAATATTGTTGAATTGTCTAACTATGAATGAAACTGACAGTGTCATGAAAGAATTTCATGCAGGGGACTGTGGAGGGCACTTATATTGGAAGTCCACTGTTGATAAGATACTAAGGGCTTGTTTCTGTTGGCCCTCTTTGTTTGCTGATGTGAGAAAGTTTGTTGTTTCATGCCACAAATGCCGAATCTTTGAAGGCAAAAGAAAGCTTCTTCCCTTGCCGCTTAAGCCCATTTCAACCGAGAAGCCTTTTCAACAATGGAGTCTTGACTTCATTGGAGAAATCCATCCATCCTCTTCTGGCTAGCATAAGTGGATTCTAACAGCCACAGATTACTTTACCAAGTAGATTGAAGCCATCCCATGTAGGCAAGCCAATGACTCCACCATCATCCAATTCCTTGAAATCAACATTTTGTCTGGATTTGGTTGTCCTAAGAAGATCATTACAGATAATGCTGTTGCCTTCAAATCCAAGAAAATGATCAGTTTTTGCCACAAATTCCACATTACCTTAGGTCACTCCACCGCCTATTATCCTCAAGGTAATGGCTTGGCCGAATCATCCAACAAGAGTCTGATTAACATCATTAAGAAAGTCTTGGAGGAGAACAAGAAGAACTGGCACAAAAAGCTTGTAAATGCCCTATGGGCAGATAGATTGTCAACCAAGAGATCCATTGGGATGAGCCCATATGAGTTAGTCTATGGCATGGAGGCCAAGTTCCCCTCTTCTTTGGGAATCCCTGTTATCAAATTGCTGCAAGAGATTCAGGCAGAGCTAAATGATATCCAAAGAAGAATAAACCAAACCATCCATTTGCAGCAAACAAGAGAGCAAGTGTACGACAGAGCTCAGATTTTACAAGAGAAGCTCAAGAAAATGTTTGACAAAAGAACCAAGGTTGAAGATTTCTACATAGGCAACAAAGTCTTAAGATGGGATTCAAGAAGAGAGGACAAAGGAAAGCATGGCAAGTTTGATTTCCTGTGGAAAGGCCCCTTTATTATTTTTGCTGTTCAAGGCAACAACACATATTTTCTGAAGAGTTTGGATGGTAGCACAATTGAAGAAGGCCCTGTCAATGGCCGAATGCTAAAGCATTATCATGATCCCTTTTTTTGAACGCAACACAGCTCTGTATACTATCTGTACATTAATATTTGTATTTTCAGCACTTTTTCTTATAGCAGGCCAATAAGAGGGAACAACGCAGCAAATTTTGAAGGAAAGATCAAAGAAAGCTCTATTTCAGATCTCTGTTTTTAAAATAATTTCAAAGAAGTGCTCAAGCAGATTTCAATATGTTTACAAGCACCCAAAAGGCAAGAAGCAGAGCTGCAATTTTTCTGCAATACAACTCAAAAAGGATATTGTATATCATCTTATAAGAATTCAGTCAAAGGCATTGAGAAGAAGGAGAATCTCAGTTTACAGCAACAATTTAAGATCAAGGCATTCTGACCTGCTGTTCTTGGCTTTTCATCTTGAAAAACCATCCCCAAGTGGAGCCACTGTTAGCCTCCTATTGCAATAGGTTTCATATATCATGATTGACTGTTTTACATGCCAAATATGTCATCTTTTCATGCTGCAAGGTTCCATATTTCCAAGAAGTTCCATTTTGAAGAATCATACCATTTTTTAAGAGTTTTACAATTAAGGGAAATCCAAACAGCTTAATCTTGGATTCCCTAGGTTTAAATTGCTTGTTTTAGAAGATAGAGAATGAATATCTGTCCAAACAGCTTAAGCTTGGCAGATGAGTAGCTAGGTAGAGAAATGAAGGAGCCCAACTACTTAATCTGGGCCCTTGGAAGAGATAAGGGTACATTTAGATAGGAGGGCAGTCAAAAGAAAAGAAGATAATCAGGGTCTGCAAGTCGAAGTGCACCTAATCGAATCAAAGAAAAAATGCTAGGTGAATTAGGCTGGGTAGGTAGTTTGAGGTTGTAGAAGCAAGGTTTTGATCAGTTTGGTCTTATTAAAGGAGATCTCATCTCATCAGTGACAGAAGTGTCAAAGCAGTTATTTTGATGGCAGAACTATGGAAGAATGTCTAATTCCCCTTCTATTCCCCCATAAATCACTCACTAATATCCCCTTGAGGACCTTGGATCTGCCCAACCAGTCCTGTTATTACTTCATTTTTGTAAAATACTAAGTCAAGATTTGACTTTCTTCAGTGAAAAGAAGCCACATTTCTTGTGTAAAAATCACTCCTCCACATTCCTTTCTATTCTTATGTCTAAGTTTCAGTTCACAAACTTAGCCTCTCCCCTACACTTCACCTCACAAATTCATATTAACTCCTAATTCTATTATGTAGCTCCCTAACTACCTTCCCATCCCTATTGCTACAAAAACTATGTAAAAAACCCCAAAATTATATTAAATATCCCACCTTATAGCATTATAGCTATGTATATATGGTTTTGGGAAATGATAGTCTATCTGGGGCTACTATTAACCCATCTGCGTCCTAACCCTAGGATTAATCTAACCTCTGGTTGGATTAAAAACCTATACCTACTCCTCTACTCACCAAAACCCTATAATTTTGCCCCTCCGCAGTCATTTTTGAAATGTTTAATGTTTAAGTGTTTTGGTCAAACATTAAATTAATTCATACCTGTATAGCACCCCATAACCCATAAAATCCGCATTTCCAAGGTTTTAGACCCCCCTTCGGCGCGTAATTATTTTAATATATAGCGGGCCCCCGTACATTAACCTGCGCCAGCTCCGCGCTCCGTCAGCCCTCCGATCCGCCCTCCCAGATCTGACAGCTCTCACCGATTTCGGAGCCGTCCCGACGTCCGATGGTTAGCCTCTGATAGGCTAGCGGTTTCTCCACCGTACCAGAAGACGCGTGTCTCCACGCGATTGTATCGGGCGGGCTCTGACAAATACCGCTCTCGTACAAAAGGCAGTCCGATAAAACCACAAACCGCCTTCTGTCTCTCCACCCCTGACGACAGCACTACGTCACCTCTGCGTCAGCCCGCCACTGCTACGTGTCATTGCCACCGCATCTGCCTCTGTCCCTACCCCGCCACCGTATCCTATGCCACGTCGTCTCACTGGCGTCACTGCCACGTCACCTTGCCATATTGCCACGTCACCCTGTCGTACCCGAGACCCGCCAATGATGTCATGCTGACATCATAAAAAAAAGGCGCAAAGGGCGAGAATCGTGTCAAAGAATACCTGAAACGAAAAACAGAGGCAGTTTTCGATAGAAAAATTGCTCAAATGGAGAGCTTCCTATTGCTCAGCTACTTGCAAAACCCAAAAATTTGCAAGAGGCAACGTTGGAAACAGAGAACTAAAGAAAAGACAGCAGGCAGAGGGAGTCAAGATATGACTATGGTAATTTTATAAAAAGGCCAAGTATGCATACCAAAAGCAGGATAACAAAGCCATGACTCAGCAAAGCACCAGGGCAGAAGGCCCAAAAAACGCAAATTAAAATCCAGCCTCAGCCCAGCACAGTTATCAGGTTGCATTCCTCCGTCGTTATTTGACAGGATTTCTTCATGTATGTTCATATTCAATCAGCCAACGCCGATAGCATTCTAGAGGCCACGAAAAGCATTTGTAGCAGTTATTTTTGCCTTGAAAGGGTAGAAAAGGGGCGATTTGACAGTTTCAAGCATATCAAGGGAGAGAAAGTGGCCAGATTCAAGTGTTAAAGAATATCAGGGGAAAGATAAAGCCCAAAATAAATTAAATAGTATCAGTGAAGCGGAAAAGAGTATCAGATCAGCAATATCAAAGCAGGTGAACATTAAAGGCCTCCATCCAAGTCAAAGAAGCAATAAAGGCCATTCAAAGCTCATCAGATCGAGATTAGTGCACATTAAAGCCACCTAAATGTAGCAGAACCGCCTAAGAGGTGCAGATAAGAGATTAAAGGCATAGTTATTGCAGAAACACTGCACCGAGCCACCAAGGACACCTTATTAACTCATCAACTAGATATTTTGTAACTCATTTTTTGTATATATACCGCCCCACAGAACATTTTTGGGGTCGGTCGTTGGTTGATAATCCTCATTCTAGACTTGCGCTATATACTTTGAGAGCTCTATAATCAAAGACTGCTGGAATGCTTTGGATGAAGAACTATCTGTTGTGTTATTAATGGCCAAAGAGTGACTGTGGAATTCCTGTGCTACTACATGGCTCAATAAGTGTTTTCCTACCTATGTTTACAGTTTATATATGTTTATGCCACCATTGTATTACCACCTAAATAGCAAGAAAGATGAATAGTTTAGGCTTTGCTTGACTGCACTATATGCTCAATTCTTGTTATTTCTATATGTTTTCTTCAAAAATGGTTATGAATATGCATACTTAAATGATCATGTTTACCATGTTTCTTTCACATATGACTGTTATTTAGGAATTCTTAACTGCTCCTAGATAAACTTTCATTCACTTTCCCTCTCTGTTAGCTAATGAAATATTCTTAGTTGCCTTTCATCTCTGACCTTCATTCCATCTTTATTCCAGCCTGATATTGTTCTATGTGTAGCTACCCTGCTCTATATTCCTCTTGTGACCAAGAAAATGCAACAGAAAGCCCTAATCCATGACTCCATGCCCAATGGTTTGAACTTCTCACTCTGTGCATCCCAACTCTTCTTGAAAACATCATCCTTCCCACCAAAATCAAAATAAAACCCATGTACACCATAACTAGCCTAAAATCAACCCAAAACAAAGTTAAATTTTAAAGAGAGAGCCCTCTCTGACTGCAGGTAGGCTAGGACCTGCAGCCCAAAGATTGGTTTGTGGTTACCTCGGCTGTATCCCTTAAGGAGCCAAGGGACAACCTGAGTGATAAAAGATCCAAGGGAAAATCTCTGTGTATATCTATTTTATGTTTTATGCTCTCACCATTGTTTATTTTTTGTTTTAGAATTCGTATGCAGGTAATTTCTGTACGGGGTTAAAACCTACACTTCGAAAGGTTTCTTTACTTACCATACTTACCTTCAAGATGATCATGCATCCGACAGAGTTTGCATGCAGTCCTGATCTCTTCCATTATTTGGTCTCTTGGTCCTTCTCCTCAATTCGTTGGGAGTGATCTCAACATGTCACCTTTTCCTGTAGTCATTGGGCGATGGATTAGCGCGGTGTTAGCAGGAAGTGACTGCTACGTGGATGAGGCCATGGGAGGCCCATCTGCGTAGTTTTTGCATGCAAGACTGACATGACAACTTGGAAAACATTCAACAGTTTTGAGGCACATGACACTACTGCGGGATGGGGTTCCTGGGAGGACACCTCTGCGCAGTTTTTGAATGGAGGGTAGTTGGACTTCCCTGCGTAGTTTCTAAATGGAGGGTAGTTGGACTGCCCTGCGTAGTTTCTGAATGGAGGGTAGCTGGATTGCTTTGCACATTTCTGGAGAGCATTGCTGGCTGGAGTCTCTGTGGATTGTGGGGTTTCAGTAGGCAAGGGAGGAAGCTTGATGGTTTCAGAAGCAAAGTGAAAAGTTCTAGGAAGCTGAATGAGGCTAGGTTGCTTAGGAAATGGATAAGTGTGATATCGGTGACATATGTAAACAATGATCAGAATTGACTGTGATCATACACAGACACTTAGTGACATAATTTAGACCATCTAGAATGTACAAGACATACTTTGGTTAATGCAACAACTTTCATGAAAAGAGTGCGTGAAGTGAGTGTGAAACATGTTTATGTGATGACAACCACTCATGCACACATACTTTCTCTTGAAGCAAAACAACATTCCCTTTGCATGAAAAACAACAACCCCTATTCCCAAACAAGACACATGTTGCATAAGGATGAGAACACAAAAAACTCTTAAGATCAAGGAGGGGAGCTTGAAGTCATCATCTTGCTAACAAGTGACCAAGGATGATCGATCACAGGATCTAAGATAGGCTCCAAAATTTTCATGCAAGCCAAAATTTTGGAGGGTGGTTGTAGTCGCTACAACAACCTGGTACGATAATTTAACTGAGCATATTTTGAAACTCAACTTCAAACATTGTGATCTTAATGATGCAACTTTGGTTGTCAAAAAAGTTGGAAAAAAAATTGTATATCTTGTGGTTTATGTAGATGATATTTTTGTGACAAGGAACAATGAGAGCTACATTGCATCCACAAATGGTCCGAATGGAAAATGGAATCCACCCATGGTATTCATCCACCCATGGTATTTATCCACCCATGGAATTTACCCATAATATTGTAAGTGGCATCGACCCATGTTATTGTAAGTGGCATCGACCCTTGGTATTCATCCTCCCATGGTATTTATCCACTCATGGAATTTACCCATGGTATTGTAAATGAAATGCACCCATGGTATTTACCCACCCATGGAATTTACATGTGCTGGACAATATGTCCTTTTACAAAATGTGACTTGTTACTTATAGTCTTTTTTTGTTACAATACCACAGGTAAATTCCATGGGTGGATAAATACCAAGGGTGAATGAATACCATCGGTGGATGTCACTTACAATACCATGGATAAATTCCATGAGTGGATAAATAATAAGACTATAAGTAACAAGTCACATTCTGTAAAAGGAAAGATTGGAGACCACTAACCCGGATCTTGAGGGGAGACCCCCAAGATATAAAAAATTGAAATGTCAGAAAGAAAAGGAGAGAACACATAGTAAATAAACCACAAAGTTTTTTTTTTATTAAAATAGATAATAACTATAAAGGCTACATTTTGGTGGAAAATCAGTCCTTTTACAAAATGAAACTTGTTACTTATAGTGTTTTTTTGTCACAACACCATAGGTAAATTCCATGGTTGGGTAAATACCGTGGGTGGATGTCACTTGCAATACCATGGGTAAATTCCATGAGTGGATAAATATCATGGGAGGATGAATACCAAGGGTCGATGCCACTTAAAATACCATGGGAAAATACCATGGGTGGATTCCACTTACAATATCATGGGTAAATTCCATGGGTGGATTCCACTTACAATATCATGGGTAAATTCCATGGGTGGATTCCACTTACAATACCATGGGTAAAGTCCATGGGTGAATATATACTATGGGTGGATGAATACCATGGGTGGATGCCATTTTCCATTCTGATCATTCCTCCCTCCTTAAGAAGCAATGGTCCCAATTGCGTGAAATTCCCTCCTGAGAAGCCTTTATTGAATATGAAGAGCCACTGAAGAGAATGGTTTTGTGTGGTTAACCCATAACCGTGATGAATGAAGATCTGAGGATAGAGATACCTTGTAATTATTATGGCCAACTATGATATGTTATTTGGTTTTGTAAAATTTTCACCAAAATTTTCAGAGATACCTTGTAATTCTTATGGCCAACTATGATATGTTATTTGGTTTTGTAAAATTTTCACCAAAATTTTCAGATCTGATCTGCAAACTCGCCGCCCAAAAAAATTCTACCAAAAAAATGAGAAAAATAAAATTCTTCCCACTTTGCCCAAGAAAGTGCTATGTGGTCGTAGCACGTGCATGAAGATTGTTGAATATTTATGCAAAAAATTGAAACTGAAATATGCATCAAACCCTCATTCCCATGGAGTTATAACCTAAATTTGTTACCACTTACAATACCATGGGTGGATGTCACTTATAATATCATGGGTAAATTCCATGGGTGGATAAATACCATGGGTGGATGAATACCATGGGTGGATGCCACTTACAATACCATAGGTAAATTCCATGGGTGAATGAATACTATGGGTGGATGAATACCATGGGTGGATGCCATTTTCCATTCGAATCAACAAAGAAGGAATTGAGGAAAGGTTTTGAAATGTCATACTTGGGCTATGTTCACTACTATCTTGGTATTGAAGTAAATCAACATCTGAAGTTTATATTCCTCCCTCAGAAAACGTACATTGGAGATCTGTTAAACATGTTTGGCATGGCTAAGTAGAATCCTTTTAATACTCCAATGGAATAGAAATTAAGGCTCACATCTAATGAAGGAAAAGAATTTGAGGATGCAACGAAGTATAGACAAATCATACAAAGTCTCAACTAACTGACTATTACACCAGACATTTGATTTGTTTTTGGAATCCTCTCTAGGTTTCTGCAAAAGCCTTGTGAGGGTCATTAGTCTACTGCAAAAAGAGTTCTAAAGTACTTGAAGGGAACTCAAGACATTGGAATTAAGTATACACAGGTGGGTGACTTCATCTTGATTGGATACTCTGATTCAAACTTCTATGGAGATAAAGAAACTAGGGTATCTACTTCAGGTTATGTTATGAGTCTTGGATCTGGATTTGTCTCCTGGAGGTCACGCAAACAATTAGTTCTGGCAGATTCCACAACTGAGGCAAAATATGTGGCAGAAGTTTAAGCAACAAAGGAAATTGTATGGCTCGGGAAAATTATGGAAGATTTGCAGGAGAAACAAGTGCATTCAACTCCTCTCATGATTGGCGACACTTTTGCAATAAATTTGGCCAATAACCCAAATTTCCAAGATTGAACGAAGCACATCAATACAAAATACCATCAAATTCGACATCATGTTGAGGCCAATACAATCCACCTACGCCATTGTTCCAAAAATGATAAGATTGTAGACATCTTCACCAAAGCGCTTGGAAAATAAAATGTTGAAAGATTCATAATGATGCTTGGAATCACCAACATCCCTTCAGATTAAGTGGGGGGAATGCTTACACCTAATCTTTGGGATTAGGTAAATCCATGTAAATATTGTAAATAGAAAATGAGGAGAATTAGAAGACGAAGAGACACTGGGAGATGAAACCCAAGAGTCTCTCTCTCCATGTATATATCTATGATCCATCTTATTGCAAAGACACAATTAGATTTGAGGAGTTACCTCCTAGCCTGAAAAATTGACTTCCCTTCCAACATCTAGTGGCAAGGGAGTCCATCACACTAAATCATTTGGTTTCTTGAAGGATAACTATACTAGGTTTTTCCTTTCTAATGTGGTCTTTTAGGACCCTTTGCTTGCCTTTGTAGTTAAGGGCCCTTATATTCTACGATATGAATTTAATTTGTGATGGGGAGGAGAAGGGGAGAACACATATGTTATTTGTGTTACATTTCCCAAATTGGATAAAAAACTACTACTCTTTGTATCAACTCTTGTATTGTTTTCCTTCCTCATCCCTTCTCTTCACGAGTAGCCTTATGAAGGTCCTTAGGAGTGGAAGAGTTCATTTTTGGTTCATTCCCTTGTGATCCTTAAAGACCTCCTCACCTATTGTGAAGAATTTGAGAAAATATTGACGAACCAGATGCATATGCAAAACTAGGATTGTTTTTTAGTCTTGTTCTTGTGATTTCTCTAACATTGTTGTTAGTATATGTGTATTGGTATCTATGTCCTCAGATTATTTTGTCATCTAATTTTTTCTCCTATGTAGTTTATGTTGTATCTAGCATATCTATTTCTCGATCTATAAGATTCTCATTAGGGTTTTATGGGTTTTTTATTTTCTTTGTTGAATTGTCTTGCCTGGGTTCTTTGAGTGCTTTGTGTCCTCCGTCAAATTTTCTTGATTTTCCTATGTATTTTCTAGGTTTGAAAGTTCTTTTTACCTATTATTGGAATGAAGGGTCTCACGAGTGTTGGTGGGTGAGGATTTTTTATTTCTTTGATGGTTGAAATCCATCTTGATCTCTTGCTATAGGTGGTGGAGTTAGAGGTGAAGGAAGGTTTACGAGAGGGAATTCCTTGAATAAATGTTCATATTCATTGAATTAATGGAATATGAAGGGGACATGCTCATAATAGATGGGTTGCAAAAGGTACTCATATTCAAGGGATATTTTGATTGATTCTAGTTGAGGCTAGGATATGTTCATATGTACAAAAATTCAGGTATAGGCTATGTATCTCTTTCCTCTTTGTAACCTCTGATATTTTCACAAAGGATCTAATAATGTTTCCAATGTCTTCCATAATCTCCTCTTGCTAATATTCAATGGTTAGAGTGTACAATTCGATCTAGACTAGAGCCGTGAGAATTTCTCCTTGTCAAGGTTGTACTTGGGGGTCCAAGAGAGAATGAAGAGACCCAAGTTGTTAAGAATATAAGGCATACCTTCAATAATCCTCATGTGGTCTTATATATTTGTAAAACCTACAGTAAAAGAACCCTTTTCTCCCAACTAAATCTCAATGTGACCCTTTAGTTTCCACTTGTTCTTAATCCAAGAGATCAAGTATTTATATAGTGGCCATATACCAATAAATTTGTAGATCATAGCATGATCCAACACATATTGGATATACCGTACAATTTTATCAAAACTTAAGTCATATCTCATAATTTGGACTTACTTGGGAAGGCAATGATTTTGAGTTCTATTTTTCCAGGTCACCCCAAGGATTGGTGCATCTATTTGATGAATTTGTTGATGGATCCCTGGAGAAGATTGACGAGTTGTTTTGTGAGGCCCACATTGACTATCATTGGCATATCTCATTGATACATTGTGATAGCAGGGGTCCAAGCCCCACCCCTTGATGAAGAAGTCATGAGACACTCATCAAAGGGAGAAAATAAGAAAAAACAACCTCATATATGGAAATATTGGAAGACTGTGTCAATTTCAGAAGTACTGTAGGAAGACATGTAGAACCCTAATGTCCACTCAATAATAATTTGAATTAATGATAAATTTTTAGAATAGTCACCTATAATACTATATATAGGCATAATATTTAATTCTTAAAAAATCCCTTCACAACACTAAGACATTTTTTTAAATTTATGTTTTTATAATATGTTTTTTCATTATTTTAATTATTTTTTTGTTTTATTATCTTCTTTTTTTTTAATTTGTGGTTTTTTTTTTGTTTCTTTAATATTTTTTGTATTTTCTTTTCAATTTTTTTTATATTTCTTAAATTATGTAATTTTTTATTTTTATTAGTCCCTGCCTCTCCGGGGACTATAACATTCACCTCATGGTCAATGTGTGTTGAATTTTCATTATTTTGCTGTGTTTTTGCAATTTTAACCAAATTTTTGGGAAAATTTTGAATATATATATGTATATATATATATATATATATATATATATATATATATATATATATATATATCTTTTAATGTGGTTCAGGGACATTGAAAGGTTGCTACATCCACGGGAAAATCCAAGTAGATAAACCCTAAGGGATCTACCAATTGGCCAAACTAGAAAGGACTAACCCTAAGGGCATTGAGGAGATTTGACCTTGTGACATCCCAATAGGTGAGGTACTTAAGAATAGGAACTCGACCAACTGTTGAATATTTCTATTTTCCCGTAAATTCAAAAATACTTTTCTAGTTTATGGAAATATTATTTCTAATTTTTTTATTGGCTGAGCGAGTTTTGATGGGACATAATTCCCCATAATTCCCCTAGTGGAGGGTGATTTATTTTTGTTATTTGTTAGTGCCTAACAAATTATTTAAAAAAAAGAGAGACTAATTTTTTGAGTGCCCATTCCATCGGTGAGTCCTCTGACACTAACATTTACATAGTTATTTGAGAATGTCCTTTAAGTAAGCAGGGGGTGGAGAAAATTCATTTCATCAATGAGTGCTTTGAAATTGACATTAACATTGACACTGTCAAAGGTACTACTAATGTGTTTTTCTCTTATTTCATTTAAAAAAAAAAGCATCTTAAACTTTTACAAATTTCGTTGTGCAGTAGAATAAGTACATGGAACCATGAATCTGTCCAGGGTGAAGGATGTATGAGTGAAGGGTTATGTGTGGAGATAAGGGAGAGAAAAGAAGAACTTCCACACTTTCAATGGGATTATATGAGAATATGTGAGAACTTTTAGAGGGATTGTACCTCCCTGTTTTGTTTAATATATGCAGTGCAATTGGATATAGTAGGTTCGAAGGAGACAAGAAAATTTCTGCAGTGGCAATACTTTCAAAGGATGACGTAATCTTGGAGAATGAAAAAAAATGATAAGAATGGTTGTACAGAGTAGGGAATAGAGACATTGTTCTACAATGCTTCGTATATTTTCATACATTTTTGCATACCTTCTTTTATAACAATAATAATTGCAAAAGGTAAGTGTATAGATTTAGTTTTCATTGCAGATTTGGTGATGCTCATTCCCTTGATTAGTACTGAGGATCATTGTGCGAAGTGCAGAGAATTTGTGGCAAAGGTGATTTTTTTCTTTTTCCACATTTCCACACTCTACATAACTTTAAACAATTAGAACATATAACATATTTTGAACTTTATAAAAATTGTGCACATTACTATGTCAACATGGGATCATTTTGTTACATATCGGGATGTAAAAGAGCTCTTGCAAAATCAATTTATGGATGACCTGACATGTGATTTACAAACTAATATTGTTTAGAAGGAAGGTGTGCGGGAGAACTGTGCAGAGGGAGAATGCATACATAAGTGTGGAACATTGCAGTAGAAAGATTGTGTTTGTTATTGCACACACTTGTTCTCTCACACAAATCACAAATTAAAAACATATTTCATTTAATGTTAAAAACAAGTGTTCAATTCACAAATTATCAAAGAAATATAAGGTTTATGAAGCTTTCATGAAAATAAATCCAAATTAGACATGTGCAGAAGAGGGTTAACACGGTAATGTAAATATTCAAAATTTGATCCTCAGGATATAAGGCAATTACATAGTCAGTGTAGAACCCTCCTCCCACATCTACCCAAGCAACCGGCCAGCCAGTGTGAACATGCAACAAGAGGCCACTATGATATGATTAGACCTCCTAATTCACATTAAGGAAGTGGAACCGACGGAAACACACCATACATACATTCAACATCAGCTTTAAGACCCTGAGGATCCAATCCAACACTTCAGATAGCTTTCCCTTGGGTCCCACTAAGGTTTTGGATAACTTAAGCTTCAACTACTCTCATGATATAGGCATGAAAACATCTAGAAACCCATAGTCGCTCTCACATGCTTGTCTGCCAATATCTAGAGACCCAATTTTCCAATGTTATGCCAGCGTAACAACTACATAACAGTTGCATATAGACGTATAACACATGAGTACAAAACCATATACACATCACTCTAGCTAGAGTCCAGTCATCAATGCATGACCATATCAACTACACAAACCATGACCTCATGCATGAAAATAACAACCACGTCACGTGCACTTGGTAACATGTGAATGCTGACGTGCATAACAATGTATAATCAACCATACACTCATGACGACAACACAATCAACTGTCACATGGAAAAATTACTACAATCATGATCAACATTATGCAAATGAAACAATCACATGGACTACAAGTGTAAGAGACACACATGAAACTGACATGCATGCATGACCAACATATAGCCCATCTAGCCTGATGGGTGAACTATGCTTTGATACCACTCTGTAATACACTCCTCCTACATCTACCCAAGCAACTATCGAGTTGGGGTAAACATGTGACGAGAGGCCACTATGATATAATTCAATGTCCTAAGTCATGTTAAGGAAGTGGAACCGACGGAAACACACCATAATGACATTCAACATCAGCTTTAGGGCCCTCAAGAACCAATCCAAAACTTCAAACAACTTTGTCTTGGGTCCCATTGATCTTTTGGACAACGTAAGCCTTAGTCGCTCTCATGCTATAGGAATCATACCGTCCAAAAATCCAAATTTGCTCTAGCCAACATCCAAAGACCCAATTTTCCAGTGTTATGCTAGGGTCCCTAGGATTTGAGCCACTTTTTTAGGCCCAGAGCCCAGGTCACTGCCCATAATTTCATGATACCATCAAAACAGTAAAGTAACATGGAAATTATAGTACTAAAGAAAATACTTGTTTAAGACCTTGACTTGACCCCTACTAGCCATGACAAACGTTTTGTTAAACATATCACGAATATGTAAACTACAGGTGTAATTAACAAATCTGAGCATAGGGGTCTCATAGTTATCTGAGATTTTCCATGAAGCAATGATGCATCAACAAATTAACTTCCATTCCATCCATTAGACCATATATATATTGTTCATTCATATAGAAGTAAAAATATGATGAGATCCATACATAGTTGTTGTCATAAAAACATATACATAACCAACATAATAGGGAGAGAAATACCAATGAACTTGCCTCCATATAAACCTCATACAATCCAATATAATACTCATAGAAATAACAAGGAGAAACAACCTTTCATTAATGATGCAAAATCCAAACTCGGGATGGGACTTCCACATTCCACTCGACTGTAGAATGGCTAAGCCAAATCTTTCTTCAGCCATTCACCCTTGTGCCATATTCCAAGCATGAGTGTGGGATCTCATAGAACACATCCAATCAAAACTCATCTAGGGCTTCCAGACTCCATCCACCTCAACCCATCAAATAGTGATTCAACCTTGTAGTCAGACATCACAAAACCATCATTAGATTGGTCTTTGTCCAAGCCTTCCAGGGCTTCCAGAGAATTTGTCCAACCAAGGCTTCTAAGACTAGTAACTCAACCCACAACTTATACAGGGCTTCTAGAGCATTTTTCCAACCAGGGCTTCCAAGACTAGTAACTCAACCCGCCAAGGGCTTCTAGAGAATTTGTCCAACCAAGACTTCCACAACTAATAACTCAACCCAAACTAAGGAAACATGAGAACCAACCAAAAACAAACAATGAAAGTAACCCACAATCACCATGGCTATCCAGGAAATGACAAGGCTAGGAAAACCACTGTCAATCTCAGCCATTCTCCATGGCAATGATATCTCATAATGAATAAACCAAATGCATGTTCCATGCATGCCAAAACTAGTGAGGAAAACATACATGCAACTCGGTACCTACAGGAAAAACTTGTTGTAGTTATTGATCTCAATGTCCTCTTGCACTTTCCTGCTCTTCCTTTGATTTCATGCTCCAAGAATCCAAGTATGCCACACTCTCCAAGAGTGCTCAAAGAAAACTCTAAGTATCCAAGAGTATGAGAGATAGGGAGTAAAATAGAAGAGAGCTCCACCAAAACCTGTCAAAATCTTACATTGACAAAGCCTGAGCCAAGAGCTTACACTGACTAAAAACTTGCCAAATGATCCTCAGAAGCCTTTTTTGCTTAATGAGGCCTCTATTTGATTCATTTTCCATTATTTTCCTTCAATTTCCTCCTCACATGCAACTTGTGACCTTTCACCTTCCTTTTCTCCTAATTTCCTTTATTTTCACAAATAAATGTGCCAAAATGATTTTTTACCTTTCCAAAGCCTTAGCCATTGCCTTTGCCAATTTCCTTAGCCATAATAAACTGAATGAACACCCATTATGATGTTTCCCCCACCATTCAGCTTAGAATATGTTTCCCATCATCTGTGGTATTTTTATATTTTACATGAGTTTTTAACCATGGTTGTTACATAACCCTCCCCCTTGGGGGAACACCGTCCTCAGTGTTCAATGACACCTATAACCAACAAGACTACTGAAAACAAAACATACTACCCATGGAGCTTTATAACACAACTCATTGCAGTATTTACAATGACCACTACTCAAACATGAAAATCATACCGTTTATTGGAGCTTTATAACATAGCGCATTATTGTATTTACAATAACCACATATACAAATACACATTTGCTTCAACCAACAAATAACCATAATGTCTTTGGAGGTTTATACATTAGCTTGATACAAAATTTACAATAATACACACATATACACATATGCACATTTTCTCGACCAACAAATAAAAGGATACGATGCCTGCATCTGCAACAAGGGAATTGAGAGGCTAACACCTCCACCCTCGAATAAATAGTAGGATTCACCTCCTTCCCAGGAAGTCCAAAATCCACTACAAAGTTAGATCTACATCCAATGTCCAGCGCTACAATCCAACGCCACTTTTCCTCTCAGTGAACAGTTACCAACTCATTGTTACAGGGTGCACTCACAATGTGCATCTAATTCCATCTGGTAATGCTAATGAACAAAACAAATCCATCTGTGACCTCCCCTTCTCTTCTATACAGTCCCTCGAGTAATTTGGTCATCCCCTTCTGTGTAGTTACTCACCTTCCAAGTTCCACTGGCACCCCCATCTCAGGAATTCCATCCCTTGGAAAGGCTTCCTCATATCGGAAGATACAAAAACCAAGGCATATCCCTGCCACAAACCATCATACCAGTCATAGCATGCTCATGGAAATCAATGGACACTATTGGGTACAAGTGTCCCACAATGGCCCTGCTCCTTAAGTGCTTTACCAACATATTGTTGCATGTTCCTGTTTCTTTCACTGTCACTTCTAACTCTTGCAGTCAATTTCAACCACCCAACCAGGAATTTTTATGCTTCTTGTACCAAGCACATAACTTCCATTAGATTTAAAATAAATTGCAATAAATTCAAATCATACCTCATTGGTAGCTCATCAATAAGATACACTCACAATCCTGTTTACTTCCAATCACAACAAGTCAAACTAGCATCTTTGACGAATCATCATGTATAAACATATCACATCATGTTAGCGCAAAACACAACCACCATAGATCAAAATCATAAATCACACATAACCATTATAAGCCAGAATCATAGATCACATGTAATCATCATAGACCAGAATTGGATTCTACCTTTGTTTTTATTTCGTATGCACTCCAGATTGGTTGCCACACCTGACAAACACCCAATGTTTTCTCCTAAACCATGTGAACATACACATAGTGTGCATCACACCCGTACCCCCACACATGACATACAACACCATGCAATACATGCATTGTTATAGACATTTTTGGGCACTGCTACCCCAATCATAAATTTCCATAAACCAAGGGCTCCTAAGTCCCTAAAAGTGTTGTTCCAACCCCTAAAAGAACAAGGTCAAATGATTACAGCATCTCCACTATGGTTGCCATTTTTTTATCGGGAAATCTAGTGTCTATGCAGAGCTGCTTGTCCCACTAAGGCTGGTGGCTACCTTAGAAACAAACAAACTAAAACCACTTTCATTTTCCTTTATGAGAAGTAGATAAGAGGGGAAAAGAGGAGACTAACCTCTGTCTTGCACTTGGCTCCTTGCTTGATTCCTCTCCCTTCTGATAGGCCTTTGCCACTCACTTCCTCGTCTACCCAGCTTCAAAGAGCACCTGTGGAATCAAAGCAACATAACACTATCCAAGAACAGAGATCTACAATCATAAACAATATAGGACCAGATATATATTGACCACACAAACGCATATATCATCAACCATACAAGAATGTGGAGGAAAAATTGAATAGATTTATTAATAATCAAGAATAGCAAAGAGGATTACAACCAATTGTTCTGACCCAACATCATCCTCTCAGCAAGAAAGCCCTTCTTCACCTCATGAAAAGCTTAGATCACCCAACACTATGATGTTACACCAAGAAACCAGCAACACTTCCTTACAAGATGCAAAATTCCAGCCTCTGGATCTCTGGGATGAGGGATCCTTATATATATGTTTGCAAGGGGGGTGAGTCAGATTTTGAGCTTTGATTAGTGTCCTCTCTCTGATAGTTCTTGATTCCACTTGGAGATTGATGATCTCTTACTCATCCCTGGGCGAATGTAGAGAGGCAAGTGTCACAGGAGAAGTTTCTGGAAGATTCCATGATCCTCCACCTCACAGATTGACCCTGCCATTTGTCCACTCTTGCCCATTGCACCCCATAGAAGGGCTTATCAGTATGCATCACACCTCCCGTGTGCATTTAGGTGGGATGAAGCGCACTTTGACCATGGAGCAGGTGAGATGGTCCAGTTTTGACCAGTTCTGAGTAGTTCTGAGTAGTGATGATATAAGGTTTAGGGTGGCGATCATGAAAGAACCCTTTTGGTACTTTGAAGCTTGCATGCCTCAATGGCAAGTTTCTCACTTCCGGCGACAGGTTTACATCAATGGCCTTCGACCGAAAGATTTTGCGTGGTGTTCGACGCCAAGTCCCTTATTCACACCACGTGAATTGTACTGTAGTACCTTAAGGGTCATCATCATTATCGGTGATTCCTCTCGCGCCTGTTAACAGCTTACATCATTGGCTGGTAATCAAGTGATGTCTTTCCATGTTCAAATCCAGAACATCTTTCACATGGATCGACTTGTACTTTGAGTGAAGATCGAATGAGATTGAAGACCCCAGATCTAGTTTCATCCATCTAGGTTGTGATATATATATTCAGGAAAATAAAGACATCAAATGTACATCATTGCTGCACAGATAATCATCCAATCCAAGAGATGATGGCTCTACTAGAATCATCAGTCTGCATTCAGACGATTGTGTGTCTTATGTACATGAAAATGAATTTATAAAGCTGAGCATGGGAATGCCCACCTCAGCTAGATCATGAAAATATTATGAAGATAATGTATTGTATTGTATCTTATTACAGGTCGCCTTCCAGCTTGAAAAAACTTCGGATCCTCATGATAAAGCATTTCACCTGACATCAAAAGATTAACGACCTCATGCTTTAGGGGGCAACTATTATAGACATTTTTGGGCACTGCTACCCCAATCATAAATGTCCATAAACCAAGGGCTCCTAAGTACCTAAAAGTGTTGTTCCAACCCCTAAAATAACAAGGTCAACTGATTACAACATCTCCCAGAAGTTCTCCATGAAAAACTACTCAGAACTGGTCAAAGCTAGACCATCTCACCTGCTCCATGGTCAACGTGCGCTGCATCCCACCTAAATGCACACAGGAGGTGTGATGCATACTGAAAAGCCCTTCTATGGGGTGTGATGGGTGAGAGTGGACAAATGGCAGGGTCAATCTGTGAGGTGGAGGATCATGGAATCTTCCAGAAACTTCTCCTGTGACACTTGCCTCTCTACATTCGCCCAGGGATGAGTAAGAGATCACCAATATCCAAGTGGAATCAAGAACTATCAGAGAGAGGACACTAATCAAATCTCAAAAGCTGACTCACCCCCCTTGCAAACATCTATATATGGATCCCTCATCCCAGAGATCCAGAGGCTGGAATTTTGTATCTTGTAAGGAAGAGCTATTGGTTTCTTAGTGTAACATCATAGTGTTGGGTGATCTAAGCTTTTCATGAGGTGAAGAAGGGCTTTCTTGCTGAGAGGATGACGCTGGGTCAGAACAATTGGTTGTAATCCTCTTTGCTATTCTTGATTATTAATAAAGCTATTCAATTTTTCCTCCACATTCTTGTATGATTGATGATATATGCATTTGTGTGGTCAATATATATCTAGTCCTATATTGTTTATGGTTGTAGATCTCTGTTCTTGTATATTGTTATGCTGCTTTGATTCCACAGGTGCTCTTTGAAGCTGGGTAGACGAGGAAGCGAGTGGCAAAGACCTATCAGAAGGGAGAGGAATCAAGCAAGGAACCAAGCGCAAGATAGAGGTTGGTCTCCTTTTTTCCCCTCTTATCTAATTCTCATAAAGGAAAACGAAAGTGGTTTTAGTTTGTTTGTTTCTAAGGTAGCTACCAGCCTTAGTGGGACTAGCAGCTCTACATAGACACTAGATTTCACGATAACATGCATCTACACCCAATGTACAACACAACACAATACATACTCCTACGTTTAGTGTACGACACAACACAACACAATATATACTCCTATGTTCGGTGTATGACACAGCACAACACGTATACGTACACAATGTACATCACAAGACATACATATGCACACAACGTGTGACACCTCAAAATGCATACACATGCACCCAATATACAACACAACTCATACATCTATACCCAATGTACAACTTCACACAATACATGTACCTACACCTAGTGTACAACACAACAAAGATACATGTACTACACAAAGTACAAAACAAGGAATACACATGTCACAATACCACAACTACACAATGCACATACATAGTACCGCATGCCCACAACACATCATGTACGACATGCATATAATACCACATGTACACCAGTACCATATATACAACATGTACACATCACCACTTGTACACCGCAACACCTACACAACATGTGCTCAACATCACATGTACACAACACCACCTCCACAACGTGTACACAATGCCACATGTACGTCGTACCACCCGTACAACGTGTACGCAATATGACATGTACATAGTACTACATGCATGACATGTACACAACACCACATTTTCACAATACCACATGCACGACATGTACACAACACCACCTAAACACTACTCGACTTGTACCACATGTACATGACACCACATGCTCACAACACCATATGTACACAACACCATATGTACATAGCACCATATGTACAACATGCACACAATGTAATACATACATAACACTACATATATAACATGTACATAGCACCATACACAACACTCCATATCCAACATGCACACAACACCGCATATCCATCATGTACATAGCACCATCTATACCCAGCACTGCATATGCAGCATTCACACAACACTATTTGTACCACCCTATACATAACATTGCATAAACAACATGTACACACACTATATATAGACAACACCGTATGTGGACAACATCACAGATGCAACATGTACAACATATACAACATATGCACAACAATAGTACCACACTGTCTCTACTAGGTAACCTTGCTTCTAGTGTCTCTCTGCCATCCATGCTTATCCTAGCATGCCACAGACCGCACGAATTTCATTCTACTATTTCAACCCTTGCTATAACATGTCCATAACATAGACATAATATAATCACATAACATCAACTCATAACCACATGATACCGACTTCATAGATGTGCCAAGCTACTCTTCCCACTTGATTCCTCATGAACCAGGAATCTCTTGATGCCATTCACCTACATAAGAAATCATTCCTCCACACGAACAATCCCTGACAACCCTATTAGACATTGACATAGATACATACATACATAGATATATAATCATTAGCATAAAACAATCATCATCCTGTGATACAATGACATACATACATACATATATAATCATTTGCATAAAACAATCATCATCCTATAAGACAATGACAGACATACATATGTGTATACATATATAAACATGAACACAATCATGATCACAACATAATTACCAAATATCATAAGGTCAAGGTTAATAGAACACCTTTATGTGTGCAACATATGCACAACATTGAGAACAACAGTTCCCAACATAGCCAAGTGTTGATGGTGTTGGACCTGCCAACATGTCAATGGGATCTCCCCAGTAATAAGTCCCAATTAGACCTCAGATCATTTGGTGTAGGAGTCCCAGCAGTGAATCGTAAGGTAATGCCTTGATCGTGGTGTCGCACAGAGGCAAGTAGAATAACTCTGTTAGTAGCAAGGGTGTGACTGATGCAGTGAGTCAAGGAAGGTGTATGATAGGTTCCAACACTTAGAAGGGGGGAAGGAGGTGAAGGTGAGCTCCAGGTTGAAAAGGATCAGTCCCAACTTGACTAGGAACACACAACACAAAGGACAGGCACAACTTCTGGTAGATCAGTCCACTCGGATGCGACAGTCACATCATACAAGGTAATATAACATGTACAACACTCACGGATCAGTCTAAGACGAGTGTGATGGTTGTTATAGCAAGGTTCGAGTGAAAGGTCTGTCTGATGTCCGACAGAGCAATCGACATGGACGGTGACAACATTAACAACATATGAAACACATTAACAACAATATTCATATAATTGCATGTGAATCAATTCATACACAAGTACATAAGTTAAACAACACATATCATTAAAGCAACCATAGCAATCCAACTACAATAACAACATATGCATGAAAATGTGTTGGCTCTTATTATATAAGGAAGTGTAAGTCACAATCATACAATACATCCATGTAAAACTGCTAGCCCCAACAGTGGAACGTTACAGCCACATCTGCCTGCTCCTCCAAAGAGATGTACTAGGTCTGTGCAGTGGAGAATCCAAGGCGCATTACAATACTGTCCAAGCCTTCTTCAAAATAGTCTTAGTAGAAGCTTGACTAACCAAAAGCCTCCACAAATGAGTTATGAAGGATTATTTATAGCAAAGGGTGGGGTGATCCTTGAAATTCCCCTTTATGACAGTTCAACTACCCTCATGACTCTTCACCTACTCTATGATTGTTACATCCAACCATTGACACTTGACTTACAGTTGACATGACTCAACAATACAATGCACATGTACTCATGTGAGACAACATGGCTTGAGAAAGCCTTGCAAGACACCACTAACGCTCAGTCCGTTGTGGTGAGACCAACTCTTTGACATGCTTGTGATGGTGAAGGTGGTGAGCTGATGCCAAGCTTGGTCGTTCGTGATGGTGTGCATGCACCTCATGGTGACATCTTGCGGAAGTGAACTCTTGCCTCCATTGCAACTGGTGCATTGGTTTGGCCCCTTCGTCCAACTCATCTGCTAACATGCGCATGGTCTTCTTGGGTGTGGTTTAACCGACAACACACTGATTCATGGTGTCTATGATGATCTTCAAGTGTGTACTGGTGGTCATGTGCATTAACTTGTCAAAGTACATGTTTAGCTCCAATTGGACTTGCTTCTTCTCTTCGCCTTGGTGAGTGTGTTGAATCGGTTGGATTGCATGTGTGTGCTCAATGACATGCATTCTACTGAATCCCTTGAATGTGATCAAAAACACTCCTCACCATGTCTGCTCTGTTTCAGCTACTGGGATGGATCCTTAACTTGTACGGGTGTAGTTTCATCTGTGAGTGCATATTGTGCCCACTGTTGTTCCTGTTCATACTGCAACTCATTCTTCTATCTTTGTAGCTTCATGTTCTTCTTGAGTTGTTGCTTCAGCATATGCAACTCCTTCTTTGTTCCATATTCTACCTTCACGCGATCTTCATCTCACGTCATCACTTCATAGCTGGAGTTTCCAAAGTTTCTTTCATCGTCAATGGACCTGCTTGAGCTTGAAACCTTGTTCCGCCTCCGCATTGTCAACAACCCTCCTCTTGCATTCATTGCATTTGGTATGTTGTCTTCAGTTGTTGTTCATGATGCTGCTCGTTGTGATGTTGTTATTGTCATATCTCGATGTCCTTGTCTATGAACAACTTGATGTCTTTGTGGGTAGGAAATTCCATGGAAACTTGATCGACTGCATCCCCAGGTGTTCTCTGAACGATGTCTTCATCTCTGCTCTCCTAGAAACCATTGTACCCATATTTCTGAGAGGCATATGAACACTTGTGATACCTGGAGACATGGAAACACTCATGGTAAGCAATCTATCAGTTGAAAACCAAAATGAACATGAGAACTGACTTGTAACATACGTGGGTGAATGATCATGAAGGTTACGCAATTTCGGCCGGGAGGGTGGGAGATCGACTGCCAAGACTACACAAGGCACAATCTGGGCTGTTGGGAGACTGAATCACTGCTGGAACTGCGTAATGCACAGTCCATTCTGGCTATTGACTACTGGCCCAGGGACTTATTTGTGTAATTTCTCGGGCCAAGCAGCCACTATCCTATTGAAAATCACAAAATAGTCTTGGAGGCTAGTGTTGGGCAAGAATGCGCAAATCTGGAGAGGAAGGTGAGCCTTCCTTTCCCAGATTGCATAATGTAACCTTGGTGAATGTAGAGCCCAAGCCAAGGTTGGCCTGACTCTCCGACGGGAAACTGAAAGCAAGTAAGTCAGTGAATATATGGCGACACTAAGTGATAGCAGAAGTGATCGACAATGCATGAAAAACATGAATGAAATATTCAACAAACAGATCAACATGCATGTGGGTGAGGCAGTTCGTCGATTGGGCAAACGTCTGTGCAAAACAGTTTCATGCATACGACAGCAATGAGATAGCAACAAAAATTGAAACAGAGCTAGAACAAGCTAGTATATATGTAAACAACAACAAGCATTCAAAGAAATCAAGAAAATGGTACTCCTACAAGCGAAAACACAAAAGGTGACATAAATGCAGCATAAGGCATGGGAAACGGGCTTACCCCAAAACAGTTGAGTTGAATGTGTCAACTGCTCCTAGATGTGATGTGGGATGTTAGAGCTGTAAGATTAATGTGAGGAATGATCTCTACAGTGTCTGGTTGATGAGTTTTGATAGCATCTAGGTTGTGACACGCATGCCACGAATTTAGGGGAAGCGACACTTAGTGGGAGGTTTCGGAATTGCTCCTTGCATGTAACCTCCAACTGCTAAACATAGATCCCTGAAACAAGGGATGCCTTTGCATGTTGCCTTGGGAGAAGTAGCCCATGCATGCAATTTTATTTTGCTTAGTCCTGGAGGGAACCGTTCAACTCAACTGCACATGCAAGAGACTGCTCGACTACTGGAGAAAAATGTGCAATTCTAGCTAGGATCTGGGCTGGTTGCCCAGGAGATTTGTGAAATTTCTGGGCAGAGCAGCTGATTGATGCCCAGATTTGCACAAATCCTGGGTTAGATAGCCTGCTGCTGGGAAAATTTGCACAAATCCTGGTGGGAGGATTGGTTGGCAAGATTGCACAATCCTAGAGCCCAACAGGCTGTCGGAGAGGATTGTGCAATTCCTGGAGGGGAGGCTGGTTGCCCTCCAGAAATGCACAATTTTCAAGGGGAAGCTGCTCAACCTGTAGCTAGACGAAGTTTGAGTGAGCAGCCTGTGAGGGGAATGGATCAACTATGATCGACAGGCTGCCTTTGTGCGAGGAACACACTTGAAGCTTGAGTACTTGATGAAGCAAGACAAAGTGTTGTGTAAGGTTGGTAGGGAGGCTCCAAAATAGGCTAAGGAAAAATTTTGGAGGGTGGTTGTATCCGCTACAACACCAAGGCATTTGACGCCTCATACCCATTTACTTCAACTTTCCTGTTATCTTCTCATGACTATCCTACCACTGTCTATTTACACCAATGGACCAAACCAGTCCAACCGACTGTCATAGTCTTACCTTCCACTACGCTTACTTATGCATAGAGCTTCATCTAAATCTTACATTACCTTTCAGGTACCACACATCTCTCCCTAAGATTCATTAACTTTCCTCTTTCCCAAAAAATTCCCAAGACTCAAAATATAAAAGGTAGTACCAAGAAACAAACAAGACGGAGGTCATGAAAATCAATAACAATGATACAACACCACAACCGAAGTGGCAAGGCCTTGCACCAAACATACTAAAAAACCACAATCAAGCACAACAAATCACAAAAAGACCAAAAGCACAAGACTAACAACAGACACCATGACTCAATCCCCATGGTTCCCAATGCTTCCAAAGGAAAGCTCAACCTAAGCCTTCTTCATAATTTCATGGAAGTCTCTTTGCCATGCAATCCCTTGCATCATATTTCCATAAACACATAACTTACAGTGCATAAATAAACATAAAAATACACTAGTTACCTTATCTTGTTGTGCTAAGCACATTTCTTGCAACTGAACACATCCACGCCATCTCTCAAGGGACTCCAATTCCCTTGACAAATCCACCTGTAACTAGAGACTGTCTAATATACATGTTAAGTACATGTTCATGACTATAGCACACATCCACATAATGTTAGAAAAAATCAAGGTGAAGGAGACTTCATGTATGCAAGGCACTCATTCGTTTGGAATTAGGGTTTCCAAACATAGCCAAAGGAATTCTTGTCCAATTCCTTTCTTTTACCCTTTTTACCTTGCTGAAATCGAGACTTACTATGTACTATCACATCAACCAACTATTAGTTATATAAACACATCAACTATTGCCTTGTTACGCTAATACCAAGCATGTTCCCTGAAACTACTCACACATGTCAACCGCATGTTCCAAATATCAAGACAATCATATCTATCAATTTGAAATCAAATTTTACAAACAATCATGTCATAACCCATAGTCAACTCATAGTCATTAGACATAATGGTACAATTGTCAACTACATTCAAGTACATATCAACTGTGTCAACACATATATGTTAGTACAATAATCTTAAAACAAGATCATTGGAATGCATACTCATATTATGAAATTCATCAAACATTGATCTAACTTGTAAACATATGATGGTAAATAAATCAATTAGACACCAAACACTCATACACCAAGTAGATGTTATAATCAAATAGTCAAGGAAAAGGTAGATGACATAAACAAGTTCATACCTTAATGTATCTTAGGGGAGGCAATCTTGTCTACACAACAATCTAGTTACCATGATATAACTTCTCAACACATTAGCTTAAACATAAATAAGATCATGATATCCATAATAGTCACTAAAACCATAAACAATTATCATTCATACATACTAATCACATCTGCACAGTCAGTCTATATTAGTATGATATAATATCACAACATATTAACTCATACCTGAATGTCATAACCCTAACCATTTTCATAGACGAATCCAACTTAGTATGATACATATAACATCAAGGTTTTAATGTAATAACCCTAATCATCAAGCTAACTATTGTATAACAACAAAAAGTTAACCTATAAGATACTTCATCAATAACATATCACATAATCATAAGGTTATCTAATATAAAACAACAATAGAAATGCATACAACTATAGGTTACTATCACTCTTGACTATCCGACACATGTGCATATGACTATACTAACCAACTATCATCTATCATGTATGTAACCATAACATCAAAAGACATGTACATAAACCTAATGCATATAACAATCCTTAACTTACTTACCAGCATGCCCAACATGAAAACCTGTATGATGATTTGCTCTTATCCAAACGTCATTAACATCATAAAAACCAATAGCATCATCATGACCTAAATTTCATATAGTGAATTCACAAGGAATGTTTAACCTACTATTCATGCATAACTATAACCAAGACTATAAATGCATAAAAACTGCATATAGACATATAACACATGAGTACAAAACCCTATACACATCATTATAGCTAGAGTCCAGTCATCAATGTATGACCATATCAATTACACAAACCATGACCTCATGCATGACAACAACAACCATGTCATGTGCACCTGTTAACATGTGAAAACTGACATATATAACAATGCATAATCAACCATACACTCATGACGACGACACCATCAACCTTCACATGGCGACATTACTACAATCATGATCAACATTATGAAAATGCGACAAGAACATGGACTACAAGTGTAAGAGACACACATGCAACTGAAATGAATGCATGAACAAACATAACCCATCTAGTCTAAGTGGTGAACCATGCTTTGATACCACTCTGTAACACCCTCCTTCCACATCTACCCAAGCAACCGACTAGCTAGGGTAAAAATGTGACGAGATGCCACTTTGATATGATTTGACCTCCTAAGTCATGTTAAGGAAGTGGAACCAATGGAAACACACCATACAGACATTCAACATCAGCTTCAGGAACCTCAGGAACCAATCCAACACTTCAGATAGCTTGCCCTTGGGTCCCATTGATATTTTGGACAACTTAAGCCTAAGTCGCTCTCATGCTATAGGCGTGACAACATCCAAAAATCCAGATTCACTCTCACAAGCTTGCCTGCCAGCATCTAGAGACCCAATTTGCCAGTCTTATGCTAGTTTCCCCGGGATTTGAGCCACTTTTTCAGGTCCAAAGCCCAAGTCACTACTTAGAATTTCATGATACCTTCATAATAGAAAGTAACATGGAAATGACAGTACTAAAGAAAATACTTGTTTAAGACCTTGACTAGAACCCTACTACCCATGTGTTAGGGTCAAACCCTAACCCATTTATTTATGTAAAGGGTTGAGTCATAGTTATAGTTAGTTAAAGAGTCAATAAATCCCATATTAATAATTGTAAGTGGTTGACCCACATTTAAGAAAGGGACCATAGTTATTTGCAATGGGCCATAATTAATAAATAAAGTGGTTACCCATGTTATGCAAAGGACCACTAGTCGTTAGGTTGTTGAAGGTCATTTAGCTATAAATAGTCGTAGTTAGAAGGGAAAGATCATTAAGTACTATTTATAATTGAGCTCTGCTCTGCTAGAGGTTGCCCCCTCGAAGAGGCAAGTGAACATTGCTTTTATCTCTGAATAATAAAATACTTGTTTTTCTCATTTTATTCTGTGTTCTGGGTTGTATTTCCTCGCATATTTGGCATTCTGGAATTTCTCACTGGTCAAGAGCATAACAAGTGGTATCAAAGTACTTTCCAAGGCCGATGGTACCTCCATTTTTGGTAGAATTTTTTTTAGGCTAGAGACATGTTCTAGCGTCTCTAAACCACGAGATCTGTCATTGAATGCATAAACCTGTGGATTTCGAGAGGCATGCACGCAAGAAATACAAGAGGTGGTCACGCTTGTTGGACTCCCTTATAACCCCTGTGGGTTACCCTTCGAATAGTAGCGCATTACAAAGAAGCGTGCATAGACTGCCTTCCATGTACCCTCTGGGTATATCAGAAGCCCCCTAGGCTCACCTCAAACCTCGCCTTAGATAAGCCGTCATCCGTCTTGCTGCTACAGTACACTAAGAACAGCACTTAGGGAGATTAATTGCATGTACGATAGGGTAGTCAGGTAGTACAGCTAAGGGTACGGTTCATCCTCCTTAGTTAGTGCCCTAAAAGATTGGGTCGAGTACTATTGTTGGACCCTTATGTATATTGTGATCTATAGCACCTGACACTCCTTTGAGACCATAGTTCCCCGGAATCTCTAAAGATCGCCCATTATCTTATTTATCAGATTAGATCCACCGGTTGGGGTTTTATCACCGCAATACGATTCAGATCTAGCAGTTGGGGTTCTTTTGCTGCCGCAACAATCAGATCCACCAGTTGAGGTTTTACCACCATAGTACCATTTAGATCTAGCAGTTGGGGTTTTGTGGCCACCGCAGTCCAACTCACATTTAGCCGTTGGGGTTTTGCAGGTAGATCTAACCCTCTGCACGGTGAGGCTTGTGGCTCCTATAGTCCGGGCCCAATTTTTGTAGGACATTGGGCAGGATCAAGTTTTCTAGAATTTGGCCACTACAGTATTGATCAATAGGGAATAAAACTTTGTTTGGAGTAAAAAAAAAAACTTAGCCCATAAGATTCAGGAAGACGAGCTAATCACAGTGGTACCATTCACTTGTCAGATTCAATTTTCGGGCGGTCCCAATTTTTTTTCAAAGTGACATCAAGTGACCGAGATCTGTGTATGGTAGAAACCAGAGCTCACGTCATGGCCAACGAGAAGATTGAGCACCTTGAACAAAAGTTGGATTCTTTCCAGGAACAGATGTAAAAATTCATGGCACAATTCAATATGATCACATCAGGGTTGCATCTGGAGGCACATGGTATTAATGAAGACCTTGAAGGAGAATCTAGCCATCATATTCACTTCCATGGAAATAACCAACATTCCCACCCTCGACCACCCAAGCTGGACATGTACAAATTTGATGGCTCTAATCCAACAGTATGGGTAGAAAAAATGGAACAATATTTCATTATGAATGATATCTATGATGATCAAAATAAAATATGTGTCAGAGCCCTTTACTTGGACCAAGAGAGATGGAAATGGTGGTGGCAGTGGCATCAAAATTTTTATCCCAAGAACAGAACTTGGTAGGTGTTCTCAAAATCCCTTTGTGACCACTTTGATAGAGAATCTGATTTTTGGGGTCATATTACTAAGCTAGATCTTCGCTCTGGCTATCACCAAATACGCATGAAAGAATTAGAATTTCCCAAGACTACTTTCCAAACTCATGAAGGCCATTATGAATTCTTGGTCATGCCATTTACTCTCTGTAATGCCCCATCCTCTTTTCAAAGCCTCATGAATCACCTCCTGAAACCATATCTCTGAAAATTTGTCCTTGTTTTCTTTGATGAAATTCTCATCTACAGCCTAACATGGGAAAAACATCTTCAACATGTAGACCTACTCTTGCAACTGCTTTGGAATCACAAATTATTTTTCAAATTGTCCAAGTGCTCTTTTGGCATGGAAGAATTCGAGCATTTGGGACACATTGTGGGTCGTGAAGGTGTCTGGGTGGATCCAAAAAAGATATAGGCAATGCAATATTGGCCCCAACCAAAAACCTTGAAGAGTTTGAGGGGATTCTTGGGTCTCACCAGCTACTATCAAAAAATTTTCCGCAATTATGGTCACATTGCTAGATCCCTCACTAACCTTCTCAAGAAAAATTCATTCCTCTAGAATGATGCAACACAACAGGCGTTTATGGCTCTCAAATAGGCCATGTGTTCCACTCCAGTATTGGCACTACCCGACTTCACCAAATCTTTTGTGATTGAATGTGATGCTTCAGGTACTGGTATTGGTGTTGTCTTAATGCAAGAAGGTTGACCCTTGGCTTTCACCAGCCAAAAACTGAGTGGGAAACATCTAGGACAATCTACCTATGAGAAAGATATGATGGCCATCTTACATGCAGTTGATACCCGACGACCATACTTATTAGGGCGATGTTTCCAAATCCACACAGACCATCAAATCCTCAAATATCTTTTGGAGCAATGTCTATCCTCACCATAGCAAAATAAATGGCTGGCCAAAATGTTGGGATATGATTATGAGATAATTTACAAGAAAGGGTGTGATAATGTAGTAGTGGATGCTTTATCACTCCAATTTGAGGATGAAAGCACCCTGCTATCAATCTCTCTTCCCATACCATATTGGATTGAAGAAGCCCGCAAGGAATGGTTTTCACACCCCTCTCTCCCAACTCATTAATAAATTGAGAGCAGATCCTAATTCCTCAGTTGGTTACTCTTGGAAGGATGAGATTCTTTGCTACAAGGATAGAGTAGCTATATCGTTGACATCCACCCTCAAAATGCGCATTTTGGCAGGGTTGCATTCATCGCCCACTGCAGGCCATGTAAGCTTTCAGAGGACTTATGCTCGCACTTGTTGTTCTTTCTTTTGGACAGGCATGAAAACTGACATTCTTACTTTTGTAGTTGAATGTGATGTGTGTCATTGCCATAAAGGAGAAATAGTCAAGTTACTAGGCACCTTACAACCATTTCCAATCCCTACCTTGTTAACGGGAAAAGTGTCTACTCAAAACGCTCCTATCCCACTAAGGTGTGACAGTACCTTAGAAAAAAACAGAGAAAACTATTTTCGTATTCTTCTTTATGAACTATAAACGAAGAGGAATAGGATGAACCAACCTGTGTCTTGTGCTAGTCCTTTGATCCAATCTCTCTCCTCTTTGACAACTTCCAGCTACCTGCTCCCTTACTTTCCCAGCTTCACCAAGTTCCTGCAAGATCACAGAAGAGGAAAACTACACAAAGACATTGATTTATATTCATAAATAGCTTAGGATCATATTTAAGCTAAACATGCAAATATAACAAAACATCATTGATACACAAGCATATAGGAGAAACTCAAATAGTTTTATTGATATAACAAGAAGGTCCAGGAGGAGTTACAACCGATGATTCCTGATCTAGCATCAACCCCCCAGCAAAGGAATCCCCTCTTCACCTCCAACAAAGCATAAATCACCCAATACACTGATCTCTATCTCAAAACCAACAGCAATTCTCTGCAATGTACAAAATTCCAGCCTCTGGATCTCTGGGATGAGGGATCCATATATAGATGTATGCAAAGAGGATGAGTCAGCTTATGATTTGACTAGTGGCTTCTCTCTGTCAGTTCTTGCTTCCACTTGGAGACTGAGAGCCTCTTACTCATCCTTGGTCAAACTCAGTGAGGCAAGTGTCATTGGGGAAGATTCTGGAAGCTTCCATTGTCTGTCCACCTCGCGGAATGACACTGCCATTTGTCATTTCCCGCTCAGTGCACCCTGGTAGTGCATTTAGGTGCGTTGCAACGCACCTAGCTAGTGTACTTGGGTGCTATGCAACGCAGCTAGCTAGTGGAGCAGCTGAAATGATCCTGATTTGATTGATTCTGAGCAGTTTCTGGTGGAGAACTTCTGGGAGAAGCTATAATTGGTTGACCTTGTTCCTCTAGGGGTAGGAACAACACTTTTAGGGACTTAGGATCCCTTGGTTTATGGGCATTTCATGCTTAGAGCTGTAAGGCACAAAAATGTCTATAACAGTTGCCCCCTAAAGTATGAGGCCGTTTATCGGGTGAAATGCTTTATTAGGAGGATCCGAAGTTCTTTCAATGCTGGGAGGAGACCTGTAATAAGATACAATACAATACATTATCTTCATACTGTTTTCATGATCTAGATGAGGCGGGCATTCCCATGCTCAGCTTTATAAGTTGATTTTTATGTACACAGGACAGACAATCGTCTGATGGTAGACTGATGATTCTGATGAAGTCATCATCCTTTTGGTAGGATGATTATCTGTGTTGCAATGTTGTACATGTCAATGTCTTTATTTTTCCTGAATATATATCACAGCCCGGATGGATGAAACTAGATCCGGGGTCTTCAATCTCGTCCAATCTTCACTCGAAGTACAAGTCGATCCATGTGAAAAAAATTTGAAGTCGACCATGGAAAGACATCGCTTGATTACCAGTCGATGATGTAAATTGTTAACAAGCACGAGAGGAATCACCGATAATGATGATGACCCTCAAGGTACTGCAGTACAATTCACGTGGTGTGAATAAAGGACTTGGCGTCGAACACCACGCAAAATCTTTCGGTCGAAGGTCATTGATGTATACCTGTCGCCGGAAGTGAGAAACTTGCCATTGAGGCATGCAAGCTTCAAAGTACTGAATGGGGTGTTCCTAGATCAACTTCTTGGATAATGAGCTGATGTCGACAAGAAGAGATCCGTCAAAGGAGGGCCTTGATGAATCCCACATCAATGACACGGAACGGAGCAAATGATTTTGATGGAGGTGAAAACAATCTGATGATATATGGTTCAGGATGGCAGTCATGAAAGAATGAAGTGTAATGTATGGTAGTGGATGGGACACGGATGACTTCTCTGGATGACTTCTCTTGAACATGTCGGCGACACTTATGTGATGGATTGGTAGCATTTACCCCAAATGTGGATGGTATGGCGTGACCATGGCGATGTGACCGTGAATGAAACAACCCAACCCGACTTAGGCACAGAGTGGAAGTGTCATGTTCAAGAGCGACTTGCTACCAATAAAGATTCTTTTAGTTTCTTCCCAATTTTTCCCCAGTCATTGCTGACCAGTACCTCTTTATTTTTTTCAAGCTTGAGGAGGATAACATATGCTTGTTGTATAATTTTCCCTTCGGGCAAACCCATCGCTATGTTTTAACGAGCCTAGCGATAGTGAAACTCGTTCTCGTCTAAAGACAAGTTTGTCGCTATTAATATTTTTAACGAGTTTAACGACAAAGATAACTTGGTCCTTTTCATTTTTAGAGAGTCTGAAAAGGTACGTAAAGTTAACTCCAAAAGTACTTTTTCGTCATCTAATCCCTTAAGTCCGAAAAAGTATAAAACAATACAGAAGGGATGAATTTTCGATAGTTTTAACGAGCCGAACAAAACAAGAGCTCGATCTTTTTGTGCAATAATCCCTTAGGTCCAAAAAGATTAAACTCTAGAGGAGGGATAGCACTTCGGTCGCTTTAATGAGCTGGAAGGCCAAAACTCGGCAATCTTTTCATATTTTACGAGTCAGTTGAAAAGAGCTTAAAGAAGACTCATCTTTTGAGGAACGAGTGATAAAATGGGTAGCAGCTGATTCCAGGTAAGGGTTGGAATTTTCCAATCACGGCAGTGTCACAAGGATGGCTAGTGAAATCACTCTTCGCAGCTGTTCCTCAAAATGGGTAAACAATCAAATGGAGGTGAATGATTGGCCAATGAAAAGTGGAGGTGATGGTGCAAACACGACCAAGGCTTTAATGGCTGAAATGCTTCATTCACGGTGGTTATTTACCGGGGAATAGTTCATTTTTTAACGAGCTTAAACGCGGGTGGAAACATTTGCTCATGTCTTATGTTTATTTTTTAACGAGCTTGAACTATGTGCTAAAAATGCTCGATTAATCCAATCATATGATAATAATGTCTCATATAAAACGACAACTTTTAGATTTTTTGCCCCACATCCTTTCTTTATGCAAGTTAGGTGATGACTAATCCTACGAGTTTAAAGGGTTAGAGGTCCTAAAAATTTAAAAAATAAATAGCCGCCCCTCGCTTGCACTCCAAAAGGTTTGCATGCCCCTAGGTATAAAATATGGTTTCAAGGTTACCCCTCAATTTGCAGACAAAACATTTGTTCTATCGGGAAAGGCCTACCTCTTACAGGTTACCCAAAGATTGTTCTATTCGCGGTGCAAACAAAACACTTCTTCGGCGGTGTCTACCGAGATAAACAAAGGCGAGTGACTCAGTTCTGTCAACTCACATAACTTTGACAAGAGAATCTTGTTCTAGAATAACCCCTCTTCCAATCACGGACGGGGTATAGACTAGTCATATTCTCCCGCAGAAATCTACCCTATACCCGAAGTTTTCCTGCCGAAGCAGACCAGGATGCATGCCCCCTGGGTTTCAGTCATATCCCTCCGAATTACTCGCGCTTATCGGGAGGACGGACTGGAGATTGAGACATTTCTTGCGTGAAGAGACCATTTAGGGATGGTATATGACTATTTGCTATGCGTGATCTGGGAAATGAAAGCTGGTCCACGAGCTTGACCACTCTTCCTTCGTGCGGAAAACACATTACTCTAAAGAGTGAGGAGACGATGGCTCCCATGCAATAAATATAGTCTCGTCCAAGGAGTAGGTTATAATCCAAGGGTCCTTGAACTACCATTACATTCATTTGAACTGTCTTCCCTCTCAATGTTATGGGCACATTGGGAAGGATCCCTAAAGGTCGACTGGTTCCTTTATCAAAGCCTGTCAGATTTCTCATCTCAGGCAACAGCGATGGTGAACCAAGCACTTTCCAAGCAGTAGAGGAAAGGATACTCACAGAAGCCCCCTCATCTATGATGGTACCAGCCATGACCATTCTATATATTTGAATGATAATTCAGAATGATATGCTCGCTGGTAAACGGGGTCTGCCTAGTTGATTCCAATCGAAGGAGACAACTAGGTTGCTTGGAGGTGGGACCGAGTAGACAGTCGGGTATGGCTTTGACGAACTTCCCTCCTATGGTAAGGGAATGGGTAGATTGCCCCCATGTTCGTCAGAGTCTGTGTTGATGAAGATAATTTGGACGATGTCATCCTTGTTCTCTTCAGTGACTGTATCATCCGAAGATAAAACCTCTGAAGGCAAGACCGGGTCAACTGCCGCCTCAACCTTTTGACTTTCGTCTGGTATGGATTCAGATGGTTTATCTTCGATGATAGGCGCTTCAGTCGACCACTTGAGCGGGCCAGCTGGATTCTCAACTAGCGACGGACTCGGCAAGAGTTTTTTATATCCAGGAGGAAGTTGTAACGGTGAAACCGGACGATCATCCAAAACTCTTTTCGCTTCATCTAAGAAGGGACAACGGTGGAAGGCATGATTGCCTTCGCACAGTTTACAGGGAAATCTAGCTTTCTCTTTTTGTCCTGGGGCTTCACTTTCGCTAGTTGATGGTGTGCTTTCAACATGATCATCAGAGGTTGATGACACCGGATTGTGCAAACGAGGAGACCAGTCCCTTAGTATCTGAGGGATGCAAGGACAATCTCTGTGAAAGTGGTCTCCTTTGCAAATGACACATGGCGATTTAGGCCTGTTCGGTGCAGTGTGTGGATTTTCGTTAGACGACACTCGTTTTCCCCCATTCGCCTTTGGCTCCTTCTTCTTCTTCTCTTTCTTCTTCTTCTCCTTCTTCTCCTTAGGAACTTGACTTTTGGCTTTGCCAGCCCCATCAAGCGAAGAGGAAGGAGGAGAGGAAGAATTAGAGGAAGTAGAAGGTTGGTGGGCAACTCTGGACTCGTCTAATTGCTGATTCGATTGTTCAGGAATAGTGGTGTTCTGAACGACATTGGTTGAGAAGGGCCAGACTGGCATGCCAATTGTCAATCCTGGAAGCGACAATGTGGCCATATGGGGTGCACCAACATCTCCCCAAGAGGAGAAGGGACTAGGATTTCCACCAAGGGGAATTCCTTGGTTGGTAGACTCCATTTTCTCAACCTAAGATCAACGTAGGAAAAGGGGGTGAATATTCCGTTTAAAATAAATTTTAAGACGCTTTGACACAACTTGTTTTTGCAATTTTAAAGAGTCGAGAAAAAACAAAAGATGACTCTAGTCTCCTTCAATTTTTAATGAGCCTGAAGTGACAAGTGCTCAGATGGACCTTTTCCGTTAAGGAGTCTGAAAAGGAACGAAAGGGACTGCTCTGGAGATCTAGGTAGAGGGAGTACCAAACCAATCGCAAAACTACAGAATACTTTTTACGGTACGGCAGTCAATCTTCCCAAATGCTGTGTTCGGTGCATTGCGATTAGTAGGGCGGCCGACACGGCTTCCTATGGATAAAGGTTTTATGCCTATAGGGGTCTACCAATATATACTCGACGGTACGTGGGAGCACAAGTCCGTACTGGCACTTATCATCTCAAAGTGGAGGAATCACCTAACCATCAGTGAGGACAACAGTTACCAGGCTTTACGACGCCGGAATACGTCTCTAGCCTAGACCTTTAAATGTTGTGCGTTAAGTTACAAAGCGTTGTTAAGTTCATTGAATTTATTTTAGGTTGATCTTTCTTATGAAGTTTGCCTTTTGGGATCACCACGAGATGTAGATATAATTCCTAAAATGCAATCTAAAGATGATAAGCAAGCTTTTATCTCTTTTCAGCAATGAAAATCCTAGCTACAAGGGGAAAAGAAAGACACAATCTTTTCTCAAAGAGAAAAGAGCACACTGTAGATGCACTTTTCCTAAATCAAGCCAAACAGACTATCAATATGCAAATTCACATATGCATGTATTTTTTTTCACTTTCTTAATATTGATGCCTAAAAAGAAAGTTTATGTACAAATCTGAATTTGCTTTCAAGTGACAAATACAAACAAGCTTCTTTTCGAAATCAAAAGGTAGAGAAGATTACGACACTTTATGATTTTGAAATAAACATTCATTTCGACACTAGAAAGTGACAAATTCAAACCAAAGACAAAATTAAAAGCATAATCGACTGTCAACAGCAAATAAACTTTCTCCTAAGATCAAAATCGACACTTGTGACAGATCTAAATCCAAGGACGACAGTATGACTATTCTACTTTTTCAATGGAAAATCGTAAATGATGTAACAAACACACAAAGAACATCTACAGTCTTTTTGTACAAAGGAGGCGGAATTAAGGCAAAGAAAAGGGGTTTTTAAATAGACACACACTGATCACAGGCTGCAAAAATCAGAGACAAAACTGAAAAAATGAAGCAAAGAACCTCAGCTGCACAGGGCTAGGCTGATCAGCACACCTGCTACACAGAGAAACTGAATTGCAGCGCAGGTAGCCCTCTCAGGAACTGCGTTGAAATGCAGAATCTCTTCACTGTGCCTGCGCTGGGGCAGAAACGAGACTTCTATCTGGGTTCTGGGTCACGGTTTACAGTTTAATCTATGGTTTTTGGCCGAGTAAAAGCAATCAGTAATGCACAATCAGAGGGTGGATTTAAAGGAGTTCTAAGAGCTATCACAAAGGGTAATCAGATCATTTGTGAATCAGCTGTTCAAATCATAAAAAAATTCAGTGAATGGATTGAAGTAGCAGGTGTCTACTTTGCATTTGATAATGGAAAATGCAGTTCGATTGCTACTTCTGTGTTTATGAAACAAACAACAAGAGAAACACAAACAAACTAACTAGACAAGATCCCCAGTGGAGTCGCCATTTTGTTAATGGGAAGAGTGTCTACTCAGAACACCCCTATCCCACTAAGGTGTGACAGTACCTTAGAAACAAACAGAGAAAACTATTTTCGTATTCTTCTTTATGAACTATAAACGAAGAGGAATAGGATGAACCAACCTGTGTCTTGTGCTAGTCCTTTGATCCAATCTCTCTCCTCTTTGACAGCTTCCAGCTACCTGCTCCCTTACTTGCCCAGCTTCACCAAGTTCCTGCAAGATCACAGAATAGGAAAACTACACAAAGACATGGATTTATATTCATAAATAGCTTAGGATCAGATTTAAGCTAAACATGCAAATATAACAAAACATCATTGATACACAAGCATATAGGAGAAACTCAAATAGTTTTATTGATATAACAAGAAGGTCCAGGAGGAGTTACAACCGATGATTCCTGATCCAACATCAACCCCCCAGCAAAGGAATCCCCTCTTCACCTCCAACAAAGCATAAATCACCCAATACACTGATCTCTATCTCAAAACCAACAGCAATTCTCTGCAATGTACAAAATTCCAGCCTCTGGATCTCTAGGATGAGGGATCCATATATAGATGTATGCAAAGAGGATGATTCAGCTTATGATTTGACTAGTGGCTTCTCTCTGTCAGTTCTTGCTTCCACTTGGAGACTGAGAGCCTCTTACTCATCCTTGGTCGAACTCAGTGAGGCAAGTGTCATTGGGGAAGATTCTGGAAGCTTCCATTGTCTGTCCACCTCGCGGAATGACACTGCCATTTGTCATTTCCCGCTCAGCACACCCTGGTAGTGCATTTAGGTGCGTTGCAATGCACCTAGCTAGTGTACTTGGGTGCTATGCAACATAGCTAGCTAGTGGAGCAGCTGAAATGATCCTGATTTGACTGATTCTGAGCAGTTTCTGGTGGAGAACTTTTGGGAGAAGCTGTAATTGGTTGACCTTGTTCCTCTAGGGGTAGGAACAACACTTTTAGGGACTTAGGATCCCTTGGTTTATGGGCATTTCATGCTTAGAGCTGTAAGGCACAAAAATGTCTATAACATACCTCCATCTAGATTGATGTTTCTATGGATTTCATTACTCATCTCCCAAATTCAGGCAACAAATTAGTCATCATGGTAGTCATGGATAGACTTTCTAAATATGCCCATTTTTTCACTCTACCCCACCCATTTACCCCCACTTTGGTGGCTCAATCTTTCGTGGACCAGATCTTCAAACTGCATGACATGCCCACTTCCATTGCATTTGATAGTGATCGGAATTTCACCAGTAACTTTTGGCAAGAAATTTTCAAGCTACAAGGCACCCAAATCCAACTAAGTACTTCCTATCATCCCCAAACTGATGGTCATACTGAAGCAATCAACAAATGTTTAGAGACATACCTAAGGTGTTTCACTTCAGAAAAGCAAGATCAATGGTTGCAGTGACTACATTTAGCTGAATGGTGGTATAATACTAATTATCATGAGGTCACCAAGATGACTCCATATGAAGTAGTGTATGGCAAACTTCCACCTTCACTAATTTCTTATATCCCTGGATGCTCTAAGGTGCAAGCAGTTGATCAACTCCTACAGAACCGTGCAACCATGCTAGCTCGTCTCAAAGATAATCTCCATCAAGCTCAAAATTGAATGAAGCAACAGGCAGACCAACATCATTCAGAGTGCACATTTCAAGAAGGGGATCAGGTATTCCTACGATTGAAACCATATAAGAAAACATCACTCAAAGAAAAGGGTTGCCAGAAATTAGCTCCAAAATTCTACAGACCTTATAAAATACTTTAGTGCATTGGAGCAGTAGCCTACAAGCTGGCCTTGCCAACAACTTCAAAAATCCATACAGTATTCCATGTATCATTCCTCAAGAAAGTGGTGGGGAACAATTGCAAAATTCAAACAAGTCTACCTGAATTAGATGAACAAGGTTCACTCTGGCTCCAACTTGAATAGGTCCTCGATACGTGAGAATGACATATGCGTGGCCACACGATCAATGAAGTACTTGTCAAGTGGAAACACACCTCTCCAGAAGATGCAACTTGTGAACCAACCACTATTCTTCAACAGTTTCCACAGCTTCAGCCTTGAGGACAAGGCTACTTTTCATGGGGAAGGGCATGTTAGGGTCCAACCCTAACCCCTTTATTTATGTAATATGGTCGAGTCGTAGTTATAGTTAGTTAAAGAGTCAATAAATCTCGTATTAATAATTGTAAGTGGTTGACCCACATTTAAGAAAGGGACCACAGTTAGTTGCAATGGGCCATAATTAATAAATAAAGTGGTTAGCCCGTGTTATGCAAATGACCACTAGTCATTAGGTTGTTGAAGGTCATTTAGTTATAAATAGTCATAGTTAGAAGGTAAAGATCATTGATTCTTATTTTGTAATAGAGCTTTGCTCTGTTGGAGGTTGCCCCCTCAAAGATACAAGTGAACATTGCTTTTATCTCTGAATAATAAAATACTTGTTGTTTTTCTCATTTTATTTTGTGTTATGGGTTGTATTTGTTCGCATGTTTGACATTCTGGAATTTATCACAGGTCAAGAGCATAACACCATGACAAGCATTTCGTCAAACATATCATGAATATGTAAACTACAAGTGTAATTAATAGATTTGAGCATAGGGGTCTCAAATTTATTTGAGATTCTCCATGAAGCATTAATGCCTCAACATCTTAATTGTCATTCTATTCATTAGACCATAGATACATTTTTCATTCATATACAAGTAAAAATATGATAGAGCCATACATAGCTGATGTCATAAAACATATACATATACAGCATAATAGGGACAGAAATACCAATGAACTCACTGCCATATAAACCTCATATAATCCAGTGTAATACTCATATAAATACAAGGAGAAATAACCTTTCATTAATGGTGCAAAATCCAAACCCAAGATGGGACTTCCATGTTCCACCTGACTGTAGAATGGCTGAGCCAAATCTCTCTTCATCCATTCACCCCAGTGCCATATTCCAAGCGTGAATGTAGGATCTCATAGAATACATTAGTCAAAACTCATCCAGGGCTTCCAGAGGCCATCCACCTCAACCCATCAAACATTGATTCCACCTCGTGTTCGGACATCACAAAACCATCATCAAGTTGGTCTCCAACCAATCCTTCCAGGGCTTGAAGAGAATTTGTCCAACCAAGTGATCTGAATGGAAAATGGCATCCACCCATGGTATTATGGTGGAAAATCTATCCTTTTACAAAATGCGACTTGTTACTTATAGTCTTTTTTTGTCACAATACCACAGGTAAATTCCATGGGTGGCTAAATACCATGGGTGAATGAATACCATTGGTGGATGCCACTTACGATACCATGGGTAAATTCCATGAGTGGATAAATACCATGGGAGGATGAATAACAAGGGTCGATGCCACTTACAATACCATGGGAAAATATCATGGGTGAATGAATACCATGGGTGGATGCCACTTACAATATCATGTGTAATTTCCATGGGTGGATAAATACCATGGGTGGATGAATATCATGGGTGGATGCCACTTACAATTCCATGGGTAAATTCCATGGGTGAATGAATACTACGGGTGGATGAATACCATGGGTGGATGCCATTTTCCACTCGGATCACTAAGGAATTAGAGGAGTTTCGAGGTCTAAAATGGGTCTCCTAAGAAAATTATAAAATAATAGTGGAAATAATAAAATAAGATTATATTACATCATCAAATTTTAGAGGAAAAAAAGGAAAAAATATTTTTCCAACTTATCTCCCTATGTGTTTACTCAAATTTCGAGTGGAAACACTCGTTGGATGCAGAATTTGATTCCTCATCCAAGGAGTACCCATGTTGCGTACTTCGATGGACCCTTCTACATGAAAAATTGAGAAATAATGGAAAAAAATGATTGTAATCACATTTTTTCATGTATTTCTCATTTTTCTTGTAGAAGGGTCCATCTAAAGTATGCAACATGGGTACTCCTTCGATCAGGAATTAATTTTTTCATACAAGTACTTCTGCTCAAATTTGAGTAAAATCATAAGGAGATAAGTTGAAAAAGTAGTTTTATTATTTTATTATTTTTTAATATTTTTACTTTCTTACTCCAAAAATGGTGAATCATCCCCCATGGTTGACATCATCATCTTGAATCATATTGGTTCTTATAAAGTTTATTTTGTTTGTACTTTTTTCTTAGGAGGCCCATTTTATACCTCAAAATTCCCCTAATGGCTTCCGGGAATAGTAACTCAACCCACAACTTATACAGGGCTTCTAGAGCGTTTGTCCAACCAGGGTTCTTAGGACTATTAACTCAACCCATCAAGGGCTTCCAGATAATTTTTCCAACCAAGGCTTCGAGGACTAGTAAATCAACCCAAGCTAAGGAAGCATGAGAACCAACCAAGAACAAGCAATGAACGCAACCCACAATCGCCATGGCTATCTAGGAAATGGAAAGGCTAGGCAATCCATTGTCAATATCGGCCATCCTCCTCGGTACCTGCAAGAAAAACCTGCTATAGTTGTTGATCCCGATGTCCTCTTGCACTTTCCTGCTCTTCCTTTGCCTTCTTGCACCAAGAGTCCAAGCATGTCACACTCTACAAGAGTGGTCCAAGAAAACTCTAAGTATGAAAGAGTATGAGAGAGAGAGTAGAATAGAAGAGAGCTCCACCAAAACCTGTCAAAAGCTTCCACTGACCAAGCTTGAGCCAAGAGCTTACACTAACTAAGAGCTTGCCAATTGATCTTCAGAAGCATTTTTATTAATGAGGTCTATATTTTCTTCATTTTCCATTATTTTCCTTCATTTTCCTCCTCACATGCGACCTGTGACCTTTCACCTTCCTTTTCTCCTAATTTCCTTTATTTTCATAAATAAATGTGTCAAAATGCCTTTTTGGCTTTCCAAAGCCTTAGCCATTGCCTTTTCCAATTTCCTTAGCCATAATAAACCGAATCAACACCCATTAGGATGTATCCCAAACCATTAAGCTTGGAATACGTGTCCCATCATTTGTAGTGTTTATATATTTTGCACGAGTTTTTAACCAGGGTTGTTACAGTAAAAAAGGATCACTAATCCAAGGGGCTGAAAATACATTCATTTACACCAACAATCACACTTGTAGTTATAATTATTAACATGACAAGACAATTGCACAATGAAAGGATAATAACAGAACATGTAATCATTTATGCCAACAACCACACTTGCAGTTATATTTATTAACATGATAGCTATTGGCCTATAGTTGAATGTTATAGTTTCCATGCTCAACAAACTCTCTACATCCAACAGGGTATTATTTATTTTGACTACAGATTAGTGATGAAAACAACCATCCTTATGTTTCCATAAGTTTAACATATTTTAGAATCAATTTGCTCTGATCCAATTTGACTCCCAAAGTGCTTTTTTAGGTGCTCTCCTAAGTTGTCATTTTGTTAGTCATCAGAATTGACAGTAAGGAGTGTTGTGCTAAGTTTTGTGCATTTTGCTTGTCATAATTTTTCTTTCTTAAATTTTGTCCTGTATTTTTTATAGCTCCACATATGTTTCCCCTTTGCACATATCAAGTTCCCGTGCCTCGAATTAGTGGATATTGAAAACTTAATTAAGGCTTATTCCTAACATCTAATCTAATTACCAATTACTAATGTTGTTATCTGTATTTATGCCAACATTGAAATTTGCAACTATTATAGAAATATAATAATTATGAATTAATTTTTATTTTGATATTGGTTATATAGAGTTTAGGCATGGACAACATAGACTAATACTTATTATGCAATATTAAATGCATTTGTTAATTAAATATTTATTATGAAATATTCAATGAAATGTCCTTCAAATGTGTTTCAAGAAGTCTTGTGCAGGGGAATGGGTGTGTAGAGCAAGGAACAACAACTTTCTTTCAAAACGTTTTGGTGCTCCACATAAATTTCTCATCCCCAAATTTCTTCCACACACTTCCCTCCTACACGAAAGTACATATTATTCACCACTTATTAATAGTTTCATAGAACACACATCACGTATTTGGTCAATTGAATGTTGAAAAGACTGATATTTACCCGCGTGGATGTTTTCCTTAATCATATATACTATTTAACTTTAATCACGGGTTATTGGCAGTGTTTCTGTGACATTTTTTGAATCTTCTATGGTTGGACGAGAATTATATTTGACAATGAACAAGAAAATTGGTGATATGAACCTATTAGCACTAAACATATAAGTGATGAGGACACATATATACCCATGCTAACGTGGAATTGGTCAATGAGAACTGACATTGGAAATCAAGATGTGATATAATGCGATTTTTGCATGAAATCATGAATGTGAAATATAGATGACGGTTCAACAATGGCAGTTCTTGTTTTCATATGTTGTGAATATTTTTAAATCTTGAAGCATTTGGCATGAGTTAAACTAATTTATGGTTACATTTTCTTGGTTTTCCAACTTTCCCAAGTTTCGACTCCCTTTTCACTTAACACTTTTCTTGTATATTCAGGAATTATTTTTAAATAGGATTAATTTTACAAGTAAAATTTATTTAGGGGTAAGTAGCATCGAGAAATTCGATATTTTAGTCGGGGAATACTATAGTTTTTGGGTTTTTGGATACAATGTGTATGATCCTTATTATGGACAACTAAGACAAGTTGGGGATGTCGCTCAGGTTGGATTTCAAATTGATATTCAGTTGTTTTGAGTGTGGAGATGCAGTTGTGCACTGTTACAAAATAAGAACAATGTAATATTTTTATGCACATCGACACATTTCACAACTTCCTCTGCTCCTCCGCACTCTACACAACAACTATTCATTGATACATTGTGTAGAGTGATTAATATTATAATAACAATTTAATATATTGGAATATAGTTTATGGACTATAGTAATGGTTTACTTTGAGAATTTGTAAAAAATTTCATTGCACAAATTTTCATAAGTGAAAAATACTAACTAATTGACTAATATGTAGTGTTATGCGGGAGGGAGGTGTGTGGAAGAAGTGTTCGAGGATGTTTATGCAGAGGTACAAAATATTTTGAAAGAGATTTTATGTTCCTTTCTCCATGTAGTTAGATTAAATGCATTTTGATAGTTAGCTTTGCACCATAGTCTTCAAAAATACGTGCCAGGTAATTTGTAAATCAAATTCAGTCCAATTTATTTTTTATTTTTTTATAGTTCAATATAAAATAAAATGATTGGACATCGACATAGTGGTGGGGAATAACTTAGCCATCATGCTGATTCATGGTACAGGTAGATGATTGTGTCTTTGCATGATATTTATTTGTGATTTTCCTTGCACAGTTTTCTATTTACAGTACTTATAGTCTCTAAGCTAATTGTCATGATGATAAATAATTCATATTTGTTTTATATCATAAATTTCTCTCTCTTATGACATGTATGTAAATGATGTTAAAGCAAGAGGACAGTGTGGAGTAAATGGTCAAAATGAGTTTGGGATTGCGAGATTTATTTCCATTACTTCCCGTAAATGTTGGATTTAGAATTTTCAATTTCTCTTTATTGAGAATGTTGTGTGTAACAACTTTCACATGGGAAATAGTAACATCTACTAATTTTGGAGGGAACTGAAAATTGTAAAGTTAAATGAGATTGAGAATATATTGATTGACAAAGTATTTTTTAGTACAAAGTGAAAATGGGTAGTAAAGGAAGGAAATAGGTTATCTTCACTGATATGATTAACTCATTAGTCAATTGTGTATGATGGTATTTGAATCTATCAAAAGAAGAGAAAAAAAATAACAAGATTTGGAGTAATGGATTGGTGAATGCTACATGTGTTCTAGAAGTATTTAATTTTAAAGAAATTGTTTATCTGTGCATAGAAAATTTTGATTCAAGAACAAGAACAATGTGTATTTTTGAAGACTATTGTGCAAAGCTAATGTGTTTACCCCTGACATGCAGTTTTCGTGGCTTAAAATCAGTTTAAAATATAGTATTGTGCAGAAGGAAGGTGTGCGGGAGAATGGTGTAGAGGGAGAATGGATGCAGAAATGTGAAACAATGCGGAAAAAAAGATTTTATTTGTTATTGCGCACACTTGTTCTCACACACAAATAAAAAATTAAAAAAAAAAAACAAAACAAAAAAAATTTCATTTAATGTTGGAAAATAAGTGTTCAATTCATAAATGCTCAAACAAATATAGGTTTTATGAATCTTTCATGAACATAAATCCAAATTAGTTGTTACGGGAGAATTTCACCTAATAGATGTAGGCTACTTTTAAACCGGTAGATTGGCTAAGGATCTACCAAAAGTGTTGTGTGTAATGGTGAAGAAAGATTAACAGATCTAGCCCTAGATTATTCCTATACAAGAAAGCAACTTCCACACTTCCACAAGACACTATAAGAAAAGAGTTTGAAGGTACCAGAAACTCTCACAAATTGGTGATGTCTTTTGGGCCCAATGTAGAGAAATACTTACTTCTACTTGAAGATCTCACTCCCACTTGCAATAAGCCAAGACCCTGCACACATACACCACCAACCAAGCACACAATAACCTTCTAGAGAAAGCTTGCCATCCTAAAAATAGCATGTACAAGAAAGAACCATGATCATATCACAAGTAAAGGAAGGGAACAATAATATATTAATCATGAATAGAATATAAAGAAATATACCTTCAGTCAATGAGGCCCTCTCCTCAATATTGCAACATAGTCTCCTCATCCAAGTGAAAAAAAGGTTCTTTGATGACCTAGACCTTAGATCTCAAATTAGAATGGTTATGCTTCTCACAATCTCTCCAAGAACTCAAAAAATAAAAATAAAAACTATCCCGACTCTTCACAAGAATCAATATAAATAGGCCTAGAGGCCTCCCAAGGAGGATTAATATGAACTCTTGGGATAAAGAGAAGTTATGAAGCTTATCCAATAATGCACCCAAGTCAGGAGTGGGAGGGGTTATCTTTCACCCCAATGAAGAAAGGGAGATTCAATTTTCGTGGGGATTAGGGATTTCTACAAATAACCAGGATAAACACTTAGCTTTGTGGCAATGCATAGAATTGGATTAATCTTAAGGGACTTCACTGATTGATGGTTTTCACGATTCACTGATTGTGATCTAGCCGATGAATAAAGTAAAATAAAGTGATGAGCATATCTTAGTTTCTATTATGCATCGAATTAAATTATATTGGATAAAAATGATTTGATTTAACTCTACCATGTTAAGATAAAAGATAACATGGTGGAAAATTCATTGGCTAGTCAAGAAACACTTTTAGAAAAAGATTTTCTAAATATAGATGAAGGGGACTTGCATGTAAAAGTAATACCATGAGGAATAGAGTGAACTATTTGTTTCCTCTGACATTCATGAGAATTTAATTTGGAATAAGGTATTGGGTCTCATCATATAAACCAAACACATTATTTAGAAGTCACACTAATTTCCTTAGCATTGTGGTGGCCTCTGTCCATCGTAGAGGATTGTGCCTATGCGACCACCTGGGTAATGGTTGTCACACTACTTTGGATAAAGGACAAATGGAGAAGAGAAATTATAGTTAATAAAACCTTTCAAATGTGGGAGATAATTGTTTCTACATTCAAGATGCAATTTTCATGTGTAATATATATGTCCATATTGGAATTATCCTCAGGTTACAATATTTCCATTATGGCCTTTGATTTTATTTAATGATTGGTATCTATGGCTCGAGACGAAATTAATGACAAATGCAGAGGCTTCAAATCATGGAAATTTATCTCAACAACCTATCTATCTATCTATCTATCTATCTATCTATATATATATATATATATATATATATACACTAGAGTGAGTATGGAAGCATAGAGTCGTAGATTAGAGAAATAATTTGTCAATTTTGTCAACATTTTTGGCACAGGTTCATGTTCATGGAGCACGATTTTGGAATTGTAGAAGAAGATCTTGACATCTCACTTGTCAAAATGGTGGGTGCTTTGGAATTTATCATCGCATTGATATCAAGAAATGAATAGATAATCCATATTGAATCATGGGCTTAGTGTGGACTCTTAAATAAGAGAATTGGAATACCAGAGGTCAAGATGGATCTTCTGCAATTGTAAAATGAAATGTTGAGCTTTCGCGTAGAAAATCTAGCACAAGGACAGGTATCCAATGTTAATGAGGTTTGTAAAGGATTAGATGATCATTTCATGGAGTAACACGAGATTTTTGAGTAGCATGAGGAGAGTATCCTTGACTCCACTTACAGTCAAGATACCATTTCCTCTCAATCCGAGCTTGAAGAACATGAATCCCATGTTGTTTCTGTTATGGAGAACATGTAGTGTTTTACCCAGTTGATAGTTTTTTTTTATGCTTTGTAAATATGTATTGTTTGTAGATGCCTTTTGGAGAATATATGGATAAAATTAGTTTAGAATAACTATTTGTAATCAAGGGGTAAATTGTGTCAAATATCCTTGTATATTTTGGACATTAGAAGAAGACATTTTGGCTTATTGTTAGATGGACAAATCACTTCTTATGGAAAAGATGGATCTCCCTAGATTTCCAACAAAACCTAGTAATAAACATGAAAATAAGATGGATATCAGTAGAATTACTTAGCTTACGACTGATTGAAACGAGTAGTATGCGAAGAATAACTTAAATCGATTTAACAAATTTCCTGTTTAATTCCTTTCGTTGCTTTCCACAACCATCTTTTCCTCAATGCTTTAGAGGCCTTTCCAATGCTTTCCACAACTTCTCCGTGATGCTCCAAAAGAGATATGCATAGATAGAAACATTAAAAAGGATCAAAGCATCTTGCATATAAAATCAAAAGTAAATGAAGTTTTTAACTTAACATACACCATGAGTTGAATAAATAATCAATTATAAACCATGTGAGTGATCAAGGAATCTCACAAATAATATCAAAATAGACATGATTAGGAAATATAAATTTCTTTGTATTGAATTCAAAGGAGAACAAGCCTACAACTTGGTTGCCTTGATGTCACAAGCCTCTTCCCATGATCTCCAACCTTCTCCTTGGATGAGAAGTCTTCTAGCCCTATTTTTGCAGCATAAGTGTTATCACCAAAAAATGATCACCTAGCCATTTCTAACTAGGTGGATCAAAATACACCATGTAGGATTAATTTTACCATAGTAAAATCACTTTAACCATGGGAAATAATTTAGTAAACCACTTTTATTAAATTATTTTCTAATTAAAATAAAATAAACCCCATGAGAATAATTGAATAAATCATTATTTATTTAATTTTCTCTAGGAATAATTATTAAATCATTATTTGTTAATTATTCCTTGTCACATTTAACTAAATCTCCTAGGAATGATTAAATAAATCACTATTTATTTATTATTCCTTATTTCCATTATTGGAATAATTGTTAAATCATTATTTAATAATTATTTCAATTTCACAAAATTCTTAATCCTCGTGAAATAATTAACAAATCATTTTATTTGTTAATTACCTCCAAGTTTATCACAAATCTAAAGCGTAAGCAACCACAAATTGTTGTTAGGGTCACGTGTCACATAGTGACTTAAGTGAAGTATTTTTGGTACACCTTCCAAGAATTTCACACTAACAAATGATGAATCCACTGGTGTAATAAAAATGCTCTTGGGTGACTGAAGTTTCAGTAAATTTTAGGGTTTTTTATAGCTATTTTTAGCCTCTCAATGTCTATTTATATTATTATTTCCTTTTTGTCAAATTTTTTAATTCTGGTGGTTTTCTGGTTCTTTCTGCAGGTTACAGGTACCAGCTGAGCAGGAGACAACAAAATCTATGTGAGATCTTCCGACCGAGAGTCCCAGGAGAAAAACACACTTTTCAGCCCCAGATATGCATTCCAGAGCACACTTTTTGGCCCAAAAACTATGTTTTCCATTGTTCTAGGTTAGTACTTATGTTTTGAAATGTTTCTGGATTTTTTTCAGAACTTTTTCAGATTTGTGGACAGTACAGTTGTGTGTATACTGGGAAGGGTACTTTATCTCTGTTTTTAGTCTCCCCTAGGCCTATATTCTCTTAGTTTTTCTCTTTGAGGAAGGAAAAATCCCCTTAGGGTTTAGAGTACACCTCCACATTGTTAGGAAGAGATTAGCTGAGTGAGGAGTCTAGGGTTTCAACATTTTCAGCCACTGATTTTCAGAGTCTGATCCATTACTTCTTATCACTTTGGATAGGTTTATTTTACCTTTTATCCCTTTACAGTTTGGGTTTTTCCTTTTCTCCATAGGACCCCCTTGAGAATCCTAGGTTTTGGAGTTGCACACCTATCTTTTGCAACATTTTTCACCTCTGACTTTTTTTATTTGTCTACACCATTTACAACAGATTAATGCCTCTAGATCTCAGTCCCTTTGACATTAGGTCTTTTAGGAATTTTATGTGTCTTTGAATAGCTTGTTTTCCCTCTCTTACTTAGCTACATGATAGCCTTTTTGGGTGGGGTTTTGTGTGCTTGATTTGTTGTTTAATTTTCTATCATTTTCAGCATTATTTATAGTATTTCAACATTTCATTTTCAGCAACAGATGGCATCAGAAAAATTCTCAATTAACTCATCCACTTGAAATGTTATTTTTACATGCTCACACCTTGAGTGAATGTGATCTTGGTTAACACCGCCAAGCCAAGACTTGAAACACTACACCTTAATAACTCGACCTAAATAGATTATCCCCACTTGGGAACCGGGGCCAAACAATATTTGTAGTTTAGGTGTAGGATCGGTGGGATAGGCTTCCAATAACACTCATCGATCACTTACATTGAGACATAGAAGTTGACATATTAGGGAGCTTAAAATCCTTCACCATCCCATGGTCCAAAGCCAGAGTGCATTAGAAACCTGATTCAAAGGGGGTTAGGCTAGGTCATCATGTGTGCGGTTCTCTTCGGGGCTACCCAACCCATGACAGGGAATCGTGTGCATCAGGTGACTACCAAGAAGCTCAACACTTGACCACCCACATGGTACGAAGGTAACCGTAGTGATCAATCTTAGGAAAAACACCGTATAAGACTAGCTGTGGGAAGCAGTTAGTTCTCTACCCTACCTTTGTGTGGACAACTCTGCTTGCGGGGATGGTCTGTCAAGTAAGAAGTTCTTTAGAAGGCCATCTAAAACAATATATTTAGGATTTTTTTAGGATTTATACCACCTATAGGCTAGAGGTATTTTTCTTTGATAGGACGTGTTTTCTTGTATTAGAGTAGCATCATAAATATAGTTAGTTTACACTTGGCACCATCACACTAGGTGTTTGCTTTTGTTTTATTACTATCATCACCCTTTAGTCCTTAGAGTCATCCTTATCTTGACATCATTGCACCCCATAGGCATTTGTCACATAGAATTCGAGGCCTTTGCCCTCGGTTCCCATTAGGACATATTACTCATCCACGTCGAGTTAGAGTACATCCTACCAGTCCTCCATCAAGTCATCATTTTGATTCTGATTCTAATGTTTCTTCCAGCTATTTCTTTGATTTTGCTTCTTCTCAACCTTGTATTGTCACCATGTCAGGCACCAACGTGAGTGTAGGAAACCAAGGTGGTAACCCAGGTACCAACCAGGGTAACCCCAAAAGCAGAACCTCCACTGGTGTGGTCACTCCTCCTATGTTGCTTCCTTTTATGGTTGTTTTGTGTCTCCCTAATTTCAGCCATCTCATTAACGATCGTCTTCTCCATGATCCAAATTATCTAGCTATGCCTACTAATCCATTCAAACATCCCAAAGTTTGAAGGTAATCCTGGAGAAGATCCCACAAATCATGTTTTCTCATTCCATATGCGGTGTTCATCCAATTATATTACTGAAGACTCCATCCGCTTCATTTGTTCCAATGCACTTTTACAAGAGTTGTTACCATGTGGTATGTTGATCAACCTAGAGCCAATCATTCCACTTTTACGACTCTAGCCAAAGATTTTCTTTCCTATTTCTAGTTACCTCTCCATTAATACACATGTACCAAACTATTAACTTCTTTCCATCAAACTTCTGCCACCCACCTATTTGACCATGTCCATGAATGGCGTAGAAGGAGGAGCATCTATAGAGCTCCTAAATTTGAAGATCGTGTCTCTATGGATTAGTTCCTTGGATCGCTTTTGGCCCTCATTTCTAAATATGTCATGTCACACTTCCCCCAGTCTGAGGAATATATGCTCCAAGTAGCCTTTAAATTTGATCTTATCTATGCCCAATCAAGTTATGTATATACTCTCATCCCCGATTTTCCTCAACCTAGTGCTACTAATACACCGGGGAAATATCATGCCATGTATGGTATCATTGGAACCATTTCACATCATCAGCCATATTCTCCACGTCCGATGAGTTATGGTCAACCTCAAGGAGGGACCAGTTCCTCTTACATTTATCCTCCCCCCAATATTTCACATGGAAACTCTTATCCAGATCCTAGCACACCATATGCATATCCCCATCCACATCAACAGATGTCAGGGCCAGTTATTTCTCTACCTATTTATCCCAATGTTGCCCCATCTCCTTATTATCTATATGCACCACCTAATTCTCCAGCTCCTTCAGCACTAGTGCCTTAGCCCCCCATGCCCGCTCCACCTCTACCACAACAACAACCTACTCCACAAGGTCAATTGTATGCTCAATAGAGTGTAACCAATCCCCCAACCCCAAGAAAAGGAACAAGAGGAAAGGTAACTAGAACTAGCAATCTCAATTTAATCAAGGTAGCCAAGGTCCACCATCGAATGCACCTAAGGGATCCCAGCCTAATCCCATAACCCAGCTACAGGGCAGTGAGCCCAATAAAAATAAGGCTCTTCACATGAAAAAAACGTGTGTTTGTTGTGGCATATATGGACATTATTCTCATGAGTGCCTCCTTTTACCTCATATGCGTTAAGTATGGGAAGCTCAAGGAGATGTGTTTAGATGACCATAGCCCATATCTCCTTCTCCTCCTCTTCCTACTTCATCTCAACCAGTTGTTCTTACCAATCCTTTTCCTCACCAAGGATATCTTTCTACTCAACCTACACAAGGTCAGGAAACTCCACCAACTCCACCATTTGGTCATCATGATTATCATACTCTTATGATGAACTCTGATGAGGTTTATACTGCATAAGTCAAACTTCAAAATCAATCACGCCAATATGAAAAGCCACCCTCTATGTGAGTCAATGAGCCCCAACCCTCAGTTTCCACTAACCCTCTATCCTCACCAAACCTTACAGATCCCTCCACGTAAGGTAGAGGTTATTCCCAAGATCCCCAAAGGTTCATTACGTCGAAACACTTCTTTTGCTAAAGTTGCCCATACCTATAACATAGTATATGACTTGACACAGTCTCTTGCTGCCATGTCAACCCTAGAAGTCCTCCATATGTGCCCATCACAACAGAAAGCTCTATTATCTTCTTTGGGTGTTGTGGATCCCCAAGATGACATATGATTTTCTTTCATGTTGAAAAGTCAAAAAATCCTCCCCTGATATGAATTTAAATAGGAACGCAAAAAATTATAGATATAACCATAAATATAGAGATGGATTAGAAATAACACTTCCTTTCATTAATATCAAATAATGAAATATGCTTACAAACATAATGGAAATGATACTAGCTCGGGCAATGGTAGCTTATCTCTGAGAAGAGATGTGGCGGCTACATGCCTCTAAATTGAGTTACAATGAGGCTCAAGGGCCTTTTTATTATTGAACAATAAGAGAAAACCATAAAAAACCAAAACCCTAACCCGAGGAGATGTAACACCAAGAGTTTATGGACCCTGTTGGGGTTAGTTGGGCAGCCAACTTCCCGGGGTCGTAACTTGGTCATATTATCTCTGTTTGACGCACATGATACCTCGTTGGAAAGATATCTCCGAGGAATACAACTAAAACATGATTTCAAATAAATCACTCAAATATTGCCAAGAAAACGTGGTTTAACGCCTCAAAACGGCTTTGAAATTTCAGGACCTGAAAAACTGCCAAAAATAGTAAATTGTGCTATTGTAATATATCTTACCTAAAAATATAATAAAAATATTGAATATACCCAATAAATAACACAATATAAGATAATAACTTCGTACCTTTATTAATATCAAAACCCTTAAGGTAGGGTAACACCATGCAATCACTCCTTAAGTAAGGAGAACACTCCACAAGCCATATGCTTGTATATACAATAATCCTTGACATCTCTTAATGGGGAGTCTCTAGCCTCTATATAGGATTTATACATACGATACCATGGGTCATTACCATGGTTCTCTCAATACCATCCATCTAATACCATGGGCTTATCACATTATTGCTAACTACTTGTGGTCCCTTACATGATGCGAGTTAACCACTTTATTTATTAACTATGGTCCATCCCATTATTACATTATTCCCTTCGGTACCTCCCTTTGTAACCCATACTATCCTCCCTAAGTATACTACATTCCACCCCCCTTAAACATGTTTCATCCCTGAAACATAAGAATAACACAAATAATAAGATCTACTCAAAAGAGTAGTCCACTACCATGCATGTGCATCTAGCCATCCAAGAGAAAGGTGAACTCTCGATCTAGCTGGTGCCTCGCTCGCTTGAGATAAAATTTGACCCTGACGGCTCTTCTGTGTTCATGTGTTGCGGGTGGATCGTCACCCCTCTCTATCTGTCATGTGGGGGTTGTTGTCCTTATGACTAATTTGTTGCCATCGTGTTGGTTGTTTTCTTGCAGGGTGATGTGGGTGGTGATATGCTGAAGTTTTAAGAAACGATGTATATTTCTTTAATTCACCACCTAATGGAGCCTGATTGGTATCTGGTACATGTTGTGGTGCCTGTTTTTGTTGCTTATCTTCCAATATTACTTCAACCACGGATTCCTCATCTGATGTATTAGTACCTATAACATTTTTTGCTTCAACCTCCTTGGACTCTACCTGTTTTTCTAGTACCTGGTTTGATGTTTGTGTTTGGTTGTCGACCATCAAAGGCTCATCATCTGATGTGTCAGTGTCATTAGAGCTTTGTGCTTCTACCTTCATAGTCTTTGCTTGGGTCTTAACAAAAATATCCTACAACATAATTTTCTTCTTTTTATACCAAAACTTCATGAATTTCGTCTGCACATTAATATTGACAGTACCCACAAATTCCATCCAAGGATATCCCAAAACAACATCCATGTTATCCATATCTAAAGTGTAAAAATCACAATTCAACCAATACTATCCATAGAAAGCTTCAAATCTTTATAAACTTAAACATCCTCATTATTAACCTGTGTGTTTCCAATGTGTTTTGCTGGAACTTGCAATTTTTTTACCAACTTAACATTGATAAAATTATGCTTGCAACTAGGATTTATACACACGATCATCTTCTCCTTCTAAATCAATCCATGAACCTGTAATAAGGAGATACCAGTAGAAAATAACCCTTTAGGTTTCTTGGTTTCCTTCTTTCCTGTAAAAATAAAATATTTGCTAGGTTTTTTGGTTTCCTTCTTTCAAGTATGAGACCATTTGTCCAAAAATAGTTTTTCAATTTCGCCAGCACGACATAACTTCAGAATCTCACTGTCAAGTGATTTCCACCATATAGCAGCCTCATATTTCAAATAATACCCTATGGAGTCCTTCCAAAACCATGGCCTGTCACACTTCTGATCTTGTATAAATTTTTCAATAATCGACCCATCAACTTTTCCTGTAAAAAACATATTGCTACAAGCCATGAAGAGGGTTTTGAAGAAAAATTCACCTATTTGGTGAAAATTTACAATGGCCACAAAGTCAATATTACTCAGAATCTTTATTATGAGTTGTTTTCAGAAATGGAATGACCATTATGCATCTTCCCATGTGATAAAAAATCTTGATCTAGGCACATTGGAGTTCAGATTTGTGTTGCAACTATCCCGTCGTTACAAAAAAATTCTAAAATTAGAGCTAATTTTAAATCAGCAATATCTTCCTCATCTGGACTCTGATTCGACAGATTGTTTTTTTGAAATTGGGTATCTTTTCAAGAGGATCTTAGATATATAATTACTTTCTCAAAATTCACCACAAAATGACAAAAAATTAACTGGATATCCGATGTCCACGAATTTTCATCACAAAATTTCTGCAACACAGCTGATTTTTAAATCAACGATATCTCCCTCATTTGGACTCCGATTCGGCTTTTTTTTTTTTGAAATTGGGTATTTTTTTGCAAAGAGTCCAGATATACAATTTGGTTCTTCAAATTTTGCACCAAAAATTACAGATCTAATCTGCAAACTCGCCGCCCCAAAAATTGCAAAAAAAAACATCTCTCTGCTTTGCCCAAGAAAGTGTTCTAATACCACTTGTAATAGATCTTACCTGAAAATATAATAAAAATATTGAATATACCCAATAAATAACACAATATAAGATAATAACTTCATACCTTTATTAATATCAAAACCCTTAAGGTAGGGTAACACCATACAATCACTCCTTAAGGAAGGAGAACACTCCACAAGCCATATGCTTGTCCATACAATAATCCTTGACATCTCTTAATGGGGAGTCTCTAGCCTCTATATAGAATTCATACATACAATACCATGGGTCATTACCATGGTTCTCCCAATACCATCCAACTAATACCATGGGCTTATCACATTATTGCTAACTACTTGTGGTCCCTTACATGATGTGGATTAACCACTTTATTTATTAACTATGGCCCATCCCATTATTACATTATTCCTTTGGGTACCTCCCTTTGTACCCCATACTACCCTCCCTAGGTATACTACAACTAAAATTAAGGAAACTTAAAAACTGAAAGAAACAATGGTGGGGTCCAAGTGGAATAGGCGGGTGGCCACCAATATCCACCAGGATCATCCCCTACCTTCATTTGTTGCATTTCAAATACCCGCCTCCATAATAAACACCACTCTCTAGTGGTGGTTCATAGATGAAGTCACCTCCACCTGTGTGATGGTTGTGAGTGTTCGTAAGAAACTTGGTTCACCTAACATGTCTCCTTCCACCATCACTCTGCATGCTTGGGATGGTCATCCCTCACAACCCCTTGGCTTATATCGCAACTGTCCAATCACTGTTGTCGACAATATTGTCTCTATTGATATCGAAGTCATTGATGCCCCATTAAACTACAAGATCCTTTCAGATCGTAGTTATACCTATGTGATGTTATCTATCACATTTTTGGTTCACCATAAGATGTGATTTCCCCACAATTGAAATATCATCACTGTCAATCAGTTGATGTACTATGATCCCAAATCTTATACTTCACCTCAATACAATATCTCATCAGTGACTGACAACAAGACTGTCTCGTCCCTCACTAATGTCTCTCTTGGAGTCTAGAAATATTCCACCTTCCTTAGTTCTTATTATGGTCCACCACCTACTCCTTCTGAGCCTAGCTCATCTAATGTTTGCATGCTCCAACGATCACAGGCTTCCCACAAACAGTTTGGTATGCCTTCCCAACAGCTAGCACCTCCGCAACCTATTTCACCCAACTAAACCCAACATTCTGCTACTACTCCTCAAGAAACATTTTCATCTATTGTTATCTCTCCTAATCCATTTCTACCAGGAACCATTCTCCCAGGCCTTAACCATCTTGGAGCAATTCCCCTAGGCCATTACCCTTCTGGTCAGATACTGTTCTTATTTCCCCCTAGAGTTTATTCTACACCTGTAATGGCTATGTTGAGCTTACCTAACAATACCTTGGGGATCCCAGTTTCATACATTGATCCTCCTGGAAACACTCCCCGCAATCAACTCAAACCTTACGCTGCTTTAACCCTGGTCCAACTTGTTCCTTGTCTTCAGTTCCACGACAACCTTAGTAAGAACCTACTCCTATTGTGAAAGCATCTGGCAAGAGGGGAACAGTGTAGAAAAAGGGAACCAAAGACAAGGTACCCCAAACAACTCCAACTCCTTCTAAGCCGCCAAAGCCTATTCCTCCATGTTCTTTGTGTGATGTTGTTGGTCACGCCACCAATAATTGTCCTAAACTCCCTCATATCCCGAATGTGGTCTCTAATACCTTCCCTGGTTCTAACATTCCTAAGGTCGATGTCATGTTGCCTGAGTCAGCTAAGAAGAACATATCATTACGCATGAATTGCCCTTGTGCTTTATGTGATAATTATGGCCATTATTCTCACAACTTTCCCCATCTCAATGATTTTCATGATACACTCCAAGTGCTTCACAAATTAGAGGCCACTCGTAGTGATTCCGCCTATCCTATACCTCTAGATTCTATTCCCACTCTGACACTGGAATGAGAGGTCTCTCATCCATTCATTGTGATCCATCCCCTGATGTCAAGATGACGGATAGTACCTCTACCATTCTCTACCTATCTTCATCCATGATATAGATGCATTGGAACTCCCTTGATGTCTCTTATTGTGATTTTGTTGAACCTTCTTTGACAAACACTTCGGTCTCAACATCGGTAGATCTTCCATCTAATAGTCATATGTCTCCCAACCTTGATGATGCGTATGTGAACCTTATCTCTCATGAATATGCCTCAAGTAGATCTTCCTCATCATGTGGTATCTCTTCCTCCAATCCCCCCATCTTCCATTTTGATGAAGACATCATGGTAGCAATGACCACCCCTAATTATCCTTATGATGATATGCACCATCATGCACACTTCCTTCTGCAACAAACCCATGACAAATATATTGTCAAGTCAAAAGACTTCATTCACAGTCAATTTGATTGGTTTAAAAATCCCATTCCTGCACCAGATGCTCTTAAAGAAGGAAATATGGCTAACATTTCCCCTACCATCAAAATCACCATTTTGAATAAACCAGGGACCAAAGAAAATATCATATTGGGGGCATAATGAACCCCAGAAGAAATTGATGCTTACACCAAGTTATTCAAATACTTTCATGATGTTTTCACTTGGTCTTACTTTGAAATTCCTGGACTTGATCCCGTCATTGTAAAACATCACATCGACACTTATCCTGATGCCATCCTTGTCCACCAAAAGAAAAGGCCTATCCATCATTCCAAATGTGAAGCTATAAAAGTTGAAATCGATAAGCTCAAGTAGGTTGGTTTCATCTATCCCACTGAATACACCACATGGGTGTCCAATCCTATTCTCGTTCTTAAGAAACAAGGCACCATTCATGTTTGCATGGAATTTCACGATCTAAACAAATCTTTTCCCAAAGACAAATTTCCCACACCCTTCATAGACCATGTCATTGATGAGTGTGTCGGGCATGAGGTTCTCTCCTTTATGGATTTATTCTCCAGATATAACTAGACACGTATATGTTATTCTAATCAGCTTAAAACCGCCTTTATTAATCCATGCAGAACTTTCAATTATAAGCTCATGCCTTTCGGTTTAAAGAATGCTGGGACCATTTTTCAGCGTTCCATATTGATTTCATGACCTAGCTCTTATTATCCTTGCATATCAAGATAATCTCATTGCTCATTCCAAACTTTGGCCGTGACACCTTCAAGATTTGCGTAACGTCTTTCTTCGATGTCGCAAGTATAGCATTCGTCTCAACCCCCTTAAGTGTGTCTTTTACATTCCTGCTGGTTGACTTTTGGGCTTCATTATGTCTAAAGACAATATCACTCTTGACCCTCTCAAATTTGAAGCCATTCTCAAACTTCCTCCTCCTCGTACCCTTCACCAATTACAAAGCCTCCAAGGCAAAGCTAACTTTGTTTGTCAGCTTGTCCCTGACTATGCCACCACGGTGCATGGGTGGATTAGACTCCTTTGATTTAAAATTCCATTTGTTTTAGATGACCAAATCAATAGTATTTTGATGCCCTCAAACGTGCTCTCACATATTCTCCCTTGATTAGTCCACCTAACTTTAAGAGGGATTTCATCTTGTATATCTTTGTGTCTACTTATTCGGTCATTGGGGTCCTAATCCAATAATATTCTACTGGAAATGAGCATGTCATAAACTATGTCAGTAAGAACCTTAATGGTCCCCCTGTGTCCTATTCACATGAAGCAAATTTGGCACTAGCTATTGTGTTCTCTATTCAAAAGCTTCGTCATTATATCCTTACGTGTACCACCAAATTTGTGACTAATTCCAACCCCATGGATTTCCTATTGAGTCAACGAATCATTAATGGGAAATACGCCTGTTGGATTGTTTTCCTTCAAGAATTCGATCTTGAATTTGTCACACCCAAGAGTAAGAAATGTTTAGCCCTTGCTGAACACATTTCTAATTTTCCCACTGGTACGCCTGATGCACTGGTAAATGATGATCTTCCATATTAACACTCATTCACCATTACTATGGATGATCCTTGGTATGGCGAAATTCTTACCTACATGCGAACCTAGAAATTCCCCCCCAACCTCACTCATGATTATCGATGATGTATTCGACATCAAGCCCCTTACTACCTCCTCATCAGTGACGATCTTTATCATTGCGGTGTCGACACTATCCTTCGTCGTTGTCTCACCCATGTTGAAGATGAAAAAGTTCTCAATGCTTGCCATGGTGGCACTTGTGGTGGTCACCTCTCTAGAATATCTATAGCATAGAAAATAATGCGCGTCGATTAATTTTGGCCTTCTCCCTTTAGAGATTGTATTGAGGCAGTCAAACATTATCCCAATTGCAGCTCCACCTGCTCCCCTACATCCTATCATTGTAGGCATTCCTTTCTGTAAATGGGCTATTGAATTTATCTTGTGTCAATCCCCATCTACTAATAACCACAAGTATATTCTCGTGGCCATTGACTATTTCACCAAATGGGTTTAAGCCATGCCAATGTTCAATAACATTATGGCTACTGCAACCTTCATTTTCTTTAACCATGTTATCACTCGATTTGGGGTTCTGAAACAATTGGTCTCTAAGTCTGGTCGACACTTTGAAGATGAGATATGGTGTGAGGTATCCTCTCTGTTGGGCTTCAAACAGAAATATTTGTCGTCTTATTACCCATAAGGCAATGGAAATGTTGAAGTTGTCAACAAAACTCTTAATACTATGCTTCAGTAGATGGTGAATAAACACAAGACCCACTGGCATCTAATGTTCTTCCCTGCTTTATGGGCCTATAGAAATTATGTCAAAACTACCACTAGGTTCACTCCTTTCCACCTTGTTTTCAGAGAGGAGGAAGTATTACCAATCAAGAGTGAAATCCCCTCCCAGACACCCAACATTTAGAACAATGACTTATCATGCTTGAGCATGCCAATGAAGATTTTTGTGTTGCATTTCAAACCATTGAACTAGCCAGAAAGCACACCAAAGCTTAGTATGACCGAAAAGTCCACCCTCATACTTTCCATGAATGTGATGTTGTTCTTGTTTATGACAAAGCTTATGATGTCCTAGGGCAAAAAAAGTTTGAACCAATATGGCTAGGACCTTAAATCATCTATAAATGTTTGAGTAAAGGGGCATACCTTTTAAAGGGTCTAGAAAGAGAAATTATTCCCAACCCTCACAATGCACTATACCTAAATAAATTTTACCCATAACATTTCCCATTGAAATGTGTGTATCTTTTTTTTCTTGCATTTAGGTAGCTTGCATCCCCCACTATATTACATTGTATTTTTATTTCTTTCAGATGCATCCCTCATCCATACCTTATATCGGTTATGCCGATGGTGTGAGTCTCTTCACCAGGAATCTAGCCATAGAAACTTGGGCCATTTTCACCCCATTTCATTCGTTAGTCCACACCAATGACGTATGCATTGGATCTACCACCAATAACCATGCCGAATATGATGTTGTGATAGGTTTATTAGCCGATGCCCTTTATCATCACATCCTTCACCTTCAGGTTTGTCTTGATTCCTTACTACCTGTCATGCAATTGAACAACGTTTATCATGTGCATAATCCTATCCTATTTAGAAAATATATATGAGTTAAACTTTTGGCACGTGAATTTGAATTCATTACATTCAGTCATGTTCCTAGAGCCCAAAATCACTATCTAGATACCATTGCAAATAATATTCTAGATTGGAATTTATCACATGCATATGAAAGAAGACATCTGTAGCATAAACAAATGGCGAACCACAATCATCACAAAATATGCATAACCATAAACATGTATCATAATATAATGTTTTGAGTCCACTACTCTAAACACATCTGACATCCTCATTCGCATGTTATCACCAAACAAAAATGGGAACCCACATGTCCCTATGCCTAATCACTATCATCTGGAGGCTCCTGAGCCATTAGCTCCATCCCACCATCCTGTAGGTCTTGTACTGCCTTACCAGCCATAGCACTGCACCGCGTGATTCCTCACCAGTCTGAGGGAATACTAGTGCACTCATTTGTATATCGATCTTCTAACTCATGCCACCCATTCTCTGTCACCCCGGTCAGTAACACATCGAATCTACATTGGATATCCTCCAGTAGAGCATCACTAACTGATCTTTGTTGTGATGTGGCCCTACCCTGATCTGTAGCCCCAAGTACTATGGCTCGTCCCATGTATCCTGCTGCCTTCACCAGTGCTATAACTGGATACCACAAATTTTAGAAATTAGTACCACATACACATATTTCTTAAACTATAAATGCATCAAATATATCATAACTTTCACTTACCATGTGGATCCCATGCTCATCCCAAAAGAAGTGGTAAGTCAGGATCCCCTTGATAGTTCATTCCACTATATGGATAATCATCTATGTACATTGACATCTAGTCCCAATGAGCAAAAAAATGAGGCTAGAACACTCGTTTGACTCCCCCTCCTCCACCTCGTCACAATAGATACCCCCAATGGCACATCTTAGGCTCCTGTGGGCCCCCATCATGGATTTGTACATGAAGTCGGATAGTGGGGATATTCTCAAAGAAGAATGAACATAACACTATCGCAATATAATAGTTATCATTGGTCCTTTTCCAGCATAGTTTCAACTATTGTTTCAATGATGAAAATATCATATGGGCCCACCCATAGTAGGTCCCTACCAATGCACTCTCCACCAACATCATCTGCCCCCTAGTGATATGGTGGAAGGTATGACTACCCAAGATCAAAAACACTATTGTAGTTGTAACGTGTGTCTCAAGCCTCTCTAGGTCATTGATCTAAATGGTCATGCCCTTTGCGACCCCCCAATACATAGTGGTGATAAAAAAGCTCACCTATATGCCTCCCATGAGGCAGCACTGGATGTATCTCCCCTACCACCCCTAGGGGGGAAAACCTATCAAAAAATATGTCATGGATCGTGATATCAATCCTGTACCCTTGTACTACAAAGACCTTCTGATCAGGATCCTAGTAACTCACAATCCTCAATAGCAAGGGCTCACCATCCCACATCAAAGGGTTCTCCAAGAAATTTAGCATGCCATATTGTGCCAAAATCCATCTCACTACTTGATTCCCCTAAATATAAGCAAGGAGGGTCTCCAAATCTCTTTCTCTCCATACAACCCTTAGCTCGGCCATACTTGCTAAATACCATTATATTTTTTCAACTCATAGTCAAAGGGATGCATGTCTAGTTCTTAGCTTCAACTCACCATAGACCACCAATCTTGATTTTCCTCTCACCCCAGAATGTAGTTTTCAAAATTGCATTGGACGCACTTATCCGACCACCAATCCTGCTTTTCGTCTTAGCCTAGAACGTAGTTTTTTCACTTAAAACTACATTAGATGCACTTATCAGTCCAGTTTCTATGTTCCACAATGCAGAACAGGCAGCCAAAAGTGTGTTACAACCATAAGGATAATCAGGGGTCTCCCACAGTGAACTAAAGCCCTAATATGAAAGCCTAATCCACCAAAAATTATGAGTAAGGTTAGGCCACCTACCTCCAACTCGCAGATCCTGATCCTAACAATTGGTTTGTCCACTACGATATCCACAAGATTTAGGGCCTTCTCCTCCTCTCCAAATTCTCCACAACTCACTATGCAAATGAATTGGATTTTTTTTTGGGGGGGGGAGGCCTTTTATAGGAAACACCCTAGTTTTTTCCCTTACCCATTGCAACCAAACCATAGCTCTATTTCACGAACCATAAGCAGTCCATTGGAAATATCTCGCCAAGTTATATAATGGGTCTCCCTTTGTTTTTAGTAATTTGACACTTCACTCGGAAACCATTTCTTCCATGAGGTGTCATTTTGCCGCCAATTAAAACTAAATTTATTCATATGAGTCGCCTATACTTTGGTACCACTTTGCCTTGGCACCTGTCGACTCATGTGTCATTTCTGTAATGAGTAAACATCATTTACACATTCTTTTAGCCCCCCCCTCGGGCCTCTCCCATGTGGTAGCATCATCGAGTCAACCTTGTTCAGAGCATCTGAGATGAGTCACCCTTGCATCTATGGAGTCTATGTCAAATCCCATTGAGTCTAGTTACAAAATTCCATACATCTTTGTGTCGCATCCATCCCATTGTACTCATATTTGGCCTCCTTCTCTACTGCTCCGTCTTTGCAAAACCCCCATTTGAGTCATTGATCATCCCCTATGGAACCGATTCATTCGCTACCAAGTCAACCATATATATCATGCTTTGGCAAGGGAAGTCGTTAGTCTACCACTCATCTTGTTTCCTTCCATCATCATCCCTCGTGTCAATCCATTAGTAACTCTACTATAATACCTCGTACCTTTGTTAAGGATTCCTCATTTCTTTAACTCTGGCGGGCCATCTTCTGTCGAATTCAGCACATTTATTCTGGAAGTATGGTCTAGAGGGAGATGCACCTTGGTTTCAACCTTCATCTTTGTTTGGTGCCTCAGATCAAGCAAAGGGAATCATCATTTCCCTTTGACTTGGTTGTTTCTCACATGCTCGACTCCAGCTCCTTATTGCATGATTGAGAATCGTACATTTGACGGTTCGTAGATCCAGATGATTGTCCTAGTAAGTCCCGAGTATGCGTGAGATGTTTCAGACCTCATTAGGGGGTGGCCCTTCAGGTAGCTTCGGACATGTCCAGATGTCCACAGATTTTGATCCAGCCTCAAATGCAGTTCCACGGATGTGAATGGTTTGGTTTTAGCCACATCCAGCACCCACATCATGCATGTCTCCTTCAGATGATCCATTTAGATCTTCAGAGCCCTTTCCTCTTTAGCAGGGCTTCTTTGGTTGCGATCCCCCCCCCATGTCAGATTGAGGGGCATTATGTCTCATGTACTAAGATATTATTGTATTCAGTCTTGAGCTATGTATTTCCAAGCACATTATGTATATGGGATTCATTGTATTATTTTATCGCCCATTGAAGCCAACATATCATGTATCATGTACTTTGTAACTCAGTCCCACATTTTTGGGCTCACCATTATTATTTGTACGTAGTTATCTCGATAGGTATGGGTATGCCTCCCCTACCTCATTTGAGATCGTGTACTCCAATCTAAAAGGAGACTTCTATTAGTTTAGTAGATATTGTCCCCTCCATTTTTGTCTGTCCTTGCATCGCTTCAAATATCTCTCCCTCTCTCTCTCTCCCCCTTTGGTGTGTCATGGAAGTGTAACCTACATTGTATTTCGGTCATAGGATTTTCTCCTAACACTCATATGTTGGGGGAAATCTATTATCACCAAAAAATGATCACCTATCCATTTCTAACTAGGTTGATCAAAATATACCATGTAGGATTAATTTTACCATAGAAAAATCACTTTCACCATGCAAAATAATTTATTAAACCATTTTTATTAAATTATTTTCCGATTAAAATAAAAAAAAAACCCATGAGAATAATTGAATAAATCATTATTTATTTAATTTTCTCTAGGAATAATTATTAAATCATTGTTTGATAATTATTCCTTGTCACATTTGACTAAATCTCCTAGGAATAATTAAATAAATCACTGTTTATTTATTATTCCTTATTTCCATTATTGGAAAATTGTTAAATCACTATTTAATAATTATTTCAATTTCACACCATTCTTAATCCTCGTGCAATAATTAATAAATCATTTTATTTTTTAATTATTTCTAAATAAAGATATTTAACCATTTTGAATATCTTTTCCCTCTCCAAAAAATATAATAAAGTATTCCTAACGGTTAGATCCTGATTTGATCAATATTATTTTATTACTCTCCATTTTCGAGATTAACTCAATACTTTGTTATAAATAGGATGATTTTCCATTCATTCTTCACCATGATCATTATCATCGTCACCATTATAGTCTCTTTCCTCTTGAGCTCCCATTTTAGCTCTCCATATTTTTTTGGGTTTTTCACATATTGAGAGAGAGAATTGTTTACTAAAGCATCAAGGACATCAAAGGACCCATCCCATGGAGGGGGATTTGCAGACCCTTTTTGCAAATCTCCTTCACTAGGTGTTATCAATAAAAGGTTTATTAATTTTAAAGTCTTTCCATTTGAATTATTGTGTTGGATATCTACATTGTTGTTTGTTGCTTTGGATCGTATAATCTGTTTTGTTAAAGATTTTCCAAATTTTATCACATATCTAAAGCGTAAGCTGCCACAAATTTTTGTTAGGGTCACATGTCACCTAGTGACTTAAGTGAATTATTTTTGGTAAACCTTCCAAGAAATTTTACAATAACAATAAGCCTACCTTCAGTGGTCCTCCCAAACCCTCTAGCCTGTGTTTGATTTACAAGCCAAGAGGAGGAAGTTTGAGATCCTCTTCTTAAGGGATGAGATCCTCAAATGGTGGGATAGGGGATCCACAAAGAGAGGGAATTATCTCCATGATGAGAGGGATCAAACTTGAGTAAGCATCATCTTGAAGCTTTTAGTTTGGAAATATTTTCCCAACAAATATTCTAGCATTTACCTTTTTATTTTTACTTGCGTTGACTTATGTGCACAGTATATAGGTTAAGAGAGAGCACACATTTGCACTGAATTTAATGGTCAAGTCTGCATATGCACATAAATTGGCTAGGGAACCACACAAGCAATCAAAAATATGTTTTTGGGCCTTGTAATCCAAAAATTTCATTCTCTTTGGGATTGTTTAGCTTCTAGTCTTGTAGGGGGGATGCTTTGGAACACTTTGATGGATAGCAAAAGATCCAAATTGATGGTCATTTTCCTAATGGAGACAAAATGATGTGTAACACTTATGATGTAAAAGGTTATGGCCTTAAAACAAGACTATTTTAATGTAATATATAACCATCTTATTTAAAAAAAAAAGTGATCCTCTAATTTGATATCCTAGGGAACATTACACTCTAGAAGCTTATCCATCATTGTTGGGACAAAACTATCAATGTTGGAGGATCCTTACTCGGACGAAAAAGGCTCCCAGTGAGCATAGGGTATAACCACTATGTTAAGAACTAACTCTCTATGAAGATGCATAAAAATGAGGAAAATCAAGGGCCTGGCATGTGAAAAAAGGTCAAAATCATAGGCAGATATGTACACTGAATATAAGGAGGAAATTAGGCTAATAATAGATTCCCCTAATACATGAGGTCAAAATAGTAACTGATGGTCGAAATAAATTATAAGAATTCTTCAAGATCAAAATGGGAGGAAGGAGCCATAACTATGAAACTGGATCAAAGGATCTTAAATGTTGGAGTCTCAATTCTGTTGATAACATCCACAAGATAGGCATACCCATGCTCAGTCATAAAAATAAAACTGAACATGGCTGCCAAACATACACTGTAAATCCATGACATGAAATGTGAAGACACAACCATGAAAAATACATAGTGGATCCATGTGACCAATAATAAAATATCATAGCCACCAACAAATACAGTGTGGATTTATTTCACAATATACATTAGTAGGACTATGAACACATAAGAGAGGAGGTGCCCTAGAGTAGTCCTCAAAGTACATAGATGATACATAACTCCAATGTAGCCTTGGAAGGGTGCCATGTAAGAGTGAGATGTCCCAAACCTAGGTTCTGCTACATATCCCCAATGCAATGAATCTACATCACATGAATAGATGTATTGATGTTGAGCATGGTAGAAACCATCTGATTACCGATCAATGAGGTGTACTGTTAACAGATGCAAGGGGACCCACCAATGATGAAAATGGACCCCAAGTTACCTAGCATAGTCCACTAAGTGTGAATAGATGAGATGATATCAAACACCCATAGACTCGACCGATCAGGAGCTAATGAGGAAAACCCAGTATTGATCATGAGGAAGCTTGCAACTTAGGACTGCAAGCTCTAAGGCACTACTGGTTCGTAGATCAAATTCCTATAACATGATCTAAAGTCGACAGAAGAATTTTCGTCGAAAGAGGGCCTTGATGTATCCCCCATCAATCAGCACAACACATATCGAGAGATGATGTGAATGGATGAAGTCATGATATGATGAAGTAAAACTGACATAGGTATGGTCGACACAAAAAGGTCAATGAGGATTGCAGATCGTTGAAATAGGCTGATACTTCCCTTAAACACATAATGGCACAACAAAAAAGTGACTTGGCAACATGACTAATGAGCACTACATGATATCATGCAACAAAACATGAGGAATTCAATCACATTCCATAATGACTAGAAGAGTAACCAGTAAGAGGAGTAGACATACTCATATGTATGGTGTGGCTCCTAGGCAAGCTAAATCCCAGTTATGAGATAGTAACTCAAATAGGTGCATGTTCAAGGGTGGTGTGACTGAAGCTTCAATTTTCACGACTAATAGAAATAAATGTTCCCTTTTCCATTTTATCTTCTTAGTCTCCTTCATGGTTTAATGCAAATGAAAGAGAAGACAAGTATACTTAATAGGTTCCTTTTTTGTAAAGTTTAACGAGGCTGAAAAAGAGATAAAAGTTCACTCGTACCTTTCTCACAGTTTATTGAGACTTCAGAATTTAAAAGAGATCACTCATCAACTTTCAATTTACTTAACAAGCAAGAAAAGGTGAAAATAACTCAACATTTTCATATATATTTTATGAGTTATGAGCCCCAAAAATGGATAAGTATATGGGCTCATTCAACCTCCTAATTCGACTTAATCCACCGTTCTCATTAGTTTATTGCATGTTTTTGATTATATTTATGCTAATAGAGTGAATTTGGTTAGTCATTATGCCAACAAGTCTAATGTGTGCTTTAAGCAATCTTTTTGGTCAATTTGGAGACAAAATCAAAGGTTTAAATTAGCACTTGGCAGCCAAATTCGTGGAGAGGATTTTAGGAAGGTGTCCCCTTCATTTATGGGCCCTTGCCTCGAATTCTCCACCATCAGCTTGGAGTTCAAGGGCCACCAAATCGATTATCACAAGGGCAGCCAAGCAAGTCAAGTAGGACTGCTGTTAACTACAAGTTTTGGGCAACCGAGTCCCTAAAGTTTAGGAGGAATGTTGGGGTCCTCAATTTGTATAAATAAGAATTCTTAGGGCCTCATTTTGGTGAGCCAGTAGTTAGTCACTTTGTAGGTAGAAGTTATCTAGTTTGTAGTTCGATTTTAGTCAGTAGATTAGCTTTGCATTTCAGCACATTTTCAAGTTTTCCTTGTGGACAGTTTTGGAATGTAACTATTATTTTGATCAATAAAGATGAATCCAGCTTTGCACCAGCTCTAAATATCTCTTAGGAGGATGTAGCTCTTGTGGTTGGGCCCATCTCAAGTGCCCAATACCTCCTTTGTTTACTTTCATGTGTCTTTGTTGCATTCTTAGAATAAAATCAGCTATTTTAGATTTAAATCTCGCTTTGTTATTTAGATTGCTTTTGATGGTTAAAGTAGCTTTTCATATTCAGATTTAGTTGATAGGTTAATCACAGGGAAGATCTTCAAAAAAAGGCCATCAAACACCTCTGATTTCACCTCTCCCTCAGTGGGATCAGGAGTTGGGATCAAGGTGACCTTGCTGCCACCAAAAACACTAGTTTGGTTTACCATGCAATCCTTAGTGTACTGTCTTCATTTGCAAAAGTTGGTTATGTGTTCAGATCTCTGAAATGTTTCATTGCATAGTTGATATAAATGGTTCTCTCTCAAATAAAGCTGTTGTTCATTCACTTTATTGTTAGTTAGATTAGATTAGCTAGGACTTTGATTACTTGCAAGACTTTGTTGATTCAGTTGAATGTATACGGTGCAGAGCATCTATACCACTCTTTCATCTACCTAAGCTTCATCAAAGCCATCTGCTCCATCTCCTAACTAGGTTCCTCGTGTCACATCTGTCCTCTTGCCCGTGTAACCCTACCTTTTTGTGCAATCATTGTTTCAACCTTCTTTGAGCCAATTTAGTCATCTACACCTTCTCACCACTCCATCCACCAGTCCCTAGGCCACTTCAGACCCCTATCCTACCTCCATATCCATTCATGCATCTTCCCTCACTCACCCATCCTCCAAAATCCAATTTTTAAACATCCTGTAGAAATTTCTGAACATCTTGTAGAAATTCCTGAACATCCTGTAGAACCCCTGCAGACTTCCTGTAGAAGCTCACAAATGAGGTTTCTTGATAGCCAAACTTTGTGAAACTCTTTGGAAGGGTGTTAGGGACTCCTTAGACCCTCTTTGAACCTTCCCAACCTCTTCCAAGCATTTCTCCTCCTTGATCCAACCCTGCACAGTCAAAGAACAGTGAAAGCATATGCATGATGAAACTGACGACTTAATCAAAAATACAAAAAGATGTTTTCTTCATATAGAGGTAGTCTAGACACATGTATTTTACCTTCATAGAAGTAATGGCATCTCTTTCAGTAATTTTCATTCTCTCCTTTGCATCAGTAGGACTAGCTGGTAGAATTAGGGTTTGCTAGGGTTTTTTTTTTCCTTCAGTTTTTCAATCTCTTTTTGCAAATAGATTAGCTTCCTTCGAGTTAGCTTTCATCCATCAATTAAAAAACTTCTTCTAAGAGCTCATAGAAGTTGGCTTAAGCTCCTAGCAGACTTGTGCCAGCTGACCAAGTGGCAGCTGCGGCAAGAGCTAGTACTTGTGCATACAGCACCATCGCTTCCAAGTTTGTTACGAACTACCGGGTTGATAAAAGTAAAGACGGGAGTCCCAAGGAGTTGCAACATTATTGCTGCAATACTGGAGCCCACCATCTTTTTGGCACATTGCCGGGGAGAATGTAACACTGAACCAACTGAAAAAAAACTCCATGTATCACCTAGGCAAACAACAATTCTTGACCCACAGGCAGACTTGTTTTAACTTTCCCTACTCCAAATAGTTTAATTTACCACCTTTTGAAATTTCATGCACGGGTATGGCGTTTTTCGAGCCTACCTCTCTCGGGACTCCCAATTTGTTGAAGAAAAATCCAGGCTTTTCTGCTCTGTAAGGCTTTGCTGTACTTTCCTGTAGAACGTCTTCCTGTAGAATGCTTTGCCGGCTTCTGAACGAGCCTGGGACACGGGAAGATTTTGAAACAGGTAGAAAACCCTGGTGGAGGATGACTAGTTAAGCATTTGATGCATACTTCAGTTGAGGATGTGGCAAGTGCAACTGAACAGCAGTTTGTGAGTTTCAGCCGAGCGTTCGTTAATTGCTGCTTGATTTGTGGTGAGGTGGAAAAATGTGCACTGGCTTTATTCGAACTGCAGTGATGTGATGAACTGCATGTTATCTTCTATCTATTAATCATTTGATGTCCTGTGCGCTGGAGTTCAACACGTCTACCACTACCTATGTTTTTCAAATTTCACGTGAACGACTATACACGTATGCTACGTGATTTTTGCCTGGATGAGTGCAATCGAATCTGGCTAGCTTCCTGGCTGAATCCCACCTTCTCATTCATTCATGCAGTGCTTAGATTAGATTCATGCAATAGAGGGATGAGTTTTAGTCACATACCTAGAAGTCGAATGTGGCTGCCGTGAGGTGCTGTGGCCTTTCATTTGCTGCATGCATTGGTTTCTGTGGTTGCATGATGACTTGGTGGTTGATTCATGGCTATTTTTTCTTGTGTAGGTATCCTCTGGCCGGATCCATGTTGCAGGAGCTGGCTTCACGTTCAGATCTGCACCCTCAAGCTGCTTCTGCTGAATTTTCACAGGACCGAAACTTGTTTTCGCCATTGCTCCCGAAAAATAGATCAGATCGATCTAAAACTTGCTAAGCATGTTCCTATCATCATGATGCACCTCCCATAGCAAAATTGCGATCAATGGATGCATAGATTTCGAGAAAAACGGAAAATGGTTTAAGGTTACAGAGATCAATTTCTCGGAAACCGTGCATTAGAATCGCCTGAAACTACTTGGGTAGGCTACTATCACCCATATTCATCTCCCCATCAAACAGGTTTTGAAATGGATGCACGGATATGGAGAAAATGCAAAAATGGTTGACGGTGATGGAGGCAGATTTCTTGGAAACCGTGCACCGTAATTGGTTGAAATTTCTCGGGCATGTTACCATTGTCCCTATAAAACTCCCCCTGTAACAATTTTGCAAATGGATGCATGGATTTCAAGCTAGGGAAAAAACAAATTCTGTTCTATGTATTTTTTCTTCAAAGCATTCTGCAAGTTTTTGCATGGAAAGAAAAACTGAGCTTGGGCTGTGATGCAGGCATGGAGATGATGGAGGAGGAGTTTGAAGATTGCAGGAGGACTTTTGACCCCTTGAGGAAGCTCTCATGTTTGCCAAAATACCTTTTTCAAATCCATTTCTATCTTCCTGTAGAAATCCTGTAATTTCTACAGGGACTTCCTGTAGAACACACAATTTTGAGGAAAGAAGCACAATGAGATGGAAAAAATGATTGAGAAGGGTGAGGGATGGAAACATGGATGCTTGCAGGCCTCATGGATAGATTCTCGGCCTTCAGGTCCTCTTCAGAGATCAATTTTGGCTCATTTGTAGGTTTTCTGTAGAAGACACAGAACTTCCTGTAGAAGACACAGAATTTCCTGTAGAAGGCACAAAACTTCCTTTGTCTTTGTTTTGAGTGATCCTCCTAATCTGCAATGTCCTTCTTGCAACCTGCAATTATTCAATGGAAATTAGCTTTATTTTTCTTTTCTTTTTCTCTTTTTTTTTTTGAAAAACAACTAGGGCGCCTCATGGAGGTTTTCACCTTAATTGCCTGCCCTGGGTGCCTCCAAGGGAGGTTTTCACCCAGGGATCTTATTCCCTTTTTATTTTCTCTTTTTTCTTCTTTTTTTTTCAACCCATTGACCGCCTCATGGAGGTTTTCAATCAATGAGCCAATCTAAGGTGCCTCCGAGGAGGTTTTCACCTTAGATTTTTTTTTCTCTTATTTCCATTTTTTTTTTCTTTTTTTTTTTCCTACCCTACCCTACTTGAAAAACAAAATCATTTTCAAGTGTAAGAATACTTCCAATGGAGCGATGTGCACATCGAGATTAGTGACGAAATGATGTGAAGGCTCGAAATGCATGCTTTGACAGGTATCCGATTTCAGAGACCAAATGATCTGACTTTGAAGGGATCAAACATAGCTGAGGAAGAGAGTACCGCTGCAACTTAGTGACCATCTGAAACCATATCTCAATATAGTTATAATATCCTTGGTCCTTTTGCTGATCTGGATCATGTTTCATGTCACCTTCTACCATGACTTTCTCTTCCTCTTTTTGCTGATCTTTCTCTTGAATACATGGAAGATTTGATGGTAACCATGAGGGAGCTTTCTTGATCTCTGCTTCTGATGTCTTCTCTTCATCAAGTGCAGCCCATGGTGCTTTGATCTCCTCTTTGGAATCTTATTTTGCCTTTGGTCCTTCAATGTTGTCAATATAATCTCTGTTTTGCAACACTCTTCCTGAGCTATGGTGAAGATCATTGAGCTCAAGAGGATTCATTTGGACATGTTGTGCCTCAGCTTTGCAATTGTGTTGAGCTGCTCCAATGGGCAGGTTTGGGAATGGTGGTACGGGTAGTTGAGTGGGGGTGTATATTTGAGATAGATGCAGATGGGGTTGTGGTTGGGCAGGTGGTGGAGGAAAATGAGCGGGAGGAGAGTTGTACTGGGGCCTCCACCCCTGATGAGGTGCATTCCACTGAGGTTGTGGCTGAGCATAAGAGTGAAACCAATGAGCAACTGGTTGGGCATAATATGGATCTATGAAGGAACAAGGAGGAGGTGTGAACCAGGAAGGATGAGTAGGGGGACCCCAAGAAGGCATGGAAGTGGCTTGATAGGGGTTATAATAGGTTTGGGATGTCTCTTGCATTCCCTGCTGTAAGGTATGGGTCCATGTGGCCCCCTTTGGTTCAGATAATAGAGTGGTTCAATGGCTCTTTTTGCCCTCTGATATGCAGCTTTGATTCTAGGCAAGGAAGGTCACTGATTCGTAGGATGGTATTCTTCACAGAAGAAACACACTTCTAGGGAGTGCATTGGACATTCGTTCCTAGGATTCTTTCTAGTGCACCTAGGACAAAAGATGACCAAATCCCTCTTGGCTTCCTCTTGCTTCCTTTGGATCTGCAGGGTATCCAATTGCATGGCAAGAAACTGCCTCATATCACTCTTGAAATCTTCCATCTGATTTTCAAATTCGTTTTTGGACAAGGTACTGCTCCCAACATTTCTGCTTGTAGCCATTTGCTCCAGAGGAATGTTTTCTTCTTCTTCTTCCCTTGAGGTTCTTCAAATATGTCTTGCTGTCCACCTAAGGGTTCTTTAATCACAACCATCGAAGAAGAGAGAAGGTTGGCTGTGTGAAGTAGTGGGGGTGTTGTGCAATCATTTTTCTGAATTATCTCTACTCCTACAAGGCATGAAAGGAAATCTTTTTGGTTGATTTTTGCTTTTTTTTCTTCTTGTACCTGCAAAAACTAAAATAGATTGAACTGTAACTAACTATCTTGCTGAAATGAAAATGTGGAATTTAAATGAAAGCAGGAAAGGACTAATCTATTTTTCTCAAATGAAATAGCAGGAATGAAATGCTAGGCTACGCTTGTGGAATTGAAGTTCTATTCTACGCTTGTGAAAATGAAATTGCGGAATTGAAATGCTAATCTATGAAAGCAGGAAATATCTACTCTACTTTTGCGGAAATGAAATTGCAGAATGGAAATGAAATAAACTACTTAGCAGAAGGTTGTAGTAGAAAATAGAAGAAAAGCAGCAATCACCAATGAGCATGAATAGATGGGAAAAAGAAGCTTGGGATTTTCATAAGTTTTACAAATCATGGAAAGAAAACCAAATTGGACTCATTGTTTTCATTGTTTAACGAGGATAAAAACAAAGCTAAAAGGAAGCTCATCCTAGAAGAACCAATGGTATAAGGGTAACAACTAGTTTTGGTATGGTGGAACTGCTCAAAGCATAAGGAGGCAGAGAGGTCGGTATAGAAAACCACTCATTGCAACAATTCCTCCAAGAAACAATAAAACACTAAGAAAAAGTGAATGGTCGGAAAAGCAGAGATGATAGCAGTGGAGAAATGAAGCCAAGGCTCATCATGCAAAAATAGGCTAATAAAATGTGGAAATAATGAGGGATAAATAATGGAATTATCCCGGGGTAAGGCAAGAAAGTGAGGAAGAAGAGTAGATGAGGCTCAATTTCTAAGTTATGGTCGGTTAGAAGGAGGAATTCCTAAAAGAAGATAAATGAGATATTGCATGGACACGAATATGACACATTGGTTCTAATCAGGATCAAAGAGGCTCTATTACCAAGCTATGACATGCATAAAAGAGAGGGGTTATTGGCGCAACTTGAAGGGGTTGGACCTAAGGCACAATGTTATACAAAAAATTTACCTCCTCATCAAATCAGAGGGGAAAGGCATGATAGCTGAAGAAAAGACCATAATAACAGGCCTTGATTCCACACTAACGCTAGTTGTACACTAACAACCTACTTTATAAAGCTTGTTACCAAGCATAAGGGTGTGTTAGTGACCCTACTAACTTAAGTTGCTAGTCAGGGGACAACGTTAGTGAAACTTGGTGAAGTTCCAAGGGTCAAAGGAATGAATTGACTCATAAATATCTAGATATTTGTTCCTAAAATTACTCAAGAAAATCAAGGAAACATCCAAAATCGACCTATTTGGAGGATTTCTAATCCGAAAGAAGGAGGAAAATGGGAAAGAGCTGAAAAGCATGGCAAGTTCATTTCTTTTGCCCTAGTGAACTCAAGGAGGAACTTGGCAACCCTAACTCAATTGCTACATAAGCAAAGCTAGGGCTATTGTGAAAGGGGTCAGAGCATTTGAAAGGATAGCCTACTTGACTATTGAGAATTGTCTCATATCATAAGAAGTTGGCAAGAAGGGGGAGAGAGAGAGAAGCTGGAGGGATAAAGGAAGGTTGATACAACAGATGGTTGTAATCACTCTTCCAACATTAATAGAAATGCAGTTGTACTGTCTACTCTGTGGTGTTGATACTATCATTCTTTCAGTTGTTTGTTCAATACCTATTAGCATGAGTAGCTTAGTTATATGCAATTAGATGTTCTTTTATGTATTCATGTATTAGTCATCAAAGTTGTATGCTGTGATTATGCTTGTCTCTTCTATGTGCAGGACTTGATCTGGAGCCGGCTCAAGGGATTTCCACCTAGCTACATTGTGCTCTCTAGCAAATATACATGGAGGCTTGAGGTAATCTCCTTCTCCTACTTTGGTAGTTAGTTATTGTTTATGAACACGCATGTAACTTTGTGACAGTTGCAAATAATCTTACAGTCTTCCGAAGGTCCCGAGAAGACCTTTGAGGGTATCTTCATTCTCCATACATCGTGCGTTTTATCCTATAGCAAAATTGACGACTCCACTGGGGACTATACATCTAGTTCCCAGTTTACCTAGACTCTTCTTGGTTCTCTCCTCCTTATAAGAGCTCCCTATACTTCTGCAATCCCTTTCTGACCCACGAAAAACCTTGCTACATCTTTCTTATATACATTCATTCTGAATCTGATCTTGAAAACCCTCTTTTTCACTGATTTCCCACACTAACGCAGGTTAGCAGGCTACACAGAGATTTATAAAGCACTGTGCTTGTTCATAAGGAGAATTAGTGGACCCATTTACTCTCTGTAGCCACTGTTACAAAGCGTTAGTCTCCCAATAGCTTGATTTTTAGCTGTGTCTGTAAGCCAAAAGGGATAGGAAGCTTTCTCATGGACTAAAAGAAGATTTGTAATTGCATTTTGCTAGCAAAATAGGTGTCGTTAAAAGTTTTTTTTTAGGAAATAAATTTTTTTTTCTTAAAAGCAATTTTTAGGAAAGAAACACCCACATTTTTTATTCATCCTTCTGTTTAGCTGGTTAAAAGCTACTCTATTTTGGTTTCAAGTAGTTGTGAAGAAACATTGGAAAGAAGTCTTTTGGTTATGCATGTGTTAAATGACTAAGATCCATGAAAAGCATATGAATATGTGAAAACCTCTCACTTGTAGAATACAACTTGTTTTCATCGAATTGAAAATTGTTTAAAGCATTGTTTTGTGCATGATTTATTGAGTGAGAGTATAATCACATTTCATACGTTAACTCCCCTATCGAAGACAGTAATCAAGTACACATAAAATTTACCTAAAATCAATCAGTAACTCTTTATTGAGCAAACAAACATTAGTGCAGGCTAGGATCTTGGGCTAAGCAGTGTGAGTAAACTGCCCAAGGTCGAAAACCAAACTAGTGTCATTAAAAGAGAGAAAAATTCCTTCTGCACTCATACTACTGGGACCACACCAGTAAAAGCGGAGTGAAATATGATACAACATCAGACTGTAAGTGAAGGTAGCCTGCCTTCTCTTACAACTCCTTTGGGTATTCTGTGTATTAGGGATCCCTTCGGGGATTTCAGAGCTGAGTCAGGGACTCAGGTATCCTACCCACACAGCGTGTTGTCTACGACTATGTCCCCCCCCGGTGGTGTTTGTGATCTGAGGTATCTTTAGTGGCCAAACATTTAGGGACTTACACAAGGTGACTGGGACGAGCTGTCCTGGTACCTAACATAGACGGATCTACTCTGTCTTTAGTTTTTGGGAGGGTGCTCGCCTTCACGAGAGTACTTGGCCCCTCAATCTGAGGTTCGGGTGAAGCTCTAGAGTAATCGTAATTATCTAGCCATCCTTCTCTGTTATTCATTGAGATACTGGGTTTCATCTCTAGTGATCGGTGCTTATCAGACAGGGTAATTTCCCTCTGTTTGCTTATTGATCAACTTAGTGTATTTTTTATATTTTTTAGGCACCCGAGTGTTATCATTTTGAGACTTTAACAAATATCACGATAAAATTTATTGATAAAAATTAACGGTCACTGTGGCTACATCCGGCCCTCGTCGTCAATCTAGATGATTGCTAGGACTTCCTCCACTCATTGTGGAAGATCCACCGAGCTCCAGTGAACCGGATTCCCCATCTTTGGGGAATCAGTCTCCCAGATCTCACTCAAGATCTGTTTGGACAACCGACGATTCAAGTTTGCCGGAGAATTTCTTTACCGAAGGATTCCTTCCTCCCTTAAACCCTCCGCTTACGAATCCGTCGGACCCAATCTTGGATCTCGCGGTACCTGTACTTCCTGCTCCGGTAGTTGGAACATTTCCATCTATCCCATCGACGACTAACGGGCGTGGGACTTAAGGGACACTTTTGGTCCCCCACCACTTCCCCAGTCGACAGTCACCACAACACCAGTAATGGCGAACCCCGCTATCCCATTTTTCCTAGGTACAACCACTCACATGACACCCTCTATGAGTGGAACCCATCCGATGCCAGGCTCCACCCCTATAATTTCAAACTACATACCTTCGACAAGTGCCACATACAGCGCTCCCTATAGCACTCAATGTGGCACTATGGGCATGGTTCCCATCTACGAACAATATGGTTAGTCTCCAATGTACAGTTCAAACCCTAGATTCATATACCTGGGGGGTTCCCAATATGCACATGCCGGTAGGGAACATAATAGTTCCCCCTCCATTCTCAAGCATGCATGGTCAGTCGCTAATTGACATGAGCATTCCTTATGTCAATCAAGGACAAATGGTTACTTCTATGTTGGGCGGGAATCCTCAAGGAGGTCCCAACCATTCCATGGGGACGCCCTACTCACAATTCAAATGGGTCAAGGGAGCACCGCTTATCTTGGGGGAAATTCTATACCCCGGCATCAAAATCCCCATGGAAATCCACTCTACATCACCATACCTCAAGGCAACTGCTACACCACACAAAGCATGTATTAATATTGGGAGCTAGAAGATGGGAGGAGCGTAAGGGTCCTCAAGTCATATGTCATGGCCATGGTTCAAGTCAGGGGCACCAAACTCTTTGCTTTTTTTGGCAACGTTGGATATACCTGACTTATACAAATTGACAAACGACCACATCTATCATAACTTACAATCGTCGTCGATCCCGCATAAGATACCAACAGACATCCATAAGTTCGATGGAAAGCAAGGGGAGGATCCGGGCACCCATATCCCCACCTACCATCTTTGGAGTGTTTCTAACTCCATGGTGGATGATAGTGTCCGGTTACGTCTTTTTCCCTACACCCTCACTGGCAATGTAGCTAAATGGTATATTGAGTTACCACGCGTGTCAGTAAACACCTTCCACGCTTTAGCGATGGAATTCCTAAGGCACTTCCAGCTACCCATCTACTATGAGACTGGGACAAAGATCCTCACTTCATTTCGTCAAGACACCGCCACCCACATCTCCGATCATATACATGAATGGAGACGTAGGCGGAGGTTAGTCAAAGCTCCCCTCCTAGACTTTCTCTTAACGGACTGGTTTTGCAAGTCCTTACTCCCGCAAATTGCTAGAGATGTCACTCTCGGTGGTGTGGTCACAGAAGACCAATCCATACGTCGTGCCCAACACTTAGATCTGATATATTCATAGTCTGACACTCTTTACGACATAATCCCTAATGCCCCTAGCAACCCTAATAATTCCACTACTACCAAATCAACTGCTCTTCCTACCACTGAGATAAACTCTATGCAATCTACACAAAATCTCAGTGGTAAAAAAAAAGAAGAATAAGAAAAAGATCGCTCCTTCTGAAGAGCAGTCAATAAAGCAGCAAAACCCAAACATAAGTCTGTTGCGCCTCCTGACGAGGAAAATGCTAAACCCGCCATATTTCCTTGCAAAATATTTGTTGAAGACCACATGACCTATCGTTTTGTGTGTCTTCAGGAATGCACAGAATACCTTGCTAAAATGGATACTGGTAAGACCTCCGTTTTCCTCAAAAATCCTTTTCCTGCTCAGCAGCAGCAAAACCTTATTGCAAACCAACCACAACCGGCAACGATGGTTCGCAACATCCTTCAGCTAGTGAAGGATCTTCTACCATTTAAACATTTGAAACAGTAGATCTACAAACATGAGCCAAATCATATGGAGCTCCTATCGCTCATGCAAAGGAACCTTCCTCAAGTCCAAACCCACCGCCACCCAATGATTTGCATATCGAAAGGCTGGTTGTGGACCTTGTAATTCGACCCCCAAAAGGGGCACTTCGACGCACAACGCATAATACATCTGCACGTGCCACCCAAAACTACAGCATTGTAGAAGACTTGGCGCAAGCGCCGTCGGCTATGTCGGTGCTCAAAGTATTACAAACATGCCCAACACAACGGAAAGCTTTGCTTTCGGCTATTGGTGGTATAGACCCATAGGATTCCATGCTTGCCATTTTCGACATGGTGGTTTCTCACCAACTTGCATTTCAAGTGCAAATTACTTTGAAAGGTAAAAGTATACACAGAACTATCATTGACGAAGGTGCTTATACCTGCGTCATGTTGGCTTCATGCTAGCTCGCCCTGGGTTCTCCAACCCTATCCCCATCATCGAACTCCCTTAAAGCTTTCGATGGCCACACCTTTATCCCAAAAGGTTACCTAGCTAGCTACCCCATCACTTTGTATGGGAAAACGGTTACGGTGGACATAGAATTCATAGACAAAAAACTCGACTATAATCTCTTGTTGGGTCGCAGTTGGACATATGCCATGACAGCGATAGTATCTACTATCTTTCACATCATCCTATTCCCATTGGATGGAAAGGTAGTTACAGTAGATCAACTGTCTTTTTACACCCCTGATTATTCACCATTACCAAGTAGCTCCGTACCCCTAGTAGGTGGTGTGTCTGACTCTTATGTCAGTATCGGTACCGGTTTACTGAAGGCTTCTTCCCTCATGGGTTGTTTCCCTCTTCAGCCACCAAAGGTTTCACAAATGGTCAATATGATTTCATCTATTCCTCATGAACAAACTGATCCATGGATCCTATCGGCTCCTTTAGACATTGACACATATGGGGGAAAAATGCCGCCATCGCCAGCTGAATTGGCTTACCAAGCCATTCAATTTGCATCGAATCTCCGGTCACTTTGGTTTCGGCCAACAGTACCACTGCCTGTCCCATAACCGCTCCTTCTTTTGATCCACTCAATCAAGTCTTACCTATGGACGAAGCTATTAGAGAGATCATGAGTTTAGAAGAGCGACCTTGGGAGGATTCACACCATCATGTTTCGATATCTGATTCAAACATGATGCCTCTTCAAATCCTGTCACCTGACGCACCAGAAATAGTTTCCTCACCATATACGACTATCCACACTTTGGACTCGGAAGGAAATAGGGGCAATATTTCAAAAACATTGCTCATCGATATTTCTATCATGACAGGCATCGTGGAAAACATACAGATTGGAGCCAATCACAATCCTGAGGAAATTGTGAGCTTCACCTACCCATTTAGGGACTTCCACAATGTTTTTCCTTGGTCTTATGAGGAAATGCATGGCATAGACCCTTCTAATGTCAAGCATGAGATCAAGAAAGATCGAGCATTCTTTTTATGGTATTTTTCTTGCTCGTTAATCCGAAAAATCCTCGAGTCTCCTTCTTCGGGCTCATTAAAATACCATGAAGAAGATTGAGCATTCTTTTTATGGTATTTTTCTTGCTCGTTAATTCGAAAAACCTCGAGTCTTATTCTTTGGGATCATTAAACTACTACAAAGACGATTAGAGCACTTTTTGGGATATTTTATTTCTCTTTAAAAAATAGAAACATCTTCGAGTTTTTCATCGTTGGGCTCATTAAACATATATGACGATGGTCTGAGCAACTCTTTTTCGATCTTTTTCTAGCTCATTAAACTGAAAAAGACCATTAGAGCATTCTTTTTAGGCGCTTTTTTCTTGCTCATTAAACTGAAAAAATCCTGAGTTTTGTCTTTAGGCTCGTTAAAATTTATAAAGATGACCCGAGCATTCTTTTAGGTACTTTTCTCGCTCATTAAACTGAAAAATCCTGAGTTTTTGTCACCGGGCTCGTTAAAAATATATGGCAGCAACAAGAGCACTTTCTTTTTTGGGACCATTTCTCACTCTTAAATCGAAAAATCCCTGAGTTTTTCCTCTCCTTCAGGCTCGTTAAATCTACGAAGGAGGAATGAGCAGTTATTTTACCTCTTTTTCCTCGCTCACTAAATTGAAAAAGATGCCTTGAGTTTTCTTCATTTGACTTGTTAAAAATTGATGAAGGCTTTGAGTTTGTCGTCATGTGACTCATTAAAAATTCATGACGAAAAACGAGTTTAGTTCATCTCCTCGTACTCGTAACAAAATGAGGTCGACATCTATTGAACATAGGTTTCTCTTTATCTGGATTCTATAGATTAACTAACGGAAAAGTAACCAATCCGGGTATACTATTAACCTTTTGTCTCAACCAGTTAACAATTATGACAAAGGGACCACCATGGAGTTGCTCTTTACGATATTTTCAGACTCTAAATATGAAAAGACCACCGAGTTGCCTAGTCTGGACTCTTTAAATTACACAGACAAGATATAGAGTCGCTCTTTTTGCGGTCCTTTTCAGACTCTTTAAATATGAAAAGATCGATGATTTTGCCTGTCTGGACTCATTAAACTAATCAGATAGGGTAGAGAGTCGCTCTTTTTGTGGTCCTTTTCAGACTCTTTAAATATGAAAAGGTCGATGAGTTTACCTGTCTGGACTCATTAAACTAATCAGACGGGGAAATTGGATAGTACATTTGTATTCTGTATTAGAAAGCGTGGTTTGGCAGCAGTCGTTCCCTTGAACATGGCACTCCCTTAGATAAACCTTCCTTGTGACGACCTCTCAATATGAACCATACCATCCTATGAGTTTAGCCTATATACCCTGATGATTGCATCTTTGTATCCTAACACTCTTTGGTGTTCATGAGTCTAGTGCTGTCTGGTTAAAACCATTGTCGTGCCTTCTATTGTTCAAGGGTTAACCTTTTGTTTCCTCCATCAACCCATCAAGCATATCCTTCCATCATGCCCTCTGTTGTTTAGACCCAAATGCTCAAAAGATTCATCAAAAAACAAAATCATTCTTGTCCCATTTCATGTCGATTGATGTAGGACACATTATTGCCTACCTTTCAACAGGTTTCTTCCTATCGACTTCAATAATCTATCTAGGAAGATAACCCAAAAACACATTCAGTGCCTTGGTACTTGCGGACATTAGTGGCAGGTTGCCTTGTGTTTGATCAGGGGTTCTCATTATTGGCTCCTAGTTCAGTGATTCTATGAGTGTTCGACGACAAAGTCATCGTTCACACTCGTTAGATTATAATGTGCATCTTGGAGACCATCACCATTATCAGTGGCCTTCCTTGTGTTTGTTAACGATCTCCATTATTGACTGGTAATCAGATGATTTCGTGCATGTTTGACGTCAACGCATATATTCACATGTATCGATCTATGCTGTTCGGTGAAGCGGAAATCAAGACCTTGGGTAGAGGCTTACATCATTTAGCCTTGTTTCCTCTCCCAAGCTGCGGATATTGTTTTTTGGAGACAGCTTATCAGGATGATTCTATTATGACACCAGATCCACATTGTGCTTATCGGCAGCCAGTATCGTCATATCTCTTTAGAGAAAATCACTTTGACATAGCTACTGAGCATGGGAATGCCTGACTCAAGACATGATTTTAGTAGTTTATATATATGTGTTGTATCAGGTTTCTTATACCGCCCGAGACTTCAATCCTCTCTCTCTTTTTGAAGGAAAATTACAGTTAAATTAAAGTATTTCGGCCATCGTTGTAGCCTTTGATCTCATACTTTAGGGGGCATCTGTTATACAACAAATTGACCTCCTCATCAACTCAGAGGGGAAAGACATGATAGCTAAAGCGAAGACCACAATTATAGGCCTTGATTCCACTCTAACGTTGGTTGTACACTAACAACCTGGTTTATAAAGATTTTTACCAAGCCTAAGAGTGCGTTAGTGACCCTACTAACTCAAGTTGCTAGTCAGGGGACAACATTAGTGAAACTTGGTGAAGTTCCAAAGGTTAAAGGAACGAATTGACTCATAAATATCTAGATATTTGTTCCTAAAATTACTCAAGAAAAGCAAGGAAACACCCAAAATCAACCTATTTGGAGGATTTCTAATTCGAAAGAAGGAGGAAAATGGGAAAGAGCTGAAAAGAATGGAAAGTTCATTGCTTTTTCCCTAGTGAACTCAAGGAGGAACTCGGCAACCCTAACTCAATTGATACATAAGCAAAGCTAGGGCTATTGTGAAAGGGGTCAGAGCATTTGAAAGGATAGCCTGCTTGACTGTTGAGCATTGTCTCATATCATAAGAAGTTGGCCAGAAGGGAGAGAGGGAAGCTGGAGGGGTAAAGGAAGGCTGATACAACAAATGGTTGTAATCACTCTTCCAACATTAAGATAGAACTGCAGTTTTATTGTCTACTCCGTGGTGTCAATACTATCTTTCATCCAGTTGTTTGTTCAATACCTATTAGCATGAGTAGCTTAGTTATATGCAATTAGATGTTCTTTTATGTATTCATGTATTAGTCATCAGAGTTGTATGCTGTGATTATGCTTGTCTCTTCTATGTGCAGGACTTGATTTGGAGCCGGCTCAAGGGATTTCCACCTAGCTGCATTGTGCTCTCCAGAAAATCTACACGAAGGCTTGAGGTAATCTCCTTCTCGTACTTTGGTAGTTAGTTATTGTTTATGAACATGCATGTAAATTTGTGACGGTTGTAGATAATCTTACAGTCTGCCGAAGGTCCCAGAAGACCTTTGAGGGTATCTTCATTCTCCATACATCGTGCATTTTATCTTATAGCACACAATGATGGCACTGACGATCAAACATGCAATGAAGATGACGAGTATGACCTACCTCTAAATCTTAGGTTCAAGAGAAACGTACCTAAGGTCCAATGGATGTTGCAATGAAAATTCCATCTTGTCATGTAAAAGGAATCCAAAAATACTAGACCCATGATTAAATCACATAATGAAAGCAATAAAACATAGATTAGGTAAAAACAAGACCATATATTTTTTATTTTTTAGGTTTTATAATTTTTTTTGGATTTTTTTGCAAATATGATGTACTATAAAAGTTCTCACATAAAAAACCAAACAAAAGGGAGAAAAAAAAATTACATTCACTCCTATGCACAATATGTACAAGCATAATTCAGTATAATAGGTCACGTCAAGGTGTGCCCACTACTGGGCACAAGCGAAGGATTCCCATACATGAACTCATGGAAGAGTGGAGGTACTATATGGCACACCATGAAATTTCCATGCCATAAAGAGTTGAACTTCTCAATTCTTAAAGGTTGATGATTCCAGGGAAAAAATAGAACCATAGCATGATTGAGAATGACCTAAGGACATATTGTAACACACCCCCTCATAACTCTTACCAAAACACTGGTTAAAAGGAGGTGGTTATGATGTTCACCCAAGATCCATGGTGACATTATGGAAATGGGGTCTAACATTAGAGAAATTTTGAGGTCTAAGATGGGTATCCTAAGGAATATTATAAAATCGTACTAGAAATAATAATAGAATATTAGATTACCTCATCAAGTTTTGGAGGGAAAAAAGAAAAAAAATATTTTTTCAACTTATATCCTTATGATTTTACTCAAATTTTGAGTGGGATCACTCATTGGATGTGGAATTTAATTTTCCATCCAAAGAGTACCCATGTTGCATACTTTCGATGGACCTTGCTACACGAGAAATGGAAATACATGAAAAATGTGATTGCAATAATGTTTTTCATGTATTTCACATTTTTTGTTTAGTAAAGTCCATATAAAGTATGCAACAAGGGTACTCCTTGGATTCAAAATTAATTTTTTCATCCAATGAGTGCTCCTGCTTGAAATTTGAGTAAAATCATAGGGAGATAAGTTGAAAATATGAGTTGAAAAAGTAGTTATTTTAATCTTTTTACCTTCTTACTCCAAAATTGTGAATCATCCCCGATGGTTGACATCATCATATTGAATCCTATTGGTTCTTATAAATTTTATTTTTTCACTACTACATATAGCCCTAAAGTGCAACGACATAGTCCGAAGGTATGGCCCATAGTATTGCAGAGGTCAAGAAAAATGTCATTTTTTTAGTTTTGATGCCCATGTTCACGCAATTATGGCGACATATTTTTTAGGAGTCATAATTGCAAAAAAATATTTCTAAGGCATCTAATTGTGACACATTACATATTTGGTTGCAAGTGTAATGAACCCCTTTATTGTTGCAATTGTGACGAAGGACATATATTGTTGAAATTGCAACAACTAATATATATATATATATATATATATATATATATATATATATATATATATATATATATTAATGACCCCTGAATACCACATTCTTTTTAAAGAAAAAAAAAAGTGTATATAGAAACAAACTGACACTTCAAATATGAATATCTTATGTATTCTATTGTCAATATGCTTCCACAACTATTTCATGCAAACATTCTCCTTGAAATCTGAATATCTTATATATTTTATTGTCAATATGCTTCGACAACTATTTGATGCAAACATTCTCCTTGAAATCTAAATATCTTATGTATTCCACTGTCAATATGCTTCGACAACTATTTAATGCAAACATTTTCCTTGAAATTTTCCCTTTTTCCTTATGATAAATCTTATTCCATTTAATCTCCATTGCACAAGTTTCTTTAACCTAATTAAATTTGTCCCTATCAATTTAGTTTATTCATAATTTATATTTCATACATTTATAAGATAACTATTTCTTTCCTAATTAAATTTGTCCCTATCAATTTAGTTTATTCATAATTTATATTGAAATTTTCCCTTTTTCCTTATGATAAATCTTATTCCATTTAATCTTCTATTGCACAGGTTTCTTTTCAATATACTAACCTAATTAAATTTGTCCCTATTAATTTAATCTATTCATAATTTATATTTTAAATTTGTCCCTATTCATTTAGTTTATTCCTAATTTATATTTCAATTCAATTTATTCATAATTTATATTTCATTTAGTTTATTCCTAATTTATATTTCAATTCAATTTATTCATAATTTATATTTCATGCATTTATAGGATAACTATTTCTTTCCTTTTGTCCCTATCCATTTAGTTTATTCATAATTTATATTTCAATTCAATTTATTCATAATTTATATTTCATGCATTTATAGAATAAATATTTATTTCCTTTTGTCCCTATCCATTTAGTTTATTCATAATTTATATTTTAATTCAATTTATTCATAATTTAATTATATTTCATGCATTTATAGGATAACTATTTATTTCCTTTACAATGGTATTGAAATATGACTTATTGAAATATGACTTTTTAGATATAATAATATTTCTTTGTAATATGACTTCGAAATGTGACTTTTTAGATATAATAATATTTCTTTGTAATATGACTTCTTAGATATAATAATATTTCGTGTAGTTTATTCATAATTTAATTGAAATATGATTTATATGATTTGTTAGATATAATAATATTTCTTGTAAGAATATGACTTCGAAATGTGACTTTTTAGATATAATAATATTTCTTTGTAATATGACTTCTTAGATATAATAATATTTCGTGTAGTTTATTCATAATTTAATTGAAATATGATTTGTTAGATATAATAATATTTCTTGTAATATGACTTCTTAGATATAATGATATTTAATATTTATTTCCTTTGCAATGGTAACATGACTTCTCAGAAGTAAGAATATTGGTTGTTCTCAGAAGTAAGAATATTGGTTGTATAAATAGCGTAGATAAATATGGTAATAACATAGTGAAGATTCTTCACTATAACCTCGATGTTCTCATGCATTTATAATTAGCGTTTATCAACCTTTTTGTTATATGTGTTTTCAAACATGGCTATTTATTGGTTTATTACACAATTCTATTTATTGATGTGGGATTTTTCTTTGTTATTTTTACATACGCTTTTCCGGTGGTCTCTGGAGTGTTGTTCTATGAACAATGGGTGGGTAGGTGTAACTATGGGACGTGTATGGATTTTGTACTCATTTCATTATTCTTGTTATGATTTGGTGTATCTCGGTGAAGACGACGTGTTGTTGTTGTTGTTGTGTGTACTTAGTTATATTTGTAGTGATTACATAATCTTTTTGAGTACTTGTAATTTTAATAGCAGCGTTGAACAAGCGGGATGATTTTTCATTCGATAAACTCCTTAGGGTTCCAAGAACAATTTCTTTTCTCTTTCGAACCCTTTTGTCTAAATTAAATTATACTGTTGTGTCAATATGATCATTGATTAGTGTTATGGGGCTTTTGCTTCATAATATTTCTTACAAAATCTTCTCTGTCGTGCTGCATTCTATTTTGGAAAGTTATGTTCTCATTCACATCTATAGTCTCTGTAAACTTATTAATGATTAGTGGAAAATTTTCCTTTAGTTCCTGGATACGACCACGAAATATATATATAATGATCATTTATCATTTTTCTCAACAAGGAGAAACTCTGAGTAATTAATTTCTGCAACTAATCAATGTAATTATCTACCCTCTGTTCCGATGTTAAATTTCATCATTTTTGTATTATTATTTTTGAAAAGTTTCTAATCAACACCATCAAATTTTCCGTGTGAGTTTCTACTAGATTTTGTATTTACTTTCCTATTCCCACAACTTCAAGGCCTATACTTGGGCCTTCTAATGATTAGTCATCTATTTTGAGTCTCATATCTAGGTAGCTATTAATCATGCAATTTTCCTGTTTTTTTACCTGTAAAATTATTTTCCCTTTTTAATTCACGAGAAGTTACCATTTAAAAGAAAAATCTCTTTCGCCTTGAAACTAAGTATTTTATTAAATTTATACAATTATAGTTTTGTATTGGGGTTTTGATTGTTTGAACCCACTGTTGGCTATTTTTACAAATTATATTCAACTGCATCGCATTTTACACAGACCTGTAGGTAATCTATTCTTAATAAGCTTGAATGCAAAGGGGTATCAGAGAACTTTGACCTCTGTTATGTATATCGAGATACACACATACTTTGTCACATATAAGAAATATCAATGACTTACATTCATAGAAATTGTTTTGGGTAATTCAGTTTTGTACTGTCGTAATATTTTTTTTAATACTATTCACTGTGTTGTTTTTCTGCCTTCTCAGGGATTTTCTCCGAGTTGTTAAGGAATGAACTTTTTCCTTTGATGTCTCCAAACCCTTGGGGTTTAATGTTTCTTGATTTTGTCTCTTCTCTTCACAATTTGGAGTTTGACTATTATTAGAAGGTTTCATGCCTAATGTTCAGGGGTTCCACCCACGAACTGTACTCACATTCTGATGAGATATTTCTCTATTAATAGTTGGAAATTTCCTATTACAAACTGTACTCACATTCTGATGAAATATTTCTCTATTAATAGTTGGAAATTTCCTATTACAAGCTTAATATTCATTTTGTGAACTTTTACACTTGTCAATAAATATATATTATCTTTTATAATTATTTGTTTAAGAAGGACTATTTCATCTAATCCAAACTTTGACAATTTTGCCAAAACATCTTCAATTTATTAAATTAGTTAGTTTATTTCATTTATAAAAAGAATTTCTTTGTGAAGGAATTGTCTGAAATATTTCCATAACTTGTTCTTTTCTTTTTTGTTTTGTACTATAATTTTCAAATATAATTTCAAGGATATTATATGTTATCTTTAGTCTTATCGAACTGTATGTGAAGTAATTTTTCTCTTTCTACAAGTATTTTTACCTATGTCACTATTAAATACTATTTACTATATGTAGTCTTTTGATTACTTCAACTACATTGTTAATAAAGATCGAAACAAAAGAATTCCTCTACCAATGTTTTTTTTTTTCAAACAATAAACATTCTACTATAATAATTCTACCTTCAATTTCTCATTCAACTCTAAGAATCCAAAATTTAAAGAAGGAAATTTCACATACTCATACCAATTGAGTAAATAGCTATTCCATTCCATTTTCATTTTTGTACTGAGAATGAAATTCAATTCAAACTAAAATTCTTTGTGTCCTTTAATTTTTTCTTCTCTTCAGTCTCTCAATTCTCCTCTCTCAGGAAATTATAAGACGAAATCCATAAATTTCAGAGATATTATCCATCTACCACTTTTTGGTGCTTAGTAACTACCTTCACCTCATCAATAGGTGGCAGGTAGTTATCTTCTCATTAATGATCTCTTGTTTCCCCACTTCTGAAGACATAACCTTGTCTTCTAGGAAACATTAAATTAACCAACATATTAGTTTTAAAATTAAATCTAATCGCCCAGATTAGATGCCTTATTAGGTCCCTATACTATTAGTGTAACCCCTTATTGTTATTAGTACAACCCTCTTATTATATTGTTGTGCCCATGTAGTCCCCATATTGTTATTATTGTGCCCCATAGAAGCCCACTATTGTTATTATTGTGCCCTTACATTATTATTGTTATGTCACTAATTATATTATGACCCCTTAGACTCTTATATATAGAAATGAGGTCGTGTCATTTGTATCATCGAATAATTGTTCATTTGTGAAATGTAAAGGAGGTTTCCACCTCGAAAACGCTGATTTCTAAGGCGTTTATCTATCTTTTCTATCTTTTTGTGAGTTCGTTTCATAACATTTGGTATCAAAGTTTTGGATTCTAGGGTTTCGTTGCTCCAAACAGGGCATTGTGGCATTTATGCTATAACGTTTTTTTTTGAGACGTTTCAAAAGCTAAAAAAAACCCATTTGAGACAACATATCGCTTAATCTCGGGTCCGAATTTCAGATCTTGTCTCGCTATATTGTCGGAGATATGATCTGAGGAAGTTGGGGTTTTTGCAAGCTCCATAATTCCATCTCAAACAGGACATCGTGGCATTTTCGCTATAATTGTTTCTCTACAAAGTTGTAGACTCTGAAATTAAAACCCATTTGAGCCGAAAACTTGGTGAAGCTCGGGCCCAGATTTTAGAGCTCGTTTTATTGTATTTTTGGAGATACAGTCCAAAACATTTAAGGTTTCTGCAGGCTCCAGAATTACATCCCAAATAGGTGACCATGGGAAAATCATCATAACTTTCTCTTTGAGCATCAGATTGAAATTTCATAAGAAGTTACAGAAAGAGGGCGAATTGTAGTTTTCATTGTATTTGTTTCAGGTCATGAGGTTAAAAAAGTGACGTGTGGAACTTCGTACAAGTTCTCTCTACTGAACTAGTCTATAATCAGGTCATCGTGGGAGATTTGACATAACTGTTCCTTGCAGAATCCAATCTTGATCCGACTTGCGGGGTTAGAAAGAAGACTCAGAGGGATACTGCAGGTAGAAATTTTAGAACTTGGAGATCTAAAATCACAGAGTTATAGTCATTTCAAGATCGAGCTCCTAAAATCAAGAAAAGGTGATATGAGGAAGTTTGATGGCAATGATCCGTTAAATTGGATACTATAGATGGAGCAATATTTTGATCTACATGAGGTGCAACTGTTACAAAAGGTACATATTGCATCTTTATATTTAGAACCGAATCAAATTTTATGGTATGAAGGGCTTTGTTCTCGTAAACCATTTGTCACATGGTCAATTTTCATGAAAGAAATGATAGCACATTATGAGGATACAAAGAGAAACACTTTCTTTAGCCAATTGATAAATCTCAAACAAAAAGGTTCAATGGCAGAGCATATTGAGGACTTTCAAAAATTGAATATAAGGGTAAATGATATTCCAGAGAAGCAAAGGATTGATGTCTTCATAGGGACTTTAAAGGATAACATTCAACATGAGGTTCGTCTCTGGGAACCCGATTCATTGGAGAAGGCATTCAGGTTGGCAAGAAAAATTGAAAGCGAAATTATGGAAACAAGGAATCCCACCACTCACGACTATAATTATGGAAGTGTTTTTTCTCCTAGCCTTCCACAACCTACAAGGCTTACACCACAACAATTGGAAGAAAAAAGAGAAAAAGGGCTTTGTTACAATTGTGATAGCAAATAACTAAAGGTCATAAGTGTGTTGAGAAGAAATTATTTTACATAAATTATGAAGAGGAAGAAGAAAATGATCAAGAAACATCAAAAGAAGATGATATACACCAGGAACCAACCATAGATAAAGAAGAAATGAATCCGATCATATCTTGTAAAGCATTGACAAGAATTACCACTTCTCAAACTCTCAAGATAGAAGGACATATCAAGAAGAAAAAGGTTCGAGAAGTGAAAGATCACATCAAGAAAGAAGAAATGAATTCGACCATATTTTGTAATGCATTGGTCAGAATTACCACTCCTGAAATTATTAAGATAAAAGGACATATCAAGAAGAAAAATGTTCAAGAAGTGGAAGATCACATTGAGCATCAAGAAATGAATTTGACCATATCTTGTAATGCATTCAAGGAATTTACACTCCTCAAACTCTCAAGATAGAAGGACATATCAAGAACAAAATATTCAAGCAGTGAAAGATCACATCGAGCATCAATAACAAGTTCTCCAACTTTTAAAGGATAACGCCACTTTGGTGCAGAATCAAATGAAACAACAGGAAGATCAACATCGCAGTGAAAGAAGTTTTAATGTAGCTGACTGGGCATTTTTACGGCTACATCTCAAGCAAGCTATTTAGGATAAGGAAATGTTGGCAATACAACATGCATTTAAGAAATGGCAACCTTACCTAATGGGAAGACACTTCAAGGTAAAAGTGGATCATGATAGTCTTAAATACTTTTTAGAACAAAGATTATCTTTAGAAGAACAGAAAAAATGGGTCACAAATATGTTGGGATATGACTTTGAAATTATCTACAGAAAGGGAAGAAAAATGTTGTTGCAGATGCACTCTCAAGAAAGGATGAGGATGTGGAAGCATTTTTTTTTGCTATTTCTATTATCCAACCAAATTGGATAAATGAAGCAAGGGAGGAATGGAAGAAGGATGAAGAAGTGTGGCCACTGATTCAAAAGTTGCAGAAGATCCTAGTTCAAACAATATTGCCAAAACTTGATGAGGAAGGAAAAATCATGTTGGAACCTGGAGCAGTCACAGAAACAAGAACCCGACAACTAAGAAATCGATCAATTTCATAGTATCTCATCAAGTGGAAGAACTTACTCGCTGAAGATTCCACATGGGAGGACAAGAATTTTATACAGAAGCATCAAGAACTACTCAATCATTGAGGGCAACACCTTTTGAAGGAGAGGGGCATGTTAGGTCCCTATACTACTAGTGTAACCCCTTATTATTATTATTAGTACAACCCCCTTATCATATTGTTGTGCCCATGTAGTCCCCATATTGTTATTATTGCTATTATTGTGCCCCATAGAAGCCCACTATTGTTCTTATTGTGCCCTTACATTATTATTGTTATGTCGGCTCTGATTATATTGTGACCCCTTTGATTCCTATATATAGAAAGGAGGTCTTGTCATTTGTATCATTGAAGATTTGTTCATTTGTGTAATGTAAAGGAGGTTTCCCCTTCAAAGAGGATGATTTCTAAGACGTTGATCTATCTTTTCTATCTTTTTGTGAGCTGGTTTCATAACATGCCTAGGACTTGCTGATGGATAAAATTATTTCTAAAATAATTGCAACATTTTTCCTCTTTCAACTATCTGTACTTCAACCATTAGTTTTCCAAGTTTTTAACCTTTTAGTAGCAACTGTACATTAATTATTATCAGCGATATTTTTTATAATTAAATATCTATTTGTCTTTCTAATGTAGCACACTAACTTAAAAATTAAACTAATATACATGTAATCACAATGAAGTCCTTTAAGCTTGAGGTATATATATATATATATAATGTAAATATGTAGCGACAGTCATTTAGTGCATTTCACAACCTAAAATTTGCAAAAATCATAAAACATTAACGCTAACATGATATCCTGATATATTATCATTTATGTTGGATTTGGAGATGTATTATACATCGCTCATGTCTCTATGAGGTAACATCCATGCAGTGACATCATTCTAGTGGCATCATTACACTACATAAAGGGATCAAATCACAAAGTGGCATCATCACACTACCTAAAGGGATCACATCATAGAGTGGCATCATCACTCTACATAAAGGGATCATGCATTTCATAACCACCCATCTCGAAGGTTGGTAGTATCTCTACAAAAGCTTTTCTGACTTTGTAAGAGAATCAAAGACCTCACCACACCACTTGGGGATCCAAACCCACTTGGAGAAGCCGATCGCACCACTTGGAGATCCAAAACCTACCACTTGGAGATCGAAACCCCTAGACAATGAGACAAAAAAATGGTAAGACTAGGGTTGTTTCTTGCTTTTCTTGCTATTATTTCTTCTTGTCATGGAACTGTCAAAATACTTGCAACTTCACCCTGCCCAAAAACCCCAAGAAACCCCAAGGGATTGTGGCATGATATTAGGCATTAAGCTTATTATTTGTTTGAAGTGTCGCTTGGAGAAGAATGTGACATATTCCTTGCATGCAAAAACCTTGTGAATAACTCCTCGTTAGCTATATAACGTGGTAGAGATATTCCATCTGCCTTATCTTCCTCATTTCCTTCACAAAATTTGTAAAAATAAGAAGTATAAATTCAAACCATGTTTGTAAATGGCTCTATGAATGGTGCATGTTTCAATAACTCATGGGATCTTGAATTTTCACTTCCAACCTGAGCATATAAAATTCCATCAACTGCATCAGGAGCATGAAAATAATTTGGCGATGTAAATGCATGCCTACAACTCAAGTCTTGCACTTGTGCCAAGGTTTCAGCTGCTAACATGCCAACTCTATCTTAGATAGATTGTAATGGAAATAATTTTCGATTTTTTTCATATGAACAATCTTTTGAGGTGTAGAAGTCTTAGAGGGGATCACCCATAGAAAATTCCACAATGTCTCTTTTAAGATTATAGCTAAAACCTTGACATATTATAATGGAAGAGGATTATGTTGCTCGTAGAACTCCGCGACATCAATAATCATCAACATATACCTTTATAATGGGTAGATGAATGAAATAGGAAACAACCAAGAATGAGCATCGACTGGGAAAAACTATACAAAAGCCTTTATATATGGCCGCCTTTGGATCATGTGACATCATTTCATGTAGTTACAAAGAGTATGGATGAGTTCAATTATATATTCAAGTCCAGTGATGACATTCTCAAGCAGTAAAATTGTGATAGAAACTTGCAAAAATGCATAAGGTGTAGTGACAACTATTGCTACTTTTATAGATGTCCCTTCCGTTAAAGTACTATCACCAAAACCAGAGATGTATCCATATAAAAAACATCACCATTTGTTTTAAAAAATTCTAAATCCTTTCTCAGAGTTACCTAACCCGCATCTTCTTCCACATCCATGTCATAGTCATAATCAAATATTTTTTCATTTGAAGTCTTAAAATTATGTGGTATCCCCTACAAAATAAATATTGCACAAGTTGTAATGTTCATGGCCTTAGGCAGAGTACAATTTGGTTAAGATTAGGCAAACACAACTACATCCAAGACATTACATTACCAGGACATTACCACTACCATTCCACATATGTGTTAAAATGAATCCCATGTTATCTTACTTTTTCACTACAATTGTATCACTAGTGTGTTTTAACATTCCGAGGAAAAAAGACATGTTTTCTTGCTCTAGTTGTTATTGCATCCCTTCATCAAGTGTGATTTAACTTTCTAATGCATTTTCAACTACAACTAAGTGTCTAAATACTAATTTTATAGTTAATAATGGTAACATGGATGTTCATTAAAGTAAAACATTGTGCCTATAGGATCTAAGAGGTAATTCACTATTTGAGGAGTGCTCATCATCAACTAGATTCATGTTAAGGTTCTTGAAGCTTACTTGCTTCACTAGAAGCTTCTTGGATGAGAATGCCTTTGTTTATGCTTCTATCACTCATTATAAATAAGCAACTTTTCCACAATATATTACACTATGAGTTGGTTCACTTCCATATGTCTTCAATACCTTCATTCTCTTCCAAACACTTAATTTCATGCATGGTTATGCAATTTAGTATTTATTAGTCAAATTCATATTTGATCCAACCTATACTTCCTTAGATTTTTAAGTTTCTTACTACCATGGGACTTACTATTATGATCTACTTGTGAATCCCCTTTTTCATGTTCATCATCAGTCTTCAATGTGACATCCATCTTGTTTGGAATTTAACACGACTTTTCTGAATCATGTATAATTTCTTTTCTGGATGAATTCACTTAGTTTATTCTAGTTAGTTTGATAATGAGACTTGATGGTTGAGAAGAATGTGACATATTCCCTGCATGAAAAAACCTTGTGAATAACTCCTAGTTAGCTAGATAATGTGGTAGAGAGATTCCATCTGTGTTATCTTCCTCATTTCCTTCATAAAATTTGTAAAAATGAGAAGTATAAATTTGGACCATGTTTGTAAATGGCTCTAAGAATGGTACATGTTTTAGTAACTCATGGACTCTTGAATTTTCACTTCCATCCTAAACCTAGAAAATTACATCAATTGCGTCAAGAGCATGAAAATAATTTGGTGATGTAAATTCTTGCCTACAATTCCAGTCTTGTTGTTGTGCCAAAAGTTCAGCAGCTAAGATGCCAACTCTCTCTTAAGATAGATTGTAATAGAAATATTTTTTGATTTTATTCATATGAATAATACTTTTAGGTGTGGAAGTTTTAGAGGGGATCACCCATAGAACCTTCTTATTGTCGCTGCGACGAACACCCTCCAAAACTTTTCTTACACTTGAGTTTTGTAGTCTACTGAGGATCTTAAAATCTGTCATTCTATGGTCACTTCGTGGTCATCTAAGTTTTTTGTAAAGTATTAAGTCTTCTTCTAAGTGTCAAAGTCACTTTCTCACACATGTTTTGTCCTGAATGAATTCACAAACACACTTATTTCTGTGCAAGTTTAGATAGGCATGGTGTAGCTCTTTGTTAGACAGTATTTTGTCACACCTCTTGCACTTCCCTGTGACATACCCTAAAGTGTCCAAAACATGACCATGATGTAGTGTAATCATTCATATATGCAGCTCAGATCCTCCCTAAGGCATTGATTGGAAAATGCCTTGAGCTTCCCCTGAAGGAAATAGCTCTAAAACCCTAATTTGAGAATCATTGCTCTTATGAGACTAAAAACCACGATGGTCGCCTACTGCATTATACTCCACTTGTGATGGCATCACTCTGTTTACTTGTATACCCATGATGATCCCAAAAAGAAAATTTTCCCAAAGAGGATGAGAAGCTTCGTGATCTATAAGCTTCAAGAGCGGTGAGTTAGAGGTTGTTTGGCGTAGATGAGGTCGAGTTCTCCCAACTTGGCCTCTTGGTCTTATCCCTATGAGATACCTCCTTGAGATGAGGGCCTACTCCTATCTTTGGAGAGATCCTAAATCCCTTTACATGCCTATATATTCATCCTCTCCCATTCCCAAATGGTCGGTCTTTGTTTATTTGCACCCTTATGCTAAGATTGTTCCTATATGCTATTCATTTGGCTTGTAGAAGGAGTGCTTGGAGAGCCTAGTTTGGACTTGGACATTCATTCAAGGAGAGCCTATTAACATCAAGGCTTGGTTGTATGCTTCCTCCTTTATTCTATTAATATACAATTGCTGGTTCATTTTCCCTGAATGTGTATGTTCATGTATCATTTAGATTAACACTCCTTGATCTGTTAAGTAGGTTACTTTTGAATATGTTATTTGTATTTGCATGCCTTCTTTTGTCTTAATCTCTTGTGAAGGTGCATATACGTTGTGAGCAGTAAGAACGAGCCCGTGACATAGGTGATTCAAGGTCTTCAATGAAGGAGAATGTGATAGCATCAGAATGAGGCAGGCCATCTTATTCGTCTCTCATTTCAATTGTAACTTAGGAAAGTGTCTAGTAGATTGTCATGTAGGTTGCTAGTCCCACTCATTGGGCTAGAGGGATCGTCTCTATCTGCAGAGAGGATTTACCTAGACAAAAAAATGATGACTCCGCTAGGGAAGCTATAACCCTTTCCATTCAATCCTTCACCTTGAATTTGTGACGAGTTTGACCAACCGTCAGTTTTCTAGCTTGTTTGTTTTTCTGTAACTATTTTCGCTTGCTGGTGATTGGTTGAGGACATTGATTTATGTTTGGTCTTGAAGATTTCTTATTTTTTCTTAATTTTTCTCGCCCATTGCGGGTTTGCCTCTCACAGCCGCGATATCATCTTGGATCCTTTAATTACAGTCGCGATTATCACACTTTCATTGCTGTTTTGCCTTTAACAAGCATGATGATCCCAAAGTATAAGAGAAAATAGGGTTTTTATTCTTGTTTTTTGTCTTTATGTCCTCCATCAGTGATATTCCAAAGTGTCTATGGTGTTTTTGATTGATTTTCTTGATTAATTTGCAAAATTTGTCTCATTGGCTTTGAAGTGAAATTGAATTTAGTTCTAGTGTTTCTAGTCAATTGGTCATCACTTGTTGCTTGTTCATGTCATTGAGACGCTGGTTTTGCTGATTGATTGAGTGTTGTTTTCTATGGAAATCATCGAAAATATCGTTTTGCATCTTTTTATCTTGTATTTCAAAATTTACTTTTCGTGAAATTGCATTAGATTAGTTGCATTGAAAAGTTATTTTTTGAGATTCATCATTGAAAATAGATCACATTTTTCAGTGATTGAAAGCTAAAAACTGTATTAGGTGCATCAAATCATTCAAAACGAAAAGAAAAGCATAATTCATATAAATGCATCTTAGTAAATTCAAAATCGTTGTGCTTTCGAAAAAGTTGCATTTAGAATAGTGAAAAGTAAAAATCATTTTTACTTTTGACATTGGATTTGGAAGACGAAAATGAAAGTGAAAGGCATTTTCACATGATGTATTTTGTTTGATGCATTATTGATTGAAATTTCTTCCCTTGATTAGTCTAGATTTCATTGAAGCGAAAGTTTTCCTTTTCTCATATAGTTGCATCATAGGTGTTAGGGTGACATCGTTTTAAGCCTTAAAACCAAAACTTAATTGAAGATAAATTTAAAATTTACCTCAATTAACCTAAAGGAGAATTTGGAAAAAAATCTAGAGGTCTAGGCTAGAGACGTGTTTCAACGTCTTTAAACATACTAGCTATCGTTAACTGCCTACAGTTTATTCCGAAGGTGAAATCCCGTCCCAATATGGAAGTATATAGAAGGTTCTCCAGTACTTTTGGGTATTACGGAGGCACTTCAGTATGATATGTATATAGGGACACTCTCATCGAATGGTTCTACATTAGACAACGCTAACACGAACTTGTGCTCTCTATACCATCGCGTATATATTGGGATACCCCATTATGTTTCTATCCTTTAGACACAGGTAATCGAGTCAGCCGACTTGTAAACGTGACACACCGAACACAACATTCAGGGAGATTGAACACCATACGTTAAGTCCTTGGTTTCATCTGGGGTGTATATTATGTTTCACACATACTTGGTAAACTCTCTTGTCTAATTTACCCCTCTTTTATTTTGCTTTGTTAAATTCTAAAATCAATTAATTGACCGTGAAAAAAAATCCCTCCTGTGGAAATACTCCTTAGTAGATCTTAAGTTGATACCAATGGCAACATTTCCCGAGTCTACTCGTCAAGGAAATCCCTCTGTTACACTAAAAAATGTCACCATGACTATTTACAGTTAGTATGGCTCTATCAACAGTCATGCTATCCTCCTGGGCAAGTCTTATGCCTCTGCTCTCCATGTCAAACTCCAAAAAGAGAGAAAGTCTTTATAAATGTATTTATCTCTGGGTACGCAGGTTCTCTCAACCTTACCTGCGGGTACGCACCCAATGTTCACAAAAGCTGCGTACTTGTATGCTCTGTATGTAAAGGAGCAGGTGCGTCCCCCTGTAAAGGTCAAAATGCGCAAGTTTCATCTTTAAAAAGTTACTTGTGGTCATTTCTAGAGAATTCTAGAAGGTTGTTCGACGTGTATTAAGCGCCTCCAGATGGTTCATGTACCCCTATCAAAGAGGAATTTATCCCATCAATAAGGGAGCTATCCCATCCAAAGAGGGGATTATCCCATTGATGGTGGACCTGATTAACTTCCTCTTGAGCACTATAAATACAGGCATTGGGCCAGAAGGAGGAGAGGTTAAAAGCTAAACATTTCTAAGGGTAGATGCTGCAGGAATTAGGACTCCCATTTAGAAGCTTGTGAGGAGAGATTGCCATCTTTGCTTGTTCTATTTGGAAGTGGGTGAGCTTTGTCAAAGTAAAGGAGAACTCTTGATGGACCTTGGGAGGGACTTGCACAACACCAAGGCTCAGGTTGTAATTGTTCCTTTTGTTTCCTATTAATGCAAATGAGTCCATTCTTCTCAATAACTTTTTATTTATGAGTTGTTTCATGTACTCCTTGGTCTATGTGTTAAATATGTTTTATTTTATGAGATTATCAAGTGCTATTTAATCGTTTGATTGTTAGTGGATGCAGGTTTCAAAGTGAAGGAGGAGCTCATCCGGATCAGCGAGGCTGGACTGCTACAACAGCGTGGGACTACAGGTAGGATCTAAACACTTGATTTCTCGTATAGTAAATGCATGTTTAGAGAAGGATTGCTCTTATTTGTCTTGTTTGTCACTAGAGAGTCTTAGGCTCCTAGGGAGGTTGGTTGTGTCCGCACTATCGACTCTTTCCGCCTGACAAAATGGCGACTCCGCTGGGGACTCCATTGATGTGAAAGTCTTTTCCTTTGTATGCAACTTTGATCTGAGAAAAGTCATTTATTTTCTGGTTTTTGGCTCTGTGACTTTGCATTTGGGTGGGTTAGCTTAGGATTAGATTGAATTTAGCTTTTCTTGGTTTTTTCAGTAGGACGTACCCTCTGAGTATTGCACAGTGTGTACTTGTACGCACTGTTGCTGTGTGCACAGAGCGGGCCCGCACCTGGCTTAACCGGTTGCCTGCGTCCCCTGCTAAAAATTAAGAAATTTCCATTTTTTACATTTTTCCTCTTAGATTTTGCTTTTTCTTAGTTTTTACTGCCCAGATCCATTAGTCTCCTGTCAAAGATCTTCACCTAAGCTTGTTTCATTAGCATTCCTGCTTTAAGCTTTCATCAATTGGGTGTTTTGAGTCTCTTTCTTGAGAAATTCTTGATTTGATTTCCTTTGGTCATTACTTGGCGATTTGTCTCAGTCTTTTCACAATTTTGCATCTTTTTGCTTTTGTTTTTGCAAACAAATTTCCCCCTCATTCGCTGGGGGGGACTAAATTGTGTATGAGTGTTAATCGCCTTTGAGTGTTTTTATGTTTTGATCTTTGGAACTCTCACCCAGTTTTCTCGACTTGCACTTGATTGGTTCTTAGATCACATTAGAATCATCTTGTGTTTGAGAATTCTCTTGCATAGATCACATTTGCATAATTAGAATTCTCATTTTCAGAATATGAATGAAAAATGTGCATAGATTACATTTACATACTTTTCAAGTGAATTGTGCTTAGATTACAATTGCATAGTTTACATTCTGAAAAATCAATCGTAGATTTAGATCAGTTTTCTTTGATTTGAATTTACACAAAAATAAAAATAAAAAAATGGTTTGGAATTGATTTGCATTAGTTTTTCTTGATAAAATTAGTGCATTAGAGAATTTGTTATATTTTCTCTTAGTGATCAATTTTTTGCATTGTCGGAAGTGAATGGAAACTCTTTCCTTACTTTAGTTAGGATTCATCGAATTGAAAAGATTACATTATCATATTCGATTGCATTCAGTTGAGTCGGGTCATAACACCATTGGTTTCATCTCCATTTACCCCTTTGAGTAATAACAGCCTTAATAACACAGCGCTTAATTAAAATTCATCTAGTAATTTTTACATTTCTAGGGCTCTGAAACACCAATATAGATCAGGCTAGTGTCTTGGAGTAGGAGAGTAATTAACTCTCCAAGACAGTAAAACCAAACAAGTAGCTCATCTTGTGGTAGGATAAATCCAACTGTTTCATTTGTACTCTGGGAAAGCTCCTCTTAAAGGAGAAGCACGAGCTCGTGTCCGAACCAGTGAGGGGATCAATCCTCCCTCGTTGGGAACGACGCTAGACACACACATATTACAAACGGTAAACCTCGGATTAACCATTGTCGAGGAGCCAGGGGTCACTTGTCGGTAAACCTTGGATTATTGTCAAGGAGCCGGCAAGGGGATTGAGCTTGATACTCTGCCCTTGTGTGCTGTCGGAGTGTAGACTGTTCCCCCAGGTGCATTTATTGCTGTTGGTAACCTTAGTGACCATTATCTTTAGGGTTCTACCCAAGGTGACGGTGGAGGGAAGATCCCACTGTACCTGGAGCAGACGTCGGCTAGACTCACTTGGATTTTCTGGGGGGTTCACTTCACTCGAGACGGTTAAAGTGGAGGAACTTGGTCCAGTCTATTCATTAAGCAGGTTGCCGGGGTAACTGTTCCACCCGCCACTTCTGTACTGAATTCTGCGATGTTGGATTTCATCCCCAACTAGTGTTTTCGGTCCGGAAGGTTACTGTTTGTGTATGGTTTGACTCCTAGATTTGATAGCGCGTGTTAATTTGTTTGTTTTTACTTTTAGAGACCATAGGTGTGAATTGTGAATTTTAATTGTTAGGTGTGAATTGTGAATTTTTAATTTTAATTATAAATTATTAATAAAATTCATAGAAGTTGAATATAATGGCAAATGTTCCGGAATTTACCAACCTAGGAACCCCTCCTAACGAGAATCCTAGTACTTTTCCTTACTTTGGAAATGTTGGTCCTCCTTATATGGCTACTTTGTCATTACCTGGATTTACAATAGGATTACCGATATGGTTATTTTCAACTTCGTTGGCCCAAAGTACTCCAATTGTTCCACCTCAACCGGATGCTTCACCTCAACAGAGTTCACCATCTCAACATCACCAACCTTCTGTTGACCCTTTACCTTCTTCGCCTAATTTTTCTTCCTCCATTTCTTCCTCTTCGCCTGGTAAAAGCCTTGATGTTAGTAACCAGGAAGCTAAGAAGAAGAAGAAAGGGAAGAAGAAGAAGAAGAAGAAGAAGAAGCAAGATAAGAAAGAAGTCAAACAACCAACCACGACTGTAAGTGTTAGTTGTGTTGAGGAAAACTCCGACATGCATCGTAAACCCAAATACCCTTGCAGGCTTTGTAAGGGTGACCACTTCCTTGTCAATTGTCCTGGTATTCCAAAGGTCTTGGAAGTATGGTCAGAAAAAATTCATCAACTTTCCATTGATCCATCAACCAGTGATAGTCAGGTTCCTGGGAAAAAGGGTAAAGTTAGGTTTCCTTGTAAGTTATGCAAAGGGAGTCATCAAACTCACATTTGCCCTCACATGGATGAAGCCTCAACATTGTTAGAAAAACTTAATGTTCCATAGCAAGAATTTCCAACTGGTTACCGTAAAATTTCTCCCAACCTACCATCAACTGACGGAGTGATTGATCTAAATTCAAGTACAGTCGATCACACTCTTCCATTGGAGAGTGAAACTCATGTCACTCAGGTTGATGATCCATTAGTTGATCAAGTGGTCGATTCAATTTCACATTCGGTCGATCCCACTTTCCATTTAGAGAGTGAACTTCATACCGCTCAGGTTCTTCTTGTTACATCAGATTCTTCTATGTGGGGGGGCATTTCACCTGTTTCTACAGAACCCCCTCCAAGTACTGAGGTCTTTTCCTTTGATTGGAATAGACTGACAGAACCTCGTCTTCCTTCCTCCATCCCTTTCCAAATAATTTTCAAGGCTGGTGGTAGGGACATACATCGTACTCAGGTAGATGAAGGTGCTTCTGTTAGTATTTTATCCTCAACTGTTTGGAAAGCTTTGGGTTCCCCTCAGCTTGCGCCTATTATGCAGAATCTGAAAGCTTTTAACAAAACCATTAGTGAACCTTTAGGGATCCTTCCTAAGTTTTCTATTACCTTGGAAGGTAAAACTGTCTGTATTGATCTTATGGTAGTTCGAGGTCCCTTGGATTTCAATTTACTCCTTGGGCGAGACTATGTTTATGCAATGAAAGTTGTCGTATCGACACTCTTTCGTGTGATGTCTTTCCCTCACAATGGCAGTATTGTGACTGTAGACCAGCTTTCGTTCCCTAGTCTTGTTTCAACTACCAATAATATGACACCCCTAAATGTTCCTGATTCTAAAGTGGTATCTACCCTGCCACGGGTTAATTATGTGGCAACTGGTCCCATGTTTTCAGTTACCAATGTAAGTGAGCCTCTCACTGTTGATTTAGATCCGGTAATTGACATGGAAAACTCTATGGGATTATTTGAACATGATGTTCTTATCCCTTTTGAGTCCCTTGACATGTGTTCCTTCCAGAGAAGTGTTCTTCCTTCTGATGAAGACCTTTTGGAAGCCATGATCAAGGTGTGTCCATTGACATGTCTTTCTTCCAGTTGGAAGCCATGATCAGTGTTAGTGAGGATAGTTTCTTCTAGTCTCAACCTCATTAAAAAATGAAACTGGAAGTCATGAGCATAGTTCCTTGTCTTGTGTCAAGCTCATTAAAAAATGAAACAAGGAGTTGTGAGGAAAGTTCATTTTACGTCAACCTCATTAAAAAATGAATCAGTGTGTGTGAGGAAAGTTCCTTTTACTGAGTCAACCTCGTTAAAAAATGAATCAGTGTGTGTGAGGAAAGTTCCTTTTACTGAGTCAACCTCGTTAAAAAATGAATCAGTGTGTGTGAGGAAAGTTCCTTTTACTGTGTCAACCTCGTTAAAAAATGCATCAGTTGGTCAGAGGATAGTTCTTTTTACTGAGTCAACCTCATTAAAAAATGAATCAGCGACGAGGATAGTTTTTTCCTGTATCAGCCTCGTTAAAAATGAAACAGGCTAGCATGAGGATAGTTCTTTTACTGAGTCAACCTCATTAAAAAATGAATCAGCTAGATTTTAGGATATGTAAGTAGATTGTAGAAAGAAGGGTTTTGAGGATAGTTCCTGTTACTGAGTCAACCTCGTTAAAAAATGAATCAGGTATGAGGATAGTTCCTGTTACTGAGTCAACCTCGTTAAAAAATGAATCAGGTATGAGGATAGTTCCTGTTCCTGAGTCAACCTCATTAAAAAATGAATCAGGTATGAGGATAGTTCTTTTCTTGTGTCAACCTCCTTAAAAATGAAACAACTCCCTTTTCAAGTTAAATATTGAAGATAAACCTTCATTCCATCCACCTCATTGAATGCAATGAAGCCTGGGGGGTATGTACCTCACTTTGCATCGTTATGCTGGGGGCATGCGAACTTTTTGAGCATAGTTCCTTGTCTTGTGTCAAGCTCGTTAAAAAATGAAGCAAAGAGTCTTGAGCATAGTTCCTTGTCTTGTGTCAAGCTCTTTAAAAAATGAAACAAGGGTAGGTTAAGTAGGTAGATGGTAGAGAGTAGTCATGAGCATAGTTCCTTGTCTTGTGTCAAGCTCATTAAAAAATGAATCAAGGATTTTAGAGCACAGTTCCTTGTCTTGTGTCAAGCTCGTTAAAAAAAGAAACAAGGAGTCATGAGCATAGTTCCTTGTCTTGTGTCAAGCTCGTTAAAAAATGAATCAAGGTTTTAGAGTAGAGTTTTTGTTAGGTAGATTGTAGAGAGTAGTTATGAGCATAGTTCCTTATCTTGTGTCAAGCTCGTTTAAAAAATGAAACAAGGGTTTTGAGGATAGTTCTTTTCCTGTGTCAACCTCACTAAAAAATGAAACATCTCCCACAAGTCTTTCCAAGATCTTGAAAGTAAAGCTTCATTCCATCCACCTCATTGAATGCAATGAAGCTTGGGGGGCATGTACCCCGTTTTGCGTCATTATGCTGGGGGCATGTGAACTTTTAAGAAGCATAGTTTTTCGTTTCAAGCTTGCATAAACATGAAACCGAATCCGAGCATAGTTCTTTTCCTGTGTCAAGCTCGTTAAAAAATGAAACAAATCCTCCTATACTTGAATCGAGAATTTGACTAGATCTCGTAAATGTTAAGTTGTATATTTAGGTTAGTTATTTCAGTGTTTTGCATAATTTTCTTCCAGTTTTAGGTCGAGTCTTTCAAACGATCTCGTACATGAACCTTCATTCCATCCAGCTTGTACTTAGTTGAATGCAATGAAGCTGGGGGGCATGCGCTCTAGCAGTTACGCTTAGGGGGTATCAAGCACAGTTTTCTCTCTGTTTCAAGCTTGTGTAAAAATGAAACTACTTTGAAGCATAGTTTTTTCCCTGTTTCAAGCTTTTGTAAAAATGAAACCTATTTCGAGTCAATTTCAGTTATTTCCAAGACTCGTTAAACTCATGAAAATGCCGAGTTCTTTCCGTCTTTTCCTGCTCGTAAATTAAATTGAAAGTTGGCCATATGAGTACATTTTTATCATTTTTTCGAACTCATTAAAACTTACGAAAAATGAAAATCATGAGTACATTTTTATCATTTTTTCGAACTCATTAAAACTTACGAAAAAATGAAAATCATGAGTACATTTTTATCATTTTTTCGAACTCGTTAAAACTTACGAAAAAGTGAAACCTCAGAGTCATATTTTAAGCCTTTTTCTGACTCCTAAAACATGAAAAGATTGCCGAGCGTTTCTTTTACACTCGTTAAAATGGAATTAAAAGACGGTCCCCTTATAGCTCTTTTCTGACCGTAAAAACAAGAAAAGATTGCCAGGTTTTTGTCGTTTCAAACTCGATATGGAAATAAAACGATGTGTCCTTGATCGCTTTTTACTTTTCAGGTCAGAGACACTAAACATGAAAGTACTCCTTGGTCGCAAGATCAAGCGGTTCTCCCAGGTATTATTTTATACTTTTTCGGGCTTGGGGGACACAAATTTACGAAAAAGTTCACTGTGGAGTCTTCTTAAGTTTTTCAGACTCTCTAAAATTGAAAAACGTCGAGTTTCTCCTATACTAGACTCGTTAAAATTTCACAATAAAGGACCTGTTCGATTACAAACAGGAACGGACCACTCCTTCTTAGGGTCCGAATCTAAACTAAGTTGGACTCATCCAAAGATGAGCTTATAATCAAGCATATGTTATCCTCCTCAAGCTTGTAAAAAATAAAGAGGTACTTGCCAGAAATGGTGGGGGAAAAGAGAGAAGAATGAACCTATTTGTTATCCTTTGTTACAGAAGAACCTTATCACCGCTCTTGAACACGACACATTTCATTCACCTGGGTTGGGAAATCCTTTACCTCACAGTTGATCAAACCACTTTGAAAGACTTCAGCCGGGTTTCGGGGATTAACTTTGAGTCATTCATCACCAAACCATCTGTCGTGTCGTTATGTGTTCAAGAGGTCTGCAAACAAAACTTTCATCTGCAAAATACTTGTCATCCATTTGACCATCCCTGAGTCAGTCCTTACAGCAACATCTCTTCAACTTGAACAATGATTTCGTGTTGTGGGCTTTCCTGCAACGGGTCGCTTTCTATCGACATCAACACATTATTTAGAGATATGACTTAGAAATCGTCAGTACCTTGAAGTCTGCATGCATCAATGGCAGGTTTCTCGCCTTTGACGTCAGTTTACATCATTGACTCTCGATCGAAGGATTCCGTGAAATGTTCGACATCAACTCATTCATTCACATCTCATGGATTGTACTGGGTACTTTGAGAACCATTGACATTACTGATGGTCTCTCTCACACTTGTTAACAGTTTACATCATCGACTGGTAATCAAGTGGTTTCTACCATGTTCGACATCAACTCATTTATTCGCATGGCTAGAATCGTACCAATTCGGGAAGCAGAAATGAAGACCCTGGATCTAGTTTCCACCATCCAGGCTGCGAGGAGTTTTGTATTCATTATCTAAGTAGACTAATCATAAACAGATGGCTGCACCCATACTGTGTCTACAAAAGTCTATGATTATGATGTATTGCAAGATCATTCCTGTATCAGAGTAGTTAGTCTGTTAGTTAAAGTTTTGATCTGAGTATGGGAATGCCTACCTCAGTGATGATATAATCTTATACATGTATTTTGTGTTGAAAATTGCAGGTTCTGACCAGGCTCTCCACGAGATAATCCTTGAAATGATAAAGCGCTTCACCCTTCCTAGATAATACAAAAACCCTAATCTATTACAGGCTTCGCACTTTAGGGGGCAATCTGTTACACTAAAAAATGTCACCATGACTATTTACAGTTAGTATGGCTCTATCAACAGTCATGCTATCCTCCTGGGCAAGTCTTATGCCTCTGCTCTCCATGTCAAACTCCAAAAAGAGAGAAAGTCTTTATAAATGTATTTATCTCTGGGTACGCAGGTTCTCTCAACCTTACCTGCGGGTACGCACCCAATGTTCACAAAAGCTGCGTACTTGTACGCTCTGTATGTAAAGGGGCAGGTGCGTCCCCCTGTAAAGGTCAAAATGCGCAAGTTTCATCTTTAAAAATTTACTTGTGGTCATTTCTAGAGCATTCTAGAAGGTTGTTCGACGTGTATTGAGCGCCTCCAGATGGTTCATGTACCCCTATCAAAGAGGAACTTATCCCATCAATAAGGGAGCTATCCCATCCAAAGAGGGGATTATCCCATTAATGGTGGACCTAATTAACTTCCTCTTGAGCACTATAAATACAGGCATTGGGCCAGAAGGAGGAGAGGTTGAAAGCTAAACATTTCTAAGGGTAGATGCTGCAGGAATTAGGACTCCCATTTAGAAGCTTGTGAGGAGACATTGCCATCTTTGCTTGTTCTATTTGGAAGTGGGTGAGCTTTGTCAAAGTAAAGGAGAACTCTTGATGGAACCTGGGAGGGACTTGCACAACACCAAGGCTCAGGTTGTAATTGTTCCTTTTGTTTCCTATTAATGCAAATGAGTCCATTCTTCTCAATAACTTGTTATTTATGAGTTGTTTCATGTACTCCTTGGTCTATGTGTTAAATATGTTTTATTTTATGAGATTATCAAGTGCTATTTAAGCGTTTGATTGTTAGTGGATGCAGGTTTCAAAGTGAAGGAGGAGCTCATCCGGATCAGCGAGGCTGGACTGCTACAACAGCGTGGGACTACAGGTAGGATCTAAACACTTGATTTCCTGTATAGTAAATGCATGTTTAGAGAAGGATTGCTCTTATTTGTCTTGTTTGTCACTAGAGAGTCTTAGGCTCCTAGGGAGGTTGGTTGTGTCCGCACTATCGACTCTTTCCGCCTGACACCCTCTGATGGGAATCCTAGTCCTTTTCCTTCTTTTGGAAATGTTGGTGCTCCTTATATGGCAACATTGTCCCTTCTTAGATTGACCATTGGTTTGCCAGTTTGGTTGTTTTCGACCTTGGTGATTATGAGTGTCCAAACCTATTTTCAAACTAGTTCTCCTCCACCTAAACAACATCAACATCATGTTGTTCCTAAAGTTGACCCCTCACCTTCTTTGCCTATTTCTTCACCTCATTCTTCCTCTTCACCTGGTGAAAGTCTGGATTCTAGTAACCATGAAGATAAGAAGAAGAAGAAGAGGATGAAGAAGAAGAAGCAAAATAATCAAGGGGGCAACCAAGCAGTCATTGCTATGGATGCAATTGATGTAAAAAAATATTCCAAGCAGCCCCAGAAAGTAAAATTCCCTTGCATGTGACCAACTTCTTCAAAATTGTCGTGGCATTCCTAAGGTCTTAGAAGTGTGGTCCACAAGTTCACATCAACCTCTGTGATCAACCTCTGGAGATCATGCTAGTGATAAACCCTCAACTAGTAACAATAAAGCTCCTAGGAAAAAGGGAAAAGTCAAATTTTCCTGTAAGTTGTGTGAAGGTAATCATCCCATTCACCTTTATCCTCTTATGGATGAAGCTTCCAAAGAGTTGAAAAACCTTACATCTTCTCAACCTCATCTTCCAACTGGGTATCGAAATCTTTCCCCTGATCCTTCACTGGTTGATCTAGTGATTAATTAAAAGCCATCTTTGGTCAACCCCACTCTCTCTGAAAGTGAGTCTCATGTGTCCGTTCTTGACCAACCATTGGTCGAGAAAACGGTAGACTTGGTTCCGCCTTCAGTGAACTGTACCTTTCCGATAGAGAGTGAACCTCATACTAGTTAGGTTCTTTTGGTTTCTTTAGTTTCGAATGAACTTGAGGTAAATCCTCCTGTTTCCGAGGTGCATGAGAGAATTTCTCTTATTCCCATCGAGCAAGAGGGAAAATATCATGTTCCTGCGACACCCCCTCCAAGTAGTTTAGTCACTTCTTTTGATTGTAGTTGACTAGCAGGATATCGTTTTCCATCTTATGTGCCTTTCCAAATTACAATACAGGCTTACCATATGACCGTACCTAACACAATCATAGGCGAGGGTGCATCTGTTAGCTTTCTGTCCTCAACTTCTTAGCAAGTTTTCAGTTCTCCTCTGCTTGTACCTATCACCCAGAATCTATTAGCTTTTAACAGAGGAACCAATCAACCATTAGGGATCTTTCCTATGTTTCCCATTAATTTGGGAGGAACAACTATCTATATAGACGTGATAATTGTCCAAGGCCCTTTAGAATTTAATCTACTCCTTGGCCGTGACTATGTTTACATCATGGGAGCTCTTGTTTCTTCCCTCTTTCGAGTGATGTGTTTCCCGCATGAAGGAAACATTGCGATCATTGATCAACTTATATTCATTGGTCCTAAGTCAACTCCCCATCAACCATCATCCCTAAATGGTTCTTATGTTCAAGCAATATCACCCCCGCCACAGGTTAATTATGTGGCCACATGTTCCATGTCCGCATCTACTGATGATCTAGTAGGCGATGTAGTACACCATGTACTAGGGGCATTAGAGCTCGATTTTTCATTTGGATCCCTGTACATATATCCATTCCAGAGTGTTGTTCTTCCATCTGATGAGAACCTCTTGGAAGCCATGGTTTTTTTGGGGTTGTGATAAAGGGTCTTGGAGCAGAGTTCTTTTACTTGTGTCAAGCTCGGTAAAAATGAATCCAAGTGTCATGAGGATAATTATTTTACTATGTCAACCTCATTCAAAAATGAAATAGGTTCCCATGAGGATAATTCTTCTACTATGTCAACCTTGTTAACAAATGAAATAGGTATGCACAAGCATGGTTCCTTTACTTGTGTTAAGCTCGGTAAAAAATGAATCAGGGTGTCATGAGCATGGTTCTTTACTTGTGTCAAGCTCATTAAAAAATGAAACAAATCCCCTTCCAAATTCGAGTCTTTGATTAAATCTTGTAAAATCCTAGTCAAGTCTTTCACTTGATCTCGTAAGTGAACCTTCATTTCATCCACTTAGGTGAATAAAATGAAGCTTGGGGGGCATGTTCCTCGAATTGAGTCATTATGCTGGGGGCATGCAAACTTATCTCAAGCATAGTTTATCTTTGTTTCAAACTTGTGTAAAAATGAAACCAAATCCAAGCATATTTTTTCTCATGTTTCAAGCTTGTGAAAAATGAAACCATCCTCAAGTATACTCAAGCATAGCTTCCTATGTTTCAAGCTTGTGTAAAAATGAAACCATTTCCACTTTACATCTCATGATTGTTGTTTTTCTCAGCCGATGTTGCCAGATGAGCCTTGTTTTGTCCATTCCATCATCCCCATCTCTTTGGCCGATCATATGCTTTCACTTGGTTGTTTTACCCATGCCTAAGGAACATCTGTGATGAGTGGTCTTATTATCTAGCCTCATAACCCTTACATGTTTTGAGTAGTTCTATCATCACCCGAACCAGTTGCTATCCTTTTATACCACTCGTTCCTCTGGGTGGAGTCATTTTAAAGCTATTTTTTGACTCTCGAAACATGAAAATATCACCAAGTACTTGTCTTTTCAAACTCATTAAATTAAATGAACTGATGTCGTCTCAGTATATGTTTACCCCTTTTTCGGGTTGGGATTGACTATTTACGAAAAAGGTACACCTTGGTTGAAATTGTCAAGAGGTTCTCTCGAATATTCTTTTCTACCTTTTCGAGTTCGAGAGACAAATTACGAAAAGGGACATGATGGAGTTTTCTTTTTTGCCTCTTTTTCAAACTCTCTAAATATGAAAAAGACATCGAGTAACTCTTCCATTGGACTCGTAAAAATTAAACGACAAAAGACTTGTCATCATGACGAGCTTGAGTTTCTCCTTCCTAGGACTCATAAAACTTACTAGAATGGATTCATCTAAAGGGTGAACTTATACGAAAAACATATGGTACCCTCTTCCAGCTTGTGTAAAAATAAAGAGGTACTCACTAGAAATAGTGGAGAAAAATGAAAATGAAACATCCTTTGTATAGGCAGCATGTCGCTCTTAAACATGACACTCTCCTGCTTTTGTGTCGGGTTTGGGATATCCTCACTCAGTCACTTGTCCTCTCGGGTTTGGGTCATCCATTTTTTCCTCTCATATGACTATTCCAGTTTGTCATCATGACCTTTAGTCCTATGTTGAGTCAAATGCTACCCCTCTATAAAGTCATGTCACTAATTTTCAAGAGAAGTCCTATCTGCAGTTATTTACCTATACATTATCTGACCCATTGTTATAGTCTTTGATTTTATTAATTTCATTCCACTTTATTCATTGTTTCGTGTCAATAATTCGGGATTCATTATGGCTCTCCTTTGACAGGTCACTTTTTATCGAATTCATCTCATTATCTCGGAAGATGAATTAGAAAATCCCTTCCAGTACCTTCGAGCTTGCATGCCTTAATGGCAAGTTCTTCGCATCCGAAGATAGGCTTCCATCATTGGCCTTTGATTGGATGATTCCACAAGTGTTCAACTTCATATTCATTATCACATTCATGGATTGTACTGTCGTACCTTGAGAGCCATTGTCATTATTGGTGGTTTCTCTTGTGCTTGTTAATGATCCACATCATTGGCCGATAATCAGGTGATTTTCTAGCATGTTCGACTTCGACACATTCATTCACATGTTAGAAATCTTACTTTGATCGGGTTGGGATGGAGCACAAGATGCTGAGTCTTGTCTGATATGACTCAAGCTGCATGGAGTTATGCGTTATTCATGATTGTACACATGTTTCTGCTATATGGATGGTTGTGACCATACCATGGGACTTTACACTTATGATGATCCTTCTATATTGGGTGGCTACATCCATACCTTGTATATTAGATTTACAGATGATCCTTCTCATTTGGATGGTTGCGTTCATGCCATGGATCCTTTCATATAGTCCTTTTATCCGGATGGCTACGTCCATACCGTGGATTCATGTTTTGATATAAGATATGTGTTGGGTCCCTATAATACTAGTGATTACCCCATTACTATTGTAGTTATACCCCTTATTTATATTGTTGTGCCCCTATTACCCCCATATTGTTATTTCTGTGCCCCATAGAATCCCTCTATTGTTATTTTTGTGGCTTTATATTATTATTGTTAGGTCGGCTGGATTATATGGTGACTCCTTAGACTCCTATATATAGAAAGGCAGTTTTGTCATTTGTATCATCCAAGAATTGTTCATTTATGTAATGTAAAGGAGGTTGCCCCCTTGAAGAGGCTGAATTCTAAGGCGTTGATCTATCTTTTCTATCTTTTCTTAAGCTGGTTTCATAACATTTGGTATCAGAGCTTTGGATTCTAGGGTTTCGCTGCTCCAAACAGGTCATCGTGGCATTTTCGCTATAACGTTTTTTTCTGTGACGTTTCAGAAGTCGCAAAAAAAACCCATTTGAGAAGAAATCACGCTGAACCTTGGGTCCGAATTCAGAGCTTTTCGCGTGATATTTGCAGAGATATGATCTGAGGAAGTTGGTCTTTTTGCAGACTCCTGAATTACATTCAAAACAGGTGACCTGGGGAAAATCGTCATAACTTTCTCTCTGGGGATCGGATTGAAATTTCATAAGAAGGTACAGAAAGAGCACGGATTGTAGTTTCTTGTATGTGTGTTTCAGATTCAAAGGTTGAAACAGTGACTCGTGGCACGTCGTACAAGTTCGCTCTACTGAACCAGTCTAAAAGCAAGTCACTGTGGGAGATTTCACATAACTCTTCCTTGGAGAATCAAATTTGGCTCAGACTTATGGCATTGGAAAGAGGACGCAGAAGGCTACTACAGGTAGCAATTTCAGAACTGGATGATCCGAAATTAAAGAGATACATCAGATTCGATATCAGGCTTCTATAAAGTGAAAAAAAAGGTGTGTAGTTTTTTTTTTAATTTTTGTGTAAGCTTGGTTTAACGGAATTCAAAGGGCATAGTAAAGCATTATTATCGGTAACTGATGCCCCGAGGAAAGAAAATGCAAACACCTAGTAAGGAACCTGAAAGCTCTAGCATGACTCATGAAGAAGAGGAAGAAATGCTACATGATATATCAAAATTACAAGAACAATTGCAACAAATGTCACGCTCACAAAAGCTAACAGAAGCTAAGATAAGTGGCGTGGAATCTAAGATAAATGGTGTGGAATCTAAGATAAAGGGCATGGAAGCTAAGATGGAGGATTCGATGGCAGATTTGAAGATAGATTTGAAGACAGACATGGAAGAATTGAAGAAGTTGCTACAAGAAAAGGTCACTAATGATGAAAAGGTAGTAAAGGAAACTCATGATGAGAACAAAAGAAATGTTAATCATGATTCCATAGACGCTAATGTTGGATCGAAGAATCACCATATTCCAAAAATTGATATGAGGAAGTTTGATGGCAAGGATCCCGCCACATGGATATTACAGATGGAGCAATTCTTCGATCTCAATAATGTGCAAAATGCACAAAAGGTACGTATGGCAACTGTATATTTGGAACCAAATCAGTTTGTATGGTATCAATGGCTTTGCTCTCGTAAACAATTTATCACTTGGGCAATTTTTACAGAAGAATTGATAGCACATTATGAAGATACAAAAAGCAACACTTTTTTTAGCCAATTGATAAGTCTCAAACAAAAGGGTTCAGTAATGGAGCACATTGAGGAGTTCCAAAAATTGAACATAAGGGTAAAAGATATTCCAGAGGAGAATAGGATTGATGTGTTCATAGGGTCTTTAAAGGATAATATCCAACATGATGTTTGCCTTTGGGAACCTGATTCATTAGAGAAGGAATTCAGGTTAGCAAGAAAAATGGAAAGCAAAATTATGGCAACCAGGAAGCATACCACTCACAACTATAAAGACGGAAGTGTTGTTGCCCCTAGTCTTCCACAACCTATAAGGTTGACACCACAACAATTGGAAGAAAAAAGAGCAAAAGGGCTTTGTTACCGTTGTGATAGAAAATACACTAAAGGTCATAAGTGTGCTGAGAAGAAATTATTCTACATAGATTGTGAAGAGGAAGAAGAAAAGGAGCAAGAAAGGTCAAAAGAAGAAGATATACTCCAGGAACAAAGCCTAGATGAAGAACAAATAAATCCAACCATATCTTGTAATGCATTGGCGGGAATTACCACTCAAACCATCAAGATAGAAGGACAAATCAAGAAGAAAAAGGTAATAGTGTTGATTGATTCAGGAAGCACCCACAATTTTATTCATTGTAGGGTAGCAAAATAATTGAATTGCTTCTTATATCCAACACCAGAGTGTCAAGTGATGATTGCAAATGGAGGAACAATAAATTGCTCTGGAAAGTGCCATAATATCAAGCTATCCATGGGAGAATATGTATTGACTAGCCCAATGCTTTCCATTCCAATGGGAGGTGTTGATGTTGTACTAGGAGTCCAATGGCTACAATCCTTGGGTACAATAGCTTTTAATTTTCAAGAACTTTTCATCAAATTTTCTATGGAAGGAAAGGAAGTTGAATTAAGGGGTATTGCAGAGAAACCAGGAAAGATAATCAGCTCTAATGGCATGACTAAGCTTCTTAAAAAGGAGCAAAGAGGTGTAATTGCAAAATTATGTTCGCTAGATGTTTCCACATTGGAATCATCTATTTCTCCAGATCTCCAAAATGTCCTGGACAATCATTCCAAGGTATTTGAGACTCCCAAAGGTCTCCCACCTATGCGTGATCATGATCATGCTATTCATCTGATTCCAGGAAGTGTTCCTCCAAACATCAGGCCGTACAGATATCCCTATGCCCAAAAAAGTGAAATTGAACGTATGGTTGCAGAAATGCTAGAGGCTGGTATAATTCAACCAAGTCAAAGTTCTTTCTCAGCTCCAGTAGTATTGGTGCACAAGAAGGATGGATCATGGCGCATGTGTCCAGATTATAGGGAGCTCAACAAGCTCACTATTAAAGATAAGTTCCCCATTCCTGTTATTGATGAATTATTGGATGAATTGCATGGATCAATTTACTTCACCAAGTTGGATCTTCGTTCGGGATATCATCAAATCAGAATGAAGATTGAAGACATTCTGAAAATGGCATTTAGAACTCATGAGGGTCATTATGAATTTTTGGTCATGCCTTTTGGCCTTACCAATGCACCTTCAACATTTCAAGGTTTGATGAATTCAATTTTCAAACCATTCCTTAGAAAATTTGTGTTAGTATTTTTTGATGATATACTAATCTACAGCAAGTCTTGGAAGGATCATGTTGAACATGTTGACAGGGTGCTACAACTATTGGAGGAGAAACAATTATATGCAAAAAGATCCAAATGTTTCTTTGGAGTCCAGGAGGTGGAATATTTGGGTCATATTGTATCTCATGAAGGAGTTAAGGTAGACCCTAGCAAAATTAAAGCCATTAAGGAATGGAAAATCCCCACATCCATAAAGCATCTGCGAGGATTTCTTTGGTTGACAGGGTATTATCGCAAGTTTGTTAAGAATTATGGGAGAATAGAAGCATCTCTAACAACATTATTGAAGAAAGATTCATTTTCATGGACTCCGGAAGCAACAAAGGCCTTTGAACATCTTAAAGAGGCAATGTGCCAAGCACCAGTCTTAGCTACGCTGGACTTCACAAAAACCTTTATTGTGGAATGTGATGCTTCAGGAAATGGAATTGGTGCTGTTCTAATGCAAGATGAAAGACCCATTGCTTTTGAAAGTCGTCCAATCAAGGGAAAGTTTTTAAGAAAAGCTATTTATGAGAAGGAAATGTTGGCAATACTCCATGCACTTAAGAAATGGTGACCCTACCTAATGGGAAGACACTTCAAGGTAAAAATGGATCATGATAGCCTTAAATACTTTTTAGAACAAAGATTATCCTCTAAAGAGCAACAAAAGTGGGTCACAAAGATGTTGGGTTATGACTTTGAAATCATCTACAAAAAAGGGAAGCAAAATGTGGTGGCAGATGCACTCTCAAGAAAGGATGAGGATGTGGAAGCATTGTTGTGTGCCATTTCTATTATCCAACCAGATTGGATAAACGAAGCAAGGCAGGAATGGAAGAATGACGAAGAAGTGTGGGTGCTTATTCGAAAGCTACAACAAGATTCCAGTACTTCTGATACATTTAGCTGGAAAAATGATTCGTTATGGTACAAAGATCGCTTATACCTCTGTAAGAATTCCCAGCTAAAACAAAAGACTCTTATGGAATTGCACACTTCTCCCTTAGGAGGGCACTCAGGATTTTTAAAAACTTACCACAGGGTTAGGAAGGAATTTTTTTGGGATGGCCTTAAATCAGATATTCAAAAGTTTGTGGCGGAATGTTTGGTTTGCCAGCAAAATAAAGTTGAAACAATTAAGACACCGGGTCTATTACAACCTTTATCCATTCCAAGCCAACGTTGGGAGGAGGTTTCAATGGATTTTATCACAGGTTTACCCAAGTCTGAGGGAAAGAGTGTCATCATGGTGGTAGTTGACAGACTTACCAAGTATGCACACTTTTGTGCATTATCACATCCATTTAAAGCCAGTACAGTTTCTACTGCATTTATGGAAACAGTTCAAAAGCTACATGGAAACCCAAAGATTATTGTAAGTGACAGAGATCCCATTTTCACTAGAAATTTTTGGACAAAATTATTTTCTTGTCTTGGTACTCAGTTAGCTCATAGCTCATCTTATCATCCTCAATCTGATGGGCAAACTGAGATAGTAAACAAATGTTTGGAAGGATATCTTCGTTGCTTTTTATCTGATAAATAGACACAATGGGTCAAATGGTTGCCTCTGGCTGAATGGTGGTATAACACTTCCTTCCATACAACAACAAAAATGACCCCATTTATGGCACTTTATGGGTATCAACCACCATCCATCACATCATATTTAAGAGAAAATTCTAAGGTTTAGGCAGTGGAACATCACATCGAACATCAACAACAAGTCCTCCAACTCTTAAAGGATAACCTCATGTTGGCACAAAATAGAATGAAACAACAGGCAGATCAACATCGCAGTGAAAGAAGTTTTGATGTAGGTGATTGGGTATTCCTACGGCTACAACCATATAAGCAAATGTCCCTAAAGCAAGCTAAGAAGGATAATAAATTATCACCAAAGTATTATGGTCCGTACAAGGTGTTGAAAAAGATTGGTACTATGGCATACAAATTGGAGCTTCCTGCAGCTTCTTGATTGCATCCAGTTTTCCATGTTTCATGTTTAAAGAAGGTTATAGGTGACAAGCTCCCAATTCAAACAATATTGCCAGAACTTGACGAGGAAGGAAAAATTATATTGGAACCGGAAGCAGTCACAGAAACAAGAACTCGACAGCTATGAAATCGATCAATTTCAAAGTATCTTATCAAGTGGAAGAACTTATCCGCTGAAGATTCCACATGGGAGGATGAGAATTTTATGCAGAAGTATCCAGAACTACTCAAGCGTTGAGGACAACACTTTTTTGAAGGAGAGGGGCATGTTGGGTCCATATAATACTAGTGATTACCCCATTACTATTGTAGTTATACCCCTTATTTATATTGTTGTGCCCCTATTACCCCCATATTGTTATTTCTGTGCCCCATAGAATCCCTCTATTGTTATTTTTGTGGCTTTATATTATTATTGTTAGGTCGGCTGGATTATATTGTGACTCCTTATACTCCTATATATAGAAAGGAGGTTTTGTCATTTGTATCATCCAAGAATTGTTCATTTATGTAATGTAAAGGAGGTTGCCCCCTCGAAGAGGCTGAATTCTAAGGCGTTGATCTATCTTTTCTATCTTTTCTTGAGCTGGTTTCATAACAATATATATATATATATATATATATATATATATATATATATATATATATATATATATATATATATATGCATCATTGATTTGTAGGTCTCTTGATAGTGTTTGTTCATGTCCTTGCAAAAGCTCGTAAAGCATCTCAGTCATCACTTCTCGTTCTACTTTCATGCTTTAGGGGGCATTTGTTACACAATATTTTGTGACACCTCCTGCACTTCCCTGTGACATACCCTGAAGTGCCTGAAACATGACTATCATGCAATGTACTCATTCATATATGCAGCTCAGATCCTCCCTAAGACATTGATTGGAAAATGTCTTAAGCTTCCCCTAAAGGAAATAACTCTAAAACCCTAATTTGAGAATCATCACTCTTATGAGACAAAAAACCGCGATGGTCGCTTGTTACATTATACTCGACCCACGATGGCATCACTTTGTTTACTTGTATACCCTCGATGATCCCAAAAAGACAATTTTTCCAAAGAGGATGAGAAGCTTCGTGATCTAGAAGCTTCCAGAGCGGTGAGTTAGAGGTTGTTCGACGTATATGTGGTCAAGTTCTCCCTACTTGGCCTCTCGGTCTTATCCCTATGAGCTACCTCATTGAGATGAGGGCCTACTCCTATATTTGGAGAGATCCTAACTCCCTTTCCCTGCCTATATATTCATCCTCTCCCATTCCCAAATGGTTGGTCTTTGTCTATTTGCACCCTTATGCTAAGATTGCGCCTATATGCTACTCATTTGGCTTGGAGAGCCTAGCTTGGACTTGGACATTCATTCAAAGAGAGCCTATTAACATCAAGGCTTGGCTGTCTGCTTCCTCCTTTATTCTATTAATATACAACTACTGGTTCATTTTCCCTAAATGTGTATGTTCATGTATCGTTTAGCTTAATGCTCCTTGATCTGTGATGAGCCCCAATTTTTGGTACAATTTGGGCTCGTATTGGCCTACTTACCTTGCTCAACCATTCACATTTTACCACTTATGCATTCATTTCTTAGTATATTCGTGTTGTTTGTAGGAAGAAGGGCAGGCATTTTATCTATGTGACTAATACATGATGATTTCAGGTTCTTGGCATTAAAGAGAGCAAAAGACCACACAAAAGGAGACAAGGAGACAGCAAAGGTGGCATTGCATGTTTATAGGGAGGTTGTCTACAGCTTTAAATGACTTCCCTCGTGATTTTCACCTTAACTCCGAGCTCTAACAGCTCTCCCCACCGAGCTCAAAGGCAGCCAACACGTTCTACAGGACCAGCAGTTTTACAGCAGTTTGACTTTCAGTTGGACAGCCAAGCTCCACGAATGTAGGCAGCCAGCTTGATCCTCATTTTGTATAAATATGGAGGCCATAGCCGTTGTTAGAAGCTTTTTGAACTTTTGGAATTACTATTGTAATCTCTGAGCACGAGTTACAACTCAGTTTTTGTTATTTTGTAAGCCAGTTTTGGCATGACATTAGACTTTTGATTATGAATAAAGGCAAGCAGATTTGGATCTAATTCTGAGTTTTTAAGGGAGCTATAGCTCTCAGGTTAGGGCCCAACCTGAGAGCAATAGACCTCCTCTGTTTTGTAGTGTTATTTGCCTTTCGTTCCAGCACTTTGTTTCTTTACTTTGACATGCAATTCGAATTTACAGTCTGCTGATTTAGTTTTCGTGTGATTGAGTAGGATTAGCTTATGGTTACTTTGCTTTCAGTTGCTTAGATTCGATAGGAGGTTTGTAATGCACAGGAGCTCCAAGAAAAGGTTGTTAGAGATCACTGCCATCTCTGTTTAGGGATTGGGGTGCAGTCCATATCAACCACCAAAAAAGAGAAACGCAGTCTTTTACTTCCATGCAAGCTACAACATAGTCATTTCCATTGAAGATCCATCCATGCACTTTTGATATTGAACCATACTTCTACATTTTTCATTCCATGCACGGCTTCTTTTCTCGGTTTTACATTGCTGTTCATAGGTTTAATGGCACAGGTATCATAGGTTAATGAATTTTCGTTTTTGGTGCAAGACATAAGTCATTTGTTTCATTTACACTGGTCCATATCATTCCACTTCTTTCTTCTTCTTGACCTCTCCTCAAGTCACCTACTCGGCCTCTGTCCAGCTCGTTTACCCTCCAACTCATCCATTGCCACGTAGCTTCATCTTTTGACCTTTTGTTGATCCCATCCTTCTATCCACCAACCACTTCGTGCACTCATTCTCTGTCCTATTTCTCTGCCCCTGAGTCATCACAAGTTCCATCTCCACCTTACCTATACACCCAAACCATTCCATTCCTTCACCATCACCAAAACTTCCACTCACAGCACATCCTGTAGAAGTTAGCAGACTTCCTGTAGAATTCCCTGAGTTTCCTGTAGGATCCCCTGCAGACATCCTGTAGGAGCCTGCAAACTTGGTTGCCGAGCATCCAAACGTTGTAGACTTCTGTAGACTGATGCTAAGGATCCCCTGGGACCTCTCTTAGCCCCCCTGACCTTTCCCAAGCTTTCCTTCCTTTCGCACCACCTCTGCACAACCAAACCCTAATAAGAAACAAAATCATCATCACTCTAACCAATTAAGCAAAAATCCAAAAACATGTTCTTTTCAATCAAAGTAGTTTAATTTCATGCATTTCACATCATTAGAAGTAATGGCATCATTTCCAGACACTTGCACTCCACCCATTTCATCCTAGAGGTTAAGCTAGTCAGATTAGGGTTTACTAGGGTTTCCATGTTTTGGTTGGCTTTCAGTTCATTTTTGCAAAATAGATTAATTTCCTTTAAGATAGCCTTCGTCCATCATTTAGCAAGCTTCTTCTGAGAGCATATAGAAGTTGGCTTGAGCCCTAGCGGACTTGTGCCAGCTGACCAAGTGACAGCTGCGACAAGAGCTAGTACTTGTGCATACAACACCGTCACTTCCAAGTTTGTACGAACTACCGGGTTGATAAAATTAGAGATAGGAAGCTCCAGGATTTGTAGCATTATTGCTACAATACTGGAGCCCACCATCTTTTTGGCGCTGTTGCCGGGGAAGCATCAAAGTATTGGTGATTGTCGCTTTTCTTCTATTTTCCACTACATTCTTCTGCTAAGTAGTTTATTTCATTTCCATTATGCAATTTCGTTTATGCAAAAGTAGATTAGCATTTCCCGCTTTCATAGATTAGCATTTCTTGCTTTCATAGATTAGCATTTCAATTTTGCAATTTCATTTCTGCAAGCGTAGATTAGCATTTCAATTCCGCAAGCGTAGACTAGCATTTCATTCCTGCAATTTCATTTGAGCAAAATAGATTAGTCCTTTCCTACTTTCATTTCAATTCCGCATTTTCATTTTAGCAAGATAGTTAGTCGCAGTTCAATCTATTTCAGTTTTGCAAGTAGAAGTAGAAAAAAACAAAAATCAACCAAAAAGATTTCATTTCATGCCTTGTAGGAGTAGAGATAAGTTAGAAAAATGATTGCACAACACCCCCACTGCTTCACACAGCCAAGATTCTCTCTTCTTCGATGGCTGTGATTGAAGGACCCCTGGGTGGACATCAGGACATATTTGAAGAACCTCAAGGGGAGAAGAAGAAGAAACCATTCCTCTGGAGCGAATGGCTACAAGCAGAAATGTTGTGAGCAACATCTTGTCCAAAGATGAATTTGAAAATCAGATCAAAGATTTCAAGAGTGATATGAGGCAGTTTCTTGCCATGCAACTAGATACCTTGCGGATCCAACAGAAGCAAGAGGAAGCCAAGAGGGCTTTGGTCATTTTTTGTCCTAGGTGCACTAGAAAGCATCCTAGGAACGAATGTCCATTGTACTCCATAGAAGTGTGTTTTGTCTGTGAAGAATACCATCCTACAGATCAGTGCCCTTCCTTACCCAGATTCAAAGCTGCATATCAGAGAGCCAAAGGAGCCACTGAATCACTCTATTACATGAACCAAAGTTGGTCGTATGGACCTAGATCTTACCAGCAGGAATTGCAAGGGACACCCGAGACCTATTATGACCCCTATCAAGCCACTTTCATGCCTTCTTGGGGTCCCCCTGCTCATCCTTCCTGGTTTACACCTCCTCCTTGGTCATATTCTCCTTGTTCCTTCACAGATCCATATTATGCCCAACCAGTTGCTCATTCATTTCACTCTTATGCTCAGCCACAGCCTCAGTGGAATGCACCTTATCAGGAGTGGAGGCCCCAGTACAACTCTCATCCCGCTCATTGTCCTCCACCACCTGCTCATCCACAACCATTGCCTCCTCCTCCACCAAGGCAACCCCAAATGCCTACCCAACCACAATGCCATCCATCTCCATCTCAATTTCACACTTCCACTCAACTACCCGTACCATTTCCAAACCTACCCATTGGAGCAGCTCAACACAATTGCAAATCTGAGGCACAACATGTCCAAACAACTCCTCTTGAGCTCAATGATATTCACCATAGCTCAAGAAGAGAACTGCAAAAAAGAGATCATCTTGAAAGCATTGAAGGATCACATCCAGCAGAAGAAGATTCAAAAGAAAAGATCAAAGAACCATGGGCTGCACTTGATGAAGAGAAGAGATCAGAATCAGAGATCGAGAGAGTTCCCTCATGGTTATCATCAAATCCTCCATGTACTCAAGAGAAAGATCAGCAAAAGGAGGAAGATGAGAAAGTCATGATAGAAAGTGACATGAAGAATGATCCAGATCAGCAAAAGGAGGAAGATGAGAAAGTCATGTTACAAGGTGACATGAAACATGATCCAGATCAGCAAAAGGACCAGGATATCAAAGCTATATTGAGACATGGTTCCAGACAGTCACTAAGTTGCAGCAGTACTCTCTTCCTCAGCTATGTTTGATCCCTTCAAGGTCAGATCATTTGGTCCCTGAGATCTGGATACCTATCCAAGCATGCATTTCGAGCCTCCACATCATTTTGTCTCTAATCTCGATGTGCACATGGCTCCATAGGAAGTATTCTTATACTTGAAAATGATTTTGTTTTTCAAGTAGGGTAGGGTAGAAAAAAAAAAAAAAAGGAGAAAAATAATAATAAAGATCCTTGGGTGAAAACCTTTCTGAGGCGCCCAAGGCAGGTGGTAGGGGTGAAAACCTCACTGAGGCGCCCCTATTGTCTTTTCAAAAAAAAAGGGAAAAAAGGTTGGAAAAAGATCCTTGAGTGAAAACCTCTTTGAGGCGCTCAAGGCAGATTGCAAGGGTGAAAACCTCAATGAGGCGCCCCTGTTATCTTTCAAAAAAAAAAAAGAAAAAGAAAAAAAAAAGAAAAGAAAAACCAGGTTAGCATATTCATTATGTAAAATTGCATGCAGGTGTTCTATGGAGGAGAGGAAGCCTCTCAACTCAAAGCCAAGGGTCCTCATCATGCAGCAAGGACACCTCACCAGCACCTCCTCCAAGAATCCTCATTTTCTCCAAGGTATGTGCAATTTTATTCCAGCTTGATTCTTCTACAGGAAGATGCAGATCTTCTACAGGAAGGTGCAGACTCTCTACAGGAACACATCCTTTCTACAGGAAACGCTGTATTTCTACAGGAAGCTTCCTGTAGTAGCTCAGAACGGGCCAGAATTCATTTCATAAGGCGATCTAACGGCTAAGGATCAGTTTGGACGCATGCATGCCACGGTTTTCAACCATGCACATTGCTATTATCTTGCTCCACCGTCCTTGTCGACATGCAACCAAGTACCTGCACCAGCAAAGCAGATCGATGAGTCTCGAGGAAAAGAACAACCTGTAAATGGAAAAAGCGCTAGCGATTTCACACCATATTCATCACAGTCAGCCCGAGGCCCCGAGAGCATGATCGTGAGGCCATCCATCGTCATGCAGCATGCACCCAAGGAGGAAGAACTATTCCAAGACATCCCGCGGGAGTCCTGTAACAGTTAAACCTGCTAGAGTGGATAACATTCACCGCGCAGGCCATCTGAAGGGAAACGTGGGTGCATGCAACTGAAGCATCCCATCCATCGACGACAACTCATGAACATGGACCTCCGGGCCTGTGTAAGTCCGCCAGCAGCAGGTAAATCGACTCATCAGCGTCCAAAGAGCTGAGACATCGTGTATAGCCACGCATGTAAGTGTCTCGACCCTTCCTTCCATCAGACTGCATGAATGTTACTTTGATTGATTGCTTAGGTGTAAAGGTGAATTGGTTGAGCGACTGTGTGGCCATTTGGCCGGCCACATCGGCCAGTTAATGGTCTAGTTGGATGTGTGGGTGGCGGCCATGACAAAGAGAATGGGCAGCATGCACGTGAGAGAAATCCCGTCGAGGAAACGAGTTCAACAGGAGAGGTGGCGACAGATCCGCGGGAATTGATGCGACAGCAAGTGAACGCACAGTCGAATGATGGGGTGATGTCACCCAACGGTCCGGTGGGGACAGCTCACCCCCCGCGCCACGGATTCCGCCGAATTTGAAATCTAATCGGCTCGATTGCATTCATGCATTTATCACCCACCGGTTTGAACTCGAGCGGCTATCCTGATCCTTCTGCAGTGTGATACGCCGAGCTTTTGGCTATCAGAGTGATTGAGAAGCACGCTCAAGGCGCAGACCGACTGCAGTCTCTCCCGAAATCTGCGCGCTGCATTCTACAGGATCGCTGTCATTCTACAGGAATGCTACATTCTACAGGAACACTGTCATCCTACAGGAACGCAGTATTCTATAGGGAAGCGGGTGCCTCACGTAAAAAGGTGGCCAATTAAAGAGGTAACCCTGAACTCTTCATGCAACTGGTTATTAAAGGTGGCAAGATTGTCGTCCACAGTCCGGTCATAGGAAAAACGGTGAAATTGTTGTCTGCTATGCCTATACTGTCATTCTACAGGATGTCGAGTAATTAAATTGTGATTAAAGTTCCTCAGGGATAAGTTTGTGGGTTATGCGCATGATATCCTACGCTCTGTCTCGGTAAACCAAAACCTCTTCCACAATCACTACCTCTGGTTAAAAAAACTGTGTTATCATGCCGGGTGGGTTTATTAGACGAGAACCCACTGATTCAGCCAAATTAAGGGAAAACCAGGGGGTGGTAGAGCTCTTCACACGAGCACAATGGATATCTTTTTGTGATAAGCTGCAGGGTTACGATGATGAAGTGGCCGAAGAATTTTTGCAGGCTCTGAAGCCGAAATCCAAGACACTGGCCATAGTGAACTTCAGAGGTCTAAGCCTCAAGCTCACCCCGCAATACATCAGTCGGATCACTGAACTTCGGATGGGTTTGCCATGGGATAAGGAAGAAAGAAAGTTGAGCCAGCAAGCCAAGAAGGAATTCTTTCCACCTGAGGAGGAATTCTCAGAGGACAAAAATGGGGTGCGAAGAACCAGCTTGCTGCCACCCTGGAATGAAGTCAGTTTGCGAATCATGAAATATATAACTTGTGAAGGTCGTTTTAGCATCATGTATGCATATCACTTTCGGTTGCTCGCTGAATTGAGGCACCAGATTGATCTTCCTGTAGAACAAAAACTGAGCATCCCTTATTTCCTGTTGCAGTCTCTAATGGAGTGTGCCACAAAGCTAAAAGAGGGCATACTAGATCAGATAGCCCACCATGGGCTGATTAAGCTTCTTGTGGAGGATGCGATGCATTCATATAAGGTTCCCCTCTCATGGGAATCATTCTGGAATTTGACTAGAGATGGAGACATTAAAATGTTGATTGAAGAAACGGGTTCCTCCAGCAGTGAGGAACAAGAAGCAGTGGCCGAGGGAAAGAGAGAAAAAGGCCAGAAGACCCCGACCATAGTGCAGAAGGAAGAACAGAAGAAGAAGCATGAGGAAAAGGATGACAAAGAAAAAGGTGGCACACACATCTTGTCAGCAAGAGAAAAGAGGCTGAAGAGCAGAATGGACAAAGCTGAGGTGGTCCACGTCAGCCCAAGTACCTCATCAGCACCTGCAACCAAAGCAAAAAGCAAAACTCAGGCAGCTAAGCAAGAAAAGGTGGTGACACCCGTGTCTACAGGAAAGCATAAACAGGCTTCTACAGGAAGCCCGAAAACAGAGACAAAGGCTTCTACAGGAAGCCCGAAATTGGCAAAAGGGTCTTCTACAGGAAGCCCGAAAATTACCAAAACAGGGGCTTCTACAGGAAGCCCCGAAAAGGTGAAACCCAGAGAGAAGAAGGTGGATATTCTGGCACGGGAGGCAGCAGCTGTATTAGCTGGCCTCAGCACGCCACCTAAGCCAAAAGAAAAGAGGAAGAGGGAGACCCCTCTGTACTTTAAAGCTCGAAGGAGTGTTAGGATAAACACAGGCAAGCCGCAGCCTCCACCCAGCAGCCAAACCATTTTAGGGGATGTCCCTACTTCACCCAGTGTAAGAACCCCCTCTAAAACATCAGCTACCCCCGAGAGGGGAAGCCCAAAAATAACTTCCTGGACGTGAAAAATAGGCCAATCGCCTTCCGAAGCCCGGCTCAAGGAAATGGAAAAGGGGGAAGAAGCGCCACCCTCGTCACCACCAGGGGCAGAAAAGGCAGGGCCACCGAAAATAGGAAAGGAAGAGCATGCTCCGGGCTCTAGTTCTCAGCCAAAGACGAGGAGCCAGAGCAAAGTTGCTCAAGGATGAGCAAATAGTTTAGCTGGGGGGTGATGATGAGCCCCAATTTTTGGTACAATTTGGGCTCGTATTGGCCTACTTACCTTGCTCAACCATTCACATTTTATCACTTATGCATTCATTTCTTAGTATATTCGTGTTGTTTGTAGGAAGAAGGGCAGGCATTTTGTCTATGTGACTAATACATGATGATTTCAGGTTCTTGGCATTAAAGAGAGCAAAAGACCACACAAAAGGAGATAGCAAAGGTGGCATTGCATGTTTATAGGGAGGTTGTCTACAGCTTTAAATGACTTCCCTCGTGCTTTTCACCTTAACTCCGAGCTCTAATAGCTCTCCCCACCGAGCTCAAAGGCAGCCAACACGTTCTACAGGATCAACAATTTTACAGCAGTTTGACTTTCAGTTGGACAACCAAGCTCCATGAATGTAGGCAGCCAGCTTGATCCTCATTTTGTATAAATATGGAGGCCGTAGCCTTTGTTAGAAGCTTTCTGAACTTTTGGAATTACTATTGTAATCTCTGAGCACGAGTTACAGCTCAGTTTTTGTTATTTTGTAAGCCAGTTTTGGCATGACATTAGACTTTTGATTATGAATAAAGGCAAGCAGATTTGGATCTAATTCTGAGTTTTTAAGGGAGCTATAGCTCTCAGGTTAGGGCCCAACCTGAGAGCAATAGACCTCCTCTGTTTTGTAGTGTTATTTGCCTTTCGTTCCAACACTTTGTTTCTTTACTTTGACATGCAATTTGAATTTACAGTCTGCTGATTTAGTTTTCGTGTGATTGAGTAGGATTAGATTATGGTTACTTTGCTTTCAGTTACTTAGATTCGATAGGAGGTTTGTAATGCACAGGAGCTCCAAGGAAAGGTTGTTAGAGATCACTGCCATCTCTGTTTAGGGATTGGGGTGCAGTCCATATCAACCACCAAAAAAGAGAAACACAGTCTTTTACTTCCATGCAAGCTGCAACATAGTCATTTCCATTGAAGATCCATCCATGCACTTTTGATATTGAACCATACTTCTACATTTTTCATTCCATGCACGGCTTCTTTTCTCGGTTTTACATTGCTGTTCATAGGTTTAATGGCACAGGTATCATAGGTTAATGAATTCTCATTTTTGGTGCAAGACATAAGTCATTTGTTTCATTTACACTGCTCCATATCATTCCACTTCTTTCTTCTTCTTCTTGACCTCTCCTCAAGTCACCTACTCGGCCTCTGTCTAGCTCGTTTACCCTCCAACTCATCCATTGCCACGTAGCTTCATCTTTTGACCTTTTGTTGATCCCATCCTTCTATCCACCAACCACTTCGTGCACTCATTCTCTGTCCTATTTCTCTGCCCCTGAGTCATCAAAAGTTCCATCTCCACCTTACCTATCCACCCAAACCATTCCATTCCTTCACCATCACCAAAACATCCACTCACAGCACATCCTGTAGAAGTTAGCAGATTTCCTGTAGAATTCCCTGAGTTTCCTGTAGGATCCCCTGCAGACATCCTGTAGGAGCCTGCAAACTTGGTTGCCGAGCATCCAAACGTTGTAGACTGATGCTAAGGATCCCCTGGGACCTCTCTTAGCCCCCCTGACCTTTCCCAATCTTTCCTTCCTTTCGCACCACCTCTGCACAACCAAACCCTAATAAGAAACAAAATCATCATCACTCTAACCAATTAAGCAAAAATCCAAAAACATGTTCTTTTCAATCAAAGTAGTTTAAGTTCATGCATTTCACATCATTAGAAGTAATGGCATCATTTCCAGACACTTGCACTCCACCCATTGCATCCTAGAGGTTAAGTTAGTCAGATTAGGGTTTACTAGGGTTTCCATGTTTTGGTTGGCTTTCAGTTCATTTTTGCAAAATAGATTAATTTCCTTTAAGATAGCCTTCGTCCATCATTTAGCAAGCTTCTTCTGAGAGCATACAGAAGTTGGCTTGAGCCCTAGCGGACTTGTGCCAGCTGACCAAGTGACAGCTGCGACAAGAGCTAGTACTTGTGCATACAACATCGTCGCTTCCAAGTTTGTACGAACTACCGGGTTGATAAAATTAGAGATAGGAAGCTCCAGGAGTTGTAGCATTATTGCTACAATACTGGAGCCCACCAATCTGTTAAGTAGGCTACTTTTGAATATGCTATTTTTATTTGCATGCCTTGTTGTGTCATGATCTCTTGTGAAGTTACATAAATGCTATGAGCAGTAAGAACAAGCCCGTGACATAGGTGATTCAAGGTCTCCAACGAAGGAGAACATGATAGCATCAAAATGAGGTAGGCCATCTTCTTCGTCTCTCATTTCAATTGTAACTTATGAAAGTGTCTAGTAGATTGTCACATAGGTTGCTGGTCCCACTCATTGGGCTAGAGGGATTGTCTCTATCCGTAGAGAGGATTTACCTAGACAACAAAATGGAGACTCCGCTAGAAAAGCTATAACTCTGCCTTTCTAGAGTGATCATCATGGGTAGCCTACTTGTGCCTCTCCATCCCATCAGTCTCCATGTAGAAATTCCCACTGTAGATTACCTGATAATGCAATATACTAAAGAAAAATACCAGATATACTTCTACAACAAACTTTGTGGAAGCTTAATCGAATATGAGCAAGATCAAATAGAACACATATAACCGATAAGAAGGAATCAATCACACATAACACATAAGATATAACCCGGGGAAAGCCTCAGCCTAAAACCCCAACTTTGTATTATCATACAAGTGGAAATATAACCAGTATTACAAAAAGAATCAGCTCAAAAGCTATCGTGCTCCTTCTGCAATACCTTTGCTGCTCATAGACAGTCAAAGGCCTCTATCTAACCTCTAGTCTACCCTCCAAGCCTCCTATTTATTTGCACAATTTTGATTGGAGTCCAGTGCAGCCACTTGTGTGAATTGTTCTCTTCACACACTCACTAACCTCTGATCTAACTACACAGTCCTAAAGGAGATAAATCCTCATCATGGATGAGCTTCCTTTATAGGAAAAATTTCATCGAACTGATAGTACACTTTCCCTTCTCTGATCTCAACTGGGTCTCTGTCTAAACTGACATGCATGAGTTATCCATGAGTGAATACTCAATTATCTGAAATACAGTAGTTACATGCATGCAAGCATTAACTAACTGAACTGTCATTAATTTAACAAACTGTTAAATTAATCTAACTAGACTTGACTCAGTTAAATGAGCCAACTAATTACAACTCATCCTTATTTCTTTAACTGATGGACAAATTCCTCAATTAATAGATAAACTATTGCATGTCCTCACATAGACTTCAATTTATTTTCCTTAACTAATTAACTCAAGATGAATTAATTAATTAATTTACAAACTGCTGTTAATATCAAATTCGAATTTTACTTCCTATTTTTAGTCCAGGGACTGACTAAAATAGAATCCATCCTGAACTGCTAAAAATAGAATGCTATTTTTAGCACTTCCATTTTTCATTCTCTGTTTTCCAATCCAGCACGGGTACTCAAACTGCTATTTTTACCAGTGCTATTTTTAGCATTTCTTGTTGCCATTTTTCAACACTCCCTCTCAACAAGAAAGACATTCAACTTGAACTCGATCATGTACCTTTGGAATGTTCTGCAGGCAACACTTCTACCAAGTGTGGTTGTTCCAACAACTCTAGAAACAATAAAAACTCCCAACTAACTTATCTGTTGGGCTAGAACCATACTCTAATGCTGAAGCTCTACCTGCTGCTAACAAGTGCTCCCTCTCTGACCTCTAAGCTGCTGCAACATCTCCATGCATCTTGCACCATTGCACACCCCTCTGTGCCATCCTGCACTGGTGCAACACTCATGTGCCTCTCACATTGCTGCAGCCTGCTAGCTCTACATAGTCTTGGAACTCCTGCACTATAGCTCTCTTTGCCACTCTATCTGTATCTATCTCTACCCACCCAGCCAGTCCTGCTACTCCTCATCGGAGCTCTTGTAGCAAAGTCAAATCAAAGAGGTTGGGTACCTCAAGGATCCTGCCCCTCCTCCTTAGGACGATCACTCCACATCGCCCCACCTCCTACCTGGAGGTATGGCTGCATGTGATCCCTCTGCCCACCTAGCTCAAATTTTCCCCGTACTAGAGGTCTCTGTATGAGTAGATGTCTTTACTCGATCTCCTCTTAGCTCTCTAGTTGTGGCTACTCCATAACCTCCTGAAGTTGCTTTACCAATCGTGGCTCCTCCACAATTGTCCGAGACTTCTTCTCGCGCTGCATGTTGAGAGGTAATTTACTCTCCCTCTCAACCACCAAGTATCTAACATTTTCCTTGCTCCTCAAGGCTTTACATGCATCTTGTACCTCAAGAGCATATAGTTTCTTGGCTAGCACACCAATTTGTTTCCACTTTCCCGCCATCACGAAATTTTCTGGAAAAAGAGCTGATTTTAAATCAGTTATATCTCCTTCATCTGAACTCCGATTCAGCCAATTTTTTTTTTGAATTTAGGTATTTTCCCACAAGGTATCCAAATCTGCTATTTGATTCTAAAAATTTTATACAGAAATTTTCGGATCTGCTCTGCAAACTCTCGGCCCAAAACTCAAAACTTTGAAATCTCCTCTCAGTATACTGTTCTCACCTTTGATCACCTTTGATCTGATACCATGTAGAATTTTTCTACAAAACCTTGCTCTGATACCATGTATAAATTTCCACTGTATATCACCTGATAATGCAATATACTAAAGCGAAATACCAGATCTATTCTACAACAAACTTTGCGGAAGCTTAATCGAATATGAGCAAGATCAAATAGAACACATATAATTGATAAGAAGGAATCAATCACACATAACACAGAAGATATAACCCAGGGAAAGCCTTAGCCTAAAACCCCAACTCTGTATTATCATACAAGTGGAAATATAACCAGTATTACAAAAGGAATCAGCTCAAAAGCTATCTTGCTCCTTTTGCAATACCTCTGTTGCTCATAGACAGTCAAAGGCCTCTATCTAACCTTTGGTCTGCCTTCCAAGCCTCCTATTTCTTTGTGCAATTTTGATTGGGGTCCAATGCAGCCACTTGCGTGAATTGGCCTTTTCACACACTCACTAACCTCTGATCCAACTACGCAGTCCTGAAGGAGATAAATCTTCATCATGGATGAGCTTCCTTTATAGGAAAAATTTCATCCAATCAATAGTACACTGTCCCTTTTCTGATCTCAACTGGGTCTCTGTTCGAACGGACATGCATGAGTTATCCATGAGTGAATACTCAATTATCTGAAATACAGTAGTTACATGCATGCAAGCATTAACTAATTGAACTCTCATTAATTTAACAAATTGTTAAATTAATCTAACTGGACTTGACTCCGTTAACTAAGCCAACTAATTACAACTCATCCTTATCTCTTTAACTAATAGATAAACTGTTGCATGTCCTCACATAGACTTCAAGTTTGAATTTCCTTAACTAATTAACTCAAGATGATTTAATTAATTAATTTATAAACTGTTGTTAATATCAAATTCGAATTTACTTCCTATTTTTAGTCCAGGGACTGAGTAAAATAGGAATCCATCCTGAACTGCTAAAAATAGAATGTTGTTTTTAGCACTTCCATTTTTCATTCCCTGTTTCCTAATCCAGCGCTGGTACTCAAACTACTATTTTTAGCACTTCTATTTTTAGCATTTATTGTTGCCATTTTTCAACACTCCCCCTCAACAAGAAAGACATTCAACTCGAACCCGATCCTATACCTTTAGAATGTTCTGCATGCAACACTTCTACCAAGTGTGGTTGTTCCAGCAACTCTAGAAACAAAAAAAACTCCCAACTGACCTCTCTGTTGGGCTAGAACCATACTCTGATGTTGAAGCTCTACCTGCTACTGACAAGTGCTCCCTCTCTGACCTCTGATTTGCTGCAACATCTCCATGCATTTCGCACCATTGCACACCCCTCTGTGCCATCCTGCACTGGTGCAACACTCATGTGCCTCTCGCATTGTTGCAGCCTGCTAGCTCTACATAGAGTTGGGATTCCTGCACTGTAGCTCTCTCTGCCACTCCATCTGCATCTGTCTCTACCCGCTCAGCCAGTCCTACTACTCCTCATTAGGGCTCCTGTAGCAAATTCAAATCAAAGAGGTTGGGTACCTCAAGGATCCTACCCCTCCTCCTTAGGACGATCACTCCATATTGCCCCACCTCCTACTTGGAGGTATGGCTGCATGTGATCCCTTTGCCCACCTGGCTTGAAGTTTCCCCCTACTAGAGGTCTCTGCATGAGTAGATGTCTCTACTCAATCTCCTCTCAACTTCTCTAGTTGTGCCTGCTCCACAATTTCCTGAAGTTGATTCACCAATTGTGGCTCCTCCACAATTGTCCGAGACTTCTTCTGGCACTGCATGTTGACAAGTAATTTACTCTCCCACTCAAACAACAAGTATCTAACCTTTGCCTTGCTCCTTAAGGCTTTGCATGCATCTTGTACCTCAAGTGCATATAGGTTCTTGGCTAGCGCACCAATCTGTTTCCACTTTCCCGCTGTCACAAAATTTTATGGAAAAAGAGATGATTTTAAATTAGTGATATCTCCCTCATTCGAACTCCGATTTAGCTGATTTTTTTTTTTTTGAATTTGGGTTTTTTTCACAAGGAATCCAAATATGCTCTTTGTTTCTCAAAATTTTGTACAAAAATTTTCAGATCTACTCTGCAAACTCTCGGGCCAAAACTCAAAACTTTGAAATCTCCTCTCAGTATACTGTTCTCTCCTTTGATCACCTTTTCTCTAATACCATGTAGAATTTTTTTGCAAAACCTTGCTATGATACCATATAGAAATTCCTGCTGTAGATCACCTGATAATGAAATATACTAAAGCAAAATAGCAGATCTACTTCTATAACAAACATTGTGGAAGCTTAATCGAATATGAGCAAGATCAAATAGAACACATATAACTGATAAGAAGGAATCAATCACAAATAACATAGAAGATATAACCCGGGGAAAGCCTTGGCCTAAAACCCTAACTTTGTATTATCATACAAGTGGAAATATAACCAGTATTACAAAAAGAATCAGCTCAAAAGCTATCCTGCTCCTTCTGCAATACCTCTACTACTTATAGACAGTCAAAGGCCTCTATCTAACCTCTGGTCTACCCTCCAAGCCTCCTATTTCTTTGCACAATTTTGATTGGGGTCCAGTGCAGCGACTTGTGTGAATTGGCTTCTTCACACACTCATTAATCTCTAATCCAACTATGTAGTCCTGAAGAAGATAAATCCTCATCATGGATGTGCTTCCTTTATAGGAAAAATTTCATCCAACTGATAGTACATTGTCCCTTCTTTGATCTCAACTAGGTCTCTGTCTGAACTTACATGCATGAGTTATCCATGAGTGAATACTCAATTATCTGAAATATAGTAGTTACATGCATGCAAGCATTAACTAACTGAACTGTCATTAATTTAACAAACTGTTAAATTAATCTAACTGGACTTGACTCAGTTAACTAAGCCAACTAATTACAACTCAATATTACAACTCATCCTTATCTCTTTAACTGATGGACAAATTCCTCAATTAATAGATAAATTGTTTCATGTCCTCACATAGACTTCAAATTTGATTTTCCTTAACTAATTAACTCAAGATGAATTAATTAATTAATTTACAAACTGCTGTTAATATCAAATTCGAATTTTACTTCCTATTTTTAGTCCAGGGACTGACTAAAATAGGGATCCATTCTGAACTGATAAAAATAGAATGCTATTTTTAGCACTTCCATTTTTCATTCCCTATTTCCCAATCTAGCACTGGTACTCAAACTGCTATTTTTAGCATTTCTTGTTGCCATTTTTCAACACTCCCTTCCCTACTAATCATAATCCTCTAGAGACCATGAAATTTGACATAAATAATAAGGACCATAATAAATTTCCCGAGGTTTCCATCCATCAAAAGTGTATGAGCCTAATCATTGACATCTCTAGATTTTGGTTAGAAGAATAGATTACATCCCTTTCTTACCTCTTCTCACACGATTATCCATGTGTTGGCATTCTATTTTCCTACCTCCCACCAACCTTACCATCCATGTGATTTTATCCACATTCACTTTAGCATTTGCTACATGAGTAATCATATAGGCCAACATACTTAAATTGTTTTAATGATATGTTGGTTGTGTTAGGGTCCTATAATAATAGGAATCATAATTTTGAATTGGTTAAGGTTAAGCCTTGTAATATTGTACATACCTTTGCTTTCTGCAAATGTTTTCCATATTAAAAATTAAAAAATGTAAAGAGAGTGTCCTAAAAGAAATATCAAAAGAAAAAAAGAATAAGAAAATATTAAAAAATGAAATATATAAACCCCAAAAACAAAAACAGATCATGACAGTGTGAAAGTCTAAATGCCACTACTATTTTACTGCTTTACTATCTTAAATAATGGTTGTGTGCAGCTTTTCATACATGCCACAACCCATGGTAGTCAAATTGCTTAATCTTGACTATTTCATGCTTTGAATTTTATGTTTATAGTTAGAGAATAAAATCTAACCAAACAACTTAATCTTGGCAGATCATTAGATATGTAGAGAAAAAAAAAGGGGCTCATCAGCTTAATCTGAGCCCTTGGAAGATATAAGGTTAGAATTAGATAGTTTACTTTTCAAAAGGAAAAAGAATGATAAGGGTCTGCTAGCCTAAATGCACCCAAATAGGTGAAGAAAAAAATGTTAGGGTAAGTAGCGGGTAAGTAGAATAAATGTTGCTGAAGTATAAAGTTGATTGGACAAAAACACATTTGTCATGCTTAATCATACGTTTCAATGTGCATGAGCAATTAAGAAAGCAAAAACAGAGGTTTACAAGCTGATTTAATTGACTTCCCCTCATTCATTTCATCCCTATACTTACTAATTTCCCCATCCACAAGTATGTTCTAGTACTGAAAATCCTTCAAGTCATAAAGGCTGAGAGCATTTCTCTGACTTTTGGTGGGACCAGACTCTCGGCTTAATGAATTATGGACATCAAGTGTTAGAATTCCCTTCATAAAAGTTATTCCTTTCATTACCCTAATAAAACCCCTTTTCCTAAGGTTTAACTCCATTTGCTTATGAAAAGTAAAAAACCCCATGTTAAATTCCATTTCACTCAAAATGCCCACAAAAAGATTTTATCCTAAGTATAAGTGTATGTAAAGAAAAAGTGCAAATATTACATTATACTTTGTATCATTTTCATTACGCTCATTTCAGTTCATATTAATTTCTAACTTAATAATATAGCTCCCGATATACCATTTTTCCTTGTATATAAATAAGTCCCCGTATATATTACCCCTACCCTTAGTTTAATTATAAATTATATTTTTATCCTATCCCCCGACAAAACCCTCTTAACTCACCAATTCTCCGTAAAGTTAAGATAATCACTCCATTAACCCCGTCCGATCATTTAATCTCGTGTTTAACTCCAAAATAATCACAAACCACCATTAATTAAAGCCCTGCCCCCCCCCCAAACCTTTGCCCATTTTATCCGTGCTAATCTATCACCCGACTGCCATCTGATCGTCAGCACCCAAATCTAACGATTCACAGCCATATCGGGTTCACCCGATATCCGACCTTTACTTGCCCGATAAAGTGGTATTGCCTAGGCCCCCATATGCTACGTGTCAAGCGCTAAGGTAGATCATGTGACCTCGCCAAAATATCGCCTCCTCCATAAAGCGGTGTGATGGCTTGGAAAACTGCCTCCCCGCCCAACCTGAAAAACCGCTCACTATTCATTCACAATTCACTCGCCAAAAAAAACCATTGTTCAATAAAAATGCCAACAAGCCCTATTTGGCCTTTTTCGATCAATTTCTTTGTAAAACCTTTGCAAGCCATTGCGACTCCTTCAAACATTGAAATCGCCAATTGACCTCAATTTCACTCCTGAAGAAGTTGTAGAGACCCCAATCAAGCTCTCAGTCTGTACCAGAGCCCATTCAAGCTTCTGAAGTTGCTGAGAACACCAATTTGAAGTTAATTCACCAATTTCCAAGTATTTTGAGAAAAAACCAGAACGACCTTCTCATTTGAATGTACAGTAAAAAGTCAAAAGATTATAGTGAGTAAAAAAAGCACATTAAACCCCCGGATGTGGGTGACTGACGCGACATTCAACATGATAGGACTGGGGTGGGGCGAGGCAGCTCGACACCTGCCCACCCAGTACGAGGTGTTAAATACAGGTGAAGGGAATAGCGCCTGGCATGCGCGCAAGGCGAGCCATTACATTCCCCCGTCAGGTGACTCTGGCTCATTCTCTCTGTCCACTGCAATGGATCCTCCCTCCGCACGCTGCTACTTGCAAGAGATGACGGCGATCATCAATGCAACAGTTATGAATGTGGTTTTTCGTGACAGGTTTGGCAAGCTTAAGGAGTGGCACTGCCCTGTGTTCACGTTCAAACCTTGCGAGTTGTTTGTTTGGGCTCATCCCCTTGCCTCTGTGCAAATTCCGGTTCTTTCTGAAGTTTCTGTGCCTTTGACGAGGAAGCTCTGTTCGGCCTTCCAAGGGCAGCTCCTTTGGCTCATATCTTTCCATTGGGGGGCTCTGGGTTTAAGTCTGGAGGTTCTCGGGTTGGTTTATCATCTCGTTTTCTCTGTTCTTGCCGTCGGTTCTTGTGGAATGCTTCTGAGCAATCCCTTTACAGTTTCTGTCCCCCTGTTCAACCGTTTTGTCTTCTGCCCGGTCTTTAAGTTGGGAGGGAGGGAGACTGGTCTGGGCAATTCAAAGGTAGCCCGCAGGCTCCCGCTTGTGTCTGGCATTCAAGGGCTTTCTCCCGGGTCTCCGCGTTATTGTTGTTCTGCTCACCACTGGCTTAATCTCGGGTCCACTACCCAGCCGGTCTGCAACCCATCCATTACTCCTTCATCAATGGCTCGTCTTCGTCAGAGAATGGGGTGCCGTAGAGGACAACCCCGGCACGCTCCAACTGGTTCTTCATCGGACTCGCCAGCCCCCACCAGTGAACTATTCACTGGTCGTTATCCTGGAACCCGAAGTGGGCGCGGGAGACGTCAGGCTTCTAGCCACTATCGTGGGCCTCCATCCTCGACAGGCTCAGCCATTTTCACTTTCAACAGCTCTCTGCATCGGCCTCGGATAACTACCCACATATCCGTGTTCTTCTATGAGACAACTCAGTTGGAAGGCTCAGATTCTCATCCGGGAGGCTCAGGAGCAGTTGCAGGTCCTTCTTCTGCGATTCAACTTGGAATTGGAGTGGCGCCGCAGCATGTACAGGATGCCCCAGGATGCAGCACTCAGGATGCTGAGATGTTGCCAGTAGATCCCGGACCCTCCAATCAGATCGTCGCTCCTGCTGCTGATGTGCCAGATTTCGGTTGGTGCCAAATCGTGGAAGAACCGCCTGCTGACTAGTCTGCTCTCGCTAACGTGGGTTTGTCTTTTTGGTTTTGTAATGGTTTTTTTCGGGCATGTCTACTATAGTACTATTGTAAAAAGGCGATGGTCTGCCTATGTTTTTGCTGTTTGGGTTTCTATGGTACTCCAGAAAAGCATCATCCCGATCCCCTGCGTGGGTTCTGCTCTTGGTTTCCTTATCTATTTTTTCTTTGGAATTATGGCTCTTTTCAGAGCAATGCACTGACTTCGGTCCACATGTAAATATTTTTCCTCTTTTTTAATAGAATTAACCTTACTCATAAAAAAAAAAGGCACTCTAAAAAGAAAAAGATAAATCAGCCAGATGAAAGAGTATCAGTAAAAGTGTATCAGATTGAAAATTCAAAGTGAATAAAAGCATTCAGCAGGAAGACAAACAACATGGAAGACAATTACAAAGCATACATATAAAATAAATTCATGTCAAAGTGAAGATATATGAAAAACAGACCAATCAAGGTAAACAATAAAAGTAAACATGGAGGCAATAAGGGTTAAACAGAGATGAAAACACTTTCACCAGCAACAATGAAGTTTATTCAAAGTAAAGGTAAAAACAATTAAAAGAAAATTAAGGTTAAAAGATGAAATTAGAACATGAATGGTACATTTTCCAGAAATTTCCTGTTTAAGTCATAATTTTTCAGAAACTATTGTGGCCAATCCAAGATTCATTTTGAGAAACTGGAGGAGGTTTGTGTTCCTAAAAGGCCAATATACGAAAACCTATCTCACTTTTTACATAGGTATTACACAAATAGAGATAAATTCATATCTTCACAACCTATTTTTCGGGCTATGCAAAGTCCTGTTTTTGATATCTTTTTGCAGAGAATATTGTGAACAACTGGAGCTGAATTTTGGGAAACTGAAAGACTTTTATCTCAATAACATACTTATATATAGTAACCTCTTTCACTTTTTACATATCTATCTCGGATTGAGATATAAAAAGGCATCATTGGACCCTAATTTTGCAGAATTTCTGGGGCAAAATGCACAAAGGAAGGAGGTAGTTAGTGACTTGGAAGCCTCATTATCAACTAAGAGTTGCTATCAAATTCTAATTTCTCTTTTTTGTCACCATCAACCCATAAATATAGTGCCAAATAGATTCATTAGTTTTGAGTGTCATTTATTTAAGTTCTATTAATGTAAAATAATTTGAGATATTTGTAAAACCAATCTTGATATTTTTTCAAGATATTTCAGTTTAGAATTTGTATAAATATTTCTTCATTTGAAATATTTAAGAGTGGATTCTATTAGACATTTCTATATACTTTTTGATCAGAAGACCCAAAGGGTTATTGTATCATTTGTTGAGTCAACAAGCTGGATTGATAAATAAAGATCAGGCATTTCCAAGGATTCATGTGTTGGGTGAATTTCAGACAAGTATTTTCATGTGTTATCATTATTTTTCTCAAGTTATTCATAATCTTTAATGTGTTTCTCAATGTAAATGCTATAACTAGAATAATTATTTAGAACTTGTTTAATTGCACTTTGTCTTAACAAATATGCATTTAAATGTTTTCTTCAGATATCTAAATTAAAGAATTCTTAATTGCTCTTTGGTTTAAATTGATTTCTTAAATATCTAGGTTAAAGGATTCTTAATTTCCCTTTGATCTTGATCACCCCTTCATTCCTCATTCATTATCTGGGTCTGAGAACCCTTAACTGCTCTCTCACCCTGAGTGAAACCCTTTCACCCATGTCTCAAAGATTTGAAAAAACGCTCTGCTATCTTGCCCTTGGAACATTCCCCTTAGTGAGTTAATCTAGTTTTGCTTCCTTATTGTTTGACTCCATAGCCCAATGGTCTAAAAGACATCATTCTATCTATCTTTCTAAGTGATCCCACCACCCAATCTCAAATACAAATAAAAAACCCCTTGAACAATCATAACTAGCCTAAAAGAATCTTAACTAAAACAAAGTTAAATTTTAAAGAGAGAGCCCTCTCTGAACATCAGGAAGGCTAGGTCCTGATCTCCAAAAGCGGTTTGTGGTTACCTTTGTTTTTTTTTCTTTTTACTTCAAAAGAATTATCAAAGTGATAACAGGTTGCACTAGATTTATGATTACAATTAGTATTAGTTTTTCACAATATGCATGTTAGAGTAGGATGCATTGCATGCTAATTTTTGTATTAGAAGTAATGTTATATGATATTGCTCATAGTAGAGTAGCTGCATTTAGATTAAATTTTTCACATCTTATTATTTTTTGATTTTACCACCTAATATTAAGTATGGGTGATCATAAGACAATGTACAAACATGCTTCCTCGTGGATTTAGTCTTTGATATGTGTAGGCAATATGTCTATGGAAACCAAGAGGTTGTTGGTGTTTTCATGACCTCTAGTTTGAGTAGCTTCACCCACTTTCCGAGAGACCTCGTCCCAGTTGGAGCCATATGTTACCCACCATTTTGTGGGTGATATCCCTGGGAAAAAGTTTTCTCTAAGATGGTCCTCAACTAGTAGCCAACAACCCCTTGTAGCCACCAACTAGCTCATTGTGCCATTTCTCGGCCACTTGAGCTAGCCATGTGGTCCCTCACCCATCTGTCATGATCATATGTTTGAAGGTGGGCCTCCAGAACCAAAAGGTATGCCTTGTCATTTGGTAATTGAGTATTGTAGTTTTCTTATCATGGACACTTTTGGGCATGGATTAATGGGGGGATTTAGCGGAAAGTATGGGCTAGGTCCGTGCTTCTATCCCCTAGACCTATTTTCGATGTTACCTTTCAATCTTAGTCCTGTGGCATATCTTTTACTAACCTTTTGGTTTTAGGGTGGTACTACATGGAAAACCCTGATTTTGGTTGTGTGGTCCCGATCCCTCATCCACATACATTACTCTTATTCCATTCATTATAGCCCCATTCATTATTCTTCCCACCTTGATCCACATTTCTCCATTGGGTCAACATAGGGTTGGCCACCCCTTCGCCTTGCCCACACCTTGGTTCGGGCTTGAAATGATGCTCCGAAGGTTGATGTAGCTGAAAAGAAAAGTACCAACATAATTAGCCACATCCAATAGGAAAATGTACCTAAAAATGAAAAAGATGGTTGGGACAAACACATTTAGCACATGGGAAAAAGCCAAATGCATGAGCTCTATCCGATACCCATGGCCATCACCCTGGTTCCTATAGGCCCTAGATGGGCCTCCTTCATCATTTTGGAACCCATGATTTTCCCAACCCTTGGTGGGAAATGAACTGCCCTACCTTAAAAGGGGTATCCACTGTTATACCTTACACATCATGCTCTTATCCTTTCAGCCCTGAGCAGTTAATCAAAGAAAAATCATAAAAGGAAAAGGGAATATAATGAAATATGGCAAACTCAATGCCGGGATATTTCGTGCACCACAGTTTCTCCCTCCTATACATTATATACCCAAGTGTGGGATTCCCTTTATTAGCTACCCTTGTACCCCAACATGTGGCCCATGATTGCCTCTCTCATTCCCTATTCCATTCTTCTCTTTATCACATGCCACCACCATTTGAAGGATGTAGCTTGGACATGTTGTCCCCTCTATAGGAAGAAACCACCTAATAGGATACTTGATTAACCCCCTTTGGAGCTTGGAGATATTAGCACATGCAAAAACCCACTATAGAAGGGCATGCTATTATGAAGTGCCCACCTGTTGTCCAAGGTTTGTAAGCTCTTTAACTCGATTCCTTTAAATAACGGGTTGTACTCGAAAGCTAGGAAACATTAGATCTTATGCAAGATTGCAGATGGTCTCCATTTTGGGTTTGGTCTCCCTAGTGTTAAGTGAAGCTGCCTTTAAGGAATCCTTGACTAAGAAAATCAAATCTGAATTCATAATCATTCTTGAATCCAATCTCCCCAAAGGATTAGGCATTAGTCTACCATATGTGATCACCTAAAACTTAGTTTTCTTCACCTTCTCCTCTTCTTTCTAGGTCCAGCCCCATAGATCACCTAGGGAATTTAATATCTCACAATCTAGCCATCCAAATAATTACATTTTTTTTCAAAACTTTACTGGTGTGTCCTCAAGAAGCCCTCCAAATTTCATGATATTTTGACGGTGGGATCTTGAGATATCACAAGCCCTAGATCGAAGAATAATTCTTGCCCTTGGTTTCCCTTAGGCTAGAAACCCCATTGGAATCCTTGCATTGCCTTTCATTGAAAATGCATTCCTTGATCCTTTTCCCATCCCTAATTAGGTTAAGCATATCATTTGTTGCTAAATCCTATCCCCTTGAATGAAGTTCAGGTCCACTCGGTCCCATGTGGTCCCATGCACTATCAAGGTTAATTCTTCAAAGATCACTTAGAACTCAAGTTTCCGCAAGAATTATAGAAATTATAGATCTCCTTTATAAGAAACATACTCAAAACCTAACCCTAAAAATGTTCCCCAAGCCCTTTCTAGAGATCCTTCCATCTTGTCTTCTAAGACAAGCAAGCCACATATTTGAGATTCTCTTGTTGAATAGGCTTCCAGGATGACCCCTCGCCCTATCATTGGTCCATCCATTTCATGATCCCTATAATAACGGGTATCCTCCCATTGGTGAAAATATGTAAAGAGTAGGGAGCCTTAGCTGAGGTGACAATGGGTTATCACTCCATTTTTTCCCTTAGCCTAGTAGTAACCCTTCAAGGATCCCCTTTTAGGACCCCTGTTAGTTTGAGTGGTAACATGACCTCTTTATGACTTGTCTAAATTCAATTTTGATGGTGAAGGTGATACATCCATAATCAAGCATGCCTATTTTTTCTTAAGTTTTGTTAATATTATGAAATCGATTTTGAAGATGTGTATGGTGTTCTTTTCTTCCCCACACTTAAAGGTCTAGTTAACCGATGGTTTCATACCCTACCATCCGCTTCAATTCATTCTTTTGAACACTTCATCAAGGAACTTCATTTAACATTTGACAAGTATGATTATTGGGATGTCCTTAAAAGGATTAATAAACTAAGAATGGACCCTTATGAATTATTTAGGGATTTTTCTAATTGATTTCTTCACCTATGTTATGATTTTCTTGAAGAAGATACAGATTAGGGTTTCTATAAGCAAAATTTTGAACATTTGTTTCATATCTCTATACATGGTGAGCCAAAACCCCCTGATGTTTCTATTTCCACAACTTTTGTAAATCATGAGACACCTCTAACTTCAGAGGAGGAACCTACTATTCCTCTTGTTCCTTGTCCTTGTCCTTTTCCAGTACCAATTTGGTTGCATCCTAGTGATTATATTGAAATTGGGAAATTCGCAAATAAAATGGTTGATCCATCACTTCGACCTTCATCAATTTCTCATAATCTAGATCCAGTGTAGGAAACCTTGGAATGGTTTACGAAGCTTAGCGTGAAAAATAATCCCTCCATTCCTCAATATGGTATTAATACTCATAACTTTAGTCTTGAATATGATTTGGATTCTTACCCTTCTCTATCATCTCGTTCTCATAACCCCTTGTTTTTTGATCTTCTTGATTGGTCTCTTCCAAATCCAAGCAGTGATTAAGTGCAAGGTAGTCACCTTTCATGGATAGAGGAGCAGAAAGGTGAAGTTTCTTTTGTTATTTCTTCTCTTTTTCAAAGTCCTCTATGTCTCCCCATTCTTGGCTGATTTAGAGTCTACTATTATCGGTGATCAATCAAATGAAATTAATTTTCCTAATCAATCTAAAGGCTTGGACAACCATCATTATGATGATGATGATTCTATTAAAGTATATGATGATGAATACTCAAATGCACCAATTGATATTTCATTTTCTCAAGAAGATTTTAATTTCAAAGATCTCAACGTTAGAATCTGGTTTGGTCAAAGAATATGTTCTTATAGAAAATTCCTCTTCCCCTTCAAATCATGTTTCTCATGAGATTTCTTCGATTTATACATCTCCAGATTTGCAATTAGAAGAATCTTACGACTTGATTGATCCATTTTGTTGAAATTGTAAAATATTGTTAGCCCAATGATGTATATGGCTACCATCTAGATAACGGTAATCTTGTTAATATAACTGATAGTAGTTTTCCACATGTAATTTGTGATCTAAATCAGTTATCAAAATTTTGTTATCTATATTTTCAAAGTTTCGTGACTTGTCAGGAAGTCGAGGCACTTCATCCATCATTCATGTTTATGTTAGGTTCTCGCAATCCTGGTAAGGTCCATAAACCATGTCAGATCTTGATTTCCTCACAAGGTTCTTTACTTCAGATTGTTTCATTGGATGCAAACTCTTCATTGATGAATTTTGAGAATTCTCCTTATAATTTTTCTATCCCTCGAGATCGGGTTTCTGATTAGATAGAGGCAACTGTTGCAATGAATTCATTTTCATGTAGAGCCCTTGCATCTAACTTGGGATTGGAATGTATTCCTTTCATGGATGCACAAAATTGTGAAGCTGATCAATTTGAAGATTATATTTGGTTGAAGAATTCATATATGTTGAGTGCTATGGTGATCAATCAACTCCTAATGTTCATTGTGAATGCCATTGAGAAAATCATTTTTATTCTAGCCCATTCAATCCTTTTGAGGAAATTTAAGTATTGAATCATTCAATGGATCAAAACCCCCATGCTGATATGGATTTTAGATCTGATTTGGTATATCCTTCTAATATTTTGTCAACATGTTGCTGGTTTCCCATATTTACAAGGCCAACAATTGCTTTTGATTCCGAAAGCTATCATATTACTAGTCTAGTATGGAATTAGACAAAAGGGAACTGATCAATAATCACGAGTCTTGTGTATTAAGTTACTGATCTAATCATAACTCTGGATCTAACAACTATAATATAAATAACCATTTTCCCACTAGTATATCTGACGATGGGTGTTTTATATTGTTTGATCTAGTTTCATCTAGTTGTCTTTATTATTGATCATTTCATTGTTCAGATATTTGTCAAATAGTTGAGACACTTTAGTCTTTGCTGATGGTTATGTTGTAGAAATTCTCACTGTAGATCAACAGATTATGCAATATACTAAAACACAATACAAGATCTACTTCTACAACACTTTGCGAAAGCTTAATCGAATTGAGCAAAATCAAGAGAACACATATAACTGAGAAATGAGAAATCAATCACATATAAGCTTAAAACCCCAACTCTGTATTATCATACAAGTGGAAATCTTGTTCAAGTTGCAAAAAGAATCAACTCTCAAGCTATCTTGCTCTCTCTGCAATCAAACAATACAACTCACAGACTGAATAGACACTGTATATGTCCTCCTCAAGCCCTCCAAGGCTCCTATTTCCTTATGCAGTTTTTCTTGGGGTCCAATGATGTCACATGTGTGAATTGGCCTCATCACACTCACTAAACCTGAAGAAGTAACTGTGCAATCCTCAAGGAAAGAATTCCTTCTGCATGCAAGGAATATTCACAATGGAATATTCTAGCAACTGATAGTACACTGCCCCTCCATCTGATCTCAATTGGGTCTCTGTATGAACTAACATGCATGAGTTATTTATGAGAGAATACTCAGTTATCTGAAGTGCAATAGTTACATGCATGCAAGAATTAACTAACTGAACTTATATTAATTCAACAAACTGTTTGAATTAATCTAACTGGACTTGACTCAGTTAACTAAGTCAACTAATTACAACTCAATATTACAACTCATCCTTATCTCTTTAACTAATGGATAAATTCCTCAATTAATGGAGAAACTGTTGCATGTCCCCAGATAGACTTCATGTTTGATTTTCCTTAACTAATTAACTCAAGATGAATTAATTAATTAATTTACAAACAATTGCTAAGATCAAATTCAAATTTTACTTCACTATTTTAGCGTAGGTACTGGCTAAAATAGGAAGGTATCCCGAAATTCTATTTATAGAATTCTATTTTTAGCACTTCCATTTTTCCATCCATTGTTGATAAGACCAACACTGGCTGAACTGCTATTTATAGTAGTGCTATTTTTAGCAATTCTATTTTTAGCATTTCTTGTGGCTATTTTCAACACTCCCTCTCAACAAGAAAGGGATTATCAGTAACCCCAATCCTGTCTCTGTGGAACTCGAACTTGCATTTTGACAATGCCTTCGTCAAAATATTTTCATCCTGTTCCTCGGTCGAAACATACAGCAACAACATGATCCTCTTGACCACATAGTCTCGAAGATGGTGATACCAGATATCTATGTACTTGGACCTGTCATGAAAAACTAGATTCTTAGAGAGTTTGATACAACTCTGGTTATCGCAGTAGATCACTGTAGGATCCATCATCTGACTAAACAATCCCACTAGAATCTTCCACATCCAAATGGCCTCACATGCAGCCTAACTAGTAGCCATGTATTCAGCCTCTACTGAGCTAAGTGCAACTGATCTCTATTTCCTACTGTACTAGGAAACTGTAGCTAAACCAAGGTTGAAGATTACTCCAGAAGTGCTCTTCCGGTCTGATGGACTCCCTGCCCAATCCGCATCTGTGAAGCCTTGAAGCTTCACTCCCTCTGTCCGTTGTACCACAATCTGAACTGAGATGTGCCTCTGAGGTATCTCAGCACATGCTTCATTGCTTTCCAAAACAGCTTGGTAGGCTGAACCATAGCTTGAATCAGCTGGTTCACCGCAAAGCATAAGTCAGGTCGTGTGTTCACCAAATACATAAGTGAACCCACTAGCTCCCGATAAATAGTAGCAGCTACTACCTCACCTGATTTAGCATCCTCCTTCCTCCAATTCCCAGCTAGAGGAGTCCGCATGGGCTTGCACTTCTCCATGTGAAAGCGCTTGAGTATCTCATTGGCATACTTGCCTTGAGACACAAATACTTCCCCATATTTCTACCACACCTCCATGCCTAGAAAGTAGTGCATAAGGCCCATGTCCTTCATCTCGAACTCTCTTGCAAGGTCCTCCTTGCAAGACTGTATCAGCTGATCATCACCTATCAAAATTAGATCATCGACATAAAGAACAATGATCAATGGTTTACTTTCTACCATGATGTGGTAAAGGTTCGCATATGCTTCACTCTTGGTGAAGCCCAAACCGGTGAAATAGCTATCGATCCTGGTGTACCAAGCACGAGGTGCTTGCTTCAGCCCATACAAAGCCCTCTTGAGTCTGCACACATGCGACTCACGATCAAAGGTCTCGAAACCCTCTGGCTGCTCAATGTACACTTCCTCCTCAATCTCCCCCTTAAGGAATGTTGTCTTCACATCCATCTGGTGGATCTTCCACCCCATCTGAGCTGATAGTGCCAACATCGATCTAATTGATGAGTACCTTGCTACGGGAGAAAAAGTCTCATCGTAGTTGATCCCCTCGACCTGTGAGAAACCTCGGGCAACAAACCTTACCTTATGTTTCTCAACACTGCCATCAGCGAACTTCTTTACCTTGTAAAGCCATCTAGAACTCACCACTGACTTGCCCTAAGGCCTTGGGACAACATCCCACACTGTTCTGAATGATAGAGTCTTACTCCTTTACCCTTGCATCAACCCAGGATGGTTGTTGCACCACCTCCTTGAATGAAGAAGGTTCGATATCTACACACTCCCCAACCAGGGCCATGTACCCAGTGTACCAATCGGGTGACCTCCTCTGTCTGCGCTGAGAAGATGTCTGTCCCACATTCTCCTGCGCATCCAACATCAACTTGTCAGCTTCCCTTGAGTGTTTCCGTCCATCTCTGGAAGTATCAACATGAATGGATGTCTCCACTCCCGGATCCTCTGCATGCGGCTGCTCCACATCAATCCGAGGCTCCTCATCCTTAGGAATTGAAAGTTCCTCGTCTGCATGCAACTCGAGCTCCCTCTCAAGTGATAAGCGCATGGCTTTCTGCTCATTGAACTTCAGATCCCTGCATACCACAGTCCTCTGAGTGGAAGGCAGGTACACCCAATAGTTGTGGGGTGTATTCGTGTACCCCACAAGTATTCCCAACTTAGCTGTTGGGTCTAGCTTCTTCTTGGCATCTTTCGTCACATGACAGTAAATTGATGATCCAAAGAGTCAGAAGTGACTTACATCAGGTCGCTTCTCAGAATAGGCCTACATAGGTGTCTTCATTCCCAGTATACGTGTAGGCTTCTGTTCTGCAAGTATACTGCTGTATTCCATGCCTCAGCCCAAAAATGTAGTGGTAGGCTTTGGTCATGCAACATTGCTCGAGCTGCTCGCACAATCGATCTATTCTTCCTTTCAGCCACCCGATTCTGCTGTGGGTTATGGGGTGCGATCAATTCCCATTTAATACCTTCTGCAGCATAGAAGTCTTTAAACTATTGGGAGACATACTCTCCACCATTGTCGCTACACAAGGCTTTTATTTTCTTTGCAAATTCTTTCTTTGCCAAGGATTTAAACTCAAAAAACCTCAAGAAGGTCTGATCCTTCTTTTGCATAAAGTAGATCCAGCATCTACGAAAAAAATCATCAATAAAAATAACATAGTACCTTTGTTTGGCAGTGGGGGTTGTAGAGAAAGGTCCACAAACATCTGAGTGAACTCGCTCCAGGATTGCTCCAGCTCTACTGCCTCAATCTGGAAAGGAAGATTTCGTATACTTACCCAAGGTACAACCTTTGCATGTAGTTGTCTACTCAAGTTTTCCCTTGGGTATTCTGGTAGAAATCTGTTGCATGATCTTCAGGGCTCCATGGTGCAATTGGCCCAATCTTCTATGCCATAGCTCGCCAACATCTTGGCTCTGCACCATCTTAGCTTTGTAACTCAAAGAAGCACAATCATCTACCTCCAGCTTGTAGAGATTCTTAACTCGAATCCCTATTCGCTTTGTCTGTCTAGTAGTGATATGCCTCAGGAATACCTTACCTTGACTAAAGACTACATCATAGCCTTTATCTTCTAGCATAGCAACAGACATGAGATTCTTCTTCAGACTTGGTACATACTTTACATCAGTTAGGGTGAGGGGAGCTCCATGCTCCCTATGAAACACAATCGTATCTTCACCTGAAACATGGTACTTTCCATCATCTCCCATCTCGATCCGCATCTGGAGATTCTTCTCCTCCAAGGTATTGAAAAGATTCTTTTCACCTAACATGTGGAATGAAGCTCCACTGTACAGGTACCACACACATCCCACCATGGATGAAACCATGCATGCGATAAGTGAGAAATCCAGCTCAAACTGTGAGGCCAGTGCCTCACTATCAGATCCCTTCGAGGAACCCTTTTGGGATTTCTTCTGTAGACAATTCATAGCATAATGGCTCACTTCATGACAATGAAAGCATCGCACTTTCGATTTGTCAATCTTCTTCCCACCATGGGAAGAACCGGATTTGGGATGGGACGCCTTCCCTTTCCCTTTCCTCTCTTAACTCGCTAAGGCTAGATTTTCCTCATCATCTTGCTTCGATGTGGATCCATCTCTGGTGCTTCTTCTTATTTCCTCCTGCATCAGATCCGACCAAAGTTGTTCCCAATCTGGTAGCTTTTCTCTTCCATTAACCGAGTCTTGGTAGCTATGCCAGCTCTTAGGAAGACCGAGGAGTGCAAGACTTACCATGTCATCATCAACGGTCGTGATCCCTACACTTCCAAGCTCATCCCTGTAGGTGGTGAGGTTGTTCAGATATGTAGAGATCACATTACCCTTTTCACACTTGATCTTATGAAGCTTGTCTTTAAGCGTTGGCTTCCTCTAATAGTTGTTGTTCTGATATAAATCTTTCAATTTTTTCCACATCGAAAACAAGGTCTCCTTCCATGGAGGCTCAAGACAATGTGGTCTCTAACTCCCTCCAGGAGGATTCTCCTTACTCTAGCGACACATTTCTTCCATTTCGCCAGTTGAGTAGCATCAGTCGGCTTGGGGACTTCTTGATCAATGAAGTCCTTTAGACTATTATCCTCTAATACTACCTCCATGCGATCCTTCTAGGCTATATAATTCGAGCTGCCATCAAGGGCATACTCGAGTCTTAAACCACTGAATGCCATAGGTGAAATTGGGATGTGATAAGAACTCGATTTCAATATTCAGAAACCAAAAACTTCGAACTTTTCCTTCTTGTATACTGTTCTTCGCCTTGATCAACTTGGCTCTGATACCTGTTGGCTAGTTGAATTGTTTATTAATTAACAATCAAGTACCACATTAAATTGTCAACCTGGGAAAGTCTTTTTATTTCAAAGGCCACTGCGTACTGTATGTACTTTAACTCTAAAAGCATTAAAAAGCTGTAGTATGCGTAGTTCTCACGTTATGTCATAACAATGTACTGTAAAGATAAAATAAAAATAGTTAATAAATCCGCGAAGAAAAGTGATGGATGCTCTGTTATTAGAGGATCAGGACCCTATCCTCCAAACAAGGACGTTCAGCACCTGCCCCTGTAACCAGATTGCTAATACACACTGAAAGTCTAAGTCACCGGTGAAGTACAGCTTCAAACGATAATCGAAACAGAGTGCCAGCAAAAAGGAAACTACCAAAGGTAATGCTTACACAATCCAAAATAGAGTACCAGCATAAAGAAATCACCAAACACACTTACACACTTGACAGAAAAGTAAATGGGTGAATCTTGTGAGGAAGGTGGGCCCAATCCCTCTCACAAGATTCCCCAGAACACAACTGTTGGATTAGAAACTCAGAACAATCTTCTATTCATCTGCCAAAAGATTTAATACAATAAGAGTTCAGACTTTTCTGTTCGTCTTTAAAATTCCCCTTACAGAATTATCATCCTCCTTCTAATGTAGATGTCTCCTCTTTATAGAGGAGACATCTATTACAATAGATTATCACGGTTCATTCAGTTAGCCAAAAATAAGAATTACAAAATGCTGTTATAACAGTGCAACAGTGTATTCCTTCTTAAGTTTATTTCTGTTACATAGCTGGTGCCTGAACTTTGACCGTGCTCTCAGGATCCTTTGTATTATCCTTCGCCGTTTCCCCATGGTTGCTGACTTGGAAACCCGTACTGTTCCTGATACTTGAGCAATCGTAACTGTGTTTTGCTCTTTTTGGGTGATTGCTGATTATGCCGCGTCATCGTGGAATCTTGGCAATCTCCGGATAGTTGTCGTTTGTTATTTCCAGTTGGTGCAAAAATAACATTCTCCTGCTTTTAGATGGTTGCCGTTACCGGCTGTGGCAACTGCATAGTTGCTATTCCTGGTGTTGCAGCAACTGCGTAGTTGCTGTTTCTGGTGTTTCAGCAACTATAATTATAATTCCTGCAGTCTTTAAACAGCCCAGCAATTATTTGGCAACTTAATTGACTTTTCCACAGATAAATATAAAGATATTCATGAATATGCAATGAACAGTTAAACATATAGATATGCGGAGAGTTACTTCGTACCTTGGGGTGATTAAGTCATTATACAATCAAAAGCTTTCAACCTATGACTGAAAAAGGATAATATTATGGCAAAAATATAAGGTCAAAATTGGTCAATTCTGAGTCCCAACATCCCCCCCAACTGAAGAGATTGCATGTCCCTATGCAATGCCTACTCTGAGTCTGAGTCGGAGTACTGGGATGAACAATGTAGATTACTGAGACAATAGTTATAGGAAGTGGCATCAAACTTCTTCCTGAACCCACAAACAGTCTGTATTTGCCTCCATGTTGCTGCTTCTTCCCTGTTGGATAATCCAAACTGGCCCTTGTATTGTTCACCAGATAGCCATAAAAGTGGAAATTTAAATCTGTAACCCATCCAATTTTCAGCACAGTGTTGCATGCATTTAACATAATGAGGTACCCTTGAGAGTGCTACCTGCAAATTAGGTGGATTATAAGGGTGATATTCCTGCCTCTCCTTGGGGCAGTTCTCCCAAAACAGTTTATTTGCCTTGACAGCCAAGGATGCCTTAGTCTTCACATAATGCTGACAGTCTCTCAGGACCATTGCTTGCAGTTGCCTAACGTGGTCCTTCATTTCAGGATCACTTACCATTCTCAGGTGTTGTGCAATGAAGGTGGTTGCGTTCTGCGGTTCAGCTCTAATCCACAGAAGACAATTCTATTCATTATGTTGAGCTAAGTCAAAGGCGTTCTGCCATGTAAGTTGGTTAGCTAGAAAGGAGATAAAGGCTCTCAGCTGTATGTCGCCAACTACAGGTATCATATTCATATTTCTTTCTTCGGACATGGCTTCATTATGGAGATAGAGCTCGCATAACAAATTTTGATCATTTTTAGGTGCCTCTGCAAAGGTTTGCATAAACTGCTCTGATGTAACTACCTGATGAGGTCTACCTTCTTTGACAGCCTTTATCTGTAAAAATGTGAGTCTTTCCCTCAAAAATGTTGCATAATTAAAACAGGGTTTCCTTGTGGCAAGTATTCTTTGGAATAACTCAAACATTTGGGTCAATCTGGATTTTAGTTCCTTGATTTCTTTGTACTGGGCTCTGCACTGCTCAAGTGCTTCCCAGTTCTTGTATGCATAACTGAACCAGATTCCCTTTTGCTGTTGGAATGATTTGCCTTGAGACAGCTCATATTCTCTCCACCATTCTCCTTTTATTTCTTGAAAACTGATTGTTTCTGTGCATGCATCACTAACAGAAGGAAGTTCTGTTTGTGTAAAGGCATCAACAAGGGTAGTCTGCTCTGTGATTATTGGAGTAGGCCGAGATGATCCAATGTCTTCCTTTCCATTTCCAGCTACTGTTTCTTCTTCATGTTCTATATTCTATACTGAAACCTGTGTATTTGATCCCTCTTCTTGTTTGGTGGCGATTTGGGTGGGCCGGGGTGAGTCTATATTTTCTTCTTCATTTTCTTCTTTCTCTATGGTAGTCTGAATAATCTTGGGTGAGTCCCTGTTTTCTTCCTTGTTTTCCTCCATAACTATTTCTTCTTCTTGGATAGGCCGGGGTGAGAGTGTGCCTATCTCCTCATCCTCTGCTGTAGCTTCTTTTTCTTCTTGTTTCATGGCAATTTGGGTAGGCCGTGGTGACTTTTCCTCCTCTTTATTTTCTGTTACCTCCTGCATAGTTTCTGGAGAGCTTACTGGTTCTTGTGTGACAGTAAGTTCTTCTGTTTGCTCTGGTGCAGTTTCGGGAGAGCTTACTGGTTCTTGTGTGTCAGTAAGTTCTTCTGTTTGCTGCTGCATCTTTTCTGGAGAACCTGTTGGTTCTTGTGTGACAACAGGTTTCTCTGTCTGCTCATGCACCTTTTCTGGAGAGCCTGTTGGTTCTTGTGTGAAAACAGGTTCTTCTTTCGGAGCGGAGGGTTGTGGTGTCTCCATATGTGTCGCAACAGGTTCTTTTGTTTCAACCACAACCGCAGGATCTTCATTCATTGGTTCTTCCACTATCTTGTATCCTGCTTGAGTATATAGTTCACCGCAACTGGTACACACATATTCATTGTCCTTACTCTTTTCTGCTGCAGATGCTACTTGTGCTAAAATATGCAGGCTAAATTCCTTTTGATAGGCTTCCTTGACCCTTATAATTTCCTCCTGGTAGTCCTGAATCTGAGTTTTCAAAAATTCAATTTCTTCCTGCAGAGCCGATATGGTGGGCTGAACTTGTGGAGTAGCAGGTTCCAATGGAGGTAGAGGTTGTGCTTTATCATTGGTTTGATCCCTTATACCCTCAACAGGTGGTTCTTGTGTGTCACCTGGGGTAGTGGCTGTTCCCTGTGTTGCAGAATCTTGGCCAATATTACCTTGGGTGTCGGCAGCTGGTTCTTGTGTGTCAGCTGCCTCAAAATATGATGTCACGAAACTGTGAACACTCTGCATCTCAGCCTCCGAGGGTGAGGGAGAGGAGTTTCGAGGACTGGTGGGAATGCGAGTTTTCAAGGTGATGGGCAGTGAACTGGGAGGGGTATGGCTAGGAGATTCAGCTATTGCAGATGACCGAGTACTTTGCTTTGGTAGAGAGGCAGGGAATTCAGTCATTTTTCTTTTCCGGCTGGCTTTCTTAGGGATAGTGGCAGAAATAGGAATTGCTCTAGCCGAAGCCCTAGTTCTTCTTCTTTTTGGTGGGGTTTCTATTTTCCTCGGCATTTTTCGTTTGAGCAAGATGATAGGGATGTTATCCTCCGAGTCATCGGTAGAAATACCCAGTATGGGAATGGATAGATTAGTTCTATCAGGGGATGGGGTTGTTTCTACAGGTATTTCTGCTGCTTGTTCATTTTCAGCAACTTGCGGGGGTGTTTGCTGGGGGTCTTCTTTGGGAATTTGCTCTGGGATGTCATCTGTGTGCTGAGGGGTTTCTTCAAGTGTTTCTTCGGGAATATTCTCTGTTTGTTGAGAGATTTCTTCGGGTACTTGCTCAGGAATGTCCTCCATTTGCTGAGGGACTTCTTCGTCTTGCTCAGGAATTTCATGTTCTGGCTGGGAATTTCTGCCTCTTGATGGGGATTAATGGGAGGTGGAGGGTTATTTAAAGCAAGGCCTCTATTTATCAGCAATTGAGATAGGCGGTGGTGTTTCAGGGAAAGAAGCGGACGCTTTGCATTAACAGTATAACGTGACATATTTTTAAGACATCCCAATAAATAATATGGCATGTTTATCAACTGACGATTTCTCAAATGATTCAACAAGACGAAATCGTGCTGGTAAATTACCTGGTACCGGCCTTCGCACGTCAGGTATTGTTTTACAAATTCAGCGACTTTCGGCCATGGTTGAGGCAATGACTGCAGTGCTACACCTCTGCCCTTCGGTTCCACCTGCTCGCCAGGTTGAAGAAAATCCTGCTGCACATTAAGGATCAAGTGCTTTCTATTGAACCATCGTATGCCATTAGCTGGTAGCCCAGTGACTTGGGCTATGACTTCCTCCGTAACTGGGATTTGGACACCTTGAACAACAGAGAATCCCTCTGTTAAATTGCATGCAAATTCGAGGACTTGCTGCTCGTCGAAGTCTCGAAGTCTCCAGAAGTAATCTATCCATCCCGCTTGCAGAAAGATCTGGTAAACCTCAGGATAGAGCTCGAGAAGTGCTGTTGTGCCAGGTTCATGTGTAATGAGGTTTCCTCCCATAACTGTTATCTTAGTGAATTGCACAGTTCAGAGCCGAGCTTCCGAATTCAGTTCAGAGTAAACCGTTGCAAATGGTGACATGCCATGATAAGGTGACTTTTACATATTTCCGGGAGAGTTAAGGACGACGGCAGTTGGCGTAGTATGTAATTATGAGAGCGCTTTGGTAATCCCCCCCCCCCTACACGTAAGTGATATGATTGGAAGTACAATTATTTGGTAGTCCTATCAGCTTCTCCGCATTAACTATTATTTAATGTCCATACATAATCATGCGTACCTTTATGTTTTACCTTTTTGGATCGCTGCGTCAAAAAGTCTTGTCTTATCTTTTGCTGGATCATAATGATTACCACGGGTTTAGGAGCATGGGAATACTGGCGATTTCTAAGAATAATGACGGGATGTGATAGTAAAGGGTTGTGATCATCACAAAAAGTGGTGTATTTCATAAAAACTCATTTCTTGGGAGCTGAGGTGATAAGACTGGTGTTTTTGTAAATGAGAGGATTGCTAAAAAGGTATTATGGGATCGGGAAGTGGTGTTGTAGCAACGGGGGTTGGTGTTGCAGCCACTAGGAATGATGTTACGTCATCGGGAAAATATGTTGTAGTATCGGGGATCGGTGTTGCAGCAACGAGGTTGGTGTTGCAGCAACAGGAAATGGTGTTGCAGCAACAAGGGTAGGTGTTGCAGCAACAGGAATTCCAAATCTGCAAAGTTATTCCTTTAAAGCTTTTCGTTCTCAGCTATTTCTCGTAGCTTCACATCTGCAAAATACTAAAACATAATATGGTAACCCTTGGTAGGGATTATTAGTGATTAAATAAAAAGAATATCTAATCTAAAAAAAATGCATAATTAAACAAAGATTTAAGTGCTTTGAGGGACAACAAGTTCCCCCGGAAAATAATACTGTTTAATTGCCATGCAAGTGGCTTTAAAATCTTCTTTAGAAACAGGCCTCTGATATAACCGAAGTCGATAGCCATTCACTAGTAGCGGTGTTCTGCTTCCATCAATTGTTAAAAGTCTGACTGTCCCATTTGGAAAAATAGCATCCACTTCATAAGGCCCTAACGACCTTGTTCTTAACTTACCTTGGAAATTTTCAAAACGGGAATCATAGAGTAGAGCCCAGTCACATTTCTGAAACTTCTTTTGCTTGATGGTTCTGTCATGCCATCTGTTGTGGGGAAAAATGCCTATGCAGGACGATCCTATCCACCTAAGGTGTGACAGTGCCTTAGCAACAAACAGAGACAGCTATTCTAATATTCTTCCTTTATGAATTAATAATGAAGAGAGAGATGGAAGGACTAACCGGTGTCTTCCGTTTGTCCCTCGATCCGGCTTCTCTTCTCTTGGAGAGTTCCCAGCTACTTGTTTTCTCGCTCACCCAGCTTCAAGAGGTTTCTGCAAGATCACAAGAAGAGAACACTACACAAGACATGGATTCATATTCATAACTAGTTCAGGATTAGAAATAAACTAAACATACTAATGCAATCATACATCAAAAATACATCAGTATATAGGAGAAACCAAGATAGCTTTATTAATGAATAACAAGGTTCAAGAAGAGATACAACCCAGAGGGCTCCAATCTAGCATCTCCTTCCCAGCAAATGGAATTCCTATCTTCACCCCCTTCAAAGCATTAAGCACCCAATGATTCCAATCTCAAACCAACAACAATTCTTTGCAATAACCAAATTCCCTTCTAGATCTCATGGAGGAGAGATCCATATATAGATGTTTGGAGAGAGGATGAGTCAGCTTGAGATCTGACTAGTGTCCTCTCCCTCTGTCAGTTCTTGATTCCACTTGGAGGTTCTTGCTTCCACTTGGAGATTTGGAACCTCTTACTCATCATAGTCGAATTCCCTGAGCCAAGTGTCATTTTAGAAGCTTCCTGGGTTTTGACACCTTGAGAAATGAACTTGCCACATGTCCACCCTCTCTCAGCGCAGGTAACCAGTGTTGGCTTTGACATTCAGTGCAGGTAGCCAGTGTTGGCTTTGACATTCAGCGCAGACAGCTAATGGAGCCACTGAAATGATCCTGAATTGACTTGTTTTTGAGCAGTTTCTGGTGGAGAACTTTTGTGAATTGCTGTGGTTTTTTAGCCTTGTTCCTCTAGGGGTAGGAACAACATGTTTAGGGACTTTGGATCCCTTAGATTATGGAAATTTCATGCTCAATGCTGTAAGGCACAAAAATGTCTATAACAGTTGCCCCCTAAAGTATGAGGCCGTTTATCGGGTGAAATGCTTTATCAGGGGGATCCGAAGTTCATCCAATGCTGGGAGGAGACCTGTAATAAGATACAATACAATACATTATTTTTCATACTGCTTTCATGATCTAGCTGAGGCGGGCATTCCCATGCTCAGCTTTATAAATTCATTTTTCTGTACATAGAACAGACAATCGTCTTATGGTAGACTGATAATTTTGATGAAATTATCATCCTTTGAGTAGGATGATTATCTGCTGCAATGATGTACATGTCAATGTCTTTATCTTTCCTGAATATATCTCGCAGCCCGGATGGATGAAACTAGATCCAGGGTCTTCAAACTCGTTCGATCTTCACTCTAAGTACAAGTCGATCCATGTGAGAAATGTTCTGAAGTTGAACATGGAAAGACATCGCTTGATTACCGGTCAATGAGGTAAACCGTTAACAAGCGCGAGAGGAATCACCGATAATGATAATGACCCTCAAGGTACTACAGTACAATTCACGTGGTGTGAATAAAGGACTTGGCGTCGAACACCACGCAAAATCTTTCGGTCGAAGGTCATTGATGTATACCTGTCGCCGGAAGTGAGAAACTTGCCATTGAGGCATGCAAGCTTCAAAGTACTGAAGGGGTTGTTCCTAGATCAACTTCTTGGATAATGAGTTGATGTCGACAAGAAGCGATCCGTCAAAGGAGGGCCTTAATGAATCCCACATCAGTGACACGGAACGGAGCTAATGATTTTGATGGAGGTGAAAATGATCTGTGACATATGATTTAGGGTGGCGGTCATGAAAGGATGAAGGATAATGTACGGCAGTGGATGGGACACGGTTGAGTTTTCTGAACGACTTCTCTTGAACATGTGGCGACACTGATGCGATGGATCGGTAGCATTACCCCAAAAATGGATGGTATGGTGAGACCATGGATGTGACCGGTGAACGAAACAACCCAACCCGATTGTGGTACAGAGGAAAAGTGTCATGTTCAAGAGCGACTTGCTACCATCAAAGTTTTCTTGAGTTTCTCCCAATTTTTCCCCAGTCATTGCTGACCAGTACCTCTTTATTTTTGTCAAGCTTGAGGAGGATAACATATGCTTGTTCTATAACCTGCCCTTCGGGCAAGCCCATCGCTATGTTTTAACGAGCCTAGCGATAGTGAAACTCGTTCTCGTCTAAAGACAAGTTTGTCGCTATTTAATGATTTTAACGAGTCTAACGACAAGGATAACTCGGTTATTTTCATTTTTAGAGAGTCTGAAAGATACATAAAGTTAACTCCAAAAGTCCTTTTTCGTCATCTAATCCCTTAAGTTCGAAAAAGTATAAAACAATACAGAAGGGATGAGTTTTCGATAGTTTTAACGAGCCGAATAAAACAAGCGCTCGATCTTTTTGTGCAATAATCCCTCAGGTCCAAAAAGATTAAAATCTAGAGGAGGGATAGCACTTCCTGTCCCTTTAACGAGCTGGAAGGCCAAGGACTCGGCAATCTTTTCATATTTTACGAGTCAGATGAAAAGAGCTTAAAGAAGACTCGTCTTTTGAGGAATGAGTGATGAAACAGGTTTGCAGCTGATTCCAGGTACAGGTTGGAATTTTCCAATCACGGCAGTGTCACAAGGATGGCTAGTGAAATCACTCTTCGCAGCTGTTCCTCAAAATGGGTAAACAATCATATGGAGGTGAATGATCGGCCAATGGAAAAGTGGAGGTGGCGGTGCGAACACGACCAAGGCTTTAATGGCTGATAATATTACATTCACTGTGGTTATTTACCGGGATAGTTCATTTTTTAACGAGCTTAAATGCGGGTGGAAACATTTGCTCGGTCTTATGTTTATTTTTTAACGAGCATGAACTATGTGCTAAAACTGCTCAGATCTTGCGTTTATTTTTTAACGAGGATGAACTGTGTGCTAAAACTGCTCGATGATAAGTTTGCATGCCCCCAGCATAATAATGCAAATCGAGGTACATGCCCCCCAAGCTTCATTGCATTCAACTTGGTGGTTGGAATGAAGGTTTGCCTTTGAGATTTGGAAAGGGGATTGTTTCATTTTTTAATGAGGTTGACACAGTAAAAGAACTATCCTCATGACTCCTTGTTTCATTTTTTAACGAGGTTGACACGAGATTAGAACCGTCCTCGGAGCCCACTATATTTACAGTATTTCTATCAGGGCGATGATCCACGCTGACAAAATGTTTAGGAATCTTCCGAATCCATTAGATATAGAAGATTTCATATTGTAGGTTTCCACTGTGGCCACTTCCGCCAGATTACTTGTAGGCGGTAGGGTAAAAGTACCCATTAAGGCAGGGTCTTTTAGGAGACCTACTCCAATATTTTGAAGCGAATGATTGCTTCCATGGATCATTGGAATGCTTCCCGTAACTTGTGAACTATCAGGGAGGAAAGTTTGTTGGTCGATGACTGTAATTCCTCCTTGAAAGGGAAATGCAATCTTCCTGAAGTAGGTCGACACAACTGCGGCCATGGCATATATCCAGGGCCTTCCCAGTAGGATGTTGTAATCGAGGTTTCCATCAATTACTTCAACATCAATTCCTACTGTTTTGCCCCCTAGTTCAACTTGCAAGTTACTTAAAATCCCATATGGAGTTTATGATCGTCCATCAAATTCTTTTAACGTCATTGACGATCTCGACAAGGGTGGTGAGCCTAAATTCTTCCAGCAACTCATCAACATAATACACGTAGATGCCCCCTCATCAATAATTGTTCGATGAACAGTTTTGTTGAGGGATTTCACTTGAATAAGGAAAGCTAGTTGAGCTGGTAACTGAGGGTCATATCCTTTATGATAAAAGGCCACAAGATTGGAGTCCATTGGGTCAATTTCACCTATTGCTGATAATAAAGGTTGCTCTTGGGAGAGGCAATTTTGCGGTACCTCAAGCGTCGACATAGCGGACGGCGATTGGGCTAGGTCCTCTATTATATTATAATTCTGTGCTATTTTTGCACGAGGATTAAATGTCGACTTGTACACTACTCCCTTTGGCGACTTTATTATTTGTTCAGGAATGGTGGGTGGCACAACTTTGGTCAAAGTTGTTGTCGAACTACTAGGTTGTTCATTAGCCTTGTTATTCGACACCTGTGGATTCCCGTAATCTTTATTCCTTGCCAAAGCATCATTTCGCTGCTTTGAGATAAACAACATAAGCACTTGGGATCGGGAAGCATTTTGATTAGCAACTAGTTTGGTACCCGGGCTTGGAAATGGATCAGTCAATACTGCTGAGGTTTTTGAACTCTTAAAGAGTTTCTTAACTTCAGTTATATGTGGACAATCTCTCGTCCAATGATCCTCATCACATATATGAAACCCCGCAAGGGTTTTCCTTTTTCTCCCTTTCTTTTTCTTCTTGCCCCCTGGTTGCTTCAGTTGTTTGCCCTTGTCGGTCGACGCGGAATTTACTTCCGAGGCAAGAAGTTCGTCATTTGCATTTTGACTGGAAATCTTACGGGCTCTTGTAGATGTAGCCTTTGTCGATTTCATGTCTGTCGTGCCAATCATGCCATTGATGGCATGAGAGTCATTGTTTGATTTAGGAGGAGGAGGAATTGTGAATTCAGGTCTAGGGGCGTCAGGTATTTTGTCGTAGAGCGTGCCAGACTGAGTATAGACCAAGTCCAGATATTGCGAACGAGCGATGACTTGCTCTTCCGTTACGACTCCCCCCTTTGCCACATCTTCCGTGATTGTAGGAAGTAAGGATTTGATAAACCATTCAGCTAATAGCTGATCGGGAACATACATTTTTACCATCCTACGACGACGTCGCCACTCATGTATATGATCAGATATGTGAGTGGCCGTTGTCTGTTTGAAGTTGGTTAGGAGTTCCGTTCCCGTTTCATACCTTATCGGTAATTGAAAATGGGTTAAGAAAGTCGTGGCTAAGGTACTGAAGTTGTCGAACGAAGCTCTAGGCAATTCAATATACCATTTTGCCACTGGACTAGTTAACATCCTCTGAAAAAGGCGAAGTCTTATCGAATCATCATTCAGGGTGTTTGATGAACACCAAAGATGAAATGTCATCACATGATTCGACGGATCTTCACCCGGATTTCCATTAAATTTAGGAATATATGGTGGAAGTTTATGCGGAATCGCAGGCCACCAAGGGGCATAAGCAATTGGATCATGCGTCAACCGGTTTAGATCTGGTAATTCTAGAGTTGCTACAAAGGGCAACTGTTGATTCAGGTTAGGCGAAGCATACCCAGGATAAGATGGAATCGCCTGAGCAGTGGGTCTTTGCATACCAGCATAATGTATTTGATGCTGGAAACTTTGACAAGGTTGATGGGCATAACCATTATAGTATGGTTGTTGATACCCGCTTTGGAAATGCAATTGCCCATTACTTACAAAGACTTGTTGCTCAGGTCCTTGATATGATTGCTGGAATTGCGGTTGTTGAGATTGAACCAGCCCTGGTTGTTGGACCATTTGCTGTTGTCCAATACTGGATGATTGACCAAGATGAGGAGTCATAATACTTGTTTGAGCCTGAGTCGCTCCAGATAAGGAGGCACTAACCTGAGGTTGTGATTGAGTTGTCGAGACAAGAGGTTGTTGTATTGCAACCTAAGAAACTTGGGGTTGACGTACAACAGGTAGCGCTTGTACTTTCGACGCAATCACCATATCAGGTATAGTGGGAATATTTGACTCAGGGTGGACTGGTTGCATTGAATATGCAACCCTTGGTTGTTGAGGCAGTATTGGTACCCAACCGCTGGATGTAATTCCAGTTTGACCTGAACTTTGTTGTAAACTCCCATATGGTTGTTCTCCGGGAGGGAACAATGAAAAGGCATACTGCCCTCCATATGGTGGCAATCTATTACTTAAAGGGCAGATTGGCCTTTAAAGACACATTGGATCAATTTGTTGAGTTTCAACATAAGAAATACCAGATGATAATCCGGATGAAGAAATAGGAACTAACCATGTTGTCGAAGCAGTCCCTGATGGGACTCTGGTTTGTCGTTGATAACTTGCCGGGACAGATGGTATACCATTGAACATCGTTGGGGTAGCAGCAGGAGGTTCTGCCACTGCTGTGTCGGATGACACAGTCCTGGATGTCGACGGTTGTTCAGACATATCTAGTCTATCCAAAAGATTTTCTAGCGATTCTACAAGAACTTATGATGAAAAGAGACTAACTTCAAAGATCAACGAGGGAATGGTGATGATTATTCCGTTTAAAATAAATTTTAACGACGCTTTAGACACAACTTGCTTTTTCACTTTTAAAGAGTCGAGAAAAAGCTAAAGATGACTCTAGTCTCCTTCGATGTTTTAACGAGCCCGAAGTGACAAATGCTCGGATGGACTTTTTCCGTTATAGAGTCTGAAAAAGGCCAAAAGGAACTGCTCTGGAGTTCTAGGCAGAGGGTGTGCCAAACTTTTCGCAAAACCGCAGAATACTTTTTAGGGTACAGGCGGTCGATCTTCCTGAATGCTGTGTTCAGTGCATTGCGATCAGTAAGGCAGCCGACACGGCTTCCTAAGGATAAAGGTTTTATGCCTATAGGGGTCTCCCAATATATACGCGACGGTACGTGGGAGCACAATCCGTACTGGCGCTATCGTCTCTCAGGAGGAATCACCCACCATCAACGAGATCGACAGTCACCAGGCTTTACGACGCCGGAACACGTCTCTAGCCTAGACCTCTATGTTGTGCATTATGTTGCAAAGCGTTGTTAAGTTCATTCAATTTATTTTAGGTTGATCTTTTTAGAAGTTTGCCTTTTGAGGTTCACCATGAGATGTATGATACAATTCCTAAATGTAGTCTAAAGATGATAAGCAAGCTTTATATCTTTTCAACTTATGAAAATCCTAGCTACAAAGGGAAAAGAAAGACACCATCTTTTCTCAAAGAGCAATCAGCACACTCTAATGCACTTTCCCTAAATCGAACATGCAAACTATCAAGATGCAAATGCACAATGCAGGTGTTTTTTTTCCGCTTTCTTAGTATTGATGCCTACAAAGAAAGCTTTTTGTACAACTTTGAATTTGCTTTTAAATGACAAATACAAACAAGTTTACTTTTTCTGAAATCAGAGAGGGTAGAAGAGATTACAACACTTAACGATTTCCAAAATGAATACTTGTTTCGACACTGAAAAGAGACAAACTCAAACCAAAAGCAAAAGCAAATGTATAATCAACTATAAACAGCCAATGAACTCTCTCCTAAGATCACAATCAACAGATCTGAATCAAGGGCTACAGGATGACTATTTCACTCTTGCAAAGGAAAACTGTAAATGACGCCAAAAACACATAAAAACACTCACAGTCTTTTTGTACAAAAGGAGGTGGAATTTAAGCAGAGAAAAGGAGTTATCAGACTGGTACTTATGTTGGTTATAGGCTGCAAAAATTAGAGATCAAAACAAGGCAAAACAGAGCAGAGAACCCTAGCTGCACAAGGCCTAACTGGTTCAGCGCAACCTCAACACAGGGGTTTTGACATTCAGCGTAGGTAGCCTTCACGAGACCTGCGTTGAAATGCAGAACCTCTTCACAGGGGTCGCGCTGAAGGAGAAACGAGAGTTTCTCTCTGGGTTCTGGGTCACAGATTGCTGATTAATCTATGGTTTCAGGACAAATAAAAGCAACAAGCAACGTACAATCAAAGGGATGCTTTGAGGGGTACTAAGATCTATCACAAAGGATCATCAAATAATTTGTGAGTCCATTGTTCAGATTATAGACAAGTCCAGTGATTGGATCAAAGCAGCAACTGTCTACTTTGCATCTGGGAGTAGCAGATGCAGTTCGATTGTTGCTGTCAAGTCTATGAAGCAAACAATGATAGAAACACAAATAAAATGACTAAACAGATCTCCCCAGTGGAGTCACCAATTTGTTGTGGGGAAAAATGCCTATGCAGGACGATCCTATCTTCACCCCCTTCAAAGCATTAAGCACCCAATGATTCCAATCTCAAACCAACAACAATTCTTTGCAATAACAAAATTCCAGCCTAGATCTCATGGAGGAGAGATCCATATATAGATGTTTGGAGAGAGGATGAGTCAGCTTGAGATCTGACTAGTGTCCTCTCCCTCTGTCAGTTCTTGATTCCACTTGGAGGTTCTTGCTTCCACTTGGAGATTTGGAACCTCTTACTCATCATAGTCGAATTCCCTGAGGCAAGTGTCATTTTGGAAGCTTCCTGGGTTTTGACACCTTGAGAAATGAACTTTCCACATGTCCACCCTCGCTCAGCACAGGTAGCTAGTGTTGGCTTTGACATTCAGCGCAGGTAGCCAGTGTTGGCTTTGACATTCAGCGCAAACAGCTAATGGAGCCACTGAAATGATCCTGAATTGACTTGTTTTTGAGCAGTTTCTGGTGGAGAACTTTTGTGAATTGCTGTGGTTTGTTAGCCTTGTTCCTCTAGGGGTAGGAACAACATGTTTAGGGACTTTGGATCCCTTAGATTATGGACATTTCATGCTCAATGCTGTAAGGCACAAAAATGTCTATAACACCATCTGCTCCTCTGTTGTTGTATCATGTTTGTCTGATGGATGGCATCCAGTCTTTTCTCGTCCAATTCTTGAAGTTGTTGTAACCTGGCTGTCTGTGCATTAGTCAAATCAAGGTTAACAGCTAAAGCAGTTCTTAAAGTTTTGATCTCAAACTCTAGAGGGAAAATAACATTCTTTCCAAAAACTAATTCATAGGGTGAAAAACCTGTGGTATTCCTCCAAGTAGTTCTATACGCCCACAATGCCTCAGGCAACCTTTGAAACCAGTCCCTTCTATTTTCCTTTATTGTTTTTGTTAAGATGGCTTCTATGACTTTATTGGTGCTTTCTACCTGCCCATTTGCTTGGGGGTGGTAAGGTGTAGTCATTTTGTGCTTAATATGATATTTTTTAAGCGTATTTTTGAAGCCATGAGAGTTGAAAGGAGGTCCTCCATCTGTGACTAATTCTCTGGGCAGTCCAAATCTAACAAAGATTTCTTCAAATAAAAATGTTAGTACCGCTTCTTCATTAGCTTTAATGAGTGCCTTAGATTCTACCCATTTAGTCATGTAATATGTGCATACTAATATGTATACTCTTTGATTGGATGGAGGATTAATAGGACCTATGAAGTCTAATGCCCATTTCTCAAAAGGTTCAAGAATTCCCTGGGGATTGAGAGGCATTTCATCCCTATGATTAGGCTGGCCCATTCTTTGACAGCTATCACAGGCCTTGACATATTTTCTAGCATCTTTAAAAAGTGATGGCCAATAATAACCCATTCTGAGTACCTTGTGTGCTGTCCTTTTATCTGTAAAATGTCCTCCACAAGGGCCATCATGACAAGATTTTAGTACATCATAAATTTCATCTTCACCAATGCACCTTCGGATTTCCTGATCAATTCCTGTATGGAAAAGACACCCGCTTATCCAGCTGTACCTAGCACTTTGCTGAATGATCTTTCTTCTTTCCCTGTGTGATAGTTGTGATGGTAATTTTCCTGCAACTAGATAATTGGCAATGTCTACATACCAAGGTGAGTGAGCAGATACTGCAAATAAATATTCATCAGGAAAAGAATCATCTACTGGAGCATTTTCATCAGTTTTTAATCGAGAAAGGAAATCAACAACTACATTTTCTTTTCCTGGCCTACAGTTTTTAATTTGTTTGAAAAGGAGAATGATTATTCCAACGATTAAATGCTGTGTTAGAATTCATACCTTGTCTTTGTGGCCATTGCCTCCTCTGTGTCATCAGGTACACTGCTTCAGCCTCTTCTTCAGTTGATTGCAATGCTGCTTTAATTCCAGGCAGAGAGGGGCATTGCTGGGTCTCATGGTCCTTTTCGCAGATTGTGCAGATTGGTACCTTATCTAGCGGGCATTCCCTGAGTGGGTGCTTTTCTCTGCATTTGAAACAAAAAATAGCTAGGGCAGCTTCTGCTTCTGCCTGTTTCTTCTTTACCTGCAGAGCATCAATTTGTGAAGCAAAAGAGCTTAACATCTCAGTTTTAAATTCTTCTAGTAGATTACCTATTTCAGCCCTTGTTGCTCCTCCGCTTGCTAACTTCTGAACTCTTGAATATACATTATCTCTGCTTTTTGATCTGCTTACTGCTCCCCTTGAACATCTCATGCAGAGATTGATAATTTCATCAAAGGGTTCTTTGGAAATGTCCCCTTTTCCCAGCATTTTTAACATGTCCAGGTAGTCATCTCGTACCCCTTTCAACAATATAGTCTTCAGAATATCTTTACTCATATTAGGATGGTCAGACAGCTGCAGATTATACTGTAATCTTTCCACAAAATCTTCCAAATTCTCGTCCTCTTTCTGAACCATTTTAAACAATTCTTCCTTCCTTTCTCTCGTCCGGTAGTAATCTTGATACTTAGCCAGAAAGCTCTCTTTCATCTGATCCTAGGTAGTGATTGCCTGAGCTCCTAGGCTCATAAACCATCTTAACGCATTCCCTTTCAGTGTTGCTGGAAATAGTTTTAGTTTCTGATTAGCGCTCACATAATCATAACTCCTACATAGTATGTCGAATTCGAAGAGGAATTCATCCGGGTCTTCAGAGGATAACCCAAGAAAGTTGGGTAATGCTGAGAGTGGAATGTTTTTCATGGGGGTTGTTCCTCTCGGGAGCTCCCCAATAGGGAATTCTAGGGTAGAGAGCGAATTTTCCCCTCTTCCTTCTGTTATGTTATCCTCCATTGGTCTTTTTCCTGAATCACTTGCTTTATCTTCTGTGTCTTCTGTTTCTTCAGGTTCTTCTACCAGTTCCTCAGTGTATTCTGGTACTTCCAGCTTCCTTTCAAGTCCTAGTACTTCCTCCATCTATCGATCTGTTTGTGAGGAATACTGGATCTGAGGTCTCCGGGAACTTGTCCTCTGTGATGTTTCAGCCTTTGAGATGATTTCGTCAATATAATTTTTTCTTCCTCCTTTGCCGCCTGTGAAATTAGGTTTCTTGCGTCCTCTCATGCACCTGTTATTCTAAAAAAGAAATCATTAATGCCTTTAGAAATCTCTAGTTGCCTTCCCCAGCAACGGCGCCAAAATGTTGGCTAGTTGAATTGTTTATTAATTAACAATCAAGTACCACATTAAATTTTCAACCTGGGAAAGTCTTTTTATTTCAAAGGCCACTGTGTACTGTATGTACTTTAACTCTAAAAACATTAAAAAGTTGTAGTATGCGTAGTTCTCACGTTATGTCATAACAGTGTACTGTAAAGATAAAATAAAAACAGTTAATAAATCCGTGAAGAAAAGTGATGGATGCTCTGTTATCAGAGGATCAGGACCCTATCCTCCAAACAAGGACGTTCAGCACCTGCCCCTGTAACCAGATTGCTAATACACACTGAAAGTCTAAGTCACCGGTGAAGTACAGCTTCAAACGATAATCGAAACAGAGTGCCAGCAAAAAGGAAACTACCAAAGGTAATGCTTACACAATCCAAAACAGAGTACCAGCATAAAGAAATCACCAAACACACTTACACACTTGACAGAAAAGTAAATGGGTGAATCTTGTGAGGAAGGTGGGCCCAGTCCCTCTCACAAGATTCCCCAGAACACAACTGTTGGATTAGAAACTCAGAACAATCTTCTATTCATCTGCCAAAAGATTTAATACAATAAGAGTTCAGACTTTTCTGTTCATCTTTAAAATTCCCCTTACAGAATTATCATCCTCCTTCTAATGTAGATTTCTCCTCTTTATAGAGGAGACATCTATTACAATAGATTATCACGGTTCATTCAGTTAGCCAAAAATAAGAATTACAAAATGTTGTTATAACAATGCAACAGTGTATTCCTTCTTAAGTTTATTTCTGTTACACAGCTGGTGCCTGAACTTTGACCGTGCTCTTGGGATCCTTTGTATTATCCTTCGCCGTTTCCCCATGGTTGCTGACTTGGAAAACCCGTACTATTCCTGATACTTGAGCAATCGTAACTGTTTTTTGCTCTTTTTGGGTGATTGCTGATTATGCCGCGTCATCGTGGAATCCTGGAAATCTCTAGATAGTTTCCGTTTGTTATTTCCAGTTGGTGCAAAAATAACATTCTCCTGCTTTTAGATGGTTGCCGTTACCAGCCGTGGCAACTGCGTAGTTGCTGCTCCTAGTGTTGCAGCAACTGCGTAGTTGCTGTTTCTGGTGTTTCAGCAACTATAATTATAATTCCTGCAGTCTTTAAACAACCCAGCAATTATTTGGCAACTTAATTGACTTTTCCACAGATAAATATAAAGATATTCATGAATATGCAATGAACAGTTAAACATATAGATATGCGGAGAGTTACTTCGTACCTTGGGGTGATTAAGTCATTATACAATCAAAAGCTTTCAACCTATGACTGAAAAAGGATAATATTATGGCAAAAATATAAGGTCAAAATTGGTCAATTCTGAGTCCCAACAATACCATGTAGAAATTCCCACTGTAGATCAACAGATTATGCAATATTACTAAAACACAATACAAGATCTACTTCTACAACACTTTGTGTAAGCTTAATCGAATTGAGCAAGATCAAGAGAACACATATAATTGAGAAATGAGAAATCAATCACATATAACACAGAAGAAATAACCTGGGGAAAGCCTCAGCATAAAACCCCAACTCTGTATTATCATACAAGTGGAAATCTTGTTCAAGTTACAAAAAGAATCAGCTCTCAAGCTATCCTGCTCTCTCTGCAATCAAACAATACAACTCACAGACTGAATAGACACTGTATATGTTCTCCTCAAGCCCTCCAAGCCTACTATTTCCTTGCACAGTTTTTCTTGGGGTCCAATGATGTCACATTTGTGAATTGGCTTCATCACACTCAGTAAACCTGAAGAAGTAACTGCGCAATCCTCAAGGAAAGAATTCATTCTACATGCAAGGAATATTCACAATGGAATATTTTAGCAGCTGATAGTACACTACCCCTCCATCTGATCTCAACTGGGTCTCTGTTTGAACTGACATACATGATTTATTTATGAGAGAATACTCAGTTATCTGAAGTGTAGTAGTTACATGCATGCAAGCATTAACTAACTAAACTTACATTAATTCAACAAAATGTTTGAATTAATCTAACTGGACTTGACTCAGTTAACTAAGTCAACTAATTACAACTCAATATTAAAACTCATCCTTATCTCTTTAACTGATGGATAAATTCCTCAATTAATGGAGAAACTGTTGCATGTCCCCAGATAGACTTCATGTTTGATTTTCCTTAACTAATTAACTCAAGATGAATAAATTAATTAATTTACAAACAACTGCTAAGATCAAATTCAAATTTTACTTCACTATTTTAGTTTAGGGACTGACTAAAATAGGAAGGTATCGCGAAATGCTCTTTATAGAATTCTATTTTTAGCACTTCCATTTTTGCATCCATTGTTGCTAAGACCAACACTGGCTGAACTGCTATTTATAACAGTGCTATTTTTAGCAATTATATTTTTAGCATTTCTTGTTGCTATTTTCAACATATGTTAGGTTTTCACTATTTTTACAAAGCCTCTAAACCATATCAAGCTATCTTTCCCTTACAAGATTCTTCCCATGATTCAAATGTTCTAATTGAATGTTCATTCTCGTGAGAGTCTCAGGGTTTTTAGAAGGATGGTTTTGGATTTCATGGATGAATTTATGATTGGCTGGAAGCATCTTACTTAGAAAACACTTATGCTAACAATAACTTCTGATCATTTTGGATGTTTTCTACGGAAGAAAACATAGATTTAGGTACATTCACAAGAAGTTCTCAAGCTTTGTTTGATTGTTGTGATAATCGAGAAGGTAAGGTTGCAGGATGGTTAAGGTTAGTTGTTATGACACTTCTTTCTTCCTTTCGGAAAGACGTTCGATATCTTGTGAAATATATTCAAGTTCTTATATTTTATGGTTGACATAATTATATATCAGTTTTAATTATTGGTATATTTGTGTTTGCAGGTTAGGAGCGTGAGCAGTTACAATGGTTATATTCGAAATCTCATTACACTTGACCGTGACCTTCTAGTGGGTTAGGTTAGGAGTAGGTCTAGATGTATTCTAGTTTCCCTTTTTGCACTCATCCTGCATTTTCTGTCCATCCGGTCTCTACATTTCTTTTGTTTTCTTACTTCGATCTGCATGTTACTTTATGTTCAACCTCCATTTGCTTGCCTTTTTGGTCTTGTTTCTTTGTTTTGTCTTGTTTTTTTTGCTTTCAAGTTTTTTCTTAATAAGACTTTACATGAAATATGCTCTATTTTTTATCCAAATTAGATCATTATATTGTTTGTCATCCATCACAATGAATTTGGAGTGGAAAAAGTAGAGGAATCAATTCACGAGACCGTTTTGACCGACAATACCTAGTTTGGTGAAATGGGGTCTGAAACCTTCCAGGATCATTTGAAGCATCAAAATACATTTTTTGGGGGTAAAAATTTGCCACTAAAGTGCTGCACCTTTCCATGTTATTCTACAAACAGAAAGAATCACATCAATCGGAGTTTGTATGCAAACGTTATGCTACTCAGAAGTTGACCTTCTTATTTTCACACCTATAGTTCGGGAGGATTCCACATCAGCCCTCCATTATTCATGGAAAAGAGGCTAGCCACTTGTTTGTGATGTAAAAGACTCTAGAAGAGTCTATTTTGTAACTCTAGTTAAGAGTTGATGTAGTCAAACTTAGCCACTAGTAGGCTATCGGGCTGTGTTATAACTGGGCCACTGGGAGGAAGAGGCATTCCATTCATTCAAGAGCATTTTGTTCCATAGCTGAGCAAAAATAGCCAAGAGAGATAGAAGGTAGATCAAACATAGAGCATCTGTGCACTGTAGCAGCCCATGGGCCACAGAAATTACTTCTTTGTATCTGCAGCCATATTTCTAGACAGAGAAAGAGAGCGAAGCAACCTCACCTTCCAGCTGGGTTTTCTCCCGAAAGGGTTTCCCAAAGAAAATATCTTATGTATTATGTGTGTGTGAGCTTATTTTATCATTCTCTACTTTTTTTCTTGGTTTACTTTTACATGCATGCACTAATTATAGTTAATTTTATAGATCTAGGAATTAAATAAAATTGTAATAGTGTGGAATCTAAGATTTTTAATATAACATTATCAGATTTGTTCTAACGAACTGTCAAGTGAAATATCCACAGAAATTTACATATCATTTGGTATCAGAGCAGGTTTCTTTGGGTATTTTTTGGATATTGCAGGGATCTAGATTGACAAGGCCAAAAATTGTAAAACCCTAATCATGGGTGACGAATCTGTAAATGAACCTTGTGATCCTGCAGAGGTGAGGTTTTCGCGGCTCGAAGAGCAAGTCATGGATATAAACCGCAATGTAAACCTCCTCTTGGTGGCCCTAAGAAATAAGATGGGGATATTTGGAGGAGAAGGAGGTTTGAATGCAGAGGATAAATCAGAAGGGGGATCAGGAGATCGGGAAGACGTAGATAACCAGCCGAAGAAAGAACCCAGAAAAGATCAACCCAGTTCGAGTGTCTTGAACCAATACCTGTTTAAAGTGGAAGCAAAAGTCAATATCAAGCCATACCATGATGAGATTGATTCTCTGAAGCTGAATCAATGGTTTCAACAACTAGAAGTTTATTTCAGTGTCCATCAAATCGAGGAAGGCCAGAAGATCCCATTCATGTGGCTGAAATTGGAGGGCCATGCACTAACTTGATGGGAGAGCCACACGGAAACCCTAAGGTTGGAGGGAGAACCTCCAGGGACTAAGTGGGAGGATTTCAAAACCCTCATAAACCCTCATTAAGTCACAATTTTATCCCATTGGGTACATGGAAGGCCAATGGATCCAGTGGCATTACTTTAGGCAAAATCTAGGTCAAAGCGTGCATGAGAACACCACATAATTAAGAAATATGGCTATAATGTTGGGTATCTCTCCAAATAACCTAGATGTACTTGTCAAGTATTTGAGGGGTCTGCACCGCCATCTGCGTGAGAAAGTGATGTTGTTCAAGCCCAAAATGGTGGACGAGGCTTGTGTATAGGCAAAATACCTAGAAAACATAGGCCTGAAAAGAGCACAATCAAGTGGATCGAAGCAAAAATGGGGAAAGGATAAAAAGACATCAACCACATTACACGAGTGTAAAGATCCTAGAAACCACTACAACAACTACAACATTGATGACCATATAGAGGAGAAGTGTTTGACGCTGTATCTAGAGCCAAAGTTGAATAACAAGAAGAATGATAATAAGAAGAAAAATCTCATGGCCACTGATTCGAGCAACCAAGTTGAAAGCAGCTCGGACATGAATGAGAAGATTTTCTGTATGTCAGTGCAGAAGGAGGTGAATCTGAGTAGCCTTCAGCAACAGGAAGAGAATGAAATGACCAAACACTTCCATGTAAAGATATAGGTCAAGAAAATGAAGATTGATTCTCTGTTTGACTTAGGATTGCAGGTGTTAGTGTCTGTCAGTCCTGCCAATCACCAGTGATCGAATATGCTCTTATAAGGTTTTTGTTAGGGTCTCAAGTCAAATTTTTATCATTTCATTAGGTTTTCAAAATAAAAATTTGGTCATTGGCTAGCGTGTCTAGGTCTATTACTGCTCCTTCAAAAATTTTCATGCTCTGGTCATTGCCCTCACTCAGTTGGATGTGCCATCATTGAAAGATCATCATCATCATCCCAGTGATATCATCATGTTCCTCATTCAATTCAGTGTCACCATTAAGTCATTAAGATCAAAGTCATCATTTCAAGTAGTGATGGAAAAAGTGTCAACAAAATTTTCAAAAAGTGTTTTATATTTTCAGTATGATGTATTATGCTTTATAAAGTTCCAAAGCTGAATTTTCAAAATCAAATTTCAAAGTACATGGTGGGGCCACTACACCATCAAATGATAAAAATGATTTCCAAATCTACAAATACCAAAAGAGGTTCGCATTTGCTCATTCCAACTTTTTAAGACATCTCTCCACCAAGAAAACTGAGTTTCACTCTCAGAAAAGTGATTCCTTGCCACCACCAATTCATGATTGGAATCCCCCACCTGTTATACGCCTTCCTAAACACTTCCTCTCATTCCTATCCCTCAATTTCATCATTTTCCCACAAACCCTAGCCTAGACTACACTTTCCTAGGCTAGGTTTGTGTTTTTTCCTTTTGAAACCCTTCCCCTCACTCATTCCCTAAAATAACACCTCCCTCCACTCCCTAACATTTATATCTACCCCCCTAAATTTTCCCAAGGATTTAGACACCCTCAAAGCCCTTCATCTCCCTCCATTCCTAAAACTGCCCCAAAACCCTTGTTTTCCTAAACTAAACCCTAATTTCCCTTCCTAGTGAGCTAGGGTTTCACAATGGATATGGAGACCACAACCATTGATCAGAGTAATAATAAAGGAGTCCAAGGACAAGAGGTCTCAAGAGGCAGAAATAGCAAGAGAATGAGTCATCTCCTCCACCAGGTCAAAGGGACATTGACAAATCATTCGCTACACATAGGGACAATTTTGCTTCAAAATATGTTTATGTCCAAATGTAGATGCATTTTACAAAGTGAAAGATATTTTTGTCAACGATATGCCAAGGAAGAAAAACCTCCTTCAGTTTATGCACATGTATTATTATTTGGGAGAAAGGCCAAACCAATAGAGAGTTTCTGCACTTCTGGAGTGGTCTTAGGAGATTGAATTTTTAGGTGTCTTGGAGAAGGTTTTTGAATTTATTGATGACTCCATTGTGTAGTAGATATCCCCAAATTTCCAACCATACCACTTGCAGCCCAACAATACTCTAGGAAGGCCTCCAAATCACTCTCCAAACTTTTCGTTGTGCTTTTGCAATTTTTAGCGATACACTTCAAACTTGGATTCTGAACAAATGGGAAAGTATTTTTGCAAATGGGAGGAATTTTTGGTTCATAACATACCAAAGAACGAAAAGCCCTCTCAGTTTTGTAAAAATTGTTATGGTTAGAGAGATATGGCTCCATCTTTGAGCCTTATTTTTGTAGAAAAACCAGAATTTTTGGCAATTTTTGAAACAGCCACTAGGTCAAAAGCCCAGTGTGCCTCAAACTGTGCTTTTGATGGGGAGCTATAAATGACATTTGGTTTGCATACTTGGATTCCTTATCACTTTTACATCACTTCTATCCCTTGGGATCAAAATTTTAGCAGGTTCTTGTAGGTGGAAAGGGCTAAAAACTACTCAAAAATCACCTTACTGCCCTCCTTTTGAAGAGCTCGCTGCGCTTTTGAGAGTACCACTGGGAGAATGAATTTTTGGAGGGCTAAGATCAAAATTTTTCAGTTCTTGAAGATTCCATCATGCAACATACATTCACAACTTTCTAATGAGCCATCAAGATCCCGATTTGGACCTCGGGAAGGCCTCCAAAAGTCAACTCTACCATTTTCGTTGTGCTTTCTCCTAGCACACTTCCTTTTGACTGATTTCACTATGCTTTTTCCTGAAGCTAGCGTTTCTCAGTTTTATCAGCTATATTCTAATTTTTATGATGTAATTACTTATTGTTGATGTAATTATGATGTAATTAATGATAAATAATCTTTTTAGGTTGTTTTCATGTAAATTTAGGCCTTATTTATGAGAGAAGTTCAGTCAAAGTTTAAATGGAGGATTTGTTTTAACCTCCCAAGCCATTAGGTTTTTGTTTTAACACCTCATGTAATCAGTTCCTAAACTGAAGGATTCGATTCTAAGAGATGGTAAGATGGTTTTTATTCTACATGTATCAATTTTCAGCCATAGAACAAGTTGGACATCAATGCATTGAAATCTTGGAGCTTGTACTTCATCACTTTTGCAGAAATTCAAAGGACAATTGCAACTATTATTCAAGAATTTTTGTGTTGTGAGTTTGTGATGATGTATTTTATTTGTTATAGTTTTATATGAATGATATACATCTCTCATTTCCAGATCTTATTTCTTTAGTGATTTTCCTTAAAGGTTATAAGAAAAATTCTTTTCATAAAAGCTTTGTTTTGATGGGAATATCATTTTGTGTAATTTTCATTCTTACTTAATGAATTCATGCTTACCATGCTCATTTTGATCTCTGCTTTTCCACACTACACTACATCGACAAAACCCCAGAGTATCACAAAAGCATACCTACCCTGCTCCTTTATATATTTTGCAGCTAAAACCTTTGATATTTTGACCTAGTTCCCTGATTTTCACTCATGATCCAACATCAAAACCCTAGAATCATGAAAACCATAGAGCTGAACATATCTAGCCTAACATCCTTTTCCATTTCAGTCATCATTGGCTTTGAATTCATAGAGAGATCCCTCTTTGGTTTAGCAGGGCTAGCTGATTAACCCTAAGTGGTTTGAGGTTACCTCCTTTGATCTCCCTTCTCAGCCTTGGGATATTATGGGGTATAACATTTTGGCACCGTTGGTGGGTAGACGAGTGATATATCTTTCCCAGGAAAGAATGACAAGGATCATATCTGATTGCTGATGGTGAACTGTGATCAAACACAAGAAAGGATGTGCATCTTTCACCTGACCACTCCAGTGTCGAAGAATCCAAAGGTTTAGAATTTTCATGGCAACTCCATTGTTCAAAAACCAGTGGTTGAAGAAATTCTTGGTGACTTAACTCTTTTCAAGATGGATTCAACTGCTCGAAGGTATGCTCCTATGAATCATATTCACATTCCTAGTTTTCCAAATCAAATTCCTTGCATATATTGGCAAACTAATTTTCCCAAATTCATAGATGGAAATGAGGATGAGGCTATTCTAGATCTAATCAAATTTCATTAACATATACTTAAGCTCAAGATTAGGTTTCATGAGCATTGTTTGATGAAAATGTTTATGGATACCCTAGAAGGAAAAGCAAGATCATGGTATGAAGGATTGAAGCTAGGTAGCTTATTCTCTCTTAAAGAATTCCACACAACATTCTTTGAGTTTTATGGAAAATCTCATCATTCATTCTTGTTGTTTGACGATTGTTGTGAATCCTGTGAAAAATTCATTCATTACCTTGAAGAGAGTTTTGGTGATGAAGAATGTCTAGATTATGAGATCATAGAGGCCCTTTATGAATTTTCTTCCCAAACATAAAATAAGAGAGATTAGCTTCTTTGATACAAAGGATCATACTTGGCACAAAATAGCCTCCTCTTTGATTGATGAAGAAACAAATGACGAATATTGTCTAGATGCTCATAAATATTCCCCACATGAAACAATTCTAGTAACAACACAACACACTGATCAACTAGAGGTTAAGGAATAAATTCAACAACCTGAAACTAATCAAGAAGAGGAGAATAATGAAAAAGAACAGGTTATTTTAGATCTTGTGGTTGTACACATTAGCACTGTGGTTGTCAAACAAAGTCCTCTTTCCAATCATCAGTTTAAATTAATTGAGAATATCATTGAAGAATCATTTGTTGATTCGCAACACTCTTATGATCCACAAGAACATCTCCAACAGACAATATTTTCTTCCATGATTAAAGATCAATCAGGTTTGAATGGTGAAAGCCAAGTTTTATTTCATGATTCTAATGATGAGTTGCAGCGACCTTGCAAACTTCTATGTGATCTAGTTAATGATGAAGACATCCTTGTTTCATATGATCTTGTTGTTGTTTTTGATGAAATTCAAGAAAAATCAGAGCCCTTATCTATTGTGGATGATGAGAATGAAAAACTTTTTCTCTCATTCTGTTTGATGGGAATCAGTTTCAACATATAGGACAAACCAGCATTGTGGAATATGGTTTGTTTTACTGCTTTTAATCATCGAGAAGATCTTATGTTGCATGCTTTCCATGATCCTTTGGTGAGTTTATTGCAGTCATCAGTAGAGGAAGAATTTGCCAAGTTTGTCAATACATGTATTGGATCCAGTGGAAAAGTTGAGTTGCCACTTTCCTTTTTCTTCTGCCTGCTCAAGGAAAGTGTGAGCAGGATTCAAGTAAGTAGCCATTTGCTAGATTGGTTACACTGGAGGGATCATTACACATGATTGTATGTATATATCTTTAGCAGGTGGGCGATTATCATCAGGATTTAAAGCCCAAAATGAAGGCCCTAAGATCCTGATGGTTTGCTGCCATAAGTAAGTTCAGTCAGTAGTCAAATTTTTTTAGTGTGTCAAGTCAGTTCAGTTTGTTAGCCAGTTTTCATTTTTGCGTTTGGTCTTTTTGTTTTTGACTCCATGCCCAATGGATTAGGCTACCTGGTCTACGATGTTCTTGACAGCTCCTAAAGGAGCTTCCATCCCCATATGGAGCCAATGTTAGTTTCTGTCAGTCCTTCTAGTCCCCAGTGATTAAATATGCTCTCACAAGGTTTTTTTTTAGGGTCTCAAGTCATTTTTTTAATCATTTCATTAGGTTTTCAAAATAAAAATTTGGTCATTGTCTAGTGTGTCTAGATCTATTACTGCTCCTTTAAAAATTTTCATGTTCCAGTCATTGCCATCACTCAGTTGGATGTGCCATCATTATTATAGACATTTTTGTGCCTTACAACATGGAGCATGAAATGTCAATAATCTAAGGGATCCAAAGTCCCTAAACATGTTGTTCTTACCCTTAGAGGAACAAGGTCAGCAAACCACAGCTCTGCAAATCAGTTCTCCACTGAAAAACACTCAAAAACAGGTCAATTTTGGATCAAAGCAGCTGCTCCAAAGGCTACCTGCGTTGCATAGCAAGTGCAACAAAGGATACCTGCGCTGCATTGCAAGTGCAACAAAGGCTACTTGTGCTGGGCGTACTTTGACATGTGGAGGAATCTTTTTCTCAATGTGCCAGTGCCCAGGAAGCTTCCAGAAAGACACTTGATCATAAGATTCGCCTAATGATGAGTTAAGAGCTTCTAAAACTCCGAGTGGAAGGCAGGAACTCCAAGTGAAGAACTGAAGAACAACTGGAGTTGAAGAGGACAACAAGTCACACATCAAGCTGACTTATCTTCACTCCAAAACTCTATATAAGGATCTCATCCCATGGGATCTAAAGGCCGGAATTTGGTGCAAAGAATTGCTGTTGGTTTACAGTTGTGAGTATTGGGTGATTGCTTGAGGGACGTGAAGAAGAGATTTCTTTCCGCCGGGAAGGTGATGCTGGATTGGACCTCTCATGGTTGTATCACCGCCTGAACCTTACTTCCATATATTAATAAAGCATTTGAGGTTCTTCTATTCGCATGTGTTTCAATGGTGTATTGTCTTACTTGCGTCTTTGATTTATGCTAATCCTTGAATCGATTATGAATGCATGCCTCTTGTAGTTTCCTTTTCTTGTCTTGTTTGCAGGATCTCGTGTAGCTGGGCCCGTGAAAAGACTTGGATCTGGAAGCAAGCGGCAAACAAAGGAGATTGGATCGACCATTTGCACAAGACATCGGTAAGTGGATCTCTTCCTTCTATCTCTTGCATGTCATAAAGAAGAAACTTTAGATAGCTTTGCTTTCAGCTGTTGCTAAGGAACTGTCACCCTTAGAGTGGGTTAGGGTCATTCCGAGTTGGATACTTTCCCCCACAACAGACTGGCGACTCCGCTGGGGACCGTGTCTTGTTGGTAGCTTGTGTTTCTTGCTATTCATTTCTTAAACAAAGGGAGTACCGAATCGAACTGCATTCGAGTCCTTCAAATGCAAAGTAGAGGGCAGCTACTCTAGCCCAGTGCTGGGCATGTTTATGATCTGAAGAGCTGATCCACAAGGACTCTTTGTAACTCTTTGTGATAGTGTTCATCTTCCTTTAATCACCCTCTAGTGTATACTTGACTGATAGCCTCTGATTTGGCCAAAAACCATTGATTTTTGAGCAAACTATGACCCGGAATCTGAGAGAGACGAGAGTTGTCTCATCAGTGCAGCTGCAACAAAGGCTACCTGCACTGCAACGCAGGTCCCGAAGGGGCTACCTACGCTGCATCTCAGATTGACGGTGCAGCACCTACGCTGATCCAGTTTTGCCTTGTGCAACTGGGGTTCCCCACTGTCTGTTGCCCAGTTTTCAGTATTGTTTTGCAGCCTGTTGTCAACCTGTATACCCAGCTGAAACCACTTCTCTTTGCCTTCATTCCGCCTCAGTTGTATGAAGAAACCATGATTGTTCTTATTGTATTTCTTGCTGTCATTCACAGTTTCCCATAGCGAAAGTGAACTAGTCTTGCTATGACCTCTTGGATCTAGACCTATGAGAAAGTGTCGTTGTGATTCTAAGAGTTAGTTTGTTGCTGTTCATAGCTGCTTGAGCATTTGCTTTCGTTATATGGTTCGAATTTCAGTATTTCTTGTGTTGAAATGAGTGAATCTTAAGGTGTTCTTTTGATGATTGGACAAACACTTGTTGCTTTCGCTTGAAATTGAATTCGAAATTATACAACAACTTTCTTTTTGTAATACATCAACATTAAGGAAGAAGAAAAGAAATACTTGCATTGTGCATGTGCATTTTGACAGTTTGCATGTCGATTTAGGAAAAGTGCATCAGTGTGTGCTCTATGATCTGTTTGAAAAGATGATGTCTTTCTTTTCCTTCAGTAGTTAAGGTTTTCATAAGTTGAAAGAATTGAAAAAGCTTGCTTATCATTCTTAGACTGCATTTAGGAGTTGTATCATACATCACGTGGTGATCCATAAAGGCAAACTGCTAAGCAAGATCAACCTAAAAAGAACTGAATTTATCTAACAATGCTTTGAAACATAACGAAACACAGTAGAGGTCTAGGTAGAGACGTGAACCGGCGTCGTTAAACATAGTGACTGTCGATCTCTACGAAGGTGGGTGATTCCTCCTGAGGGACGATAGCACTAATACGGACTTGTGCCCCCGCGTACCGTCGCGTATATTGGGGGACCTCTATAGGAACAAAGCCTTTATCCATAGGAAGCTGTGTCGGCTGCCCTACTGATCGTGATGCAGTGAACACAGCATTCACGAAGATCGACCACTCGTACCGTAAAACGTATTCTGTTGTTTCGCGAAAGGTTTGGCACACCCTCTGCCTAGAACTCCAGAGTAGTTTCTTTTGGCCTTTTTCAAACTCTATAACTGAAAACGTCCATCCGAGCATTTGTCACTTCGGGCTCGTTAATACATCGAAGGAGACTAGAGTCATCTTTAGCTTTTTCTCGACTCTTAAAAAGTGAAAAAGCAAGTTGTGTCTTAAAAAGCGTCTAAAATTAATTCAATTCGAAAACACATTTTACCCTGTGCATTGTTGGTTGATCAAGTAATCCGCAACGGTGGAAGAAAGTCAATCGATGAACCGTCGTTCGCGGAGGCGTACGAGTCAACCGTCTTTGTCTCCGGAATCGAAAACAACCCGGGCAAAGCGATCTCGTTCAACTGGTTCCAAATCTCCTGTCAAAGTTAGAACAAGTGTTCCGACGACATCTGAGGTTCCGGTTACTCCAAACATTTCTGGAAACCCTGCCCCTATTGAAGAAGTTCGACAGCCCCAGAAGGACAGTAACACTGATCCTAGTCTGAGAGCAAATACTTGTGTTACTGAATCAGTTCCATCAGTGATCGGTTCAGAGAGTCTTGCTCCTCAAACAACTGTCGCTGTCGAAACAACCCCTTCTTCGGCACCAGAAATATTCTACGGACCTGACGGTCTTCCTCTTCCACCCGGTCTAATCACAATAGAAGAAATTGTAGAAGATCCGCAAGCAACTACTCCAACACATTTTGGAGCAGGGATCACTCTACTTCCTACTGCATCAGAAGCTAGCCTATCACCCAGAGAAGTTCCTGAAGAATCACTAGGCAATCTGCTGGATAGACTCAAAATGTCTGAACAACTGTCAACATCTAGGACTGTGCCAAATGACACAGCGACGGCAAAACTCCCTGCAGTCATTCCGACAATGTTCGCCGGCATACCATCTGTCCCTAACTCTCAACAACTGGAGGGGGTCCCTCCGGGGGCCATGATGACAGTATGGTCTGTTCCTGTTTGTTCTCCCGGGATAATACCCGGTAACTCCTATGTTGGAACTCAACAAATTGATCCTTTCGGGAATCAGTTTGGGCAATCCGGTCCTCGAGGTGTAATAAATCCCCTCGGTTCCGGACCACCGCCGTATGGGGGGCAATATGCTTTTTCGTTACCCCCTCCGGGAGGTTACCCATACGGGAGTTCACAACCATATTCAGGTTATACTGGAATAACTACAAGTGGTTGGATACCTATGCTACCCCAGCAACCAAGAGTTGTGTATTCTATGCAACAACAAATGCCTGTGACGAACATCCCGACGACACCAGCGATTGTAACTGTGTCGCAAGTTCAAACGGTGCCTGTTGTATGTCAACCTCAGTTTTCTCAGGTTGTAATGCAACAACCCTTTGACCCTGCAACCCAACCGCAATCGCCGACTGGCGGGGCGACACAAGCACAAACGGGTACCCTTACCCCTCATCTTGGCCCAGTGGTAAGCATCGCACAACAACCAATGGTATCACAACCATGGTTGGTGTAGTATCAACAACCGCAGTTCCAGCAAGTGTACCAAGGTACCGAGCAGCAGATTTTTGCGAACAATGGACAACCGTACCTACAATACGGTCAAAACCAACCACTTTACAGTGGGGTAGTCCACCAACCGTATCAATCATACCAGCATCAAATACATTATGCCGGTATGCAAATACCAACTGCTCAGGCGATCCCTTCGTATCCTGGGTACGCTTCGCCTAATCTGAGTCAACAGCTGCCATTCGTGGCAACTCTAGAGTTACCCGATTTACATCGGTTGACGAACGATCCGATTGCTTATGCCCCTTGGTGGCCAGCGATTCCTCACAAACTTCCCTCCGACATTCCTAAATTCAATGGAAATCCGGGCGAAGACCCGTCGAATCACGTCATGACCTTTCATCTATGGTGTTCATCGAACACTCTGAACGATGATTCGATAAGACTTCGCCTCTTCCAGAGGACATTGACAGGTCCGGCGGCCAAATGGTATATAGAATTGCTAAGAGCCTCTTTTGACAATTTCAGCTCCTTAGCCACGACTTTCTTAACCCATTTTCAATTACCAATTAGGTATGAAACAGGAACCGAAATACTGACCAACTTCAAACAGACGACAACTACTCACATATCAGATCATATACATGAGTGGCATCGCCATCGTAGGATGGTGAAAACATACGTTCCTGATCAGCTATTAGCCGAATGGTTTATAAAGTCATTACTTCCAGCTATAACGGAAGATGTGGCCAAAGGGGGAGTCGTAACAGAGGAGCAAGTCATTGCTCGTGCTCAATATTTAGACTTGGTATATACTCAGTCTGGCACGCTCTACGACAAAATACCTGATGCCCCCAGACCTGAATTTTCAATTCCTCCCCCTCCTAAATCAAATATTGACTCTCATGCCGGAGATGGCGTGATTGGCACCGCAAGCGCGAAGTCGAAAAAGGCTTCACCTCAAAAAGCCCGTAAGACTTCAGATCGAAATGCCCATGAAGAGATTCTTGCTTCGGAAGTAAATGCCATATCAGCAGATAAAGGCAAAGAAACCAATCAACCAGGAAGCAAGAAGAAGCAAAACAAGGGGAAGAAGAAGCAACAGGATGATCCGTCACCTGAAAAAACTCCTTCGAACTCTCCTGAGAAAGGGAAAAAGAAATGGTCCTGTTCGATATGTGACGAAGATCACAAGACAACAGAATGTCCATACAAAGCTGAGCTCAAGAGATTCTTTAAGAGTCCAAAGAACCCAGCTGTATTGACTGATCCTTTTCCCAAACCAGGTCAAAATATGGTTGATAGTGGAAATGCTTCCCCGTCGCAAGTGCTGATGCTGTCAATCTCTAAGCAGCAAAATGATGCTTTGATTTCGACAAGGAACAAAGATTATGGGAATCCGCAACTGTCAAACGAAAAAGGTAAAGATCAACCTAGTAGTTCGACAACAACTTCGTCAGAAGTTGTCCCACCCATAATGCCAGAATTAACAATAAAACCACCTAAGGGTGTAGTACACAAGTCGACATTTAATCCTCGTGCCAGAGCGGCGCAGCATTATAACATAGTAGAAGATTTGGCTCAATCGCCATCCGCTATGTCGACTCTAGAAGTACTACAAAATTGTCCATCCCAAAGGCAGGCATTGTTATCGGCAATAGGGGGGGTTGATCCTAAGGATTCCAATCTTGTGTCTTTTGATCACAAAGGGTATGACCCTCAGTTACCAGCTCAACTAGCCTTCCTTATTCAAGTGAAGGCCCTCAACAAAACTGTTCACAGAACAATTATTGACGAGGGGGCATCGACATGTATTATGTCAATGAGCTGCTGGAAAACGCTAGGGTCACCAACCTTGTCGAGATCTTCGACAACACTAAAGGCTTTCGACGGTAGGACATATACCCCTTACGGTATCCTAAGTAACTTAAAAGTTGAACTAGGTGGAAAAACAGTAGAGATTGATGTTGAGGTCATAGATGGAAATCTGGATTACAACATCCTACTGGGAAGACCATGGATTTATGCCATGGCTGCTGTCGTGTCGACTTATTTTAGGAAGATCGCATTCCCGTTTGAAGGAGGGATTACGGTCGTCGACCAACAGAACTTCCTCCTTAATGGTTCACAAGTTACGGGAAGCATTCCCATGATCCATGAAAGCAACCATTCAATTAAAGATATAGGAGTAGGCCTGTTGAAAGACCCCACAATGATGGGGACTTTCTCGCTGCCAAATCATATGTACATAGGAAATGTACCATTGGTGGCTACCTACAACATGATATCTTCCACGAAGGTCGCAAAAGACAAAGTCGTCATGGATCGGGCAATGGTGTTACACCCAAACCCAATCGAAATATTGTAGCAATCAATGTTTCAGGCATGGGAGGCGAGCCCAAACCAATGCTCGTCAAGCATGTGGGTAGATAGGTCAGGAGAATGTGGTACCCCTTTGGATCCTTGGTCACGAGTGCATGCAAGTGACGAAGGAATCCTGCAATCAATGTGGATTGAGGGGGCACCATGGGATGATAACCACCATCGTTCCCTTCCAAAGGAAGATACTCAAGGCGACCTGTATCACCCTTCAGTATTTGAGTTCCTAATGAGTACTGTAAATACGGTGGACTCCGAGAGAAACCTATCCAATATAGAAGATACTATAGCCATAGATATCTCGACAAAAACAGACATTGTAGAGAATATTTATGTCGGCAAAGGTTGTTCCCCTTCAGAACAAGAAATATATAAAGCTCTTTTCCGCGAATTTAGAGATGTCTTTGCTTGGTCATATGATGAAATGCCAGGCATTGACTCGAGTATCGTTGAACATGAAATTAAGATGTATCCTGATGTCAAACCAGTGAGACAACGGCTTCGGCAGGTGCACCCCAAGAAAGCCGCCGCTATTAAGGCAGAAGTTGAAAAACTCCTCCATGCTGGTTTCATCTACCCGGTTCCTCTAACCGATTGGGTATCGAATATTGTCCCTGTTATGAAAAAACAAGGAACAATACGAGTGTGCGTCGATTATAGGGATGTAAATCAAGCCTGTCCAAAGGACAACTACCCTACACCCTTCATCGACCAGATAATTGATGAATGCGCCGGATGTGAAATCTTTTCGTTTATGGACGGATTTTCCGGGTATAATCAAATTAATATCCGCCCATAGGACCAGTCAAAGACTGCATTTATTTGTCCGTGGGGCACATTCGCTTATCGAAAATTACCCTTTGGTTTAAAGAACGCAGGGGCGACGTTTCAGAGAGCAATGAATTATGCTTTCCACGACATCAAGAACATCGTTCAACCTTATCTCGACGATCTTCCAGCTCATTCGCAAAAGCGGACTGATCATCCGCATCATTTAAGAGCTATATTTCTACGTTGCCGACACTACAAGATAAGACTCAATCCGCACAAATGTGTGTTTTGTGTCGGTTCTGGTCGTTTACTTGGCTTTATAGTCTCCAAGGATGGGATTCGTCTCGACCCTTGCAAGGTGCAGGCAATCATTAATTTGCCTCCACCTTCGAACTTGCTTCAGATTCAGAAACTCCAAGGGAAAGCAAACTTTCTGAGGAGGTTCATTCCAAATTACGCAGAACTTGCTAAAGGTTATACCCGTCTCCTGAAAAAGGATGTACCTTTCGTCTGGGACCAGGTTGCACAAGCTTCCTTTGATGCTTTGAAAGAAGCGCTAGTCAAAGCATCATTAATGTACGCCCCAGACTATCTAAGGGATTTTAACCTGTATCTGGCTGCAGCAGATACAACCATTGCGATGGTTTTAGTTCAAGAAGTCGACGGAATTGAACACCCTATATATTATTTAAGTAAAAACTTAAATGATACGGAAAGTAAATACTCTCATGTTGAAAAGCTAGCATTGGCGGCTGTTCAAGCGATACAAAGATTTCGGCACTATGTCCTCTTTAGGAAGACCACCGTATTGTCAGATTGCAACCCCATGACTTATATACTGTCGCGACAGTTGCTTGGGGGAAAATATTCAAAGTGGATAGCTATCCTTCAAGAGTTTGATCTGGAATTTGTGAAATCCAAATCAAAGAAAGCTTTAGTTTTCGCAGAATTATTATGCGATCTCCCATCATCATCCAACGATGAAACGTCCAAAGAATCGATCGTGGACAAAAGTTTGTTTCTGATATCAGCAAGTGATGAGTGGTATGGAGATATAATAGTTTATCTCCAAACCCAAAAGTTTCGGCCAGACACCTCTCACTCAGAACAAAAACGCATTCGATACCAAGCAAAAGACTACATGATCGTCGGTGATACGCTTTACCGTCGTGGTGTCGATACGGTCCTGAGAAGGTGTCTAACCCATGAGGAGGCCAAAAAAGCCCTGAATGAATGTCATTCAGGCACCTGTGGGGGGCATCAATCTGGATATGCTACAGCACAAAGAATCTTACGAGCAGGATACTTCTGGCCAACCATGTTCAAAGATTGCATAACTGCAGTTAGAAGTTGCCATGCATGTTAGATTTTTGATAGCAAAACCAGAAGACCCCCCGCTCCTTTACAGCCAATAATAGCTGTGGGGCCTTTCGCCAAGTGGGGCATCGATTTCATGCAATGTAACCCCACCTCGACCGGGGGGCATGGGTATATTATAGTCGCAGTTGACTATTTTACCAAATGGGCCGAGGCGATGCCTACATTGGATAACACTAGTGAAACAGCAGCCCTATTCTTTTTTAATCATGTAGTCGCTAGATTCGGCGTGCCACAGGCCATAGTAACAGATCATGGATCGCATTTTCGCAATCACATGATGGTTGAATTAACTGCCAAACTAGGATTGTCTCACGACAGCTCTACCCCGTACTATCCGCAAGCTAACGGACAAGTTGAAGCGATCAACAAGGTCCTGAAGCGCATGCTGCAAAGGATGGTTGGGGTTCACAAAAGAAGATGGCATTTGATCCTGTACTCAGCTTTGTGGGCCTACCAAACATCGGTAAGGAATGCCACTGGGTTCACACCGTTTCAACTGGTGTATGGCCTAGAGGCGATCCTACCAATCCAGTGTGAAATTTCGTCCCTTAAACTCACAATTGATCTCCTCCCCGGAACCTCGGAAGAAGAAGCTCGTTTCTTGGAATTAATCCAGTTGGATGAAACCCGTCATGATGCCGCCTTGGCCAACGAAGCCCACAAGAAACGAGTCAAAGCGCAGTTCGACAAAAATGTCAAACCCTGTGTCTTCTCGGAAGGTGATTTGGTCTTGCTTTATGACCAAGAATCCGATAAATTGGGAGCTGGGAAATTCAAGTCCTTATGGATGGGCCCTTATATTGTTAAAAGGGTGTTAGAAAAAGGTGCCTACGAGTTGGTAGATTATGACGGACTTCCACTGGCGCAACCCCGCAACGGGTTGTACCTTAAGCGTTACTATGCCTAATAGTAACCTGTATGCTTTTGTTACATTTTTGTTTTCGCTAAAGCGTTTGTTCCGGTTTAAGTAATCCGCTTTTTACACTTATTGCAGATGTCAAATCCATTGGAACCATGGGTTGGATATGCTGACGGAGCGAGTCGTAGTTCGAGGAACCTATCCTCAGCAGCATGGGCCATTTTTAACCCAAGCGGCGAGCTAATGAGTTTCAGGGGGGTATGTATTGGTCAATCAACAAATAATATCGCTGAGTATAGCGCGTTGATAGAACTCCTCTCTGATGCCATCACACGTGGCATACGCCGGCTAGTCGTCAAGCTAGACTCACAGCTCGTGGTACTACAGCTCAATGGTACCTACTCTGTCCGAAATCCAGCTATTTATCGCAAGTTCCTAAGAGTTAAAATCTTGGAAAGACAGTTTGATTTTATCCAATATCAACACATTTCCAGAAACTTAAACACATTAACCGACTCATTAGCAAACTATGTGTTAGATAGACATTTGCAAAATTGATAAAAAGAGAAGCATCATCGATGTTTCATACATGGATCACATAAAAACTGGAATAAACCTCGAAAATCAAAAATATATATAGCTGTTTACGGTTTACATATAATGTTCTGTAACCAAGACAAAATCGGTCATACGACCCCAAAACTCAAAAATGGCTGGGGGGCACCCTAGCCTAGTGATGCTCATGATAACATGCCACGGCCTGTGCGATCATGCGCAGAAGACGAGACCATCGTCTAGGAACACCAGCAGTATGTCGCTGCAATCGCAGAGGCAACTCGTCAATCCGTACATCCGGAATCCCGAAGGTAAGACCCTCGACCTGTTCCTGCACAGCAGCAAGAGTCTCGGCCAAGTCAAGGTCATGGAGAATAGCCCTCCCTGGAGCCTCCCCTGCTGGGGCAGCGGCCGGAACTCCCGGACGAACTGCTGGACGGACGGGGCCCACATCTGCATGCACACATGAGTTTGATTAGAGTCTTGACAGAGTAAAGCACAAGGACATTATAAATAAAAACAGTAAACGGTGATAAGGTCAAAATATTTACCAAGATCACCCCACTGCTCGCCATCCGGTAGTACCAAATCCGGATCACCTCGGAAATCCATGCCAATATATGGATACTCGTAAAAAGCCATATCCTGCCGCTCGAACCACCTAAAGAAGGCATCAGTAAAAGTAATCCGAGATTGACCTGCATGTCTAGCCATGTGGTCAACCCACCTCTGCATGCGTGGCTCAGTAGGAGATGGCAAGTTGAGGACAATGTACTGAGGTTGCATCAGGGGTATCTTCTCCAAAGCGAAGGCAGTCAAAACTGAACCGAAGCCAAAATTCTTCAGTCTCCTATCCTTTACTTTGGTCAACTGGTTTTTCATCTGAACCAGTACTGCATCACACCAGTTAAAAACTTTCGGCTGAAGACACTCCAGGGCGTGCTGCACATATGACCTGTTGGCAACATGAGGGGATGCACTACCGGCCATCCTACAAATTGTGTACAGAATAGACCTGAGAGACCTGTCAGTGACATCACAGATAGAAATCTTGCCGTCTCTGCTCGGCTGAGATCCCTCCCTGCAATACTGACGGATATAATCTTTCACGGAATCACTCCCTCGGGCCGAACCGGACAAGGAAATGGGGGCACCCCGCCTTGACAACCCAGTCAAGAAGTAAATGTCCACTATGGTCAAAGGGATGGACTTGCCCCTAATCTGGAACACTTGGTTAACAGGATCCCAAGCATCAAGCAGGTACTGCAGTAAACGTATCTGTGCCCTCATGCTAGATATGCGGAAGAATTTTAGCAAGCCACAGTTCCGCAACGCGCTCACGGTAATAGGATCATGGAGGGCAATCATGTCCTCCTCTTCATGCTCTCGTTCTCGCCACGTAAGAGTCATTCTGCTCCAATAAACTCTGCAAAACAAACAAGAGGAGGAGTAAGATCCCTGACTCAATAAAGAAAATGGCAAAATTCTCATGAAAAAATATGCAACCAAGAAGTTTTCTGCGCCCAACGCAGGTGGGGAAGGCTCTCACCTGCGTTGGGAGACAAACTGCTTTTGGAAATGAGCAACCCCAACGCAGGTTTCGATATAGGGCACCTGCGATGATGGCAGAGTGCCCTAGGGAAACCCCAGGGGCTCATGGGGGCAGGAAAACAAGCATAAAACTGAGAAATAAGACCATGAAAAGATAGAGCTAAGGTTTAGCTCCTACCTGGTGGAAACGGCACTGAAAATCGTCCACAGAATCTCCCGAAATCAGCTGGTGAAAAATTGAGAGGAAGAGGCACCTCCAAAGCTCCAACAAACCAAATGCACATGAAATGGTAAAATGAGAGGTAAAAACATCTTTTAATTGCCTTTTTACATAGTTCAAAGTGAAATATTAGTATTTTTACTTCATGTTATCCATTTCTAACAAGTTTGTTGCAGCAATTGATGAAACAGTACTATCTCTGAAAAAGAAAAAACTAGTCATGGTAAAATATGAATTTGACCTTATCAAACGAGCAGTTTTGGCAAAGTTCATGCTCGTTAAAAAAATAAATGCAAGATCCGAGCAGTTTTAATGCGGAAATTCATGCTCGTTAAAAAATAAACATAAGCTTGTGAGAAGGCTTCCCCCCAGTGTTCAAGCTCATTCAGAAAAAATGAACCGGTAAATAACCATTTGTGACCATAAATTCATCAGCCATAAAAGCCTTGGTCGTGTTTGTGCACCGTCACCTCCACTTTTCATTTGGTCGATCATTCACATCCACTTGATTGTTTACCTATTTTGAGGAACATCTGCGAAGAGTGATCCCACCTAGCCATCCTTGTAATACTGCCGTGATTGGAAAATTCCAACCTGTACCTGGAATCTGCTGCTATCCTTGTTTATCACTCGTTCCTCAAAAGACGAGTCTTCTTTGAGCTCTTTTCACTGACTCGTAAAAAATGAAAAGTTTGCCGAGTTTTGGCCTTCCAACTCGTTAAAAGGACCGGAAGAGCTATCCCTCCTCTAGATTTTAATCTTTTTGGACCTGAGGGATTATTGCACAAAAAGATCGAGCGCTTGTCTAGTTCGGCTCGATAAAGATATCGAACGTTCATCCCTTCTGTATTGTTTTATACTTTTTCGGACTTAAGGGATTAGATGACGAAAAAGGACCCCTGGAGTCCACTTTATGTACCCTTTTCAGACTCTCTAAAAATGAAAAGGACCGAGTTGTCTTTGTCGCTGGGCTCGTTAAAAATATTAGATAGCGACAAACTTGTCTTTAGACGAGAACGAGTTTCCCTATCGCTAGGCTCGTAAAAACATAGCGATGGGCTTGCCCGAAGGGCAGGTTATAGAACAAGCATATGTTATCCTCCTCAAGCTTGACAAAAATAAAGAGGTACTGGTCAGAAATGACTGGGGAAAAATTGGGAAGAACCTCAAAGCTTAAAGGTAGCAAGTCGCTCTTGAACATGACACTTTTTCCTCCGTAAATATCGGGTTGGGTTATTATCATTCACCGGTCCCTTCACCATGGTCTCGCCATACCATCCATACATGGGGTAATGCTACCGATCCATCACATCAGTGTCGTTATATGTTCAAGAGATGTCATTCAGAAAGTGTCAACCGGGTCCCATCCACTACCATACGTCATCTTTCATCCTTCCATGACCGCCACCCTGAATCATATTTCACAGATCGTTTTCACCATCATCACTAGCTCCGTTCCGTGTCACTGATGTGGGATTCATTAAGGCCCTCCTTTGACGGATCACTTCTTGTCGACATCAGCTCATTATCCAAGAAGTTGATATAGGAACACCCCCTCAGTACTTTGAAGCTTGCATGCCTCAATGGCAAGTTTCTCACTCCCAGCGATAGGTATACATTAATGACCTTCGACCAGGAGACTTTGCGTGGTGTTCGGCGTCAGATCCTATATTCACACCACGTGAATTGTGCTGCAGTACCTTGAGGGTCATCATCATTATCGGTGATTCCTCTCGCGCTTGTTAACAGTTTACATTATTGACTGGTAATCAAGCGATGTCTTTCCATGTTCGACTTCAAGAAATTCTCACATGGATCGACTTGTACTAGAGTGAAGATTGGACAAGTTTGAAGACCCCGGATCTAGTTTCATCCATCCGGGCTACGATATATATTCAAGAGATAAAAACATAGACATGTGCAGCAGATGATCATCCTACTGAAAGGATGATAATTGAAAGCAGAGAATTATCAGTCTATTATCAGATGATCGTCTGTTTATGTACAACAAATGTATTTATAAAGCTGAGCATGGGAAATGCCCGCCTCAGCTAGATCATGAAAAGAAAGTATGAAAAGATAATGTATTGTATTGTATTTTGTTACAGGTCACCTCCCGACGATTGAATGAACTTCGGATCCTCCTAATAAAGCATTTCACCCGATAAACGACCTCATACTTTAGGGGGCAACTGTTATAGACATTTTTGTGCCTTACAGCATGGAGCATGAAATGTCAATAATCTAAGGGATCCAAAGTCCCTAAACATGTTGTTCTTACCCTTAGAGGAACAAGGTCAGCAAACCACAGCTCTGCAAATCAGTTCTCCACTGAAAAACACTCAAAAACAGGTCAATTTTGGATCAAAGCAGCTACTCCAAAGGCTACCTGCGTTGCATAGCAAGTGCAACAAAGGCTACCTGCGCTGCATTGCAAGTGCAACAAAGGCTACTTGCGCTGGGCGTACTTTGACATGTGGAGGAATCTTTTTCTCAATGTGCCAGTGCCCAGGAAGCTTCCAGAAAGACACTTGATCATAAGATTCGCCTAATGATGAGTTAAGAGCTTCTAAAACTCCGAGTGGAAGGCAGGAACTCCAAGTGAAGAACTGAAGAACAACTGGAGTTGAAGAGGACAACAAGTCACACATCAAGCTGACTTATCTTCACTCCAAAACTCTATATAAGGATCTCATCCCATGGGATCTAAAGGCCAGAATTTGGTGCAAAGAATTGCTGTTGGTTTACAGTTGTGAGTATTGGGTGATTGCTTGAGGGAGGTGAAGAAGAGATTTCTTTCCGCCGGGAAGGTGATGCTGGATTGGACCTCTCATGGTTGTATCACCGCCTGAACCTTACTTCCATATATTAATAAAGCATTTGAGGTTCTTCTATTCGCATGTGTTTCAATGGTGTATTGTCTTACTTGCGTCTTTGATTTATGCTAATCCTTGAATCGATTATGAATGCATGCCTCTTGTAGTTTCCTTTTCTTGTCTTGTTTGTAGGATCTCGTGTAGCTGGGCCCGTGAAAAGACTTGGATCTGGAAGCAAGCGACAAACAAAGGAGATTGGATCGACCATTTGCGCAAGACATCGGTAAGTGGATCTCTTCCTTCTATCTCTTGCATGTCATAAAGAAGAAACTTTAGATAGCTTTGCTTTCAGCTGTTGCTAAGGAATTGTCACCCTTAGAGTGGGTTAGGGTCATTCTGAGTTGGATACTTTCCCCCACAACAATCATTGAAAGGTCATCATCATCATCTCAGTCATATCATCATGGTCCTCATTCAACTCAGTGTCACCATTAAGTCATTAGGATCAAAGTCATCATTTCAAGGAGTAGTGATGGAAAAAGTGTCAATAAAGTTTTCAAAAAGTGTTTTATATTTTCAGTATGATGTATTATGATTTATAAAGTTCCAAAGCTTCATTTTCAAAATCAAATTTCAAAGTACATGGTGGGGCCACTACACCATCAAAAGATAAAGTAGGTTTCTAAAGCTACAAATACCAAAATAGCTTCTCATTTGCTCATTCCAACTTTATAAGACATATCTCCACCAAGAAAACTCAATTTCATTCTCAGACAAGTGATTCCATGCCACCATCAGTTCATGCTTTGAATCCCCCACCTGTTATACACCTTCCTAAACATTTCCCCTCATTCCTATCCCTCAATTTCATCATTTTCCCACAAACCCTAGCCTAGACTACGCTTTCCTAGGCTAGGTCTGTGTTTTTCCCTTTTGGATCCCTTCCCCTCACTCATTCCATAAAATCCCACCTCCCTCCACTCCCTAACATTTATCTCTACCCCCATGAAATTTCCCAAGAATTTAGACACCCTCAAAACCCTTCATCTCCCCCCATTCCTAAAACTGCCCCAAAACCCCTATTTTCCTAAACTAAACACCAATTTCCTTTCCTAGTGAGCTAGAGTTTCACAATGGATATAGATACCACAACCACTGATTAGAGAAACCATAAAGGAGTCCAAGGAAAATAGGTCTCAAGAGGAAGAAAGAGCAAGAGAGTGAGCCATCTCCTCCACTAGGTCAAAGGGACATTGACAAATTATTTGCTGCACATAGTGATAATTATTCTTCAAAATATGTTTCTAACCAAATGTAGATGGATTTTACAAAGGAGAAAGAGGTTTTTGTCAATGATAGGCCAAATAACAAAAACCTCCTTCCGTTAATACATTGGTATTATGCTTTGGGAGAAATGCCACACCAATAGTTGCTATAGAAGAGTTGCTGCACTTCTGGAGTAGTATTAGGAGACTGAATTTTTAGGTGTCTTATAGAAGGTTGTTTCAATTCTTGATGACTCCATTGTGTAGTAGACATCCTCAGCTTTCCAACCATACTACTTGCAGCCGAAAAATCCTACGGGAAGGCTCCAAATCACTCTCCAAACTTTTCATTGCACTTTTGTTGTGAGGACGCTGCACTTTTGCAATTTTTAGTGATAAACTTCAAACTTGGATTCTGAAAAAATGGGAAAGTATTTTTGAAACTTGAAGAATTTTTGTTCATAACATACTAAAGAACAAAAACCTCTCTCAGTTTTGTAAAAAGTGTTATGGTTAGAGAGATATGGCTCCATCTTTGAGCCCTATTTTTGTAGAAAACCCAAAATTTTTGGCAATTTTTGAAACAATCACTAGGTAAAAAATGCAGCGTGCCCCATGTTGCGCTTTTGATGGGGAGCTATAAATGACATTTAGTTTGCACATTTGGATTCATTATCACTTGTACATCACTTCTAGCCCTTGGGAGCAAAATTTCAGCAGGTTCTGGTAGGTGGAAAGGGCTAAAAACTAGTCAAAAATCACCTCTCTGCGCTCTTTTTGAAGAGATTGCTATGCTTTTGTTATAGACATTTTTGTGCCTTACAGCATTGAGCATGAAATTTCCATAATCTAAGGGATCCAAAGTCCCTAAACATGTTCTTCCTACCCCTACAGGAACAAGGCTAACAAACCACAACAATTCACAGAAGTTCTCCACCAGAAACTGCTCAAAAACAAGTCAATTCAGGATCAATTTAGTGGCTCCACTAGCTGTTTGCACTGAATGTAAAAGCCAACACTGGCTACCTGCGCTGAATGTCAAAGGCAACACTGGCTACCTGCGTTGAGCGAGAGTGGACATGTGGCAAGTTCATTTCTCAAGGTGTCAAAACCCAGGAAGCTTCCAAAATGACACTTGCCTCAGGGAATTCGACTGGTGATGAGTAAGAGGTTCCAAATCTCCAAGTGGAAGCAAGAACCTCGAAGTGGAATCAAGAACTGACAGAGGGAGAGGACACTAGTCAGATCTCAAGCTGACTCATCCTCTCTCCAAACATCTATATATGGATCTCTCCTCCATGAGATCTAGAGGCTGGAATTTTGTTATTGCAAAGAGTTGCTGTTGGTTTGAGATTGGAATCATTGGGTGCTTAATGCTTTGAAGGGGGTGAAGATAGGAATTCCATTTGCTGGGAAGGAGATGCTGGATTGGAGCCCTCTGGGTTGTATCTCTTCCTGAACCTTGTTATTCATCAATAAAGCTATCTTGGTTTCTCCTATATACTGATGTATTTTTGATGTATGATTGCACTAGTATGTTTAGTTTATTTCTAATCCTGAACTAGTTATGAATATGAATCCATGTCTTGTGTAGTGTTCTCTTCTTGTGATCTTGCAGAAACCTCTTGAAGCTGGGCGAGCGAGAAGGCAAGTAGCTGGGAAATCTCCAAGAGAAGAGAAACCGGATCGAGGGACAAACGGAAGACACCGGTTAGTCCATCCATCTCTCTTCATTCTTAATTCATAAAGGAAGAATACTAGAATAGCTGTCTCTGTTTGTTGCTAAGGCACTGTCACACCTTAGGTGGATAGGATCGTCCTGCATAGGCATTTTTCCCCACAACAAATTGGCGACTCTGCTTGGGAGATCTGTTTAGTCATTTTATTTGTGTTTCCATCATTGTTTGTTTCATAGACTCGACAGCAACAATCGAACTGCATCTGCTTTTCCTAGATGCAAAGTAGACAGTTGCTGCTTTGATCTGATCACTAGACTTTTCTATGATCTGAACAATGGACTCACAAATGATTTGATGATCCTTTGTGATAGATCTTAGTACTCCCTTAAAGCATCCCTTTGATTGCACCTTGCTTGTTGCTTTTATTTGGCCTGAAACAGTAGATTAAATAGCAATCTGTGACCCAGAACCAGTGAGAAACGAGAGTTTCTCCTTCAGCGCAGACCCAGTGAAGGGATTCTGCATTTCAACGCAGGTCCCGTGAAGGCTACCTGTGCTGAATGTCAAAACCCCTGTGTTGAGGTTGCGCTGAACCAGTTTGGCCTTGTGCAGCTGGGGTTCTCTGCTCTGTTTTGCCTTGTTTTGATCTCTGATTTTTGCAGCCTGTAACCAGCATAGGTACCAGTCTGATAACTCCTTTTCTCTGGTTAAATTCCGCCTCCTTTTGTACAAAAAGACTGTGAGTGTTTTTATGTGTTTGTGGCATCATTTGCAGTTTTCCTTTGCATGAGTGAAATAATCATCCTGTAGCCCTTGATTCAGATCTGTTGATTGTGATCTTAGGAGAGAGTTCATTGGTTGTTTGCAGTTGATTATACGTTTACTCTTGCTTATTGGTTTGAGTTTGTCTCTTTTAAGTGTCGAAACAAGTATTCATTTCGAAAATTGTTAGGTGTTGTAATCTCTTCTACCCTCTCTGATTTCGAAAACGTAAACTTGTTTGTATTTGTCATTTAAAAGAAAATTCAAAGTTGTACAAAAAGCTTTCTTTGTAGGCATCAATACTAAGAAAGCGGAAAAGAAACACCTGCATTGTGCATTTTCATTTTGATAGTTTGCATGTTTGATTTAGGAAAAGTGCATTAAAGTGTGCTGATTGCTCTTTGAGAAAAGATGGTGTCTTTCTTTTCCCTTAGTAGCTAGGATTTTCAAAGTTGAAAAGATATAAAGATTGCTTATCATCTTTAGACTGCATTTAGGAATTGTATCATACATCTCGTGGTGAACCTTGAAATGCAAACTTCTAAAAATATCAACTTAAAATAAATTGAATGAACTTAACAACGCTTTGCAACATAACGCACAACATAGAGGTCTAGGCTAGAGACGTGTTCCGGCGTCGTAAAGCCTGGTGACTGTCGATCTCGTGGATGGTGGGTGATTCCTCCTGAGGGACGATAGCGCCAGTACGGATTGTGCTCCCACGTACCGTTGCGTATATATTGGGAGACCCCTATAGGCATAAAACCTTTATCCTTAGGAAGCCGTGTCGGCCGCCCTACTGATCGCAATGCACTGAACACAACATTCAGGAAGATCGACTGCCCGTACCCTAAAACGCATTCTGCGGTTTTGCGAAAAGTTTGGCACACCCTCTGCCTAGAACTCCAGAGCAGTTCCTTTTGGCCTTTTTCAGACTCTATAACAGAAAAAGTCCATCCGAGCATTTGTCACTTCGGGCTCGTTAAAACATTGAAGGAGACTAGAGTCATCTTTAGCTTTTTCTCGACTCTTTAAAACTGAAAAAGCAAGTTGTGTCTAAGCGTCGTTAAAAAATTTATTTTAAACGGAACAATCACCCTTTATTCCTGCGTTGATCTTTAGGTTGAAAAATGGAGCACACCAACCAAGGAATTCCCCTTGGTGGAAATCCTAGTCCCTTCTCCTCTTGGGGAGATGTTGGTGCGCCCCATATGGCCACATTGTTGCTTCCAGGATTGACAATTGACCTACCGGTCTAGCTCTTTTCAACCAATGTCGTTCAGAACACCACTATTCCTGAACAGTCGAGTCAACAGTTAGACCAGACCATAGTTGCCCACCAGCCTTCTACTTCATCTAATTCTTCCTCTCCTCCTTCCTCTTCGCTTGACGGAACTGGTAAAACAAAAAACCAAGTTCCTAAGGAGAAGAAGGAAAAGAAGAAGAAAGAGAAGAAGAAGAAGGAGCCAAAAGCGACTGGGGGCAAACAAGTGTCGTCTGACAAGAATCCACACACAGCACTGACTAGGCCTAAATCGCCATGTGTCATATGCAAGGGAGACCACTTCCACAGAGATTGTCCCTGCATCCCTCGGATACTAAGGGACTGGTCTCCCCGTTTGCACAATTCTGTAGCGTCAACCTCTGATAGCCATGTTGACTGCTCACCATCAACTAGTAAAAGTGAAGTCACAGGACAGAGAGGGAAAGCTAGATTTCCTTGCAAACTGTGTGAAGGCGACCATGCCATCCACCGTTGTCCCTTCTTAGACGAGGCTAAAAGAGTTCTGGAAGATCGCCCGATTTTACGAGTGCAACTTCCTCCTGGATATCAAAAACTCCTGCCAAGTCCTTCACTAGTTGAGAACCCGGCTGGCCCGCCCAGGTGGTCAGCCGAAGCACCTATCATTGAAGATGAACGGTCTAGATCCATGCCTGACGAAAGTCAAAAGGTTGAGACGGCAGTTGGCCCGGTTTTTCCTTCAGAGGCTCTATCTTCGAATGATACCATCACAGAGGAGAATAAAGACGACACCATCCAAATTCTCTTCATCAACACAGACTCCGACGAATAAGGGGGAAATTTGCCCATTCCTTTATCGCAGGAAGGAACTTCGTCAGAGTCATACCCGGCCGTCTATTCGGTCCCACCACCAAGCAACCTAGTTGTCTCGTTCGACTGGAACCAACTAGGCAGACCCCGATTGCCAGCAAGCATACCATTCAGAATTATCGTTCAAATATACAGAATGGTAATGGCTGGCACTATCATTGATGAGGGGGAATTTGTGAGTATCCTTTCCTCTATTTCTTGGAAAGCGCTTGGTTCGCCAGCGCTTTTGCCTGAAATGAGAAAGCTATCAGGCTTTGATAAAGGAACCAGTCGACCTTTAGGGATCCTCCCCAATGTGCCCATCACATTGAAAGGGAAGACCGTTCAAATGAACGTGATGGTCGTTCAAGGACCCTTGGATTATAACCTACTCCTTGGACGAGACTATATATATTGCATGGGAGCCATCTTCTCCTCACTCTTTAGAGTAATGTGTTTTCCGCATGAAGGAAGAATGGTCAAGCTCGTGGACCAACTTTCATTTCCCGGATCACGCATCACAAATAGTCATGTACCATCCCTAAATGGTCTATTCACGCAAGAAGTGTCTCAACCCACGGTCCGTCCTCCTAATGAGCGCGAGTAATCCGGGAGGATATGACTGGAACCTAGGGGGCATGCGTCCTGGTCTGCTTCGCCAGGAAAACTTTGGGTATAGGGTAGGTTTCCACGGGAGAATATGACTAGTCCGTACCCCGTCCGTCTAGGAAGAGGGGTTGTTCTAGAATAAGATTCTTTTGTCAAAGTTATGTGAGTTGGCGGGCATCGTCGCTCACCTTTGTCTATTTCGGTAGACATTGCCGAGGAAGTGTTTTGTTTGAAAGATTAACGAGACAATCTTTGGGTAACCTGAAAGAGGTAAGCCTCTCTCGTTAAAACAAATGTTTTGGCGGAAGTGAAGTAGAGGTAACCTTGAAACTCTGTTTTATACCTGGGGGCATGCAAACCTTTTGGAGTGCAAGAAAGGGGCGGCTATTTATTTTTTAAATTTTTAGGACCTCTAACCCTTTAAACTCGTAGGATTAGTCGTTTCCAAACTTGCATAAAGAAAGGATCCGGAGCAAAGCTTAGTGAGATGAAGCTCCATAAAAAATAGAATCTTGATGAGACACTCTTATCATATGACTGGTATATCGAGAAGTTTTAGCACACAGTTCATGCTCGTTAAAAAATAAACGCAAGATCCGAGCAGTTTTAACGCGGACTTCATGCTCGTTAAAAAATAAACATAAGCAATGAGCAAGTGTTTCCACCAGCGTTTAAGCTCATTTTAAAATAAAAAATGAACCTACCCGGTAAATAACCACTGTGAATGTAACCTTATCAACCATTAAAGCCTTGGTCGTGTTTGCACCGTCACCTCCACTTTTCATTTGGCCGATCGTTCACCTCCATATGATTGTTTACCTATTTTGAGGAACAGCTGCGAAGAGTGATTTCACCTAGCCATCCTTGTGACACTGCCATGATTTGAAAATTCCAACCTGTACCTAGAATCAGTTGCTAACCCTGTTTATCACTCGTTCCTCAAAAGACGAGTCTTCTTTAAGCTCTTTTCAACTGACTCGTAAAATATGAAAAGATTGCCGATTCCTTGGCCTTCCAGCTCGTTAAAGGGACAGGAAGTGCTATCCCTCCTCTAGATTTTAATCTTTTTGGACTTGAGGGATTATTGCACAAAAAGATCGAGCGCTTGTTTTATTCGGCTCGTTAAAACTATCGAAAACTCATCCCTTCTGTATTGTTTTATACTTTTTCGGACTTAAGGGATTAGATGACGAAAAAGGACTTTTGGAGTTAACTTTATGTACCTTTTCAGACTCTCTAAAAATGAAAAGGACTGAGTTATCCTTGTCGTTAGACTCGTTAAAATCATTAAATAGCGACAAACTTGTCTTTAGACGAGAACGAGTTTCACTATCGCTAGACTCGTTAAAACATAGCGATGGGCTTTCCCGAAGGGCAGGTTATAGAACAAGCATATGTTATCCTCGTCAAGCTTGACAAAAATAAAGAGGTACTGGTCAGCAATGACTGGGGAAAAATTGGGAGAAACTAAAGAAAACTTTGATGGTAGCAAGTCGCTCTTGAACATGACACTTTTCCTCCGTACCACAATCGGGTTGGGTTGTTTCATTCACCGATCACATCCATGGTCTCACCATACCATCCATATTTGGGGTAATGCTACCGATCCATCGCATCAGTGTCGCCACATGTTCAAGAGAAGTCGTTCAGAAAAGTCAACCGTGTCCCATCCACTGCCGTACATTATCCTTCATCCTTTCATGACCGCCACCCTGAATCATATGTCACAGATCGTTTTCACCTCCGTCAAAATCATTAGCTCTGTTTCGTGTCACTGATGTGGGATTCATTAAGGCCCTCCTTTGACGGATCGCTTCTTGTCGACATCAGCTCATTATCCAAGAAGTTGATCTAGGAAAAACCCCTTCAGTACTTTGAAGCTTGCATGCCTCAATGGCAAGTTTCTCACTTCCGGCGACAGGTATACATCAATGACCTTCGACCGAAAGATTTTGCGTGGTTTTGGACGCCAAGTCCTTTATTCATACCACGTGAATTGTACTGCAGTGCCTTGAGGGTCATTATCATTATCGGTGATTCCTCTCACGCTTGTTAACGGTTTACCTCATTGACTGGTAATCAAGCGATGTCTTTCCATGTTCGACTTCAGAACATTTCTCACATGGATCAACTTGTACTTAGAGTGAAGATCGAACGAGTTTGAAGACCCCGGATCTAGTTTCATCCATCCGGGCTGCGAGATATATTCAGGAAAGATAAAGACATTGACATGTACATCATTGCAGCAGATAATCATCCTACTCAAAGGATGATAATTTCATCAAAATTATCAATCTACCATCAGACGATTCTCTGTTCTATGTACAGAAAAATAAATTTATAAAGCTAAGCATGGGAATGCCCGCCTCAGCTAGATCATGAAAGCAGTATGAAAAATAATGTATTGCATTGTATCTTATTACAGGTCTCCTCCCAGCATTGGATGAACTTCGGATCCCCCTGATAAAGCATTTCACCCGATAAACGGCCTCATACTTTAGGGGGCAACTGTTATAGACATTTTTGTGCCTTACAACATTGAGCATGAAATGTCCATAATCTAAGGGATCCAAAGTCCCTAAACATGTTGTTCCTACCCCTAGAGGAACAAGGCTAACAAACCACAGCAATTCACAGAAGTTATCCACCAGAAACTGCTCAAAAACAAGTCAATTCAGGATCAATTCAGTGGCTCCACTAGATGTTTACGCTGAATGTCAAAGCCAACACCGGCTACCTACGCTGAATGTGAAAGGCAACACTGGCTACCTGCGCTGAGCAAGAGTGGACATGTGGCAAGTTCATTTCTCAAGGTGTAAAAACCCAGGAAGCTTCCAAAATGACACTTGCCTCAGGGAATTCGACTGGTGATGAGTAAGAGGTTCCAAATCTCCAAGTGGAAGCAAGAACCTCGAAGTGGAATCAAGAACTGACAGAGGGAAAGGACACTAGTCAGATCTCAAGCTGACTCATCCTCTCTCCAAACATCTATATATGGATCTCTCCTCCATGAGATCTAGAGGCTGGAATTTTGTTATTGCAAAGAGTTGCTGTTGGTTTGAGATTGGAATCATTGGGTGCTTAATGCTTTGAAGGGGGTGAAGATAGGAATTCCATTTGCTGGGAAGGAGATGCTGGATTGGAGCCCTCTGGGTTGTATCTCTTCCTGAACCTTGTTATTCATCAATAAAGCTATCTTGGTTTCTCCTATATACTGATGTATTTTTGATGTATGATTGCATTAGTATGTTTAGTTTATTTCTAATCCTGAACTAGTTATGAATATGAATCCATGTCTTGTGTAGTGTTCTCTTCTTGTGATCTTGCAGAAACCTCTTGAAGCTGGGCGAGCGAGAAGGCAAGTAGCTGGGAACTCTCCAAGAGAAGAGAAACCGGATCGAGGGACAAATGGAAGACACCGGTTAGTCCATCCATCTCTCTTCATTCTTAATTCATAAAGGAAGAATACTAGAATAGCTGTCTCTGTTTGTTGCTAAGGCACTGTCACACCTTAGGTGGATAGGATCGTCCTGCATAGGCATTTTTCCCCACAACAGCTTTTGAGAGTACCTTTGGGATAATGAAGTTTTGGAGGGTTAGGAGAAAAATTTTTCAGTTCTTGAAGATTCCATGATGTACTAGACATCCACATCTTTCCAATGAGCCATCAAGATCCTCATTTAGACCTCGGGAAGGCCTCCAAAAGTCAATTCTACCATTTTCACTACGCTTTCTCCTGACACACTACACTTTTGACTGATTTCGCTGCGCTTTTGCCAAAAGCTACTATTTCTTAGTTTTATAAGCTAGATTCTAGTTTTATGATGTAATTACTTGTCCTTGATGTAATGATGATGTAATTACTTGTCCTTGATGTAATTATGATGTAATTAAGGGTAAATAAGCTTGTTAGGTTGTTTTCATGTAAATTTAGGCCTCATTTATGAGAGAAGTTCAATCAAAGTTTAAATGGAAGATTTGTTTTAACCTCCATAGACATTAGGGTTTTGTTTGAACGCCTCATGTAATCAGTTCCTAAACTGAAAGATTTGAACCTGAGAAATGGGAAGATAGTTTTTAGTCTATATGTATCTAATTTTCAGTCATAGAACAGGTTGGACATCATTGAGTTGAACTCTTGGAGCTTGTACTTCATCATTTTTGCAGAAATTCAAAGGACAGTTGCAGCGATTATTCAAGAATTTTTGTGTTGTGGGTTTGTGATGATGTATTTTCTTTGTTATAGTTTTATATGAATGATATACATCTCTCCTTTCCATATCTTATTTCTTCAGTGATTTTCCTTAAAGGTTATAAGTAGAATTCTTTTCATAAAAGCTCGGTTTTGATGGGAATATCATTTTGTGTAATTTTCATTGTTACTTAATGAATTCATTCTTTCTATGCTCATTTTGATCTCTTCTTTTCCACCCTAAACTACATCGACAAAACCCCGAAGTATCACAAAATCATACCTACCCTGCTTCTTTATATCTCTTGCAGTTGAAACCTTTGATCTTTTGACCTAGTTCACTTATTTTCACTCCTGATCCAACATCAAAACCCTAGAGATGAACATATCTAGCCTAACATATTTTTCCATTGCAATCATCATTGGTTGTGATTTCATAGAGAGATCCCTCTCTGGTTTAGCAGGGCTAGCTGCTGAACCCTAAGTGGTTTGGGGTTACCTCCTTCGATCTCCCTTCTCAACCTTGGGATATTGTGGAGGATAACAACAGGAAAATCTCATTGCAACAGATCTAGTCAAGAAGTTGGGGCTAGAAGTTCCTGATCATCCAAACCCATATCCACTGGGATGGGTACATAAGGATGCAGAGATGAAGGTAAAAAAAAAGTGTAAAATTAGATTTTCTACCAGTGCTGATTTTATTGATGAAGTAGATTTGGATGTGGTTACTCTTAATGTATGTGGAGTCGTGTTTGGGAGTTCATACATGTACATGCGTAATGAAATATTCATGAGGAGATCTAACCAATACTGACTCATCAAGGATGGAAAATAATTCATCATCAATGAGCGCAAAGGCAAGTCAAAAATTTCACTGGTAAGTGCCAACCAAGCCAATAAATTGATCAATTCCAGCAATAAGTATGTCTTATTGTTTTTAAGAGAAAATCAGTCTGTAGAGGAGTCAATAAGAGGCAAGGCATCCCTAGAGGGGTGTACTAAGAAACAAAAACAACAATTGGAGGAGTTGTTATAGGCATACAAAGATGTGTTCCGAGAGCCTAAAGGGCTACCCCCTAAGAGAGAAGTGGAGCAGGGGATCCAGCTATTGTGAGACTCCCCATTACCAAATATTTGGTTGTATAGGTAGTCTATTATAGAAGCAAGTGAGGTGAAGAAACAGTTGCAACAACTACTAGAACAACGTGTCATTCGACCAAGTACATCACCATGTGGGTCACCCATCATCATTGTGCCAAAGAAGGATGGGACTTGGCAGATGTGTATAGATTACAGAGCGTTGAATAAAATCTCTCTGAAGAATAGATACCCCCTGCCTAGGATAGACGATTTTCTATATCAGTTGTAGCAAGAAAAGTATTTCACTAAGCTGGACTTGAAGTCTGGATATCACCGTGTTCAAGTCAAAGAAGAAGATACATGGAAGACCACCTTCAAAACTAGGCAAGGTTTGTATGAGTGGTTAGTTATGCCATTTGGCCTATGTAATGCACCAGCTACATTTATGAGATTAATGAATGATGTTTTGTGCCCTTTTATAGATTCATTTTTTATTTTCTATTTGGATGAAATACTGGTATATAGTGCTCCCTCCGAGGAGCATATTTCACATTTGATGTAGGTGCTGGAAACATTGAAGAAGTACCAATTGCTAGCAAATCTCAAGAAGTGTGAGTTTGCACAACAGTCCTTAGTGTATTTGGGATATGTGATTGGTGGAGAATAATTGAATATATATCCTTCCAATATGGAGGCCATCATGAGATGGTTGGTGTCTAATAATGCTTCTGAGGTTAGGAGTTTCGTTTGATCAAGATAGTATCTAAGGAAATTCATAGCCTCATTTTCAGTGGTAGCAACATCGCTCCATGCCATAACAGCAAGTGGCAAGAGTTTCCAGTGGGAAAAAGGGTAGAAAAATGTTTTCGATGAGTTAAAGAAGAAGATAAGTGAAGCACCAGTTCTGGTATTACCAAACTTGCAACGAGCCTTTGAAGTGGAGACAAATGCGAGTGGGTATGCTATGGGAGTTGTCTTGATGCAATGAGGAAGGGTCATTTGCTACCATTCTAAAGTATTTCATGGGGCAATTCTTAACTATCCTACCTACGATAAGGAGCTCTATGCCATGGTGCAAGCTGTGAAGAAGTGGAAGCCCTATATGATGAGAAAGGAGACAATAATCCACACGGATCACCAGCCATTATAGTACCTGTAGGCCTAGAATAAGCCACAACAGATCACACATTACAAGTGGATGGGGTTTTTACAACAGTTTCATTTGGTGATCAAGTATGAGAAGGGAAACAAAAACAAGTTGGATGATATTCTTTCAAGGCCACCCACTTCAAAGATTACAACTTTGGGGACTCTTATGCACATGAATCCATTCACCCATGATGCATACAGAGAGGCATATTTAGAAGATGAGGACTTCAAGTTGGTGTATTAGAAATTGCAGAGTCAGAGTCATGTGCACGATGGTGACAAAACCGTTGACTACCATCTCCAGGATGGGTTACTCTATAGGCTAGATAAGCTATGTGTTCCTAAAGGTGAGTGTTTGTAGCTGATTAGAGAGGCTAACACCTCCAAGGTTGCAGGGAACTTTGGTGTAGGGAAGACTATGGCTAACTTGTAGAGATATGTTTATTCGCCCAAGAAACAAGAGCAGGTAGCTAGGTTCATAAGAGGATGCATGCTTTGTTGTACCAACAAGCCTAGCAATAGGAAACAGGGTCTGTATCATCCCTTACCTATACCTACTCGTCCTTGGGAAAGCATTTCCATGGACTTTGTGGGAGGTTTACCGACAACTAGGAAGGGACATGACTACCTGTTCGTGGTAGTTGACAGGTTCAACAATATGTGTGTTCTGATGCCCTGTAAAAAGACCATTAGCAGACAAGAAGCAACAAACTTGTTCTTTGGATAGGTCTGGGTACACTTTGGGATACCAAGGAGCATCATTTTAGACAGGGATACAATATTTCTCAGTGAATTCTGGACTACATTGTGGGAGAAGATGGACACGAAGTTGAAGAGATCTACAACATTCCATCCACAAACAGATGGGTAGGCACAAGTAGTCAACAAGGCTTTGGTGCAACTTCTGAGGGTTTACAACCAGAAGCATCCTAAGACATGGGATGAAAATCTGGTATATATACAACATTCTTATAACAGAGCGGTCCACAGTTCTACAGGAAAGTCCCCATTTGAAACTTGTTTTGGATATTTTCCACCTTGGCCTTTGGATATTGCATATGGGAAACAAGGATGAGTGAAGGAAGACATTAAAGGAGATGCTTTAAGGGCTGAAAATTTTATAGATAAGATCAGACAGATCCATCTATATGTACAAGAAACACTACAAAAGTTACAAATGAGTATAAGGCTAGGCATGATCAACACAGAATAGAGAAATCATTCAAGCTGGGAGGGAGAGTATGGCTACAATTGAACAAGGAGAGGCTGCAGGAACCTAGTAAGAAAATCAAGGCTCTAAGGTATGGTCCTTTTGAGATACTGGAAAAGGTGGGTGATAATGCCTATCGACTTTGTTTACCACCATATATGTGCATTTACTCAATTGTAAATGTAGAGAATTTGAAACTCTATGAGCCTTCCATGCTAGATCAGGAAGAGGAACAAATCCTACCTTCTGTGGAGGATTTGGCACTAGACGCTTAGGCAGAGTTGACAGAAGATACAATTTTGTAGAAGAGGTCCAGAACTATAAGACAAGGACAAAAAGACCTTTGGAAAATTGGGTTGAAGGGACAACTTCCAAGAAAAGCTAAATGGTACACCAGAGAGAAGGTGGAGGAAAAAAATACTCACCTCATTGAGTAAAAGATTTTGGGGACCAAAGGCCTCCCAAAATGGGGAGCTCTCTTGTGAGCGCATGAAACTTGGCATTTACACTTGAAACGGAGTACCGGCAACAACTGGGAACAACTGGGTATGGAAAACAACTGGTCATGGGGGATATCCAACTGGAGGTCACTTACAACTCCTTCCCGGTCACGTAGTATAGGTAACGTATAATTTGGGACGAACACATACCTCCTGGAAACGGGGTATATCGAACAGGTGGGCACGTACAACTAGGTATCATCAACAGGGGGGATATCATTCCTGGGCCTGATGTCCTCTCGGCTAAGGTTGACCAGTGGTAAAAGCCTAGGCTGCATCTTGACCCCCTATCCAATTCTCGGGCCAATCCCCCTTCCGTACCACCCAAAAATGAGATTCTTGCCGAATCTGAGTTTGCTGCTCCAACCATTACCGAACCAATACCTATTCTGTCTAGTACTTTAGGTGCTTTCGTGGCGTATAATGTCAATCTCGTAGCGGATCAATTCCAACGAGCCTTTGAAACTAGTACTTCCGGTAATCGACTCCATTGCTTTTTAAATAAACGCTGGTTCCCCGATCAAGTTTTGAATGACTTTATAGCCTGTCAGATCGTTCGTTTCGGATATGAAGTCTCATTCGAAGCTTCAGACAAAGGTGCTATTGAGATATTGGGCCCTTATGGTATTTCGTAGTGATCTGAATTGGATCATTATATTTTTTTTCATCCATCTCAATGTATTTGGAGTGGAAAAAGTGGAGGAATCATCTCACAGGACTATTTTTACCGACAGGACCCAGTTTGGCGAAATGGGGTCTGAAACCTTTTGGGAACATTTTGAGGCATCAAATTACGTTTTTTGGAGATAAAAATTTGCCACCCTATTGTCACACCTTTTCATTCTATTCTATAGACATAAATATTTCCAACGAAATCACGTCAATCAAAGCCCGTATGCAAAAGTTATGCCACTCAAAAGTTGACCTTCCTGTTTTCACACCTATAGTTTTGGAGGATGCAGCATCATCCCCCCATTATTCATGGAAAATGAGCTAGCCACGTGTTTGTGATGTAAAAAACTTTAGAAGAGTCTATTTTGTAACTCTAGTTAAGAGTTGATGTAGTCAAACTTAACCACTAGTAGGCTATCGGGCTGTGTTATAACCGGGCCACTAGGAGGAAGAGGCATTCCATTCTTTTATGAGCATTTTGTTCCATAGCTGAGAAAAGATAGCCAAGAGAGATAGGATGTAGAGCACACAGAGAGGATATGTGCACTGCAGTAGCCCATGGATGACAAACATTACTTCTTTGTATTTGTAGCCATATTTCTAGACAGAGAAAGATAATGAAGCGACCTCACCTTCCAGTTGGGTTTTCTCCCGAAATTTTTTCCCAGAGAGCATATCTTGTGTATTATGTGTGTGTGAGATTATTTTTTCGTTCTCTACTTTTCTGCTTGATTTAGTTTTACATGCATGCACTAATTACAGTTAATTTTATAGATCTAGGAATTAAATAAAATTGTAATAGTGTAGAATCTCATAGTTTTAATATAATATTATCAAATATATTGTGATGAACTATCTAGTGGAATATCCACGGTAGTTTACGGATCAATTTTGGCTAAAAAGACGATGTGGCGAAACTTAAAAAGGAAAATTGTGATGATGAAAAATGCTTGGCTTATATGTCATCCTCTTCTCTATCTTGGGTTTACATATATTTAAAGTTAATGAAGTATGAAGTGGAAAATACGATTTGTTCTAGACAAAAAGCCTTTAGTCGAACTACGAAGCTCATATCTTTATTAGGATCTTCCATTCTGACTCACCCTTGTATTAAATGGTGTTTTGACCCGTCGACTCAATGAAGTAAAGAAGGGAAAGAGAAAATATTTAAACAAGCATATTAACTTCAGTTATCTTTCAAATCGCTTAAACAAAGAACAACCTCTCTTACAAATAAATAAGACAAGATCCCTCTTCCACCTTCAAAATAAATAAGTTCCTTTGTACATTCTATTAGTATAAAGAGGTGAAGAAGAAAAAGGTTTCCCGTGCAGAAAGGTGAAGCAAGCGACTTCGTCGGGGTACTGAACAAGCCTACTCGAAGTGAAGTGATGCTTGTGTCTCCTTGAGGTGACTCCATTGGGGTACTGAACATGCTCACTAGCAATGGAGAAAAACCAATGAATGTGCTTAATTCTAATTATAAAAAGCTCGGTACACTTATTATCCTTCTCCCCTAACGAAACAATTAAGTTTAGACTGGTCTTGTGTTAATATGTTTCAAGTTGAGAGAGGAAAGGAAGAGAATATATATTTAGCCGGGATAAGTGGAAAATATGGGGTAATATTCATGGTGAATCAATACTTCTTGAAATACTAAAACCTTGCACTTAAGGATGAAACCTAAATAGAGAAGTTGGAGTTCTTCAAGTGTGTCGCCAAGTGTTGTCGCTGTGATAAACACCCTCCAAAATTTTGCTTATACTTGATTTTTGGAGCCTATTAAGGATCTTGTGATCTGTCATTCTATGGCCACTTCTTGTTCATATAATGTTTTGTAAAGTATTAAGTCTTCTTCCAAGTTTCAAAGTCACTTTCTTGCACATGTTCCTTCTTCGATGAATTCACAAACACACATCTTTCTATGCAATCTTAGATACACATTGCACATCTCTTGAAGGTAAGGCTTGCACATTCAGTAGTGATAATGACTGGACAATACATAAGAAAAATGTGATGCACATTACATATCAATGGTTAGTGTGAACTCTCCATTGACAGTCTTCCTCACACCGATTGCAATTGAACTTCTATTTTAGTGAGTTTTCACAACTATCACTTTGGCACACATTTGTTTTCATAAGTGTCACTTTCACATTCATGGCTGTCATTTTTTCTTGTTTTCAATTTAATAAGTGTTGTTTTCATGTTATTTTTACTCTAGCATGTGTCAATTTCACTTTTTTTAAGCCTTTGTAGGTGTTGTTTGCGCTTTTTTCTTACTTTAACAAGTTTGATCTTTTGGTTAGGGAAGCATTGCATCTAGTCGAAGGAAGTCATTTGTACATTATTGAAGGGAATTTTTGATGCATTCTCCTGCACTAATGTGTTCTATCCATCATAAATATATCTATTAGACACATTCCCCAAGTCTTGAGCATTATTTTACTAGTGTAGCCACTTTCATCGCAAAGTGTGTCTTAAGTGTCGCACTTGGAGGTAAGTGTTGTTCTACTATCGTTTCAATGAGGACATGTTGATAAATGCCTCATTATTGAGTGTTTGATCATATATAAGTGTGTGATCATGTTCAAGTCATGTTATGGTCCCATCCCTCTAAACTCTAGTCTCACACTTAGTCATTTTCTGTAATTCATCCTTCTTCGGTCAACCTTCCTATGATCTACCTCCTTGAATTGCACATTGCGCAGTCTTAGGCCTCAATAATCCTAGCTTTCATCTTGGAACTACGTAATGTGTAGTCAACTCCTGCAAGGATTCCACATTGCAAAATCATAGTGCTTAACGATTGCCACTTGCTCCCTAGAACTGTTCAATTATGCCTCCCATCTAGTCTCCTTCTTCGCACTGTGTAGTTGCAAGAAGTAGTCTATGTCCTTGCCTTCTTGAAATACACAACTATGTAGTTATTTGGCCCTCTCTCTCTCCTAAACTGTGAATTGTGTAGTTATAGTGGGAGAGCCTACCTAATTGTGACCCTCAAATGTACAATCTTGTCTCCTAGGCCTCTAGTGCTGTGCATTGCGTAGTCACAACATCAATAGCTCACTCCTAGCCTTTGGAGCTACATATTGCACAATCACTGAGCCTTCTTCCCTCTTTAGTACCCAGTTTTGGCTCAATCAATTATTTTCATGAAGTAAGCTAGACTAGGAGTTTTATTGGACTGATGTCATCATGTCATGAGTGATTTTCAGTTGTAGGTACTATATATTGGCATGACAGGATGATGATCGAAGAGAAGGAGAAGGAGACAATGCTAAAAGACACTTATGAAGCAATACATATATTTTGAGCATCAAGCAAGAATATGAACGAACATTAACATACGATACAAGATAAAAGATCATGTTCACATGAAGACCCCATATCATTCAACCCTTGGAGGGTGAAGATGAAGAAAAAAGTAGATATTTCATGAAGATAATGTACTAAACAAACCTCTCATGAAGATTGAAGAGAAAGAAGCAGGAGGAACAACTTGGTATTGCCACTTCATCATGGAGTCAATGCCATCATTTTCAAGTTGTGACTTTTACCAGTGCCATCACAATGTCATATGTGTCCGTGTGTCTTGCCACATCATTTGTGGATGTAATACTATAATTAGCAAAAGGAAAGAACAAAATGTAATGTGTGGAAGTCCAAGAGTCATATGTGGAATATGAAAAGTAACATAGTCATATATGGAAAAAAGAGTCTTTAGGAAAGGTCCAAAATTCATATAGAAGTCCAAATGTCACATAATAAGTCTAAGAGTCATGAGGGAAGCTCTGTAGGAATTTACAGGGTAAGTTCCTCAGAAAGAATACCAAAAGGACACCGCTCACAACCAGATCTCAAATCAATACACCAGTATTTTTGACGTGGTTAAAACCCTCAAAGTGCAAGGAGGGAAACAGTCCACGGCCTGTCCCAACGTGGGTACTACAGGCAATTTATTAATCAAAGAATGAAAATTTACATAAGCTTCTCTCATGCATGGATTACCCGAACAATGACCCTCCATGCGCTTTAAATAGAACTCATGGACCAATCGGGTGTCAAGCCACGGATCAAGTGTCGGTAATACCGAGGTGAGAGTGAACCGTCGGATCACTACATATCGTGACCATTGGATTGTAAGTTACAAAATGTACAACGGTAAAGAAACACACTTTACCTAACTCTAACCTAACTCTATACTAGACCAAGTTGAACTTAACTATATCCTATGTGTCGGAATATCCTAACATCCCCCCTTAAGAACAACTTGGGATAGGATTGAAGGATTTACAAATATGACACAATAGGAGAAGGAAGGAGGCACTAGAGCCTATCCCCCCTTAGTGACAACTTCCTGAACTCCAAGCATATATCGAAGTTTAGTGAACTTCGCCTCTGTGAGAGCCTTTGTGAAGATGTCTGCAACCTGATCATCTGTTGGACAATATTGCACTTCAAGAACATGGTCATGAATGAGCTTTCTGATGAAGTGCATGTATAGTTCAATGTGTTTGCTGCGCTGATGCTGGACTGGATCTTTACATAGCTGAATGGCACTTTGATTATCACACCAAAGTGTGGTTGGATGCTGCTGCTCAAAGCCAAACTCTGATAGGATCTGATGAAGCCACAAGGCTTCCTTACTAGCTTCCACGACACCACGATACTCTGCTTCTGCTGACGAAAGAGAAATGGCAGCCTGTTTCTTACAAGCCCATGTAATAGGTCCTGAACCAAGAGTGAAGACATAACCGGCAGTAGACTTCCGATCATCATGGTCACCAGCCCAATCAGAATCAGTGAAACCAACTAACAGAGGAGCTGCTTTGGCACTGTAATGAATCCCAAACTGTACTATACCTCGAACATAACGAAGTATTCTTTTAGCTGCTTTCCAATGACTTTCACGGGGGTTTTGCATAAAACGAGCAACAAAGCCAACAGCGAAGGAAAGATCAGGACGAGTATGGGTTAAATACAAGAGTTTTCCGACAAGTTGACGGTATAAGGTAGCATCAACTTCAGGAGAAGTACAAGAGACTGAAAGTTTGACTCCAGACTGAAAGGGAGAAGGGGCTGGCTTACAGTCTTCCATGTGAAAATGACGAAGAATATCACAAGCATACTTGGACTGGGAAAGGAAAATACCCTCCTGGGATTGCAAGACTTGAAGACCGAGAAAATAGTGTAAGTGTCCTAAGTCTGTCATTTCAAATTTCTTTTTAAGGCTAGACTTCACATGGTTTATAAGGTTGGGATCACTACCAGTAAGAATAAGATCATCAACATAAAGAACAAGGATGATAAGAGAGTTACCCACTTTCTTGGTGTAGACAGTATTGTCAGAATGACACCTAGAAAAGCCAGATTCTAAAAGAAAGCTATCCATTTTGGCATACCAAGCCCGAGGAGCTTGCTTGAGGCCGTAAAGGGATTTCTTAAGTCGACAAACAAGGCTGGAGTCTGTTTGTATGAAGCCAATGGGTTGTTCCATATAGATTTCTTCCTGCAAGTCCCCATGCAAGAAGGCAGATTTAACATCCATCTGATGGACTTCCCATTTTAAAGAGGCAGCAAGGGAAAGAACAAGGCGGATAGAGTTCATTTTGGCAACAGGGGAGAAGGTTTCAGTGTAGTCAATGCCTTCAACCTGTGAAAAGCCCTTAGCAACGAGACGAGCTTTATGTTTATCAACTTTCCCATCTGGTCCATACTTGGTTCTGTAAACCCATTTACATCTAACAAGTTTGCGTCCCTTTGGTAGAGGAACAAGATCCCATGTATCATTTGTCATCAATGAATGATATTCTTCATTCATAGCTGCTTCCCAGTGTGGATGGCCTGAAGCTTCTGAAAAGTGTCAGGATCATGATTTACTGGAGCTTGAGCCAGTAAAGAAGAGGCTCTTTCAAACTGAGAACGTGTATGTCGTTGATCGGTAGGATCACCGGCAAGATCACCTGCTGCATCCCGAGTAGCACGGACCCATCTTGGAAGTTGAGGATCCTGAGAAGGTGGGGGAGGATTATCATCCTCACTTTCATCATCTAAAGAAGAAATGTTTTCAAAGGTAGAAGAGATAGGAAGAGGTGGCACATCCACCGGACTAGGCTCGCAGGCCGATTTATTTTCATCAAATTTTACATCTCTTCTAATGATAACATTTTTGGACTTAAATGGAATAAGTCGATAACCTTTTACATCTTCAGAATATCCAACAAAAGTACATTTCTCACTCTTAGGTTCTAAAGCTTTATGCTTTTCATCTGGAATATGGGCCCATGCTTCACTTCCAAACACACGAAAGTGACTTACATCTGGTTTAATGGAACTCCAAGCTTCTTCTGGAGTGATATTCTCTAGAACCTTAGTAGGAGCGCGATTGATTATATAATTTGCACAATTAATTGCTTCGGCCCAAAAACTAAGACTGAGTCCTTTAGATTGCAGCATACAATTAGCCATTTCCTTTAAGGTGCGATTTTTCCTTTCAGCGACACCATTTTGTTGTGGAGTGTATGGAACAGTATGTTGCATTTGAATTCCATTTTCGGTGCAAAAGTTGATGAATGTGTTTTTAACATATTCTCCACCATTATCAGTTCTTAGCTTAAGAATTTGATGTCCAGATTGTTTTTCAACAAAGGCTTTGAAGGCCAAAAAGGTGTTAAATACTTCGCTCTTGAGTTTTAAGAAGTATACCCAAGTGCGTCTGGAGAAATCATTAATGAAAGTTAAGAAGTACTTGCAGCCAGAGAATGAAGCAACAGGAAGAGGACCACATAAATCACTGTGCACAAGCTGTAAAGGGGCTGAGGCGTGCCAAGAGGCACGTTTGTCAAAACTGTCCCGATGATGTTTTCCGAGTACACATCCGGAACAAACACCATCTCTGCAAGATACCATAGGAAGACCTGTCACCATATTTTCTTTACATAGATGCTGAAGGGAGCGATAGTTTAAGTGACCAAATCGCTCATGCCAAAGTTTGCTCACTTCATCATTATGAGCAACAAATACTGAGGGAAGATTTGATGACCCAAAGTTGTGAAACTTATACAACCTTTTGGAATCATCAGCAAGACCAGTAGCTAGAATCTGTTTGGGATCTTTTAGATCCTTGATTACAACATCATGAGGTGAAAATTCAACAATTTTACCTTCACCTGAATGAGTTATCTGATAGACAGATAGAAGGTTGCAGGATAAGGTTGGAACACATAATACATCATTAAACTGACCATTGTCTAGATGAACAGTTCCAGTCCCTACAACATTAAGAGATCTATCATCACCAATATATATATTTTTGGTGTTACAATCATTTAAAGAAGAAAACATGGCTTGGTTTTTGGCCATGTGACAAGAGGCTCCAGAATCAATGAGCCACTCATGAGAATGAGAAGAAGAAGAAGATACATTTAATGCATAACCAGACTGAGATGATTGATAATGACATGCAGAACGTGCCGTTCCGGAAGTTGAAGTTGAAGTAGGCTCCACATGGATGTTATGTTTCTTCATTGCGGCTTCCAAGGCTTCCATCTTCTTAAAGCATTTAGATTCTAAGTGGCCATCTTGATTACAAAAGTTACAATGTCTATCAGTCTTCTTCCATTTGTTTTTATTGGTCTTATCATTTTGCTGAAATGATCTTTCATTTTGAGGCTGAGATGGTTTAGGACCATTCTTTTGAGGATATGACTTCTTAGGATTCTTTGAATTTGGTTGCTGCTGGGCGGCTAACGCTTTCGTGGAAGAGTTTCCAAGATTAAGAAGACCAAGGTGTAAGAGTTTTTCTTGTTCTCTTATTAAGGAATCACAAAAGGAGTCAAAGGAAGGGGCCTTGTATTCTTGTCCTTGACAAATGAAAGCTTCCCTTGTAGAATGGAAAGTGGAAACAAATACAGAGTAGGCTGGTCCCAACTTAGTAAGGATGGAATAAATAAGGTTACCATCTTCTTTCTTAACTTTAACACCTTCCAAGAGATATCTAAGGGTCTTGAATTTGGACAAGAAATCTTCAATGCAAGAAAAATTATTAGGATCCAAAGTAAGCAGCTCATTTTCAAGTTGATGGGCTCTAATTTCATTTTTAATCCCAAAAACTTTAGCAAGTTTTTCTAATGCTTCATGAGGAGTCTCAAGTTCTGCAATGTGGAATCTAAGATCAGGAGAAATAGACATCCCTATCAAACCACGTGCTTGATCTTATCTATTTTCCCATTTTGCCGCCTTGTCTTCATCTTTTGGTTTCTTCTCTTGGTCTGTGGCTATTCTGTAGAGACCTTTACTTCTAAGTAAATCTCCCATGTAGGCTACCCATTGGAAGTAGTTAGTGCTGTCAAGAATGACTTGGCATGGACTTTCCATTTTTTTTTAAAAAAAATGAAGCTGAAGATGCTAAAAGTAAGTGTTCCAATGGATAGATCTCGAAAAAATAGGCGGTTTTAAAAAAAACGGCTCTGAGAAAGGTTTCCGGATGAAGAAGTTATGGCTTTTTGAAAAAAAATTGTTGACGTTGCCGGCAAAGTGCGCGAATGTGCGGGAATGAAAAAATCTGCCCCCACAAAATGGAGACTTGAACCCAAGACCTCTACTCTCTTAAAATAGTTTTTAACCAATTGATCTATACAAAAAATTTGAGAGAGAGAGAGAGAGAGAGGGGGGGGGGGGGGGGGGGGGCCTTGGTTTGCATGCTTGCCTTGAGAAAGCTCTTTTTCCGTACAAAACACAAAACACAAAACCCAACACGAATATGCAAAGAAAAACGAACCTTGCGGCTCGAAGTTAGCTTTAGCCAAAAAACTAGAAATTTAAAAAAAAAAACTCAAGGTTAACTTTAGCCGAAAAACTAAATATTTTTCTCAATGTTTCTGATTTTCCGAGATCACACTAAGGTGCAGGGAAAAGAGCATACGCATGAGAAAAATCCTTCCTTTCTATTTCTGATTTGCCCAGATCACACAGAGTCGTAGGGCAAAGAGCATACCCAGAAATGAAAGGTATAGATCCGGTTAAAAAAAAAGGCTAAATAAACTGAGACCGAAATAAGCAGAGAGAAAATAACAGTAAACTGCAAAAAAACACTGTATACCTCCCGATCTGAAAAATGACGCAGCTAGGGCTACCGGAAACCTTTTCGCGTGAAACGAAAGGGGTTCCTCACTGGAACAGATGCTCCGAACGCAACAGAGCAGTCCTCTCGGCCCGAAAGCAGTCAGAAACAGCAGATCTAGGAAACGACAGCCGCATGCAGTTCTACCGGCTTCAGATTTGGATCACCAACGAACGCGGCCCTCAAATAGCTCTGATACCATGTAGGAATTTACAGGGTAAGTTCCTCAGAAAGAATACCGAAAGGACACCGCTCACAACCAGATCTCAAATCAATACACCAGTATTTTTGACGTGGTTAAAACCCTCAAAGTGCAAGGAGGGAAACAGTCCACGGCCTGTCCCAATGTGGGTACTACAGGCAATTTATTAATCAAAGAATGAAAATTTACATAAGCTTCTCTCATGCACGGATTACCCGAACAATGACCCTCCATGCGCTTTAAATAGAACTCATGGACCAATCGGGTGTCAAGCCACGGATCAAGTGTCGGTAATACTGAGGTGAGAGTGAACCGTCGGATCACTACATATCGTGACCGTCGGATTGTAAGTTACAAAATGTACAACGGTAAAGAAACACACTTTACCTAACTCTAACCTAACTCTATACTAGACCAAGTTGAACTTAACTATATCCTATGTGTCGGAATATCCTAACAAGCTCAAGTGTCATGGGGATATGAAAGGTCATTCCTCTTGTTATAAAAGAAACCTCATAATTCAAGCAATGGGATTTTGGAGGCTTAGCCTTTGGAGAGCTACCCTTGGATTCTCTAGCTTAGTATAGGAGAGAAGATAATTCTTTGGAGAAGCAAAAAGTGACTTAATATTGCACTATTGGAGCTAGTGGTTTGCCGTTGTAACTATGTACTTTGATATTTCGCTCATTAATTATAAGCTCACTGAGTTAACACATTTTCATGCATGTAGCGTGAATATTGTAAAACTATTCTTTAGATGTTTGCGGTATATGTTTTGTTCACATGTATTAAGGAAATTGAACAACTTCATTGGCTTTGGTAATTATCTTGTTGAATGTGTGTTTTATTTCCTTTAATGTTAATTTTTTCTGTGTGTTTTAAGCAAGAACAAAAGATACTCAAATGCTCAAGATTTGGGATTTTCTGAACAAAATAAATTCACAAGCAATCCAAAGAAATCTAACGAAGATAAAATCAAGTAGGGTTGTAGCGCAATGAGAGAAATGATCTACAAACTTCAAAAATCTATAAACCCTAACTCAAGGAGAAACTAGAAATAATTTCAAATATGATGGAAAGAATAGATCAAAAAAACTCAAACAAGCCTTTCTAGTAAATATTTGCACAACCATAACAAATCAAAGATAAAATCACCTCCAAAGGCAAGCAAAATCAAGCACACAAATTGGATGAGAACTCAACAAAGAGAAAGAAACCAAACCAAATCAAAATGCAACAATAAAAAAGAGATCTAAAACTAAATCTAGACTATATTAAAGGAATCCAAACAGATCTTAAAAGATGGATTCGGGTCTGAGGATAAAAGACCCAAAACCAAGCACAAAGAAGCTTCAAGGAAGCCCAAAATGTTGGCTAATAAATGGGTCAAGATCACTATAAAGGAACCAAGTCGAATCTAATATGGATATCAATTTTTGATGATAGTAATACACAGATGCAAAGAGTTAAAAAAATATCCAAACAATGAGTGTCAAAATCCAAGTAGAATAAGCTTAACTAGGAACCCTAAGGCTCAAATGAATAAAATCCAATATAAAAACTTAGATCTAAAATAAAACAACAAAAAATATGGACTAAGACAAATAGAGAAAGAATAGATTTGAGGAATCAAATCAAACCCTGTAGGAGAAACCCTCCAAAAACCTAAATTTAAGGTATCGTCATTCAGATAAGGTTAAAAATAGTGTGAGGATATTCACTAAGAGGATAACCAACACCCAATGAGGATATCCTTGTTAGTTGTTTGAAGCCTACGATGATGGTAAAAATCAAAATTTAAGGACAAATATGAGCGAGATCAAAAAAGATTTAGGGTTGATCAGAGAATTACCAACCTAGAATAGATCGCAATCACTAAGAGAAGGAAATGAAAGAAACATAAAAGCAAATAGGTCACAAAGAGAAGAGATCCAATAGATCTAGGGCTAACTCCCCAATGGAGTCTTAAGTTTTGTTATGGGATAATTTCACCTAATATATGTAGGCTACTTTTAACCCAGTATATCAACTAACGATCTACCCCAAGTGGTGTGTGTAATGGTGAAGAGTGATCAACAGATCTAGCCCTAGTTTATTCCTATACATGCAAACAAATTCTACAATTATATAAGAAACTATAAGAAAATATTTTTAAGGTTGGTATGAGGCAATATGATAGATTGGTGATGTATTTTGGGCCTGATATAGAGAAATACTTGCTTCTACCAACCAAGGACACAATAGATTTCTACAAAGGCCTTGTCAGGTTAAAAAAACATATACAAGTAGAAAACATGATCAGATCACAAGAACAGGAAGGGAACAATAATCTATTAATCATGAATGGAATACAAAGCAATATACCTCTAGTCAATGAGGCCCTCTCCTCAAGCTTACAACATAGTCTCCTCCTTCAAGAGAAAAAAAGGCTCTTTGATGAGCTAGACCTTAGATCTTAGATCATAATGGCTATAGTTCTTTCAATCTCTCCAAGAACTCAAAAAATCCAAAAAAAACTAACCCGAACCTTCGAGATAACTAGTATAAATATGCCTAGAGGCCTCCCAAGGAGGATGAATCTAAACACTTGGGTAAGAGATAATTTAGGAAGCTTCTCCAATAATGCACCTAAACCAACTCGCACAAGTGATTCTCTAATCTAATCCCCTAGGGACCATAACACTTTAGAATTTTAGCCATCATCACTTGGACAAAATTTCCAATGTTGGAGGAAACCTGTTGTGAATACAAAGGCTCCTAGTGAGGATATGGTATCATCGCTATATTAAGCACTAACTCTTTGAAAATATGCACAAAAATTAGGAAAAACAAGGACCAGGCATGTGCAAAAAGGTCAACAACATAAGAACTCATATACACTAACTCTAAGGAGGAAATTAGGCTAATAACATTAACGTAGAGAACCTAATGGAATTTTAACAAGTAACATGTCTGTAGTTGCATTGGCGAGGTTTTCATCATGCGTTTTTTGACATGCACTTGTCCAATGCATACTTTATTAGTTCTCAAGGGGGCTTGTTACGAATGAACTTTTCCAAAGTGCGATTCTACATACTCTTCTAGTTTTATTTTGCTAGTTGTCGAAATTGACAGTAAGCAATGTTGTGCTAAGTGTTATGCATTTTTCTTCTTAGTGTAAAAAATATGCACAACTTTTTTTTTGAAGGCAAAGACAAATTCTACGATATCTTTATCAAGTACGTTGTGGTTCCTTTTTTCTGAATGCGAGTCCTTGGAGTGTTTCCACAATATATGTAGGAGTAAGTGGAGTCTTATGGCTTTATCGTGTATAGTTATACCATGTTGTTCATTCACCTAGTTTTTTTTATGTTGTGCTTATCATGGAGCAATAGCTCATAGTGAATTTAAAACATGTTTGAAGTGTGATTTCTAATGCATCAATGGAGAATCATTTATTTCCTATAAAAAGAGATGGTACAGATGCAATTCTAAAGCAACATAATCTATTTAGTTTAAACAATTTTTCATAAGCTATAAGAGATTTCATATTCGATGCTATGGGAACTCTATTACATTTTAGATACATGTCAATAAAGTTATGTGAAGGAATGATAGACAATTTCTTAAATTTTATGGATGAATAGAATATTGAAGTAATACTATCTTATGAACGTTAAATAAACATAGATGCATTGATACAGATGCATGGTATAAATAGCCCAAATGTTTACATGGAAAGGATGACAAAATTAGCTTCAACTTCTATGATTATGGAAGAATGAGGACTTTAGGGAGACATATTTTGTATACGTTGTTTATTGACTTGGCTAAAATTTTCGATAAGACTTTGGTCAAAGATAACAATGAAAAACTATTTTCATTTTAATTCAAATTTATGCAAAGGAAGTTACTACATATTGTTCCATGATGAGAAACAAATTTCCGAACATTTTATACCACTTCTATACAAGAAAAAATGTTTAATAAGAACCTATCATGAACATATAATGAATATAACAAGATATGAACAAACATAACATAAATGGATGCAAATAAAGGAAATCACTGAGTATACATATGTTAAAATATGCAATTGCAGTCAAATTCCACTTTGGACACCTCATTTGATGCAGATAATGATTTCATTGAATTAATCTTTTCGAGAAGACTAAAATTGGCCTAAATATAACTCAAATCAGATAAGGGAAAGTGTACTTATGAATACAAGCCTAGATGTGCATATTTGACAAGGTCGACCCTAAAGCAAAGTGGACACCCTTGGAAGGCTATAATTACAAGTGACCTCAAACTCATTTGGTCATCATGATGAGACATTCTTCTATTCTCTTTCTTGGTTTTGGCTCGCACCATTCCGAGGTAGGTTCACAGAGGAATGGGTTCAATCTGAGGTGAAATTGCAGAGTTATAAGCTCTCATCTCAATTTTAGAGTTTTGTGCCTTAGTCATTGGCACAACAAATGAAGAAGTCGACCTTAGTCGCTCGCACAGAAGCTCATCCGTGCAATTGGAGCCTTCCAGTCAAACATACAACTCTCTATTCATGTGACTGGGAGTTAGGGTTTCAGAATCTCAATAGCTCGCTTGTTGCAGTCCAGATCTGACCCCAATCGCTCACATACCAGGCTTAAGGGAGCGAATGGGTTGCTACAATCACTCGTGTGACTTCTCCTCCATGCATCTGGGACCTAGAAGTTGAAATTTCAGTCTACTGAAGATTTCACTCAGTAACCATAGCGTTCGATAGTTAACTACAGACAGGGACAATTCATTATAGGCTTCAGAACCAAAATTTATAAGTATAAACAATGTTGGGTTCATTTCATGGACATTGTAGTTGTTTTATTGGATAGTTACATAGATGAAGATATGGATCAATGTACTCTATTTTGTTGAATCATTTGATGATGATCTAATGAGAAGAATAATTTGAAAGGGGTTTCCCCATAGTGGGTTTTTCCCTGGTCTCCGACCAATCCCAGTGTCTCTATGTGTGAATGATTTTCTTTTATTGTTCCTTTATGTTACGTTGCATTGATGATGATGATATTGTTCTTTCTACATAGTTGCATATGATGCTGAATAATGATGTAAATATGGATAATGTAATGATGTTATGGGGTGAATGTAATGTGTTAATGAAGAAATTAAATTATCAAAGCAAAGAAAAATACATCCCTAAGAAAAATTAACATGGTTTTAGAGCTAGGCTGAAGAAAGGTCATGGAGATCACCCCCGTGGACACATCTTTGATAGAATCAAGAGAATATGGAGGATACCTAAAATAATTCTAGGGTTTGAACATAACCTTAGGCAATTTGTGTATTAGGGTTTGATGGATATTATGAGGATAGGGTTTGAGAGAAACCTTGGTTTATGGCAAATATTTAAAATATGAAATCTAAAAACCCTAGCATAGTCAAAGTGAATATGTTCAAACACTTGTGGCAGAATTAATGATGCCCAAGATGGATAGTCTCTATTAGGTCTGGTTACTAATAGAGTTGGTTGAAATATTGAAGGCAACATTGTTATATGGACAATGGGTAGTGATGGCTCTTTAAGGCTAGTTCTAGAGGGAGATGATCATCTCTCATTGAAGATAAGTACTTTTCAATTTATGATGCTTCTTTATGTCTTTACTTTTGTTTAGACTTATGGATCTTATTATGGTTTTGATTATTACTTATGCTTCCTGCATATATATTTGAGTATTTGGATGTTTCTAACTTCTTGATGAGTTATGACAAGTGGATCCTTCTTGAGGATCATGGCTAGTGCAGGAAGAGGAATATGATGAAAAGGTGACAAATCGCTATAAGATGCCTATAAGAAGTTGCACAAGTATATGAATACTACAGGGTATGCATGGTAAATTGTTTCAAAGTTATGTTTCAACTACAATATTGATGGCACAATAAGTCCTAAGGTATGATGAGAATATATCCTTGTCAAATGGCTCATGCATGCATATGAAGGTGATTTGGATTCATGGTGAAATGGCGCACTTGGTATTGAACAAGTATCTTACCTTTTAGACATAATGAATTTCTTGACTCTATGGATCTATTTGGAAATATTGATCTTTGATATAGTGGTATACTTGATCATTGGATAACATTGATCATTTTTAATATATTGAAGGTTAGAATCTTGATTCTAATAGATGGTAACTTGAAACTATTGATATTATTTGTGAAACACATGGTAGCCATGATGATAGAAGTGTAACTATGATATTGATATTAAAGATCTTTTGTTGAATATGGTTATGTTTTGATGTGTTTGGTAATCATGACATTGAATGCCCTGAGTTGATGGATTAAGTTATATGGCATATACCCATATTAGCTATTTGACACTATCCCTTGATGAAAGATATATGTCATGATGTGATGTCGAAGTAGTTGATGATAACATGTTATGACCATGATGGATATATGTTTGATCTGTTGATGCATGACAATATTATAGACAATTTCATGACTTCAATAAAGATGATTGAAGTGGACTCCCATTCAAAGGGAGAACCTCTTAATAATATCCTTACTCTTATTAGCATTGGAATTATTATGTGCATATTTGACAGGGTCAGCCCTAAAGAAAAGTGGACACTTTTGGAAGGCTATAAATACAAGTGACCTCTACCTCATTTGGACATCATTATGAGACATTATTCTATTCTATTTCTTGGTTTTGGCTCGCATAGGTCTGAGTCAGGTCTATGGAGGAATGGGTTCGCTCTGAGGTGAAATTGTAGGGTTCGAAGCTCGCATCTTAATTTTAGAGTTTTGGGCCTTAGCTGTTGGCATATCATAGGAAGAAGTTGATCATAGTCCCTCACACATAAGCTCATCCATGTGACGGTAGCCTTCTAGTCACATAGACAACTCTCCATCCGTGCGACTAGGAGTTAGGGTTTCAGAATCTCAGTCGATCGCTTGCCATAGTCCAGATCTAACCCTAGTCGCTTGCATACCAGGCTTAAGGGAGGGACTGGGCTACTATAGTTGCTTGTATGAATCCTCCTCTATATGACCAGAACCTAGAAGTTGAAATTTAATTGTATCAAATATTTCTCTCACAGATCACAGTGTTTGGTAGTTGACCACAGGCATGGATAGTTCATTAGAGGCATCATAATCAGAATTTAGAAGTATAAACATTGTTGGGTTCATTGCATGGATGTTGTCGCTGTTTTTTTGGATAGTTGCATCGATGAATATATGGATCATTGTACTCTCTTTTTTTGAATAATTTGATGAAAGATCTAATAAGAAGAAGAATTTGAAAAGTTTTTCCCCATAGAGGGTTTTCCCCTGGTCTTTGACCAATCCTAGTGTCTCTATATGTGAATATTTTTCTTCTATTGTTCCTTTATGTTTCGTTGCATTGATGATGATGATATTGTTATTCATACATAGTTGCATATGCTGCTAAATAATTATGTAAATCAAGATAATGTAATGATGTTATGGGGTTAATGTAATGTGTTAATGAAGAAATGCAATTATCAAAGCAAAGAACAATATAGCCCTAAAAAAAATTAACAACATATGTTTGAGAGATTGTCTGGGTTCAAGAGTATTTACGGTGAAAGTTGTTTTGAAACAATATGTCAATTGGTGAACAATGAATATGATGTCTCATATTTATGAAACACAATTGCACATACTTTTTTCAATGCAATCATGCATAATGATTCATTTGCATTAAACTGCATAGAAAAATACATCAACGAAAATGCAATTATGTAATTCCCTGGAATAATAGATTGGAAAGGATACAATATACAATTAGTAGTGCTATATGAAAAAGGGAAGATAGAGGGTGACCTTTTTGTTTATGATTGGATATGATATATCTTAAGTATAAATATATACATATGGTTTGCTGATACATTGATTGTTGTAGTTGAATTTCGTGCATTCGAGGAAGACGCTATGATATTCCTTGTTATGCAATTTCAAATGAGTATAGGTCGTTCGCATTATGAACCTTTGAAATAAATAATACAAGAGAAAAATATTTTATGTGGTATTGAATAAATTAAAAAAGATCAATATATAGAAGAATCCTATAAAAAACATAGTGAGGATAATGTGAATGGCTTTGAAAACATGAACATAGATGAAGATATCATAGAACTTAAAATAAAGCTTATCAATGCAAATAATATATTGTGGTTATCATTGCATCAACTCAAAAAACATATAATAAACAAGGATGTCTTCGAAACAAGTTTAGTTACAAAACCATTTAAACAACCAAATTTTCATATGAATATTAATCATTTGCATTCCAAAGCTTTGAAAGAGACAAAAAGAGGAAAAAACATTTTACGTGATATTGAAACAAGTAAGGAAAACATGTAGAAGAACCCTATAAAAAACATAATGGCCATAATGTGAATAGCTTTAAAAACATCAACATAGATGAAGATACCATAGAACTTAATGCAAATCCTATCAATCGAAACCAGAGGCCACATTTGTCATTGCATCAACTAAAAAAATGCATAAGAAACAATGTTGTTTTCGAAGCAAGTGTAATTATAAAATCATTGAAATGACCAAAATCAACATAGAATATTATATTTCCAAATAGACGTAAGGTATCATTACAAATGTGTTTAATTATACATTTGAAACAATGGCCAAAGAACATTATTTAAAAAAAACACAATATGTTCTTGTTTATGATTGTGTAATATGCAGTCAAACTTGGTTTAAAAGAGATGCCATAGAAAAACAATTGCCTAATGTGTCTGAAGGTAAGTGTATGTGCAAAAAAATGTAAAAAGCCATTAGACAATGACAAGATTATCAAATGTGTAGTTCTAGAAAACCACAATTGGCATTGACCGGTGGAATAATCAATGTACCTACCGATAGATCTCAAATTCAAATTGCACTTCCTTGTGATATAAATGAATCTCGTACAGTGTCTGTGGAAATTAAGATATTTTTAGTGTTTTAATTCATATTTTCTATTGGGAAAATACATGTTCATAAATTCATGAAGGCATTGAAATGATTGTGTAAAACTCCTCTTTCTCAACTAGAGAATCTCAGAATAAACGAAAACTAGAATGATAATGATGACTATGATGAGACAGATATATAAAGCAAGGATGATAATGATGACTATGATGAAGAGCTAGTTACAAAAATTAGTGATTCGTATAGTATTTATGATCTTCGTAATAACCATATAAACATTGATCTTGGTGAAGGTTATAGGATTTTGATTATATTTATACATAGGTATTTAGAAGGAGATTTCCAACATTTTTTTACAAGAAAAACTGATCAGACAATGTTACAAAAAAATTTACATATCACAATATTGCTCGATGGAAATTTTTTCATCAAGATCATGCTTTTTCGTATCATATAATGAATTTGTTTTACAAAACAATGTGAATTATCCTTTGTCAAGTATTCACTTCTATTTAGATTCATATAAGAAAATGATAGTTAAAAGGAAAAAAGCTAACAACTAGTTAGAAAAAAAACAAACTTGAAACACATTCTAGTGTTGGACATTAGGTATATGTATCTTGGAAGAATACATACATTTCCACACTATTTTTTGCATTTGCACATGAACTTCTATACAATGATCAAACAATTGGGTCCATTGACTTTCTTTGTCTTGGTTAGTAGTGCTGAACATATATGGTATCCTTTAGTAAAGGCTTTGCAACAAACAAATCGAGAGGAAAAACCGTTGAATGAAAATGAAGTTGAGGAAGATGATATTGATACCTTGATTAGATATGACTTTGTTACTTGTGTACGATATTATAGAAGTAGAATGAATGCTTTACGTGAATTACTTTTACATGAATACAAGTACTTTGGTCACATCGTTGACTCTTGCTTTGTAAGGGAATTCCAAAATCAAGGAAGCCAACATGAACATGGATTGCAATGGATAAAAAATGGTCATATCTATGGAACAAGTACAAACATTGAAATTGAAAGTTTCGTTGACAAGTACTTGTGTTGTGATTCAAGTAAAATACTTGCAAATCTAAAATTATTCAACATCATCACCATATAAAAACTTGTAGGAATGGAAAAAAGATGCATTGCAGGTTCAATTTTCCAATTCCACCAATGCGAGAGACGCAAATACTTGAGCTTATGGAATTCAACAATTAAAAAAAAATAATGCAAGAACAATATTTGATGTGCTAGAAAATATGGAACATGATGAGGCATATACATTTGATAGTTTTCTTGTAAATTTAGCTATAAGTGAATCTGTTTACATCCATGTAATTCAATGTACTCTGAAATGAAGAAATTTTTTATTGAAAAGAGAGATAATAAACATATGGACTAATAGATTTTCTTAGCATATTCCATTACTCTGGGGTGTAAATACTAATGCTCAATTTGTACTTGAATCATATGCTACAACTACTTATTGTAGTTCATGTATGATATATCTTGGTAAAACAATGATGTCAATCTTTAAACATATACGGAATGAATGTCAAAAAACCAATGGTGATATCATAGAAACAATTAGAAGACTTGGAATAACTATATTGAATTTACAACAAATGTATACACAATAAACTGTATATATAGTGTTTTCATTTCCATTGAATACGAGTTCAAGAAAACGTATATTTATTAATACTTCAGTGATAGATGATCAAACCGTTTTAGTAGAATTTGCATCATTCTATACACTACAAGGTAGAAAAAGAGGAGGTATTGAGAGACCATATGTTATAAGATACATAGAGTATAATAAAGATATTGATCCTGATAACTATTATAGAGAACGATTAAATTTATATGTCCCATATCGTAATGATGAGAAAAGTTTTAAAGAAAAATATTCAACTTGGAAAAATGCATATATATTATTTAAGGAAATCATAAAATGCAACGAAAAAAAGTTCACGAACAAAATAATGACAATGTGTAATGATATTGACAGCATAAAAGCCGAGCTTGAAAACAAAGAGAGTGAATTGTTTTAAAGAGATATACCTACATATCAAGAAATAGATAACGAAAAATGCTATCAAGAATACGACATCGAATCATATTTTAAATATTTTCAAAAGGACAGAAATGAAAAATCAATAATTGAAAGACCTTATCAAGTTGTAAAATAGGCACATATACTAAAAGAAACATAATTCTATAAAATCATGAGAATGCTCAACCCAGAACAAGAAAAAATAGTGACAAAAAAATAAACTAGATTGGCAATGATTGTAACTATTTGTAACAGGTGGTGCGGGTGTTGGAAAAACATTTAATGTTATAACATTATTCGTGAATTTTATTTTTAGGAATAAGACAATTATTATTCACATTTGGGAAAATTTCTGTGTTCAACAATGTGATGTTCATAGTTCACATTCATATTGGAGTGATCATGATGAAGTTCATTCTTCACTATGCTTTGTGTTCTAATCTTGCATAAGCTATGCATTTTTTTTGAAGTGGTAAACTTCATTGGCAATTATAAATGTAATACAAGAAGTTTTTTTGTAAAGCTTACCTATTTCATATATGCTAAAACAATACATTTGTTTGTTCATTCTGATGTGGATTCCAAAATGGATAAATAATTAATTTAACTGTTACAAGGTGATAAGGATTTTATATATCAAGAATCATATATACTTTTGAGGTATGAATAATCCTATATCTTTAAGCATTTGGTTTTTTTTTCTATTATTTGATGATTCATATTTGTTAATAGGGTTATTATAAATCAAGCTAATTTTTAGTTGCATAAGTGCAGAAGATGTGAAAGATGTGCAAGTGTTGTGAAAAATGTGTAAGTGATGTTGTATTTTTAGCGTCTTCCTTCCTCTATAGATATTTGTCGCTTCACACATTTTATTTGCATACTTCCATTTGACTTAAGACATTTTCAGTGCATTCTTGAACTTTTTTTAAATGCGATTACTTTTTCAACTAAAATTTATTTAGGGTTAACTTGCCTTTAGCAAATTGATAGTAGATTATGTATTTGTGAACAAAGATGAGATATGGTTATCATACAAGAGAGTGAAGCAGTTCACAATGATTGGACAAAGCTGCACTTGTCTCTAAAAATTTTCAAATCCGTGTGTCAAGTTATTCATAAATCAAAATCAACAATGACATAGTAGTGGGAACTAGCCAAGCAATCAAATTAATTCGTAGTAGAGATAATTGGCACATCTTCACACAATTTTTATTTGTAGTTGTCCTTGCACACTTTTGACTAAGATTTATTATCATTAACCTGTGCTAAGATAATTTTCATCATCACAAAGAATTCATATCAAAGTAGAAGAAAGGTGTGTAATAAATGGATGAGATGGTTTTCGAATTTCTAGATTTATTTGCTCTAGTTTCTATAAATTTTAGCTTTGGTATCTTCAATTACTATTTATTTAAAATGTCATGTATAATAGATTTCATGCTCGCAATAGTAACCACTAATTTCGCACTTGTAGTAGTAACAACTGGTGATTATATAAGGAACTGAAAAATTCTGCAGCTAACCGGCATTGAGAATGTTATTGATTGAGAGAGTGTTTTCAGGTAAAAAATGGAAATGGCTAATAGAGTGAGAAAGGAAGCTATTTGCACTAATACAATTAACTCACTTCTATCGATGATAAATTTCAATGGTCAACGGCATATGAGCGATATGTGAATCTGCCAACATAAGATAAGAACAACACAAGATTTGGACTAGTGGATTGGCGAATGTTGCATGTGTTCCAAAAGTTTTTGATTTCATATAAATTGTTCATTTGTGCGAAAATAATTTTGATTCAAGAACAAGAACAATTGTTCTAGTAGAAAAAATATTCATCTGAATCCAAAGGCATCTAGATGGATATTCAATCTATTAGAACCTAATAAGTGCTTAAAATTATCATAAGAAAATGGTTTCCCAAAGTTAGAGGCAGGTGAGGCTAACATTATTGGAGAATTCATTTCACCAAATTCTTAGGTTCCTTCTAACCTTTTTGTTCTAGATATTTCTTTGTTTAAACAATCATTTAGGGACTTTTTTTGGCTCTATGCCCACGTGGTTGGCTGAGAAACTACAAACAATGTTCCAAAATGCATTCTCTATATGCTTTATCACACATATAAAAAATATTGTATATTCGTCTGGGTTGATATCATTTCTAATGAATTGAATTTTTAGTTAATCAATTTGTCTAGGACCAATAAATTCTTCATGATGGTGTATCTAATAAATTTTTTTTTTTCTATCCATGTCTTTTTCAACTTGTCATATAATCCTAAATTCAATGTGAATTAAGAACTAATGCAATTTTGTTATCCTATATTATGGAAGCATAATGCTTCTTTAATATTTTATCTAAGTCAAGATGTATTTGTAAAGTAAGAATTGGAGGAATTTGAAGTAAAAAATGGGCCTTAAAAAAAAATGTACAACCAAATCAAATTTACAAGAACCACTAGGATTCAAGATGATGATGCCAACCATGAGGGATGATTCACCATTTTTGGAGTAAAAAAGTAAAAAGATTAAAAAATAAAAAATAAAAAAACTACCTTTTCAATTCATATTTTCAACTTATCTCCCTACAGTTTTACTCAAATTTCAAGCGAGAGCGAGTAAATTTCACGCGAGAGCATGCGTTGGATACAAAATTTATCTCTCATCCATAGATAATCCATGTTACATACTTTCGATGGACCTTGCTACACGAAAAATGATAAATACATGAAAAAAAGTGATTGCAATCACTTTTTTCATGTATTTCTCATTTTTCATGTAGCAGGGTCCATCAAAAGTATGTAACATGGTTACTCTATGGATGAAGAATTAAATTCTACATCTAAGGAGTGATCCCAATTGAAATTTGATTAAAACCATAGGGAGATGAGTTGAAAATACGAGTTGAAAAAATAGTTTTTTTTCTTTTTCCCTCTAAAATTTGATGATATAATCTAATCTTATTTTATTATTTCTACTGTTCTTTTATAATATTCCTTAGGAGGCCGATTTTATACCTCAAAATTTCTCTAATTTCAATTGCATGATAACTAAAAAAGAGCCTCATCGAATATTTGCACAAGCCCAAAATTTTCTTATGGGGCAAAGGTGTACATGAAGAAAGAGAAAGTAATACTCTAATTTGGGTTTATTGGTTTGAAGATAAGTCATTGATGTTTTCAAAATTTGTTATAGATATGTATTTTTTTATTGAATAATGTAGGAATACCATGACTGCCTGGTTATATTTCAAAGAAAAAAGAAAAAATGAAATTATTTCTTCGTCGTTTATTGTTGGAGAAATCACAGTGAAGAATACAACTCATGTTGTAGATATTGCATAGACTTTACATTATTTTAACTGAAGTGAAGCTAAAGCCATTAAATCCTTTTACAAATAAGGTCTATTTAGAGCACACCAAGAAACTATTGGGTATGGGAAATTGATTCCACGAGTTAGAGAGAAAAGCAAGGAAAGAGAATGCATCAATAAAAAATCAAGGGCTAGTACTAGATCCTGAAGAAATTGTTGAAGAATCAAGCATCAATACTTCTACAGGTGTTATAACCCTATTTTCCACTCCATTATACTGAGAGAAACCCAATATCAAGTTACCTTAGTTGTTTGGCTAAAATGCATCCAATTTTCACCTTTTCTTTTACTTATGTGAGATTTCTCCCATGATAAAAGGGTGGAATTACATGTTTGAGTTATTTCTCATAATTAATTTATAAAAATATTATAATTATGAGATAATGATTATTTTGTAATTGATATAATTGAGAAAAATTTCATAATTGTTAAAAAGGTTTCTAGAGTTTTTCATTCCCAAAGAGATCAACTTGACCCACTTGTGCATGAGTTGGCTAGGGGACCATTATTGTAGAAGTTTCCTAACTTCTAAAGCCCCTAGGTGTCTAGATACATTCTCCCAAATGATAGAATAAACTTATATAATCTCACCAAGAGGAAATGAATATGAGGGGTGAGAATTATATTGAGATGTTGCTACCTTGATTAAGATGTTGATAGACATACATTGTTTTGAGGTCATATTGCTCAAGAGAGAGGGAGACTCTGTCAGATTTTGGAGAGGATATATTATGCTTAAATGTATAACTATACCACTTTATTATTGATTAATAGAGATATATGTTCCTTCCCTTTCAGATTTTTACTTGCCACTATTTGTTCGCGTTATTGTTTGTTTCTTTGAATTGACGATATTCTGCAGAAGATCACTTGTTGTCCTTGTTTGTTTGTGCTTATGTGTAGGCTTCGACCAGGTGCAAAAGATTAAGATATCCTAGTTGGAGCGAGAGGATTCTGAATCAAACTCAAGAGCCTTCACTAATATGCGACAATACCATGTGTTGTTTCAAACCCTATAGAATTAGGGAATGCATGATTGCTTGCTTGTATGATCATATGGTTGGGGATTTTCTCTTGTATCAGTTATCCATTTCTTTTTGCAGTCTAGTAATCCTAATAAGGCATAGGTTTATGGAGCAATAAATCCTTGCATGTAGAATTTATTACAACGATAGAGAATTTTTTATATTCCAAGGTTGATAATGATGCGAGTTCATCCTCAAGTCAAAAAAAGAGAAAACATATTGCAAGTATGAAATTGATTCGCAATGGCCTATTAGGTAGCGGAAATGACAAAGAGCCTCTTCGAAGATTCACTCTAGATAGAGCATATATGGTTGAATTATCCATATCCATGTCTTGTTAAAACATGAAACATTGTACAAGATATAGATATGGAAGTTAAAAACGTTATGCCACCTGATTGGGTTATTGCTTGCTTGGTAGAAAATCAACAATGCAACGAATTGTTGAAGAAATTACTACTTTCGATGTTTGTCGTGTTACACTGTGAAATGCAAACTATTACAGGGGCAATAAAAAATTGAATATTGCAAAAGTAAAGGTCCATAACAAAAAGATTATTAAGCAAAAATGCATGTTGATTTGTCTCGCATTGGAACCACGGGGCTCATGAAATTGCAACAAGCTACCAATGACGTAATTATACATTCTATTAGCCAACATGAAGTAGAAAACTTGAGACTGAAAACAATAATAAAAGAGCTATAAAATTCTCTAAATTTGAGTCCTTTGTTGATGACTCCATTATCAATACAAACGCCACCTTTGGAAATTTCTACCCGCGCCACATCACATAGATTTGATAAGCCTGACAATCACCTTAATGAAATGAAAACATATATGATCAATAATATATGTGAAAGATTGAAAATTATTGAACATGCATGGCAAGAAAAATTAAATTTTCAACATTTCGTACAAAGAACTAAGTCAAAGGAGACATGTATTTCATAAACAATGAATTACTTGCTTTTAGCCAGAAGCTTGATTTACTTTCTGATATAGAGAAAAGAAGGAAAGAACTACTAAATGTTAATCAGATGAAGAAAATCAAAGTTGCATGGTCTGAAAGAATCATAAGATTGGAGAACATTATTTATGAATGTGAAAACATAGAGAATTGAAGATATCATGCCTATGTCAAAGCTGTATAGATTTTGCAGTAAACAGTCCACACATTACATGTGACTCTGGATTAATTTCGAGATACATGTTGATGGATTAATTGGATAAGCTAAAACAATCTAAGGTAACATAATTCGATAGTATAATTGATTTTAGTACAGATAAAATTAGCAGATGACTAATTACTTTTGTTAATGTTAATGAACATAACTCTGCTTTACCTACACAGTTGCAAGAAAAAGCTAGGGAAATTGAAAAGGAGATATTCAATCAATGTGGCAAACAAGAGATTATAGTTGCTCCCATGAAAGATTACATCTAGTCAAAGCTAAAGAAATGCCTTGAACAAATCTAAAATCTTAAAAATAGTTGACAGTTAAACAATCTGTATTTATGCTTATACATATTGTGAGTGTTCTTAAATCTTGGAACATTCATTTTCATGTTTATTAATGATTAATTGTTCAAGTTTTTTAGATATATTGTGATGAACTAAGCCAATTTCTAGATGTAGTTTCTTACTTTTCTTTACATATACCTTTTTCGTATTGTGGCTCATGGGAGCCTAATCCCAGTCCCCATCGACACAAATGCATTTACTTTTATGATTAAGTACAAATATTTTGATAAGCGCTTTAAGAATAAAAAATTATTCTCGCCACCAAAAACTTTCGAAGTTGTTTAATATCCAAAATGTAAGTTCTGTTAAATAATGCCTTCCATTTTCACATGCCTTCCCTTTTCTAGACAACTTTGTTTGAGAGTTGAATTACCATTTATTATGTTTATTTATTTTATTATAGAAAAATTGTTTCTATTTTTTGAAATGCAGGTGTGGAAATTTAAAGAGAAAAAATGTGAGATGGATATACAAAATAAGCTACTGAACTAGGATATTAGAAAAGTATCATTATGGATATAAGAAACCTCCAAAATAGAAAATATTGATCATGGTAAATAAGGAGTTGCAAACACTGTATTCAATTCTGGTTGCACTTCTGATTACTCTGTTTCGATTGTGATTTTGTTTACCAATTTTGTAAAGGTTCTAAATAATGGTTTTGCATGAGATATTATATAGGTCTAAATTCTATGGCATAGACCAAAACCATTAATTGAAGACAAGTTTTGGAGAATCTGCATTGATATTTTATACTATATGCAATGTTTTATAATTTAATTCTCTATAATTGTCTAAAAACATTAATTGAAGATAAGTTTTGCAACATACGTTTTGCACTTTTATATTATATATAATATTCTGTAATTGATGATGATGAAAATGAACATTAAACAATAGTTTTGTATTTAATATATTTGTTCCATTCGTAGTATTTGTTTTAATCATAGTTATGATGATTGGCATTTGAATCTGGATATATTTCTTGTTAGTAGAATTGTATTCATTCCTATTCAATACTTTTCAACCACAAGGATTGATTGCTCTATCCAAATTCTAATATTATTCACCAATTTTGTGGAAAATTATGAGATGATGTTTTGCATAAATTTTCGACAACATAATTTGAGCTTTTATACTATATGTAATGTTCTTTTACGGATTAGAATGAAAATGAATATTCAACAAACAAATTTGGTTTTTATAAATATGTTACATCTTTGATGTTTATATTAACCTTATCTATGATAATTGGAATTTGAATATGGGTACAATTCTTGTTACTCTAATTGTTTTGGTTCATGTTAAAGACTTTTCAAGCACAAAAAATATCACTCTATTCTAATTCTAAATTTGTTTTACAATTTTGTGAATTTCTATAAAATACTGTTTTTGGATAAGATTTTGAGGACATCCTTTGTGCTTTTATATGTATACATCGGTTACTTTTGTACAAAATTAAGCTTGTGACATGACTTGCTTTGGCATAGTAATTGGGTAGGAACATTCTTATCCATCTCAACCTTTCCCTTTCACTACACATACATAGTTTTGCACATTCGTACACATTTCCGTCACAATAGACTTCTTCGGTAAACCTATTTTCACAAAGAATTTATTGTGCATATGCACAAATTTTCCATGTCCATACACATTATGCCCTTTGCATATGTTTTCAGCACCGTCATCCCGTACAAAACTTTTATGCAACTCAATAATAAATTGATAATTTCCATATTGATCCTAGCCTTTGCAAAGTTATTAAGCTTACATTTTCCACTTTGTAGATGCAATATGCATAGTTGGTATATTTGTGTTAGCTCTACACAAATCTTTTGATACAGGAGCATCTGGCACTCTTCATCAAATTCGAAATCCAAAGCGGAGCAAAGAAGAGGACGTTGACCATCGGAGAAAACATGAGAAATTCTATTTAAACAGAGCTAATTAGGTGGAATGGATAAAAGTCTTGAGGAGACTTATTAAATGTAATCCACGACATATGTATGCATGTAGAGAGATTAGCAAGTTGTTGAGTGTTTCATGGAGAGGATTGATTGGATCCTTCTAGTGATCTTATCCAATGTTTCCTTATATATATATGAGCCTGCATGTTCAATGAATAGGGAGAGAGTGACCAAAATGTAACCAAAGGGAGAACTTGTGCCTAAGGCTGAAATTCCTTAGATTGTAACTATTTTGTATAATATAGAAAAGTGTGTGTTTAGTGATGATTTTATGCGCTTATGTGTATATTCTTAAATAGAGTTAATCTTATGTCGCGCATTATTGATCAACCATTGATCACTAAAAGATCGATGGCGATCTAAAGATATTGTAACAAATTGTTGTATAGGTGTTAGAAATGTTTAACAGTGTAAAGACAAAGTATGGCAGAGAACCTGGATTTTTAGCGTAAATCCATCAAATGGAGGACGAATGAAGGATGCATGAGATCCATCGGATCTCATAGATCAAAGGTTATCACATAGTTAAACTGTGAGAGTGTTAGCGTGGGGAAAGTAGTTTCGGAACAATACAAGTGGATTTCGGGCAGCCTCAAAACCATAAGTGGTTTAGTGTTTGGCTTTGATTCCACTAATCGGAAGACACGTAGCAGCAGAGGAGTGAGGGGAAACTGCTTTATTGGGTGGTTAACCCCTGTGCGTGTTGTCTATCCGAAACCTATCATGAACTATTGGATCTTGTGAGAGGAGATTAATGGTTGAGGTTAGTCGTGCAAGTTGGATCGAGCGGGAAAAGATGATAACCAGTAGAGCAGTTAAAGAAGTGGATGACAAAGATAGAAATGATCGGTGATTGCATTTCGAAGGAGGTAAAGGGCTGGCAACAATGGAATAATGAAGGGCCAATATGCGACATCGCGGTATCGCCAATAGGTCGATATAGCGCCGATTGGAGATCAGGTTGATCGGTAATTGGAGTTCAGAGTGGCGCAGCGGAAGCGTGGTGGGCCCATAACCCACAGGCCTCAGGATCGAAATTTGTAAATGAAAGGGATGTTAGTATACCCAAATATCGCTTTTAATCAAGTGGTATCAGAGCAGGGAAAGGATTTCCTGTGAGAAGTGAGAAGAGTGCAAGTAGAAGGAGAAGGAGGTACAGTTGTGGTGAAGACCGAAGAGTTTATGGTCTTACTGTCGTGTAGAGAATGATAGCGGAAGGTGAGAAGACTTGCAGAAACCTATAGAAGGTGTGCTCAATTGGTTCTAGAGAAGAGAACCAGAAGGATGTCAAAAGATTGAGTGAGGAGAGCTTCGTGAGGTATCATGTAGCAGAGGAAGACTGTTACTGCAGAGGTTGGTTGCAGCTCACAAAAGATCATGAAGGCAATTCCACTGAGAAGTTGGTAGAATTGCTAAAGATAAGGAGAAGTGTATGATCAGGAGGTCATAAATTTTTGTGCCTTGGGACTCTGATGCAGGAGCATCCGACACTCTTCATCAAATTCGGAATCCAAAACGGAGCAAGGAAGAGGACGTGGACCATCGGAGAAAAACAGGGGAAATTTTGTTTAAACAGAGCTAATTAGGTGGAATGGATAAAAGTCTCGAGGAGACTTATTAAATGTAATCTGCGATAGATGTATGCATGTAGAGAGATTAGGAAGTTGTTGAGTGTTTCATGGAGAGGATTGATCGGATCCTTCTAGTGATCCGATCCAATGTTTCCTTATATATATATGAGCCTGCATGTTCAATGAATAGGGAGAGAGTGACCAAAATGTAACCGAAGGAAGAACTTGTGCCTAAGGTTGAAATGCCTTAGATTGTAACTATTCTGTATAAGATAGAAAAGTTTGTGTTTAGTGATGATTTTATGTGCCTGTGTGTATATTCTTAAATAGAGTTAATCTTATGTCGCGAATTGTTGATCGACCATTGATCACTGAAGGATCGATGGCAATATAAAGATATCGCAACGAATGGTTGTATAGGTGTTGAAGATGTTTAACAGTGTAAAGATAGAGTATGGCAGAGAACCTGGAGTTTTAGCGTAAATCCATAAAATGGCAGACGAATGAAGGATGCATGAGATTCGTTAGATCTCATAGATCGATGGTTATCGCGTAGTTAAACTGCAGGAGTGTTAGTGCTAGGAAAGTAGTTTCGGAACAATACAAGTGGATTTCAGGCGGCCTCAAAACCATAAGTGGTTTCGAAGCATTTGGCTCTGATTCCACTAATCGGAGGACACGTAGCAGTAGAGGAGTGAGGGGAAACTGATTTATCAGGTGGTTAACCCCTATGCATGTTGTCTATCCGAAAGCTACCGTGAACTGTTGGATCTTGTGAGAGGAGATCAACAGTTGAGGTTAGTCATGCAAGTTGGATCGAGCAGGAAAAGATGATAACCATTGGATCGGTTAAAGAAGTGGACGACGGAGATTGAAATGATTGGTGATCGCATTTCGGAGGAGGTAAAGGGCTGGAGACAGTGGAATAATGAAGGGCCGATATGTGACATCGCAATATCGCTGACAGGCCGATATAGCACTGATCGGAGATCAGAGTGGCACAGCAGAAGCGTGGTGGGCCCATAACCCACAGGCCTCAGGATCAAAATTTGTAAATGAAAGGGATTTTAGTATACCCCAAAATCTCATTTCATCATCTTTGTTTGATAGTATTTAATTCATATATGCTTTAGCTTCGCATATGTTTTATTTAACATATTTATCAGTTGACAGGCTATTATTTTTTCATATTGTTGTATGTTGTTTCAATTACTTCAGCCCAATTCAATTCTTCATTAAGAAATGCATCCAATTATTAGCAATGTTTCCAATCATAAACAATAATTGAAGATAGAACAATACATGAAATGACAAAGGAGACAATAGCACAACCACAAGAGACACCAGATTGGTCAAAGACCATGGGAAAACCCCACTAGGGGGAAAAGCCTTTCAAATCTTCTTCTTATTAGATTGTCATAAAATGTTTCAGAAGAGAGTACAATAAACCCAATACATAATCTTTCAAAACATATTTACCTAATAAATATTAGAAACAGACTTCCAGAATCACTATAAAACAGACAAAAACCTTTTAGCCTTCAGATATTTGTGGTCAACTGTGGCTCTCTTAGGCATTGTGTCCGAGCGAATTTGACTCCCAGCAACTCCTTGAGGTACTGTGAGCATACAACTATAATGCGTAACTGACTCAAACCCTCGGTCGCTCCGTGCAAGATGTTAGACAAGTGACTATGATGCCCTAGTCATTCCTTGAGCCACTGTGTGTGTGCCATTGTGGTAGGATCAACTCATATTTTATCTTAGGGCCTCAGTCGCTCCCTTAAAATCATCCTACGAGTGACTATGATGCCCTAATCAACTCCCTGAGGCATTTCATGTGTGCGACTGTGGTTGGATCAACCCAAATCTACCTTAGAGCCTCATTCACACCCTTCTATCTGATATGCGAATGATTGTGGCTTCTCAGTCGCACTCAGAGACATTCTATGCATGCGACTATAGTCAACTCTAACCTGCGGTGAGCGTTCGACCGGAAAACATAAACCCTAATTCATGCCAACCTTAAACCAAAAACTTCGAACCCTGAGCATACTTCTCCTACAAACCTATGTGAGCCAAACAATAGATGAATAGAGAATAAGATGGTTTATGATGATTTCCAAATGAGCTTGAGGACTCCTATATTTATAGGATTCCATGAGGGTCCACTTGATGTTGAGGTTGGCCTATCCAATTATGCATATGTATAGGGCCAAACTAATCCAATGTACATGAGTGGGTTCATAAATTAAAAAATCAACTTCTCCTTGTCCAAATGAGGTGTTCTTTAGGTCCATTTTTTTCCTCTCGAAAGGCAGAATTCAATGTAATCATCATCTATGTCATTTAATCTATCCAAGGCGTAATTTTACCCTAGTTTCAAAAATTAACACTCCTTGTCAAATAGGAAGAATTCCACCTGCCAATATCTATTCAATGATCATCACATCATCCTAATATGTTGTCATCATGTCGTGACCATCTATACTCAACTGTATTTTCTGAACCATTCTCGAATCTAAAAGTATAAGAATCAGAGAGCATAAGCTTCCACCATCTACTCATGGGGGAGTCATATATCTCAACCCCATATCGAGTAATAGGATATCAAACACACATACAGGGGAGCACTTCTCAACTCTATTATCACATTGGGGAGCTTATTCTCAATGCGAAACCACATAGGGGAGAAAATCTCAACGCAATCCTATTGCTTGCTGATTTTCCATCGACGACTCTAAGTATTCATGTGGTAGAACACCTACATTATAATTGACTTGGGTTATACACCCCAAGTACACTCTCAACCCGTTGGCTAAATGGGGAGCGGTATTCCCAACAAGCTTGACTTGTGGGTATGATGCCAACTGAGATATACTCTGCATAGAAAAACTAGGGGAGCAACATTTCCAACCCTATGTAGAAAGGGGAGCAACATCTCAACCCCGTGGGTAACAGATAGGGGTGATCCACTATTGTCTAGAGATCCCTAAACCATAGGAGCCCTCCATCTCAATTCCTGACCCTGGGAGCTCAACTAGGGGGCATAGATGGCTCAATGTCCTCGATCAATGCTGCCACTTATCAGAAGGGGTCACATACATCATTCCAAGCTTCTCTCTAAAGACCAATAACTTCCCTTTCAGTAAATATTTGGTGAGAATATCTATAATCTATTCATCTATCAATATGTGATGGAGCCTAAGAGCTCGTCTCTGCACCATGTCTCGAATGAAGTGATATAAAATATATATGTGCCTGGACTTGTCATGAAAGATGGGACTCTTTACCAAATAGATCCCACTCTTTTTGTTGCAATATACTCTACCTCGGCAGTACTCAATGCTACAGACTTTTGTTTCATGATCCCTGTAGAGTCTCCACTTTACACTTGGTTATCCATCATTTCCTACAGTTTTCCCTCATTCATCTCTCCCTTTTGCTCTATTTTGCTGCATAAACTCACCTAGATCATTACATATGATGGCATTAAGCATGATTTAGGGATTTTGCTAATGTGTGACTGTTTTGTTTAGATTTTGACATATTTACAGGCATTCTGCAGCCATCTACTGATTCCGCAGCCATCGGATGATCCCGCAGCCTTTTTGTTAAACTAAAGGTTCCACGTGTCATTTTACCAAATGAGCCACATGGGTACTTAGGAATCAAGGTGCTCGAGGTTTCTGTGTTATCCGTTCAGCCATCCACGTCATCTGTACCTCCGGTCAACGAGGGTCAAGTTACGGTCAATAAAGGTAGCTTAACGGTGATACGTAAGCTGCTAGGTCATGTCAGTCTAAAAGGTGACTTGTCCGTCTTATGCAGGCCGTGGGGGACATAATCCAACTCTGGATTCAATGCCCATATCGACCAGAACCTCCAGCTCATCCACGCAGCATTATGACGTGTTTTGTTCCTTAATTACGCATGACAGTTAGTTAGTTTTCCAGTTTTAGCTATACGCATTAGGCCGTCTTTCAGATGCCTATAAAACTAAGCGTTTGCATACGCTGAAGGTTACTTTTTAGTTGCTGCATTTTATAAACTTGTTGTTATTTTAGAGCATTCGAAGACTTTGTTTTTATAGTGCTGTTCTAGCACTCTGGACTGTATTTTTCTGCACATGGAGTAATAGAAACAGTGTTGTTTTGAATTTTCCAATTCCTTGAGTCTCTTTTGGATGATATGAATGGAGGGCCCCTGTTCATGTTATCCGTGTAAAGTATTTTATGTGCAGCATTTCCTTATTTCTATTCAGCATTTCTCTTAGTTGAAACATGTACAGCGTAATTTACTTTCTTGTTATTTCATTTCCAGCCTTTCTTTTTAGCTGATCAGCATTGTTCTTTTGCAGGTTTTTTAAGCCCGGGATTGATTCTGTGTTTGTGTATTTGCTTAAATATCTAGTGGTAGTTTCAGTTGACAGATTCAAGTTGCTGCCTTTACTTTATTTTCATAGCTGATTTTTTAGCTTTATTTTTTCAAAGTGGGTTGCTAACATATGAATGATCTCTTTTATCATAAATTGTCTATCTCTTAGAGATCAGAATACTAATAACTTGCAGCTGGCTTTGGGTGCTTTTTAGACTAATCTTCAACTACTCTCTAATCGTGTCTTACACAGTACTATGTGTTAGAGGCAGAGAGTTAGAGAGAGCTGAATATCATAACTAGTCTTTAAAGTATATTTTTCTCATTTTTATCATTTCTTAGACTTATCTTTAGCTACTTCCTAATCGTGTCTTACACAGTTCTATGTGTTAGAGGCAGAGAGTTAGGAAGAGATAAACTTTATTATTGGTCTTTTAAGTGATTTTCTTATCTTTTATTTGCAGCAGCATGAATGGTGTCTAATGCCATTAGAAAGTGGTTCTTTGCTTTCAAGTTATTTCAAGTTGTTTATTTCATTCAAGCTTTTCCTTTTCAGCAAGTAGTTAGAAACCACTTACACACACTCTCACTCATCTAGAATTCACTTTACACACACCATCACTCATCTGTTTATAAATCACCACTCCATTTTAGGAAGATAAATCAACCACAAACAACACCCCCAAACGACAAAAACTCTAAGAGGTTGCTTAAGTACATATAGTACACCTTCACTTCATCAGCTTACGAGCCCCGGGTTGACAATTAATGACATCAATTTAGGAACACTAAATTGACTAAACATTTTGGCGCCATTGCCGGGGAAGTGAAATTAAGTAGCCATATTCTTAGAAAAAAAAAACATAAAAAAGATTTCAAGGAAAGAAGTTGATAACCTATCAAAGTATACTCTCCTCTTGCACTGCAAGGTGATCTGGAGGATCAGAAAAGAGAAAGTTATTGATTTGGTAGTTTCTTGAGTATGCTCTCTTCTTGCACCTAGAGTGAACTGGAAGATCAGAAAAATAACTATTAACTTGACTTGAAGAAAAAATAAAAAATGACATGCATAGAGCTAGAGATTCTAGAGGAAGGTTTTTAGCTATAGCTCGAAGTTCAATTTTTACAAGTCCATCTGCTTCAAGGGATAGACAAGAGACACCCCCCCTTATCTCCAACCGAAACTCCTAGTCCTAGAATTCCTGGAATTCAAGAGCCAAGAGTTGACTCTCCTACACCTTCTATTGAGTTTGAACCAGGAAGAGACTCTTCTCTTTCTCCTACAGGAAGACCAATTGTAATTGAGGAATTGGAATCATCTGAAGAAGAAGGAGAAATCTCTTCTCATTCACCTTTTGTAGAGGAACCAGAAGATTTTGAAATCCCTAGGAGAATCATCATGGCAGAGGAAGAAGGAGGAGGTAGAGGTAGAGGTAGAGGAGGAGGAGGAAACAACAATAACAATAATGGAGGTAGAGGTCCCATTGGAGGAGGAAATAGAAATGGGGATAATTCATTTGGGTTTCCCATTGTTAATGAGGATTCCCGAGCCACTATGAAAAATATATCTGCATCTGTCCTCCCTAACTTCCATGGGTTAAGGACTGAGGACCCTGAAACATTCTTATTTGAGTTTGAAGTGGTGTGTCGAACTTATGACTACTTGGATGACTCTCAGAAACTCAAGTTGTTCCCTTCAACACTGAAGGATCAAGCCTTGAAATGGTTCATGGGGTTACTCACTCAATCCATTAGGACTTGGGATGAGATGAAACAGACATTCTTGGATAGGTATTTAGACTATTGCATGCCTACTAATCACAAGGACGAGGTTTTTAAAATGATACAAAAAGAAGATGAGAGCCTAGAAGATTTACTTGAAAGATTTCAATATAACTTGAAAAGAGCAAAAATGAATACCTTGGATGAAGAGACCTTAAAAGCCCTCTTACTAAAAGCCATTAGGGATGAATGGATAGACATCTTAAACATGATGGGGAAAGGGGATATTTCTCAACTTTCTCTCAATGACATAGCAGAACTTTGTATCCATCTCTCAAGGGGCAAATCAAAAACTCAAAAAGGGCCTAGAGATCCTTCTCTCCTTAGGGCAAATAAATCTGCAACAGGATCAGTGAGTAGGGCTGAAATCGGAAGTATGCTTGATGAATTTAAAACTTACATCTTAGGGAGTCTTAGTGAACAACTTGATACCCTTAAGATTCACAATAAACAAAAAGCAGAAGCTGAGGCTTTGGCTATCTTTTGCCCGAAATGTAGAAAGAAACATGCTTTAAGGGAATGTCCCTTAGATGCACACGTTGTAGAAACATGTGTAATTTGCTCAGAAACTCATGAGACCAAGGATTGTCCTTCAATTCCTGGCCTCAAAGCAGTCTTTCAAGAGGATCCAGATACACTTGAATCTCTCTGTTTTATTGCAAGGAGACCTTGGCAAGGACAACAGAATCAAGGGTTTAACAACTCTATGAATTCTCAATCCCAACCAAATTGGCATCCTTGGCAACAACCTTGGCCTCAACCTCAAAATGCTTTCCAAGCATGGATGCAAAGCATGCAAAATCCTTATGGGAGATTTGCTCAATTCTATCAATATCCTCCATCATTTCAGAATCAGCAAGCTCCACAACTTCCAAACCAAGGTCAACAACTATCATTGCCATACCCTCAACAACAACAACCTCCTCCACCAAATCAAAATTCTCAACTAGCGCTTCAATCCCAGCAGAAATCAAATCAACTTCCCTCTCAGCCATTACCAAATCCAAATAATAAGAACCCTCAAAATGCTTACATGATGGAAGGTCAACCATTCCCTACCTATATGGTTGTTCCTCTCAATGAAGTACAACTTAGATCAGGTAGAATCTTAGATCAACCTTCTACAAGTGTTCAACAACCAAGCATTTCTGAGGAGGAATCTCTCAAAGTCAATAAAGGTTCTGAAGTATCACTTCAAAACCAAAATATCCAAAAAGAAAAAGAAAAAGAATCAACCTCTACAACTCCCATAGTTGAGCAACCTACACCTTTAGCTACACCTCCTTTTCCTGAAAGATTGCAAATTGACAAAGGGGTGGAAAAGCAGATATGGGTGCCTGACTATAGCTTCCTAGATGAATTGAAGAATGTATGTATCAAGATCCCCTTGTTACAAGCCATTAAAGAAATTCTCATTCTAGCGAAAACAATAAAGGAGTTGAGTTTGAAGAAAACAGGAAAAAGAACCAGAGATACTAAAAGGATACATCTAGTTGGAAAAATTGCAGACATAATGATGGGTAAGATTACCATGCAAAAATATGTAGATCCCGGTAGCCCTATTGTCAAAACTCATATTAATGGGGTTGAAATCCCAAATACTCTGATTGACTTAGGAGCCGCGATCAACATCATGAGTAGACAGACCATGGATCAGTTAAAGCTTCCTAACCTTCTCTTTACACCTACTTTGCTGCAGCTTGCAGATAGATCAATCATTAAACCTGATGGTGTATTGGAAGATATTCCAGTCTCTCTAGATTCTTGGGAATATCCAGTTGATTTTATGATTTTAACTCCCAAGAATAATCTAGGAGGACATCCTCTTATTTTAGGAAGACCTTGGCTGGCCACAGCTGATGCTTTCATAAGCTGTAGGTCTGGGGACATGTATATCTCAGATGGTAATTCCACCAAGAAATTCAACTTGTATCCCCCAAGCTATAACAGAAATAGGAGAAAATGAATGGGTAGAGGATGAAGATACTATTCAACCTGTTCTAACCATCTCTGAGATTAGTGAAGATAGTCAAATTCTAAATACATTAGAAAATTTTGAAGTATCTTTAGAATATGACTCTACACATTTTCAGATAGATGCAGATATTGAATATCTCTCCTCTAGACAGATGTCTCTCTTCTCAATGGAAGAGTTTGGTAGTTCTACAGTTGAAATCCTTCCAGGAAAAACATTGAACATTAACAAAAACTTGGGAAGACCACAACAAGAAGAATTAACTAAACTGTTGCAAAAACATTCCACTGCCTTTGCATGGGAATACACTGACATGAAAGGAATCGATCCTAAGACTTGTATTCATCACATCTACATTGAATAAAATAGCAGACCTATTAGGCAACCACAAAGAAGGATGAATCCAAACCTTAGGGAAATCGTGAAAGAAGAACTCCAGAAATTGCTCAAGGTAAACTTCATTTACCCCATTTCAGATAGCCAATGGGTTTCTCCCTTGGTTATAGTGCCCAAAAAGAATGGTAAATGGAGAGTTTGCATTGATTATCGAGAATTGAACAAGGCAACCTTAAAGGATCATTTTACTCTACCTTTTATTGATCAGGTACTAGACACTTTAGCAGGTAAAAAGTATTTCTCATTCTTGGATGGTTTTAGTGGGTACAATCAAATTCAGGTAGCACCTGAAGATCAAGACAAAACCACATTTACTTGTCCTTGGGGAACTTTTGCCTACCGAGTACTCCCTTTTGGATTGTGCAATGCACCCGCTACATTTCAAAGGGCTGTATTAGGAATCTTTTCAGATCTGATTCATGATTGTGTAGAGGTATACATGGACGATTTCACAGTTTATGGTAATACATTTGAAGAAGCTTTAGAAAATTTGGAAAAAGTACTGGTAAGATGTAAGGAAACAAATCTTTCTTTAAGTCATGAAAAGTGTTTTATGATGTTTACTGAAGGGATTGTTTTAGGACATCATATTTCAGGAGATGGGATTAAGGTTGATAGATCCAAAGTTGAAGTCATCTCTAAGTTACCTGTTCCAAATTGCCAGAAGGATGTTAGAAGTTTTCTTGGGTTTATTGGGTATTACAGAAGATTTATTGAAAACTTCACTAGGATAGCATCTCCTCTTTTCAAATTGCTTACCAAAGACTGTGAGTTTAAATGGGATCCTGAGTGTCAATCTGCCTTTGAAGCTTTAAAGTCTAGAATATCTGAAGCACCCATCTTAAGGGGGCCAAATTGGAAACTCCCTTTCCACATCTCTACTGATGCTTCAGATACAGCTCTAGGAGCTGTTTTGGGACAAAAGGATTTGATCCCTTATGCCATTTATTACACAAGTAAGAATTTGACTCCCACTGAGTTAAATTATACTGTTACAGAAAAAGAGTTCTTAGCTGTGGTACATGCAATCAACAAGTTTAGACACTACATAACCGGCTATGAAACCTTTGTCCATACTGATCACTCTGCCATAAGATATTTAATGAACAAACCTGTCACTAATGGTAGAGTTACAAGATGGCTTTTACTCTTACAAGAATTCAACATTACTATGTTAGATAGACCTGGAAAACAAAACACAGTAGCTGATTTCTTGTCTAGAATCCAAAACACTAATGAGGATTCTCCAGTAGAAGATAAGTTTCCAGATGAATACTTGTTTGCAGTGACTACCAAGACTCCTTGGTATGCAGATATGGCTAATTATCTTGTTACAGGGAAGCTTCCTCTACACTTATTTCCTAATGAGAAAAGGAAAATCATTCAGGAGAGTGCACATTATTCTTGGATTTCTAATGAATTGTTCAAAACAGGGCCAGATTGTATAATCAGAAGGTGTGTTCGGGAAGATGAAATGCCTGACATCCTTAAGGCATGTCATGATGAACCATGCAGCGGGCACTTTGCTGACAAGAGGACAGCCTATAAAATCCTTTCTCTAGGATATTATTGGCCTTCTCTCTTTAAAGATGCAAAATAGTATGTTAGAAGGTGTGACAGCTGCCAAAGAGTTGGGAAACCAACTCCTTCAAATGAAATTCCTCTACAGCCTCAGGTATGCATCGAACCCTTTGAGAAATGGGCTCTAGATTTCGTTGGACCAATTAATCCACCATCAAAGCAAAAGAGGTATATACTGGTTTGTACTGATTATGTTACTAAGTGGGTAGAAGCAAAAGCATCGCCTTCTGCCACTGAAAATTCAGTTGTTCAATTTCTTTTTGAGGATATTTTTACTCGTTTTGGTGTCCCAAGGGAAATTGTGACAGATCAGGGCAGCCAGTTTACATCTAAATTGATGGAGAAGCTGATGGAGGAATATAAGATTAAGCACAGAACATCCACTCCCTACCATCCGCAATCCAATGGCCAAGTGGAATCTACCAATAAAGTTCTTGAAGGCATTATCACCAAGACTGTTCATCTTCATAGAAGAGATTGGGCGGAAAGGCTCCCTGAAGCCTTATGGGCCTATAGGACTACATGGAAGAACACAACAAGACATTCTCCCTATGAACTTGTTTATGGGAAGGAAGTCCTGCTCCCCATTGAGTTCCAAATCAAGACCTTCAAGATGGCAGTCCAATTGGGAATGAGCCTCTCAAAAGCTCAAAGACACAGAATGGACCAGCTAAATGAGCTAGATGAAATAAGACAAGATGCAATTCTAAGGACCGATCTAGTTCAGCACCAAAGATCTAAATGGCATGATCGTCATATCAAAGAAAGAAAGTTTCAGAAAGGAGATTGGGCTCTATTGTTTGATTCAAAGTTTAAATACTTCAAGGGAAAGTTTCAAACTCATTGGCTTGGACCATATGAGATTGATGAAGTCTTTAGCAATGGAGCAGTTCGAGTAAAAACTATTGATGAATTTCATACTCCTCTTATTGTGAATGGCCACCGCTTGAAAATCTACCAGAAGCCATTCTCAAAAGAAGAGTTTGTCAAATTGTTCAAAGAAGATTCTGAAATCAGGTTGGTGGAGAAGGATTCTTCTCCTCCATCAGCCTAATCTTTGGTTTTTGAAAAAAAAAGAAAAAAAAAAAAAAAAAGAGAAAAAAAAAGAAAAAAAAAAAAAAAAAAAATAAATAAATGTATGAGCCTGAAAACCAATCTCTGATTGGCAGTCTCATACAGAAAACCTGAGGTGAAAATCAGGGTCACCTAACACCTCATGTTTTCCAATAAAAAAAAAATCTCTCTCTTCCATCTCATTTCACCATTTCATCCACCTCATTCATCATCTCATCACTTTCACTTCACCTCATTTCTTTCTATCCATCCATCCATTCATTAATACATTCATTACATTTCACTCCATCAATAAAGTCATTTTTTTTTTTAGACAACTAAAGTTATTTTGTGCAGCCGGAGGGTACTACTGCAGATTCCGCAGCCATCTGAAGATTCTGCAGCCATCTAATGATTCCACATCTCTCTGCACCTGCATAAAAAACACAGTCTGTTTGAAAAAGTTACAGTTCAGAAGTCATCAATAATAAGTGGAAAAGGGTCATGCAATAGCAACAACACAATGAAGGGTTAGTGGAAAATAATCAAAAGCAATTCAAACGCGGACCTAAGGTATGATTTAAAATCCTAAACTTACAGTTATCGCATTTTGCTAAAGTTCTGGGGTTATGTTTCTTGCCATTAAATGTAATGATTATCCATTTTTATCCATCATACGACCAAAAATCCACGTATCTCCCCACTCATCGGTCATAATTCATCACGATTTTGAAACTGGATTGTGGCTGCTCTTTCATTAAGGGTTTCGTACCTAAATGACGTAGACTATTGTACTACGTCTCTCCAAGTCATAATCCCGCAGCCAAGTGGAGACCTGTGACCGAAGCCTAAGGACCTAACCATTTACACCCATCACCTCATAACCCTCATACGCTCGTATTACTCCATTTCATTCACGCTGTTTCATTCCCTCATTTCCCTCATTCCGCTGTGCTCACTACGCTGCTACCTCAGTCATACTCTGTTTCACGTATTCCTCTCTGCTAATTCAAGTTATCAGTGTTACGGCTGTTACATTAGAGCCATAATTTTACGGTGTTAAGGCCACTGTTGAAGCCGTGTAGTCTTTTGATTAGAACAGAGCCGTAAATTCACTGTGTTAAGGCTACTGTTGAAACCGTGTAACCTCCCTTTTCCAAAAGTTTGAAGAACAGAGCCGTAGAGTCAATGGGTAAACTTTTAAGGGCAGAACCCGAGGGTTCAAAATTTCTGGAGGGATATCCTCAAGTTAAAGAAGCGTTGCAGAAAGCAAACTGGCTCCAATGCATCCAGAAATTCAAACAAGGAGCCTGAATTTTAACAAGGATCCGAATTTCAGTATGAGCAGAGCCCAAGGCGGTCACCTGAGGTTGACCCTGATCAACAAAAAGTTTACAATTACCTAGAGACGCTGGAACAAGCAGTGGCTGGGCCAAGCACTGCTCAACCCTTGGAGCAGCAAGTCCAATCATTGAAGCAGGAAATATTTGAACTAGAGGTGCTGAATCGCCACATCAAGCAAGAAAATGAAAAACTGAAGATACAGGGCAATGTGGAAAAGATAGTCCAAGATAACACCATGCTTCATATGGGTCTGTGGCAGAAGGAAAAAAAAAAGCTCAAGAAGAGATGCAGAAAATTAAACAGAGCTTTAATCAATCTGAAATTCAGGTGTTTGATGAAAAGACCAAGGGTCAATGTGGCCACACAGAGAAAGAAGAGAAGGATGGATGTCATAGCTGAGGCATCCCAGCAGGTGGACTGAACCATGTTTTTGATTGCATGAGGACATGCAATACCCTCGCAGTGGGGGTATGTAGAGTCTCCACTTTACACTTGGTTATCCATCATTTCCTACAGTTTTCCCTCACTCATCTCTCCCTTTTGCTCTATTTTGCTGCATAAACTCACCCAGATCATTACATATGATGGCATTAAGCATGATTTAGGGATTTTGCTAATGTGTGACTGTTTTGTTTAGATTTTGACATATTTACAGGCATTCCGCAGCCATCTGCTGATTCTGCAGCCATCTGATGATCCCGCACCCTTTTTGTTAAACTAAAGGTTCCACGTGTCATTTTGCCAAACGAGCCACATGGGTACTTAGGAATCAAGGTGCTCGAGGTTCCTGTGCTATCCGTTCAGCCATCTACGTCATCTGTACCTCCGGTCAACGAGGGTCAAGTTACGGTCAATAAAGGTAGCTTAACGGTGATACGTAAGCTGCTAGGTCACGTCAGTCTAAAAGGTGACTTGTCCATCTTATGCAGGCCGTGGGGGACATAATCCAACTCTGGATTCAATGCCCATATCGACCAGAACCTCCAGCTCATCCACGCAGCATTATGACGTGTTTTGTTCCTTAATTACGCATGACAGTTAGTTAGTTTTCCAGTTTTAGCTGTACGCATTAGGCCGTCTTTCAGATGCCTATAAAACTAAGAGTTTGCATACGCTGAAGGTTACTTTTTAGTTGCTGCATTTTATAAACTTGTTGTTATTTTAGAGCATTCGAAGACTTTGTTTTTATAGTGTTGTTCTAGCACTCTGGACTGTATTTTTCTGCACATGGAGTAATAGAAACAGTGTTGTTTTGAAGTTTCCAATTCCTTGAGTCTCTTTTGGATGATATGAATGGAGGGCCCCTGTTCATGTTAGCCGTGTAAAGTATTTTATGTGCAGCATTTCCTTATTTCTATTCAGCATTTCTCTTAGTTGAAACATGTACAGCGTAATTTACTTTCTTGTTATTTCATTTCCAACCTTTCTTTTTAGCTGATCAGCATTGTTCTTTTGCAGGTTTTTTAAGCCCGGGATTGATTCTGTGTTTGTGTATTTGCTTAAATATCTAGTGGTAGTTTCAGTTGACAGATTCAAGTTGCTGCCTTTACTTTATTTTCATAGCTGATTTTTTAGTTTTATTTTTTCAAAGTGGGTTGCTAACATATGAATGATCTCTTTTATCATAAATTGTCTATCTCTTAGAGATCAGAATACTAATAACTTGCAGCTGGCTTTGGGTGCTTTTTAGACTAATCTTTAACTACTCTCTAATCGTGTCTTACACAGTACTATGTGTTAGAGGCAGAGAGTTAGAGAGAGCTGAATATCATAACTAGTCTTTAAAGTAGATTTTTCTCATTTTTATCATTTCTTAGACTTATCTTTAGCTACTTCCTAATCGTGTCTTACACAGTACTATGTGTTAGAGGCAGAGAGTTAGGAAGAGATAAACTTTATTATTGGTCTTTTAAGTGATTTTCTTATCTTTTATTTGCAGCAGCATGAATGGTGTCTAATGCCATTAGAAAGTGGTTCTTTGCTTTCAAGTTATTTCAAGTTGTTTATTTCATTCAAGCTTTTCCTTTTCAGCAAGTAGTTAGAAACCACTTACACACACTCTCACTCATCTAGAATTCACTTTACACACACCATCACTCATCTGTTTATAAATCACCACTCCATTTTAGGAAGATAAATCAACCACAAACAACACCCCCAAACGACAAAAACTCTAAGAGGTTGCTTAAGTACATATAGTACACCTTCACTTCATCAGCTTACGAGCCCCGGGTTGACAATTAATGACATCAATTTAGGAACACTAAATTGACTAAACAATCCCATGATACCATGGCAGACCCAAGACTAAAACAATATCCATATTTACTCTTCATGTCGATAAAATTTCCTACCCAGTCAACATCGGTTTATCCATGAAGTCGAACATCTTCGATAGAATATCTTAGACCAAGTGTGATCGTCCCATGAAAATATCTCAATAAATATTTGACAATGATTCAATGTGCATGGAGGGGCTTGGTCATGAATTGACTGAATGTGTTCACTACATAGCATATGTTTGGATGTGTGTTCACAAGGAACATCAGAGCGCCATGTAGAAATTCCCAGTGTAGATCAAAAAATTATGCAATAGACTAAAGCAAAATACACGATCTACTTCTACAACAAATTTTGCGGAAGCTTAATCGAATATGAGCAAGATCAATGAGAACACATATAACTAAGAATGAGAAATCAATCACACATAACACATAAGAAATAACCTAGGGAAAGCCTCAGCCTAAAACTCCAATCTTTGTATTATCGTACAAGTGGAAATATGTTCAAGTTACAAAAAGAATAAGCTCTCAAGCTATCCTACTCTCTCTACAATCAAATAATACAGCTCATAGACTGAATAGGCACTGGATATGTCCTCCTCAAGCCCTCCAAGCCTCATATTTCCTTGTGCATTTTTTCTTGGGGTCCAGTGATGCCACATGTGTGAATTGGCCTCATCACACTCACAAAACCTGAAGAAGTAACTGCACAATCCTCAACGAAATAATTCCTTCTGCATGCAAGAGATATTCACAATGGAATATTCTATCAACTAGTAGTACACTATCCCTCCATCTGATCTCAACTGGGTATTTGTCTGAACTGACATGCATGAGTTATTTATGAGAGAATATTTAGTTATATGAAGTGCAGCAGTTACATGCATGCATGCATTAACTAACTGAACTCACAATTAATTCAAAAAACTGTTTGAATTAATCTAACTGGACTTGACTCAGTTAGTTGAGCCAACTAATTACAACTCAATATTACAACTCATCATTATCTCTTTAACTGAGGGATAAATTCCTTAATTAATGGAGAAACTATTGCATGTCCCCACAGACTTTATGTTTGATTTTCTACAACTAATTAACTCATGGTGAATTAATTAATTATTTTACAAACAAGTGCTAAGATCAAATTCGAATTTTTACTTATCTATTTTAGTTCAGGGATTAACTAAAATAGGAAGGTATCCCGAAATGCTATTTATAGTAGTACTAAATTTATCACTTCTATATTTAGCATTTCTTGTTGCTATTTTCAACACTCCCTCTCAACAAGAAAGTGATTATCAGTAACCCCAATCCTGTCTCTGTGGAACGTGAACTTGCATTTTGGCAATGCCTTAATCAAAATATCTGCATCCTGTTCCTCAGTCGAAACATACAGCAACAACATGATCCTCTTGACCACACAGTCTTGAAGATGGTGATACCAGATATCAATGTGCTTGGACCTATCATGAAAAATTGGATTCTCAGAGAGTTTGATGCAACTCTGATTATCGCAGTATATCATAGTTGGATGCATCCTCTGACCAAACAATCCCACTAGAATCTTCCACATCCAAATGGCCTCACATGAAGCCTGACTAGCAACCATGTATTCAGCCTCTACTGAGCTAAGTGCAACTAACCTCTGTTTCCTGCTGTACCAGGAAACTATAGTTGAACCAAGGTTGAAGATTCCTATAGAAGTGCTCTTCTGGTCTGATGGACTCCCTGCCCAATCCACATCTGTGAAGCCTTGAAGCTTCACTCCCTTTGTCCATTTGTACCACAATCCGAACTGAGATGTGTCTCTGAGGCATCTTAGCACATGCTTCACTGCCTTCCAAAACATCTTGGTAGGTTGAACCATAGCTTGACTTAGCTGGTTCACCGCAAAGCATAAGTCGGGTCATGTGTTCACCAGATACATAAGTGAACCCACTAGCTGCCGATAAATAGTAGTAGCTACTACCTCACCTAAAGTAGCATCTTCCTTCCTCCAGTTCCCATCTAGAGGAGTTTGCATGGGCTTGCACTTCTCCATGTGAAAGTGCCTGAGTATCTCATTGGCATACTTTCCTTGAGACGCAAATACTTCACCATCTTTCCGCCACACCTCCATGCCTAGAAAGTAGTGCATAAGACCCATTTATTTCATTTCGAACTCTCTTGCAAGTTCCTCCTTGCAAGACTATATCAGCTGATTATCACCTGTCAAAATCATATCATCGACATAAAGAACAATGATCAATGGTTTACCTTCTACCATGATGTGGTAAAGGTTCACATTTGCTTCACTCTTGGTGAAGCCCAACCCAATATAATAGTTGTCGATCTTGGTGTACCAAGCACAGGGTGCTTGCTTCAGCCCATACAAAGCCCTCTTGAGTCAGCACACATGTGACTCACGATTGAAGGTCTAAAAACCCTCTGGCTGCTCAATGTACACCTCCTCCTCAATCTTCCCATTGAGAAATGTTGTCTTCACGTCCATCTGGTGGATCTTCCACCCCATTTGAGCTGATACTACCAATATAGATCTAATCAATGAGTACCTTGATACAAGAGCAAAAGTCTCATCGTAGTCAATCCCCTCGACCTGTGAGAAACCCTGGGCAACAAACCTTGCCTTATGTTTCTCAACACTACCATCGGCTGCCTGCTTTACCTTGTAAAGCCATCTGGAACTCACCACTGAATTACCCTAAGGTCTTGGGACAACATCCCACACACTGTTTCGAATGATAGAGTCGTACTCCTCTACCATTGCATCAACCCAGACTGGTTGCTGCACTGCCTCGTTGAATGAAGAAGGTTTGATATCTACACAATCCCCAACCAAGGTGATGTACCCAGTGTACCGCTCGGGCGACCTCCTATGTCTACGCTGAGAAGATGGATGTCCCACATTCTCTCATGCATCTAGCATCAACCTGTCAGCTTCCCTTGAGAGTTTCCGCCCATCTCTGGAAGTCTCAGCATGAGTGGATGTCTCCTCTCCTGGATCCTCTACATGCGGTTGCACCGCAACAATCTAAGGTTCCTCCTCCTTAGGAACTGAAAGTTCCTCCTCTGCATGAAACTTGAGCTCCCTCTCAAGTGATAATCGCATGGCTTTCTACTTGTCAAACTTCATATCCCTGCATACCACTGTCCTCTGACTGGCAGGCGGGTACACTCGATAGTTATGGGGTGTATCCATGTACCCCACAAGTATTCCCAACTCAGCTGTTGGATCCAGCTTCTTCCGAGTATCTTTGGTCACATGATAGTAAACTGATGATCCAAAGATTTGGAAGTGACTCACATCTGGTTGCTTCTCGGAAAAGGCCTCCATAGGTGTCTTCATTCCCAGTATACAGTGTGGGCTTCTATTCTGCAAGTATACTGTTGTATTGCATGCATCAGCCCACAAATGCAGTGGTAGGCTTTGGTCATGCAACATTGCTCGAGTTGCTCCCACAATCAATCTGTTCTTCCTTTCAGCCACCCCATTCTGTTGTGGGTTATGGGGTGCCATCAACTCCCATTTAATTCCTTCTGCAGCGCAGAAGTCTTTAAACTGTTGGGAGACATACTCTCCACCATTGTTGTTACGCAAGGCTTTTATTTTCTTTCCAGATTCTTTCTCTACCAAGGCTTTAAACTCACAAAACCTCAAGAAGGTCTGATCCTTCTTTTTCATTAAGTAGATCCAGCATCTACGAGAAAAATCATAAATAAAAATAACATAGTACCTTTGTTTAGTGGTGGAGGCTGTAGAGAAAGGTCCACAAACATCTGAGTGAACTCGCTTTAGGATTGCTCCAGCTCTACTGTCTCGATTTGGAAAGGAAGATTTCGCGTACTTACCCAAGGTACAACCTTTGCATGTATTTTTCTGCTCAAGTTTTCCCTTAGGTAATTCGGTAGAAATTTTCCACATGACCTTCAGGGCTCCATGATGCAAGTGGCCCAGTCTTCTATGCCATAGCTCACCAATATCTTGTCTCTACACCATCTCAGCTTTGGAACTCAATGTAACACAGTCATTTACCTCCAGCTTGTAGAGATTCTTTACTTGAATCCCAATTCTCTTTGTCTGTCCAGTACTGATATGCCTCAGGAATACCTTTCCTTTACTAAAGACTACATCATAACCTTTATCTTCTAGCATAGGAACAAACACAAGATTCTTCTTTAGACCTGGTACATACTTTACATCAGTCATGGTGAGGGGAGATCCATGCTCCCTCTGAAACATAATCATACCTTCACCTGAAACATGGTACTTTCCGTCATCACCCATCTCAATCCACATTTGGAGATCCTTCTCCTCCAAGGTACTGAAAAGATTCTTGTCACCTGACATGTGGAATGAAGCTCCACTGTCCAAGAACCACACACATCCCATCATGGATGAAACAATGCATGCGATAAGCAAGAAATCCAACTCAAACTGTGAGTCTAGTGCCTCACCATTAGATCCCTTTGAGGAACCCTTCTAGGATTTCTTCTGTGGACAATTTGTAGCATAATGGCCCACTTCATGACAATGAAAGAATTGCACTTTCAATTTGTCAATCTTCTTCCCACCATGGGAAGAACCGGATTTGGGATGGGATGCCTTCCCTTTCCCTTTCCTCGCCTTACTCGCTAAGGCTAGATTTTCCTCATCATCTTGCTTCGATGAGGATCCATCTCTGGTGCTTCTTATTTCCTCCTGCATTAGATCCAACCAAAGTCGTTCCTAATCTGCGATTTTTTCTCTTCCATTAACCAAGTCTTGGTAGCTATGCCAACTCTTAGGAAGACCGAGGAGTGCAAGACTCACCATGTCATCATCAACGATTGTGATCCCTACACTTCCAAGCTCATCCTTGCAGGTGATGAGCTTGTTCATATATGTAGAGATTGTGTTGCCCTTTTCACACTTGATTTTCTGAAGCTTGTCTTTCAGCGCCAACTTCCTATGATCGCTGTTATTATGATACAGATCTTTCAATGTTTTCCACATCGAAAACGGTGTCTCCTTCCCATGGAGACTCGAGAATATCTGGTCTTGAACTCCCTCCAGAAGGATTCTTCTTTCTCTAGCCACACATTTCCTCCATTCTGTCAATTGAGTAGCATCAGTCAGCTTGGGGACTTCTTGATCGATGAAGTCCTTTAGACCGTTATCCTCTAATACTACTTCCATGCGATCCTTCCAGTCTATATAATTCGAGATGCCATCAAGGGCATACTCAAGTCTTAAACCGCTGAATGCCATTGGTGAAATTGAGATGTGATCAGAACTCAATTTCTATATTCAGGAATCTCAAACTTCTCCCTTCTCCCTTCTTGTGTACAATTCTCTCCTTTGATCACCTTTGTTCTGATACCATGTAGAAATTCCCAGTGTAGATCAACAAATTATGCAATAGACTAAAGAAAAATACAAGATCTACTTCTACAACAAACTTTGTGAAAGCTTAATCGAATATGAGCAAGATCAATGAGAACACATATAACTGAGAATGAGAAATCAATCACACATAACACAGGAGAAATAACCTGGGGAAAGCCTCAGCCTAAAACCCAATCTCTGTATTATCATACAAGTGGAAATATGTTCAAGTTACAAAAAGAATCAGCTCTCAAGCTATCCTGCTCTCTCTGCAATCAAAACAATACAACTCACAGACTAAATAGGCACTGTATATGTCCTCCTCAAGCCCTCCAAGCCTCCTATTTCCTTGCGTAGTTTTTCTTGTGGTCCAGTGATGCCACATGTGTGAATTGGCCTCATCACACTCACAAAACCTAAAGAAGTAACTGCGCAATCCTCAAGGAAAGAATTCCTTCTGCATGCAAGAGATATTCGCAATGGAATATTCTAGCAACTGATAATACACTGTCCCTCCATCTGATCTCAACTGGGTCTTTGTCTAAACTGACATGCATGAGTTATTTATGAGAGAATATTTAGTTATCTGAAGTGCAACAGTTACATGCATGCATGCATTAACTAACTGAACTCACAATTAATTCAACAAACTGTTTGAATTAATATAACTGGACTTGACTCAGTTAACTGAGCCAACTAATTACAACTCAATATTACAACTCATCCTTATCTCTTTAACTGAGGGATAAATTCCTCAATTAATGGAGAAACTGTTGCATGTCCCCACATAGACTTCATGTTTGATTTTCTACAACTAATTAACTCATGGTGAATTAATTAATTATTTTACAAACAACTACTAAGATAAAATTTGAATTTTTACTTCTCTATTTTAGTTCATGGACTAACTAAAATAGGAAGGTATCCTGAAATGCTATTTATAGCAGTACTAAATTTAGCACTTCCATATTTAGCATTTCTTGTTGCTATTTTCAACACCCCAATCAATTGTCTATACTCGGATGGATTTTCCAAATCGGGTCCTCCAACTTCTGCACATAACTTCTTGAATTTCATTTCGATTGGTGTAGTCATGGATTTTCATTTTTCCATTCCAAATATTTCCAACAACTTCACAACATATTTTCCTTGTGAAAGGAAAATCTCACCAAGCCTTTGCCACACCTCAAGGCCCAGAAAGTAGTGCATGATTCCAAGGTCCTTAATGTCAAATTTAGAGGCTATCTCTCTCTTACAATCGATCATCAAAGGATCATTACCTGTTAAGAATAGATCTTTGACATAAAAAACCAAAATCAATGAGATATCTTGGACTACCTTGAAGTAGAGATTGGGATCGACATTGCTTCTTGTGAATCCCAATTTCATCAAATAATTGTTTATGTGGGTGTACCAAGCTCTGGGGGCTTGCTTCAAACCATATAATGCCTTCTTCAACTTGCAAACATGTGTTCTTTGATCCTTCACTTCAAATCCCTATGGTTTCTTAGCATACACTTATTCCTATAATATGCCATGAAGGAATGCAATCTTTACATCCATCTGATGAATATTCTATCCTTGACTTGCATCAAGGGATACTATCAAATGGATGGTTGTGTATTGAGCCACACATGAAAATATATGATCGTAGTCTTCTCCCTCTTTATATGAGAATCCTTGAGCCCCAAACCTTGCCTTATATTTTTCAATGCTACCATCAAATCCATGCTTTATCTTGAATAGCCACCTTGAGGTCACCAGGGATTTCCCCTTTGGTTTCGACACAATATCCCATACATCATTCTTCATAATCAATTCATATTCCTTGGCCATAACATCTTTCCAAACTTGTTCTTTTACGACTTCTTAAAATTTGGAAGGTTCATCTTGAATCATAGTGCTCATGGCTGCAACATATCCCTGATACCCACATGGTTTCTCCCTTTCTCTAAATGATATTTAAACATGAACATGTCACTTATCATCCTGTAGAGTGTCACAAAGCCAAAGTGGTTTCTTCCTAGTTGGAGGATCACTTGGAGGAGGATCTAAGGGATGCATAGGCTCCATGGGATCATCAACAATATAGTCTAAAACTTGGGTACAAAAGGACCATCTAGAATAACCCTGTCATCATTCTTCTTCTTGGGAGGATGAGGTGGAAGAAAGTCTCTTTCTTTTCCAAGAGTAACATCTTTGTCAAATGTTACATCCCTACTACTTTTAATCTTCTTTTGACCAGGAATATATATTCTATATGATTTATAATTTTCACAATAACCAACAAACATACCTTTTCTTCCTGAAGCTTCTAACTTGTTCCTTTTGTCCTTCTACACATGAAAATATATGGGGCATCCAAATATATGAAGATAGCTAATGTCGGGCTTGACACCTGTGAACACTTCTTCGGGGTTCCTATTTTCCAAATCTTGATGAGGTACCCTATTTTGAATATATACAACAACATGCATGGCTCCTCCCCAAAGAAATTTGGCACCTTTTGATCATGGAGCATGGCACGGGAAGCTTCTAATATAGACCTATTCTTCCTTTTTTTCTAATCCATTTTGTTCAAGTGTATATGGAACAATTGTTTCCTTCTCTATTCCTTGTCCATTTGACAAGTATTCCCCACGATTTTCGGACCTGAATACTTTGATTTTCTTCCCTATTTGATCTTCGATCAAAGATTTGAATTCCTTGAACATTTCAAGGCTTCATCACTGTGCTTCAAATAGTATATCCATATCTTTCTTAAAAATTCATTAATGGAGATGATGTAGTAGAGATGACCAGCAATAAAATGCACAGGAATCAGAACACATAAATCAAAATGAATGAGATTGAGCATATCATTTGTCTTGTTCTCACTAGAGGGGAATGGTCCCCTTATTTTCTTTCCACTCGCATAACTTGGACATACTCCATTATGATAGGCTTGAACATTGGGAATACTGGAGACTAATTTCTTCAATTTCAGAAGAGCATCATAATGTAGGTGAGCCAATATTCGATGCCACAAATCGCTCAAATTATTGGTATTATGAACCAATTCTAGAAGTGGCCTTCTAGTGACTCTATAAAGTCCTTCAAACATTGATCCTAATGTGAATGCATCTCTCATGGGCGAACCAATAGACCAAATCATAAAATTTCCTTTGATGAAGGTGACCCTCATCCCTTTATCTTCCAATGTAGATAGATATACCAGATTCTTCATTAATTATGAAACATACATAACATCATGCAACAAAACTAATTCCCCGTAATTCAAAGGAAATTTGATGGACCCAAAACCTTTCACGGGATGAGTATAGTTGTCTCCAAGAATAATCTTTAGCTTAGTCTCCCTCTCTACTAGATTAGAGAGGACTTCCTTATATCAAGCGAAATGATGAATGGCCCCACTATCAACCAACCAACTATCCTATGAATCTAAAGGAGAAGAAATAGTAAGGGAAAAATAAGAATGTATTCAGATTTATTTAAAACATTACTTTATACCTCTGAAATATTTACTTCTTTTGAGGAGGATGATCTTCTTCATGGTCGCTTGAAGTATCCCTTTTTCTTCTCTCATATTTTCTGTTGCAGTTATCTATTCGATCATCTTTCCTTCTTTGATTATTGTATTTATTATTGTTTCTTATTGTGTTGTAATGTGGTCTTTTGTTCTTCTCGAGACAATCTCAAGCATAATGGCCCTTCTTGTGACAATTATAGAATCAAATATGAGATGAAGATATATATCATTCCTTCCTTTTTCATTTTGAGAAGGAGGCTTCCTTGATGGACCTCCTTTTCCTTCTTTTTTTTCATGAGTGATATATGTAGCGGGATCTCCCTCTTCATGCTTTTGAATTCTTCCTCTTGATACCATCCTTGATTCTTCTTGAGTAAGCTTTCCAACAATTTCATCATGTGACTGGAGGAAATTACTATCGCTTATCGTAGTAATGAAGGTTTCCCAAATGGGAGGGAGACCTCTAAGAGTCACAATCACGAATTCCTTTTCAAGCACATTTTACCCAACTCTTTGCAATTTAACTCTAAGATGAGATATCCTCATGATATAGGATTATATAGCTTCTCCGTTATTTATCTTGGTGTCTTTGAGTTGATATTTCAAAGTGATGAACTCATTTAAATTGTTGATTTCATACATGTCGACTATCTTATCATACATGTCTTTTGACTTCCTTAAATTCCCAGCATATGCAAGTAAATGATCTTGTAAACCATCAACTATAATTTTCTTTTCTTTGGACTCACCTTTCTTGTACCTGTTTTTGAGGGAAGCGAAAACATTTTTGGGAGGCTCAAGCATTCTTCCTTGAATGTACTCCAACACATTATTGGTGTCAGCTATGATCTCCAACCTGACTTTCCATGCAACAAAGTTTGATGGGTCACCCAACTTTTCATGCTCCTTTAAGGTAGAGGAGGAAATTTTGACTTTGACTAGACAAGTTTCTTCAACTTTCCAAGGAAGATGGCTACATTGTCCTTAATGCTTGTCCCCTTTTCGGCTTGTCCTTGACCTTAGCTCTAATACCATGTTAATTTTTCAAATTGTTCTATGTTGCTTCAATTACTTCAGCTCAATTCAATTATTTATTAAGAATTGCATCCAATTATTAGCAATGTTTCCAATCATAAATAGTAGCTGAAGATAGAACAATACATGCAATGAAAAAAGAGACAATAAAACAACCACAAGAGACACTACATTGGTCAAATACCAGGGAAAAACCACACTAGGGGGAAACCCTTTCAAATATTCTTCTTATTAGATTGTCATAAAATGTTTCAGCAAGGAGTACAATGAGCCCAATACATAATCGTTCAGCAGAGATTTACCCAATACAAATTAGAAACAGACTTCTAGAATCACTATACAATAGAGATAAACATTTCAACCTTCAGACATCTTTGTTCAGCTATAGTCAACTATCAAACCCTAACTTAGAACCTTGGTTTCACTCATCAAGAAATTTTGTGAGTGACTCTGACTTCCTAGTCACTCTCTAAGGCACTATGTGCAAGCGAATTTGACTCCTAGTCATTCCCTGAGGTACTGCAAGTGTACGATTGTAATGTTGAACTGAATCAAACCCTCAGTCGCTCCTCGCAAGATGTTATGAAAGCGACTAGGATTCCCTAGTCATTCCCTAAGAAAATTTGTGTGTTCCACTATGATATAATCTTCCCATATCTTATCTTAGGGCTTGGGTTTCTCCCTTCAAATTGTCCTGTGAGTGACTATGATGCCCTAGTCACTCCCTGATGCATATCGTGTATGTGACTACGGTTGAATGAACCTAAATTTTCCTTAGAGACTCAGTCACACCCTTCTATCTGATATGCAAGTGACTGTGGCTTCTCATTCGCACCTCGAGACACTGTGTGTGCTACTGTAGTCATATCTAACCTGTGGTGAGTATGCGACTAGAAAATAGAAAATCCTAATTCATGCAAGCCTCAAACTAGAAACTTCAAACCCTGAGTGTGCTTCCTTTGACAAACTTGTGTGAGCGAAACAATAGACGAATAAAGAAGAAGATGATTTATGATGATGCCCAAATGAGATTGAGGACTCCCATATTTATATGCTTCCATGAGGGTCCACTTGATGTTGAGGCTGACTTGTCCAATTATACATGTGTATAGGGTCGACCTAATCAAATGTCCATGAGTGGTTTCATACAATTAAAAACCAACTTCTGCTTGTCCAAATTAGGTGATATTTAGGTTAATTTGGTCCACTCGAAAAGAGGAATTCAATGCAATCATCATCTCTATAATCTGAGCTGTCCAAGGTGGAATTTAACCATAGTTTCAAAAATTAACACAAACAACTGTAATAATATTTTAATATTATAACTAACAATAAAATCTAGGTGGTCAGTTCAATAATCAAACGCATTTGTGTAAAATATTTACTCGAATTGTAAAAAAAAAACATCGTTCGGATGTATTTTTTCACAAATCCCTTAATTTTACCATTGTTAGTGCTAGTAAGATTTTTTCGAGCAAAGGTACTTGCAACATAGGTCAATATACATTAGAAAATGAGAAAGAATATCACTGTTCCTTTTATTAATATGTAAATGGCATTGAAAATCTAAATATAGTTATAGTAGACATTTTTGAATCCATACACTTGTTGAATAGGTCTATATGTCATCTTTATTTTTCCATGTTTCTATATGAGTAGTTAGAATAGTATATAGAGAAGCTCACCTCCAATTACCTCCTGCACAAGTGGATTTGAAAATTATTCTAATCTATGTGACTATGTGGGCCAATCCATAATTAATTTTTTAATGATGGATGTTGAACTGTATGCACTGCACTCAATATCTGTTACTATATGTTATTGCATTAGCCAATAACAAATCCAATGAAAACATATAATGTAGGGAAAGTTTTATTATTTTGATTATCAAAATCTTGTAGTTATATGTTTTAATATTTTAAAATTTGAGAAATGTTATATATTTAAATCCGTTGTTTTTAATTGAGTTAATTTCATTGTATGTAGTGCGGAAATGTGGAGGAAACTTTCATCATGCTTCTTCCATAATCTGCACAACGAAAGAGTCTTACTCACCTCCACGTTTTTCATAATGAAAATGTGACACTAATAATTTATATATACATCAAAATCCAATGTAAGATAAAGTACTATTGTATATAGTAACATTGTAAAATAATGATTCAATGGACATTCATTCACACTAAATGAATTACCATTTTAATGTGAAAGGTCAATTGTTTTTAGTGTGTGAAATATAGAATGTGTGGAGAAGGATTATGTGTAGGAGAAAGCAATGCTAAGATTTTACATCTCCAAAAACATTTCCCCAACACATAAATTGATGTTGTGTAACATTTATTCTACACATTTCGATTGTATATGTCTCTCTCTTGGGTTAGGAATTTATATTTCATTTGGTTCTTATGATAAAATCGGATTACTGGTATCACATGATCTTCTTTTTCTTTCTCTTTCTGCACATGTCTTCAAGGCATTAATTTTCACAATATTTTTACACATGTGAAATGTCACATAAACTTAATCAATGTTCTGTGGAATGCATTAACATATATTAAAAATTAATAAAGGCTTACTTGTACGGCTATAAAAATATACATTGTCCCTAAATCTAAATATACTTCTTAAATGTGTATAGACATAATGCAATGGATGTGATAGTGCGAGTAGTACTTAATCAACACGTAATCAAGACATTGTTCAAGTGCTTAATACCATTTAGTATAACACATTGTGTAATGATTAGTAGTTGTAAACAAAGAAACAATGTGCAGAGTACTTGCACTCAACATTAAAAAATTAAATGTAAACTATTTTGGATTTTTTTCGGCTAATTGACACATAATCAATTCATTTTTCACTCTCCATTGAGTATCTGTGAAAGAAAATTGCAACAATGAGAGGTGACACCACATTGAAAACAATGACCTAACCATTAATTCATTTTTTGGTTTATCTAGTTGATCGACTCTATGCACAATATTTCTATGCGGTTGTATTGACAAATTGTATGCCAACTTTCATGATGACAATGAATTCATATTTATTTTAATTCATAAATTTATGCAACTTAGTACACATATATTGACAATATTAAAACAATATAAAATTTTGAACTAAAAGAATGAGATGGTTTTGGAATTTTGAGATTTATTTCCACTACTTCCCGTAAATGCCCACTTTGGTATTTTCAATTCTTATTTATGGAGAGTGTTCTTTGGAACAAAGCTCTCACACTAAATAGTAAAAGTTACTGATTACATATCATATCGAGAATATGAAAATCATATATAATATATGGTTTATAGATTTACTCTGCTACCCTCATGAGGGGGTGGGGGGAGATATAATTTTCATATTAATTGTCCCTACTTCCACCCTGCATTTTCCTTTTTCATAATCGTTTCTACAATCTGTTGCCTCTTTTGGTAGCTATTGAGTCTACAATTTGCTTCCTCTTTTTGTAACTATTGATATGCTAATGCAATTAAGGCAGTGCTTGAATCTTTGTTTTCGCATTGAGTCACTGGCGACAATCTGAAGCTTTTGTTGAGTATATAAGGTTTTCAACTTTTTCTTTAAACCTTGCAAATTATAGGACCTCTCGAGTGCTAGATCATTTATATAAAATATTTTTGAACTTTAAATTGGTACAAATGATTAATTTTGATGTCTCTTCCTCATCCAAGATCGTTGTGCAAAGGTGAAGAGGAAGCATAATGAAAAATTCCTCTATACTCTACACATATGACACACACCTTTAGACACAAAATATGAAGCACAATTAATAAGAGAGGAAATGGATAGGAGAGGAATGAAAAAATTTATTTGCACTAATACGATTAACTAAATTTCTCTTATCCATGGGGAATTCCAGTGGTTGAGAACCTATAGGTAGTATGTGAACTCGACAATGGAAGAGTAGCAATAATATTTGGAGTATTGAATTGAAAAATGTGCCATGTGTTCCAAAAGTCTTTAATTTCAGAAAAATAAACCAACACATTGAACTTAAATGTATTGGCATAAAATATTATTCATGAATGCAAATACTTTTTCGAGAAATCATGAATGTGGAAGATAGATGTCGTTTTAATGATCACAATATTTTCTTTCGTATAGTGTGAGTATTGATATCTGTTATACACACAAACCAAAGTTCTCATTGCATAAAATTTAATAAGTTGTAGTTGCTACAACATCCCTCCAAAATTTTGCTAATGCCTTGATTTTCAAGCCTACCTTCTATTTATAGGAACCTATTTTTAACCACCATCAAGTATTCCTTTTGATTGTGAAGACATATATTTGCATGCAGTTCTTGTGATGACTTGATTATATTGTCTTGATCATGACTAAGCCTTATCGATGATAACTAATAAATTTATAACACAAACTATCTCCTGCCATGATCTTGCACCGATTGTCTATCTTCCCTCTTGGAACTGCACAATGAACTTTCTTTGGAAACTATGTTATGCCTTGAGGATCAAAACTATGCAAATGAGCACAAAAACTGCAATAAGATCTCTCTCCCAGTCAAAAACTGCGTAATCCACTAAGACACTGAATTGCATGATCACTTGTTGCTAGGAATTGCGCAGACCTTTCTCCTAGTGTGTATGTGCAGTTTCCTAAAAAAAGCTAAATTTTCATTCCTAGAAAATAGGGAATGCATAATTAATTTCGACAAGTGGCACAAAGTTGTGTTTTTTTTTTTATCTTAAGACAAGCGTAACTTTTTCCTTGATTTTAGGCATGCATGTCATAAACCCTAACCTGACCTATATATATATATATATATATATATATATATATATATATATATATATATATATATATATATATATATATATATATATATATATATATATATATATATATATATATATATATATATATATATATATATATATATATATATATATATATATATATATATATATAATCTCTTAGAGATCATTCACACATTTGACATTGCATTTCTAGCCTTACCAACAAGATCAAGGAGCTTTTGACTTAGTTTCCAATGCTTTTCTGGGTAAATTTTTGCACGTGTCACTTTTTGTCTCTTTTTTGTTTCTTTTGTTTCTTTTGCTTTTATGTGTTATTTTTCCCATTTATTTTCATGGTAACTAGTGTTTTTTATTTTATTAGCCATTATAAGTGTTGTTTCGTCCCACCATTCAATTTTTACAAGTGTCGCATCGACTTCTTGCTTTTGCCTACCAATATCTATCGCTGCTGGGTCATTTTGTGCATGCATGTTTTCACTTTTGCATGATAATTTATGGCACATGTTATTCACTGATCTAATTTACCTAGGTTGATCTATACGTATTCCTACCCTGACACTTAGATATGAAGTTTTTCTTTCTACTTCCCAGGTAGATCTACACAAACTTGAGCAATTGTTTCCCCTTCCAACTGTGCAATTCACAAGTTCAAGGCTCAAGCTTCATCCTTGGCCTCTAAGACTCTACAATGCACATTCACTAGCTTGCCAAACTATGAATTGCACAGTGCCAGGCCTCAAGCCTTGGTCTTGGCCACTGAGATTGCACAATGCACAGTCTCTTCCCGTAGTCTTCCCAGCTAAGATTGCGCATTGTGCAGTCTTAAGCCTCAAGCTCCTCCCTTTCATGTTGAGACTATACAATGCACAATTCGTGAGCCCAATCTACTTCCTTAAGCCTAGAAACTGTGCAATCCTGCTCTCTAGTGAGTGATTTGTTTCTTTGATCTTAAAGGATAAACTGGTCTTCTTTATCTAATTTGTCTTTGTTGCTTGAGCCTCATCTCGCTTTTATCAGTTATCATGATCATGCCTCCAAAGAGATCAACCTCAAAAGACACCACAAAAAGAAAAACTAGTGAAGCAGTTGAGTGTACCCTAGCCACCATGCGTATTTTATCAGACACTCAACTCTTCATTGAAAAATATTCAGATATTGCATGGAATACGGTTAAAGATGAATTCATAGCCACTGATTTCAAAACAAATTTGGAGGACAAACATGTATATATAAATGTCCAAATATCAAGCTTTCATAGAGCTCCATGCAGGTATCCAATCTTCGTTTGTGCATATATCATCAAGTGGATCCTGCTGCACATAGATACAAAGAGCATGGCCCTCAACACTGTCAATGGACAATGGATTTCTTCATATTGATCCCATGATATTCATCTCATGTATCATTTTCCCAAGCTAAAAGCATACATGGATTCTCATTTTTATGCAGTCACTAGTTATTTGAGCACTAAGGATGTCATCAAATCTTGGGTGAAAGAGCCATCCAAGTTCCACCAGACACCCAACAACACATACAATACTAAATATCTTAGTAAATTGTTATAGTACCTAATTGTATTATGCTATCAGATCTATGGTTAGTAGACAATTGAAACTTTTCCTCAAGGTTGGGTGTATCTTTTGAATTATATTTACAATGAAGGAAAGATATTCAACTAGTGAGATTTGTTGGCTCAATAGATTTGATCGATGTGACTAATGAAAATAATCCTCCCAAGGGAAAAAGCCATATTTTATATGTCTGCATACCAGTTAGACGGGACATGTGCTCATAATTCTTTCCCTAGCATGAGTTGGACTTGGACACCAAAAGAGCATGTTGTTCATATTTATTGCAAGTTGCTTTCAAAGTGCAGTTATAGAGGATTCATGGAGAATTTGGCTTATCACTTCCTCATAGTATTGTACTAGATGATCTTTAAGGAAGATCAACCTTGCATGTACTGGGAGGTTATGGATGTAGTAGCAAAAATTGCTGATTAGTTTACCTCACTTGATGGAACTTACCTCAAGGTGTTTGGTTGTTAGAAGTCATCACATATTTTACTGATATATGCCATTGATAAATTGGTCATGCAGGAGATTGCATACCATGTTTCCACAGGCTTAGCAATAGTCTTGCAAAGGAAGAAGAAACTACATTGGCCCACTCTTCCTATACATGTGGGATCTTATGAAATTAAGAATATGAAGGTTGAAAAAAGTAAATGTAATGAATTGGAAATATTCAAGTTTGATCTTATGGAGTAGCACTCATATGATCTTGAAATTGTTTACAAGCAACACTTTTCTAAGATACATTTCAAATGGCTAAGCAGGATCTATTTTAGACTCGATGAGGAAAATATTAAAAACTATTATAATGCCTCAGGGCCCCACACACCATCTAGCCATGCAGGTCCATTGCATGTTACTCTAGAACATGAAGATACTTTGGATGTAAGGCCATAAGAGAAACACAACCGAGTGAGCATAAAATATAAAAGGAAGGTTTCACATAGTCCAACAGAGGAGAAAAGTTGCAAATACAAAGTAGATCTAGCTATCTTGAAATCATCTATGGCAGTAGAGAGAAAGAGGAAATAGAAGAGGCAAGAGGAAGAGAATAAAAAGAAGGAAAAATAGGAGAACAAGAGGAAAGGAAGATGGAAGAAGAAGAAATGATGAAGAAAGAAGAAGAGGAAACAATGTTGAAAAAAGTTAAAGAAGAAGATCTTAATTGGATACTAGAAGAAGAAAGGAAGCAACAAAAGGATAAAAAACTTTACCAGGAGATTGAAGACTTGATAATGATTCAAGACATGGAGGTAGAGCTAGAGAAATAGAACAAGGTGTTGGGACTCACAATTGACCTATTTTTGACCCTATCTTTTGCCGTATTATTATCCTTTTGCAGTCATAAGTTGAAAGCTTTTATTTTATAATGACATATTGACCCCAAGGTATGAAGTAACCTTCTGCATATCTATGTTTAATTGTTTATTTCATATTCGTGAATATATTTATACTTATCCCTGGAAACGCTGACTAAATTGTCAAATAATTGCCTTAAGTTTGCAGGAGTTATAATGTATAGTTGCTGTAACACCAAAAACAGCAACTACGTAGTTGCTGTAACACCAGAAACAACAACTACGCAGTTGCTGCAACACCAGAAGCAGAAACTCCGTAGTTGCTACAGTCATCAACAACAATTACCTAAAGCAAGCTATTTTGTAACAGCCACGAACAACAGATGGCAACTATTTAAAGAACCTTGACGTGGCATAATCAAGCGGAAGTCTAAAGAAAGAAGAACACAGTCAGCATGGCCCAAATCAGGAACAACATGGGGAAATGGCAAAGGAATATGAAGATCCTGAGAAGACGGTTGAAGTCAGTTACCCGCTGTGTAACAGCCAAAGCTCAAGAAAGAATGTATTATCATACTGTTGTAACAGCACTCTGAATTGCTTATTTTTGACAAGATGGGTTAACTGAATAGGCTGTAATACTTTATTGTAATAGATGTCTCCTCTATAAAGAGGAGACATCTACATGAAAAAGGGATTAGTCAGTGTCGATGGTCGGTTTGTAAGAAGAGATTCTGAGAACATCAGCAAGTCTGAACTCTATTGTATTTAATCTTTTTGGCAGATGAATATAAAACTGTTTTGAGCACTTAATCCCGCCTTCGTTTTCCTGGGGAATCTTGTGAGAGGGACTGGGCCCACCTTCCTCACAAGATTCACCCATTTACTTTCTTGTCAAGTGTGTAAGTGTGCAATAGTTTCTTTCTGGTACTCTGCTTGGATTTGATAGCATTACCTCTGGTATTCTTTGTTTTGCTAGTACTCTGTTTCATTAATCACTTGAGTTTGTTTCTCACCGGTGAATGAAAGTGCAGTGTGCATTAGTAAATCTGATTACAGGGGCAGGTGCTGAACGTCCCCATCTGGAGGATAGGGTCCTGATCCTCTGCCAATAGAGCATCCATCATTTCGCTTTCCAGATTCGTAGTTTTAATTAATTGCTTTTATTTTAACAAGTACTGTAATGACATAGCGTAAGAATTACGTATACTACAGCTTTTCGATGCTTTTAGACTTTGAGTACATACAGTACGCAATAGCCTTTGAAATAAAAAGACTTTCCCTGGTTGACAATTAATGTGGTACTTGAATGTTTAATTCATAAACAATTCAACTAGCCAACATTTTGGCGCCGTTGCCGGGGAAGGCAACTAAAGAATTCTAAAAGCATTAATGGTTTCTTTGTGAAAATAACAGGTGTATGAGAGGACGCAAGAAACCTAATTTTACAGGCGGCAAAGGAGGAAGGAAGACTTACATCGACGAAATCATCTCTAAGGCCGAAGCATCACAGAGGACGAGTTCCTGGAGACCCCAGATCCAATACTCCTCACAAACAGACCAACAAACGGAGGAAGTAATAGGACCTGAAAGGAAGCTGGAAGCACCAGAATACACTGAGGAACCGGTAGAGGAGCCTGAAGAAACAGAAGACACAGAAGATAAAGCGAGTGATTCAGGGAAAAGACCAATGGAGGATAACAGAACAGAAGGGAGAGGGGAAAACTCGCTCTCTACCCTGGAATTCCCTATTGGGGAACTCCCGAGAGGAACAACCCCCATGAAAAATATTCCACTCTCGGCATTACCCAATTTTCATGGGTTATCCTCCGAAGACCCGAACGAATTCCTCTTTGAATTCGACATACTGTGTAGAAGCTATGATTACATAAGTCCTATTCAGAAGCTGAAATTGTTTCCAGCAACACTAAAAGGGAACGCATTGAGGTGGTTTATGAGCTTAGGAGCTCAGGCAATCACCACCTGGGACCAGATGAAAGAGGGATTTCTGGCTAAGTATCAAGACTACTGCAGGACAAGAGAAAGAAAGGAAGAATTGTTTAAAATGGTCCAGAAAGAGGACGAGAATTTGGAAGATTTCGTGGAAAGATTATAGTATAATCTGCAGCGGTCTGATCATCCTAATATGAGCAAAGACATTCTGAAGACCATACTGCTGAAAGGGGTAAGAGATGATTGCCTGGACATGCTGAACATGCTTGGAAAAGGGGACATTTCTAAAGAACCCTTTGATGAAATTATTAGGCTCTGTATGCGGTGTTCAAGGGGAGCGGCAGGCAGATAAAAAAGCAGAGATAATGTGTATTCAAGGGTTCAGAAGTCAGCCAGTGGAGGAGCAACAAGAGCTGAGATAGGTAACTTATTAGAAGAATTTAAGATTGAAATGCTAAGTTCTTTTGCTTCACAAATTGATGCTCTGCAGGTCAAGAAGAAACAGGCAGAAGCAGAAGCTGCTCTGGCAATTTTCTGTTCAAAATGCAGAGAAAAACATCCACTTAGAGAATGCCCACTGGATAGGATGCCTATATGCACAATCTGCGAGAAGGATCATGAAACACAACAATGCCCCTCTCTGCCTGGAATCAAAGCAGCATTGCAGACAACTGAAGAAGAAGTTGAAGCAGTGTACCTAATGACACAGAGGAGGCAATGGCCGCAAAGACAAGGTACGAGCTCTAATACAACATTCAATCGTTGGAATAATAATTCTCCTTTTTACCCACCCATGAATCAAATGCAATACCCACCCTTCAACACAATGAACTTTCCACTTATGCAGCAACCAAATATCCCTTTTCCTGACCCTACTATGTGGAATCCTTGGGCCCCCCAACAACCATACTTTAATCAATGGAACCCAAACTGGGCAGCCCAACAGATACCCTTTCCTCAACAACAACAATCTCTTTCCTTACCATCTAACAATCCTCTGAATAATCAGGCAATGAGACCACAGCTGCCTGTACAACCTAACCCCAATCCAAATAATAATAAGGCCTTGCAAGTTATTGACATTCAAAATCAGCCTATTTCTCCCCTGCAATGTAATGATATCCACCTTCGCTCAGGGAGAATAGTTGAACCTATTATAGATGATATCACGGACTCTGACAAAGAAGAGACTAGAAAAGAGAAACCAGCTAACCATAGTGCTGAAACAGTAGAATCAGCACCTAACAATAATGACCAAACGGTAGATCCACCATTCCCTGAAAGGCTGACTCTCACTAAAGCACCTGAACAACCTACCTTCAATCTTTTAGGAGAGTTACAGAACTTGTATGTCAAAATCCCATTATTGCAAGCACTAAGGGATGTTCCTATATACGCTAGAACTATTAGAGACATCTGTGTAAAGAAACCTGGAAGGAAGGCTAAAGACCCCCTCACAGTTCATGTGATGGGGGAATTAACTGCCTTAATGACTGAAAAAGATTATCCTGTCAAGTATGGTGACCCTGGTCACCCTACAATAACAGTCCAGGTCGGAAAAACCTTTATCTCTAAAGTCTTAGTAGACTTAGGAGCTGCAATAAATATCATGACTCTCGAAACAGCTCAATTGCTCCAGCTAAAAAACTTTATCAGGGAAACTCCTACTATCTTAGAATTAGCTGACCGTTCTACGATCAAACCTGAAGGGGTCATTGAAGACCTTATAATCTCTGTAGAATCCTGGAACTACCCGGTTGACTTTGTGGTCTTACAAACTAAAACAAAGTTGGGGGGTCATCCGTTGATTCTAGGGAGACCTTGGTTGGCTACAGCAGATGCTTTCATCAGCTGTAGATCTGGATCAATGACCATCTCCAATGGACAAGAGACTAAACAGCTGACCCTCTATCCTCATGCCACTCCCATGATTAATAGTGACAATTCCATATGGGTAGACTATGAGGATGAGGAAACCCAACCGATATTAACTATTGGGCAAGCTTTGACTTTTAAAGACTCCACCGAAGATGAACTAATTAGCAGTTTTATTTCTGAACCCTCTTCGGTTAATCCAGAAACATTTAATCACTTCTCTGCAATCCTAGAACCTGAATCCCAGCAGAATATGAAAGATGAAAACTTATGCCAGACAGCATTAGGCAACTCTTCCAAGAGCACAACAGTTGAAATCGAACCTGGTAAAACGCTGAATATAAATCCTGATTTGACTGATGATGAAAAACAGAAATTAATAAAGTTACTCCAAGAAAACAAAGAGGCATTCGCATGGGACTACACAGACATGAAAGGAATCTCCCCTGAATTATGTACTCATCGTATATACATTAAGGAGGGATCCCGGCCAGTCTGTCAACCCCAGCGAAGAATGAACCCTAACCTCAGAGAAATTGTGAAGGAGGAACTCCAAAAACTTTTAAATGCAGGATTCATATATCCAATATCTGACAGTGAGTGGGTTTCTCCACTCGTAATTGTACCAAAGAAGAATGGGAAATGGCGAGTATGTGTAGACTATAGATCATTAAATAAAGCAACCCAGAAAGATCATTTCCCTTTACCTTTTATTGATCAAGTATTGGATAATTTAGCAGGTAAGAAATTCTTCTCATTCTTGGATGGGTTTAGTGGATACAACCAAATCAGGATTGCACCCCAGGATCAGGACAAAACCACATTTACCAGCCCATGGGGAACCTTTTCTTATAGAGTACTTCCATTTGGGTTGTGTAATGCTCCAGCGACATTTTAGAGAGCGGTGATAGGAATCTTTTCTGATATGTTAAACGATTCATTAGAAATATTCATGGACGACTTTACTCCTTATGGAGTGACCTTTGAAGATGCCCTGCAAAACCTTGAAAAAGTACTTAAGTGGTGCATAGAAGCACACCTCACTTTAAGCACTGAAAAGTGCCACATGATGATGAATCAGGGCATTGTATTAGGTCATTTCATTTCATTTTTAGGAATCCAAGTCGACCCAGCTAAGATTCAGGTGATTCAGAACCTTCCTATCCCCAAAACACAAATGGAGGTGAGAAGTTTTTTAGGACATGCCGGATATTACAGAAGATTTATTAAGGATTTTTCTAAAATAGCTTCTCCTTTGTTTATGTTATTAATGAAAAATGCTGAATTCAAGTGGATTGATGACTGTGAGAATGCATTCAATAAACTTAAGCATCAGTTGTCCACAGCTCCTATTTTGAGAGGACCTGATTGGGCATTACCCTTTCACATTTCCTCTGATGCCTCAGATACGGAAATTGGAGCTGTCTTGGGTCAGGAAGAAAACAATCTCCCCTATGCTATCTATTTCATTAGCAAAAACATGACACCAGCTGAGTTAAATTATACAGTAACTGAGAAAGAATTTTTAGCAGTTATTTATGCTATTAATAAATTTCGGCATTATATTATTGGCTATACTACCTTTGTGCATACTGACCACTCAGCCATCAAGTATTTAATGAATAAATCAATTACAAATGATCGAGTCACTAGGTGGTTATTACTATTACAGTAATTTGATATCACAATTGTAGATAGGCCAGGAAAAGAAAATGTAGTTGCTGATTTTCTTTCTCGTTTAAAAACCGATGAAAATGTTCCAGTAGATGATTCTTTTCCTGATGAGTATCTATTTGCAGTATCTGCTCACTCACCTTGGTATGCAGACATTGCCAATTACCTAGTTGCAGGAAAATTACCATCACACCTATCACACAGGGAAAGAAGGAAGATCATCCAGCAAAGCGCTAGGTACAGCTGGATAAGCGGGTGTCTGTTCCACACAGGAATAGATCAAGAAATCAAGAGATGCGTTGGGGAAGATGAGATTTATGACATATTGAAAGCTTGTCACGATGGTCCTTGTGGAGGACATTTTGCAGATAAAAGAACAGCTCACAAGGTACTTAGAATGGGTTATTACTGTCCATCACTTTTTAAAGATGCTAGAAAATATGTGAAGGCTTGTGACAGCTGTCAAAGAATGGGCCAGCCCAACCATAGGGATGAAATGCCACTCAACCCTCAGGTAACTCTCGAACCCTTTGAGAAATGGGCATTAGATTTTGTAGGTCCCATTAATCCTCCATCCAATCAAAGAGTTTACATTCTAGTATGCACAGATTACATGACTAAATGGGTAGAGGCCAAAGCACTCATTAAAGATAATGAAGAAGCAGTACTAACATTCTTATTTGAAGAAATCTTTGTTAGATTTGGACTGCCCAGAGAATTAGTCACTGATGGAGGACCTCCTTTCAATTCTCACGGTTTCAAAGATATGCTTCAGAAATATCATATCAAGCATAAGATGACCACACCTTACCACCCCCAAGCAAATGGGCAGGTGGAAAGCACAAATAAGGTCATAGAAGCTATCTTAACAAAAACAATAAAGGAGAATAGAAGGGACTGGTTTCAGCGCTTGCCCGAGGCTCTTTGGGCCTACAGAACCACTTGGAGAAACACAACAGGATTTTCACCCTATGAATTGGTTTTTGGAAAGAATGCTATTTTTCCTGTAGAATTTGAAATTAAAACCTTAAGAACTGCCTTAGCTGTTAACCTTGATTTAACTGATGCACAGACAGCCAGGTTGCAGCAGTTGCAGGAACTGGACGAGAAAAGACTGGATGCCGTCCACCAAACAACTATGATACAACAACAAAGGAGCAGATGGCATGACAGAACCATTAAGCAAAAGCAGTTCCAGAAAGGTAACTGGGCTCTACTTTATGATTCACGTTTTGAGAACTTTCAAGGGAAGCTGAGAACAAGATGGCTAGGACCGTATGAAGTGGATACTGTTTTCCCAAATGGAACGGTTAGACTATTAACAATTGATGGAAGCAGAACACCACTGTTAGTGAATGGCTACCGACTTCGGTTATATCAGCGGCCGGTTTCCAAAGAGGACTTTAAAGCCACTTGCATGGCAATAAAACAATATTCTTTTCCAGGGGAACTTGCTGTCCCTCAAAGCACTTGAATTTCTATTATTTATGTAATTTTTAGGATTAGACATTTTTTTTTTAGAAACTAATAAATCCTGCCAAGGATTGCAATATTATATTTCGAGATCTTGCAGATGTAGCATGGGGAAGTAGCTGAGAACAAAGGTTTCAAAAGGAATTACTGGGTGGACTCCGAATTCCTGTTGCTGCAACACCATTTCCTGTTGCTGCAACACCATTTCCCGTTGCTGCAACACCATTTCCTGTTGCTGCAACACCATTTCCTGTTGCTGCAACACCATTTCCTGTTGCTGCAACACCATTTCCCGTTGCTGCAACACCATTTCCTGTTGCTGCAACACCATTTCCTGTTGCTGCAACACCATTTCCTGTTGCTGCAACACCATTCCCCGTTGCTGCAACACCATTTCCCGTTGTCCCAACATTATTCCTGTTGCTGTAACACTAGTTCCATTACTCCAGCACATTCCCCGTTTTCACAAACGTTTTCCCCTAATCCCTGTTGCCCCAACGACAATTCTCTGTTGCTGCAACACCAATCCCGGTGCCACGATATTGCTTCCTGATCACGAAATATCCTTTCCGCACGAAATATACCACCTTTCGTGATGATTACAGTACCTCACTGTCACTTCCCGTCATTATCATTATAAATCACCCATATTCCCGTGCTTTCAGATCCGCGGTAATGATTATAATTTGACAGCAGACGAGATAAGGCTTTTTGACGCAGCGATAAAAAAGGTAAAGGACGAAGGTATGCACGTTTATGAATAAGCATTAAATAATAGATAAGCGGAAAAAGGTTGATAGGTCCATCAAATGATTGCATTCCCAATCATATCATTTACACGTAGGAGGGGGGGATTACCAAAGCAATTCCCATAATGGTAAACCACGTCAACCACCGCCACCCTTAATTCTCCCGGTTGTATGTAAAAACTACAGCATGTTACCATTTGTGATGTATACTCTGAGTTGAAATCGGTAGCTCGGCTCTGAATTCTGAAGATTTACCGAGACAACAGCCATGGGAGGAACCCTCATTACTCATGAACCAGGCACGACAGCAGTGCTGGAACTCTTTCCGGAAATTTACCAAATTTTCTTGCAAGCTGGATGGATAGAATATTTCAGGAGACTTCCGGACTTTGACGAGCATCAAGTCCTGGAATTCACATGCAATTTGACAGAAGGATTCTCTGTCGTCCAAGGAATTCAAGTTCTGGTTACGGAAGAATTCATAGCTGAAGTCACCGGACTCCTAGCCACTGGTACACAGTGGTTCAGCAGGAAGCACCTGATTCTGAACGCGCAGCAAGACTTTCTCCGTCCGGGCGAGGAAGTAGAAACCAAGGGCAGAGGTGTAGCATTGCGGTCGTTACCTCAACCATGGCCAAAAGTCGCTGAATTCGTCAAGCAATATCTGACATGCGAAGGTCGTTACCAGGTAATCTACCAGCACGACTTCGTCCTGTTAAATCATTTAAGAAATGGTCAATTATTGAACATGCCATATTATTTGCTGGGTTGTCTTAAAAATATGGCACGATATGCTATGAAAGCGAAGCATCCAGTTCTCTCCCTAAAACACCATCGCCTAATCCAATTGCTGATTAACAGAGCTCTTGCTCTAAACATCCCTCCACCCCCCATTAATCCCCATCCGGAGGAAAGAATTCCACAGCCTGTGCAGGGAAGTCCTCATCAAGAAGAGGAAACTTCTCGTCAAGCTGAGGACACACCTCAGCGAGACCAGGAGCCTCCTCAACAAACGGACGACATCCCTGAACAAACCCCTTTGGAAAACCCTCAGCAAACAGAGCATATTCCCGAACAACCCCAGCAAACACCTCTGCATGTTACAGAGAATGAACAAGCAGCAGTGGAATTAACCATGTCTCCCAAAAGAACCAATTCTCCCGCCCCCATACTCAGTATTTCTACTGATGATTCCGACGATAATATCCCAATTACGCAGCTTAAACGAAAAATGCAGCAGGCAAAGAAAACCCCAGTAAAAAGAAGAAGAACGAGGGTTTCAACCAAAGCACCTACCACCCCGACTACTGTTCCGACCTCAAGAGCCAGCAGGAAGAGAAAAACACCTCAATTCCCTGCCTCTCTACCAAAACGAAAATCGGCAGTAGTTGGATCCCCTAATTCCTCCAGCTCACCACCCATCGCTTTAAAACCCCGCACTCCAGCCACTCCTCGAAACCCCTCTCCCTCACCCACAAAGGCTGAGATGCAGAGCGTTCATAGCTTCGTGGCATCATATCTTAAGACAGCTGATACACAAGAACCAGCTGCCGACACCCAGAATGATAGTGAGCAAGTGGCTGCAACACAAGAACCAGCCACTGCCCCAGGTGACACACAAGAACCACCTGTGGGAAATATTGATCAAATTGACGTAGCAGAACCTCTGCCCCCACTGGAATCTACTATCTCACAGGATCAGCCTACTATACCCGCCCTGCAAGAAGAAATTGAGTTTCTGAAATCTCAGATTCAGGATTACCAGGAAGAGATAATAAGGGTCAGGGAAGCATATCAGAAAGAATTCAGCCTGCATGTTTTAGCAAGAGTAGCGTCGGCAGCAGAGAAAAGCAAAGATATCGAATATATGTGCACAAGTTGTGGTGAGATATATGCTCAGGCAGGATATAAGGTAGTACAAGAACCAATAAAGGAAGCCCCCGATGCTGAAAATGAAACAAAGGAGTCTGCTGATGCTGAAGTAGAAATCCCACAATTCTCTGCTGAGACAGAAAGACCTGTTGCTACACAAGAACCAACAGGATCTTTAGAGGAAGTGCAGACAGAGAGACCTGTTGTTACACAAGAACCAACAGGATCTTCAGAAGAAGTGCAGTCAGAGAGACCTGTTGCTACACAAGAACCAACAGGTCATCCAGAGAACATGCAAGACCAAGACCAGGAACTTACTGACACACAAGAACCAGTAAGTTCACCTGAAGTTGCACAAGATCAAGAACTTACTGACACACAAGAACCAGTAAGTTCCTCAGAGGCTGCACAGGAACAAACAGAGGAGCTTCCCGACGCTATGCAGGAAGAAAAGAAAGAAGAAAACAAGGACTTACCCCGGCCTACCCAATCTGATATGCAAGAAGAAGCTACACAAGAACCAGGAAATGAAGAAAGAAACACTGAAAGTGTTACGGAACAAGAAAAAGATATAGAAGAAGATGAGGATAAAGGTACAAATTCACCTCGGCATACCCAGAGCATTATAGAGGAGGAAGAAAAAGACACAGATTCATCACGGCCTGCCCAGACTACTATGGAAGAAGAGCAAATAGTTTCAGAAGGGAATAAAGAAGAATTGAATTCGCCTAGCAAGAAGCAAGAAGCAGATGAAGAAAAAGAGACAAATTCACCCTGGTCCACCAAAATCAATTTGGAGCAAAATGGATTAGTCCAACAGGAGGAAGAAACTCTGATTAGAGATGAGGAGAGAGATGTTGGATCATCCCAGCCCACTTCAACAGAGCAGATGATCCTGATTGATGCCTGTATGCAAACAGAGCTTCCCACTGTTAGTGATGCATGTATAGAAACAGAAAGCTTTCAGGAATTGAAACGTAGATGGTGGAGAGAATATCAGCAGTCTCAAGGCAAAGCATTCGAACAACAGAAAGGGACCTGGTTTGATCATGCTTATAAGAACTGGGAAGCACTGGAACAGTGTAGGGCCCAGTATAAAGAAATTAAGGAACTGAAACACAGAATGTCCCAGATGTTTGAGTTATGTCAAAGGATGCTCGCCACAAGGAAACCCTCTTTTAACTATGCTACATTTTTAAGGGAAAGACTTGCATTCATTCAGCTGAAGGCTATCAAAGAGGGGAGGCCTCATCAAGTGGTCACAGCAGATCAGTTTATGAAGACCTTTGCAGAGGCACCCAAAAGCGACCAAAACCTGCTATGTGAATTGTACCTCCATAATGAGGCCGTGTCTGAAGAAACAAACATGAATATGATACCCGTAGTAGGTGACATACAATTGAGAGCCTTCGTCTCCTTTTTGGCTAATCAGCTTACCTGGCAAAATGCCTATGTCTCAGGCCTCCAAAACAAACAGAATTGTCTTTTGTGGATTCGATCTGAACCACAGAACGCTGCCACTTTCATTTCACAACACTTAAAAATGATAAGCAATGCTGATATGAAGGATCATGTTATGAGACTGCAAACAGAGGTCCTAACAGACTGTCAGCAGTATGTAAAGACCAAAGCATCCTTGGTTGTTAAAGCAAATAAACTATTTTGGGATAACTGCCCTGCAGAAAGGAAGGAATATCACCCGTATAACCCATCAAATCTGCAAGTAGCATTATCAAGGGTACCTCGGTATGTTGAATGCGTGCAGCGTTGTGCCGAAAATTGGATGGGTTACAAATTTAAGTTCCCACTTTTATGGTTGTCGGGTGATCAGTATAAGGGCCAGTTTGGACTTTCTAACAGAGAAGAGGCAGCAGCATGGAAACATATACGAACTGTTTGTGGTTTCAGAGACAAGTTTGATGTTACTCCCTACAGCTATTGTCTTAGTAATCTGCATTGTTCATCCCAGTTCTCTGACTCAGACTCAGAGTAGCCATTGCATGGGGACATGCAATCTCTTCAGTTGGGGGGGATGTTGGGACTCACAATTGACCTATTTTTGACCCTATCTTTTGCCGTATTATTATCCTTTTGCAGTCATAAGTTGAAAGCTTTTATTTTACAATGACATATTGACCCCAAGGTATGAAGTAACCTTCCGCATATCTATGTTTAATTGTTTATTTCATATTCGTGAATATCTTTATACTTATCCCTGGAAACGCTGACTAAATTGTCAAACAATTGCCTTAAGTTTGCAGGAGTTATAATGTATAGTTGATGTAACACCAAAAACAGCAACTACGCAGTTGCTGTAACACCAGAAACAGCAACTACGCAGTTGCTGCAACACCAGAAGCAGCAACTCCGTAGTTGCTACAGTCAGCAACAACAATTACCTAAAGCAAGCTATTTTGTAACAGCCACGAACAACAGATGGAAACTATTTAAAGAACCTTGACGTGGCATAATCAAGCAGAAGTCTAAAGAAAGAAGAACATAGTCAGCATGGCCCAAATCAGGAACAGCATGGGGAAATGGCAAAGGAATATGAAGATCCCGAGAAGACGGTCGAAGTCAGTTACCCGCTGTGTAACAGCCAAAGCTCAAGAAAGAATGTATTATCATACTGTTGTAACAGCACTCTGAATTGCTTATTTTTGACAAGATGGGTTAACTGAATAGGCTGTAATACTTTATTGTAATAGATGTCTCCTCTATAAAGAGGAGACATCTACATGAAAAAGGGATTAGTCAGTGTCGATGGTCGGTTTGTAAGAAGAGATTCTGAGAACATCAGCAAGTCTGAACTCTATTGTATTTAATCTTTTTGGCAGATGAATATAAAACTGTTTTGAGCACTTAATCCCGTCTTCGTTTTCCTGGGGAATCTTGTGAGAGGGACTGGGCCCACCTTCCTCACAAGATTCACCCATTTACTTTCTTGTCAAGTGTGTAAGTGTGCAATAGTTTCTTTCTGGTACTCTGCGTGGATTTGATAGCATTACCTCTGGTATTCTTTGTTTTGCTAGTACTCTGTTTCATTAATCACTTGAGTTTGTTTCTCACCGGTGAATGAGAGTGCAGTGTGCATTAGTAAATCTGATTACAGGGGCAGGTGCTGAACGTCCCCATCTGGAGGATAGGGTCCTGATCCTCTGCCAACAGAGCATCCATCATTTCGCTTTCCAGATTCGTAGTTTTAATTAATTGCTTTTATTTTAACAAGTACTGTAATGACATAGCGTAAGAATTACGTATACTACAGCTTTTCGATGCTTTTAGACTTTGAGTACATACAGTACGCAGTAGCCTTTGAAATAAAAAGACTTTCCCTGGTTGACAATTAATGTGGTACTTGAATGTTTAATTCATAAACAATTCAACTAGCCAACACAAGGATGTTGATCTCAAACAAGAGGAAAGGAATATGGAAGAAGAAGAAATGAAGAAGAAAGAAGAAGAGGAAACTATGTTGAAACAAGCTAAAGAAGAAGAGCTTAATTGGATACTAGAAGAAGAAAGAAAACAACAGAAGGATAAAAAACTTTACCAAGAGATTGAAGACTTGATAATGATTCAAGACATGGAGGTAGAGCTAGAGAAATAGAATTAGGATGCTGATCTCATGCCTTGTATAGAACATATCATCACTCACTTTCCCCTTCCTCCTACAGAAGGGAAAGCTCCAGATGCTGAAGAGGAAATTGATCCTCCTAATTAAGGTCTGGGTAAGGATATTTTCTGTTTAACTTTCGATGAGATCCAGAAGAAAATTGTGCAAGCAAGAAAGAATCACTTTCTGGATGACCTCACACATCCTTCTTTTATCAAGGAGAAGGTGATTGTAATGGACACCAGAAATAAATCTGAATTTATTTCCGCAGTCGACTTGACCTTTGTGGGAGCTTTTAAGTCAAACACAAAATATTTGATGGCTGAGAATAGACAAATGGCAAAGAATTTAGAAGTTGAAAGGAAACAAATTAAATAAATTCAAGCAGTGGTTCAGAATGCAACTCCCTCATAGGTGTACTTAGAAGAGCTTCAGGAAGCTATACTTGGTGAAGTTTTAGCATTGGGGGAAACTATGAGGAGTTAGTCGCCATGCAAAAGGAAGTTGTTCCCCTGCATGACATGAAAAAGAAATCAAGGCAGAATGAAAAATATCTCAAATTTGTTCACATAGCTATCACTGCAGTGCATGAAATGGGAATGTAGTATAGAGGTGCACCATCTAAGTTGGTTAAGAAAACAAGAAATAAATTTGATTTGTAGAAAGTTGAAGTTTAGATGCTTATAGAAAGAAACAAACAACTCGACACTTTCATAGCCAACATCTTATGCTCTTACGCATAGTTGTAAAACAGTGTGGAGTCTATGGTGAAATATCATAAAATCCCTTCAATCGCCACACTCTCATAAGAAAAAGGTAGAAATGTGGTCAGACAGGAAGTCTCAGAATACTTGGACTAGTTGACATAGATTGCTACCAAAGAGGACTTGGAAGTCAACAGACATGACATGTAAAAGTATATTGGTGGCCCTACCAAAATCAACACTATGTTGTTCTTATTGAAGAAGGAAACACAGACTGGATCCGAAAATGTATACCTAAATGCAATGGAGGCTAGAGGTCGCTTTCAGCCTAATCCCATCACAAAGTAGTAGGAGACCATCACACAATAAAAAGCTTGACATCGCTATATGATTAAAGATTTGAAAGTTGAATCTGCTGAGCTAGAGTTTCCTCAAACTAAAGCTTGATATGTATTCTTTCTTATTAGGCTTGTTTTATTAGGATCTAATCATTTTTGTCTTTGATGGGTATTTGTAATATTATATTATAAATTTGTAAGTGGAATTCCAAGTGTCAATTGTTGAATATGAAAGGTTATCAATTAGAAAAGGACAAAATATGTCAAAGAGTCATGAGGGGTTTCCAAAGGTCACAAAGGGAGATGGATAGTCATATCATATTTTATAAACACACCCTCATAAATCATGTAAAGGGCTTGGAATTGAAATATTGGGAGCATTGTTTGGAGATTTGGATTCCCCTGTTTAGCATAGGAGGATTATCTTTCTTTGGAGAAGCAAGTGTTGGCTTCATGTTCCACTTTTTTGGCTAGTGTCTTGTCAATTTTAAATGTATGTCTTGGACTTTCACTTTTAATAAAAGCTCAGAGCCAACATGTCTTCATGCATATGTCATAAATGTAGTAAGACTATTATTGTTATATTTGCAATGTGTTATTTCATTTACACTAATGTTTATGAATTAATTCATTTTCTTTCATATGAATCATGTTGAATGTGTGTTGTTATGTTATTTCGATCATGTTTATCTTGTGAACTATTTTTCAGGTTAACTTATGATTCTCTTTATTGCTCATGCATATTTTTTAAGTTAAATATTATTACATGATTCTAATGGGCTCAATTTCTTTCCCTTTGATGTGATGGAACCTGTCATGCATTACAATTGACACTTCACAAAGTTCATACACTTATTTCCACCAAAGTCACATATACATCATTCTCTACATTTATTGCAGCAAAGGCACATTATTAGAACCCATCACTTTGGAAATTGACAGTATTCTTCTTGGGGATCCTACTCCAAATGGTGTGGGGTCTAATTAGGACTTCACATCATGGAGACCCCCTCCCTTGTTGATGACTTCCAGCACTGTCAATAGGCTTTTGGTACTAGAAGGAGGGATAGATGAAAAGTTGAGCCCACGAAGTCTCTTTGAAGCTTTCTTACCTTTAAATGGCTTCTTCGCAAATCCTAACCCCATCATATTTTTCTGGAGTTACAAATTTGAGAGTCCCCTCAGGGATAATTCAAGACTTGTCGAATTTGAAATTTGATGGTGAGGGTGGAACAACCATTCTTGAGCACATCGCTCGTTTTCTTGAATTTTGCACCTATTATGAAACTCGTTATGAGGATATTGCTTGCAGGTTATTCATCCTTACATTCGAAGTGCACATTAAACAAAGGTGTTATACATTTCTGACTTCCTCCATTCACTCTTTCATACATCTTATCAAGGAGCTTCATCGCGCCTTTGACATGCATGACTATGAAACTATTTATAAGAAAATAATTCATCTCAGAAAAAACTTGATAAATCTCTTGAATGTTTTCATGATCATTTCCTTCATTTTTGTTATGATTTTTTTTAGCATGATAATGATTGGAATTTTATCAAAGAAAATTTTGAGTGTCTTGTTCAAATTTCTTTGAATCCACATGAATATGTATATTTTGAAAGTCTCCCAACATTTCTTGGTCATGGAGCTCTCAAATCTACGAAAAGAGAAGTTGTTGTTTTAGGTGAAACATTTTCTTCTCCACATCAAATAACTCCATGTACACAAGTTGGGGTTGGAGAAATTGAAAGTAAATATGTTGATCTACCATCATTTTCTCCCACCCCATATGTTCAAAATTTCAACGCAAGTTTCGATTTCAAAACTGATTTAATCAATGATATTCTTTCCTCTCAGCCTCTATCGGTTAATTCCTTTGATCCTCCCGATCTTAAGTTGTCACATCAACTAGTTATAACTGCTTCTTCTTATTCTCAAGAGGATCAAGTCCAAGATGGAGTTAGTGATAGCCAAGAAACTTGTGATACTTTTCATAATGAATATGTGTGGGATTTTCATTATGAATAAGTTATTGTGATTAAGAATGATTTTTCTTCTAATCTCTCGAATTCTCCCTCACCTTTCCCTCATTAGCCTAACATTTTCCATGAGCCTATCACAACTGTCACATCTTTCCATGAGTCAGTCCTTGATAATATGAATTCTGATCAAAGTCAGGAATGGTGAAATGTTAGTTTTACATCAGAGTAGGGTGAGGAATTTTTTTTATCTTTGTGATCCATTTCATTAGTCATTATATCAATCTGAAGAAACAAAGAATGAAATTTCTCATTTTCAATCAACCCCTCTCTTTGATTCATCAAACCACGAGGATTCCTTTATTTATGAGAAATTGAATTGTGTTCATGGTTGTCTTGATATATTCATTGATCCATCTAGTGATGACTTTATACCTTCAACTATCAATTATTCCAAGCCACCGATATTTGATGATCTATCTTCAGATATATTGGAACTACCTCAAAATTTTGAGACACTTCAACCTACACTGATGGTTATGTCAAGTTTTCATAGTCATGTTATCTATTTTAAGCATGATCAAGTTGACACTCTTTATTAGAAAAATATTCGACACGCAATCGTGAAGGTTGAAATTGAACCTATCGCTTAACTTCTATATCCTTCACTTTTTTTTCACGATCCTATTGCTCAATAGTTGGAGGAATCATACCTGGAAATCTCATTTGCGAAAAGTAAGTCCATGTATTTCTTTATGTTTGCCAAGTTTTAAAGCTTGAATGAATGTTTTGATATGATAGTTTGTTGTGATGTGTACAGACACCACTATGTATTAGCAGAATGTTTAACGTGTTCTTTCTTATTATACTTTTCTTCTTTCAATTCCTGTCTTCGAATTCGGGAGCATGTCATGTTTCATCTTTCTTGTCATATGTTGTTCTTAATGATATTTCTTACTATTGACTCCCTTGCTAATATAGGTTAGGAAATGCTTAGTTGGTTGCACTGGAAGTTTCATTTTACGTAAGCCTGGCATGTTCTTTTTTAGTTTAGGAGTAAGGTTACTCTAGTTGAGTTTTATTTCCTCTTGCTTTACTTTTCCATGCCATTTTATTTCATTTCCATCGTAATAAGCCTTCAGCATGAGACCATGTTTTTCTTCTAAAATGAGCATGGTAATGTTCAAGAGGGCATTGTATGACTGTCAATGCTTGTATTTTTATTTATTCCTTCTCTTTGCATGGGCCTTGTATCTTTTAGCCAATGATGTCCATATGGAAAGTAATTTCTTCCTCAGACAAAACCTTGGTTGAATTATGATGCTGGAATATATAACGAGCACCCTCTTCTCTAATTGGTTTTTATGTTTGATTGGTTCTACCTTTTCAACTAAGTTGAGTAAATTAAGGTGAGGAGGAAACTTAAACAAGTTGATGATGTTTCAGAGGTGTATAAATGTCCTTCTCTGAAGGGACAACCTCTTCTGTTCTCAATCAATCGAGATTCCTCTTTTTCCCCATGAAATAAATAAGTTTCGATTCAAAATTATATAAAATAAAATATAAAACGAATAAAGGATGAAAGAATATAAAGGCTTCCTCCTTAGGGAGGTGAAGAAAGAAACTCCAATGAGGTATTGTCCAGGATCGCTGCTAGCAGAGAAATATTTGTGTTACTAAAGTGACTTCATCGAGGTACTATATAGGCCTGCTGGTAGTGGAGAAACACCAGAGATGAAAAATAAGACTCTGATAATCCTTTCCCACTTGTGTAACTATATAATCCTTATCCCCAATTAAAACAACTGATTTTGAATTTCTTTTGTTAGTTTGCCGTTAATGGAAAGAACTAAGAAACTATATCTTTAACTCAAGCAAAGTAAAGAATCTATGGTAATCAATGAAATGAAAAATACTTCTTGAAAATATAGACCTAGTTTATAGAGTTAGACCCATACAGAGAGTTTTAGTTCTACTAGTGTGTCACCAAGTTTTGTATTTGCTACAACCCCCGTCCAAAATTTTTCCAATGCCTTGATTTTGGAGCCTACCTTCTGTTCATAGAAACCTATTTTTCACTATCGTCAAGTGTTCCTTTTGATTTTGAAGACATATTTTTTAATGCGATTCTTGTGATGACCTGATTAAATTGTATTGAGCATGAATAAGTCTTATTGACGATAAATAAGAAATTTCTAGCACAAGCCATCTCTTGCCATGATCTTGCACCTACTATTGGTATTCCTCTTCAAACTGCGCAATCGACTATCTCTAGAAACTTTGTTGTGCCTTGAGGATGAAAATTATAATCCTTGAAGACATGATGCCACTGAGCATAGAAACATCTCTAAGCCCTCTCTCCCAATCAGAAACTGTGCAATCCACTTAGATAGTGAAATCACAATCCCTTGTTGCTAGGAATTACGTAGTCCTTCTTCCAGTGTGAATGTGTAGTTTCCTAGAAAGCGTTGTGTATTCATACCTAGAAAATAGGGAACACATAATTAATGTCTGACAAGTGGAGCAAAGTTGTTTTTTTTTAAGAAAGTGTTGATTTTTCCTTGATTTTATCCATGTGTGTCATAAACCGTAACTTGACCTAGATCTATATCATAGATGCTCTTAGATGTCATTTTCACATTCAAAATTATAGCTTTATCCTTCCCAATGAGATCAAAGATATTTCAAATTAGTTTGTAGTGCTTTTCTAGGTAAGTTTTACATGTGTCGATTTTTGTCACTTTTGCTTTTATGAGTGTTATTTTTTCCATTTCTTTTCATGGTAGCTGGCATATTTTTTGTTATTATCTTGTACAAGTGTTTTTCGGTCCGTCATTCACTTTTACAAGCATCACATCAAATTCTTGCTTTTTCCTACTAGAAGTTGTCGTTGTTGGGTCATTTTTTCCATGTAATGTTTTCCTTTTGCACGCTTGTTTCTACCACATGTTATTCATTGATATAACTTACCTTGAGGCTGATATATACTTATTCCTATCTTGACACTCAGATATGAAGATTTTCTCTCTCCTTCCCGAGAAGATATGTGAAATCCTAAGCAATTGTTTCCCTTTCAACTTCCAACTTGCAAGATCAACGCTCAAGCTTTATCTTTAACCTCTAAGACTATGCAATGCACAGTCACTGGCTTGCCCAACTATGCATTGAACAGTGCCAAAACCATCAAGCCTCAGCCTTGGCCATGATATTGCACAATGCGCAGTCTCTTCCCTTAGTTTTCCTAGCTAAGACTACAAATTACACAGTCTCAAACCTCAAGATCCTCCCTTGCCTACTGAGACTGCACAATGCACAATTCATGAGCCCCATCTACCTTCGTGGGCCGAGAAACTGTGCAATCCTTCTCTCTAGTGAGTGAGTTTCTACTTTAATCTTGATGGACGAATTGGTCTGCTTGATCTAATTTTTCTTTGCCATGAGTAAATCTTGTGATACCGGTACTCCATATTTTGAGCCTCATCTCTCTTTTATCAGTTTTTTCATCATACCTCCAAAGAGATCAACCTCAAAAAACACCAGAAAAAGCAACACCAATGAAGTAGTTGAGGGTAACCCATTCACCATGCATATTCTATCAGAAACTCTACTCTTCATTGAAAAATATTCATATTTTTGGGAATAATATTGAGAGGGGGGGTGAATCAGTATTTACAATTCAATAATTTTTCATTTCATAACTAGATTTATATACACTACTTCGATGAAGTGAACTCACGTGTGCACGCAACTGTTATTAAGACAATCAACATATATCCAGTGAACTTATGATTCAGTTAATTCATCATGTGTTGATATTTAATCAGTGCATCAATACTTTATTAAATAGTAACTATGTGCAGTAATAACATAATAAACCATCACACATAAGCAACACATATGAACACAAAGATTTAAGGTGGAAACCCAATGCGGGAGAAAAACCACATGTTGATGTTGTCTTTGTCTTCTTTTAATATAAAGAAAATATGTTTACAATATTGTATTGGTGCAGACTCATACCTGTAAGGACTCTGGACACCACATATCTCCACAATGGTATGATATTGTCCACTTTGGGCCTAAGCCCTCATGGATTTGCTTTTGGACTTACCCCAAAAGGCCTCATACTAATGGAGATATTTGTCCATCCTTATATATCCATGATCCTCCCCACCTCTAGTCAATGTGGGACTTTGGTCGTATACCCAACAATCCTCCCCTCGAACAAAGGACCATCGAGGCTCCCCTCAAACGATTATCCATCCATCCACTCTCTACCAACTAGGATTCTCCGCTCCAATGCATTGGAAGCACACGCCTTACATGGAGCACCACTTGCCTCAAGAGCTTGCTCTATCCCAGTTCAACTCCTCTTCACCGTGTTGGGACCAGGACATGTCCATGAAGAATCCGAAGCACACAGCCTGTCTAACCGAGCTCATCCACGGATCCCATCGTGATATTACCGGGGCCCACCACTTTCGTTCGGTATTCCGAGGATTCATCCACTTGGCTAACTTCGGGGCATGGCCCTGATACCAATTGTAAGGACTCTGGACACCACATATCTCCATAACGGTATGATATTGTCCACTTTGGGCCTAGGCCCTCATGGATTTGCTTTTGGACTTACCCCAAAAGGCCTCATACCAATGGAGATATTTGTCCATCCTTATATATCCATGATCCTCCCCACCTCTAGTCAATGTGGGACTTTGGTTGTATACCCAACAATACCAGTACGCAGGAACCCACCTGCAGAAGGCTACAACCTTCTCTTGTTCTCCAGCTTCTATTGGAAGGGAGCTACAACCCCCTAGCTCTTGTACTAGCCGATATGATTACCAGTACGTAGGCTTCGACCTACAGAAGGCTACAACATTCTCTCTTCCTCCAAGGACCATGTTTCATAAATTTTTAGACTGGATATTCCTGGTACATAACAACACAATATGAAGGCCACATTTCATCAAATTTTCACATTGGACCCATCAGTAACATTGAAGCTCAAAATTAATAATAACTGCATCAACCAATAATCAGTCAATCTGAACAATCAAATCACTATCACCATAACACTGTGCTGAACCCAGAAACCTGCATCATCATCTAGAACCATCTTCAACCTCAAAAATCATATGTCAGAATGTATACACTACTTCAGTGAAGCTAACTTGCGTGTATACGCCACTTCCTTTATCCAAACCTATGTATACCTCCAAAATTACTGAATCATAAAAACCTCTGAATCAAAACTGTACCAACCAGTAACATTCTTAAGGTCTATTGTCAAATTATTGAGATGTAAACACACAACAACAAAGATCACCCTTCTCACTTAATCAATCAATCAATCAGACTCAATCTCCTTATACATCCAGTTCTACTTTCAGATCTAAGAAGAAATCATTGATAGACAACAATAAAATAATAGCACTGATTAGATAGATCAACCATTTTTGAACAAAAGGATTTTCTTTTGAATACGCTACTTGGTAGTGTCAAACTAGCGTGTATACATGCCTTCACCAAGGCGAACCAACATATAGATCTGTAAATAATAACTTATAACTTCGCTTTTATTCAAGACTTCATACATACCAAGATCATAACATTTAAAGAATAAAACATGCATAACCAATAATATCTAGCCCAACCAATATCAGATCATACAATGATAAGTCATTTCAGGTCTCATGATCCTGATCCAGCATCATATCCAAGGTGTAGAAAATATTTTAGATCATGTCATAATCATAGCCCCTGCAACATGATATATACTTTAGATAGAAGTATTCCTAAGAAACCCTTTCACTTGCACACTTGGCCCTTTGATCTTCTTCTCCTTATATAGTTTTTAGCCTTTCTCAATACCTCAAACCAAAACAACACTTAGAACCTATGGTATTCTTGGATGAGATCAAATAATTGTTACTCTTCTCAATATTGTGGGCTAATACCATGGTATTGACCCTTGGTATTCTTCTAATTTATTTTTCCTTGATTTTCCATCCCATACATGCTTTTACTTATGTGAAAGTGTGTGCATACATATATGCTCCTTTTGTTCTGTGAACCGGCTTGTATACACTAATTTGACAAGGTGAACCTGCATCTACAACTTAAACTAACTTAAAACATCCTTTTTCTTCAACTTCTTGATTCTGATCAGTAGTCCTTTGTTCCAATTTGTCGTTCTTTTGTACCATTGCCCGGTTACCTCTGAATTGACCTGTTACAATGTGAGTTTCCCTTTATCAAATCTGTAGTGACCTATGAGTGAGTTTCCTTCAAGGACAACACCTGTACCATAATGCCAACAATCTCCCCCTTTGGACTTGATGGAAACCATATTAGTGTTGATTACTTCAAGTTGTAGAACTTGTTAGAGATAACAAGCAACACCAAAATACTCCCCCCCTTTGACATCAAGGGCAAAGGGTGGATTAAGATATTCTCCCCCTTTGAGATACACTATACTATCCATGCTCCCCCCAAGTACATGTAGAGTCTATAGAGATAATTTTCAAAGGAATAACTTGAATCTATAACTCAACTAAGTGAGTATGACCTCCCTATCACCAATGACACATACATACATCAATCACCCAACCAAGTGGGGATATACCAAATGTTCAGACATGACTGAAAAAATTGCAATTATTACATCATCCTTCCCATGCATAGTGGGGTTACAAATTACATCATATGTCCAAAAGGACTCATTAGTAGGCTATGACAAACAAAGACATATAATTACACCATAGGTATTTACATGACCTTTACAAAAAATAATATGAATATTTGAGACAGTAGCTGAATTCAACAACCATGATGCCAACAATGCATCATTTTTTTGAAGGCTAATGCTCCCCCTAAAACTGTGCTACCTGTGCATTGTCAACAAATCATTCATCTAGGCATCTTCATCAGACAAATAAACAACAATGAACAAAGCATATCAACAGACTGTAACCATCAATAACAGACTGAACACCCATGTCAAAAACTAATTTTGAATATGACACATTATTTTTCTATCAGAAAAACACATACGCTCTTGCAGCCATAGAAACTCACGTATATATGCGACTCTGCTTCATGAAACCCGTGTATAGAAAACATTCCTCTGAAAACTAGATTTAACAGTAAGATGATGCAAAAACTACTCCCAGCTTTTTTCTGAGTTATTCAAATGTTTCTCTAGGAAGGGGTTTGGTAAATATATCAACAACCTGTTCTTTGGAGGGAACATACTCCAATTTAACATTTTGTTCAAGCACTTGTTCTCGTTGAAAATGGTACTTAATGGGTATGTGCTTGGTCTTGGAGTGCATGCCAAGATTTTTCTAAATATTAATGGAACTTGTATTATCGCATAGAATCGAGATAGGTGGAGAACATGTGATTTGAATATCTTGCAATGTTTGCATCATGCAAAGTAGTTGTGTGTAGCAAGATGCAACAACCACATATTATGCTTCAGGTGTAGATAAAGAAATCGAACTTTGTTTCTTATTGAACCAAGACACTAACCGTGATCCCATATAGAATGTACCTCCACTAGTGCTTTTTTGATCATCAACATTTCCTGCCCAATCAACATCTGTATGTACATGAAGAGTGAGATCTGTATCTTTAGTATACCATAGACAAAAGTCTTGAGTTCCTTGGAGATATTTGAGTATTCTTTTTATAGCTTGAAGATGTGATTCCTTTGGATTTTCTTGGAACCTTCCAAAAATTCCTACTACATGCATGATATTTGGTCTGGTACATGATAGATAAAGTAGACTTCCAATCATAGATCTATATGTTGGTTGATTCACTGTAGGTGATTCATCATTAGAACTGAGACTACATCCTGTTACCATTGGAGTACATACTGGTTTAGAATATTCCATTCCATACTACTTCAAAATCTACTTGAGATATTTAGTTTGTGAAGGAAAAATACCATCTTTTGTTTTTTGTACTTGTAGACCAAGAAAATAAGTTAGTTCACCGAGCAAGGACATTTTAAATTCTTGCTACATAACAAAAACAAAGTTCTGACTCGTAGATTCTTCATTGCCACCAAAGGTGATATCATCAACATAAACAAAAATAATTAGCAGTTTGTCATTCTCAATTTTTGTGTATAAGTTGTTGTTTGCAGATCTTTTTGTGAAACCTTGGTGTTGTAGATATTTTTCAAGACGATAATACCAGGCCCTTGGAGCTTGTTTTAGTCCATATAGAGCCTTTTTGAGCTTGCATACAAGTTTTTCATAATTTCCTAGAATGAATCCTTCTGGTTGGTCAATATAAACTTCTTCTTCTAAGTCTCCATTAAGAAATGCATATTTTACATCCATTTGATACACTTTGAATTTCCGAAAACTTGAAAGAGAAAGAAACATTCTTATGGCTTCAAGTCTGGAAATAAGCGCAAAATTTTCTTCAAAGTCTATACCTTCTTGTTGAGCATACCTTTTACAAACAAGTCTTGCTTTGTTTCTAATAACCTCCATTTTCATTCAACCTATTCTTGGATATCCATTTTGTTCCTATAACATTTTATCATGCGGTCTAGGAACTAATTCCCAAGTATCATTCTTTTCAGTTTGGTCAAGTTCTTCATCCATGGCCTTAACCCAACATTCACTTTTTCTAGCTTCATTAACATTCTATTATTCTATGGAGGATAGTAATGCTAGATAGCTATAAGTTCCTGTAAGAGTTCTTCTTGTCTATACTCCAGACCCTTTTTCTCCTAGAATTGAGATTCTGGATGATTCTTTTGAACATACCTGGATGGAGCCTTTTCCCTATAATTTATATCTTCTCTTGATGCTTCATTAGTTTCTTGCTCTATATCATTTTAATTAGATGCAGGAAAGCATTCACCATCTTCCTCATTGTCATATTCCTTTGTTGATTTCAACTCTTCCGGATTTTTGCATGCTTCATCAATTACTACATCAATACATTCAACAATTGTTCGAAGTCTCTTATTATAACATTTGTATCCTTTACTTCTAGATGAATAACCAAGAAGAATTCCTTCATCCGTGTTAGAAAATTATATATTACAGAGCAATGAAACACATGAAATATCACAGAAAATGCATAAAACAAGAGAGACACAGGTATACGTGGTTCACCTAGTTTGGGCTACGTCCACAGAGAAATAGCCAGTCCTTCCTTTTATATTATCCACCAAACTGAAGAGATACAACCTACAGTAGATCTGCTGTAATTCTCTCTTCACCTCTCAATATCCTCTCTCTTCCTTACTCAGAATACAGATCTACATAGACGCAATAAAATTCCCTCATATATAGTGAGGGGTTGCCTTTTAGGGAAAAAAACCATAAATTAAACATAACTTCTACCGTCAGATCTCCGCCTAATGAAAAACCTAGATTGAATATGAAATTACAACATTTTACAAGGCAATTTTACATTTATTTTTATCTTTGGGGGTGCTGCCCTCGATCCACACGCCGGGGGGGGCTCCCAAAGGTCACAACTGCCCCCCCCCGGACCCCCCCCCCCGGACCCCCCTGTAGTGAATATTTTATGGGTAGTGTTGCTACCCCATTACGAACTAGGGTCCAGTGCAGCGATACCTTTGAATACAGAAGATAATCAGGCTCCACACCCAACAATCTCCCACTTGGAGATTGATTATAGCAACTCCACTGCTACTTCATTTGCTGGAAAATGACTCCACTTTGGACCTGGTTGTTTCTCATCTTCTTCATCATACTTCAAGACCAATTGAAACTGAGTAGATTCTCAGTTTCTCCCTGGTTACAACTTTTGTTAACATATCTACAGGATTATGGCTAGCGTGTATCTTTTCCAACTTCAATTGTCCATCTTCCAACACTGATCGTATGAAATGGTACTCGAGCTGTTTATGTTTAGTCATGGAATGAAATGTCGAGTTCTTTGCAAGATGTATGAAACTCTAGCTGTCACTATATAACCTGACCAACTCCTGCTTCTTACCTAATTCATCCAGAAACCTTTGTAACCAAATCATTTCTTTACTAGCCTTTGTAGCATCAACATACTCTGCTTCTGTTGTTGAGAGTGCAACAACACTTTGCAGTTTTAATACCCAACTGATAGTTGTTCCACCTTCAGTAAACACATACCTTGTTGTGCTCCTCCTATTATCTCTATCACCCGCCATATCTGCATCAACATATCCCTATAGAGAAATGTTTGAACCACCAAAGCATAATGCTTGATTTGTGGTACCTCTCAAATACTTGAGAATCCACTTCACCGCGATCCAATGTTCTTTTCTTGGATTTTTCATGTACCTGCTTACAACTCCCACTGCATGTGCAATTTCAGGCCTTGTGTAGACCATTGCATATATTAAGCTTCCAACTGCTGATGCATATGGAACTTTAGACTTATAAGCCATTTCTTCCTAAGTCTTGGGACACTCCTCCTTACTTAATTTGAAATGGCTAGCCAAAGGTATACTAATTGGTTTTGCATTCTACACATTAAACCTTTTCAACACCTTTTCTATGTACTCACTTTGAGACAATGTTAATTTGCGATTCTTCCTATCTCTAGTTATTCTCATACCAAGGATTTGTTTTGCAGCACCCAAATCCTTCATTGCAAATGAGTTTGCCAATTTTCTTTTGAGCACATTTATTTCCTGCATGTTAGAACCTGCAACAACCATGTCATCTACATACAATAACAATATAATATAGCTGCCATCATTTTTCCTTTTGAGATAGACACAATGATCATAGTGACATCTAGTATAACCTTATTTAGACATAAACCTATCAAATTTTAGATACCACTACCTTGGAGCCTGTTTTGAGCCATAAAAGCTCTTCTTCGACTTTCACACTAGTTTCTCCTTCCCTTTTACCTCATATCCTTGTGGTTTCTGCATATATATTGCTTCCTCCAAATCCCCATGGAGAAAGGTTGTCTTTACATCTAACTGTTCAAGATGCAAATCTTCAGCTGCAACTAGACTTAAAATAGTTCTGATTGAAGTCATTTTAACAACAGGAGAAAATATCTCATCAAAGTCTATACCCTTTTTTTGTGCAAACCCTTTCACCACAAGTCTTGCTTTATACCTTTTCCTACCTCCATCTTCTTCCTTCAGCTTGTAAACCCATTTATTCTGCAATGTTGTTTTACCTGTAAGTAACCTGACTAAGTCCCAAGTCTGGTTATGTGCTATAGATTCCATATCTTCTTTCATGGCTTGCTCCCACTTCTTCCTGGTTTCTACCTGTATTGCTTCTTCATAACATTCCAGTTCACTAGAATCAGACAAAAATACATAATATAATGAAGGAGAGTATCACTCATGGGGTCTACTTATCCTGGTAGATCTTATAACACCACTTTCAGGTGTTTGAGGTGCTTGTTGCTGTCGTGGTTGTTGTTCTGGATGTTTATCATTATGATTTTCAGGCACCATCACTTTTTCTGTGATCTCGTCAAGCACTGTGTATTCTTTGTTTTATTTTTCCTGTTTCTTTTCCTACAGTTGATCCTTATACAAAACCTTTTCATTGAATATGACATCTCTGCTCCTAATGATTTTGTGTTTTTCATAATCATAAAAGCGATAACCAAAATCATTAACACCATATCCAATAAAGGTACATTTCTTTGATTTTTCCTCAAGCTTTGTTCTATTTTCTTTATTAATGTGGACAAAGGCTTCAAAACCAAAAGTCTTTAAAAAAGAGTAGTTTACATTTCTACCTGTCCATGCCTCCTCTGGAATACCACCACCCAAGGAACTTGAAGGCCCTCTATTTATTAGATAAACAATAGTATCTACGACATTTGCCCAAAATTGTAAAGGAAATCCTGCATGCAATCTCATGCACCTTGCACGCTCCATGATTGTCTTGTTCATCTTTTCTGACACACCATTTTCTTTTGGTGTTCCTGGAACTATCTTCTTTCTATGAATTCCATTATCTAAACAGTACCTATCAAACTCTTTGCTGCAATATTCACTTCCATTGTTTGATATGAGACACTTCAACCTTTTTCATGTCTCATTTTCAACCAAATCTTTCCATTTCTTGAAAGTATCAAATACATCAGATTTATTTCGAATATAATAAATCCAAGTTTTTCTGGTTGCATCATCAATAAAAATAACATAATAATGAGAGCCACCAAGAGATGATACATGAGCAGGTCCCCATACATCTGTATGCACAAGCTCCAATTTTTTGCTCTTCTTTTCTTTCCCAACTCTGAGGAATCTGACTCTCTTCTTTTTTCCATAAACACAATTCTCACAGAATTTTAAATCAACATGCTTCAAACCTGGCAACAAATTTCTTGAGTGAAGAATCTACATCCCATTCTCACTCATGTGCTCGAGGCTATGATGCCACAATGCCATATATTCTCCTATAGAGGTTAAAGCATTAACAAAATTAGAAATACCATTGCATAAATACAATGTACCAACTTTTTCTCCTTTTGCTATTACAAGGGATCCTTTAGTGACCTTCCAGGTTTTATTTGTAAAAGTAGTCACACAACCTTCACCTCCCAACTGCCCTGTTGAAACAATATTTTTCTTTAGATCTGGAACATGCCTTACTTCCTTCAATAGACATTTATTTCCATTCTACTGTTTTGTGAAAACTGTACCCATTCCAATGATTTTATAGGGTTTATCATCACCCAATCGAACCTATCCAAAATCTCCTTGAACATAATCATGAAAATGTTTCCTATCAGGTGTGGCATGGAATGAGGCCCCTGAATCTACCACCCAGGCATCAATAATATTTTCTAAAGAAAGAATCAAAGCATCTTGCAACATATCACCTGTCACATTTGCTTCATGATTGTTTTCTTGCTGCGCATCTCCTTCTTTTCCATTCCGAGACTCACAGTCTTTCTTCAGGCGTCCTTTCTTCCTGCATTTCTAGCACACTATCCCCGATCTGGACTTGGATCTTCCTTTCCTTAACTTACTGCGATATCCTGGGCTCTTTCCTCTTTCCATTTTTCTTCCCCTAGTCTCTGCAGTCAAAGAATTACCTGATGTCTCACCAGAGCTTTTCCGCCGCATTTCCTCGCTAAGGATTGCACTGACAACATCATCAAACTTTAAAGTACTAGATCCAGAGATAGAATTACTAATGGCCATAACTAAACCATTCCAACTTTTTGGTAATGAGCACAGAAATAACAGAGCCCTAACTTCGTCATCAAAAGTTACCCCTACAGAACTTAATTGACAGGTAACTGTATTAAATTCATTTAAATGATCAACAAAAGATCCACCTTTTGACATTTTCATATTAAATAAATGTTATTTTAGGTCGAGTGTTTTTCATATAGTTTGGCCAATGTCGACATTAAACCCTTTTTTGTCGTTTTCTTTGAAATATTAAACGCTACCGATGCCGCTAGGCACAACCGTATTGTTCCAAGTGCCTTTCTGTTGAGAATATCCCATTATGTGTTTGTCATACTCGTCGGCTTCTTTTCCTTTCCGCTCAATGGTTTGTACATATCTCTCTAATACAAATAATATTCCATCTGCATCTTCCAAAGCTGGTAGTTTTGGCCATTAAATTTTTCAACTCTAAACCTACCATCTTCCACCATTGCTCCCACTCGAACTAGGAACCCTTCTCTCCTGCGAGTTTATCAACTAAATAGACCTTCAGCTCTGATACAAGTTGTTAGAAAATTATGTATTACAAAGCAATGAAACACATGAAATATCATAGAAAACACATAAAACAAGAGAGACACAAATATACGTGGTTCACCTAGTTTGGGCTACGTCCACGGAGAAACAACTAGTCCTTCCTTTTATATTATTCAACAAATTGAAGAGATACAACCTACAGTAGATCTGCTGTAATTCCCTTTTCGCTCTCAATCTCCTCTCTCTTCCTTACTTAGAATATAGATCTACATAGATGCAATACAATTCCCTCATATATAGCAAGGGGTTGCCTTCTAGGAAAAAAAACCCTAAATTAAACATAATTCTACCGTTAGATCTCGCCTAATGAACAACCCAGATTGACTACGAAATTACAACATCTTACAAGGAAATTTTAAATCTATTATTAGCTTCGGGGGAATTTCCCCTGATCCCCTTGCTAGGGTGGGGCTCCCAAAGGTCGCAGTCGCCCCCCTTGGACCCCCCTTTGCAACGAATATTTTACGGGCGGCATTGCTGCCCCATTACGAACTGGGGTCCAATGTGGCGATACCTTTGAATACAAAAGATAATCAGGATCCACACCCAACAATCTGCTTTGGGTTCAAACTTACCAAATTTTTCATCAGTCTTTTTGGTGAAACATTTTATTTCAAAAACTTTGAAGTATTTTACAATAGGAGGCTTACCATACCAAAGTTCATATGGAGTTTGATCACTATTTACCCGAACATTAGATTTGTTGAGAATATTTACGGTAGTATATGCAGCTTCATCGCAGAAGGTGGAGGGAGTTCTGGATGCATCAAGCATAGCTGGAGCTATTTGTTGAACTATTATGTTCATTCTTTCCACCACGCTATTTTGTTGAGGAGTTCTAGAAACATAGAACTGTCTTTTTATTCCATGTTGTTCACAAAAATCAAAAAATTTGTCTGATATGAATTCTCCTCCCTAATCAGATCTAAGACATTTTATTTTTAGATCTGATTCATTTTCAACTAAAGCTTTGAATGCTTTAAACTTTTCAAATGCTTCATCTTTATGCTTTATTAAACTAGTCTAGCACATTCCAAAAAAATCATCAATGAATAAAAGGAAGTTTTCTTCTCCTTGAGGTGAGTTTTTCCTTGTTTGCCCACACAAAACAGTATGAATGATTTCAAGAGCCTTACTTGTTGATCCTTCTTTGTCATTGAAATGAACTTTGGTTTTCTTACCAACTTGACATGGTTTCCATATGGTATTTTTTGGGATGCTGATATCTGGAAGATAACGAACCGCCTTGAGCCTGCATGCTTTTCTTGTTTGAGAAAATCTTAGATGCCCCAATCTTTTGTGCCATAACCAATTCTCTTCTGTTTTTCTTAGATAACATTTTTTTTTACCTCCTTTTAGTATATTGGAGTTCTTGTACCTTTGGTTATGGTCTTTCCTGTATCAAGCTCACAAACCACACATCCATTTGATCGAAACACAACTTCATTTTCTTGATCACACATTTGACTAACACTCAACAAGTTATGCTTTAGACCATCAACATACATAACACTTCCAACTTTAATCTTTTCTTTTAAATAAACAGAACCCTTACCCTTTATGACAGCTGGCGTGTCATTTCCAAAAGAGACTTTACTTTCTTTTTCTAAAGCTTTGTAAGAAAAGAGTTTATATTTCTCACCTGTCATGTGTTTAGAGAATCCGCTGTCAATGTACCACTGATTTTATTATCCTTCTGCAAATAAATCTATGCCACATCTTTCTGACTGAAATTCCTTCCTTTTCCATACCTTGGAATTTGATCATGTTTTTTCCTTTTGAATTGTTGGCTGAAATTTTCTCCTGCATTTAGATTCTTCATGACCAAAGTTATTGCAAAATGAACATTCCATTTCATTTTCAAAAGGAGAAAATTTATTATAAGAGCTTTTCTTGATCCTTGTCACACTCCTTTGTTTTCTTGCTTCTCTAGTCATGATAGTATTGTAAGCAACACATTGAGCAACTTTATGACCAAAGTTATGGCATGAAAAACATTGCCCATTAAAGAAGAAGTTTTTGTGATCATAAAATATTTTGGTGTTGTTCACCTTTTTGTTGATGCTTTTATTGAAGTTCACCCTTGGAATAAAATGAGCATGATTTACCTGGGGAGTAACTTTAGGCTTTTGCTGACGATTGATGCATTGTCCACTGGTTTTTGCTGCATCAAGATAACTTCTGGTGTTGACTGAAGGCTTTTCTGGTTGGCATGTTTCTCCAGTGTATCCAAGGCTAGTCTTTATAAGTGGAGAACGCTAGACTTTGATGATTTCATCTAAGGTTTATGATCCTTTAGCAAATCTAAGATTAAGAGATTTTGTCTTCTCAAGTTCTTTTCTTAGACCCACTACTTCACATTCTAATTTTTCATTGTGCTTTTCTTTTTGAGTGAGTTGATGTGTCAAAGTGTGTATGACCATATTATTTTCTTCCAAAAATATTTTAAGTTTAGTGATTTCTTCAAGAAAATCTTCCTCTTCTAAGGCATCCACAAAATTATCATTTTCATAAGCCATGAGTAGTTTAAATTCTTGTTCAAATTCATCTTCATCACTATTAGACAAGCCATCACTATCTTCATGAGTATAATAACTTCTTCTATTGACAAAATATTTTCTATTACCCTTGGAAAACTCCTTTCCCTTTTCATGATTATCTTTATGAGGAAATTTAGCAGCATAATGGCCAACTCTACCACAAGCAAAACATTTGAATGGAAGCTTACCTCTTAATCTTCCAGAACCCCATTGAAGCTTCTTTACAAAGTTAACCTCATCTTCTTCTGTAATATATCCTGATTCCTTGAGATCTTCTTTTTCCTTTCCCTTTGCTGAAGCTTTGAAAATGACTTCTCTAATATCTCATGGACCTCTTTTCCTCATTTCAAAGGAAGTTAAAATTCCATGAAGTTGAAAAACAGTAATAGATTGAAGATCATGCTTTTCTTCTATGGAAGATACTTTTGACTCAAATTTAGAAGACAAATATCTCAAAATTTTCTCTACTAAAGTAGCCTCCTTATTTCTTCACCCATATTCTTCATACAATTTACAGTCTCATCTACTCATAAAAAGTAACTAGCAATACTTTCATCACTATGCATCTTAAGAGTTTCATACTGAATTTTGTGAGTTTGGAGCTTAGCATGTTTTACCTGGGAGTCTCCTTCATAGCTCTGAATGATTTTGTCCCACATTTCTTTAGTTGTCTTGAGATGCATGACTTTGACAAATTATGATTCTAACAGACTTCCCAATAAAGTATTGGTGACTTTGGCATTAGTTTCATATAACTTCTTTCTTACTGTATCTGTGGGTATTTCTACTGGAAATTGGTATCCTCCTTCCATGATTTCCCAAACATAAGCTCTAAGAAACTAAAGATAGGCTCTGGTTCTTATCTTCCAATATACTAAGTTGTTTCCGTTGAAGATTGGTGGTCTGATAGATCCCATGTCTTCGTGATTTTTCATCTTGAGAGATCTTCCTTCAAGTGATGAAGCTTCTTTCGAAGGACCTGCTCTGATACCAATTGTTAGGAATAATACTGAGAGGGGGGGTGAATCAGTATTTACAATTCAATAATTTTTCTTTCATAACCATATTTATATACGCTAATTCAGTGAATTGAACTTGCGTGTGCATGCAACTGTTGTTAAGGAAACCAACATATATCTAGTGAACTTATGATTCAGTTAATTCATCATGTGTTGATATTTAATTAGTGCATCAATACTTTATTAAATAGTAACTATGTGCAGTAATAACAGAATAAACCATCACACATAATAAACACACACGAACACCAAGATTTAAGGTGGAAACCCAATGCGGGAGAAAAACCACTTGCTGCTGTCGTCTTTGTCTTTTTCTAATATAAAGAAAATATGTTTACAATCTTGTACTGGTGCAGACTCATACCAGTACACAAGCACCCCCCTACAGAAGGATACAACCTTCTCTCATTCTCCAGCTTCTATTGGAAGGGAGCTACAACCCCCTAGCTCTTGTACTACCTGATACGATTACCAGTATGTAGGCATCGGCCTACAGAAGGCTACGACCTTCTCTATTTCTCAAGGGACCATGTTTCATAAATTTTCAAATTGGATACTCCTGGTACACAACAACACAATATGAAGGCCACGTTTCATCAAATTTTCACACTGGACCCATCAGTAACATTGAAGCTCAAACTTAATAATAACTACATCAACCAATAATCAGTCAATCTGAATAGTCAGATCATTATCACCTGAACACTATGCTGAACCCAGAAACTTGCATCATCATCCAAAACCAACTACAACCTAAAAAATAATATGTCAGCATGTATACACTACTTCAGTGAAGCTAACCTGCATGTATATGCCACATCCTTTATCTAAACCTACATATACCTCCAAAATGATTGAATCATAAAAACCTACAAATCAAAACTGTACCAACCAGTAAAATTTTGAAGAACTACTATCAAATTACCGAGATCTAAACAGACAACAATAAAGATCACCCTTCTCACTTAATCAATCAATCAATCAGACTCAATCTCCTTATACATTCATTTTTACTTTCAGATCTAAGAAGACATCGTTGACAGACAATAGTAAAACAATAGCACTGATCAGATAGATCAGTCATTTCTGAACAACAAGCTTTTCTTTTGAATATGCTACTTGGTATTGCCGAACTAGTGTGTATACGTGCCTTCACCAAGTCGAACCAACATATACATCTACAAATAATAACTTATAACTTCGCTACTATTCCAAACTTCATACATACCCAGATCATAACATTTAAAGAATAAAACATGCCTAAGTAATCAGATCTAGCCCAACCAATATTAGATCGTACAATGATAAGTCATTTAAGGTCTCATGATCTTGATCCAACATTGTATCCAAGGTGCACAAAATATTTCAAATCATATCATAATCATAGCCCCTACAACATAAAATATACTTCAGATAGAAGTATTCCTAAGAAACCCTTTTACTTGCACACTTGGCCCTTTGAACTTCTCCTCCTTATATAGTTTTAGCCTTTCTCAATACCTCGGACCAAAACAACACTTAGAACCTATGGTATTCTTAGATAGGATCAAATAATTGTTACTCCGCTCAATATTGTGGGCTAATACCAGGCTATTGACCCTTGGTATTATTTTACTTTATTTTTCCTTGATTTTCCATCCCATACGTGCTTTTCCTTCTGTGAAAGTGCGTGCATACGTATACACTCCTTTTGTTCTGTGAACCCGCTTGTATACACTACTTTGACAAGGTGAACCTATGTATACAACTTAAACTAACATAAAACATCCTTTTTCTTCAACTTCTTTATTATGATTAGTAGTCCTTTGTTCCAAATTCTTGTTCTTTTGTACCATTGCCCTGTTACCTCTGAATTGACCTGTTACAATTTTAATTGCCCTTTGACCTGTGAGTGAGTTGTCATCAAGGAAAACACTTGTACCATAATGCGAACACAGATATCACATGGCATAAATTTAAATATTTATTCATAGCCACCAATTTGAAAGCAGATCTAGGGGACAAACAAGTATATATAAATATCCATAGGTCAGGATTTCATAGAGATGCATGTAGGTACCCATTCTTCCCTTGTGTAGATATCATCAAGTGGATCCTGCCGCGCATAGATACAAAGAGCATGACCATCAACAGTGTTAGTAGAAAACTGACCTGAATTTAAACATGAACGCAACAAATTACATATATAACCTTAAATACAAAGAGGCATCCGAAACAACACTTCATTAAATTAATATCAAATATTGAAATATGCTTACAAACAAAATGGAAATAAGACTAGCTCGGGTGATGGTACCTTATCTTTGAGAAGAGATGTGGCAGCTACATGCCTCTGAACTTTGTTACAATGAGGCTCAAAGGCCTATTTAATATTGAGAAACAATGGAAAACCCTGATAATCCAAAAACCTAACCCTAGGAGATGAAGCGCAAAACCATGGGCCCCGTTTGGGTAAACTAGTACATCAACTTCTCGAGGTCATAACTTTGGCATATGATCTTTGTTTGACATGCACAACACATTTTTAGAAGTATCTATCTGAGGAACACAACTTTCGAGCGGACCACATCTATCCATGACCCATGTTGGCCCAAATTTTCCTAAAAGAAGTCATTTAGGGCCTCAAAACGGCTCCGGAAGTTCAGGACCCAAAAAACTGCCAAAAATAGTAAATTTTGCTACAAATAAGGAAAATGAAAAAATAAAAGAGACAGTGGTGGGGGTCAAAGTGGAATAGGAAGGTGGCCACCAACATCCACCTGGATCAATCCTCCCCCCTTAGGAAGCAATGGTCCCCATTGCATTGAATGCCTCCATGAGATGGGGAAACTTCTGTTGAACTTGGTCCCTAGTGAGCCAATTGCCTTGGTGCAGGAGTTGGCCAACTTTGACAACCTAATATAGTTGGAACTTCTATTGGAGAGTGTTATTGACCTGTGTGTCCATAATCCGATCAGCTATGGCCCATTCCATGTAGTCTGGGTTTAACTCTGTTGGTGTGAGTTGTTCTGCAATGTCTGATGTGTCCAATAATGGTGGGAAGTATGGTCAAAGGCAGTCCACTTTGAAAATTCAGTGCAGGCCAAGGAATGGGGGAATGTTGAGTTCCAAAACATTGTGTCCCATAGCCTTGGTAATGGTGTAAGGACTATATCGAAGTGGTTTGAGCTTCCGATGGGATCCGGTAAGGCGTTATTTCTACAAATGAAATGAAACTTTGTCACCCACCTAAAACTTGTGTGGCACCCGATGTTGATCATGTCGCTGCTTTTACTTGGAATTTGAATTCTCTGGGATGTTGTGAATCTTCTGGTGGATGTGTTGGAAGTGTTCTTCCCAACTCTTGCTAAAGATGAGGATCTCGTCGAGATAAACCACCATGAACGAGCGGGTGAAGGGTCACAAGATGTCATCCATTAGCCTCATACAAGTAGTGGGGGCGTTTGTCAACCCGAAGGGAATAACCAACCATTCGAAAAGGCCTTAATTGTATTGAGAGGCAGTCTTCCATACATATGTGGGATCTATTAGAACTTGGTGATAACCAGAGTTCTGATCAATCTTGCTGAAATACTTGGCCCCCTTGGGTTGGTCCAGTAGGTCATCAATCCAAGGGATTGGATACATGTTCCTGCCAGTGATTTTGTTTAATGCCTGATGTTACACAAAAATATCGTCACCATGATTATTTGCAGTCAGTATGGGTTTATCATCACTTGTGCTGTCCTCCTAAGCAAGTCTTAGACCTCAGCTCTTCAAATAAAGCTTTGGAAATGAGAGAAAGACATTAAAAATCAATGTAACTCTGGTTCCACACTTTCTCTCATGGTCACCTGCGGTTGCGCACCTTCTGTGTACAAAAGCTGCAGACCTGCCCGCTCTGTCCCTAACGGTGTAGGTGCGGACCCCTGTGAAAGTCAAAAGGTGCAAGTTTTATCTTAAAAAACTCACTTTGGGTTAATTCTAGAGGTTTCTAGAAGGAATTTTGACGTGGATTGTTCGCTCTGAGGTGGTTCATGCATCCCAAAAGAGAAGGAGCTAATCCCTTGATGAGAGGAGCTATCCCTTTGAAGGAGGGCTTTATCCCTTTGAAGGAGGACCTAGTAACCTCCCTCCATTGCACTATAAATACAGGCATTGGACTAGTTGTTGGAGAGGTTAGAAGCTGAACATTTTTTAAGGTAAATGCTAGTGAAATCAAGACTTCCTAGTTAAACCTAAAGAGGAGAGATCACACATCTTTTTGGCTTCATTGGGGAGTGACTGAAACTTGTCAAAGTAGAGGAGACTTCTTGTTGGACCCTAGGAGGAGCTTGTACAGCGTTAAGGCAAAGGTTGTAAAGTTCTTCTTCTTTTGAATTAATACAATCAAACTCATTTTTCTCAACAAGTATCTTATGTTATTTGTTTCATGGACTCCTTGACTTTCATGTTAAATATGTTTTAATGCAATTGGCTTTTCAGGTGCTATTTAATTTGTTTTCCTTGTTTGTGTTTGCAGATTCGCGAAAAGGAGCTCATTTGGATCGAAGAAGCGAGGGCATCCACAAGCTTGCGTTGGACCTAAGGTAGGCCCTAAAAACACTTGTTTGCTATTGTTTATCAAAGCATATTTAGAGAAAGATAGTGTCTGGTTGGTTTGCTTGTCATTAGGTCTTCTTTAGATTCTAGGAAGGTCTATCTTGTCCACAAGATCGACTTATTCCGTGTGACAAAATGGCGACCATACTGGGGAAGTACCAAGCCAACTTGAAGGCTTAAAAGTCCTCGTAACTCCTAGAGACAGTAGAGTTGGGTCACCAGAAGAAGGAGAATCTTCTTTGATAGTACATCCTGATTTTCAGACGCCAGTAGTAGAATATAATCCACAGTCAGTGTCTGTCTCCGAAATCACTGGTAGCTTTTCATCTACTAGTGATATAGGTGAAGAACCCGAAATATCCTAGCCTGAAAGTGAATTTGCTATTACTCCGACATCGGGGTTTGTTTCTCCAACTTTTAGTGGTCCTGGTTCACCTAGGGTAGAAAGAGTAATCACTCAAGATATTCCTTCTGGACTTATTTCTATTGAAGAACTTGCTCTGGAAGAAGAAGAAGTAGGCATCCCTATCCCTGAAAATCAACCTGTCATTGAACTAAGGGAGCGTGAATCAATTTTTTACAGTCCACCTAGGAGTAGTTCTTGGTATCTTTCTTTGACTAATTATTTAGAAAACTTAGGGTTAAGTTTTTCACCACCTCGTGCTCCTTATCACTCAACACCTAGAGGTTTTTATACTCCCGTAAATATGTCAGGACAGTCGTCCATGTTTACTCAATCGCCCAAATCTTTTTTGTACGGCGGTCCATCTGTTCCCTCTGGGTATCAGTCTCTTTCTGGTAATTTTCTAGGAGCATCTCCTCAACCCATTGAGCAAGGGTTATTAACTGGAAGCAATGGTAATAAACCGTTGAGCGTAGAAGACATTCTTATGATGTCAGGTTCTATTCCCAATCCTCAACCTCAAGGTGGCCAGTTATCGCTTGGGGCGCAGCCTCAATTAACGCCTGGGGGGCAACCTCAAGGTACACAATTTTCATCTGGGGGGCAACCTCAAGGACAGTACATACCTAAGGGATAGTACGTTCCTCAAGGTCAACCCCGGACTCAATATGTACCCCAAGGTCAACCCCAGTATCAATTTATACCTCAAGCTCAACCCCAGTATCAGTATGTGCCTCAAGGGTATCAACCCCAAGGTCAATACTCGAACCAAGGTTTCCAACCACCCCAAGGTCAAATGTTTGTTCAAGGAATGGGAAATGTACCTTTCAATTATCAATCCTACCCTCAACCCGGTTATGGTCCTCAATATTCTTAATCAGTTATGGGTCAGTACCCCAGAATGAATATAGTGTGGGATCCATCGCAAACCCAACAGGTGTTGCAGCCAAGTGTACAGTTGTCATCTCAAACTGGACAACCCCTAGTTTCTGGTACACCCCAGCAACCAGTCCAGTCTAAGATTCAAACTCCTGTACCTTCGGCAGTTTCTCAGCTTGGGCCTAGTACACCTCGTACTCCACCTCAAACGAATGCTACAACTGCCACAACATCTGTTCAATCTACCCCACCTACTTCTGGAGTATCGAAAGCTCTGGTTTCTACTATTCCTATATCTACTCCTCAGACATCTTTACCACCGTCTGGATCTACGATTCAAACTTCGGTTCAGATGCCTGTAGGACAACCTAGTTTAAGTACGGTTGTCACAAGTCAACCACAATTCACCTATCAACCGTACTAGGGACAGTACCAATTTGGTCTTGCTGTCTAGTAGCCAGTTTATCAGTATCAACCGTATCCTGGGTACACTTATCAACAACCTCAACAACCCCAGTACGGTTCGGTTAATCCTAGTTTTCCGGGAGGATACAATATCCCGAACGCGATTCCTATTCCTAGTTATCCTGGATATCCTCCTCCTGGGGCTGGTCTCATGACCCAGAGTTTTAGAGATCCTAATCGGCAGTTACCATTTATCGCAACTTTGGACTTACCTGACTTGTCGCACCTAACAAACGATCCCATTAATTATCTTCCGTTTTGGCCGCCAATGCCGAATAAGTTGCCTAGTGACATTCCCAAATTCGAAGGTAAATCAGGAGAGGACCCGTCAAACCATGTGATGACTTACCACCTCTGGTGTGCGTCTAACTCCATCACAGATGATTCGATCCATCTTAGACTTTTCCAGCACATTCTAATTGGTCTCGCGGCCAAGTGGTACATTGAGTTACCATGAGGCACTTTTTATAATTTTAGTCAGTTAGCTACCTCGTTTTTAACTCATTTTCAGTTGCCAGTCCGATATGACAATGGCACGAAATTGTTAACTTCGCTAAAACAATCGACATCCACGTACATTTCAGATCATATTCACGAGTGGAGACATCGACATCGTTTAGTGAAGGTATTTATTTCGGATCAAATCTTGGCTGAGTCGTTTGTAAAATATTTGTTGCCAAAGATCACTGAAGATGTTGCTAAAGCCGGAGTTGTTACTGAGGAGCAAGTCATTGCTCAAGCACAGTACCTTGACTTGGTCTACACTCAGTCGGGTACGTTACACGAAAAAATCCCCGATCTTCCCAAGCAAAATCAAATCACTACAGCTCCTTCGAGATCTCATGCCGCTGATGGTATGATTGGCACGGTTAACACTAAAAGTAAGAAGAAGTCTTCCAAGAATTCTTCTCCCATTATAACCTTGCCTGATTCCCCAACAAGAGATTCTTCTGCAGAGATTTTCGCCGATATTCACGTTGTAGAGTCATCTACAGCCAAATCAAAATCCGGTTGGAAGAAGAAAGGAAAGAAGAAGAATAAAATGGACAAAAGTTCAAAGGAGAAACCTGAAAAGACCGAATCCAATGACGAAAAGCACAAACCTCGTTATCCCTGTCTCATTTGTGACGATGAACATTTTACAAGAGACTGCCCTCATCGTGCAGAGGTTGCAAAGACTTTCAAGGGTTCCCAAACTCCTGTTGTTTTGAAGGATCCTTTTCCGGCTCAAGACAGTAAGATGATAGGTTCATCCTCGAATGCTAATGAAGAACCCATACTGATGATGTCCCATGTTAGGATTGCGACTCGATCACAAGATTATGGTAGTAAGAGTCCTGTTGATGGTAAAGAAGCAGAATCTTCTCACTCTAATCCATCAACCTCAGCTCCCGGTTCCGATCCACTACAGATCGAGAAACCTAATCCAGACTTGGTAATAAAACCGCCCGTCAAGGGTATACTTCAAAAGTCAGCTTTCAATCCACATGCGAGAGTGGCTCAGAATTATAACATTGTTGAGGATTTAGCTATTTCACCCTCAGCAATGTCGGCTTTGGAAGTGCTGCAATCATGCCCAACACAATGTAAATTACTTTTGTTGACTATAGGAGCTGTTGATGTTCAGGACCCGAACCTAATAATTTTTGATCTAGAAAATAGTACACCGCGTTTGACTCATCAAATGGCTTTCCAGATTCCAGTGATAGTAAAAATAGGCCTATTCATCGGACTGTAATTGATGAGGGAGCCTCAACGTGTATTATGTCGATACAGTGTTGGAGATCGCTTGGTTCTCCTTCACTAAATCAATCCCCGATGATTCTAAAGGTCTTTGATGGCCATGGGTTTCATCCTTTTGGCATTCTACAGGATTTGCCTATAGGGGTTGAAGGAAAAACCGTTAGTCTAGATGTGGAAGTGGTTGATGCCCCTCTAGACTACAACCTTCTCTTGGGTCAAAGTTGGTCTTACGCTATGACAGCGGTCGTTTCATCGGTCTTTCGAGTAATAAAGTTTCCACACAATGGAAAGATCGTAACAATAGACCAGCTGGCTTACTTTTCATCTGACCCAGCCTCTTCGAAGAGTATTCAGCATGTTGGTAAAACGACTATCCCATATAAGGATGTTGGGGTAGGATTAGTTAAAGATGCTGGTTTACTAGGAACTTTTCCTTTTCCTCCAATCAATGCATCATCTTCATTTGCAACTATTCATATGATTACATCAGACACCATTGTTTATGATGATACTTGGATCATTCCTTCTAAATCTGAGATAGACTCATTTGGTAATTCCATGCCTTTGAGTCCATATGAAATTGCCTATGAAGCCGTGCAGTCTTTTGCTGACCCGTGTTCAACCAAAAATGACTTAATGGATGTGGTCCATGAGGAATCAGTTTTCACATCAACCTCGGATTTAACCACGTTTTCTGAACTTGTTCACTCTGATGAGCAAATTCGTGAAATCCTATGTGTAGATGATTTACCATGGGAAGATCTCAATCACATATCTTCGTTTTTGCCTGAGGATGATCGTTTTGAAAATGACTTCTCATCAATTTTTACAACTGAATATGTCAAGGAACCTCAGAATCCAATGAAACACCCCGATTCAGAGTTAAATTTGGGAAACATCTCTCGAACTATTCCTATTGACATTTCGGTTAAGCCCGGAATTGTTGAGAACATTCATATAGATGCCTCGTGTACAAATGACAAAATTCAATTATATAAGGCCCTATTTCAAGAATTTTGTGACGTGTTTGCCTAGTCCTATGAGGAAATGCCAGGAATTGATCCTGCGATTGTTGTTCATGAGATCAAGACTTACCCGGACGCTAAACCCGTCCGGCAACATTTGTGTCAGATTCATCCACGAAAAGCTGCTGCAATTAAAGAAGGAGTTAAAAAAATTTTGAAAGCAGGTTTCATTTATCCGATCCCGTTAACGGATTGGGTATCGAATATTGTTCTGGTTAACAAAAACCAGGGAACAATAAGAATATGCATCGATTATAGGGACATTAATCGAGCCTGTCCAAAGGAAAATTACCCAACTCCCTATATCGATCAAATCATTGATGATTGTGCCGGCAGCGAAATATTCTCCTTTATGGACGGTTTTGCCGGATACAATCAAATCAACATTCTACCTGCCGATCAACCAAAAACGGCTTTCATTTGTCCATGGGGGACATTTGCTTATTGCAAATTACCTTTTGGGCTTAAGAATGCCGGAGCAACTTTTCAAAGGGCGATGTCTTATGCATTTCATGACATCAAGCACATTGTGCAACGCTATCTCGATGACTTGCCTGCTCATTCCTTACATCGAGCTGATCACCTCATCCATTTACGAGCAATATTTATGAGGTGTAGGCATTATCGGATTTGGTTGAACCCACACAAATGTTTCTTCTGTATAGAAACGGGTCGATTGTTGGGATTTGTAGTTTCGAAAGCTGGCATTCGCGTTGATCCCTCAAAGGTCGAAGCTATCATCAAATTGCCTCCTCCTTCAAGTCTTCGCCAACTCCAAAGTTTGCAAGGGAAAGCAAACTTTTTACGACGATTCATTCCTAACTACATCGAGGTTACAAAGGCTTTTACTCGGTTGTTGAAGCAAAACACTCAATTCTATTGGGATGAGATAGCTCAGAAATCTTTTGATGCACTCAAACACGCGTTGACCCACGCACCATTGTTGCATCCTCCCAACTACAACCAGGATTACTTCTTGTATCTCGCTGCCTCTCATTCCACCATTGGAATGGTCTTAGTTCAGGAAGATGAATCAGGAACTGAACATGTGATATATTACCTTAGTCGAACGTTAAATCCAACTGAGCTAAAATACTCACATGTGGAGAAATTGGCATTGGTAGCCGTTCAAGCTGTCCAACGTTTTCGTCACTACATTCTACTACGTAAAACTATGATAATTTCATATTGCAACCCTATGATCTACATTTTGACCAAGCAATTGCTAGGAGGCAAGTACTCTAAATGGATCGTTATCTTGCAAGAGTTCGACTTGGAATTTGAAAAATTTAAGTCTAAGAAATCTTTAGTCTTTGCGGAGTTAATGTGTGACTTCCTGCGTGCTGACACGGAAACTGTGGAGGAGGAGCCCATTGCGGATGAATCCTTGTTTTTAATCAGCACTTTAGATCCGTGGTATGGGGATATCATCATTTATCTCCAGACCCAATCCTTTCGGCCAGAAATTTCAAGGTCAGAACGTTAGAAAATTTGATTCTAGTCCCAACAATTCAGAATTATTGGAGATACTCTTTATCGCCGTGGGGCGGATTCTGTTTTTCGACATTGAAGCTGAAATGGTTCTAGATTACTGTCACTCTGGAGCATGTGGCAGTCATATGTCTGGGTATGCCACAGCCCAAAAGATATTGCGCGCTGGCTACTTCTGGCCGTCTTTATTTAAAGATTGTATTACGGCGGTTCGAAAATGCCACAACTGCCAGATTTTTTATTGTAAGATGCGCGCTCCACCTGCTCCTCTCCACCCTATAATTGCCGTTGGTCCTTTTGCTAAATGGGGTATCGATTTTGTTACATGTAACCCTCACTCAGTCGGGGGGGGGGCATGCGTATATCATCCTTGCGGTAGATTATTTTACTAAGTGGGCCGAGGCGATGCCTACATTCGAGGCAGGCAGCAAGAAAACTACAATTTTCGTGTTCAATCATATAATTGCTAGGTTTGGTGTCCTGCAAGCAATAATCACTCATCATGGGCGTCATTTTCGAAACGTTATGATGACCGAACTTACAGGCCAGCTTGGTTTACGTCACGATAGTTCAACCCCTTATTATCCACAAGCGAATGGTCTGGTTGAGTCCATCAACAAAGTTTTAGTTATCATGATCCGACAAATCATTGGGATTCATCGGTCGAATTGGCACAACATGCTATTTTCAGCGCTTTGGGCATACCGAACTTCAGTAAAAACATCAACAGGGTTCACTCCTTTCCAACTAGTCTATGGTTTGGAAGCCGTGTTGCCCATTGAATGCGAAATCCCGTCACTGCAAATGTCCATCAAATTACTTCCAGCCACTTCTGAAGAGGAAAAGCATTTTTTATACTTGGCTCAATTAGATGAGAATCGACGTGATGCTACATTGGCGATCGAGACTCACGCAAAACGAATGAAAGCTCAGTATGATCGAAATGTGACCCCTCGAAATTTTTCGGAAGGGGATCTAGTCTTAGTTTATGATCAAGCTAATGATAAATTAGGCGCTGGAAAATTCGTTCCTATGTGGCATGGTCCCTATGTTGTCAAGCGAAATCTAGGCAAAGGGGCTTATGAATTGGTAGACTTTGATGGGGACTCTTTGGGTAAACCCAGAAATGGCCTTTACTTGAAGAGGTATTATGCTTAAAAGAATGGGTATGGAGATTTTTAGTTAGGATAGTTTTTCTTTCTAGCTGGTGTGTTTTAGTTTAAACAGTGTGCTTAGCTTAGAGAGTGTTTTTTTCATCATTATTCCTGCTTATCTTGGTTTTACTCTTGATATTGCAGATGTCGATGCCTCTCCAAACATACATTGGTTTCGCTAATGGTGCTTGTTGTAATGCACGGAACATCTCTTCCGCAGCTTGGGTTATCTATTCGCCCTCTCACGAGTTAGTATCTATGCATGGGGTAAGCCTCGGTCAAACAACGAACAACATTGCTGAATATAGTGCAGTGATTGAGTTATTATCTGAATCTATTTCATTTGGGATTCAGAGTTTGATAGTGAGGTTAGATTCTGAACTCGTTGTATTACAGCTTAATAGAGTGTATGCCATTAGAAATCTAGTTTTATTAAGATTATTTTTGAGAGTGCGTCTCTTGGAACGTGAATTTGATTACATTGAATATCAGCATATTCCAAGGTCTTTAAATACATTAGAAGATGCAATTGCTTCTCGAATGTTAAATAGACATTTGCAATAATCATACATGTAAATTTAAAATCATTCCATAACATGATTACCAAGATAAGCTGGTAATAGTGATATAGATATATAGGAGTGTGTCAAAAATACATCGTCTTTGATAATAGGTTGAAAAATACCTTATGATCGGCAAAAATGACAAGTACAAAAAACAAAAATGTCACATGTGCCCACAATAGGCGATCATCCTATCACTGGTGATGACCTCTATAAATTACCACTGCACGGGCCACCTTGCAAAGGAACCTCCTAAAAGGTCTCAGGACTCCAATCACATAGCGCTGAAGTCGACGAGGAATGTTGTCTATAGTGGTCTCAGGAATATCTCCCGTCAAGCACTCGAGATGACCCTCCAACTTGGCCAAAACCTCTGCTGATTCGTCCTGTGGGGCTGGCGAGGGTGCAACTGGTTGCCTCCTCTCGAAAGGACGGAGAGCAGCTGGTCACTGTGGACCCACATCTGCATTTTAAAATTTTTTTTCTATCAGTTTTGAGATGATGAAAAATAACAAAAAAATTAAAATAGGAAAAATGTTGGAAAGGATTTTACCTGACTTGTCCCACTGCTCTCGTGGTGGAAGAACCATGTCTGGGTCACCACGAAAATCTATCCCAGCGTAAGGGAAATCCTGAATGGAAAAGACCTGGTTTTCCAACCATTGGAAATACTCAGGTTTGAATCGAGCAACCTCTATCCTCTCGTCCGGGTGACGGGCCATGACTGCGACCCATCGCATCAGTTTGGTCTCTCGAGGAAGCCCAACTCCAACAGTAAGGTGCTTTGGAATTAGCATAGGAACCCTCTCCAGGCCAAAACTCACGACCAAAGCCCCATAACCAAAGGTCTTTAGTCGTCCGTTCTTGGCACTGGTCAGTTGGCCTTTCACATTGGCCAACACGGCATCGCACCAGTTGAAGATGGTGCCTCGAAAGCAATCAACTGCCATACGCATCTGGGATCTGGTGGCAATATGTAATGCGGCAGCTCCACAAAGTCTGGTGACAGTGAATGCAATCACCATGAGCTCAGGACGGGATATTGTCTTTATGTCTATCCCTTTGTCTCTAGCCTGGCTGTTGCAGTACTCTAGCCGGAGGCTATCGACAGACTGGCCACCTAGCCTAGTCCCGTGCAGAGTCAAGTCTTTGCCTCTCTTAGTCAAAACAGTTAAGAAATATATGTCCACCGGCTCGATTTCGAGCTGGTGGCCACCAATGAAGAAGCATTGGTCCTGTATGCTCCATCTGTCAACCAGCCACTGTAAGAAATCCACCTGAGCCCTCATGCCAGGAATGGCCCAGAATTTGTACAGTCCGCATGCCCTCAAAGCATCAAGTGAAGGCTGATGATTCCATGCGGCAGCATCCACGTCCTCATGCTCTCGTTCATGTCAATATAGCATGATGTACTCTCTGCATCAAGTATAAAGATTAATTAAATTGCTAGAAAATATTTTGATTGGTCCATTCTTGAGAATTTTTGGGTTCAAAACCCTTGAGGCAGGGTACGCACCCTCCGGGTTAGACACAGTGCGTGGGACCACACTTTGTCTACACGGAAGGTGCGGACCCCGAGCTTTTTCCCAATGGAGAAAAAGTCGGGGTCCGCAGGCCCGCAATGGTAAACCTGCGGGCCCCCGCGCGCGGGTTTTGCGCCTAAAATCCCTCCCAAAAGTGAAAATAAAGGACTAAAACAAAAAATTAAACGGTTAAAAATGAAGAGTAGGATGATGTGGATTACCTGGAGAAGACGGTGCTCGATTCCGACGGTTGGATTTTCCGCAATCTTCATGGGAAGTTTTCTAAGCAAAAGCACTATTTTCTCACCCAAACTCAAACGGTAAAAATGAATTAAAAAAGGCCCTTTTTATAAGTTTTTTGAGTAAATAAATCGCAAATTTGTTTATGTTTCACTTTGAAAAGGTATTTTGCGACGTTTTTATCTATTTCAAACAGGTATGAGTAATGTTTGTGTTTTTGTGCAGAATAAAGGATTATTCAGGCGAAATCTATCATTTTCAACAGAAAAACATGTAGAGTCATCTTTAAGCTCTTTTTTGACTCCTAAAACATGAAAATATTGCCGAGTGTTTCTTTTAAACTCGTTAAAACGGAATTAAAAGACGGTCCACTTACAACTCTTTTCCGACCGTAAAAACATGAAAAGATTGCCGGATTTTTGTCATTTGAAATTCGATATTGGTTATAAAACGACGTGTCATTGATTGCTTTTTTACGTTTTCGGGTCAAAGGCACTAATGACGAAAAGTACTCCTTGGTCGTAAAAGATCAAGCGGTTATCTCAAGTATTATTTTATACTTTTTCAGGCTTGGGAGACACAAATTTATGAAAAAGGTCCACCCTGGAGTCTTCTTAAGTTTTCTTAGACTCTCTAAAATTGAAAAACGCCGAGTTTCTCCTATACTGGACTCGTTAAAATTTCACAGTAAAGGACCTGTTCAATTACAAACAGGAACGAACCACTCCTTCTTAGGGTTCGAATTTAAACTAAGTTGGACTCATCCGAAGGATGAGCTTATAATCAAGCAAATGTTATCCTCCTCAAGCTTGTCAAAAATAAAGAGGTACTTGCCAGCAATGGTGGGGGAAAACAGAGAAAAATGAGCCTGTTTGTCATACCTTGTAACCACTCTTGAACACGACACTTTTATTCACCTGGGTTGGGAAATCCTTTGCCTAATAGTTGATCAAACCACATTGAAAGTCTTCAGCCGGTTTCTGGGTATTAACTTTGGGTCAATTGTCACCAAACCATCTGTCGTGTCGTTATGTGTTCAAGAGGTCACTGCCAATAAGCCATTCATCTGCAAAATATCTGTCATCCATCTTGACCATCCCTGAGTCAGTTCTTGCAACTAAATTTCTTCAACTTGATCTATGATTTCGTGTTGTGGGCTTGCCTACGACAGATCGCTTTCTATCGACATCAACTCATTATCTAGAAATATGATCTAGGAATCATCAGTACCTTGAGATCAGCATGCATCAATGGCAGGTTTCTCGCCTTTGACGACAGTTTACATCATCGACTTTCAATCAAAGGATTCCGTGACATGCTCGACATCAACACATTTATTCGCATCTCATGGATTGTACTGGGTACTTTGAGAGCCATTGACATCACTGGTGGTTTCTCTCACACTTGTTAACAGTTTACATCATTGACTGGTAATCAAGTGGTTTCTACCATGTTCGACATCAACACATTCATTCGCATGGATAGAATTGTACTATTTCGGGAAGTAGAAATGAAGACCCTAGATCTAGTTTCCACAATCTAGGCTGCAAGGAATTTTGTATTCATTATATAATGGACTATTCATAAACAGATGGTTGCGTCCATACTGTGTCCACATGAGTCTTTACTTGTGATGTTTTACAAGATCATTCTTATATAAGAGTAGTAGTTAGTTTTTCTTGTCAGTTTTTATCTGAGTATGGGAATGCCTACCTCAGCGATGATATGATCTCATATATATATCTTGCATTGAATGTTTTTACAGGTTCCAACCGGGTTCTCCACAAGATGATCTTCGAAATGATAAAGTACTTCACTCTTCCTAAATGATAAGAAATCCTCATCTACTACAGACTTCTCACTTTAGGGGGCAATATGTTACACAAAAATATCGTCACTATGATTATTTGCAGTCAGTATGGGTTTATCATCACTTGTACTGTCCTCCTAAGCAAGTCTCAGACCTCAGCTCTTCAAATCAAGCTTTGGAAATGAGAGAAAGACATTAAAAATCAATGTAACTCTGGTTCCGCACTTTCTCTCATGGTCACCTACGGTCTCGCACCTTCTGTGTACAAAAGCTGCGGACCTGCCCACTCTGTCCCTAACGGTGTAGGTGCGGACCCCTGTGAAAGTCAAAAGGTGCAAGTTTTATCTTAAAAAACTCACTTTGGGTTAATTCTAAAGGTTTCTAGAAGGAATTTTGACGTGGATTGTTCGCTCTGAGGTGGTTCATGCATCCCAAAAGAGAAGGAGCTAATCCCTTGATGAGAGGAGTTATCCCTTTGAAGGAGGGCTTTATCCCTTTGAAGGAGGACCTAGTAACCTCCCTCCATTGCACTATAAATACAGGCATTGGGCTGGTTGCTGGAGAGGTTAGAAGCTGAACATTTTTTAGGGTAAATGCTGGTGAAATCAAGACTTCCTAGTTAAGCCTAAAGAGGAGAGACCACACATCTTTTTGGCTTCATTGGGAGTGAGTGAAACTTGTCAAAGTAGAGGAGACTTCTTGTTGGACCCTGGGAGGAGCTTGTACAGCATCAAGGCAAAGGTTGTAAAGTTATTCTTCTTTTGAATTAATACAATTAAACTCATTTTTCTCAACAAGTATCTTATGTTATTTGTTTCATGGACTCCTTGACTTTCATGTTAAATATGTTTTAATGCAATTGGCTTTTCAGGTGCTATTTAATTTGTTTGCCTTGTTTGTGTTTGCAGATTCACGAAAAGGAGCTCATTTGGATCGAAGAAGCGAGGGCATCCACAAGCTTGTGTTGGACCTAAGGTAGGCCCTAAAAACACTTGTTTTCTATTGTTTATCAAAGCATATTTAGAGAAAGATAGTGTCTAGTTGGTTTTCTTGTCATTAGGTCTTCTTTAGATTCTAGGAAGGTCTATCTTGTCCGCAAGATCGACTTATTCCATGTGACACTTGTTAATAAATGTATAGCCTCCAACTTCCATCCATCTTCTGTACCGGTACAATCGGGCTCCCACAAGGTGAGTAAATTGGTTGGATATTCCCTTTTTGTAACAACTCCTAGATTTTCTATTTGATCTCTTCATTCTCCAAAATGGAGTGATGATATATCACCCTGTTGGGTAGAGGTGCTCTTGGAGTCAGATCGATTGAATGCTTGACTTGACAATGCAAGGGTACCCCTGTGGGTGAGGACAAGATGTCCTTGTATGCTTCCATAACCACATACACCTACTTTTGCTGCTTGGAGGAACCCTTCCCAGGGGCCATGGATGTAGCTACGACCTTCCCCTTACTTTGAGAGTGAATCAGAAAGAATTTTTTTTCCTAGTCTAGGAGATGGCCTTACTACATTTATTAGTAGATATCAAAGAGATGGTGGTAGGTGGGGCCACCTATGGTATCCTATATAACTTATCACCCAAAGAAATAATAATAGAGCGAGGTCTAGACTCATATACACCATGTTGCTTATAAGTATGGTTGTCCTAATAATACATCACAAACTTCAAGAGGAGCAACATCACACAGTACCTCATCCATGAAGGGCTTGATGTTGTAGGGAAGACAAGACTATTGGCTGACGCGGAGATCTTGTCCTTGGTAAAGCCACCCGATGGTGTACGACTGTGGATGTGCTATATTTGGTAGGCCTAGCCGCTTCACGACCTCTGTTGAAATGAGGTTATTTTGGCTCCCGCTGTTGACAATGAACTGCAACAGAGAACCCTTCACCCACATCTATGAGTGGAATAGACAATCCCCCTCTTCTATATCTTCAAGCTTAATCTTGTGGATCTTAGTGGTGGCCACTGTGGAATTGGACTCTGCGTCAATGATCTACTTCCCTGTGTCATTCCCCTTGTCAGGTTCTGACTCAAAGTTGGAACACGAGTCAGAATTAGAAGCCTTCAGCTCAGCCACTAGTGAGTGCTTGGCCTGACACTCACTTGTGTTGTGAGTAGAGCTCTTATGGAACTCACATCACTTTCTCATGTCCTTCTTTGTCTTCATGTTGTTGTGCTTTCCTTGCGGCTTCAGTGGGTTATCTTGGGTTGCCACACCTTGGCTTTGCCTTTTTCTCTGTAGTTTTGGGGCACCTTTCCCTTGCTTCGGATTCACAGATCCAAAGTATCACTTTTTGTTTACGCCTCGACTCAATCTTGACAACGTATCGGTACATTGTGCTGAGCGAGGAGATATCTTGGAACTCCATCTCATCCTGAATGTACCTGTGGTACTTGAGTACCAAATGTTTATCAGAATCCTTGATAACCAACTTCATGCGAAGGGTATAAAAATCATTGGTAAACTCTGGCACGTATTGGTCCTTTCCCTGTCACAGTGTGGTCAACTTTATGTATTTATTGTCATATCTCCTAATAGGGTAGTACTTCTCCTTGATGGCATCTTGGAACGAATCCCAAGTGGGTGCGACTGAAAGTAGTGAGGGTGTACTTTCATCCTTATACTCATAGTAGGTTTCCCACCTGTCCTTGATGTGAGGGGTGGCTTTGAGAAGAGAAAAAGTAATCATTTCGCAGCTGAAAACTTCATGAACAAAAAAATATCCTTCTAGTAGGTTTAACCATTTATCTACAACGTCCGCATCTATCTAACCCTGAAATATGGGAATTTCAAAGTTAACTTGTACCTTTAAGGGTATCGCGCTGCATCACCCTTGGAAGTAGATGCGTCACCCTTGGAAGGTTGCTAAAAGATATATACAAAGTTGTCCATAATCATGTTCCTTTGTTTCTTGAGGGCTTCTTCAAGCCAGATTTTGGTCTTTCTTTTCTTCCACCATGGGATTCTGTCGAGATTTGCAAGTCTGGTCTTGCAAAGTTTCGACCACTGGGCACTGCAACCCCAAGCATAAAATGTCCATAAACCAAGGGATCCTAAGTCCCTAAAAGTGTTGTTCTAAACCCTAAAGGAACAAGGTCAACTGATTACAGCTTCTCCCAGAAGTTCTCCATGAAAAACTACTCAGAACTAGTCAAAACAGGATCATTTCACCTGCTCCATAGGCAAAGTGCATTGCATCTCACATAAGTACACTCTGTGGGTGCGTTGCATTTCAAAAATCCCTTCTATGGGGTGGGATGGGCGAGAAATGACAAATGGCAGTGTCAATCCGTAAGGTGGAGAGGCATGGAATCTTCTAGAAACTTCTCCTGTGACACTTGCCTCTCTGAATTCGACCAAGGATGAGTAAGAGATCATCAATCTCCAAGTGGAAGCAAGAACTATCAGAGGGAAGACACTAATAAAATCACAATCTGACTCATCTCCCTTACAGATATCTATATATGGATCCATCATCCCAGAGATCCAGGGGGCTGGAATTTTGCTACTTGTAAGGAATTGCTGTTGGTTTCTTGAAGCAACATCATAGTGTTGCGTGATCTAAGATTTGCATGAGGTGAAGAAGGGCTTACTTGCTAAGAGGATGATGCTGGGTCAGAACAACTGGTTGTAACTCTCTTGGCTCTTTCTTGATTATCAATAAAAGCTATTCAAGTTTTCCTCCATACTCTTGTGTCATTTATGTATTATGCATTTGTATGGTCAATTTACATCTGATCCTAGATTGTTTATGATAATAGATCCATGTTCTTGTATAGTGTTATGCTACTTTGATTCTACAGGTACTCTGTGAAGCTGGGTGTACAAGGAAGCAAGTAGCAAAGGACTATCAGAAGAGAGAGGAATCGAACTAGGAGCCAAGCGCAAGACAGAGGTTGGTCTCCTTTATTCTTCTCTCATCTATCTTTCATAAAGGAAAATGAAAGTAGTTTTACTTTGTTTCTTTCTAAGGTAGCTACCACACCTTAGTGGGATTAGCAGTTCTTCATAGACACTTTTCCCTGTGACAAAATGGAGACTCTGTTGGGGAGCAACTAGGTTGTTTGTTTATATAGATTTTTGTTTACTTTATAAACTTACAGACAGAGCCTGAAGTTGAGCCAGGTAGCTTTCGAACTGCATTTGTTGTGCAAATGCAAAGTAGATAAATGCAGCTTCAGTCAATCTTCGGGTTTTTTTTATGAATTGAACAACTGATTTACAAACTCTCTAATTGCCCTTGTGGTGGCTCTAGTAACCTCCTTAGATCTGCCCCTGTTGTTGATTTACTGATTACCACTTGCTCAGCCAAAATCCCTAAACTGAACTGCAAACTGTGACCCGGAACCCAAGCAAAGTCTTGTCTCTGGCCCAGCGTAGTCTCTATTCTGTGAATCTGAAATTCAGCGCACCTCCCGAGTGTAGTAGTTGCGCTGCATTTCAAATTCACTATGTTACAGGTGCGCTAATCAGACTAGGCATTGTTCCTGAATGTTGGTTTCTGTGTTCATTCTTTTCAGTTCTATTCATGAATTTTGCTGCCTGTAGTCAGTACACCTCTGTTTGAAACCCCTTTCCTTGCTAATATTCTGCCCCCATTGTGCAAAGAACTGTAAATGTTTTTGTGTATTTGTTGAGTCATTTTCAGTTCTCCTTTGCAAAAAAGTAATGTAATCGTATTGTCGTTTCTTGATTTGAAAGTGTCGCAAGTGTCGTTTTCAGTCATAGAAAAGAGTCTGATTGCTCTTGATAGTCGATTACTCTGTTACTATTGTATTTGATTTGAATTAGTAGTCTTTCTAGTTTCGAAAGCAAGTCTTCATTTTGAATTTGAAAAGAAACTTGTTAGTAATTTTCGCTTGAAAGTAATTCAGATTTGCGCATTAGCTTTCTTTTTATCATTCACATATTAAGAAGGCTGAAAACAAATACATGCATGTGCATTTGCATTTAGACTGTTTGATTGGTTTGATTTAGGACAGTGCATATAGTGTGTGCTCTATGCTGTTTGTGAAAGAATATTGTCTCTCTTTCCTTAGTAGCTAGGATTTTCATTGCACAAAGAAGATAAAAGACTGTTTATCATCTTAGATTGCATTTTAGGAATTGTACATCTACATCACGCGATGAACTAGAAAGGAAAATTTCTTAAGCAAGATCAACTATAAAATAAACTTAATGAATCTAACAACGCTTTGGAACCTAACGGACAACAGCTAGAAGTCTAGGCTAGAGACGAATTCCGGCGTCGTAAAGCCTGGTAACTGCTGTTCTCAATGTTGGTTGGGTGATTCCTCCACTTTGAGACGATAAGTGCCAGTACGGACTTGTGCTCCCATGTACCGTCGAGTATATTTTTGGAGACCACAATAGGCTTAATCCTTTATCCATAGGAAGCCATGTCTGTCGCCCTATTGATCGCAATGCACTAAACACAACATTCGGGAAGATTGACTACCGTACCGTAAAAAGTATTCTGCAGTTTTGCGATTGGTTTGGTAATCCCTCTGCCTAGATTTCCAAAGTAGTCCCTTTCATTCCTTTTCAGACTCCTTAACGAAAAAGGTCCATCTGAGCACTTGTCACTTTAGGCTCATTAAAAATCGAAGGCGACTAGAGTCATCTTTTGTTTTTTCTCGACTCTTTAAAATTGAAAAAACAAGTTGTGTCAAAGCATCTAAAATTTATTTTAAACGGAATAATCATCACCTTTCCTACGTTGGTCTTAGGTTGAGAGAATGGAGTCCACCAACCAAGGAATTCCTCTTGGAGGAAATCCTAGTCCCTTCTCCTCTTGGGGAGATGTTGGTGCACCCCATATGGCCACATTGTCACTTCCAGGATTGACAATCGGCTTGCCCGTATGGCTCTTCTCAACCTCTGTCGTTCAGAACACCACAATTCCTGAACAATCGAGTCAGCAACTAGACGATTCCAAAGTTGCCCACCAACCTTCTACTTCCTCCAATTCTTCCTCTCCTCCTTCCTCTTCGCTTGATGGGGCTGGTAAAGCAAAAAATCAAGTACCTCAGAAGAAGAAGGAAAAGAAGAAGAAAGAGAAGAAGAAGAAGGAGCCAAAAGCGAAAGGGGGCAACCAAGCATCATCTAGCGAAAATCCACACACTGCACCAACCAGGCCTAAATCGCCATGTGTCATTTGCAAAGGAGACCACTATCATAGAGATTGTCCCTACATCCCTCAGATCTTAAGGGACTGGTCTCCTCATTTGCACAACCCGGTGTCGTCAACCTCTGATGATCATGTTGAAAACACACCATCGACTAGTGAAAGTGAAGCCCAGGACAAAAAGGAAAATATAAATTTCCTTGTAAACTGTGCGAAGGTGATCATGCCGTCCACCATTGTCCCTTCTTAGACGAGGCTAAAAGAGTTTTGGATGATCGTCCGGTTTCACCATTATGACTTCCTCCTGGATATAAAAAACTCTTGCCGAGTCCGTCACTAGTTGAAAATCCAGCTGACCCGCCCAGGTGGTCGGCTGAAGCATCTATCATTGAAGACGAACCATCTGAACCCATACCAGATGAAAGTCAAAAGGTCGAGATGGCAGTTGACCTGGTCTTGCCTTCAGAGGTTCCATCTTCAGATGATACAGTCACTAAAGAGAACAAGGATGACACCATCCAAATTCTTTTCGTAAGCACAGACTCCAATGAACATGGGGGGAATTTACCCATTCCTTTACCACATGAAGGAAGTTCGTCAGAGTCATACCCGGCTGTCTATTCAGTCCCACCTCCAAGCAACTTAGTTGCTTCCTTTGACTAGAATCAACTAGGCAGACCCCGTTTGCCGGCTAGTGTACCATTCCAAATCATTGCTCAAATATATAGAATGGTTATGGCCGGTACCATCATAGATGAAGGGGCTTCTGTGAGTATCCTTTCCTTGACTACTTGGAAAGTGCTTGGTTTTCCATCGCTTTTGCCTGAGATGAGAAATCTAACAGGCTTTGACAAAGGAACTAGTCGACCATTAGGGATCCTTCTCAATGTGCCCATAACATTGAGAGGGAAAACCATTCATATGAACGTAATGGTAGTCCAAGGACCCCTGGATTATAATCTACTCCTTGGATGAGACTATATTTATTGCATGGGAGCCATTGTCTCATCACTCTTTAGAGTAATGTGTTTTCCGCATGAAGGAAGAGTGGTCAAGCTCGTAGACCAACTTTCATTTCCCAGATCACACATAGCAAATAGTAATATACCATCCTTGAATGGTCTTTTCACACAAGGAATGTCTCATCAATCCCCAGTCCGTCCACCTGATGAGCGCAAGTGATTCGGGGGACATGACTGAAACCCAGGGGCATGCACCCTGGTCTACTTCGACAGGAAAACTTCGGGTATAGGGTAGGTTTCCGTGAGAGATATATTACTAGGCTGTACTCCCGCCCGTGATTTGAAAAGGGGGTTAGACTAGAATAAGATTCCCTCGTCAAAGTTATGTGAGTGGATTGGCTCACCTTTGTCTATTTTGGTAGACATCGCCAAAGAAGTATTTTGTTTGCGGTGTGAATAGAACAATCTTTGGTAACCTGAAAGACGTAGACCTTTCCTGATAAAACAAATGTTTTGTCGGTAGAATAAAAGGTGACCTTGAAGCTTTATTTTATACCTGGGGGCATGCAAACCTTTTGGCACGCAAGCGAAGAGCGACCATTTATTTTTTAAATTTGTAGGTCCTCTAACCCTTTAAACTCATAGGATTGGTCGTTTCCTAACTTGCATAAAGAAAGGATGTGGGGAAAAACTCTAAAAATTATCGTTTTCATATATGAGACATTCTTATTATATGACTGGATTAATCAAGCAGTTTTAACGCGGACTTCATGCTTGTTAAAAAATAAACATAAGCAATGAGCAAATGTTTCCCCCAGTATTTAAGCTCAATAAAAAATGAACCAATTCCTGGTAAATAATCATCGTGAATGTAGTACTTCAGCCTTTAAAGCCTTGGTCGTGTTCCCATCATCACCTACACTCTGTATTGGCCGATCATTCACCTCCATTTAATTGTTTAACCATTTTGAGGAACAGTTGCGAAGAGTGATCCCGCTAGCCATCCTTGTAACACTGCCGTGATTGGAAAATTCCAAACCTTACTTGGAATCAGCTGCTACCCAATTTTATCACTCGTTCCTTAAAGACGAGTCTCCTTTAAGCTCTTTTCAACTGACTCGTAAAATATGAAAATATTGCCAAGCCATTGGCCTCTCCAGCTCGTTAAAGGGACCGGAAGTGCTATCCCTCCTTTAGATTTTAATCTTTTTTGGACCCGAGGGATTATTACAAAAAAAGATCGAGCGCTTGTTTTGTTCGGCTCGTTAAAAGTATCGAAAATTCATCCCTTCTGTATTGTTTTATACTTTTTCGAACTTAAGGGATTAGATGACGAAAAAGGAATTTTGGAGTTTCCTTTACGTCCCTTTTCAGACTCTCTAAAATTGAAAAGGACCGAGTTATCTTTGTCGTTAAACTCGTTAAAACCTAATAGCGACAAACTTGTCCATAGCAGACAAGAACGAGTTTCACTATCGCTAGGCTCATTAAAACATAGCGATGGGTTTGCCCGAAGGGAAAATTATAGAACAAGCATATGTTATCCTCCTCAAGCTTGACAAAAATAAAGAGGTACTGGTCAGCACTGACTGGGGAAAAATTGGGAAGAAAACTTGAAGAAACTTTGTTGGTAGCAAGTCGCTCTTGAACATGACACTTTCACTCCGCATCCAAGTCGGGTTGGGTTGTTTCATTCACCGGTCACATCACCATGGTCCCATCACACCATCCACATTTGGGGTTAATGCTACCAATCTATCACGTCAGTGTCGCCGATATGTTCAAGAGAAGTCACTCAGAGAATTCACCTGTGTCTCACCCACTACAATACATTTACGCTCCATTCTTTCATGACCGCCACCCTGAACCTTATATCACCAGATCGTTTTCACCTCCATTAAAATCATTTTCTCCATTCCGTGTCATTGATGTGGGATTCATTACGGCCCTCCTATGACGGATCGCTTCTTGTCGACATCAGCTCATTATCCAAGAATTCGATCTAGGGACACCCCTTTCAGTACTTTGAAGCTTGCATGCCTCAATGGCAAGTTTCTCACTTCCGCCGACAGGTTTACATCAATGGCCTCCGACCGAAAGATTTTGCGTGGTGTTCTACGCCAAGTCCTTTATTCACACCACGTGAATTGTACTGCAGTACCTTGAGGGTCATTATCATTATCGGTGATTCGTCTCGGGCCTGTTAACAACTTACATCATTGGCTGGTAATCAGGCAATGTCTTTCCATGTTCGACTCCAGAACATCTCTCACATGGATCGACTTGTACTTCGAGTGAAGATCGAACGAGATTGAAGACCCCGAATCTAGTTTCATCCATCCTGGATGCGATATATATTCAGGGAAATAAAGACATCAAATGTACATCGTTGCTGCACAGATAATCATCCAATCAAAGGGATGATGGCTCTACCAGAATCATCAGTCTACACTCAAACGATTGTCTGTCCTATGTACATGAAAATGAATTTATAAAGTTGAGCATGGGAATGCCCGCCTCAGCTAGATCATGAAAATATTATGAAGATAATGTATTGTATTGTATCTTATTACAGGTCTCCTCCCAGCTTGAAAGAACTTTGGATCCTCATGATAAAGCATTTCACCCGACATAAAAAAAAAAAACGATTAACAACCCCATGCTTTAGGGGGCAACTATTATAGACATTTTTGGGCACCGCAACCCGAAGCATAAAATTTCCATAAACCAAGGGCTCCTAAGTCCCTAAAAGTGTTGTTCTAACCCCTAAAGGGACAAGGTCAACTGATTACAACTTCTCCCAGAAGTTCTCCATGAAAAACTACTCAGAACTGGTCAAAACAGGATCATTTCACCTGCTCCATAGGCAAAGTGCGTTGCATCTCACCTAAGTACACTTTGTGGGTGCATTGCATTTAAAAAAGCCCTTCTATGGGGTGCAATGGGCGAGAAGTGACAAATGGCAGTGTCAATCCGTGAGGTGGAGAGGCATGGAATCTTCCAGAAACTTCTCCTGTGACACTTGCCTCTCTGAATTCGACCAAGGATGAGTAAGAGATCATCAATCTCCAAGTGGAAGAAAGAACTATCAGAGGGAAGACACTAATCAAATCACAAGCTGACTCATCTCCCTTACAGATATCTATATATGGATCCCTCATCCCAGAGATCCAGGGGACTGGAATTTTACATCTTGTAAGGAATTGTTGTTGGTTTCTTGAAGCAACATCATAGTGTTGGGTGATCTAAGCTTTGCATGAGGTGAAGAAGGGCTTACTTGCTGAGAGGATGATGCTGGGTCAGAACAACTGGTTGTAACTCTCTTGGCTCTTTCTTGATTATCAATAAAAGCTATTCAAGTTTTCCTCCATACTCTTGTGTCGTTTATGTATTATGCATTTGTATGGTCAATTTACATCTGATCCTAGATTGTTTATGATAATAGATCCATGTTCTTGTATAGTGTTATGCTACTTTGATTCTACAGGTACTCTGTGAAGCTAGGTGTACAAGGAAGCAAGTAACAAAGGACTATCAGAAGAGAGAGGAATCGAACTAGGAGCCAAGTGCAAGACAGGGGTTGGTCTCCTTTATTCTTCTCTCATCTATCTTTCATAAAGGAAAACGAAAGTAGTTTTACTTTGTTTCTTTCTAAGGTAGCTACCACACCTTAGTGGGATTAGCAGTTCTGCATAGACACTTTTCCCTGTAACAGACATGCAAAGAGAAATAGAGAAAGAGCAGACGGCTCTAACACCACCAATCCAAATTTAAACAGGAATGCAAAAAATTACAAATATAACCATAAATACACATATACAGTAGAAATAACACTTCATTTCATTAATATCAAATACTGAAATATGCTTACAAACAAAATGGAAATAAGAGTAGCTCGGGCAATGGTAGCTTATCTCTAAGAAGAGATGTGGCAACTACATGCCTCTGAACTATGTTACAATGAGGCTTGAAGGCCTATTTATTATTTAGAAATAATAGAAAACCCTAAACATCCAAAAACCTAACCCTAGGATAGGAAGCTCCAAACTATGGGCCCTATTTAGGTAAATTGGTACATCAACTTCCCACGGTCGTAACTTCGGAATACGATCTCCGTTTTACACACACAATACTTTGTTAGAAAGATCTATCCAAGGAATATACCTTTCAAGTGTTCCATAGTGGCCAATGGCCCAAGTTGGCCCCATTTGTACCCAAAAAACGTCTTTTAGGGCCTCAAAATGACTCTGGAAGTTCAGGACCCGAAAAACTGCCAAAAACAGTAAATTATGCTACAAATAAGGAAATTGAGAAATTGAAAGAGGAAATGGTGGGATTGCAAGTGGAATAGGAAGGTGGCCAACAATATTCACTTGGATCAACAATGGATTGCTTCATATCTAGCCCATAATATTAATCTCATGTATCATTTTCCCAAGTTAGAAGCATACATGGATTCTCATTTTTATGCAGTCACTAGTTATTTAAGCACTAATGATGTCATCAAATCTTGGGTGAAAGAGCTATCCAAGTTCTGATAGACACCCAAAAACACATACACATCTAAATATCTGAGGAAACTGTTCTAATACCTGATTATATCATGTTTCTGAATCTATGGTAAGAAGAGTACTGAAAACTTTCCCAAAGGTTCGGCATATCTTTTGCTTCAAATTGTCATTGAAGGAAATATATTCAACTAGTTGAATTTTTTGGTTCAAAATCTTTTGATCAATGTGACTAATGAAAAGAATCCTCCCAAGGGAAAACAAGAAATATTTTATATGTCTTCATACATATTGGATGGGATATGTTCTCAGAATTCTTTCCCTGGCATGAGCTAGACTTGGACACCAAAAGAGCATGTTGTTAATTTATATTGCAATTTCCATTCAGAGTGCAGTTATAAAGGACTCATGGTAATCTGACTAATCACTTCCTCATATTATTGTGCCGATCATCTTTGAGGAAGATCCACCTTGCATGTCCTGTGAGGCTATGGATGTAGTAACAAAACTTGCTGATTGGTTTGCCTCACCTGATGGAACTTACCTTAGGGTGTTTGGTTGTCAGAATTCATCACATATGTTACTGAAGTATGCCACTGATATATTGGTAATGCGGGAAATTTTGTACCATCTTTCCATAGGCTTATTAGTAGTCTTTCAAAGGAAGAAGAAACCACCTTGGCCCACTCTTCCTTTCCAAGTGGGATCCTACGAAAGTAAGAATCTGAAGGGTTCAGAAACTGAAGGTAATGAATTGGAAAAATTCAGGTTCAAACTTATGGAGTACCACCCGTATGATCCCAGAGTGTTTGCAAGCAACACTTTTCTAAGATACATTTCAATTGGCCAAGGAAGACCTATTCTAGGCCAGAGGAGGAAAATATTAAAAACTATTATAATGCCTCTAGGCCCCGCACACCAGTCAACCATGCAGGTCCATCGCATGTGACTCTACAATAGGAAGCTACTTTGGAAGCAAGCTCATTAGCAAAGCGCAACCTAGTGATCATAAAGTATGAAAGGAAGGTTGCACATAGTCCAATAGAGGAGAAAATCTACAAATACAAAGCATATCCATCTATCTTGAAAGCGGATATGGCAACAGAGAGATGGGAAACAAAAGAGGCAAGAGGAAGAGCAGAAATATATGGAAGAATAGGAGAAGAAAGAACAAGAGGAAAGGAAAATTCAAGAAGAAGAAATAAGGAAGAAATAAGAAGATGAAACAATGCTAAAATAAGCCAAAGAGGAAGAGGAAAATTGGCTACTAGAAGAAGAAAGCAAACAACAATAGGATAAAGAACTTGCTTGAGAGATTGAAGACAATAGTGATTAAAGACATGGAGGTAGAGCTAGAGTAGCAGAATCAATATGTTTATCTCATGCCTTGTACATAGCATATCATCACTCACTCTCCCCTTCTTCCTGTAGAAGGGAAAGCTCTAGATGATGAATAGGAAATTGCTCCTCCTAATGAAGGTATGGTTATGGATATTTCTAGCTTAAATTTTGATGAGATTCAGAAGAAAATTGTGTAAGCAAGAAAGAAGCAATTTCCAGATGACCTCACACATATTGCTTTTTTCAATGAGAAGGTGATTTTAATGGACATGGGAAATAATCCCAAAGTTATTTCCACAACCAAATTGCACTTTGTAGGAGCTTTTAAGTCAAACACAAAATTATGGTTGAGAATAGACAAATGGTGAATAATTTAGAATTCACAAGGAAAAAGACTAAACAACTTCAGGAAAAGGTTAAGAAGACAACTCCCGCACATGTGTACTTAAAATAGTCTCAGGAAAGTATACGTGGTGAAGTTTAAGCATTGGGAGAAACTATGAGGAACCTCTATGAGGAGTTAATCACCATGCACAAGGAAAATTTTCCCTTGCATGACATGCAAAATAAATCAAGGGATAATGAAAAATATCTCAAAGTTGTTCATGTAGCTCTCACTATAGTGTATGAAAGGGGAATTTAGTCTAGAGGTGCACCACAAGAGTTGGTTAAGAAAACAAGATAGCAATCCGATTGGGAGAAATATGAAGTTTGGATGCTTATACAAAGCAACAAACAACTCGTCACTTTCATAGCCAACATCTTATCCTCTTATGCATGGTTGTATAAAAATGTGGATTCTATGGTAAAATCTCATAAAATCCCTTCAGTCGACACTCTCTTAGAAGAAAAATGAAGAAATGCAGTCAGATAGGAAGTCTCAGAATACTTGGATCATTTGCAACAGATTTCAACCAAAGAGGACCTGGAAGTCAATAGACATAACATGCATAAGCATATTGGTGGCCCTACTAGGTTCAACACTATGTTGTTGTTATTAAATAAGAAAACACAAATTGGCTCCAAAACTGTATACTCATATGTAATGGAGGCTAGACTCTGCTTTTAGCCTAATCCTATTGCAAAGTTTGACGAGACCATCACTCAATACAAAGCTTGGCATCACTATGTGACTGAAGATTTACAAGTTGAGGCCGTTGAACTAGATTTTCCTCAAACTCAAGCATGATAGGTATTTTGTCTAATTATGCATGTTTTATTAGGCTCTACCCATTTTTGTCTCTTATGGGTGTTTGTAATAATGTATTTGAAATAAATTTGTAAGTGGAAGTCCAAGTGTCAATTATGGAATATGAAAGGTCATTACTTAGAAAAGGACAAAAGAAGACAAAGAGTCACGAGGGAGTCCAAAGGCCACAAAGGGAAATGGATAGTCATCTCATATGTTATAAACACACCCTCATAACTCATGTAAAGGGTTTGGAATCGAAATATTGGGAGCATTGTTTGGAGCCTTGGATTCTCCTGTTTAGCATAGGAGGATTATCTTTCTTTGGAGAAGCTAGTGTTGGCTTCATGTTCGGCTATTGGGGCTAGTGTCTTGTCAATTGTAAATGTATGTCTTGGACTTTCACTTTTAATAAAAAATCAGAGCTGACATGTCTTCATGCATATGTCGTAGGTGAAGTAAGACTATTCTTGTTGTTTTTGTGATATGTGTTATTTAATTTACACCAATGTTTATGAACTAATTTTTTTTCTTTATTACGAATGTTGTTGAATGCGTGTTGTCATGTTATTTTGATCGTGGTTATATTGTGAACTATTTTGTAGGTTAACTTATGATTCTCTTTACTACTCCGGCGTCTCTTTTAAGCTAAGCACTACTACATGCTTCTAAGGGGCTCACTTTATTTCCCTTTGATGTGATGGAACCTCTCATGCATTACACTTAACACTTCACAAAGCACATACACTTGTTTCCACCAAGGTCATGTATACATCATTCAATGTGTTTATTGTAGCCAAGGAACACTATTAAAACTCACCACTTAGGAAATTGGTTGTATTCTTGTTGGGGATCCTACTCCAAATTGTGTGGGGCCTAATTGGGACTTCACATCGGGGAGACCCTGTTACCTATTGTCAATTTCCATCACTATCAACATAATTGAAAACTACTAACTAATTGATTAATATATAATTTCATGTGAGAGGGAGGTATATGGAAGAAATGTACGAGGGGAATGTATACAAAGATACAAAATATTCTGAAAGAGAGTTTATGTTCCTTGCTCAGTGTAGTGGGCTAGAATGCATTGTGACAGATAAATTTGTACCATAGTCTTGAAAACCACATGTCAGGTTATTCATAAATCAAATTTGGTCCAACCTTTTCCGCACTTTGATATCAAATCAAATGAATTGACATCGACATAGTGGTGGGGACCAACTCAACCACCAAGTTGATTCACAATAGAGGTAGCTTAGCACATTTTTGCATAATATTTATTTGTGATTGTCCTTGCACAATTTTCTATTTATATTTATTATTAACAACATCTAAGCTAATTTTCATAATCACAAATAATTCATAATTATTTTATATCGTAAATTTATGTCTCTTATGAAATGTATAGTAATCATATTAAAGAATGAGAAAAGTGTTGAGTAAATGGAAAAGATGGTTTTGGAATTTTGATATTTATTTCCATTACTTCCCATAAACATTGTATTTGATATCTTCAATAACTATTTATTTATAATTCCATGTGTAATAGTTTTCACACAAGAAATAGTAACAGATGGTGATTGTGAATGGAGCAGAGAATTGTAAAGTTAAACATTATTGAGAATGTTATTATTTAGCATAGTAATTTTTAGTGCAAAGTGAAAATGTGTAGTAGAGGAAGGTGTTAGTGTCAGTCTTGTTAGCCTATCACCTGGATCAAATATGCTTTTACAATGCTTGTCAGGACTATCAAAATCAATTTGTTTTATGTCACTAGGGTTACATAGTAAAATTTGGTCACTATTTGGTCAGTCTAGAAATGAGGTCAGTCTTTTGAAAATTCACTCGTGTTGGTCACATATCACATTTCTATTAAGGTGTCATAATAAAAGAAAGTCAATCATCATCATCATTCCATTCAATTTCAGGTCATCCATTAGGTTGCTAAGGATTCCAAGGTCCATCATTTTCATGAATAAATCTAGCAGTGAAAAGAGCATGACAAGCAGCTCTTTGGTATTGATTTGTGAGTTATCACACTTTCATCATATTTTCATGTTTGAAAATTTCCAGAAGAATAAATTCGAGTACTCAGGAAAGTGAAAAGACAGCTCAAGTTTCAGCATTAAAGGTGACTCTATTTTCAAAAGTGAAAAAGCAGTTTTTCAAAGGTTTGTGGGTCCCATTTCTTTTTAAAAAGAGAAATAATTTTGCCTATATAAACTCAAAAGGCCCAAACTTGTTTCATTTACCTCTTATTCACTCTTGAGTATTGAGCTCTCCACTCAAAAAGAGAGAAAAAATCGATTTAGGAAAATTTGGAAAAAATCTCAAGGCAATGCGCATAGAGACAAGGCGTTGCGCTTGGAGGCTTGGCACTACACACAGAGACACTGTGCTATGCACAAGTGCTGTGCACAACCTAACTGCACTGTACACAGGGCAGAGTGTCCAGAAAATGCCCAAATTTGATTTTTAAGCCTGCAAAATTGATTTCATTACTTCCTAATCCAAGCAATAAGTAAGTACACCATTACTCTTCCTTCTTTGCTTTTCAAAATCATCTCATGCCAATGATTTTTAAAAATAGGATTTCTAGTGAAATTTCTCATGGGGAATGATAGGTTGATGATGGCCATTCTTATTTCTTGGTTTCTAAACATGTAAAATGTTGCCCTACACCTGTATACATGTTTATAAACTATTTTAACACTTAGTCAACCTCAAAACATAATTTCACCTCTCCAGAAGTGAAACCCTCGTTCATTCCTAGTGGATTTTGGGCACTTTCACAACAAACGTTGTTTTTCCTTCTCACAAGCATATCATTCCTCCATTTCTTTTCCACTCATTTTCATCAGCTCTCCATAGTCCATTTTCACCTCTTTCAAACCTCCTTTACCATTTTGTCAAACTCCACCTTCACATCACTTCATTTTCCACTCATACCTCACAGTTATTCTCATTTTCCTGCTGCTAGGGTTTTTGTCATCATGGAGGTAGAATATTAACAAGAGAGGAAGATACATCACAAGGGAGGGAAAATCCTCAGATATGAGCCATCAAATTACAGTGAAATCAACTCATATCCCTTTATCAAACAGTTCTTTGAAGATGCACATTTCTTGGATTTCTGCAACATGGTGAATGGACACTTGGAGAAGCTCCTTGAGAAGGGAAATAGAGATAATCAGTTGCTTAGGCATATGGCTCACCACTACCAGGCTCAAAACATGATCACCAATGTCAAGGTAAAATAGCTTGAAAACAAGCTCAAAGAAGCCAAAAAGGACCAAAAGGATGAGGGAAAATTGGAGATGATTTTTGAAGCATCTATGAAGGTAAGGCGAGGTATGACTGGCTTTGTTTAACATACATAATTTTACAGCTTCTAGCCAATTTTGAGCAAATTTTGAGCACTTTTGGTTTTTTGTGAATTTTGGAGCTAAATCCAGAAAATTAGCAGCTCCATAAGTGCAACGCCTTGGCGCTGCGATTTTTCCTTAGGCATATATTTCAGGAAAAAAATATATATTTTAGAAATATCTTGCCATCCTCTAAAAATCGGTTTGCTTAGATTTTACAGAGGTGTCTCAATTTTGGAGAAAAGTGAAAAAAAAATGGCAAAAAATAGCATTCTCAACCCTTTTTTGACAGGTGTTGTGCACCTAGAGTGACCTTGGGAGAATGGATTTGTGAAGGCCTTCCCATGGGTCAAATTCAAAATTTGAAACTGTTATGGAAATAGACTTGAAGGGCTAGCTGAACCTTCTCTTAGACTTGCATTTGGACCTCTAGAAGGCACCTGAAAATCATATCAAAGTCGGTGATTTGCTTCTGCACTTTTCTGTGTCTTAATTTGTAAATTTCAATGTGTAAAATTTCTAGTTTCTAGTTTGACTTAGTCAAAGTCAAACCTCTTTATGTAATGGCACTAGTTTTGAGGCTAGGTGATGTAGGCATGAATAAATGTACATCATAGGTTGTTTTTGATGTTTATTAGACCTCATAAATGAAGCAAACTCCTAAAAAACTCTCCAAGAAGTGTTTGAGTTTCACCTTCTCGCTCTCACTTATTGGTTGAGAGAATCTTGGAGTCAGTTCCTCCACCAAGGAATTCAACTCTTGAAGGTGGGAAAGTGGTCTAAGAGAGTCTATATGTATCATTTCTCTTTCAGAGAGAAGGGTTGGAATTTTTGTGGAGGAGGCTTGCATGTAATCATCTTTTCAGCTAATACAAAGACAGTTGCAACTATTTTCAAGGAACTCTAGCCCAGTGAGTTCATGGTGTTTGTTATTCATTCTATTTGTTTTTCTAAAGGTTAAAACATCTTTATCTACATGATATCTCTTCTTTCTATGGATGCCTTACAGTGAAATATACAGAATTCTTGTTTCTCAAGCTTTGTTATCTGGTTTTCATAGTTATGTTTATGTCTTCCTAAGCTAATGAAATCATGTTTACTTATGCTCATTAGTTTCTTCTACATTTTCTCTTCTATACTACACTGACAATATTCTAAATACACCATGGCTTATGATATCTAGCTCCTTCTCATATTTTCTCATGCACTCCTACAACGTAGACCTATTTGTGGCTCCAAACCATAGTTCAACAAACCGTAAAACACAAATTTTCATAAACACACAAACAAATATATATATATATATATATATATATATATATATATATATATATATATATATCTAGCCTAAAACTCATTTTCTTTAAATTCATTTAACTGATAAGAGACTTAGAGAGATCCCTCTCATGCTCAGTGGGGCTAGCTACTAAGTTGAAGTGGTTTGAGGTTACCCTTCTCGATTTCCTTTTCAGCTTAGGAAATTGTAAGGGACTAATATTTTTGGCACCGTTGTCGAGGAACGAAAAATCATATCTTCCCTGAGAAAGAATGACAAGGATCATATATGGTTGCTCATGGTGAAGATTGATCATACACAAGAAAGGTTGTGCATCTTTCACCTGGCGACTCTAGTGTCGAAGAATCCAAAGGTTCATAATTTTCATGGCAACTCCATTGTTCAAAAACCGGTAGTTTGAAGAACTTCTTGGTGACTTAATTGTTTTCAAGATGGATTCAACTACTCGAAGGTATGCTCCTATGAATCGAGCTCATATTCCTAGTTTTCCGAATCGAATTCCTTGTATATATTGGCAAACAGGGCTGCCAAAGTTTAAAGGTCAGGATGGAGAAGATGCTAGTTTTCATTTGGTCAAATTTCATTTTCGTATTCATAGATTAAAGGCTAAGTTTCCTGAAGATTGTGCAATGAATATTGTCATCGCTACCTTGGAGGAAATGGTATGAGGGTCTACCATCTACTAGTTTATATTCTTTAAAGGATTTTCATTCAGTTTTCGTTCAACATTATCAAACTGCAATTTTTCCTTATCAATGATGGATAGATGTTGTGAGATTTCTGAAAATTTTATTCAATTTCTTGAAAATTCGTATGGGGATGAAGAATTTACGGAAGACGATATATTAGAATCTCTTTATGAATTTGCCTCCCAACAAGAATCAACAGTTTCCTCCTTGGATGAAACAGACTGGGATCAAAATAGAGAAAGGCCTACTCCTGATCTTGAAAATGAAAATCACCAAGCCACTGTTGATCTCTATAAAACTTAGTGTTCTCCTCTGTCTGAAGATTAAATAGATCAACTCTTGAAAAAACATGTTACAACCCAAGTTAAGGCAGGTTTGCAGGGCTCACAAAGTCAATATTGTGTGAGTGAAATTTATTCCATTATTGAAAATGAAATTCTGGGTTTAAATGATAACAGTCATGAGGCTGATGAAACTATACATGAAGTTGTTGTGAGTAAGTCAATTTGTGATGTAGATTTCCTGCAAGGAGATCAGCTAAAAAAGACTGTTTTCTTTCATGAAAAGGATAGGGCTGACCTGTTTAATAATCTTGAAGAATGTGTTTTGTTCAAGGATGATTTAGACTATGAAATGGAAGAGTATGAGTCTGAGATAGACAGTATGCTAGAGATAGAATAAGAGTTTCTCATGCTTGAGAAATTTACAGCCAACACTCAGGTGACAGAAAGTCATATTTCCCTATGCCTTCCTGTGGATTAGCAACCAAGTATTCTTTTAGATAAAAATGAAAGGAGTACTTGTATTTTTACTGGATTTCAAGACAAGGTAACATTTCAAATTTTTAAGGATACTTACACTAATTTGTTGCAGCCATCTGGAAAGATGAATTTTCTTGTATTTATGGATCATGAGCACATGTTCAGTGGACACTCGGAGTTGCATATCATTTGTTTGTTCTACCTTCTCAATGAAAGTACAAGTAGAATTCAAGTAAGTAGCTACTTACTCGATTGGTTACACTAGAGGGATCATTACACATGATTATATATACATCTTCAGCAGGTGGGCAGTTATCATCAGGATTTGGAGCCCGAGGTGAAGGCCCTAAGATCCCGATGGTTTGCTGCCATAAGTAAATTCAGATAGTATGTTTTTTATAGTCAAGTCAGTCAGTTTTTAGTTTGGGTTTAGTCTTTACATTCTGACTCCATTCCCAATGAATAAGGCTACTTGGTCTGTTAGTGTCAGTGTCTTCACACTGCCATCAGTGATCAAAATTACTCTTTTGCATTTCATACTAGGATTCCCATTCTGATGAGGTTGCATTCCATTAGGTCATGGATCTATTGATTGTAGGGTTTATTTCAGTTTTTCCCTCATGATATGTACTTTTTGACCTCCTTTCATACCTTCCAGTCAATGGTTCATGCTCATTTTCAGTTCATTTCATCATTTACATAAGGTTTCAGTATCATTAGGTCTTAGGGTTTCCACCGTGGTCAAATTTCAGTGATTATTTCCAATAATGGTCAGCAACCACATGAGGATGAAAATAATGATAGGAAAAGTCATAATTTTTTAATTTGTAAGCTTAATGAAGTTCTCACCTCAAAACTAGTTTTGAGGTGAAAACAGAGTATTTGTATTTTATCTTTAAATTTGATGTAATTTTAATGTTCTCATATGTAATAATGGTTCCATGCTGCTCCTGGACATCTGGTGATGTTTCCAAAGTACTGTCACTATAAAAATTCAAAAAATTTGAGCATCAATCCACCTATCAAAGCAAAGAAACCAAGCATAAAAAAACAGAGTATTGGAAAAAAGCAGATAGACATTATAAAAAGTGGGTTTTCACCAACAAAAAATAAAAAAGTGAAAGTTATATAAGGCCATCCTTCTATTTATCATTTCATTGTGTTAGTGTTGGAGTTCAAAGTGCCAAAAGGAGAGCTAAGGGTCAATTTCAAGTGTTATTGGGCAATTACAAGTCAATTGCTATGTTTTGGAAAAATCTTAGCGGCGCTGTGCTTTTGAGGAGGGTGCTACAATTTTAAGTTGGCGCTCACCTGATAGCATTTCTCTGTGTAATTTTACACAGGCGCTGTGCTTTCAAAGTGGCGTTGTCGTACATGTGTGAGGCACTACGTTTCTACCCAGCCAAGCACCAAATTGCCCAAATTGCTCCAGAACTGCCAATTCACCTCAAAATCTTGATTTTCTCTCTCTAACAAGTAAGTACATTAATCCCATCTTATGTGTTAGGGTTTGGTTTGCTAAGATTGGTGTTTTGTGTTCTTAAATCTAAAACCCTAGCCTCTAGGGTGAAACCCTAGTTTTTCTTATTTCACTAGTGTCCACATACCATATCCCCTAAATCCCATTCCCCATATATAATATCCCTAAACCCTTACTCCCATCCCTAAACTTTGTTCACACATACATTTTCACACTCTCTTTTCCATACACTTTGCGCATTCCATTCCTCCATCCTGTTTCCACACTATTGTCCACAAAACAACCATATACAATCACATTTTGCAAAACCAAAGGAGTAAAATGGAAAGAGATAGTGATTATGAATCTAAGCAAGATACATTCAGTGATAGTTCCATGGAGAGACATAAGTAGCAGAGAAAGCCTCATAAAGGAGGACAAATTATCATAGAAGAGCCTAATAGTTTGAGGGAGTTACAAGCCTGTCCACTTTCCATTTATTGTTTTCAACACCAGGCATGCTTTGATTTTTGTGAGATGATAGAAAGAGTCAGATTTCATCATGAGTTGGCTAGAAAATTTGTGACACATTTTCACAGTAATGAAGTAACCCTTACCAGAATAACCTTCACCATATCACCAACTGTCATCTCAGAGGCTACAGGACTTCTAGATGTGGGTGAAAATTGGTACAAAGATCAAGATATTGATTGGGAGTACTATGAGCCTTACATCAAGGCTAGATACAAAGACAAAATGAAGAGAGTATTCCCCTTCAAGTTTTTGGAAGACAGATATGCTCCATTGATGAAAATCATTATCAAGTACTTCACTTGTGAAGGTAGGTTCTCCCAGTTGTATTCCTATCACATTAGACTTCTCATGCATTTCACTAAATTAAAGATGATGAATATCCCTTAATTCATGTTTAGAAACATCGAGAAGATGGAACAAATTGTATAGAGGAAGCCATACCCCTAGCACTTGAATAGCATTTACCATTACTCTTTGATTAAAATCATTGCTCTACATTAGCTGAACCTTCTTAACATGCCATGGGAGACTTTCATTTCTCATGAGATGTTCAAAGGCCCTCAAATATTTTCATTAGTACATCATGAAGAAGGTGGACCTTCAAGCCATGAAAAAGTCAAAGAGACTAAAACTATTGGAGTGCCAGTGTTTGTGACATATAAGAGGGGTGTTAGGAAAATTTTTGTAGCTGCTAGGCAAGTATTATCTCCACAAGGTGTGGAAGGGGTCTTGCCTTCATCATCAGGCCATCGGAAAATGCTATCTCCACAAGGTGTGGAAGGGGCTTTGCTTTCTTCTTTAGAAAAACAGGTACAGGTTGAGCAGCAAAGCAAGGGCAAAAGTAACGGCAAGAAAAATGTGCAAGAAAAGGATCTTAATGATGAGCAGGAGAGATATTTCAATCTTGTTGAGCATGAGGAGCCACAACAACACTTCACTCATCACGGAGTTGACATTGTTGATTTGGAAGCTCAGGATCCAAAGACTAACATAGACATGATCATAAAGGAGCAAGAGGCTGAAATACAATCCTTATCAGATAACTTAGAGAGAGCTAAGTTCATCATCAAATATTTAGAGAAAGAAAAAAACAATTGAGTGACAAGCAAGTCCTCATGGAGCTGCAAATGATCAAAGAAAACAGGCAAAAGGCCAAGGAGGCTAATGTCAAGTTGACTTCAATTGAACAAGAGATTGAGAATGATAGGGAAACTTGGCTTGAGAGGGTCAACATACACCTTGAGGGGCTGATTGAGAAGGCCAACAAGGACAAGAAGATTCTTCGCCACATGGCCTATCATTACTTGACCCAAAACAAAATCTGTAACATAAGGATCAAGAAACTTAAAGCTAGGTTGAGGAAGGATTTAAAGAGAAAAAAGGAGCAAGATAAGTTGAAGATATTAGTTGAAGCCTCACTAGCCCATCAAAGCAACTAATGGTGGTGTCCCATGCCAAATCTGGGCAAGTTTTGATGACTTTTTGTCTTTTTCAAATTTGAAATTTTGAAAACAAGAAATTGGCCCGAAAGCGCAACGCCACCGGCGCTACGCCTTTCCTTGGAGCACTTGTTGGAGGAAAGGATTATATATTTGGATTCAGCATGATGAGAGCATTCATCCTTGAAAGTTTCAGCAATTTTGGAGCAAAACTAGGTCACCAAAAGGTCAAACAACTACCAAAAAATGACCTCTCTACCTCTTTTTGGACACACAAAAGTAGCCTTGGGAGATTTCAGTTTTGAGGGGGCAAATGACCTTCAAATGTAAAAATTTAAGTTGTTCCAGAAAATAGATGGGAATACCTTTCTGATGAGCCATATTAGACTAAATTTCTCTAAGGGGAAGGCCTTCAAAGGTGGGTGGAAAGCGGTGCTGCACTTTTGGCTCATGGTGCTGCGTTTTTGACCAATTTGTCCAGAAATCCAAAATTTCACCTGTTTTCACTATGGATTCATTTTCTCTCTCCTCATGGTTGTTTTTATGATGTAATTAATGAAAAGGTATGTAATTATGATGGTAAAACAGTGTTAGAGGGTAGATCCATTAGTTAGAGGTGGTTTTGAGGCTAATGAATCAGTTTCCATGCTTATAGAGGCAAGTAGTTTGACTATCTATATTCCTGGTCCATGTTTGGAAATGGTTGTAACAGCCCCTCTTCTCATGGATTTGACCCTTGATGGTTAGGATGAGTGGTTTGGTTTTCTATATTATGTATTTTCTTCCTCATTTGCAAGGGTTGGACTCTCTTGGATGCTCTGAGCTATATTGTACACCTTTATCAGCAGTTTGGCAAGGAAATAAACCAGAATTTGCAGCTATTTTTATGGGATACTTGTGGTATGGTGTTTTTGCATAGTTTCTTCTTCTGTTCTTATTTTTTCTCATGTTTTATGTGTGCCAAAATCTAATTCATTTCTTCTAGCTAAATGATATCAAGGTAGATAGGTAGAATTCATTGTTTACAGTGCTCTGCCTTGGGAAACCATTCAGTTTTTGATGTTTCCTACTGTTTGAGAAGAATACATGATCTTTGCATGCCCTCCTCAGCTCCTCACCGGTCTTAGACTTCTCATCTCACTCAATTTCAAGTGCCAAAGCACCTACCTACCTCGCCCCATAGAAGACCCTGTACTCTGACCTAATTTCCCAGACCCAAATTTCCTGGCTCCATTTGATCCAGCAAAAAACGCAACAAAATCAATCAAAAACCCTAGAGCTACTATACCTAGCCTAAAATCCATATCTGATCCAGTCATCTTGATTGAGATTCATAAGGAGAGAGCCCTCTCCCGACCTGATAGGGCTAGCTACCAGGTTAAGCTTGGTTTGTGGTTATCCTAGGATTGCCTTTCTTCAGCCTGAGGTCAATCTAGGCTCTGACATGGTCTATAGTGTTCTTCACACCTCCAAGGAGCTGCCATCCGCAACTGGAGCCAATGTTAGTGTTAGTCTTGTTAGCTTGTCACCTGGATCAAATATGCTTTTACAATGCTTATTAGGACTATCAAAATCAATTTTTTTATGTCACTAGGGTTACATAGTAAAATTTGGTCACTGTTTGGTTAGTCTAGAAATGAGATCAGTCTTTTGAAAATTTACTCATGCTGGTCACCTATCACATTTCTATGAAGGTGTCATAATAAAATCAAGTTAGTCATCATCATCATTCCATTGAGTTTCAGGTCATCCATTAGGTTGCTAGGGTTTCCAAGGTCGATCATTTTCATGAATAAATCTAGTAGTGAAAAGACCATGACAAGCAACTCTTTGGTATTGAGTTGTGAGCTATCACATACTCATCATGTTTTCATATTTGAAAAGTTCCAGAAGAAGAAGTTCGAGTACTCAGGAAAGTGAAAAGACAGCTCAGGTTTCAGCATTAAAGGTGATTGTGTTTTCAAAAGTGAAAAAATCAGTTTTTCAAAGGTTTGTGAGTCCCATTTATTTTTAAAAAGAGAAATAATTTTTCCTATATAAACTCAAAAGACCAAGACTTGTTTCATTTACCTCTTATTCAGTCTTGAGTATTGAGCTCTCCACTCCGAAAGAGAGAAAAAGTTGATTTTTTAGGCAAAATTGGAAAAAATCTCAAGACGTTGCACACAGAGACAAGACGTTGTGCTTAGAGGCTTGGCATTGTGCAAAAAGGCACTACACTACACATAGGTGTTGCGTATAGCTTAACTGCGTTGCACATGGGGCAGAGTCCAAAAAATGCCCAAATTTCTCCCAAATTTGATTTTTAAGCCTGCAAACTTGATTTCATTGCTTCCTAAGCCAAGCAACAAGTAAGTACACCATTACTCTTCCTTCTTTTCTTTTCAAAATCATCTCATGCCAATGATTTTTCAAATTAGGGTTTGTAGTGAAATTTCTCATGGGGAATGATAGGTTGATGATGGCCATTCTTATTTCTTGGTTTCTAAACATGTAAAATGTTTCCCTACACCTATATACATGTTTAATAAACTATTTTAACCACTCAATCAACCTCAAAACAGAATTTTACCTCTCCAAAAGTGAAACCCTAGTTCATTCCTAGGGGTTTTTGGGCACTTTCACAACAAACTCTGTTTTTCCTTCTCACAAGAAAATCATTCCTCCATTGCTTTTCCACTCATTTTCATCAGCTCTCCATAGTCCATTTTCACCTATTTCAAACCTCCTTTACCATTTTGTCAAATTCCACCTTCACATTACTTCATTTTCCACTCATACCTCACAATTATTCTCATTTTCTTGCAGCTAAGGTTTTTTTCATCATGGAGGCAGAATCTTCACCAGAGAGGAAGAGACATCACAAGGGAGGGAAAATCCTCAAATATGAGCCATCAAATTGTAGCAAAATCAACTCATATCCTTTTATCAAATAGTGCTTTGAAGATGCACATTGCTTGGATTTCTGCAACAGGGTGAATGAACACTTGTAGAAGCTTTTTGAGAAGGCAAACAAACATAATCAGTTGATTAGGCATATGGCGCACCACTACCAGGCTCAAAACATGATTGCCAATGTCAAGGTAAAACAACTTGAAAACAAGCTCAAAAAGACAAAAAATGACCAAAAGGATGAGGGAAAATTGGACATGCTTATTGAAGCATCTATGAAGGTTTAACATACATAATTTTATAGCTTCTAGCCAATTTTGAGCAAATTTTGAGCACTTTTGGTTTTTTGTGAATTTTGGAGCTAAATTCAAAAAATCAGCAGCTCCAGAAGCGCAATGCCTTGGCGCTTTTTCCTCAGGCATCTATTTCAGGAAAATTTTATATTTTTGGAAATATCTTTCCATCCTCTAAAAACCCATTTGCTCATATTTTACAGAGGTGGCTCAGTTTTGGAGAAAAGTGCAAAAAAGTGGCAAAAACTAGCATTCTGGACCCTTTTTTGATAGGCGTTGTGCACCTAGAGTGACCTTGGGAGAATGGATTTTTGTAGGCCTTCTAATGGGTAAAATTGAAAAATTAAAACTATTTTGGAAACTCGACTTGTAGGCTAGTTGATTGTTCTCTCATATTTTCATTCGAACCTATGGAAGGCACCTGAAAATCAGCTCAAAGTCGGTGCTACGCTTCTGCACTTTTTTGTGTTTTAATTTGTAAATTTCACTCTGTAAATTTTCTACTTTCTAGTTTGACTTAGTCAAACTCAAACCTCTTTATGTAATGGCACTAGTTTCGAGGCTAGGTGATGTAAGCATGAATAAATTTACATCATAGGTTTTTTTTTTAATGTTTATTAGGCCTCTTAAAGGAAGCAAATTTCTAAACAAACTCTCCAAGAAGTGTTTGAGTTTCACCTTCTCACTCTCACCTATTGATTGAGAGAATCTTGGAGTTAGTTCATCCACCAAGGAATTCGACTCCTGAAGCTGGGAAAGTGGTCTAAGAGAGTCTATATGTATCATTTCTCTTTCAGAGAGAAGGGTTGGACTTTTTGTGGAGGCGACTTGCATGTAATCATCTTTTCAGCTAATACAAAGACAATTGTAGATATTTTCAAGGAACTCTATCCCAGTGAGTTCATGGTGTTTGTTCTTCATTCTATTTGTTTTGTAAAGGCTAAAACATATTTATCTACACGATATCTCTTCTTTATATGGATGCCTTACAGTGAAATATACATAATTCTTGTTTCTCAAGCTCTGTTATCTGGTTTTTATAGTTATGTTTATGTCTTCCTAAGCTAATGAAATCATGTTTAGTTATGCTCATTAGTTTCTCCTACATTTTATCTTCTATACTACACTGACAATATTCTAAATACACCATGGCTTATGATATCTAGCTCCTTCTCATATTTTCCCCTGCACTTCTACAGCCTAGACCTATTTGTGGCTCCAAACCCTAGTTCAACAAACCCTAAAACCCAAATTTTCACAAACACACAAACATATATATATATATATATATATATATATATATATATATATATATATATATATATATATATATATATATATATATATATATATATATATATATATATATATATATATATATATATATATATAGCCTAAAACTTATTTGCTTTAAAGTCATATCACTGATAAGAGACTTAGAGAGATCCCTCTCATGCTTAGTAGGGCTAGCTACTAAGCTGAAGTGGTTTGAGGTTACCCTTCTCGATTTCCTTTTCAGCCTAGGAAATTGTAAGGGACTAATAGAAGGAAAGAGGTTGTTTGCACTAATATGATTAACTAATTTTCTTGTATATATGAGAACTTTTGTTGCTTGTCTGTGTATAAGAATCATGTGAATTTGTTAATGGAAAAGAAAAGAAGAAATGAGGTTTGCATTAGTGTATTGACAAATTTTATAGAGAATAAGTGCTTAAAATTGTCTAGAGAAAATAGTTTCCTAAACTCATAAGCATGCGAGATTAACATTATTCAACTATTCATTTCCTCAACTTCCTAGGTTCCTTCCCATCTTTCTCTTCTAGATATTTCTATGTTTACATAGTTGTCTAGGGATTTCTATTGGATCCTTTCCCACCTAAAGGGCACATAACTAAATCAAATATCCTAAAATCCATTCTCCATTTTCTTTATTACTGATACACAATAGATTTTATATTTGACTAAGCTAATATAATTTCAATGAATTAGCTTTTCAGTTAGTCAATGTTTCTAGCAACAATAGATTCTTTATGATGCCATGTATTTGATGACTTAGGCCATGTATTTGATGACTTACCCTATTATCCTAAATTGAATCCCAACAAAGAACCAATGCAATTTTTGTATCGCATAATGTTGAAGAAAATAGTTTCTTCAATTTTTTGTTTAATTCAAAATGTCTTTGCACAATAGATCATTTAGATGTTAACTAGATAAAAGCCAAATCAAATATATGTGCAAGGCCAAGTTTTCCTATTGGGAAAAGAAGTGCATGAAGATAGGGAAAATAATATAGCTATTTGAAGTTATGTATTTAGAGGTAATCCACTGTTGTAGACAAGATTTGTTATAGATGGGTATGTTATTGCTGAAGTTTGTAGGCATTACCTTATCTAGCTAGTTATACTTGAACACAAAAAGAAAAAACAATTTATTTCTTTGCAATTTGTTGTTTGTCAAATCATAGTGAACAATGCAATTTATGTTGTAGAGTTTATAAAGTATTTAGGTAATTTTTACTTAATAGAAGCTAAAGATAATTAAGGCTTTTATCTAGTAGGATTACTTATGATACACCTAGTTGTTGTTAAATATGGAAAGTTGTTTACAAGAGTTACAGAGAACAAAAAATCAAGGACTGGTAAAGGATACTAAAAAAATTACTAAAGAAACCAACGTTAACATGGAAGAAAAATACAAGCAAAGAGGCCTAAACCCTACACAACAATCTGCAACTTCCACACCTAGTACTAGTGTAAATTCACCCTCTAATCCAAGAAAGAGAAAAACTACTACAACTAGAAAATTGTTTCATGGTGAGCCATTAGGTGGTGGAGATGATGAAAAATCCTCCTTAGAGATTTACTCCAGAAAAATCACATATAGTTCAAAAATCCAAGTCCAAAACTCCAAAAAAAAGAGACATCAATGAACAAGTTATAGATGTGGAAAATGACAGTGATGTACCACTTGATTGGGTCAGTTCTTGTTTAGAAAAGAATCAGAAAATAATAAAGAAAATTGTAGAAGAAGACATTATTTTCAATGAGTGCTCTGTCACATTACTAAATCAAAATTATGACAAGGGAAGTAAAATATTAAGGATTTAAAGAGTAAAGGTTCACAAAAAAAATGTTATTTATTGAGCAAAACTGGATGTTGATGTGTTTGGGATTAGAATGACAGGGCTCATGAAATTGTATTAAGCTACTGGTGGCATGCTTGCAAAGTATTTAGCCAACAAGAAGAAAAAGTTATGAAACCGAAGGAAATAATAAAAGAGATAGAAGACACTCTATATCTAGGTCCTTTGTTAATGAATCCACTGGCAATACGAGTACCTCCATTGCCAATCTCTACTCTTTCTACACTGCATATATATATATATATATATAATAAACTTATCAATCTCTTTAATGTAGTGAAATCATATATCATCAATAACCTAGGCCAATGATTAGAAACTATTTTTCATGCATGGCAAGTAACTTTCGATTTACTGCATTTGTGAAATTAAATTAAGACATTTGTGGATTTGGTTAAGAATAATCTTAAGCTAGATAGGAAATATTTTGACAATTATTTACTTACTTTTAGTCATTTTCTTCAATTACTCTTTTATATAGAGAAAGAAAACAAAGTACATCCATACGCTAATCGAATAAATCAAGTGGAAGTTGGATGGTCTGAGAGAATTTTCACACTAGAGGACATCATCTCTAAATGTGATGGCATCAACATTAGAAGAGGTGATTCATTTTTAAAGGCGATAAATATTATACAGGACCTAAATAGTTCATGCATCATACACAATTCTAAATTAATTTCAAGAGACATGTTAAAAGTTGAATTGGACAAGATAAAACAGAAGGAAATAGAGTTTGATGACATAACTAATTTTACGGTAAAATAAATTACAAAATGGCCAATTACTTTTATTAGTATCAATGAACAAAAGTCTATCTTGGCTGTGTAATTTCAAGAAGAGGCTAGAAACATTGAGAAAGAGACATTCAACGAAAATGTCAAAAAGGAGATTATAGTTGCTCCTATCAAAAATTTCATTAAAACTATGATGGAAAAATTTCTTGAAGAAATCATCAACTCAGTTAACACATAACATAAAGAAAATCACGGTGGACTCTTTTACATACTGTATTTGTTCTCAAATCCTTCAACATTCACTTTTATATTTACTCTTATTAGATAATTTATATTTCTTGGTTATGTTACCATGACCTAAGCTAAATCCTATATGCAAATTCATGGTTTTCATTGTCGATGTTTTTTTCATATTACAGTTCACAGGATCCCAATCTCAGTTCCTATTTGGACAAATGTATTTAGTTTTACGATTTTGTATCAACAATTTGAATTCTCATTGTTCTAGTTCTAACTTTGTTTAGAATTTTTTTCAAGAATCCTGACATAATGTTTTGGAGGTGATCTTGTACATATCTGAATTATATCTATGGTGATTGGAATTTTAATATGGATATAGTTGTTGTTAATATAATTGTATTTCTTACTCTTCAATGCTTCTCAAGCACAAATATGAGTTTGTACCAACTTTTTGATAATGTTTTGTATAAGTTTTCAAACATATGTTTTGAGTTTTTGTATTATATATAATGTTTTGTTATTCATTAAAATGAAAATGAACATTTCATAGTAGTTTTGGATCTTGGGCATACATATCTCAAGAATACAATGTTGACATGCTAAATATGTTGTGTGTTTTGATCTCTTTGAAGCTTGAAAAACATTATGTCTTTAAAAATGAATTAATTTCATTGTGTGGAATACGGAAGTGCATAGGAAGCTTTCATTATTATTTCTATGCACTCCCTCTTTCCACACAATCAAAGATTCCCCCCTTATACATGATGCTAATTTGAAATATTGTAAATTAGCAAGGATACATTATACGATTTGCAGTACCATATGAAAAACAAAAGATAGAGGATGACCTTTTTGTTTATTATTAGATATGGTATATCTTGAATATAACTATATACATATGGTATACTAATATGTTGACAGTTGTAGCTGAATTCTGCTCATTCAAGCAAGACACAATAGTTTTCCATGTTATGCAATTTCAAATGAGTGTAAGTCATTTTTATTATGAAACTCTGAAATAAATAGTACAAGACAAACATTTTATGTAGTGTTGAAGTTGTTAATGAAGAGCCATAGCCATATGCATCATTGCTGAGTATTTTTTAATCTTGATTATCTATGTGTATTTAGTGTTTTGAATTGTTTCAATTAAGAATTGTTTCCAAGATCAAGGCTCGTGTAATTTTTAGCAATAATTTCCTACGAATCAACATTGTGATCGCTCATATCTTGATTGTAATATCCTAGATTCCAAAGGCTGGTGTATTTTGACCCACCTCATACTGTTAGATGGTTCCCTAGGGACTAATTACTAGTATGGGAAACTGAATTAGTTATTATTGATTTTTTGTCCAGTTTATAAATCCATGGCACATTTACAACAAACCATCAAAAAATGTAAAAGTCAATCTTGGAACATTTGTTTTCTTATTTACTAGTATTTAATTATTCGAGCATCTAGAATACAAAATAATTCTCATAGAGATACGTACTACACTTGATAGAACTATGGATGAAACTATTTTTTATTGTATCATTTGCAAGGAAAATTTTCATCATATATGCAAATGACAATATTACTATGGAACTATGGATAAAGCTTTAGTGTAGAGGAGGATTTCATTGTGGAGAGTTAGGATCTATGGAGGAAGCTTTAATTGTGCCAATGTAGAGAAAGCTTTCATTGTGGAGAATGTGTGTATGTAGATGAAGCTTTCATTGTGCAGAAAAAGCTCAAAAAACCCTTGATTGTGTCGACAACAGAGATGCAGAAGAAAATGATTTATAATATTGCTCAATATTACTCCACACAAGGGAAATTGTCCATAGGAAGATTTCATTATGTGCACAAAATTTTCTAGCCTCAGCATTTATTAGTATGTGCTTAATATGAATTTTTAGGCTCTGTAAAACATATGAACCCACACTTATATAATATTTCTTAGTATTTTCTCAATGTGAGTTTCCCAACTCCACACAATGTATGAATCTATAGCTCCGAATTTCACAAAATGTATCAAAAATATGAATATTCCATTATAATTCTAATACACATTGTTTGGCAGCCACATGTGCTGAGTACAAAGAAAACTTTGTAGAGTTTCCTTTCATTGTACGATGTGCAGAGGTGTGGAGGCGACAATAAAAATAGATAGCCGAAAATAATAATGATGAAATTTATGGTAAACAGAACAATTTTTTTTGGGTTATGTGTATATCGATTTTGAAATAAGGGTGAGCAAATGCATGTGAGAAGGAAATTTTATGTAGGAGAATAGATATGAAAAATAAAAAATGGAAAGTTTTATCCACAATGTTCAGACCTTTGTGAGTGGCTCTGGGTGTGGAGATGCAGTTCTGCACAAATATTGGAAAAGCATAATGAAATATTTTACTACATATGTGAATAGTTTCCTATAAATAATATTGTGCAGACAAATAAGTAAATAATATTGATTTGTTGTCCAGTTTAGAGATTCATGGCACATTTACAATAAACCATCAAAAGGAAAATTGTCATCATGCATGCAAATGGTAGGATTACGAGGCCGAATTTACTATGTCCATCATGGAGTTTCCCTTTAGTGCTTCTAAAACCCTTTTTCAAATTTGATTTTTGAAAGGTAACCATAAAAATGGAGAAGGTCAATATTGGAACATTTGTTTTCCTCTTTACTAGTGTTTAATTATGGAAATGCGAATAAAGCGTCAGTGTAGGAGGGGATTTTACTGTGCGGAATTTTCATCCATGAAGGAAGATTGCATTGCACCATGTAGAGAAAGATTTTGTTGTGCACAATGTGGATAAGCTTTAGTTGTGTGGAAGAAGCTCAATAAACCCTTCATTATGTCGACATCAACTTTTATTGCAGGTACAAAATATTCATTATGCATAGTGCAAACATGCACTTTCATTGTATGGAGAAGAATTTCATTAAAAAAATAATTTCTTCATTCTTTTAAATGTGGAAATGCAAAAGAAACTGATATATAATATTCTCAATATTTGTTTCATATGAATCTTGACATTCCACACAATGTAACAATTCGTGCAAGGAAGAGTGTGCACACAAAGATTTCATTATGAACATGAAAGTTTCAAACTGAATTTCTAGGCTCTGCACAATGTACAAACCTGCACCTATGTGCACATTCCCCTCCGCACAAATAAACTGATGTATAATATTGATCAATATTTCCTTAATATGAATTTCCGGACTTCGCACAATGTATGAATCCACACCTTTGCACTTCAAACAATGTATCAAAAATTATAAGACACATTGTTGACCGACCACATGTGTGGAATGCAAAGGTGTGGAAAGAACTACGTGAAGTTGCCTTTCATTGTACACAGTGCGGAAGTGTAGATGCAACACTAACAACAGATAGTCAAACTGATTGCCAAAATGAAGAATTCTTGAATAATGAAAAAACACATATCCCACATTTTTTGCGCAATGCAGAGGTGTGAATAACAACAAAACGTGTACCCCACATTTCCTTAATTAGTTAATTAGCGGTAGAGGTAGAGCCTATGTTGTGTTGCAACTATTAGTCTTGTTTTTAATGTATTGCTAAAATTTTGAATTTTGATTTTTTGTTGTTATATGTTTTTAATTTATTTTGCAATTTTCTCTTAATTTTTAATTTATTTATTTTTTATTTTAAATTTATTTATTTTTTTCAAACTTGGGATTTTTAAATATTTTTAACAAAAAAAAATTAATATACATTTTATATTCTTGCTAAAAAAATTATTTTGATTTTTTTTTTTTTTTTTCTTTAGAATATAGGGATATTTTTAGGCTTTATTTCTTTTTATTATTATTTTTCATACATATTTTTAACTATTTTTATTCAAATAAATTTTTGAAATTCACCACAATATTTTTTAATTTTAATTACCTTAATTTTTTTGGTTTAATGAATTGGATTTCCCAGCTCTTACTCACATTCGTTCTAATTTTTATAATATTTTCCACACTACCAACCTTCTTGACTTGTTAAGTAAACACAACTACAATGATCTAGGGATACTTTTCTCCCTTCTTTTCGATCATAGAAATAAAAATCTTAAATAATCTCAATTAATCTCATAATCACTTATTTAAAAATAAATTATGTGGGAAAATGTTTTTTTTTTGTATAATAAAAAAAATCATATTTTTAATCAAAAATTGCATTACATAATTTTTTTAATCATGTTTTTCATGATTTTGTGTAGATTAATGATGATTTTATAAACCATAGCTAAAAATATTGCATTTTTTGTTCCCCATTGAAAATAGAGCAAGTTATTTGAGCCTCATATCTCAAAAGAGCTATACTTTTAGCCTTTAAAAAAGTTGCTAATGGTAAAATTACCTCCTTGATTTAGATGTTGATTTTTAAGGGGTTTTTAGTCATGTATTTAGTTTATAATGCATGGTTGAAAAATGTTGAAATTTCAAAGTTTTTTCCTAATCATGATATTGATTTTAATTCCATGGTTGAAAAATGTCACAATTTTATGGGTTTTCAGTGTCATATTATTTTCTTTTTAATGCCATGGTTGAAAATTGTTGGAAATTTAAGGTTTTTCACTATCATCTTTTCGGTTTTTAATGCCATGGCAAAAAAATGTTGAAATTTTATCCCTAAAAAGGGGGATGCAACATCATCACTTTTCAATTTTAGAGTGGTTTTTCATATTTTTTACTCAAAAATAAGGGTTCTTTGTGTTAGAGTTCTCATTAAGTTGGTAACATTGTTTAAAGTAAATGTTGACATGGTTATATCATTTTTCTTTTCTTTTTTCGCGGGTTTTGTTTATTTTATTTTCTCTTTTATAGGTGACATAATGACTCCACTTTTGTTTCATCTCTCTCCCTCTATCTCTTTCTCTCAACCACCCACAAACAATCCGCCCTTGCCCATGCCCCCAACCACCTACTAGTCGGAGGGGCCTATGTGTGCTTGATTCTATTATCATTAATTTTTCCTAATGGCTATATTCAGTTTTTTTTTTCTTTGGGAAAGGGATGATAAATCACTCATATTACATCTTAATTTTTTTAATTCTATAAAATTTAATGAAATTTTTATGTTAATGTTACAAAATTCAAATAAAATATTTAATAAATTTCAAAATAATGGAAAAATAAGAAAACCATATTCTTTAAATTCTTAAATTTTAGCAAAAAATTGTATCATTTTGAGAAATTTCATGAAAATTAGGGAGAAATGTTAGGAATTGTGCCCCCCTCCAAGGGGTGTAGCCTACCATTGCACCCCTAAAACTACTAAAATTTACCCTAAATTTCAACTTTCTAAAATGACATAATAATAAATGTCAATTCGATGTAGCTCAAATGGTTGTGAGAAATTTTGTTATCCTCCCCACCTGAGTTCAATTCCCACATGTGACATGTTGATCTCATAACAATTATACCCTTGTAATGTTTGTGAGTTCCTTGAGAACCGAAATATATTCAAGCATGGAGACAGATTAGGGAAATGCTTAACATTAACTCACTTCATTCCATGTGTGGATTTTTAAAAAACTTAGGAAATTTGACCAAATTTTGGGTAATTTCATGCATAGTGTTGTTCAGGGGGGTGGGGGATGAAGGGAACCACCCCTATCTTGATGCACAAAATTTCTCAAAATTTTGGCCAAATTTGATTAAATGTTTTAAACATTTCATGCATGGATGAGAGTTGGGGACTAGGGCAAATGATGGGTATATAGGCAAGGTGAACGATTTTGGGAACCACCCTTTTGAGGGGAATTCACAAAATTTTCCCTACGCCATGCCCTCAAAAAAAAATTCCCTAAAATTCCACTATAATTATGTAAAATTTCACTAAATTAAACGAAATTAGCTTAATTTTTAAAAACATATAGTCAAATTTATGCATTTTTTGTTTTTAGTTTTATAACACTAAGGTAAAATTTATTTTAAATCCTAAATAATACCATGATGGGAAAAAGGCACTACAAGAATAAAAAAATTCAAATTAAAAAACCATTGAAATAACTGGGGTTTTAGTCCTAAGGATGTGGTCCAACATTTAGATGGGGAGGTTTGGTCCCCACATGTGTCATGGTCCAATTCTGGGTAACACTATGTATGCTTGAGTGCCATTGCAGGTGTGATTTCTTCAGGGGCTATTATATCACCTCTAAAAGAAAAAAGAGAAATTAAAAATAAAATAAAATAAAAAATATTGGAAATAAAGAGAAAAGAATTTAGTTGTAATACATTAATATAGAGAAAATTTTAAAATCACCTAGAAAAACCTTTTGATATATATCACAATTTTCAATTATGACAAAAAAAAATTCAAATATCCTTTATAAAAAAATTATTCAAATTGACAATGAAAAAGATGAAAAGATAGCAATAAAATTAATTGATGATACTAGTGGTCCATAGTGGTAGTTATCTTAGCAAAGCATGTAAATGTGTTATATAAAATATTACGAGGTCCTTGGTTCTATACCCCAATTAACCATGTAGGGACTTGAACTAGATTGTTCTTTCCCTATAGATCATTCTTGTTGCCTCAGTTGATAATGTTTCATTTGATCATTTTTCCACCCAAATGTTTCATAGGGTCCACCTTCTTAGATGTTTATTTTTTAGCCCCTTTTTCTGCATCCAACCACTTCCAATGGTATAATGCTTCTATGATAAGCACATCAGATTTACACCCCTTTGTTGGAAGGCACCAAATCCTAGCAATTTTCCATATGACTAAGAGCCCCAGGTAGAGTGATGTTGGGTGCAGGAATTACGTTAAGCAGACTCCAACAGTTAATTGTCAACCCAAGAGTTTCGTAAACTTAGAGGCGAAGAAAATGAAATGCCAGAAATGATATGAACCTTTCCTAACTCTATTCCTACTTCCTTAATTACAATCTTGCAAAATCGGAAAGAAAAGATCACCCGACAAGTTACACCAAATAAATTCTAGTGCTCGAATATGAAAGAATGTACTTTTGCGAAGAAATAAATAAAAGGAACTTTCAAACTCTTATAAGCAATCCTGATTAATTGAAATGGAAATCTACGTCTATCTTCAGTAAATTTGTATCTCAAATTAATAATTGGACCTTTGAAGATATCTGACTTCTTTATAAATCTGTCTCCTTGCACTGAGTTGTTATTCCTGTACTCCTACAATATTCTTGCACCAGTACTAGAACAAAGTTTATATGGTGGAAGTATATTCTACACTTTTACTAAATATTTATGTCCTCATGCAGGGGCTCTAAGTCTTAGGACTAGAGCACTCTGTTCCTGTATCAATATATTGATTCCTGTACCAGAACAGAGATTCCTGCACCAAGTTCTCAAATTTATTTCATAAAAGAATAAAGAGTTTGTTAACTTAAGAAAAGAATTTGCAAAGGTGAACAAAAAATTGAAATAGCTTTTACAAACAGAAATATGCTTCAACCCAACTTAACTTCAAAATAAGAATTAACTTCGAAAGTCAAAGAACACTTTTCTTCAATCAAGGAACTCTTTCATGCAACTAAAGAAATCATCTAACTGTGACAACAAGCTTTATCCTTGTAATAGTTACTCACATAAATCCGATCTTCCTTTTTAATTTTCATAATTTAGAAAGGTTCACTTTGAAATAATTAGATGTGGAGTTCGATCCTTTCCTTAAAAGTGTAAATTTCCGGTACAGATGCATTATAACAATGCTCATTTCTTAATTACCAAAGCATATTCAATCAAGAATATCAATATTGCTTCTAAAAGATGAACACTCACTTGCAGAAATGCATCAAGGTATTTATGATAGAAAAGAACGAAAGAATTCATTGTAATGAACCAAAGAAATCAAATTGCAAAACTGTAAATGCACTAGTGTAGGAATAACGTGCTTGCACGGTCCAAGAAAAAATAATACGAAGCTTCAAAAAGAAAAATTATAAAAAGGTAAGATCAAACTTAAGCACACACACCACGGATCTGTCACACAATGGCTATAAATGAGATCGAACCTGAACTTTGTGAAAGAATAGAAGCATCTACTTAATTCACCCCTTGCATTAAAATGAAATCAACACACCTTTAACGAGAAAGAAGAATGCGAGGGTGAACGAGTTGGGTTGGCTGGGCCCTAGCCAACCAACTCGTTTCCATACTTAAGAAGCTTGGAAACTTAGCTCTCAGCAACGCATCAACACTGAATTAAAACGCAGGATTGAAATAACATGGCGCAGTCCCTTTATATAAAATTTCAGAATCAACAAATGTACATGATGAAATCAAATCCAACCCATAATGAGGGCGATACTAGCACAATTAAAAAATACCACAGTTATAATAACATTGCTATCGCTATCGCTCGCTACCATTTTCTATTTGAATCCTACAATATATACATCCCTTTTGGCCTGTGGCCGTAACAAATTTACATTCAACGTTACGATCTAAGCCTTTCGGTTATAATGAAATAGCAACAACATTACATTCCAAGCCTTTCGGCTGTTACAAAACACTAAACTTAAGCATTCAGCCAACGACCTGATCTCTATCATATCCCTAAATTATCTCCGCTCTGAGCCCAACTTGAGATGATCGATTCTGAACGAGATGTCTCCATTAGGTAGTGAGCTTTCATGGAAGTTTAGGATTCGCTAACGGTGCAGGAATCCTACCTACACTTGACCATGCTAAGGAAATGATTAATACATTGCTTACCAAATACTTTAGGAAAGAAGATATTAGATGTAAAGAATATTAAAGGTATGCAATCTATAAAATTAATTAATTAAGTACATTTGTAACCCTTAAATATGAATACAAAGCTAGTGTAGGAAAAGGCACGATTCTTGGAATAATGCAGGAATAAGGAGGTTGCGAGGTTAAAAAAGAGGTATAAGGTTATGACTTCGAAATAGGAAAGGGGTTAAAAATGAAGAAATTTAGCCTACCAACATCCTCCCCTCGCTATGTTGTTGTGTTTCCTCACACAACCTTTACCTGCTGCAAAAGAAACCAAAATAAAAGAGCCTCCCTTCAATCCTAAACTTGTATGTTGATCCCTACTTTCACTATCTTTGCCTTCCCATCTCGAGCCTTCTTGAGTTTCTTGGTCACTTTTTTAAGGCGTTTATAGCACTTTGAGGCCCGAAATTTCCATATCTTGACTTGTCTTTTTTGCTCTTTCACTTCTCCTACCAACTCTACATTTATCTACTTTTGCACTGTATCTCACTCTTTCCTGGCTTGGTTTAATATCTCCAAGCCATAAACATGCTTCTTGAGCTTTTCTATCTAATTGTTTAGACAGAAGGTGGAGTTTTCTACTCCCAATTCCTCTGGTGTAGACTTCTCGGCAGTCGATTGCAAACATGTGCCATCATCATCGGGGTCAAGGTTATCCTAGCTACCTAGTTCCTGCATTTCAACATCGTCAAAGGTTTCAATACCTAGAATTTCAATGTCTCTAAATGTCTTAGTACCCTGCACATTCACCTTACCAGGGGTTTCAATACCCAGAACTTCAAAATTATCAAGGGCCCCAGTACCCAGAACTTTAATGTTATCAAGGGCCACAATACCCTGCACATTCATCTTACTAGTGGTTTCAGTACTCGGAACTTCAAAATTATATAGGGCTTCAATGTTGTGTGCCCCATCATCCATCTGACCTTCCACTGGGTCTTTTCTTACACTCGACATCGCTTTTCTCTTCTCCATCTTACAAAAGAGGACTAAAAAGGGTGTGTCGTCTTCCTTCTCTGCATAGTCTTCATTGACCATTGTATGGGACGCCACCTCAGTGAGGACCAAGAGGTTATTGTTACCTTGTGAAGCAGGTCGTGAGTCATCCAATAGTATTAGGGAGGTCGACTGAACATGATGCATCCTTGAAGATGAAATCCTTTTCCTGGCTGATCTCCTGGTCTTGGTAGGGCACGGGGTCAGGGTTTCTGATTTTCCTTCCTTGCTTGCACTCTTCTTCTTGGACGACTTCCCTGCACTTTGTCCTTGAAACTCCTTTAGAAATTATTTCCAGGTCATGTTTTTTAACCTCCAGTTCCTTCTTGATTAAAATTGCGATAAGCCCATGGTGGTATAACTTGTATGCAACCTAGCTTGACTTACCTCTATGAACACCTTTCGACATTTTCTCTAAGATCCTGAGTAGATAATAGGGAAAATTAATGAGCTTACCAGACTCAAAATGCAGCAACAATTGTATGTGATATAGGAAGGTTAGTGAATAACGAACCTCACAGGTGAGAAACTTCTGCAATACATAAAGGAGGTCCTTCCATTTCCCAAGTATAGAGATACACTAGAGATTGTTCTTCCAATCCACCTTTTTCTTTGGGTTGACCACGAATTGGCGCCGCAACTTCCTCTCAATCCTATCCTTCTTAAACCATTGTTCTCCCACTGCTGCTAACCCTCTAGCCTAAGATATGGACTCCCTTGTGACTGCAAATTCCATTGAACCCACCTTGGCTCAGCTTCCATCAAAATTCTGTGTGAATGCTAGTGCCATGGGTGAGTCATATCCATCAAATTTTTGTAGAAATGGGAAGAACCTGAATTCTTGCAATATTGAAAGATTGTTTCTATACTCGGCCGTTTGCTCCATCTCTTTCACGGACCGTGGTTCAATCCTTACAGGCATCATTTTTCTATTTGAATTCAACCAATCTCTATCTAAAACTTTGGAAGAGTATTACAAATGAAGAATTCAAAGCTTTGTCGAGGGATTTATGATGGTCGAGCTATACAATCGCCGCTATATTGGCCACCTTCCAAATAGTCACGCTCCATCATTAAGATTACACTCCTGGGGCGAATGTGAATATGAATTGGTTCAAGTATAGGAATCCAATTATGATTGGGAAAGGCAGCGATTTAGATAATGATTCGATGTAACGATCATGTGAGGTTAGATATGAGGTAAGGCCATCATTGACAGGCGATGAGTATTTCAAGAAGAGGTAAGTATTAGATTTTGGGAGAATCGTACCATCCCAGATTCACTTCATGATCTCACATAAGGTGTTCTCAGTACTCATTAAAAAGATGAGATTTCATAACCTAAAATATCTTTGTACTTAAACGATTTCTTCCTAATTTAGTAAATGATAAAACAAAGTGTTAACCATAATACAAATTATTGAATTCCATGATCTGCAGGTGGTGCATTCATTCCGCCTGTAAAAAAATCTATGAAACAAAGATAAGGTTTTCAATACACATTTTTGCACCAAGTGTTCCCACACTATATTTGCATTGAGACCATTGTTCGTGCACCAGAACATGTGTTTTCATAATTGGGTGCACTCTGCAGTTTAGATTTTTGTACTAAACGTGCCTGCACTCAACATGCTTGCACTGAACATGCCTGCATTTAAACATGCCTGCACTGAACATGCATGCACTTGAATATACCTGAACTGAACATGATTTCACTTGAACACATCTTCCTGCAACAGGGATATCTGTAGCATATTTGGAAAGATAAAGGGAACCAAAAAAAATTATGATAGGATATAATTCATATGCTGGATTTGAAAAATTTGCTGGATATACAAGGGAGGTTTTATTCGCTAGTCTTTGGTGTTGATATATGCCTTCCAATATGACTTGTGAGTTCACATCAGATCCTATAATCAATCCATGAGGGAAAAAAAGAAGTGGGAAAAAGCGTAAATTTTAGGGTGGGAAGGAAATTATGATAGGGAATTCAAGAGTGAGACCACCAAGAGGGACAAATCGAAAAGGGATTTTGGGGAAAATTTTTCAAGGGGAAAAGAGGGAAATACAAAATCGGATAGGGAAAGTTTCTTTGAAGAAAGGGATGGTAAACTTCATGGGATAAAAAGAAGAAAATAAAGGGGAGTTTTTTTATGAAAATGGGAATAGAAGAAGGGAAAAATTTTCACCTGAAATCTTCCTGTATAGTGCTAAATTAAAAAGTAAATGCAGCGAGAATTGAGTGTTGCTTGGATAAAAATTTCCTTGCCGGCTATCCCAAACTTGGATAAGGGCTTCGTTCCTGCACGTGAACCTGCTTCTTCTTGGTGACAGTCAACACATCTAAAAATTAAGCAACATTCCCATTAGAATTTGATGTTCCTGCCAACAAGTTGGTTTTCAGGTTGATCCTTGTGCAATCATGTCAGTAAAACTGATTTTCACAATCATAGGAAAATAGTTTTTCGTTCGCTTTTTTTATTATTATATATATATATACATACATACATACATATATATATATATATATATATATATATATATATATATATATATATATATATATACATATATATTTATATTATATATATATATACATATATACATATATATATATATATATATATATATATATATTAAATTTTATTATTATTATTTTTTTGGATTTTCTTTAAACTTTATTTCAGGAGAGAATAAATCAGATCATAATAGGCTAGCATAGCCACCTACCAACTGAAGTTCAGACTGTTGTTGCACTTGCTGCATGAAATCTTCCTTTGTGATGGGCTAAAAGTATGGTTTAAGCTTATGCCCATTCACAAGGAAAATTGAATTTCACCCATTGTCAGTTTTGACTTCTACAACCACATTTTTGAAAACTTGAATTACCTCATACGGTCCCATCCAATGAGTATGGAACTTCCCTTTAAAATGTTTAAATCTAGAGTCATAGAGCGATACCCAATCACCTGGTTGGAACTGTTTATTCTTGATAAACTTGTCATGCCACTTCTTGTGTTGCTGCTGCACTAAAATATTATGTTGAACAACATCCCTCTGAAATTCATCCAACTACTTTAACTGCAATAGATGTTGCTGCTATGATTCCGAGAGATCCGGACCCAATTGAACTGCACTTCTAAAAGTATTTATCTGAAATTCAATCGAAAAAAGGATTTTTTTTTTCTTGTACACCAGCTCATATGGTGTATGTCCCATGCTATTCCTCCAAGTGGTTTGATAAGACCATAAGGCTTCAGGAGATCAGCTGGTCCAATCCTTCCTGTGCATGTTTACTGTTTTGGTGAGGATGGATTCGATCACCTTGTTTGTAGATTCCACTTGGCCATTTGCTTGCAGGTGGTGCACTGTATATTTCCTGTGTCGAATCTTATATTGATTCATGACTTCCTGTATCAAGTTAGAAACAAACTGTGGTCCATTTTCAGAAATTTTTTATCTAGGAACACCAAATCTAGTAAAAATTTCATTAAATAGAAAATCAACAACAAATTTCTCAATGGCAAAAGAAACAACTTTAGCCTCTACCCATTTAGTAACAAAATTAGTACAAACCAAGATATGATTTTTATTTAAATATATGGGGTTTATGGGTCCTACAAAATCAATAAGCATTTTCCAAAGGGCTTGATCATAACTTGAGGGCATAAAGGCATTTCATTGGCTTGAATAGGTTGATACATCCATTAAAAACTATCGCAATTCCTAACATATTGCTTGTCATCCTTAAAAAAAGAAGGCCAAAAATAGCTAGTGCGTAAAATTTTATATGCAGTTCGTTTATCAGCAAAGTGGCCACCACAAGGTTCATCATGGGTGGATTTTAAGATATCAAACATTTCTTCCTCTCTGCCACATCTACAAATAAAAAGATCTGGTCCAGTGTAAAATAGGTCTCCTTGTATCCAAGAATATGAAGCACTTTTCTGAATGATATTCTTCTTTTCACGAGCGAATAAGTGATGTGGTGTTTTTCCGGTGACTAAATAGTTAGCTATGTTAGCAAGCCATGGGGATTTTGCTGACATAGAAAAAAGATGTTCGTCAGGGAAATCATCATCAACAGGAATTACTTCACCAGGATTATTTAATATTGAAAGATAATCAGCTACAACATTAGGCTTTCCTGGTCTATCAATAATTGTAACATTGAATTCCTATAATAAAATCAACCACCTAGTCATTATACTGCTAGTTAAAGGTTTATTCATTAAATATTTTATAGCAGAATTATCAATGTGCACATAAAATTCATATCCTGCAAAGTAATGTTTGAATTTATTAATAGAAAAAATAATGGCTAAAAATGATTTCTCGGTCACTGTATAGTTAAATTTGGCAGGTGAAATTTTTTTATTTTTGTAATAAATAACATAGGATTGTTTATTATGCTCTTGTCGTAAAGATGTGCCAATGGCAGTGTCTGAGGCATCAGAAGAAATGTGAAATGGCAGGGACCAGTTTGGTCCTCTCAAAACTAGTGCATGTACTAATTTTTCCTTCAATGTCTCAAACGACTGTTGGCAAGATGTGGACCAAGAGAATTCACTATCCTTAGCTAATAATGGAAAAATTCTCAATGAATCTCCGGTAATAACCAGCATTTCCTAGGAAGCCTCTCACTTCCCTTTGTGTTTTCGGTGCAGGTAGGCAAAAATAACTTCAACTTTAGTGGGGTCTATCTAGATACCTTTGTCAAAAACCAAATGACCAAGAACCACTCCTGATTTGCACATTAATCTACATTTTTTATCACTCAAAGAACAAGATGAGCCTCTTGGCAACGTAAAAGCACTTTTTCTAGATTTTTAAGAGCTTCATCAAATGAGTTACCAAACACAGAAAAATCATCCATATAAATCTCAACACATTCAAGATCAACAAAAATGGTCAGCACAACACTTTGAAAGGTGGCGGGTGCATTACACAACTTGAAAGGAAGCACTCGATAAGAAAATGTACCCCAAGGGCATGTAAAGGTAGTTTTGTCTTGATTTGAGGGTGTGATCTGGATTTGGTTATACCCACTAAAGCCATCTAAAAATGAAAAGTACTTTTTACCAGCAAGGGTATCTAGCACCTGATCAATGAAAGGAAGGGGAAAGTAATCCTTGAGAGTGGATTTGTTTAATTCTCGGTAATCAATGCAAATACACCATCTCCCATCTTTCTTAGGGACTATCACTAGTGGAGAGACCAACTTGTTAACGGGAAAAGTGTCTACTCAGAACGCCCCTATCCAACTAAGGTGTGACAGTACCTTAGAAACAAACAAGGAAAACTACTTTCGTATTCTTCTTTATGAACTATAAACAAAGAGGAATAGGATGAACCAACCTGTGTCTTGCGCTAGTCCTTTGATCCAATCTCTATCCTCTTTGACAGCTTCCAGCTACCTGCTCCCTTACTTGCCCAGCTTCACCAAGTTCCTGCAAGATCATAGAAGAGGAAAACTATACAAAGACATGGATTCATATTCATAAATAGCTTAGGATCAGATTTAAGCTAAACATGCAAACATAACAAAACATCATTGATACACAAGCATGTAGGAGAAACTCAAATAGTTTTATTGATATAACAAGAAGGTCCAAGAGGTGTTACAACCGATGATTCCTGATCTAGCATCAACCCCCCAGCAAAGGAATCCCCTCTTCACCTCCAACAAAGCATAAATCACCCAATGCATTGATCTCTATCTCAAAACCAACATCAATTCTCTGCAAAGTACAAAATTCCAGCCTCCAGGTCTCTGGGATGAGGGATCCATATATAGATGTATGTAAAGAGGATGAGTCAGCTTATGATTTGACTAGTGGCCTCTCTCTATGAGTTCTTGCTTCCACTTGGAGACTGAGAGCCTCTTACTCATCCTTGGTCGAACTCAGTGAGGCAAGTGTCATTGGGGAAGATTCTGGAAGCTTCCATTGTCTATCCACCTCGCGGAATGACACTGGAATTTGTCATTTCCCGCTCAGCGCACCCTGGTAGTGCATTTAGGTGCATTGCAACGCACCTAGCTAGAATTGGAGTTGTATCCTCATTCATCTTTGGTTCATCACCGATTGTTTTCTATGGAGTCAGAAGGTGAAATTTGAGTCAGTCAGAAGGTGAAATTTGAGTCAATCAGAAGTGTCTGCTACTCACACTCCTCAAATGGGTGATGAGCAGGCATATGAGTTCCCTCTATAGGTTTTCCCTTATACAAGATCCATCTCGTCTAACGTTTATCCTGAGTTTAGTGAGCCCTTATTGTCACATGGTTATACCTCTCTATATCAGTTGGTTTTGGGCACTCGTAGTGCCTCATCATTGTATCAGAACCCTATCTGGTCTTCTGGCACCATACCTACATCAGGTCCATTCATCCAGAACATGACCTCTCGACCAATTGTAGGAGCTACAGTCACTTCAGTTCTAGTTCAACCTACCATTCCGTCTTTTCTTGTTTCGTCGTTTCAACCGACTCTTCTAGTTCAACTGACAGTCTCGGTAAGTTCTTCTACCTCTCCAGTGAGTGGACAGACTGTGAAACTGCCTAGGGGGAAAGATCTGAATATATCTATGATGTCAGGACAAACCAATGTGAGTGGATCACAAACTCACATGGTTGGAAAAAATCAACCTTTCTACGATGTTATTCATGACCTTGTTGATCCATCCAAGTCAGGTAATGTCCAATACCAACAGCCATACGTGGCTCAGGTTCCATTCCAACCAGCTTATTTTCCATATGGTTCATAAGCCTTGGTTACCCCACCTTACATTCCTCAAGTTAGGCCTTATGTTCAGCCTAACCAATCCGCTGTGCCTGGTGGGTATGGCCATATTCAATTCAGGAACTATCCAAGAACTGTCTAGCTACCTTTGCAGCAACAACGATAACCTTCGTCGCAGTAAAGGGAAAGCATTGCAGCAACAAGGACAACTGCTACAACTGCAAGGGCAACCTTTGCGACAGTCACAACAACCTTTGCAGCCAAAGACACAGTTTGTTAAGAAATCCTCCCAACTTTCGTCCTCACATGGTAAACCTATGTAGCAGCAAAGCCAACCTTTGCAGTAGCCATAGGGTCAGCCTTAACAGCGGCAGATCCAGCATTTGCAGAAGCAAGCCGTATATGCATATCAACAAGGTCAGCCCGTTCAAGGCTAAGGTCAAACTTTGCAAGGTCAAGGTCAACCCCTACAGCAGCAGGTTCAAAATCCTTATGTCCAAGGACAGTAGGTGCAAAATCCTTATGTCCAAGATCAACAATTCCAAAATCCATACGTCCAAGGTCGATAGGCTCAACAACCTTTTAACCCATATGCTTATCAATGACCTATGGTAGGACAATATCAACTCTACCCAAGACATAATCCTCCCTACGTGCAAGGTAACCTACAATGGGGGCAAAATCAGATTCCATATGGACAAATCCTCCACTGTGGGGGCAAAATCCTTACCAACAAGGATGGATTCCGCAGTTCGGGTCTACTCAAAGGCCTCAAATGCCTTTCAATACACAATTTCCATTCTTGGACATGTTGGAACTCTCGGATGTGTCAAGGCTTACCAGTGATCCTATCCTTCATTTGCCTTATTGGCCTCCAGTTCCAATGAAAGTTCCAAGTGATTGCCCAAACTTTTAGGGAAAAGAAAAGGAGTATCCACAAGCCCATGTGATGACATATCACCTCTCGTGCTCCTCCATTTCGTACGTTGATGATTATATTCACCTATGACATTTTCAAAGAATTCTCACAGGAGCTGCGACAAAATGGTACATTGAATTGCCTCAAGGTACCTATAGTGACTTCAACTCTCTTTCTATGGCTTTCCTCACTCATTTCCAGCTACTAGTTCGCTATGAAACTGGAACCTATTTTCTTACGTCACTTAAGCAAGACACCGCGGCCCATATCTTTGATCACATCCATGAATGGATGCACTGGTGTCACCTAATCAAGTTTGAAATTGCTGATCAGTTGTTGACAGAATGGTTCACCAAATCATTCATCGACCCAGTTTCTAGAGACATAGTTATGGGTGGGTGTGTTACTAAGGAGCAAGCCATTGCTTGTGCCCAATATTTGGACCTCGTCTACTTGCAATCTGGCACATTATATGAGATGTTACCCAATGCTCCAAGACCATCATTTGATATGACACCATTGAAGTCTCCACCTACACCACCTGTTGATGGAGTGTTTGGTTCCATGTTTCATACCCCCACAAAATCTTCTTCCAAGAAGAAATCGGTCTCAAACAATGGTTCCAATGATCCCTCTCGAAATTCACTTGGTCCTGGTAAAAACTCTGAGGTTCACGTTGTTCAGTCTACCACAACTGAAAAATCCTCTAAGGGTAAAAAAAAGGGCAAAGGAAAGGCCAAAGCTAATGCCCCAAAATAGGGCCCTCCTAAGTCATCTGTTGGCGATGCTTCTCAAAGAAAGCTGAAGTATCCATACCTCATCTATGAGGAGGATCATTACACTAAGGATTGTCCCCAATGGCCTGAATTTATTCTCTTGCTTAAAGGGACCTTGATTGTCTTAAAAGAACCCTTTCCATCGCAGCAAACCCAAATGGTAGACTAACCTCAGTCTTCTGCTCCCTCAGTTTCCCAAGTGTTTATGATGAACACGCCTATAAATGTGGCTACAAGATCTAAAGATTATCAAACCCTGAGGGAAGGTAAAGAGAAAGAAATTACCCCTTCCTCCTCTATCTCATCGACCTCCGGTCCTCTCCGTATAGAGCAACCCAATCCTGATTATGTTGTTCAACTACTGTCTCAGGGTGTGCTACGAATTTCCTTGTATAATCTGAATGCTCGAGCTGCTCAGCACTATAATATTGTTGAGGATTTAGATCAAGTGCCATTATCTATGTCCTCTCTCGAGGTCCTTCAAAGTTTTCCCTCTCAATGAAAAGCATTGTTGTCAGCCATTAGAGGTGTTGATTCATCTGATTCAAACCTTATTTTCTTTGATCTAGAAAACAATGTTCCGCACTTACCCCATCAAATTTACTTTCTCATTCAAGTGATCATTAATGAAAAGACAATTCACAGGACCGTCATTGATGAAGGTGCTTCTACCTGCATCATGTCTATGTCTTGTTGGAAGGAAATCGGTTCTCCTACCTGTTACAGGGAAAAGTGTCTATGCAGAACTGTTAATCCCACTAAGGCTGGTAGCTACCTTAGAAACAAACAAAGTAAAACTACTTTTGTTTTCCTTTATGAAAGATAGATGAGAGAAGAATAAAGGAGACCAACCTCTGGCTTGCGCTTGGTTCCTTGCTCGATTCCTCTCTCTTCTGATAGTCCTTTGCTACTTGCTTTCTTGTATACCCAGCTTCACAGAGTACCTGTAGAATCAAAGCAACATAACACTATACGAGAACAAGGATCTATTATCATAAACAATCTAGGATCAGATGTAAATTGACCATACAAATGCATAAAACATAAATCACACAAGAGTATGGAGGAAAACTTGAATAGCTTTATTGATAATCAAGAAAGAGCCAAGAGAGTTACAACCAATCGTTCTAACCCAGCATCATCCTCTTAGCAAGTGAGCCCTTCTTCACCTCATGAAAAGCTTAGATCACCCAACACTATGATGTTGCCTCAAGAAACCAACAGCAATTCCTTACAAGATGCAAAATTCCATCCTCTGGATCTCTGGGATGAGGGATCCATATATATATTTCTGTAAGGGAGGTGAGTCAGCTTTTGAGATTTGATTAGTGTCTTCCCTCTAATAGTTCTTCCTTCCACTTGGAGATTGGTGATCTCTTACTCATCCCTGGTCAAATTCAGAGAGGCAAGTGTCACAGGAGAAGTTTCTGGAAGATTCCATGCTTCTCCACCTCGCGGATTGACACTGCCATTTGTCCCTTCTCGCCCATCACACCCCATAGAAGGGATTTTTGAAATCCAACGCACCTATTGTGTGTATTTAGGTGATATGCAACGCACTTTGCCTATGGAGCAGGTGAAATGGTCCAGTTTTGACCAGTTTTGAGCAGTTTTTCATGGAGAACTTCTGGGAGAAGTTGTAATCAGTTGACCTTGTTCTTTTAGGGGTTGGAACAACAATTTTTAGGGACTTAGGAGCCCTTAGTTTATGGACATTTATGCTTGGGGTTGCAGTGCCCAAAAATGTCTATAACAGTTGCCCCCTAAAGCATGAGGTCGTTAATTTTTTTTTATGTCGGGTGAAATGCTTTATCATGAGGATCCGAAGTTCTTTCAAGCTGGAAGGAGACCTGTAATAAGATACAATACAATACATTATCTTCATAATATTTTCATGATCTAGCTGAGGCGGGCATTCCCATGCTCAGCTTTATAAATTCATTTTCATGTACATAGGACAGACAATCGTCTGAGTGTAGACTGATGATTCTGGTAGAGCCATCATCCCTTAGATTGGATGATTATCTGTGCAGCAATGATGTACATTTGATGTCTTTATTTTCCTGAATATATATCACAACCCGGATGGATGAAACTAGATCTGGGGTCTTCAATGTCGTTCGATCTTCACGCAAAGTACAAGTTGATCCATGTGAGAGATGTTCTGGAGTCAAACATGGAAAGACATCGCCTGATTACCAGCCAATGATGTAAGCTATTAACAGGCGTGAGAGGAATCACCGATAATGATAATGATCCTCAAGGTACTGCAGTACAATTCATGTGGTGTGAATAAGGGACTTGGCGTCGAAAACCACACAAAATCTTTCGGTCGAAGGCCATTGATGTAAACCTGTCGTCGGAAGTAAGAAACTTGCCATTGAGGCATGCAAGCTTCAAAGTACTGAAATGGGTGTTCCTAGATTGACTTCTTAGATAATGAGCTGATGTCGACAAGAAGCGATCCGTCATAGGAGGGCCTTAATGAATCCCACATCAATGACATGAAACAGAGCAAATGATTTTAATGGAGGTGAAAACGATCTGGTGATATAAGGTTCAGGGTGGCGGTCATGAAAGAATGAAGCGTAAATGTATTGCAGCGAGTGAGACACGGGTGAATTCTCTGAGTGACTTCTCTTGAACATATCGGCGACACTGACATGATGGATTGGTAGCATTAACTCCAAATGTGGATGGTGTGATGTGACCATGGTGATGTGATGAGTGAATGAAACAATCCAACCTAACTTGGATGCAGAGTGAAAGTGTCATGTTCAAGAGCGACTTGCTACTGACAAAGTTTCTTCAAGTTTTCTTCCCAATTTTTCCCCAGTCATTGCTGACCAGTACCTCTTTATTTTTGTCAAGCTTGAGGAGGATAACATATGCTTTTTCTATAATTTGCCCTTCGGGCAAACCCATCGCTATGTTTTAACGAGCCTAGCGAGAGTGAAACTCGTTCTTGTCTGTTATGGACAAGTTTGTCGCTATTAGGTTTTAACGAGTTTAATGACAAAGATAACTCGGTCCTTTTCAATTTTAGAGAGTCTGAAAAGGGACGTAAAGGAAACTCCAAAAATCCTTTTTCATCATTTAATCCCTTAGGTCCGAAAAAGTATAAAACAATATAGAGGGGATGAATTTTTGGTACTTTTAACGAGCCGAACAAAACAAGCGCTCGATCTTTTTGTGTAATAATCCCTCACGTCCAAAAAGATTAAAATCTAAAGGAGGGATAGCACTTCCGGTCGCTTTAACGAGATGGAGAGGCCAATGGCTCGGCAATCTTTTCATATTTTACGAGTCAGCTGAAAAGAGCTTAAAGGAGACTCGTTTTTTGAGGAACGAGTGATAAATTTGGGTAGCAGCTGATTCCAGGTAAGGCTTGGAATTTCCCAATCATGGTAGTGTTACAAGGATGGCTAATAGAATCACTCTTCGCAGCTGTTCCTCAAAAGGGGTAAACAATCAAGTGGAGGTGAATGATCGGCCAATACAAAGTGGAGGTGATGATGAGAACATGACCAAGGCTTCAAAGGCTGAAGTACTACATTCACGAGGGTTATTTACTAGAAATTGGTTCATTTTTTAATGAGCTTAAATGTTGGGGGAAACATTTGCTCATTGCTTATGTTTATTTTTCAACGAGCATGAAGTCCGCATTAAATCCAGTCGTATAATAAGAATGTCTCATATATAAAAATGACATTATTTCAAAGCTTTTCCCCACATCCTTTCTTTATGCAAGTTAGGAAACGACCAATCCTACGAGTTTAAAGTGTTAGAGGACCTACAAATTTAAAAAAATAAATGGTCGCTCTTCGCTTGCATGCCAAAAGGTTTGCATGCCCCCAGGTATAGAGAGATAGAGTTTCAAGGTTACCTCGCAATTTCACATACAAAACATTTTTTTTGCCAAAAAGGCCTACCTCTTTCAGGTCACCAAAGTTTGTTCTATTTGTACCACAAACAAAACACTTCTTCGGCGATGTCTACCGAAATAGACAAAGGTGAATGGCGCAGATTCCTCCACTCACAAAACTTTGACGAGGGAATCTTGTTCCAGTCCAACCCCCTTTTCCAATTTCAGATGGGAGTGTCAGACTAGTCATATATCTCTTGCGGAAACCTACCCTCTACCTGGAGTTTTCCTGTCGAAGCAGACCAAGGTGCATGCCCCCTGGGTTTCAGTCATGTCCCTCGAATTACTCACGCTCATCAGGTGGACGGACTGAGGATTGATGAGACATTCCTTGCGTGAAAAGACCATTCAGGGATGGTATATGACTATTTGCTATGCATGAACCGGGGAATGAAAGCTGGTCTACGAGCTTGACCACTCTTCCTTCGTGCGGAAAACACATTACTCTAAAGAGTGATGAGACAATGGCTCCCATGCAATAAATATAGTCTCGCCCAAGGAGTAGATTATAATCCAGGGGTCCTTGGACTACCATTACATTCATGTGAATGGTTTTCCCTCTCAATGTTATGGGCACATTGGGAAGGATCCCTAACGGTCTACTAGTTCCTTTGTCAAAACCTGTTAGATTTCTCATCTCAGGAAAAAGCGATCGCGAACCAAGCGCTTTCCAAGCAGTCGAGGAAAGGATACTCACAGAAGCCCCTTCATCTATGATGGTACCGGCCATAACCATTCTATATATTTGAGCAATGATTCGGAATGGTATACTAGTCGGTAAACGGGGTCGCCTAGTAGATTCTAGTCAAAGGAAACAACTAGGTTGCTTGGAGGTGGGACCGAATAGATGGCCAGGTACGGCTCTGAAGAACTTCCTTCCTGCGGTAAAGGAATGGGTAAATTTCCCCCATGTTCATCGGAGTCTATGCTTACGAAAAGAATTTGTATGGTGTCATCCTTGTTCTCTTTGGTGACTGTATCATTTGAAGATGGAACCTCTAAAGGCAAGACTGGGTCAACTGCCGCCTCGACCTTTTGACTTTCATCTGGTATGGATTCAGATGGTTTTTCTTCAATGATAGATACTTCGGCTGACCACCTGGGCGTGTCAGCTGGATTTTCAACTAGCGACGGACTCGGCAAGAGTTTCTTATATCCAGGAGGAAGTCATAACGGTGAAATCGGACGATCGTCCAAAACTCTTTTAGCCTCGTCTAAGAAGGGACAATAGTGTATGGCATGATCACCTTCACACAGTTTACAAGGAAATTTTCTTTTTCCTTTTGGTCCAGGGGCTTCACTTTCACTAGTCGACGGTGTATTTTCAACATGATCATCAGAGGTTGACGACACCGGGTTGTGTAAACAAGGAGACCAGTCCCTTAAGATCCGAGGGATGCAAGGACAATCTCTATGAAAATGGTCTCCCTTGCAAATGACACATGGTGATTTAGGCCTGGTCGGTGCAATGTGTGAATTTTCGCTAGATGACGCTTGGTTACCCCTTTTCGCCTTTGGCTCCTTCTTCTTCTTCTCTTTCTTCTTCTTTTCCTTCCTCTTCTCAGGTACTTGATTTTTGGCTTTACCAGCCCCATCAAGCGAAGAGGAAGGAGGAGAGAAATAATTGGACGAAGTAGAGGGTTAGGGGGTAACTCTGGAATTATCTAGTTGTTGAATCGATTGTTCAGGAATCGCAGTGTTCTGAATGACGGAGGTTGAGAAAAGCCATACGGGCAAACCGATTGTCAATCCTGGAAGAGAAAATGTGGCCATATGGGGTGCACCAACATCCCCCCAAGAGGAGAATGGACTAGGATTTCCTCCAAGGGGAACTCCTTGGTTGGTGGACTCCATTTTCCTCAACCTAAGACCAACTTAGGAAAGGTGATGATTATTCCGTTTAAAATAAATTTTAGACGCTTTGACACAACTTGTTTTTTCAATTTTAAAGAGTCGAGAAAAAACAAAAGATGACTCTAGTCGCCTTTGATTTTTAATGAGCCTAAAGTGACAAGTGCTCAGATGGACCTTTTCCATTAAGGAGTCTGAAAAGGAACGAAAGGGACTACTCTGGAAATCTAGGCAGAGGGATTACCAAGCCAATCGCAAAACTGCAGAAGAATTTTTACAGTACGGCAGTCAATCTTCCCGAATGTTGTGTTCAGTGCATTGCGATCGATAGGGCGGCAGACACGGCTTCCTATGGATAAAGGACTAAACTTATTGTGGTCTCCCAAAATATACTCGACGGTACGTGGGAGCACAAGTCCGTACTGGCACTTATCATCTCAAAGTGGAGGAATCACCCAACCAACAGTGAAAACAACAATTACCAGGCTTTACGACGCCAAAATATGTCTCTAGCCTAGACTTCTAGATGTTGTGTGTTAGGTTCCAAAGCGTTGTTAGATTCATTAAATTTATTTTATAGTTGATATTGCTTAAGAAATTTTCCTTTCAGGTTCACCGCGTGATGTAGATGTACAATTCCTAAAATGCAATCTAAGATGATAAACAGTCGTTTATCCTTCTTTGTGCAATGAAAATCCTAGCTACTAAGTAAAGAGAGACAGTATTCTTTCAACAAAGAGCATAGAGCACACACTATATGCACTGTCCTAAATCAAACCAATCAAACAGTCTAAATGCAAATGCACATGCATGTATTTGTTTTCAGCCTTCTTAATATGTGAATGATAAAAAGAAAGCTAATGCGCAAATTTGAATTATTTTTCAAAGCGACAATTACTAACAAGTTTCTTTTCAAAGTCAAAATGAAGATGATGACAACACTTTGCGATTTGGAAATGAAAACTTGCTTTAGACACTAGAAAAACTACTAATTCAGATCGAATACAATAGTAACAGGGTAATCGACTATCAAGAACAATCAGATTCTCTTCTATGACTGAAAACAACACTTGTGACACTTTCAAATCAAGAAACGACAGTACAATTACGTTACTTCTTTGTAAAGGAGAACTGAAAATGACTCAAAAAATACATAAAAACATTTACAGTTCTTTGCACAATGGAGGCGGAATAACAGCAAGGAAAGGGGTTTCAAACAGAGGTGTACTGACTACAGGCAGCAAAATTCTTGAATAGCTCTGAAAAGAGTGAGCACAGAAACCAAAATTTAGGAACAATGCCTAGTCTGATCAGCGTACTTGTAACACAGTGAAACTGAAATGCAACACACCTACTACACTCGGGAAGTGCACTGAATTTGAGATTCACAGAACAGACAGTGCGCTGGACTAGGGACGAGACTTTGATTGGGTTCTGGGTCATAGTTTGCAGTTCAGTTCAGGGATTTTGGCCAAGCAAGTGGTAATGAGTAAATCGATCACAGGGGTAGATCTAAGGAGGTTACTAGAGCCACCACGAGGGCAATTAGAAAGCTTGTAAATCAATTGTTTAATTCATAAACAAAACACGGAGATTAACTGAAGCAGTGTTGATCTACTTTGCACTTGCATAGAAAATGCAGTTCGAAGGCTAGCTGGCTTGACTTCGGGCTCCGTCTGTAAGTTTATAAAGTAAACAAATGCAGATAAAAAATCAATCTATTCACTCCCCAGCGGAGTCACCATTTTGTTACAAGGAAAAGTGTCTATGCAGAACTGTTAATCCCACTAAGGCTGGTAGCTACCTTAGGAAAAAACAAAGTAAAACTACTTTCGTTTTCCTTTATGAAAGATAGATGAGAGAAGAATAAAGGAGACCAAACTCTGTCTTGCGCTTGGTTCCTTGCTCGATTCCTCTCTCTTCTGATAGTCCTTTGCTACTTGCTTTCTTGTATACCCAGCTTCACAGAGTACCTGTAGAATCAAAGTAGCATAACACTATATGAGAACATGGATATATTATCATAAACAATCTAGGATCATATGTAAATTGACCATACAAATGAATAAAACATAAATCGCACAAGAGTATGGAGGAAAACTTGAATAGCTTTATTGATAATCAAGAAAAAACCAAGAGAGTTACAACCAATCGTTTTGACTCAGCATCATCCTCTCAGCAAGTGAGCCCTTCTTCACCTCATGAAAAGCTTAGATCACCCAACACTATGATGTTGCCTCAAGAAACCAACAGCAATTCCTTACAAGATGCAAAATTCCAGCCTCTGGATCTCTGGGATGATGGATCCATATATAGATGTCTGCAAGGGAGGTGAGTCAGCTTTTGAGATTTGATTAGTGTCTTCCCTTTGATAGTTCTTGCTTCCACTTGGATATTGGTGATCTCTTACTCATCCCTGGTCGAATTCAGAGAGGCAAGTGTCACAAGAGAAGTTTCTGGAAGATTCCATGCTTCTCCACCTCACGGATTGACACTGCCATTTGTCCCTTCTTGCCCATCACACCCCATACAAGGGCTTTCTAAAATGCAACGCACCTACTGTGTGTATTTAGGTGAGATGCAACGCACTTTGCCTATGAAGCAGGTGAAATGGTCCTGTTTTGACCAGTTCTGAGCAGTTTTTCATGGAGAACTTCTAGGAGAAGCTGTAATCAGTTGACCTTGTTCTTTTAGGGGTTGGAACAACACTTTTTAGGGACTTAGGAGCCCTTAGTTTATGGACATTTATGCTTGGGGTTGCAGTGCCCAAAAACGTCTATAGCACTACCCTGAACCAATCACTTCACATGTTGGAAGCCTTTGATGGACGTGATTCTTGACCATTCTGTGTCCTTCCTAATCTTGCCATTACCTTGGAAGGCAAGATAGTTAATGTCGAAGTAGAAATTCTTGATGAAAATCTTAACTATAACCTTATACTCAGGCAGATTTTGAGCCATGCTATGCATGTTGTAGCCTCCTCTCTATTCCGTGTGCTCTGATTTCCTCATGAAGGGAAAATCGTCATGGTCAACCAATTGTCTTTCTTTGATTACTCTTCCTCATATGGCAATGTTCCTTACGTGAAGCATATTGGTGATCCATATGAGAGTGTAGGGGCTGGAATTTTCAAAGATCCTGCCTTAATGGGTATTTTTCCTCTCCCACCTCCGCATGTTGCCTTAGTCAACATGATCTCAGTTAAGTCTAATCCTTGGGTCATTCCTCCTCCTGATCAGGTTGATACATGGGGTGATGTCATTCCGTTAAGCCCTACCGAGATTAATTACGTGGAGATTTTTTCGGCTTAAGCCTTAGTATCTACTGATCACACTGCTTTGGGTATGTCTCTTGACGTGTATTATAAATCTCCTTGGTTTGGTTCTTTGGATTCTTTCGATCCCTTAATCAATACTTTTCCTACTGACGAAAGTATCATGGAAATTATGTCTCTTGAGGAAAAACCTTGGAATTATACTCATCATCGTTCCTCATTCTTACCGGGCCAGGAAATCATATCTACCTATCTTGAGAAGTTCTCTTCTCGTTCCTCGACTCAACCACTTCAAATGCCTATCATGACCCATGAATTTTGTTCGGAAGGGAACATGGGTAATATTACCCAAACAATGCCTATTGACATTTCTGTTAAGCCTAATATCATTTAAAATGTTCATATTGGGGTAACTTGTTCTCCTGGTGAGATCAAGATTTATACTCATCTTTTTCAAGAGTTTCAAGATGTTTTTGCATGGTCATATGAACAAATGCCTAACATTGACCCAAGTATAGTCATGCATGAAAGTTTGACCTATCCTAACGCGAAGCACTTTTTCCAATGACTTTGTCCCGTGCACAATAGAAAAGTGGCTGCAATCAAGCTAGAAGTTGAAAAACTTCTTAAAGATGGATTTATTTATCCTATACCTCTGACAGATTGGGTGTCCAATATTGTATCGATGACTAAGAAGCAAGGCACCATTTGGGTCTGTGTTTATTACCGTGACATTAATCGTGCATCTCCAAAGGACAATTATCCCACTCCTTTTATAGACGAGATTATAGATGAATGTGCTCGGAGTGAGATTTTCTCCTTTATGGATGGTTTCTCTAGTTATAACCAGATAAACATTGCACCCACTGATCAACACAAAAACCGCCTTTATCTATCCCTGGGGGACTTTTGCATATAAAAAGCTCCCTTTTGGCCTTAAGAATGTTGGTGTTACTTTCCAATGAGAAATGTCTTATGCTTTTCATGACATCAAAAACATCGTTCAATCCTATTTGGATGATCTTCCTACTCATTCACGTAAGTTCTGCGGCCATCCCGACCACTTTCGACAAATCTTTCTTCACTGTTAACACTATAACATTTGGCTTAATCCTCATAAGTGTGTCTTCTGCTTTGTGTCTGGATGAATTCTTGGTTTTATTGTTTCAAAGGATGGTATTTGTCTTGATCCTCTCAAAGTTAAGGCTATTTTTAATCTACCCCCTCTCTCTTTTTTGCATCAATTACAAAGTCTGCAAGGGAAAGTGAATTTCCTTCGTTGCTTTGTGCTTAACTATGTTGAGCTAGCTTCAGGGTTCACCTGGTTGCTTAAGCAAGGAACTCTGTTTCGCTATAATGAGACTACCCAAAAGTCTTTTGATGAATTGAAAGTTGTCCTCATTAATGCTCCTTTATTGCACCCTTCAAACTATCATCGTGATTATTTCCTCTATCTAGCTGTAGCATTCAATACTATTGCTATGGTACTGGTGCAAGACAGTGACGAAGGTCGTGAACATGTCATTTATTACCTTAGTTGCAATCTCCTCAATGCTGAGACCCGTTATACTCATGTTGAGAACTTGCCTTTGGCTACTGTCCAGGTTGTTCAACACTTTTGGAATTATATTCTCCTCTGCACTACAACCATGCTTTCTGATTGCAACCCCATGACTTAAATTCTAACTCATCAGTTGCTTGGAGGAAAATATTCCAAGTGGATTGTCATCCTCTAGGAATTTGATTTTCTGTTCACTACTGCCAAATCAAAGAAACCACTTGTATTTGCTGAGTTGATTTTCTCTTTCCCTCTACTTCTCTCTCTACTGGTGTTGATGAGAAGTTACTCGATGAGACTCTCTTTCTGATTAACACTTTCGATCCTTGGTATAGTGATATCATCGTGTATCTCCAAACTTCTACCTTCTGGTCTATGTTGTCCAAGGATGATCGATGATGCATCTGGCATCAATCCCAACCTTACCGCATCATTGAGGATATTTTATACCACGTTGGTGTTAATTCAATTATTCATTGATGTTTAACTCTCGATGGGGCTGAAAGAGTATTAAATGACTACCATTCTGGTGCATGTGGTGGTCATCTATCTAGCTATGCTACTTCTCAAAAGATCCTCCACGTTGGTTACCTCTGGCCCTCCATATTTAAAGATTGCATTCTTGATGTCCACAAATGCCACCAGTGCCAGACTTATCAACGGAAAATGTGTGCCCCACCTACTCTCGTTCACCGTGTTATTACTGTTGGTCCCTTTGCCAAATGGGGCATTGATTTTATGACATGTAACCCACATTCAGCCGAGGGGCATGGTTATATTATCATTTCCATGGATTAATTCACCATATGGGCTGAAATGATGCCTACATATTCAGCTGACGGTAAAAAGACGATGCAATTTCTCTTCAATCATGTGATTTCAAGGTTTGGCGTGCCTCAAGCCATTGTCACTAACCATTGCTCCCATTTTCATGATTATATGAGGGCTGAGCTGACTTCAAAATTGGGCTCGTGTCACGACAGCTCAACTTCGTATTATCCTCAGGCCAACGACCAAATTGAAGCGGTAAACAAAGTCTTAGTTACTATGCTTCAGCGCAGCATTGCGATGCATAAATCCAAGTGGCATCTACATGATTTTTTCAGCTCTGTGGGCCTACCAAACCTCGACTATAGATGAAATTGGATTCACACCTTTTCAGATTGTCTATGGTCTGGAAGATACCCTACCAATTGAATGTGAAATTCCCTCACTCAAATTGGCTATCGAATTACTCCCTGAAACCTCACCTCAAGAAGAGAATATCCTATATTTGGAACGACTGGATGAAACTCTTTGTCTCACTGCTCTAGTCATTGAAGCACATAAAATGTGAGTTAAATCCCATTTTGATCAGTCGGTCTCTCCTCGTGCTTTCTTTTAGGGATTGGTCTTGTTGTATGACCAAGCTAACGATAAGCTAGGGGCAGGAAAATTCGAACCCATGTGGCATGGGCCCTATATTGTCAAGTTTGTATTACAAAAAGGGGCCTATGAGCTAATTGATTATGAGGGTAACCCTTTGAGCAAGCCTCACTATGGGTTGTACCTTAAAAGGTATTATGCCTGAGTCATCTCACATGATTACTTATGTACATAAGTGTGTTATTCATTTTTGTGCAATTTGGTTTGGTGTGTTTTTCAAGAAGCTTTCTTGCTTATTATGTCTTCACCTGCTTCGCAGCCGTTTGTGACTCCTTATGTCAGTTTCGCTGATGGTGCTTGTCGTAGTACCCAAAATCTATCATCTGTGGTGTGGGTAATTTATGCCCCTCATGGTGAGTTAATCGATCTTCAAGGTATTTGTTTGGGTCCAACAACTAATAACATTGTTGAATATAACACAGTTATCAAATTCTTGTTAGAAGCCATTGCTCTTGACATTCAAGAAATGGTTGTTAACCTTGATTGGCAACTTGTTGTTCTTCAGCTCAATGGGAAATATTCTGTCAGAAACCCTAAGATATTGAGAATGTATTTACATATTCTTCTATTGGAAAGAAATTTTGATTATACCACATATTATCACATTCCTAGGCATATGAATATACTAACAGATGCATTGGATAATTATGTTTTAGACATACATTTACACAATATGTGAAAAAACATTGTATCATAGTAAACGAGAAATATAACATATATATGTCGATAATGTTTGAGAGTAATACATCAACATCCAAAAAGTAATAGATGTGTTCAAGTACATCCGTGGCTCACAAGCCTCAAAACTATAAATGCTAGCTATGGAATACTCTGTGTGGTGATCATGATAACATGTTACTTCTCGTAGTACACGAGTCACTAATCATCAAATCTGATCTAACACTCCCACTGTGTGATGTTGATAACGGCGAGGAATGTCCTCGATCCGGGCATACTTTGGGATTCCTCTGGTTAGGCCCTCCAGATTTCGCACAATCTCTTCTTCATTTTCCACTACTTCCTGATAAGGAGTGGCCTCAAACTGTCGAGCCACGTGTCTAGCTATAGGGGACATCCCTGCTAACCTATGTGGTCCAACATCTGCAGCTACAAAATCAAGGTGTCACGAATACATGTACGAAAAAACAATAAAAAATCTAAAAAACAAAATTATTTTTCTCACCTCTATCATCAAAGTCTTCTCCCTTTGGGAGTGGTATGTCAAGATCACTGCAGAAGTTAGTCCTACTATATGGCCAATCCTCCACCATGATCAACTGTCATCTGAGCCATGCAAAGAAGGCAGACCTATAGGACATCTGATGGCCCCCTCTAGATCTAGCATGAGCTCACCCATTTGGTAATGGAACAATGGGATCTGTTCCAAGAATAAGGTCACTAAGATGGAGCCATATCCGAATTGCCTTAAGTTCCTGGGTTTGCATTTGGATAGCTGTCGTTTCATGTTTACCTTCATGGCCTCCACACAGTTGAAGACAGTGGGCGCTAGGCAATCCACCACATACTGGAACCGAGATTTGTTGGACTCGTGTAGTGCTTGAGCCCTATCCACTTGGTTAATGGTTAAAAGTATTACCTTCAATACAAGATCATTTATGGTCATGATGTCAATATTTTCTCTTGTAGATTTCAAGCCTCCCAGGAAATGTTGGGCAAGCAACATGTTTACACTTGCCCCAATAGGCCTACCTCCATAGAATTGGACTGGTTCCCCTCTACGGGACAACTCGGTAATTAAATAGATGTCTGAATTCTCCAACTCCATGTCTTGGTCATGGATTACAAATACCTCCCATCCAATGTCCCATACACTGATAAGGTATTGTAGTAACTTAGGTTGAGCCTGTAGGCCTGGTGTCAGAAATAATGTGAGGAGCATACAGTTCCTCAACACATCCAGATAGTTTGGATCTTCCAAGCTATTTGGTCTATTCATTCATGCTCTCATTATTTCCATTCAATCACCATCTTTTTATGCCTTGATTTTCCTGCAAACACCCCACATTGAACTTGACATTAGTTTTTGCAAGGGGAAAATCTGATTTAAAGCAATGAATTTGGGAAAAAAATGAAAAAATTTAGTTCTCTAAGCTGGAGTGACTGTTTTTAAAACATGTGCACTAATGGCATGAGTCCCCATGCTAAAAACCCCCGATCGGCGCGTTCCCATGCCTGGATCTTGTGCCGACTGAGAGCGATTTTTTTTTTTTCAAAAATCCCTCAAAGACCTTTAAAATATGATTAAATGCTTGAAAAACAAGTATTAATGCAAAGATTAGGGCCTCAGCTCTTACCTACAACACACAGTTCAACGATTGACCTCCTAGATCCGCAAAAATCTGCTCCTAAATATTTAGGGCACAAGTGGGTTAAAATTGCTCCAAATGAGGTAAATGGTAAAAATGTTTTACTTTTTTTCCTTCTTATAAGACTTTCACTCCATTTTAGGGTTTTAAAAAGAAAAATCACCATTTTTCCTTAGAAATGGATAATTCATTTGCTTCTTGTGTAGGGACAATGATGGTTTGTCAGTGATGATATGAAACTAGAGTCTTATTTAAGCTCTTTTCCCGACTTGCAAAAAATATAATGAAAAGATTGCCGAGTATTTTTCCCTTTTTGACTAGTTAAAGAAAATAAAAATGGGGAGTCCGCTTTAAGCCCTTTTTTGACTCTCAAAACAAGAAAATATTGTAGATTTCTTGTTTCTTTGATCTCGTAAATAGTTTCAAAACGTCATTTACCTAGTATACGTTTACCCCTTTTCAGTTTGGGAGAAACTATTTATGAAAAAGGTACTCCTTGGCTAACATGTTAAAGAGGCTCTCTCAAGTATTATTTTCTACCTTTCCGTACTCGAGAGACAACTTTACGAAAAGGGACCTTTTGGAGTTTTCTTTTCTATGTCTTTTTCAAACTCTTTAAACATGAAAAATATACCAAGATTTCCCTTTGTTGGACTCATTAATAGATTTAATGACATCGTATTCATCAACATGACAGACACCGAGATTCTCCTTCCTTGGGCTTGTTAATATTAATAGGTCAGATCTATAAGAAGGATGGGATTACATTACAAGCATATGCTATCCCATTCAAGATTGTGATAAAAAATAATTTGGGTACCTACCATAAATGGTGGGGGAAAATGGAAAATTTTTACTAGTTGTATCGGAAACTTGTCACTCTCTAACATGACACTCTTCTCCTTCATGTCGGGTAGGGATATCCTCACTTCATCATTGACCTTCATGGGTTTGGGCTCCTATTTTTTCCCCTTCCATTTGATCTTTTCCAGGTCACCATGACCTCTGATCCTATGGATTCAAAATCTTCCAAAATTCGGAGTCGTGTCGCCGGTATGTTTAAGAGTTAATCCTTATATAGTTTATACGCATTCCTAACTCTCTGTATCATCCATAATCAATGCATCCCTTGCCTTGTTTTGATGAAGTGGGATACATCACGACCATCCTTCAACAAGATCACTTCCTGTAGACTTCAGCTCATTATCCGAGAAGTTGGTCAAGAGACTCCCTTCTAGTACCTTAGAACTTGCATGCCCTAATGGAAAGTTTTTTGCACTCGACGACAAGTTCTTATCATTGGCTTTCGATCGAGTTTGACTTCAGTTCCTTATTCACCCTCCATGAATTTTGCTACTAGTAGCTTGAGATCCATTGTCATTATTGGTGGTTTCTCTCGCGCTTGTTAACAATTCACATCATTGACTGGTGATCAAGCAATTTTCTAGCATGTTCGACGTCAACACATCTATTCGCATGATAGAATTTGTACTTTGATCAGGTCGTGCTGGAGCGCAAGTCCCTGGGCTCATATTACAAAAGTCTAGGTTGCAAGGTCATGTGACATGATCATGATTACATACATGTCTCTTTTAGATGGATTGCTGCGACCATACCATGAGGATGTTATATGTGATCCTCCTCATTATTGGATGGATGAAACCATACCTTGGGTTAGATATGATCCTTCTTATTGGATGGCTACGCCCATGCCTCAGATCCATTTACATGATCTTCTCCTAGATGGATGTGTCCATACCATAATTCATGTATCAGAGATTTAAGTGATGTATATGTATCTATGCATGCTTGCAGGTTTTCTGATGAGAGTCTCTAGTTCCATGCATCTACTCGTAAAGCATTTCAACCCTCACTGTTGTTCGACCTTCATGCTTTAGGGGGCATCTGTTACACAACATTTTGTCACTATCCCTATACTCCCCATTCCTCGATCCTAGAGGACCTCTACAGTGACCCTCATGTGTTTCCCTGTCATGAAGAACATGTCCTTACATCCCTCTTCATCTGTAGAACATTTCCCTCTTACATCATTTCCCTAGAATATTCCTTCAAACTCAGTTTTCAAGACTGACGTTATCACTCAGTTCCTTCCCTACGTTGATTTGCAGAGTCTAACATTGGGCCTAGCACTGAACGACACTTGTAATCCATTCATTGTAGGTTTTAACCCCATACAGAAATTACCTGCATACAAATTCTAAGAGCATAAAATAAACAATGCGAGAGCATAACACATAAAACACATATACATATAATTTATGTTGTATCCCAAAACTGGGACTATCAACTCGATTTTTCATTATGTTCCTTTCAATGTTACAATACATATATATACATGCCGAAGCATCTGTACCATGGACCGAAAACCATCACGCCCAAAACCATGTGCGAAAACCATGCATAAAACCATAGGTAGGTCTACCCGCCTAATATAGAGTCTAAAAAAAAATTTCCCCGGCTGCCCTAGACCCTGTAGAGGGGGGCTACCCGCCCCCCGCTGCATAATTGGTGAAACAAAGGGGGGACTCCACCCCCCCTCTAACCCCCCAGTTTACTAGGGTGGCTAGTTGTGGAAAGGATATAACACAACCAAACATTCATCACCCGCGCTAACCCTCTTTTCGAAAGTTTTTAGAAATGGAGTCGAAGCTTCCAAGTCTAGAAGCTTCCTGAATGGAAGTCTGGTAAATGGTTAGGCAAGATAGAGTCGAGAGAGACTGTTTGGGCTCTTTTCCCCTATTAAGATGGAATAAACCAAAATGGATAAGGCCTCTCCCATAATAAGAGGATCCATTTCCCCTCTCTCAAGCTATATAAACTCCTCATTTTCCAACCTCAGCTAGCTAATGAAAGGGATGGAATAATCTGCAAGCCTTTATAGCCATCTTGAGAGCCTTATCCTTCTAGTTTGTGTTTGTGAAGGGAGAATACGCTTATAGTTTGTTTGGTTTGGATCAAAGAGGAAGAAGCCTTGAACTTCCATTTTTTTGAGGGTGAATCATGAGATGTTAATAGTGGTGCTGGAACCCGAACACGTCAAAGGAAACGTGCAACGCTAAGGCCAAGTTTGTACTTTATGTTTTTTCATAATAATACAACTGATATTTTGTTTCCTATATCAATTGCATATAATATTTGGTAGCTTAAGACTCCTTAGCCTCTTAAGTAGGTTGAATATTTTTTATGCTATCATGTGTGTTTTGGTTTCTTGTCTCATTGTTTCAGGTGCTTGATTGACACTAAGGAGTTGATTGCTGGAGCAAAGGCACAGGGACTTCATCAAACAAGGATTAGTGATACAAGAGGTATGATCTTATCCATTCTCAATATAAGGGAACTTATATTAGATTTTCTTGTTTGTGGCTAGATCCTCTCCCCTGGGATAGACAAATTGTCTCTGTTTGCAGAGAGAATCTTCCTACTCCGCAAGGAAGAGAAGAGCTACAAGTTTTGAGCATACCCACTTGTGCAGAAAGTAGATTTGGCAATAGAGTCAAAGAGGCAACAGTGTGACAAGAGGAAAGTGCAAAGGAAGAGAGAAAAATAGAGAATGGAGGAAATAAAGAAGGAGTTGCATGAGTTGAAGGAGCAACTCTGGAAGGAACAGGAGTTGTACAGACAGGAGAAGGAAGCACAACAGGAACATGTACAATAGGGGGTGCAACATGTACAGATAGATGAAACTGTGTCCGTATAGGTAGTAGACTCATCAAAACATCTGGCATTAGGCAGATAGGGTGAATAGTCGCAGGAGCAGGACTTCACTCAGGAGATAGAGCAAGCACTTGAACAGATGGATATAGATATCGAGAACCAGGAGTTAGAGCAAGATATCAACCTCATGCCCCACCACCAAGAGGTTGACCCATGAGCTTCACCGCATCCAGAAGAGGAGAAAGTCCCAAGCAACCAAGGAGACACTGATATCCTAGGAGATCAGCCAGAAGGGGAGATGCACAACATCTCATTTGTAGAGTCCCAACATATAGTTGTGCAATCTCGTAAAGTGTTGATGCCAGATGATCACACATCTCCTGTGCAATTTGAGGAATAAGTGATCGTGTATGACATGTGCAAACATCCAATAGCATTGGCTGATGCTACCAGAGCATATGCCAAGGCCACTAGCTCGAGTGTTAATTTCCTAATAGCTAAGAACGAGCAAATGGCTAAGGAGCTACAGATGGCCAAGCAGGAAGGAGAATTGGTTACATCATCCGCTCGAGATGAGTTGAAGAGGGAAATACTTGATGAAGTATTTTCCCTTGACACAGTCATGCAAGCATTGTATTGCAAGTTTGGTACCGTGCATAAGTGTTATAGACATTTTTGGACACTGCAACCCCAATCATACATGTCCATAAACCAAGGGCTCCTAAGTCCCTAAAAGTGTTGCTTCACACCCTAAAGGAACAAGGTCAGCTGATTACATCATCTCCTAGAAGTTCTCCAGATAAAACTGCTCAGAACTGGTCAAAGCTAGACCATACAGACTGCCCAGTGCAGAGGGTATGATGCATCTCACATGCCCAGTGTAAAGGGTGCGATGCATACTGGAAAGCCCTTCTGTAGGGTGCGATGGGCAAGAGTAAACAAATGGCAGAGACAGTTTTCAAGGTGGATTGTCATGGAATCTTCCACAAACTTCTCCTGTGACACTTGCCTCTCTGAATCCACCGAGGGATGAGTAATAGATCATCAATCTCCAAGTGGAATCAAGAACTAAGGACACTAATCAAAATCCCAGGAGTTGACTCACCCCCCTGCAATCATCTATATATGGATCCCTCATCCCAGAGATCCAGAGGTTGGAATTTTGTATCTTGTAAGGAATTGTTGTTGTTTTCTTGGTGGAATCTCATAGTGTTGGGTGATCTAAGCTTTTCATGAGGTAAATAAGGGCTTTCATGCTGGGAGGATGATGCTAGGTCAGAGCAATTGGTTGTAATCCTCTTTTATATTCTTGATATTAATAAAGCTATTCAAGTTTTCCTCCACATTCTTGTATGTTTGATGATATATGCATTTGTGTGGTCAATAAATATTTGGTCCTATATTGTTTATGATTGTAGATTCTTCGATAGTATTATGCTGCTTTGATCCCACAGGTGCTCTTTGAAGCTGCGTAGACGAAGGAAAAGTGGTAAGGATCTGTCAGAAGGGAGAGGAAACAAGCAAGGAGCCAAGCACAAGGCTGAGGTTGGTGTCCTTTGTTCCCCTCTTATCTACTTCTCATAAAGGAAAGCGAAAGTAGTTTTAGTTTGTTTGTTTCTAAGATAGCTACCAGTCTTAGTGGGACTAGCAGCTCTGAGTGGACACTAGATTTCCCGATAACAAAATGGCGACTCCACTGGGGAGTGAATAGCTTGTTTGCTTGTCTATGCTTGTTTGTTTTATAAACTTACAGACGAGATTGAAGTTAAGCTAGCTAGCCTTCGAACTGCATTTGCTATGCAAGTGCAAAGTAGATCAATGCTACTTCAGTCTATCTCTGGGTTTTGTTTATAAACTGGACAATTGATTTGCAAACATTCTAATTGCCCTAGTGGTGGCTCTACTAACCTCATTAGATCAGCCCCTATGATTTCTATTTACTGACTATCATTAGCTCGGCCTAAATCCCTGAACTGAGTTGCAAACTGTGACCCGGAACCAAGTTGAAGTCTCGTCCCTAGACTATCGCACTTTCTCCTCTTGGGAATCTGGATGCATCGCACCTCCCGTGTGCAGTAGGTGCGCTGCATTGCGCTTTCCCTGTGTTGTAGGTGCGATGATCAGACAAGACCTCTTCTGCTCTCAGATTTTAGTTTCTGTGTTCATTCTCTAAAGCTTTATTCAGGAGTTTTTCTATCTGTGATCAGTATACCACTGTGGAAAATCCATTCCTTTGCATGATTTCGCCTCCATAGTACAAAGAATTATGAATGTTTTTATTTATTGTGCACCACTTACAGTTCTCTTTTACAAAGAAGTAGCATAATCGAACTGTTGTTTCTTGATTTGAAAGTGTCACAAGTGTTGGTTTTAGTCAAAGAAAAGAATTCTATTGTTCTTGATGGTCGATTATACATTTACTCTTGTATTTGATTTGAATTAGTAGTTTTTCAAGTGTCGAACGCAGTTTTCAATTCAAAATAGTAAAGTGTCGTCATTATATTTTGTTTTTGAAGAGAAATTTATTAGTACTGTCACTTTGAAAAGATAATTCAAATTTGTACTTAGCATTCTTCTTGTGATTCACACATTAAGAAAGCTGAAAACAAATACATGCATGTGCATTTGCATTTAGACTGCTTGTTGGTTTGATTTAGGATAGTGCATCTAGTGTGTGCTCTCTGCTCTATGTTGAAAGAATGTCATCTCTCTTTCTTTAGTAGCTAGGATTTTCATTGCAAAAAGAAGATTAAATGATTGTATATCATCTTAGATTGCATTTTAGGAATTTTATATCTACATCATGTGGTGAACCTGAAAGGAAAATTTCTTAAGAAAGATCAACTGTAAAATAATTTTAATGAACATAAAAACACTTTGGAACTTAACACACAACATTTAGAAGTCTAGGCTAGAGACGTATTCTGGCGTCGTAAAGCCTGGTAACTGTCGCTTTCATTGTTGGTTGGGTGATTCCTCCTCTTTGAGACGAAAAGTGCCAGTACGAACTTGTGCTCCCACGTACCATCAAGTATATATTGGGAGACCACAATACGTAATATCCTTTATCCATAGGAAGTTGTGTCTGCCGCCCTATTGATTGCAATGCACTGAACACAACATTCAGGAAGATTGACTGTCGTACCGTAAAAAGTATTCTGCAGTTTTGCGATTGGTTTGGTAATCCCTCTATCTAGATCTCCAAAATAGTCTCTTTCATTCCTTTTCAGACTCCTTAAAGGAAAAGGTCAATCTGAGCACTTGTCACTTCAGGCTCATTAAAAATCAAAGGCGACTAGAGTCATATTTTGTTTTTTCTCGACTCTTAAAAATTGAAAAAACAAGTTGTGTTAAAGCGTCTAAAATTCATTTAATTCGGAATCATTTTCCCCTTTATTTTTAGTTGATTGAGTAATCCGCAATCGTGGAACAAAGTCAATTGAAACCCCATCGTTCACGAAGACTTACGAGTCAACCGTCTTTGTCTCCAGAATCAAAACTATTCCGGAAAAAGCGAACTCGTTTAACTGGTTTGAAGTCCCCTGATCTGGTTGGAACAAGTGTTCTGACGCCCTCGGAGACTCTGGTTACTCCAAACATTTCTGGTATCCATGCCTTTGTAGAAGAAGTTCTGCAGCCACCAGAGGATAGTAGAACTAATCCTAGTGTGAAGGTAAACACTTCTATTCCTGAACCGGCTCCATCTGCAGCTGATTCGGAAGGTGTTATTCCCCAAACATCTGTCGCTGCAGAATCTATACCTTCTTCGGCACCAGAAATATTTTACAGGCTTGACGGTCTACCTCTTCCACCTAGATTGATTGCTATAAAAGAGATTGTGGAGGATCCCCCATCTAGTGCTCCATCGCATTTTGGAGTTGGGATCACCCTATATCCTTCTTCGTCAGAAATTAGTCATAATACATGTAGAATCGCTAGGAAATATTTTGGATAGACTAGATATGTCTGAACAACAGTCGACATCTAGGATTGTGTCATCTGACATAGCAACGGCAGAACTTCCTGCTGCCACTCCAACAATGTTCGCCGGCGTACCGTCTATCGCAACTCGCTCTCAATCGTTGGATGGAATCCATCCAAGGGCTATTTCGATAGTATGGTCTGTTCTCGTTTGTTTGTCTGGAATAATATATGGAATCCCTTATGTTGAGTCTCAGCAAATTGATCCTTCGTAGTGTCAATTTGGGCAGTCCGGTCCTCAAAGGAAAATCATTCCCTTAAGCACTAGATTACTACCGTATGGGGGAAAATATGCCCTGTCATTGTATCCTCCAGGAGGTCAAAAATGCGAGAGTTCACAACAGAATTTAGGTTATGCTGGAATTACATCTAGTGGTTGGATGCCAATACTGCCTTAACAACCAAGAGTTGTATACTCAATGCAACAAAGTTTTCCTATGTCAAATATCCCCAGTACACCGGCTATTGTGACGGTGTCGCAAGTACAAGCATTGCCTGTTGTATGCCAACCTCAAGTCTCTCAGGTCGCAATCCAACAACTCCCTATCTCTACGACACCACCACAATCATCGATTAGTGGCTCCTTAACTGGAGTGACCTAGGCTCAAACGGGTACCATTACCCCTCATCTTGGTCAAACAGCCAGTATTGGACAACAACAAATGGTCTCACAACCATGGATGGTGCAATATCAACAACCACAATCCCAACAAGTTTACCAAGGATCTGAACACCAAGTATTTGAAGGTAATGGGCAGCCGTATATTCAAAATGGTCAGCATCAACCATTTCATAATGGTTATGCCCATCAACCTTACCAAATTTATCAGCATCAAATGCACTATGCTGGTATGTAAAGACCCATTGCTCAGGCAATCCCATCTTATCCTGGGCATGCTTCGCCGAACCTAAATCAACAGTTGCCCTTCGTGGCAACTTTAGAGTTACCAGATCTAAATCGGCTGACAAATGATCCAATCGCTTACGCCACTTGGTGGCCAGTGATTCCTCTTAAACTTTCGCCAGACATTCCTAAATTTAATGGAAATCCGGGTGAAGAACCGTCAAATCATGTGATGACCTTTCATCTGTGGTGTTCATCCAACACTCTAAATGATGATTCGATTAGGCTTCGCCTTTTTCAGTGAACGTTAAAGGTCCGACAGCAAAATGGTATATCAAATTGCCTAGAGCTTCGTTTGATAACTTCAGTACCCTAGCCACAACCTTTTTAACCCATTTTTAGTTACCCATAAGGTATGAAATGGGAACAGAGCTTCTTACTGATTTCAAGCAAACGACGGCCACTCACATATCCGATCATATTCATGAGTGGTGACGTCATCGTAGAATGGTAAAAACATATGTTCCTAATTAGCTGTTGGCTGAGTGGTTTATTAAGTCATTGTTACCTTCTGTTATAGAAGATGTGATAAAGGGAGGAGTTGTCACTGAAGAGCAAGTCATTGCTCGTGCGCAATCTTTAGATTTGATCTATACTCAGTCTGGCACGCTCTATGATAAAATCCCTGATGCTCCTAGACCGGAATTTTCCATTCCTCCCTCTCCTAAATCAAACAAAGACTCTCATGCCGGGGATAGCATGATAGGAACGACTAGCACGAAAACCGTAAAGGCTAAGTCAAAGAAGGCTCGTACGGTTTCAGGTCAAAATGCAAATGAAGAACTTCTTGCCTCGGAAGTAAATGTCGTATCGACTGACAAAGGCAAAGAAACCAAGCAACCAGGAGGCAAGAAGAAAAAGAAAGGGAAGAAGAAAAAATAGGAGGAGTCATCCCCTGAAAAATCTTCTGCAAACCCTTCTAAAGATAGGAAACCAAATCTTCCTTGCCTTATATGTGATGAGGATCATTGGACAAGAGAGTGTCCATATAAAGCTAAGCTTAGAAAATTCTTCAAGAGTTCAAAAACCTCGGCGATATTGACTGATCCATTTCCAAATCCAGGAACAAATCTGGTTTCTAGTGACAATGCTTCCCTGTCCCAAGTGCTAATGTTGTCGATTTCGAAGCAAAAAAATGATGCTTTGATATCAACAAGGAATAAAGATTACGGGAATCCACAGCTGTCGGACAACAAGGCCAATGATCAACCTAGTAGTTCGAAAACAAATTCGACCGAAGTTGTGCCACCCATCATTCCTGAACTAATGATAAAGCCACCAAAGGGAGTAGTACAAAAATTGACATTTAATCCTCATGCCAGAGCAGCACAACATTATAATATAGTGGAGGATCTGGCCCAATCGCCATCTGTTATGTCGACACTTGAGGTACTGCAAAATTTCCCCTCCCAAAAGCATGCTTTATTATTAGCAATAAGTGGGATTGACCCAACGGATTCCAACCTTGTGTCCTTTAATCACAAAGGATATGACTCTCAATTACCAGCTCAACTAGCTTTCCTTATTCAAGTGAAAGCCCTCAACAAAACCGTTCATCGAACAATTATTGATGAGGAGGCATCTACATGTATTATGTCGATGAGTTGCTGGAAAACTTTAGGATCTCCACCCTTGTCGTGATCTTCGATGACATTAAAAGCATTTGATGGATGAACATACACCCCATATGGGATTTTAAGTAACTTGCAAGTCAAACTGGGGGGAAAACAGTAAAAATTGATGTTGAAGTTATCGATGGAAACCTTGATTACAACATCCTACTGGGAAGGCCCTAGATATATGCTATGGCTGTTGTTGTGTTGACGCACTTCAGGAAGGTTGCATTTCCCTTCGAAGGAGGAATTACGGTCGTCGACCAACAAACTTTTCTCCCCAACAGTTCACAAGTTACGAGAAGCATTCCAATGATCCATGGAAGCTCTCAATCACTTCAAAATGTTAGAGTAGGCCTACTAAAAGACCCTACATTAATGGGGAATTTTGCCCTACCACCTCCAAACAATCTGGCGAAAGTGGCCATGGTGGGAACCTGCAATATGATGTCTTCTAGATTCAGAAGATTCCTGAACATTTTGACAGCATCGATCATCGCCATTTTAGAAATATTGTAGCAATCAATTTTCTTGGCCTAGGTGGCAGACCCAAATCAACACTCACTGAGTGTTTGGATAGATAGGTCTAAGGAATTTGGCACCTCTTCAGATCCTTGGTCACATGTACATTCTACAGACGAAGGAATCATTCAATCAATGATGATAAGAGAGGCACCATGGGAAGATTACCACCATCGCTCCCATCTTCCGGATTACCACGAAGATTATTCCAACAATCTTAATCATCCTTCAGTTTTTGATTTTCTATGAAATACTGTAAATACGGTGGATTCCGAGGACGGTTCTTATCTCGTGTGGACCTCGTTAAAAAATGAAACAAGGAGTGATGAGGATAGTTCTTTTACTGTGTCAACCTCATTAAAAAATGAAACAAATCCCTTTCCAAATCGAATCTTTGATTACGATCTCGTAAAATCCAAGTCGATTGTTTCAAAGATATCAAAGTTAAACCTTCATTCCAACCACCGAGTTGAATGCAATGAAGCTTGGGGGGCATGCACCTCGATTTGCGTTATTATGCTGGGGGGCATGCAAACTTATCACGAGCAATGTTTCTGCAAAGTTCAAGCTCGTTAAAAAATAAACCTAGCCGCGAGAAGTTTTTATGCGAAGTTCAAGCTCGTTAAAAATTAAACCTAAGCGATGAGAAAATGTTTCCCCCAGAGTTTAAGCTCATTAAAAAATGAACCAGTCTCCGGTAAATAACCATTGTGAATGCATTATCATCAGTTTTTGAGCCTTGGTCATGTTCTCATCATCACCTCCACTCTGTTTTCAGCTGATCATACACCTCCATTTGATTGTTTACCCCTTTTTGAGGAACATTTGCGACGAGTGATATTGTTAGCCATCCTTGTGACACTGTCGTGATTGGAAATTTCCAAACCTTACCTGGAATCAGCTGCTACCCGAAATCATCACTCATTCCTCAAAAAACGAGTCCCTTTAAGCTCTTTTCGTCTAACTCATAAAATATGAAAATATTGCCAAGTGATTGGCCTCTCCAGCTCGTTAAAGCTACTGGAAGTGTTATCCCTCCTCTAGATTTTAATATTTTTAGACCCGAGGGATTATTACACAAAAAGATCGAGCGCTTGTCTTGTTCGGCTCGTTAAAACTATCAAAAATTCATCCCTTTCGTATTATTTTATACTTTTTCGAACTTAAGGGATTATATGACGAAAAAGGATTATTGGAGTTTCCTTTCCGTCCCTTTTCAGTCTCTCTAAAATTGAAAAAGGACCGAGTTATCATTGTCGTTAAACTCGTTAAAACCAATAGCGACAAACTTGTCATATAGACAAGAACGAGTTTCACTGCCGCTAGGCTCATTAAAACATAGCGACGGGTTTTCTCGAATGGAAAATTATAGAACAAGAATATGTTATCCTCCTCAAGCTTGATAAAAATAAAGAGGTGCTAGTTAGCAATGACTGGGGAAAAATTGGGAAGAAAACTTGAAGAAACTTTATTGGTAGCAAGTCGCTCTTGAAGATGACACTTTCACTCCAAGTCCGAGTCGAGTTGGGTTATTCCATTCACCGGTCATATCACCATTGGTCCATCGCACCATCCATATTTAGGGTTAATGCTACCAATCCATGTGAGTGTCACCGGTATGTTCAAGAGAAGTCACTCAGAGAATTCACCTGTGTCTCATCCGTTGCAATACATTCACGCTCCATTCTTTCATGACCACCACCTTAAACCCTGTATCATCATATCGTTTTCACCTCCAAATTCATTTACTCCGTTCTGTGTTGTAGATGTGGGATTCATTAAGGCCCTCCTACGACGGGTCACTTCTTGTCGACATCAGCTCATTATCCAAGAAGTCGACTTCGGAACAACCCTTTTAGTACTTTGAAGCTTTCATACCTCAATGGAAAGTTTCTCACTTTCAGCGACAGGTTTACATGAATGGCCTTCGACTAAAAGATTTTTCGTGGTGTTCGACGCCAAGTCCCTTTTCACACCACGCGAATTGTACTGTATTACCTTGAGGGTCATCATCATTATCGGTGATTCCTCTCGTGCTTGTTAACAGCTTACATCATTGGCTTTTAATTAGGCGATGTCTTTCCATGTTTGACTCTAGAACATCTTTCACATGGATCGACTTGTACTCCGAGTGAAGATTGGATGAGTTTGAAGACCCCGGATCTAGTTTCATCCATCCGAGTTGTGATATATTCAGGAAAATAAAGGCATCGAATGTACATCATTGCTGCACAGATGATCATCTGAATCAAAGGATGATGGCTCTATCAAAATCATCAGTTTGCCACACAGACGGTTGTCTGTCTTATGTACATGAAAGTGAATTTATAAAGCTGAGCATGGGAATGCCCACCTCATCTAGATCATGAAAAATATTATGAAGATAATGTATTTTATTGTATCTTATTACAAGTCGCCTTCCAGCTCGAAAAAACTCCGTATCCTCATGATAAAGCATTTCACCCGACATCAAAAGATTAACGACCTCATGCTTTAGGGGGCAACTGTTATAGAAATTTTTGGGCACTGCAACCCCAATGATACATGTCCATAAACCAAGGGCTCCTAAGTCCCTAAAAGTGTTGCTTCACACCCTAAAGGAACAAGGTCAGCTGATGACATCATCTCCTAGAATTTCTCCACAGAAAACTGCTCAGAACTGGTCAAAGCTGGGCCATACAGACTGCCCAGTGCAGAGGGTGTGAAGCATCTCACCTGCCCAGTGTAAAGGGTGTGATGCATACTGGAAAGCCCTTCTATAGGGTGTGATGGGCAAGAGTAGACAATTGGCAGAGATAGTTTGCAAGGTGGATCGTCATGGAATCTTCCAGAAACTTCTCCTGTGACACTTGCCTCTTTGAATCCGCCCAGGGATGAGTAGATCATCAATCTCCAAGTGGAATCAAGAACTACCAGAGAGAGGACACTAATCAAAATCCCAAGAGCTGACTCGCCCCCCTGCAATCATCTATATATGGATCCCTCATCCCAGAGATCCAGAGGCTAGAATTTTGTATCTTGTAAGGAAGTGTTGTTGGTTTCTTGGTGAAATCTCATAGTGTTGGTGATCTAAGATTTTCATGAGGTGAAGAAGGGCTTTCATGCTGGGAGGATGACACTGGGTCAGAACAATTGGTTGTAATCCTCTTTGCAATTCTTGATATTAATGAAGCTATTCAAGTTTTCCTCCAAATTCTTGTATGTTTGATGATATATGCATTTGTGTGGTCAATATATATCTGGTCCTATATTGTTTATGATTGTAGATCTCTGTTCTTTGATAGTATTATGCTGCTTTGATCCCACAGGTGCTCTTTGAAGCTGGGTAGACGAAGGAAAAGCGGCAAGGATCTGTCAGAAGGGAGAGGAACCAAGCAAGGAGCCAAGCGCAAGACTGAGGTTGGTGTCCTTTGTTCCCCTCTTATCTACTTCTCATAAAGGAAAGCAAAAGTAGTTTTAGTTTATTTGTTTCTAAGATATCTACCAATCTTAGTGGGACTAGCAGCTCCGAGTGGACACTAGATTTCCCAATAACAATAAGTCATTTGTCCATCTCAACGGTTGGCAGCATCGATGTGCTACAAGAGCACTTATCTTTTTGAGCGTGCATGCTTTTGTTGATTACATGCAAACATGGACAATGAGATACAAGGGATCCCCGCTACCCTTTCCAAAGATGATGAAGCCTAGAGCGGTCAAGCTGAAGGCACGCATCCATAGTTAGATCCAGAACTATGAAGATCTCCCACAACTCATCACTAGTCTACAAGCTTCCCATGCACATGTATTTAAGAGCATGGATGTTATTGTGCGTGCACATGTGATCCCATGTATTGGGACACTCACCCATGTGAAGAAAAAGGCACAGGTCCGACTAGAGCTTGAATCGTACTTTGATGAGTTTAACCGCATAGCCACCAACCTAGACTTATTGATCAGTGCAGACACCAAGCACAAGTATGCTACTAGTCCGACCACACTCAAGGCAATGGTTCACATGCTATCAAACAATTTTGACAGAGGATCCTGAGGAGTGTACCCAGATGCTATGGAGGCAAGATTTTGTTTCTGGAAAGATGTCACCTTAGAGTACACGAACACCATCACAGACTACCAAGCTTGGTGCTACTATCAACCACCATGAGGATGTCGAAGAGTTGGTCTTCCAACAATTGTCTGATTCATAGTGATGTCTTGCATGGGTTTCTCAAGCTTATTTTGTCTCACATGAGTACATGTGCAAATTGTATGTAATGTCTTGTGTCGATAGTGGGATGTAACAGTCATAGAGTAGACGAAGGGTCATGAGGGTAGTTAAACTGTCACAAAGGGGAATGTAAAGGGCCACCCCACCCTTTGCTATATATAGTCCCTCATAACTCATTGTAGGTGATTTTGGTCAACCAAGCTTCCGATAGGACTATATTAGAGAGAGATTGGATAGTATTGTAATGAGCCTTGGCTTCTCCACTGTGCAGAGCTAATATATCTCTTTGGAGGAGCAGGCAGTAGTGACTATGACATTCCACTATCGAAACTAGTGGTTAGACATGGATGTATTGTATGACTGGAACTTACACTTCTTAATATAACAGATCCAACACATTTCATGCATATTTCGTATTAATTTCCGCTATCTTGCTTACTCTAAATGATATATGTATCTATTTTCTTATGCATGCATGTGTAGTTATTTTTTGTATATGTATGTATGAATATTACTGAAACGTGTTGTTGGTTTAACCATCACTTTGGATTGCTAGCCCACTTTCCTTCCATGTTGTGATGCATCCTAGCTTGTGTGTTCCCTTCTTAACTCCATGGTTTCATAGGTTTCCAAGGGGCGCACTCACCTCACCCTCCATGTGTTATAACTACTCATGCACCTTCCTTGACTTACTACATATGTCACACCCTTGCTACCAACCAGGACATATTACTTCCCTCTGTGCGAAACCACAGTCAACACGATATCGTATGACCCACTACTAGGACTCCTACCCCAAACAGTCTGAGGTCTAATTGGGACTTCTTACCGAGGAGATCCCCTGACATGTTGGCAGTTCTAGCACCATCAACATTTATGGCCCTAGAAGGAGGGCCAAATGGTGATCTATGTCCTCTCATCCTGTTTTGAACCCTTTCAAATCTATCATGGAGTCTTGTACACTCAACCCTCCACGATGTTTTTCTCATGCCGAACCTGTCAACATCATAAGGGAGTTTTTTTATCTCTTGTCTAGATACACGTATGATGGTGAAGGGGAAGTGGCCTTGCCTGTGTTATTACATGACTTCCTTTCCATGCTTGATGAGGAATATGGTTGTTCTCATGAACAAGCCAGTCTGTCGCTTGCATACACACTTCATGAATCCCCACTACGGTGGTTGTGCAACCTACCGACTGACAGTGTGAAATCACTGGAGCACTTATGTGATCTCATTACAGATACTCTACAAAATTTTGATCCAGAACATCTTGACCACAATATGTTACAACCACAGAAGGCCCCGCATGAATCAACTGATGATTTTTGGTAGTTCTTCCATGTTTTGCAGTTTCAAGCTCCGAAGATCCAGATGAAGTTTCAATATCTCATTGACAGATTCAAGTATTGCCTTATCAAATATGTCAATCCCAAGAATAAAAATAAGCCCAAGAATCAATCAACATACTTCAATGATGGATTTGTGCAATCACAAACGGATACAGTCACTGTCCAAGTGACTGTTTGCCATCCCCTCATCAAACATCTCCACCACTATAGAGTGATGTGGGAGAACATGCAGACACATCAATTCAACTGTCACATCATTCCAACATCACTACACTTAATTTTCGCATAGATTTGGTTGTGAGTCCATTGATTTGTAATATGAATTCTATACCACAACCTTCATCTTCATACTTGGATGATCCTCCGGATGATAATGTCTTGTGTTCTTCCATTCCGTACTCTACACTTGTTTGAACGAAGATCAAGCAATTGACAAAGTTGATGTTGCACAACTAGCATGTGCTATCATTCATGAAGAGTATGACTGGGAGCTTGAGAATCAACACTCAGCGAAGGATGACTCCCTACTATCAAAGCCCACTCCGTTATTTCTTGACATCTTTGGTGAACCTACCATCCATGATTTCGCGTGCGTATCTCCATCTATGGATGCACCCATTGTTGATCACTTGCAGGACATATAGGATGTCAGTCCATCATCCGATAATGTAGAGGATAAATTATTCATTGAAAATCCACTTGAATTTTCATCTTCCTTTTCCATAAACACAGAGGATGAATTTCTTTGCTTCTCATCTACCCCTCTGTTTGATTCATCAAATCATGAGGATGTTGATGAAATCATTGATTTTTCTGATCGTAGTTGTATTGATCCATTTACTTCCATATTCGATGACGATGATGATTGTATCGCAATTGATTTTTCAAAGCCACATGTTCATGATGATCTATTGGATGAAGAAGTCAAAACACCCCAGACTATCGAGGAACTTCAGCCTGAGCTGATGGTTATGTCAGATCCTAGTTGTCCTGAGGTTGGTTTCACTCCCGATCAAGAAATTTTTCAATCACCCGAGGCTCCTCCTCACTCATGTGTATGAATTGAATATCAATCTCACACACAGATCATACTTCCTCCACTCGAATTGCACGATCCCATCGCTCATGCATTGAGGAATATTACATTGCAAGCACACGTGCATGATGCAAGTTGTCTTTGTTTCTTTCGTTTGCTTTCATGTCACAGTCAAGAATATGTGTATGCTTCACAATAGTATGAAATGTTGCACAACATCGGGATAAGTCCATGGACTGCATTTCATGTACTTGCACTCACTTATGTTCTGTGGACACATTTAAGCTTGAAGTGTGTTTGTATTCATTGCTATATCTTTCTTGTTTGCTGGTTTGCACCACCAGGTTTCTCGCAGACCGAACCTTCACTAACATGGGTCAACCAATGCATGGTGGCTGCATTGGAAGTATCACTTCACGTGATCAGGCCCATGCACCGTTAGCTTAGGAGTAGGAGTAGTGTTTTCTTTCAGTTTGTTTTCTTGAATGTTTTTTTGCTTTCTTGCTTTGCATGTTTGTTTGTCTGCTTGTTTGTTCGCTTAATCATTTTTCTTTCACATTTACTTCTTCTTTCACTTTGTTTTTGTTTGTTTTATTGTTTTGTTCATAGGTTAGACTCTTCAAACAAGATGGGTAAAGTACAAGAGGCCTTATGTAGCTATCACTACTTGGTTATCTATCATCCTGCCTCTGTATGAATAAATTGTTACTTTTAGTCCATGATACGTTGATGGAAAATATGTACTGTTAGAAATGAACCTTGGTATAAACACAACGCTTGCGCACTAACTATTGTCACCTACTCTAGTCAGTTGTTTTTGTGTTAACCCTTGGCAGCTCAGTTAAGTAGAGTAAGGTGAGGGGGGAAACTTTAACAAGAACGTCAGAGGTAAATAATAAACTACTTCTCTAAAGGAACAACCTCTTCTACTCTCAGTAAGTCAGGATCCGTCTTCCGCCTCTCAAATGAATAAGTGCTATGCACAGTTATGAAAAATGAAAAAAAATGAAAAGTGAAAAATTTTAAAATGAAAAAAGAATAAGGTGAAAGAAGAGAAAAGATTCCTGCACATAGAGGTGATGTAAGTAACTACGCTGGAGTACTGACAAATCTTGCTGGCAACGGAGCGATGCTTGTGTTCCTGCGTGACTCCGTCGGGGTACTGTCCATGCATGTTGGCAACAGAGCAACACCAAAGATGAAACTAAAACTTTGTCGACTATACTTCTTGTGCACCAATATACCCCTCAACCCCAATCAAAAAAACTGTGTTGACTTGGCTTGGAATGTGTGTCAATCGACCAGGAGCTTGGCATATGCTACATCTTACAATCAAGCAACTATGGAAACCAAGATGAACTAAGAGCTAAAAAATACTTTCAGAGGTGTTAGACTTTATTTTCATGAACAAGGTCCATTAAGAGAGTTGGAGTTCTACTGGTGTGTCACCAAGTTTTGTAGCAGATACAACCATCCTCCAAGGTTTTTCCTTAGCTTCATTTCAGAACCTCCCTACCAACCATCCTTAGCAACATGTCTTGCACTGTCAAGTACATAAGCTTCAGTGGTTTTCTAGTATATTTCTAGCCTCTGCATGATAACTTGTTGCATCCTCCTCACAGGTTTTTTCTCTGGACTTAGTCTAGCTGTAGTATGAGAATCTTCCTCAAGAAATTGCGCAATTCTGGAGGGGAATCAGCCTTCCCTCTAGAAATTGCGGAATCCTATCTGGTAGCCTGCTCGGCTCTAGAAATACACAATCCAGCCTATTAACCTTCACTAGAAAAGCTGTGCAATGTGTCCCAGCAAGACTTCTCAGCCCCAAAATTGCACAATCCTTCTGGGCAGCCAACCCAACTCCCTCCCAGAAATGCGCAAATTTTCCCCTCAGTTGAGCAGGTTGTTGCATGTGACATTGGGTTGACCGGTTCCACCCGAGACCGAGAAAACGTGACTTGCATGCATGGGATGATTTTTCACAAAATAGGAAAAAGCAACATGAAAAAAGAATCCCTAGATTTTAGAGAGCTATTTTTAGCAGCTGGAGGTTACATGCGAAGATCGTTTTAGAATCTTTCCTCCAGGTGTCGATTTTTCCTAGATTTGTGGCATGCTCATCATTAGCCTCAAAATTATTTATTCAATGCTTCAGAGCTCATTTATTCACATCAATATTGGAGCTCTGACATCCCACAACACATCCAGGAGTCTTTGACACATCCAACTTAGTTATTCATGGGTAAGTCCTCTTAACTTGTCTCTTGTAGCATTTTTGTCGCTTTTTGTGATTTGCCTTGTGTGAGTGTTGTTTGCTTGATTTCTGTGAATGCTTGCTATCATTTTCATGCATACTATATTGTACTAGCACCATTTCAGTTTTTGTTAGCGTCTCACTATTGTCGCTTGCATAAAATTGTTTTGCATGAACGGTCATCGATTCATCGACTCACTTCACCCACATGCATGTTGTTCCATTTTCTGAATCTTTCATTCACTCTTTGCATGCACGATCATTCACTCCCTCTTACATTCAGTATCTCCATGCATTCACATTCAAATTTTCTTTCAGTTGCCTGTTGGTGGGTCTGGGCAGCCTTGGCCCGAACTCTGCATCACCAAGACAACATTGCGCAATCCTGAGAGGGAAGGCTCTGCCTTCCTATGAGAAAAATCATATTTCTACCCAGTGACTATCCTCCAGTATTGCATTATGTTATTGTAAGGGGTAGTGACTACTGGCCCAGAAAATTACGCAATGCAGTCACTCGACCTGCAACCATTTCCAACTGGAATTACGCAATCCTGACAACCAGCAGGCCAGTTTGGATTTTGCATTGCGTAATCCCAGCAACCAGAAGGCTAGTATGGATTGTGCATTGCGTAATTCCAACAGCCAGCGAGCCTCTAGACAGCCTAGACTTCTTTTTGTGCAGTTCTGGTAACCAGTTTCCTAGCCTCCCAGGATAAATTATGCAATCCTTGCCAGTCAATCCCCAGGGATGTTGCATGCCATTCCTCAAGTTTGATTTGGTTTTAGCTGACAGATTTCTTACCATGCATGTTGTTATATCTCCAGATCTAGCAGGTGTTCATCTACCTCTTAGAATTTTAGGATTAATGGCCTCCAAGAGAGAAGCATCAAAGAACAATGACAGAAGTGAAACTGGAGCAGAAATTGAGTGAGTGTCTACAAGTTTTCCATTTTATGAAGATACCAAGCTAATTGTAGAAAAGAACATCAAACTAAAATGGTAGGAGGTTAATGATGCATTTGCAGGCACATTTGGGGAAGACCTCAAATACCACCAAGTCTATGTGAACATCCATAAGCCTGGCTTGTACCAGATTGCATGCAGGTATCCCGTGCTCCCATGTGCAGACATGATACATTGGGTCATCTTGCACATTAAGCCAGAGACGATGAAATTGAGTAGTATTAGCTAGTTGAAGATTGATACCTTCAGGGCACAAGATTATGAATAGATGTATTAGATGTCGATGCCCGTGATCACCATGGAGACACCCTTCTACTTACCCAACAACAATTCCAACTCCAGAGATATATTGAAGAACTGGGTGAAGGAGCTGGCTAAATTTAGGATGACACCCAACCAAGTATATAAGACGAAGATACTACATAAGGCATATCAATACTTCATCATCTTTGTATGTTGCTTGTATGGCCAAGAGAGCACAAAAGCCTTACCGCAAAGTTCGGTGATTGCATTGGACCAACTGGCCAGAGAAGGCAAAGCATGCAACTGGTCTGACACGTTGGCTCACCAGATGAAGGAACAAGTAACAAGGGCTCGAAAACCGCCCAAAGGTATCCAAGCGGAAATCTACATGTCCTCCTACATCTTGGATGCAATATGTACCCTTTAGGAGTTCTCGGGCTCACAATGGGCATGGACATCGGTGGAGAGCTTTGTGAACACATATTTTAAGATGTTGTCTGAATGTAGCTTCAAAGGAGTTATCACACAACTGTCCAATAATTTTGTCACCCCGGTGTACAAGATGATATTTGAACAAGATCTACCCTATATGTTGAAGGCAGCAATGGAGGCATTGATCAACATAGCAGAATTGTATTCCTCATCGTCTGGCACCTTCATAAGGATGTATAGTGCAGAGAAGCCTCTGTCAAACTCATCATGTAGGAAGTATCATATCACATCTCGGCAAGATTATCAACTAGGTTGCACTAGAAGAAGAAGGCACCTTGGCCCGCTCTTTCGTTGCACATAGGGTTATACGAGATACATAGTTTCAAGCACGTAGATGTCAAAGTAGAGGAGATGAAGAAATATCCATTCGACACCTGAAGTTACAACCCGTATGATTTACAGTGTCTTGTGAAAGACCAATGCACAAGAGTACAATTTAAGTGGACCCACAGGGTGTGTCATTGGGCGGAGGAAGACCCATGGAGATATTGTCTTATATTCTCTATACCCAATGAACCAGCTGGCCTTGTTGTGTAATGGGTAGTGAAGTAGCGTGAATATGCATCCTGGAGAGCACCAGAAGCAACAGAAGCAGAGGTAAACATACCAGTGCACGAAAAAGGCAAGAGGAAGATTGTCGACAACATGGAGGAAGAGAAAAGCTGCAAGTTTCGAGTAGACCCACTTGTGCAAAAAGAAGCTTTGGAAATAGAGGCGAAGAGGCAACATCACGACAAGAGAAATGCACAGACGTAGAGAGAAAAATAGAGAATGGAGGAAACAAAGAAGGAGTTGCCTGAGTTGAAGGAGAAACTTCGGAAGGAACATGAGTTGTGCAGAGAAGAGAAGGAAGCATAACAATAACAGGTATAGTAGGGGGTGCAATATGTATAGACAAATGAAATTGCATCGGTACAGGTAGTAGACTCATCAGAACATCTGGCATCAGGCAGACAGGGTGAACAGCTGTAGGAGCAAGAATTCGCTCAGGAGATAGAGCAAGCACTTGAATAGATTGGTATGGATATGGAGAAACAGGAGTTAGAGCAAGATATTGAACTCATTCCTCATCACCAAGAGGTTAATCCACCAACTTCAACACATCCAGAAGAGGTGAAAGTCCCAAGAAACCAAGGAGACACTGAGATCCTTGGAGATTAGCCGTAAGCGGAGATGCACAACATCTCATTCAACGAGTCCCAACATAGAGTTTTGCAATCTTGCAGAGTGTAAATTCAGGATGATCACACATCTGCTATGTAGTTTGAGGAATGCATGATCATGTCTGACGTGAAAAAACATTCAGTAACATTGGCCGATGCTACTGTGGTGCGAACATATACAATTCCTCTAGCCTAATAGTGGGTCTAGCCACAAACAAGACATTCTATGGAATATTTCCTTAGGTTAGAACCAATTAAGAGGGCTTACCTCTTAGTATGCTTATCCCGTTTGACGATGACCTTGCTTGCTCACTCCAGCTATCTCTCGTTTCCTCCTTCAAACACCTGAAACAAGTAAACAATAGTAAACAACAATCATGATAATAGACAAATTGTATTCAACCTACTTAGCAAGTCAAGAAAAATTAAGCCATAAACATGTGAGATGACATATTATGTAGGAAATCAATCTATAGTTGCATATATATTAAATAAAGAAGAGATTACAACCGTTTTCTTGATGTTGTTGTTCACCTCCGACAAATCCGGGTTCCCACACACTTATGTTAGCATTCCATTATGGCCTTAATTATGGTAGTTTTAGGGCTCTTCCCTTTAGTCTTCACACTAAACCAAATTCACACTTCTCCCTCACACACAACTAGAGAGCTACAACTATGAATAACTTGTTGATTACTCCAAACATAATTAGCACTAGCACACCAACACTGAACACTAGCTTGTGCTTGGGAAAAAGGGAGGTTTATATGGCGTGGATGGAAGGGAGATGGTTCCTCTTCTCATGGGAGAAGGTCTTATCTCTTAAGGTAGTTCCATCCTAATAGGGGAAAGGATTCCAAACTATCATCCTCGACTCCATCCAGCCCAACCATTTACCAGACTTCCATTACAAAGCTTCTAGAGCTGGAAGCTTTGGCTCCTTATTTAAAAAACTTTCCAAAAGAGGATCAACGCGACTGGAACAAGGCTCAGTCGCTCTGGTCAGTGCTAGGGACAGTTTTAATCCCTGCATATCGGCACAAGGAGGACACGGGTCATTAGCGTTGGTCTTGTAAACTGGGAAAAATAGAAGATTTTTGGGAAATGATGCAAAAGGGAATTGTTCTGCTCATGAAGAGGGACACAATGGGAGTTTCTTCATGAAGGGGAAGCATGTAGGGTTCACTGTAGAAGTCCTCCAAGATCATGGATAGGGAGTATAGGGACAGTGACAAAATGTTGTGAAACAAATTCCCCCTAAAGCGTGAAGGCCGAACTAGAGTGAGGGGTGAAATGCTTTATGAATCAGTGCAGGAAACCGGAGGCTATCGTCGGAAAACCTGTATGAAAGTACAGATACATATACATAACCAAAAGCTCTATCAAATGATAGATGAATCATGGTATGGATGCAACCATCTAGAGAAAGATCATGAAAATGGATCCAGGTATGGGCGCAACCATCCAATAAAAAGGATCATATCAAAACCAAGGTATGGTCGCAGCCATCAAATAATGAGAAGGATCACATATGACAACTCATGTCACATTGCCTTGCAACCTGGACTTTTGCAATCTAAGCCCAAGGTCTTGCGCTCCAACATTACCTGATCAAAGTACAAATTCTAACATGTGAATAGATGTGTTGACATCAAGCATGCTAGAAAATTGCTTGATTACCAGTCGATGATGTAAATTGTTAACAGGTGCGAGAGAAACCACCAATAATGACAATGGTCCTCAAGGTACTATCAACATAATTCACGGAATGTGAATAAAGGAATTGAATTCGAACATCCATGAAATCAGTTGAGCGAAAGCCAATGACGTGAACTTGTCGTCAAGTGCAAATAACTTGTCATTAGGGCATGCAAGCTCTAAGGTACTGGAAGGGAGTCTCTTGGTCAACTTCCTAGATAATGAGCTAAAGTCGACAGGAAGTGTCCATGTCAAAGGAGGGCCATAATTTAACCCACATCATTGACATGAGACAAAAGGATGCAAAATGATTTTGGATGATACAAAGAATCAAGGGTAAGTGTAACTACAGAAGTACAACTCTTGAACATATCAATGACGCGACTGGAAGTTTGGCAGCTTTTGGACCCATAGGATCAGTGTTCATGATGACATGGCAAAGATCAAATGGAAGGAAAAAATAAATGGCCCAACCCAGGAAGGTCAACGATAAAAAGCAGGATATCCCAACCCGACGCGAAGAAGAAAGTGTCATGTTCAGAAGTGAGTTGACGACACAACTGATTGAATTTCCAAATTTTCCCCCACCATTCCTGGAAAGTACCCCAATTATTTTTTAATCGCAAGCTTGAAGGGGATGGCATATGCTTGCACTGTAAGTTCATCCTTCGGATGAATCCAACGTAGTAAGTTTAACGAGCCTAGGAAGGAGAATCTCATGTTCGTCATGGTGAAGAATCCGATGTCGTTGTATGTTTTATTGAGTTCGACAAAGGTGAAACTCGGTATCTTCTCATGTTTAGAGAGTTTAAAAAAGACACAGAAAAGAAAACGCCACATGGTCCCTTTTCGTACATTTGTGTCTTTTGAGCCCAAAAAAGTAGAAAAAAATGCTCGAGAGAACCGCTTGACCATTTCAATCAAGGAGTACCGTTTTTGTAAATAGTGCATCCCAGCCCGAAAAGGGGGTAAATGTATACTCGGTGCATGACATTTTGCATCCATTAATGAGTTTGAAATGACAAGAGCTCGGAAATATTTTCATTTTTAAAGGGTTGGAAAAGAGCTTGAAAGCAGACCCCCCATTTTATTCTCTTTTACGAGTCAAAAGGGAAAAATACTCGACAATCTTTTCATTTGAGTTTTACGAGTCAAGAAAAGAGTTGAAACATGTCTCCGTACCATCATCAAACATCCACCACTGGTCGCTGCGCAAAAAAGGTAAAGTGCATTATCCAGTTCTTGAGGCAAGATAGGTAAAAAATACTTAAAAACCCTAATATTTCATGAAAAACTGAATAAAAGGAGGGAAAATTAAATATTTTTACCATTTACCATTTTATATTGTTGTGGAAAACTTTTCACCCACTTTTGCCCTCATTTTTCTAGAGCAGATTACGGGAGATTAGGGAGGTCATTCATCGAGCCGCCAATTGCAAGCAAGAGGCAAGTCCCTAAGCTCCATTTCCATATTGTTTATTCATGTTTTTATCCATTTTTTGGATTTCTAAGGGAGGTTTTGGCAAAAAAAAAGCACTCTCGGTCGGCACAATTTCCGAGCACAGGATTGCGCCGACCGAGGGTTGCTAGAACACCCAACCGCGCCGTCAGCACAACTATTTTTAAAACAAGCATGTCAGCACCATGAAAAAAGAAAAAACCATTTTTTCTCCTAAATCCACTATTTGAATGCAAATTTTAGTTTCCAAAAGTGATTATTGACTTAAATACATGGTTTCTGCAAGAAAGAATCGTCAAAAATGGTAGACTGGAAAGAACGTGAGCATGAAGATGTGGACACCCAGGCAATGAATGATCCAAACTACTTGGATGCCTTGAGGAACTGCGGGCTCCTCATGTTCTTCCTCACACCAGGGATGCAGGCTCAACCTAAGCTTCTTCGATACTTGGTTAGTCTCTGGGACATAAATTTTGAAAGATTTATCATTGGTGACCAGGAGCTAGAGTTGGAAAATTCAGACATCTATTTCATCACAATATTGTCCCAGAGAGGGGAACCAATCAACCTATATCGGTCACGGCCGATTGGGGCAAGCATATCCATGCTACTTGCTGAACATTTCCCATAAGCCCTCAAATCCAAGAGCGACAAGCTTGGGATTGTCACTGTGCGAGATCTTACATTGAGAGTGATACTGTTGACTATCAACAGAGTGGCACCGACAATATTCAATTGGGCGGAATCCATGAAGATCAACATGAACTTCCCGCTGTCAAAAGCTAAGGTAGGGAATCTGAAGCAACTTTACTTCAGTTTTGTACTAGTGACCTTCTTCCTGGAGTGGGTTCCGCTGTTCCAGTACTAACTGACTGTGATAGATCTATCGATGCCACGAGACCCACGGATGGTTCATTGGAGTCGTTTGATGCCTAGGATCACTCGGGGCCAACATATGTCCTATAGGATCGCCTTTTTCTCATGGCTATGATGACAGTTGATCGTAGTGGAGGATTGGCCATACAATGGTACTGACTTCCACGAAGATTCAGATATGACGCTTCCACATGGGGAGGATTTCGCCAATGAAGGTAAAAAATAATTTTTTAATTTTTTCGATTTTTCAATTGCTTTTGATATATATATGTTTATAACATTTTGTTTTATCAATGCATATGTTGGACCAGAGCACCCTACCAGGATGTCCCCGATAGCCAGGCCCATCGCTTGCCAGTTTGATATCACTCCTTATCAGGAAGGAAGTGACAATGAGGAGGAGATTGTGAGGAACCTTGAAGGGTTGACTCATGGTATCCCAGAGTATGGCTGGGTGGGATACATCCCACGCTAGTACCAAAGGCATATGGTGGGGGTATCAGATCGGATCCGCCGATTGCTGACTCATGTAGCATGAGCAGTTTCATGTTACCTTTATTGCCATGTTGATTAGTTCCTAGGTCCAACATTTACATTTTTGAGGCCTGCGTGCCATAGATATATGAGGCCTGCAAGCTGCGGATGTTATTTGAACGCACATATTATTTTTTGGGGCTTTGATGTATCAAACATTATCACCATCTATATATATGTGTGTGTGTGTGTGTGTGTATGTATGTATGTATGTATGTATGTATGTATGTATATATGTTGTATATTCTTACTTACTATGGCACAAAATTATTTGTTTTTGGTTTTTCACATGTTTCGTAAATGCCTATCCAACACATAATTAGCTAATGCATCTGTCAATGTATTCATGTGTCTGGGAATATGATGATATATAATGTAATCAAAATTTCTTTCCTGTAGATGAATACGTAGATACATTCTCAATATTTGAGGGTTTTTGACGGAATATTTCCCATTGATTTGAAGGACAACATTATGCGAATCTAGGTTGACAACCAATTCCTGAATGTCAAAAGCAATGGCCTCTAACAATAATTCGATAATTGCATTGTATTCGACAACGTTATTAGTTGTGCAACCTAAACAAATACCTTGAAGATCAATCAACTCACCATGAGGGTCATAAATGGCCCATGCTGTGGAGGACATATTCCAAGTACTATGACAAGCACCATTAGCAAAACTGATGTGAGGAGTCATAGACATCTGCAAAGCGGGGAAAAACATAGTAAAGAGGAAATTTGTTTGAGAACTAACACACCAAACCAAACTACACAAAAATGAATGAAACACTAATGTACACAAGAAACCATGTAAGATGACCTAAGCATGGTACATTTTGAGGGAGTCCATGCTTGGACTCGGGTAATCAATCAACACATATGAATGCCAGAGTTTTACCATTGACATAATGAGTAAGCATCGACTCGGCCAAATAATAGAGTAGAACTCATATAAGGCTTTGTCCCCATTCCCCCTCGGCAAGGGAGGGTTATGAGCCAGATGAAAACCCAATTGTAATAATGGGCAATCGATAAAAATTTGGGGAGGGACAGAAAACTTGAATCCATGAGGAGATAAAGGTGCCCTCAGTTGAAATATCTTGAAAATGGCAGGTGAAACTGACACGTCAATAGGTAGCGGAGAAGAGGACTTCTTGAGACACATAGACATGACTGCCAGGCTAGGCAGGAATGAGGAATGATGATGAGTATCATTCCAAAGTGGTTCCTCTAGAGACATTACCTCCATGATACTCCCGTCAGCAAGAAAAGTCTCGGCTATGGGATGAGGGGATTCTAAAGCACCAAGCCACAGGGATTGAGAAGACGTATCGAGAGATGTCCTTGAAATAGGAAGATCGGAGAATATAGAACTTGAGGCCGAAACAATTTCCACATAATTGATTTTGGCAGGACTAAGTGGCATAACCTCACCTTAGGTATCAACAAGATCCAGTGAAGGGATGACCCAAGGATCAGATTTGACCGAGATCATGTTGACATAGGGAACATGAGGAGGTGGGAGCGGAAAAATTCCCACTAAGGTAGAATATTTAAAAAGTCCTACCCCCACACTCTCGTAAGGAGAATCAATGTGCTTGAAATATGGAACATTTCCATCCAAGGAGGAAGAGGAAAAGAAAGACAGTTGGTCGACTGTGATGATCTTCCCTTGATGGGGAAAACAAATCACGTGGAACAAGGAGGAGGCTACAGCATGCATGGCAAGGGTCTAGCTCCATCTGAGTAGAAGATTATAATTGAGATTAGCATCAACAATTTCCACCTCGACGTGTAATATCTTGCCCTCCAAAGTAATGGTAAGGTTGGGTAAGACATTGAATGGTCACGAATCTGACTTCTATTTGGAAGAAGGTTTTGTAGGGTTCTAGGACACTGAACCAATTACTCCATCAACAGGAGGTGTAGCCTATGATTTTGATGTCGTTGGATTGAATGATGGTCGCGAAGCATTGGGTAATAACTCATACAAAGTGCCAGACTGAGAATAAATGAGGTCTAAGTATTGGGCATGAACAATGGCTTGTTCTTTGGTAACACATCCACCCATAGCTATATCACGAGCAATTGGAGTGACGAATGACTTGGTAAACCATTCGGTTAGCAACTGATCAACAATCTCAAATATGATCAGGTGAATTCTACATCTCCACTCATGGATGTGAGTGGATATGTGCATCCCAATATCTTGCTTGAGAGATGTAAGCAAATAGGTGCCAATTTCATAGAAAACCAGCAACTGGAAATGCATAAGGAAACCCATGGCTAAAGATTTAAAGTCATCATAAGTACTTTGAGGGAGCTCGATGTACCACTTGGCTGTAGCACCTCACTACAAGAAAAAAGGACATTGGTGAGGGGCAAAAAATGTCACCATAATCTCAGTGATGATGGTCAAAAGAGCCTTCGTCACCAAAAACTGAACGTCACTGAAGGTGGTGTCGCCAAAAGTATAGGCGTTGTAGTGACATTCAAAGTTCGCCACCAATAATGATTTATAATGATGGATAATGGCCGTCACCATTTCATATGAGTAATGGTGATAGACCATAGCCTCCGTCACCAAAAATTGAACGTCACCAAAGGTGGCGTCGCCAAAAGTATAGGTGTTGTAGTGACATTCAAAGTCCGTCACCAATAATGATTTATAATGATGTATAGCGATGTCACCATTTCATATGAGCAGAACATAGCCTCCGTCACCAAAAACTAAACGTCACCAAAAGTGGCGTCGCCAAAAGTTTAAGTGTTATGGTGACATTCAAGGTCTGTCAAAAATATTGATTATAATGACATATAATGACCGTCACCATTTCATATGAACAACAATGATTTATTGTGATGGATCCTTTTGGCCATCACTATTGGTGTATATATATGGTGACGTTTGATGACTGTCACCAAAAGTCACATTGCCAAAAGTATAGATGTTGTGGTGACATTCAAGGTCTGTCACGAATAATGACTATAATGACGAACAACAACTGTCACCATTTCATATCAACAACAATGATTTATGGTTGTGGACCTTTGAGGGTCATCACTATTGATGCATATATATGGTGGTGTTGTTGACCGTCACCATTTCATATTTTGGTGAGTGTCGAAAAATGTCACCAAAGCTCATTAGTGATGGTCAAAAGAGCCTTCGTCACCAAAATTGATTGTCACCATTCCATATGGATGTCAGGGCCTGATGGAATCGAACCACCAACCTCCTGCTTATAAAGAAGGTGCTCTTCCATTGAGCTAACACCCTTTAAAGAATTAGACTTTTAAAAATTAGACCTTGAAACTTCATAAATTGTAAATTCTACAGCATTCAATAAATTAAAGTCTCGTCAATATTTTACTAAACAAGCAAACCAACATCGAAGCTTCAAGTCTCTACCTAATGGTTATGGAAGTTATGAAAAGTGGGTAGAGGGAAAAATAATTATGTATAAGAGAATAAATATGTTAAGTTGAATACTCAATTAGAAGTGAAACTCTAAAGACATTTATAATCTATAAATGACCTATAACTAGAAAATGCACCAAATATTGCAAAAGAAATGTCATAAGTGGATAGCATATGGAAGAAGAACATTGATGAAGATAGATGAAATATGTTATAGGTTGAGTGAAAGAAAACTCTCAATGTTGTTGTTTGGTGTTTAGATATCTGAATGATATCTAAACTTCTGTGAAAATGTAACCTGGATCTCTGGAAACCATGAATGATATATATATATATATATATATATATATATATATATATATATATATATATATATATAGATATCCCCTTTATGTAAACCAACATGTAATTTAGAATTTCATATGTCCGCACTCAAAACATGACAACAACCAACAAATAAAAGAAATTGACATGGATAGAAAGAAATAGCTTCACCTTTCTTCTTGAGTTGCTTCTGTTTATTTGAATTTGACTCATGACATTCTTTATCTAAAAAAGAATCAAAATCATCACAAGTATTAAATTCATCCAACATAGACTTTGAATATCCCACTGACATCTGCATTTTTGTTGCCATGCCTGAAAACCATGGAGTTTCTTGTCGATAATAGAATAAAATGTGTGTTTTCTACTCAAGAACACATTCCTTATTAACCGTTGTTACCTGAGAAAAACCAAAGAGACAACACAATATCAGTGTACACAAAATCCCCTGTTGAAATATAATCATAACTTAACAAAGAAGTCTAAAAGATGTTCTTAATTAATAAACTTTGTATTTGGAAATATTGTTTCTTTAGATTTAAAAAAGACTATGTTGTACAACACTTCTGTCTATTTATCCTGGAAATTATCTCATATCAGATGTCACACAGTAGCAATCTACAATACCTAAAGTAAAAATTCAAATTTTCTAAAAAAACTAGATTTAGAAAAGAGCTTTGAAAACTATAAGTTTGTCATCATGCAAGTTGTGCAGGCTATGCAAGTAGCCATTATTTCATAATGGTTGATGTTTCAGCCCTAACAATTATTGTGACAACCACTATGAGCTAATCAATATAGCATCTAATTATGTATTCCAGTGTGAGATTATAGCGACAACAAGGTATAAAATCATGTTTATATAGAAAGGGATTAATATATGGAAGATATTGTAGTCCAAGTAGTGAGACTTTTGTAAAGGTAATTTAATTTACAAGGCTAAAAAATGATGTCTACCTCTAACAACACAACACCAGCTCCATCCCCAGAAAGAATGCAAGGGCTCCGATCTATCCAATCAACATATCTAGAAAGAGCATCTACTCTAATAACCAGAACATTTTTAAATCCACTACCTGTCATTGTTCCAAGAATACTAACCATAAGTAAATGAATTATACAAAAAAAATTGGATTTATAAACAATCAGAATAGACACAAAAACTCACCTTTTAGGAAACATGTAGTTGTTACAAGACCCAACACAAAGCCATTATAAGAAGATGTAATGTCAAAAGCCAAGGCTTTTATACAACCCAACTCACTTTGCACCTGATATCAAAATTGGATATTTTTTCTAATATAGAATCATGAGTATGAATAATTAATGCAAAACATTATAGAAAAATATCTAAAATCTACATGTAGTAAACTGTATTTGTTAAAATTATAAAAATTGACACAAAAAATACCAATTTAACATGGTTAAGGGGAAAAAAGGTTATGTCCTAAAGACATAGGTTCTTAGCATGCAAAAACTTAATCCTAACAATAACATGAAATCCAAAAAAATTGGAACTTTTGAGAGTTGAAAACAATATATTTTATAGACCCTTGGTTGGATCCCATTTAAAAACTGGAACTATTATATATTTCCATAAATCAACACATGCACAATCATTAATATCAATTACTTTTCATTTCGCTATCACGAGGCAATCCACTTTGTGGTGGCTACCGCATGCAATTTTCATTCAAACCCAATAGGAATGTAGTTGCAGAAAGATGTTCATATACCAACATAATTATCAATATAGATGGAATACTTTGTGGTACCATTTTATTACATATGTGAGAAGCAAATACTACTAACAGAGAATTGGCAATTTTTTAAAAACATAATACACACATGCACACAAGAACAAGTTTTGAAGGCACCAAATCATGCAAGTGATTGCAAAATGTATCCCAATGAGAAACTCTTACAATGAAGTTCTTTGATTAAGTCTATGTAAATACATTTGAAATTGGTTGCTACCTTGCATAGGTAACAAATGTAGCCTCAGTCACAAGGCCCACAACATTGAAGGAAGCTCATTTGTTGAAAATTCAAAACATTAAACCTAACTATTGACTAAAGTGTGGTTTATTGACCATGGCACATGTGGGTTAGGGGACCATCAAATTTTGTTGAATGATTAAAATAAAATCTTCTTAATTGTGATATTTCATATGTTGTGTCGATTAGTCTAGTTAGTCATATGAAAAATATGCTCACTTTCTTGTCTTGGTTATGGTTTGCTTGTAGTTTTCCTGTGTTCTAACCTCCATCTAGTCTCAATTATTTCAACCATTTGTAATTTTTTATCTTTATGCAATATTCAAAGAGGTTTTCAATACCTTTGTAGATCAAGTAGGGCATGTCTAGATCACCATATATAAAATTCTATAAATTTGATAGAATTTTATATATGGTGATATAAACATGCCCTATTTGATCTCCAAAGGTATTGAAAACCTCTTTGGATATGCTGGCAAGTGGCAACTCTCAGGTATGAGGGTTTCATTGTCCAAGCAAAAATTCAACTTTAAGAAAGGGAACAACAAAGTTTCCTTAGGGAATGAAAAAACAATTACATGCTTCTTTTCTATACGTCTTATAGGTTATTTCCTTAATGATTTTTTGATCAAATTTTGAACTGTTATGAGAATCAACTTAAATAAATTCATGAATATATGGCTAAATGGTAAATACAGGTATGCTACAAAAGGATAGACGATATTGACAATGATGTTTTTATAAAAAAGTCTCTTCAATCACTAAGAAGCAAGCTAATAAAATAAGGAAAATAGGGACGCTTAGCATGTGGAAAATAAGGTTGCTTTGCATATATTATGACAAGGCACTATAAACTAATTGAAAGGAGTAACATACTAAAATATGAAAGAATGATCATCTTTGACTCATAGATTTGCAAACAGGAGGCACAAGTTCATTCAGAAAGTAGAAGGATTTTCACAAGACAATACATACTATTTGTGAGAAGCAACAGACTAAACTAGGATAAAAATCATATGCTAAAAAGTCAAAAATTTGCACAACATGTACAGATTCCTCTTCATGCAGAAATTTTTTTTTTTATAAGAGAAATTATATACAAGACCTACCCTATATAAGAGAAATTATATACAAGAACGTCCCTGAAATTTTTTAGGAATGTATCAAGTATGGCTAATAAGTCCCTTCATCACCAATGAAATCCATCACACAAAGGGACATTTCCTTACTCCCCAAAAAACTAGAACAGTGGGTATGATATTTTCTTTTTCCTTCTTTTTTTTTTTGGGGGGGGGGGGGCAAGAATAGCAAAGGATAATTTCAACCATTTTATCATCAACTTGTAGGAAACATCTTTAGATCCATGTTCAGATCAGTGTTGCTGAAATTTGAAAATGGAGAACCCAAACTAGAAGAAACTAGTTCTAATATTTCTTTGAGCATTTCCAGTCAGAACCCACCCATGAAACTAGAATTGATCAATTTTTCCCAAAACTTCTAGTTCAGGAAAAAACCGATAAAACTAAATAATTTGACCAATTTTTTACCATTGCAACCCCAACCCCGAAAAAAGGAAAAAATAAACCTATAAAAAATCCTAAAACTGCCATAAACCTCATTTCCCATCTATTTAATAATTCCCCCTATATTTGCTTCACAACCTTTTGTTTGATCATTTGAGCAGAAAAGAGCATTGATTCAACAATATTCTTGTGTTGATTCATAGTGCTTCTTAGTCTGATTCAAAGAGTTTCATCCAATGATTTGGAGCACTCAAAATTTGATTGGGAGTTTCTTGGATCTATTACTAAACCTGATTTGAATTAATACTTGGAGTATCGATTTGAAGATTTGATTGGGGTGCTTCTTGTGTTTTTGGTAATGTTGTAAACATCATGTCAACAAAATTATCACCAAGAATCAGGAAAAAAAAGATTGACAACATCAGGAAAATATCACAAAATATATTCAAATTTAAAAAATACAAAATTATTCAAAGACACAAATAATTGACTTTATTCCCCTCCATCGATGAGTAGGGAAAATAATTTCATGCATCTCATGATAATATTGAGATATTTCAAATATTCTCATGTTTTTTTCGAGAATGAAAACACTGTACAATTTATCGGCAATAATATCACTCTGGCATAAAATTTGTGACGTTGTAATAATACCAGGACCATGATAATCACAATGTTTGCAACACTGCTTTTTGGAGCTACTCTTTTGCCGATTCCAGATGTTGATTCAATTTTTTCCTGCAATTTATTTAGATCTGCTCCTAGAACTGATTCAGAGTGAAGACTTGGAACTTGTAAAGGTATTTACAAATATTCTTCAAACCCTATTTCTCTTAAGAGAGTTTGTTTAAAAAATATATAAATTAAATGTAAGGCTTTATTTGCAAATTATTATGTGGTAGAAAAAATGCAATGGCTCCCAAACATAAAAAGGATCCTACATGGAACCATTGCCAAATAGTTGGGGATGAAATGGTATGCAACTATTATCCCATGGAAATTGGTGGGGTGGTGGTTATACTCAGCCAAATTATAATCTGACATGCAAGCTTCTATTCAAAGCTATAACACAAGGCAAAATATATGCAAGAAGAAATAGGAAGAAATGGAAGTGAACATGATAATGAAAACCATAGTTTTGAAGACTCCACTACTCATCCTGCCAGGGATACCTTTAGAATCCCAATCCATCCAAAACATGAGGGTGATTATGGAACAAAGAACACAATCCTAAAAGGCAAAGAGTTGACTCAATCTTTGTATCCAACAAGAAACAACACCCTTAGTTCTTAGCCCACCATTGATAACAAATGGAGGAAGTTTCTTGGGAATGCATGGCTAGATGGTGACATGATGCAAAGATAAATTACAATCTAAGTTCAGCAAGATACAAATAGGGATCTAGACACAGATTTTCCAAAAAATTTAAAAGCCAAGATCCATATATAGTAGGAAAATAGCAAGTACAAAAATATTTTGTAATATATATAAAGAGAGACAATTAAAAAAAAATAGTCAATAATCAAAACCATTTAGGAATGACTAGAGTAAAACTACAAGTTTATAACCAAAACCAAAAAATAGCTTCTGCTTGTGGTGGTTCTAGGTCAACAGGTGCTTCAACAAAGTAAACTAGCTCTGATGCTGCTGTTGGCTGAGTCTTGGCCCATGCTCTAGCTAAAACCTCCTATGCTCGTGCTCTAGCTGCTCTTGCCTTTGCTTATGCTCCATCAACGACTGGATCAACGTATGCTTAAACGTGTGCTTAAACTCCATCAACAGCTTAACCTACTTCTGGATAATAAACAGATTCCACTAGATCAACGCGGCTGGTGAAAGGTTATAAGTCCCTGTCCAGCTCTATTTCCTTATTACTGCACACCCCCCCACTTCAAGCCACTTAGGTATGAACCACACCTACCTTCAAAGATCGGTAGGTTAGAAAGAAAAGCATAGCAGGATACCAGGTTGTTCCTTTTCATCGCACCCAGGACGAGAGAGAATAAGGTTGGAAGAAGATTGTTCCAATTTCTTTTTTTCTCTACGGCCCCATCTTTCTTAACCAAACTGCGTTCTACAGCATTGAAGTATTCTGCCATGACCATATGACTAATCAAAAAGGACTCAAAGTCAAGTGAAAGCAAACAAAAAGCGCATTTTAGCCCGTTTCGAGAGGTGCATGTTACTATTAGCCATCCATGTATTATAACTGACAATTTGATAAGTCATAACCACCATTGACTATTGATAATTTTTAAGACCATCTCGGCATGAGAACATCACAATTCATAACAATATTTTTCTAAGCAGCATCCACATGTCCATATCAACAGCAAATAAAGGGGCGTCTTGAAGACTATGGAAAGACTAAATAACAGTGTTAGTGAAGTGACCACCATCGTAGCACATAAGGGTATAATACACATTGAGAAAAAACGTTGAACATGATGATAGATCAAACCTTCTCAAACCTTGACTTTGTACAAAACATTAAGCAAAATGATTGGCCTCCAGTTTCTCACCATATCCCTTTCTATTCCTTTAAGAATAAGCTTGATCAAATCTGCATTTACCTGCTCCCCCATGTGCCTATTTCCAAGGATTTTCAACACACCCCAAGGAAACACTTACATGAATTCAAGACACATTTCTAGCCATTGAAATGGTAATTATAACAAAACAACCCAACATCAAAGCGATTCCCTACAACAGAAACTAACATTAATAAGTTAACGATAAATGCACGCAGAACTTCACATTTAACTTCAATTTCACTACAATTCATTTTTAGGTTAGGAAGATTCTTCTCTTTTAATCAATGAAATAAAGGTAATGAGTTTAAAATTTAAAGGCATACGCTTATATCAAATTATACACAAAAATTGTCACAACAAAGCCCAAATGTTGGCTACAAACATCATCTCAAAACAGAAAACACAGCAATTTGAGGAATTTTTATATCAACAAAATTGTGAATTGTATAATTTGAAAATCCAACACCTCTGAATTGAGATTATCCTAGACAAATGCAATTGCTCACCAAGACAATCAATACATGATAAAAAATAATATTTTGCCACTCAATGAAATGCACCTAAACTCCCTGTTAACTATTATAACATCAAAAAAATATGATACCATCATGATATAGATTCTATAACTAATAAATTCCCATAAAAATGCTAACAATATAGCATAATATCTCTAGTCCAAGTAGCTCCCATAATATGGAAAACATTAACTCAAACAATTTGAACTGAGCAGAAACATGGGAAAACAAAAAAATGTGGAGTACAAATACATTAATGTGTCATAGCAAAGTTAATGATAATTATTCAGCTATAGATCGAATAAATATCATATGATACTTAGGGAGCACCAGCAGATAGATCATCTGAAGTAGACATACACATCAAAACCAAGTCAAAATCCTCTGGCTTGACTTTCGCCATTTCAAGGGCTCTTCTAGATGACTCTACAACTAAACCAATTAGTGTTTCATCACTTGAAAAACAAAGTGAGCTTAATGACATTTTATTCCATGTAAGTGAGGAGGTTTTGGCAGACCTTTTTTTTTATTATCCACCAAAAAATATCAATTCTAGACTTTCCTTCATCTATTCCTTCCTTTGAGTACAATTATTCAATCCCCATTCTTACACAGTAAGCCTTATTTCCTTCCATATGCAAGATTTCCTAATTAAGTGTTCCTTGTAATGATTCTCCCTAATTCTTCATTAAATATAATATATAGTACTACTCGGAGTCTCAATATGTAGGGAAAATATGTTTTCAACTTATAGAACTTTAAATGGTCATTCCAGTTAAAATACCTTCAACAACTTTGCGGCCTTTGTTGTTTCTAAGGCCTTTGGGATGGAACATACACTACCAAGACCTGTTGGCTAGGGATAAGCTTTCTTAACAGCCTGTTAGTGCTACATACACCCACGTTCCCAACATCAACATCAAAGTTGAGGTGCCTCATTTGATTAATCCACAAAAATAAAAATGATTCGATTTCCTGGTGACAATGTGTTTGTAACAACACTTTCCCAATAACTATAAAACTTGAATATATAATTTGATAGCTACCTCACATAGAACTTGTTAGAAATTTGGAATTCCAACATCTCTATCCACTTTCTTAATCTAACAAATAGGATTTTCTAGCAAGCAATCACAAAAAATGTATATTTACATAAATCTTTGGAGGCTTTCTAGCATTAGCTACAAAAGTAATCAACAATAAATATTTTACAATAGCTCTAGTCATCATCAAATAAGTAAATTATACTTGGAGTGTTATTAATAACTATAGTGATCCATAAAATTAGAATTTGGTTATGTTGTAACTAGAAGGAGTGAAGGTGGCACTTAAAATTTTGGGGCACAAGAAGTTGCTTCTGTTATCAGAAAAAGATGCTTAGATGCATTATTTCCATAATTAGATGATCCTCCAACCTCACCATTATTTTCAAACAAAACACCTTCCCATTTTTCCTATTGCATGTTAGTGCTAATGAGATTTTCTACAAGACTATTGTTGCTGATTTGTTGCAAATTAGAATATGAAAGATGGGGCATCCATAGTGTTTTTCTAGGCATGCCACCAATGGCAATGGAAATGGAGACTGTAAATTTCCCACTGCAATCTTAGTAGCACCTTCTGTGCCTACTTCTATGACACCACTGACACTAACCATAGGAAAGTTTGTACACTAAGCATTTTCCAAAGAAAATCAATTACTTCCTCTACCGTGGACCTTGGAGATCCCATTTCAACCATCATAGAAATGGAAGCCTCATAAGGTGGATGACGTCTAAATCGTTGACCTATGCTTCCAAGAATACTATTTCTACTTTCTTTAACATCAGCTATGGCAGTGTATACATGGGTAATAATGGAAACAATAAAGGTAATCAAAGATGGACTACAGTGACAAAACATTGGATTGCTCCAGATAGGTAGAAAAACATTGAGAACTTGAGCTTGTAGAGTGCGGACAAAAAAATTTGGATCCCTTGGAACAGTGACAGAGCCTCCAACAAGTGGTTGCACTAACTATGGTGTAGAGGGCACAGTTAACAGTGAAGAATAACTCACAAGTTACTCCAAAAGCCTGCAATAACTTTGTAATGCCTCTAACAACCAAGGTACACGCTCTAGCTTGTCATTTTCTGTTTCCATTCCTTGTTGTGACATAAGTGGTATTGTCCACAGAGAATGACCTGTTGCTTCAAAAGTAGTCAAAAGACTTTTAATTGTACCATGAGCATAGAAATAATTCACTACTGTTGTATTGCACATTCGCTTATGGTTGTCATATATAACTATTGTCATGTCATCCACAACTTCCCTAGGGTAGTGAAACTTTGAAGAAAGTGATGACTCAAACTCAGATGAGCTATAGTTCTCATCCACATCAAGACTATCATGAAATTTTCTTACAAGAGTAACCACCACACTTCAAGCTTCAAGCGTGCTATGGTGCCATCCAAGCCTCCTAAATCCCTAAAGGAGGTTGCAACAAGAATCTATCCATGACCTCTATGCTAAGAACAAGGGTGAGTGGTAGTCCCTTTATGCCATATGCGGAGAACAATGGGATGAAGTGGTTTCATGATATCTCATGTTGATGGCCTCTGTTTCAATCATTTGTTATTGTTCATGCTAGTGACAATACTTCCTAGTCCCATTAACCTACTTTTTGGTTGTTTATTGTACTTCCTTATCCATATAAGTGGGATTATCAATCCCCATGGAGAGATGCTTGTTTTTGATGTCTATTTTCATAACTCTTACAATTACATATTGATGTTAGCATTTTGCAACATCAAACATTAGCATAGACCTAGGTTTGACAGTATCACATTTTAATATGAGTAAATTATTTGTTACAATTATTGGGTTGGCAACAGTCTTGTTGGCTCCTTGCATACATTGACACACATATTTCGTGAAATCATACAATAGTTGATCTTAGTCAATGGTGTCATATTTTTACTTGGTTTAGCTCTGATAGGGTTGACCATAGAATTGGGGCACACTCATCTAGCAGGTGCTCTTATTGTTGCAGGTCCATATAGTAGCAGATCGAAGTAGTTTGCATTCATTCTTATGCACATCGCAATGTGAGGGAGGCACAATTATGTAGGAACGCAAAGTGAAAATGCATGCCTTAAGCATTAGCATATTTCCTGTTTTGGCACCTTAAGTTAAATTCAGTTCAGTGCTATTCTAGATTTAGCAATTTCCAGTTTGCTTCAATTCAACTTTGAATTTAGTTCAATTTCCGATTGCATGCACTATGGCACTTACATGGTTAAGTCTCCAGTATAGAAAGAGGGTGCAGTTCTCATGGGAGGGAATGCTTGCCTTAGTTCATCTTCTAGTTGGGTTGCACTTGTATTGTAGCAACATAAGTAATTTTCAAGAAGTGTAGAAGGTTTAGGCATGGAAAAGTTGATTTCCAAACTTGATACAACCTTTCCAATGGTGTCATGCCTTTCCACCAACACAATTTTGGGTGTTAGGTTGTATGTTGACAGTGGAGACTTATGATGTATGATAGCAAACATATTGGCCTTCTTCTAGTCAGAGGAACAAGACACTAACAAGCAACTGAAACTTGGTGATGATGGCAAGTACCAAACATCTGGGTTGGGTTTTATCTCATTTTTCATGTCAATAAGAAAAGTTTTGGAGTTCCATGCTTGGGTCATCATTTTATTAGTCAAAGTCCCCATTCTGGACTCCTAGGATTAATAAGGAGTCATTAGAGTTATGAGACCCTTCTTGGGCTATTGGGTCACACTCATCTAGTATGTGCTCTTATTGTTGTAGGTCCATATAGCAACAGATGGAAGTGGTTTGCCTTGGTTCTTATGCACATCGTAGTGTGAGGGAGGAACAATTATGTAGGAATGCAAAGTGAAAATGCATGCCTTCAACATTAGCATATTTCCTCTTTTAGCACCTTAAGTTAAATTCAGTTCACTGTTGTTCTAGATTTAGAAATTTGCAGTTTGCTTCAATTCAACTTTCAATTTAGTTCAATTTCTAATTGCATGCATTGTGGCACTTACATGGCTAAGTCTCCAGTATAGAAAGAGGGTGCATTTCTCATCGGAGGGAATGCTTGCTTTAGTTCATCTTCTAGTTGGGTTGCACTTGTATTGTAGCAACATAAGTAATTTGCAAGCAGTGTAGAAGGTTTAGGCATGGACAAGCTGATTCCCAAACTTGATACAACCTTTGCAATAGTGTCATGCCTTTCCACCAACACAATTTTGGGTGTTAGGTTGTATGTTGATAGTGGATACTTAAGATGTATGATAGCAAACATATTGGCCTTCTTCTGGTCAAAGGAATAAGACACTAACAAGCAACTGGAACTTGGTGATGATGGAAAGTACCCAACATCTAGGCTGGGTTTTATCTCATTTTGCATGCCAATAAGAAAATTTGTGGAGTTCCATGCTTGGGTCATCATTTTATTAGTAAAATTCCCCATTGTGGACTCCTAGGATTAATAAAGAGTCATTAGAGTTATGAGACCCTTCTTGGGCTATTGGGGCACACTCATCTAGCAGGTGCTCTTATTGTTGCAGGTCCATATAGCAGCAGATGGAAGTGGTTTTCATTGGTTCTTATGCACATCACAGTGTGAGGGAGAAACAATTATGTAGAAATGAAAAGTGAAAATGCATGCCTTCAACATTAACATATTTCTTGTTTTGGCACCTTAAGTTAAATTCAATTCACTATTGTTCCAGATTTAGCAATTTCCAGTTTGCTTCAATTCAACTTTCAGTTTAGTTCAATTTCCGATTGCATGCACTGTGGCACTTACATGGTTAAGTCTCTAGTATAGAAATAGGGTGCAGTTCTCATGGGAGGGAATGCTTGCTTTAGTTCATCTTCTAGTTTGGTTGCACTTGTATTGTAGCAACATAAGTAATTTGCAAGAAGTGTAGAAGGTTTAGGCATGGACAAACTGATTTCCAAACTTGATACAACCTTTGCAATGGTGTCATGCCTTTCCACCAACACAATTTTGGGTATTAGGTTGTATGTTGACAGTGGAGACTTATGATGTATGATGGCAAACATATTGGCCTTCTTCTGGTCAGAGGAACAAGACACTAATGAGCAGCTAGAACTTGGTGATGATGGCAAGTACCAACATCTGGGCTGGATTTTATCTCATTTTGCATGACAATAAGAAAATTTGTGGAGTTCCATGCTTGGGTTGTCATTTTATTAGTCAAATTCCCTATTGTGGACTCCTAGGATTAATAAAGAGTCATTAGAATTATGAGACCCTTCTTGGGCTTTCGAACAATGTAAAAAGAATTATTTTTGAGTCAAAAATGAATTATGTAACCTCCACACCAAGTCAACCTCAAAAAAGGCAATTTGATCTCATTGGAAGGGTATACATATAAGGCAGATCGACTTCATTTGAGCATCTCATATTTCTCACACATAGTTCGATATCTAGAAGATGGAAGCTGGAAGTTGGGAAAACATGCGAAGTTGAAGGAAGATTCTAAAAGCCTAAAAGGAGTGTGAGTTTGGTCGAGGAAGGGAAGAAAAAAATAAAAGTTTTGGTATCTCTGCCTCTCTCTTTCGTGTAGGCTAGTTTAGGAGATCGAAGTCTCCTTGTCAAAGTCGAAGCTACTGCTAATGCCAGAAGTTGCCAAGTCAAAGTTGCTACTGATGTCGAAAGCTACCAAGTCAAAGCTGCTGCTGATGCTGGAAGTTGCCAAATCGAAGTTGCTAGGGTTGGAGTGTTGCTACTAGGTCAAAGGTTGGATCAAAGAAATAGAGGTTGGCTTGGTGTGGAGGAGGTCTTTGTCTAGGTTGAAGAGTCTCAAGGAAAGAAATTGAAGAAAGAGATTTTGACTGGGTTTTCCCCTAGATAGGGTTTTTGCCCTGGCAGAGTGCCTACATCTTCTGTCTTGTGTTTTTGTGATCTTCATGCACACATAATTTTGTAATTGCTTGATGAAAGATAATATAACAAATAAGTAAAAGAAGCCAACATAATTCTCAAGTAAATGATTACTCCCTCTATGAATGGGATTGAATACTCCAGGAAGTTGTATCAAAAAGATCTTCTACTACTTATTCAATAAAGTTAAAAGTCAAGGGTTCTTGGTTGCTCTTACAACGGAATTGAGAGATAATAAAAGCTATTAGAGGCCTGGGATCAACATCATTAAAGCTGAAGAATGGAGCTAAGATGAAGAAGGAGGAATAAGACAGTTTAAGGATCTATTGAAAGTAATCTAAGGAACCTCAAAAAGTTGATTAAAGGATCATATAAGGAGACCTTATAAGGAAAGAAGCTTACTATCTTCAAGGACAACGTCTAACACAATAAAGGAAGAGAACAAATTAGAAGAATCATTCAGTTACAATGATTGGAAGAAGAGGATAGATCTCATCCTCGAAAAGAATAAAGTCTTGGATCTAGTAAAAGGAAAAGTGAACCTTGTATCCAGTCTCTTCATTCCTTTCATGTTTGAGAGGTGGAGTTGTCAACCAAGTAGGCCTTGAACGTCCTTGTAGGGCACATTGTCTATTAGTAACTACAACTTGCATTATTGGGGTAAGCATCTATGGTTTGGGTTTTTAGAAAAAAGTCACAAGGGACTTGCTAGAGTCTCTATAGAAGCAGTGCAATCTCCCTAGTATCTTGTATTAGATGGGGCACTTGAAACATGAAGTGCTCTTTAGTCTCCACCTCTTAGAAGGAGGAGTGTCGACAAATCTTGTCCTCTTAGGGAATATAATGATACATATCTTGACATGTAAATGGTGAGAGCATGATCTTAGTTGATGATGGGAATCTTGAGTCCATGGGATTAGTGCCTTCATATGTAGTTGGACAAACAATTGACTTTTAAGTTGCAAAAAATGCTTAGCGTAAAATGCTAGCTTTGATCTAAGACATTGTGAGGGAGAAAACTAGTCGATTAGAATGTACTTCCATTAGATGTCCTCCTTGATAGATTCATTATTCTATGCCTTGGGGGGCAAAATTCAAGGGAACCTATAAAGTAGGGAGTCAATGAGTGGATATAATGGCAAAATGAAGAAAAAAATTGGCCTCAAAGTCTCAATATTTCCTTCAATGAGAATGACCCAAGGAGACCAGATCTTTATAGGAAAGGAATTGAGAACTAGATATGGATCTCTCTCCCAACTAAAGGTAGAGTCTCAAAGGGCCCAAAATATAACCTCTACACCAAATTATTTTGTGGGTTGTTCCCTAGTATTAGAAATAAGTTAGAGTTTCTTCTATTTCCTCCTTGAAGCACTTTATGCAAAATTGAAAATTGGTTCCAATATCGAAGCCAAGTTACACAAGACCATTCAATTATTTTAGATGAAGGGAATTCCATACTCATTTTCTTTCTACTAATTACTCAGCCCAACAATATTGGGTAGAACAAATGAGAAACCAATTCTGTATCCTCTACCCACTATATGAAGAAGAAATATGGCACCTATCATAGGAAGGTTGCCCATTCCAACAAGGAATGTCAAAAATTTAGGCCAAAGAGCTCTGAAAGGAAAAATACTTCCTTTCTAACCATTATTGAGAGGTTGGAGACTTAGAGGTTGATGTCAACAATCCTAGCTACATTGATCCAAACTTGATGCTAATGCCCAAAGATAGTCTTACTAGCAACAAGGAAGCTCTTTGTACATAGAATTGTCAAATCAAGCACAAACTGGCATATACAGTAATTGATAATGGAAACTAAAATAACTTTCTCTTGCTCCAATTGGAAAAGGAACTCAAGTTACCAACCTCAAGTTACATGTAGATTTCACTATACATTCGATGTAGAATGAGTAGTCTCCTCTAGTCCAAGAGTTTTTCAACACAAATCTTGATCAAGACTCAGTTCCCAGTAAGACCATCTCAAATTTTAGCTCTCCAAGGACATGAATAGTGAGCAGTAACATCTCCAAAACTTTGAATCTACACAGTGACAAGGCAAAAAGCATACATCATCAAGACATCAGAAGTACATCAGCTTAGCTTGATTTCTGTTTTTTCTCAGTTGAAGGAATTGTCATCAGTCGAAGTTAGTGTGTAGCTTCATCATTATCAATTTCTTCATTAGACAGTAGAATGACTTTATTGTAACAATTGAGACAGTGTAAGGATGGGTACACGTCAGAATTGTGACATCCAAGTCACAGATCTATTTCAAGAATAAAAGTATCACATTCATTCTCATCACAGGACATTCATCCTATAAAATGCAGAAAAAGCTAAGATATTGAACAACATTCAAAATTCATCATGACCATTACAATCTAGTCAAGGATCTCTCCTTCAAAATTTGTAGGGTTTCTAGAGTAGCACATTTGCCTTAGAAAAGAGCAGCATGCAAAGTAGTGGTAGCAACAACTTCAGATATTGTGGGTATTGAATATTGTGTAAGTCTGCAACATAAGAACCCTTATTCAAGATTGACTATGAATCAAGAACTCTTGATCCTTAAAGCAAATATAAGGTTGAAACACCTTGTGATTCAAATCAATATTTGTTGTGGCTAGTTAGTAGAGGATTTCAGAATGATGGTACTATATAACCTGGAAGTGTTTTCTTCTTAATGACATCTTTCTTCATGAATAGAGTTGTATTAACAGTAGATGAATGTTAAACATGGCTCTGAACTCCAAGATTATTGTCATAATAGCATCATTGGTATGGAGAAACCTTGCATGGCTTAGATGGCAGTAATATTCAACCATGTAATCCTATCTTGATGTCCTACATCATATGGTTTGTTAGTTGATTGGGTAGACCACGTAAGAGAGACTGCCCATGCATGCGATTTGGTAATTGGAAGTTTGTTGCTTAATAAATCTTAAAAATAAGGAACAGATTTATGAAGGCCAGATTTGTGAATGTGGAACTAAATTGTAATGTCGTCGCAATTCATGAACAAACTGAGATCACACTTCTTGTCCTCTGTTCAGATTTGGTTCAATAACTGGTTTTTGGGGTTTTTTGCTTATGGTGCCAAGATCACAGTCTAGTAGAGGATTGAAGTCAAATTCTATCCTTACAATTCTGTTCACTGAATTTTTATATGCCAACATTGATAGCAACACTCTGTATCTTTCAATGTGCATACACAACATTCTGTGAACAAACCTCTTTCATTCATGCAATATCTTTACATATGTGCAAGCAATATGCAAGTACTTTTCACTGTCAAAGTATTGAATGCCACATTGAGACTCAAAGTAGTAAAATAAGGCATGATATATAAAGCAGTAAAATAAGGTAATAAATAAGGCATCAAAGGAGTAAAATTAAAGAAAAATACTCCCTCTCAAAGATTTGCATAAAAGTAATTGAAGATTTTAAGGGCTATTTGGACTAGTTATAGACCTAGCATACCATTATTATGAATTTTAGTGTCATTTGAAAAGGTTTTCCTCTCCCCTTCCATAGAATCATATCACCTTTACTATTTCTAACAAAGTAACTTAGGAAATACCTTGTGTCCTACAAAAATGACACATGTAATGAGGGTACAGTTGTACCACCATGGTGAACTTAGGTAAACTTGTAAGATTAACGTATGTTATGAATGTTAAGGGAGGTTACCTATATTATGTGCCTAATGGATCTTTGGAATGATCCTTCATTATATTTTGGGCACTACACATTGGAACCTGAGCACTATGCATTGGGATGCATGTACCTACATTAGGATCTGTGACAACTTACTTGGATGATGATATGGACACCATATCATCACAACACATGTGCATCAACATCATGTACAATGGAATCAAAGGGATTACTTTATGAATTATACCTTGGTTTATCTAGCACATGTGAGCCCATTTTTTAAACATGGGAATTGTATGATGTATTATTGAGCTAGTATGTCTCAATCACACATGTGAACATTACTAGGCTCCACTTTCTCTCTCATAATGTGCCTCTAGATGTTTCTAGAAGGGGATATTTGATTGTCTGACCCACTTTTCATGCATGAGATCTCTTTGAGCTTCTAGAGAGGGCACACTTTCTCTCTCATCTCTCTCCAATGTGGGAGACTATTTGTACACATTTATGAGCTAGTTATGAGCTAGTTAGTGGAGGCACTAATGCTTTGACCCTTTCTTGACCCTCACATGTGGGAAAGGATAGGGTTTGTTGGCCAAAAGGAGTAAGACACTTTTGTGTTTGACTATTTTGACCTTCACGTGTGGGAAAGGGTTGGAGTGCACCACCTAGCATATAAGAGAGGTCCACATATGTGGGGAAGTTATGAAGAGAGGTCCCACTTTTCATGGATGAGATCTCTTTGAGCTTCTAGATGGTGCACTTTCTTGTTGATTTTTTTGTAGCTTGGGAGGTACTCCAAGCCCTAGTGTTCAACGGTTGGAGGTGAAAGTGCCACAAGTAGACTTGTGGGCTTAGAACCGAAGCCTGGGATTTTACATCCATAGATGTTTGGGCCAAAACCATGATGATTCTTCGACATGTGATGGATGAGGATGATAGATCTTGGCAAGAAGATTGTAATGCAATTAGAATCATCCGATTCCGAGTTGTCGTTGAGGAGTTATGAATTTAGAAGTCTAATGTTGGGTTGGCAACATATGAGTTAAGGTTTTCTTAACTTTAGAAAGCCTCCTTGACAACTGGACAACCCTAGAGTGAAGTTGGAAGGAGCCCCTCTTTTGGATATAAATAGAGGGTGATATTTAAGGTTATTACACTTCCAAAGAGACAAACATCAAGTCAGCATTAAGGAGGAGGGAAAACAACTCAGTGAAGAGGGAGATACCTCTGTTTTTCCGTAGGAGAAGAGGACATAACAGTGTGAGGGCCTAGGGCTGGTTTGGGTGCCTCTTTGACTGCTTGGAGGGCTATCTCATGCCACAATAAGGCCAAGTAAGGCAAGGTGTGAACGCAGGTGAAAGGAGAAGCGATTGGGACTATTTGAAGGTTCGATTGAGGGTGGACATTCCCAAATCTAGGCTATCACATACCTGTAGGTGGAGATCTAGGGAAGCCGCAATACTTGAAGGAAGACCAAGGCTTGTTTGGAGGCTAGAACAGCAGAAAACTGCCTCGGCCTCTCAAGGAAGGACATCCACTCTCAAGGGAAGTTGTTTTGTGCTAGTTGACGTGGGTTATCATGCTAGAACAGGTCGTGGAGATCATAGACCTATGGAGACTGTTGGAGAAGATGTAACTAGGTTGTCTTCATATATGTAATTTTGATATTTGTACTTATTCAAGAAAAGAGAATTTATTTGGCATTATTTGTCAACGAGTTTCTTGCTCATTGAAAATAGGTCAAGCACATTTTGAAGTGCTTCTAGGGAGTCAAAGTCAAAATGTAATTATGATGAGACCCTTTGAGGGCATGTAACATCATGTATGATGTCATACAAGGTCATGGGAACACCTACAAGGCAAGTCAAATCCTCTCCTAGCAGCAATGAAGACTACAAGTAGCAAATAATGAAGAAAAATGAATTTAAAAGCTGAACTGTCAAGTCAGCTTTAGGGACAATCATGTCGGCTTGAAGGAGGAGGGACAAACCTCTATAAATAGAGGTTGTCTACTCCTTATTTGAAAATGCCATCTTAGCTCAAATACGCATACATGAAAGGGTTATAAGGGAGAAGAAAAGAGGAGATAAAGGGTCTGAAAAGGCAGCGTAGCAAGGAGACAAAACAACGAAGGAGGAGAGGGCTAATTCAAGCCTAGTTCAGGAATCTGAGAGCTGGAAGGAGGGTCGAGTTCCCTTGCTAGAGGGTCGAAGCTTTAGAGGCTATTTGCAGATTGTTTGAGGGTAGAAAAGAGGTGAGGTATGACTATTTTGGAGGGTTGTTAGGGTGCCACAGAGACCTATGGTAGGCTGTAGGCCTAGCCACAGAAAAACAGGGTTGTGTGGAGGCTTGAGATGTTGTTATATGCCCAGAACATTAGCACATAGAAGCATCACCTTACCTTGACTAAGTCGTAGTTATTTGAAGGGTGTTTTGTGGGTTTATGAATGGTTGTTGTAGCATGCACTTGCCCCAAACAAGGACAACAGTAAGACAGTTTAGGGAAGTAGCATAAGGGGCCTAATTCAGATGAGCATTTAGGTCTACAAGGTCTTCTAAGGACAGCAAAGAAGGATCTCTTTATAGAGAAGAAGAGAAGCCATAATATTCTAGGGTTTCCTAACCTAGAAGATAAAGTGCCAGAAGAAGTGCCAGAAGATGTGCTGGAAGTGACAGTGTAGAAAGAGGAAGGATTTGACTCATGCCTGGAGGATATCCAGGTCAAGGGTCTAGGGTTTGGTAGTTGTTCAAATAAGAAGCTTCAATAGGAGAAAACTTACAAAGGGTTTCCCTCTCAAGAGTGGAGAGGGTTTGTCCCTGGAAAAGAGCCAAATTTTGTGTTCTTGTTACTTTGTTTGGGTAGAAATTTGATAAAGCACACACATATGCACTAATAAGAACAAGAAGAAGTATAAGTTAACTAAAAAAAAGTAAAAATACTTCAAAAATTGTTATCAAGTCTCGAAGAATCACCACATCACTGCTTTGCCCTAGATTCTCTAACAAAGACTAGGCCGCAGACCTATGGTGGTTGTTTGGAGGGCTAAACAAACCAAATCTGGGTGCTCTAGGTGGCTATCAAGACAATGAGTGGAAAAGGCTTGTAGATTTGAGGAGGCTGCAGTCTTTGGTGGAGGTTTTGATCTCAGATGGTAGGTTGTTTTGGGCTACAAAGATGCCTTAACCAGTGACTAGACTTTAGTCCATGAAAAATGGATGAATGATATATTATTTCTCTAGTTTTACCATGTGTTGGGTCACAGTTTGTGATCAGTATTGGATTGGCTAGTTTGCAGCCCATGGGAGCCATTTGTTTGAGTTTCCTCGAGCATGAAGGAACTCCAACTAGGAGCACATCACATGGTTGATGGTGTCCTAGGAGAGGACAAGTTGTTTATGCCCAAATTTGTGCAATAGCTCCTCTATTGCAAAGAAAAGGGCGGAATGGTGGAGTCTATGGGTAGCCATGTGTAAGGGTCTTCAAAGTGTGGGTATGCCCTAACAAAGTGTAGATGCTACAACGTGGACTTGGTCTCTCATGGACTGTTGGAGGGTAGCATGAGAGAAGAGAAAGTGTGGACATGATTGGGCACTTATGGTCTACTGAAGGATAGTGTGATAGGGTCCAAGTTGGAGCCTGGTGAAAAACACCTTGATGGACAAAGGTGGTTACAAGAGAGGCAGTGGTTAAGCTCAAGGGTCTGATCAACCAGGAGCAGTTTGTGGAGCTCAAGACTTTTGTGTGGAGAAGGACTTCTACAACAGATGATGGGAAGTCCTCCTAGCCCATGTTCATTGCGGGAGATGGACATCCTCCAGTGATAGGTGGCAGCCCTCTGTGCCATATGTTGGTCTTCATCAGTGTAGCACAAGAAGACTGTAGTGGGATAAATTCCCTGAGTAGCTGAGGAGCAGCAGTGGGCAGATTGAGAGTTTTCACAAGTGGAGCTGTGAACAACTTGACAGGAGTCTTGATGTGTTGTGGCCTTGATGGATGAAGGCAGAACTAGTGAACAAACTGGATAGCTGAGATTTAGTGGTCAGATGGAATTGGAGCATTTATAGAGGCAGGAGATGCAGATCAAGAGCTGAAGGACTGAGAAGGTACAGGGTACGACCGAGATGAGCTGAGAAAGCATGGGACAGTCAGATGGCTAGAGTATCTTGTTCAGGACAGATTGGTTGTCGATGGACTCACACCAAGTCCCAGTTTTGTATCTTGTATTAGCGGATGTATGAGGGTCATTATCCCTGGTATGGGAGCCCTAGACTAGTGTATTATATGTTGTTTAATATAACGAAGTTGGGTTATTGTACAAAATTGTAAAAAGTTGTCCATATTTTTTGCATGTGTGATTTACTGTTGTTTATTTTCTGTTGTGCAAAGTAGTATCATTGAGATTCTTGGTTTGGTAGCGTCAGAGATTTTAAGACTCTATCCTAGACCCAAGATCGTGGAAATTCAACATGGTATCAAAGCATATGTAAGCTACTTTGAGGGACAGTGAATCAGAGTGTGCACAACAAAGCAACTCAAAGGGAGTTGTGGGTGTCTAGATCATGGAGCAAAGGGTTCAGCTGAAGACATGGAGATGTGGTATCGATAGACTACATGATGAGATGGGCTGGGAGTTCCAGTGGATCAGTGGTGAACTTGGTGAAATTCAGTGTGTCATGTGGCAGTTTGTAGATCATGGACTTCTTATGTCTTGTCATGGATGGTTGGGATAGGTCAAGGGTTTCTTTGGCATGGACGAGATCAGGTTGATCGAGATGGCTTCATGTGATGGACTACAGGTTGGCAGGCTAGAGTCTTCATCGGATCGTGATGTTGCATGTCCGAGATTGGTGGGATTTGCACGAGTGGTATTTGATCCAGGAGGATGAGTGCTTGCAGGACTGAGCTAGTGGAGATCGTGTAGGCTTAGAGGGAGTCTAGCCTCAGAGGGTGTAGCCCCTATGGAGGTTTTGGATCTTCAGGTTCGGATTTGATGAGGCAAAGGCACTAACGAGATTGTCGGATTCATTTTACAAGGTATTCTAGAGTGATGGTTGCTAGATGGACTAGTGTTGCCATATGACGATGGTTACTTCCTAGCCTTGGAAGTACCTCCCTTGCTAAGAGGGAGTGTTGATTTTTGCATAGCTTGGCAGGTACTCCAAGCCCTAGTGTTTGAGGGTTGGAGGTCAAAGTTCCACAAGTAGACTTGTGGGCTTAGAACCCAAGCCTAGGGCTTTTCACCCATAAATATTTGGGCCAAAACTGTGACGATTCTTTGACATGTGATGGATGAGGATCATAGCTCTCAGCGAGATGATTCTAATGCAATGAGAATCATCTGATTCTGATTTGTCGTTGAGGCGTTATGCATTTTTTGTTAATTTTAGGTATGTTCTATGTTGAGAGCAAATTTACTTCAATTTTCCATATTAGGTAAATATCAATTGTAGATTAGCAGTCACATTTAGCATGAGCGTAAAATGCAGATAGAACATAAACATAAATCACAAAAAACAAGCCAAGACAAGAGGACACAAGATGTGGCGCCAGCCAGGGACAAAGCCCAATGTAGGGAAGCCCTTGATCAATTCTTCTTATGTTATTCAATAGTTCAGTAGATAGAGAGATAGTACATATACATCAGAAGTCAACACTTTGACTTGACAAGATAAGAGCAGAGATCTTCACCATGAAGATAACATAATGAGGTAGTTGATTTGAACTCAGGTGAAGGCATACTGCTTCAACTGATCCTCCAAGTTGACTCCATCACCATGCTACACCCATCACTGTGTTGCACCTCATCATCATGCTGCACCTAACACTGTGCTGCACCCAATCACTGAGCTGCTCTCATCACTATGCTACTCCCATCACTGAGCAGTACCTCATCATCATGTTGTACCCATCATCAACAAGATGTTGCAATGCATTATGTCGCTGCTATACATCCATGCCCATCATCATTGTGTTGCACCATGTTGTGCCATCATTACAGCGTTGCACCATGCTGTGTCATCATGTTGTCACCTATCACATGATTAAGTTGCACCATTATTACTATGCTACACTTCATTATATCACCCAATATACTGCATATATGCTACAACTATGTATACTACCAGCCTTAGCTGATTGCTATGGCTTACAACCTAGAAGAGCAACTAGGCTATAGTTGTAGACTCCTTCAATAGGTCCATGTAAAAAGCTTTTCCCTCAATCCTTAATATAGAGACAACTGCTCCCAAACATGCCTAAGTCATGCCTTAGAACAACAGTCTTTACTATTGCTTCCAAGCTTCCTTTGTTGTGACTTACAGCAATATATATATCCCTAACTTTGGCATATCCTCACATTATGATTGTGTCCTTTTTGGAGTATCCATTGACAACATACATATGCTTCTCCTTACAGGGTATAGAGGACTCTTGTAGGATAGCATGAATGGTCCTTAATCTTTGTTAGGGTTGTCCTCCTTCATGGCTATGTTAGGCCCTTTTGATGGCTGCGTTAAGGTTAGGGTCATCCCATAATAGCTAGGCCTTTAATCTCCAGCCATGATTCTTCTAGGATTGCGATTATAGTCCCCCAAATAGGATTGTGGCTAGGGATTGTACTCACAGTAGTTATGGCACAAAAAAACCCTCTTTAAACTACATCTTAGAAAAATTTGATAGGGCAGCATTAGGGTTGTGTTCTTTCCAATGTATGAGTGGAAAAAGGCTAGTAGATAGGACCTTTGTTTAACCTCCTTCTATGACTGTGTAGAGCCTTCTTCATCACAACTTCTAGGGCATCTCCTATTAGGGCAATGTATCACCTAGGGCACTCCCTCTAGATCTCATCTTCATCAAATCCAAAACAGAATGAAGAGAGATCACAAGAGTGAGTGTGTGTCAAATGACTTAAATTCCTCTTCTATTTATACTAAAACGTGGAGGATTAGTGGGGGCAATTTGGTTGTTGGCCGACCTTAATGAATTGTCCCATAACACAAATAAATTCATACTTCCATGAATACATGTCGAAATAGGATGATCTTTAGATCGATCCTACACCTCTCGACGAGAGGAATCCAAGAAAAATATCGGTTGCCATAAATAAGATGACCCACATGGAGTTTGGCCCTAGTTTCCAATTCTTGTGTAGCATGGGAGGTACTCCAAGGCCTAGTGTTTGAGGGTTGGAGGTCAAAGAGCCACAAGTAGACTTGTGGGCTTAGAACCCAAGCCTGGGGTTTTTCACCCATAGATATTTCAGCCAAAACTATGACAATTCTTCAACATGTGATGGATGAGGATCATAGCTCTCAGTGAGACGATTTTAACGCAATGATAATCATTTGATTCTGAGTTGTCATTGAGGAGTTATGATTTTTTGAAGTCTAATGTTGGGTTGGCAGTGACACCATATGAGTTAAGGTCAGCTTAAGTTTAGTAAGCCTCCTTAGCAATTGGACAACACTAGAGTGACGTTGGAAGGAGCACGTCTTTTGGAAATAAATATAGGGTTATATGTGAGGTTATTACACATCCAAAGAGAGCAACATTAAGGCAATGTTAAGAACGAGGGACAACAACTCAATGAAGAGGGAGATACCTATGTTTTGCACAGGAGAAGAGGATAGAATAGCGTGAGGGATTATCACTAATTTGGGTGCCTATTTGACTGCATGGAGGGTTGTCTCATGCCATAGCAAGGCTGAGTAAGGCAACATGTGAACACAGGTGAAAGGAGAAGTGATTAGGCCTGTTTCAAGGTTCAATTAAGGGTGGACAATCCCAAATCTATGCCATCGCAAACCTGTAGGTGGATATCTAGGGTAGCCGCAATACTTGAAGGAACACCAAGGCTTGTTTGGAGGTTAGGATAGCAGCAAACTTCGTCGACCTCTCAAGGAGGGACAGTCACACTCAAGGGAAGTTGTTCTAGGCTAGTTGATATGGGTTCTCATTCTAGAACGAGTTGAGGAGATCACAAACCTATGGAGACTAGGCCATAGACCTATGGTGGTTGTTTGGAGGGCTAAACAAACCTAATATGGGTGTTTTAGTTTCCTATGAAGACAGCGAGTGGCAGAGGCTTGTAGATTCGAGGAGGCCATAGTCTTTGGTAGAGGTATTGATCTCAGATGGTAGGTTGTTGTGGTCTACAAGGATGCCCTAACCAGTGACCAGAATTCAGTCCATGAACAACAAATGAAAGGTATGTTATTTCTCTTATTTTTCCTTGTGTTGGGTCACAATTTGTGACCAGTGTTGGATCGGTTAGTTTGCAGCCCATCGGAGCCATTTGTTGGAATTTCCTTGGGCATGAAGGAACTCCAAATAGGAGTAGATCACACGGTTGATGGTTTCCTAGGAGAGGACAAGTTGTTGACACCAAGATTTGTGCAATAGCTCCTCTATTGTAGAGCAAAGGGTGGAATGGTGGAGTTTGTGGTCATCCATGTGTAAGGATCTTCCAAGTGTGGGGATGCCCTAACTAAGTACAGATGCTATAGTGTGGACTTGGTCTCTCATGGACTGTTGGAGGGCAGCATGAGAGAACACCAAGTGTGGACATGATTGGGTACTTATGGTCTACTAGAGGATAGCGTGATAATGTCCAAGTTGGAGCCCAGTGAGCAACACCTTGATGGACAAAGGTGGTTGCAAGAGAGGTAGTTGTTGAGCTCAAGGGTCTAATCAACCAGGAGCAGTTTGTGGAGCCCGAGACATGTGTGTGGAGAAATAATTCTACAACAGTGATGGGAAAACCTCCTAGCTCATGTTCATTGTGGGAGATGGACATCTTGCAGTGATAGGTGGAAGCCCTCAACCAATGTGGGAGACTATTTGTACACATTTATGATCTCTTTAGTGGAGGCACTAATGCTTTGACCCTTTCTTGACCCTCACATGTGGGAAAGAACAAGGTTTGTTGGCTAAAAGGAGTAAGCCACTCTTGTTTTTTACTATTTTGACCCTCAAGTGTGGGAAAGGTTGGAGTGCACCACCTAACATCTAAGAGAGGGTCACACATGTGAATAAGTTAGTTGGGAGTCTGTTATTTACAACTTGTATTAAGCACACCATTTCATGATGGCACATGGTTTTGTAATGATGGCTTATGAGGCCTCTCTTCCTATAATAGGATGGCACTCCTCTCATTTGTACATGGTTGGAAATGGAATAAAAATCTCATTTTCTCACTATTGGTATGAAATTTTTCTTGTCTCTTAAGCATTTAGTCCCAAGTTAGAAATAGAAAGGATTTTGGGCATGCACATTACATTGAAGGAAGGAGCTAGTGCAACATCAACAAATGCAAGTAAGATATGGAGTGTTCCTATGTTGTTTCATTGTGAAAATATTTAAGCTAAATTTTGAGTATTGGGGTTGACTATTTTCAGAATTTAATTCTTTACTTCAGATTTGAGCTTAGAAATTTTAATTTTTTTTAGTTGCATTACTTACGCTAGATCTAATACTAGTCTAGCCTCTCTTTGATTTCTATACAATCCAGCTTCCTAGAGTGATGTTTTCCAAGCATTCACCAGGGAATGTGTAGAAACTTCAGAAATACAAGGCAAAAGGACTTTTGCTTGAGGGTCAAGATAAGACTCCATGCCCAGTGGAGGCATTTAGGGCCTTTTCTTTTCTTTTCCAATCGTCTCTTTGAGTTTTTCCTTTAACTTCTATTTACTTGCAGCCTAGGACTTGTGTATCTTTACCTTTAAAACTAAGTTTCCTTTTTCCTGTTTCAATGAGCTAATTTCTTCATCTTTTGTTACAAACAGATTTTGTTCTACAGGTCGACCATAAGAGATGGCATAATCTCTAGATTGATTTGTTGTTTGTATGATATTATCTACAGGTCGTCCATTTAAAAGGGGCCCATTCCAAATTGGCTTGCATTCCTTTTCTTTGATATAAGGATTTATTGTGTTTGCTCAATTTTTTTAACTTAGATCTTGTCATGCTAATAGTTTTTCTCAAGGTTTATCATTTGAATTTAGCATAAATGAGGTTTTGATTTGTTTTCATTGCACATAGCTTTGCATCTAACACTAATTGTAAATAAAATCAAGCACTTCAATGTTCAAACATCTAGTGAGTTTTCATGCCTGGAAATGAATGGCCAACATTGGCACTTGCACTCTAATCTAAGGTTTTATGCTAACATTGCACCATTGACTAGTGGAAAATCATTTTGAAGGGGACAACGATCTAACCTTTCAAATGTATCCATACACCTCAAAGTTATTGAAGGTTGTAACTTTATCTTCATATGTATATGACATGTTTTCTACTCCAAATTGCTGCGAAAGCCTCCAAATCCGAATCAGGAGAAGGATATCTCAATTAAAGCTTGAAAAAGAGAAAACCCAGATCTGATATAATAAATACATGTGAAAAATCTAGTCGAATCGATAGCGCAGCAAGAATTGAATAGCATAGAAGGGTATGGCATCTACTACAAAATCATAAAGATTATGAGCAGAGAAAGAGCGATGGGACTCCTAAACCTCGCTAGGGAGAATAGTGGGCGGGAAAATAAATTTTAATAGGTCCATTTAGATTTTAGAGTAGCCACCAAATTAGATTTTAATAGGTAGTAAAATCTTATAGAGCAATTCAAATCTCATTGAGTACACTGGCCTACTGTGGTGGATGCTCGAGAATCAGATTCCCCGTCCCCGCCTTGGCGGCACGAGAGTATCGCTTTGCTAAAACCATAGGATCTTAGTATATAGACTTGTAGGTAGTTGGATGTACTCTTGGTGTTTGTTGAGCATTAGAAAAGGTATGTAATTGCCACTTATTTTGTTATCTTTTCCTTTAATTCATAACTTCTTTACATTATGAGATGGGCATATGATGAAGGATTATGATAAAGTTAAAGAGATTTTTGAGTAACGTAAAATGACTAATTATTACCTTTTTCTATGCAGAAAATGAAGAAAATGGGAGATTGCCATTTCAAAGGAAAAGACAAGGCAAAATCAACTGTTGTCCCTTTGACAGGGAACCGCATCTAGATGAGGCAATCCAGATCAAAGCACATGAGCCAAGAAAAGGAAGAAGAAATGCCATATCAGCGCAAGAGGATGAAGAGATAACTGAAGGATAACGATATGGTGAATCCCTCAGGATCCTTTGATCCTGAGGGATCGCTACCTTAAGAATATCTGTATCTTTGGTATTTCTGCCTAGCCACTATAAAAAGGGACAACATTGCTAGCCCAAGGGGGAGAATTATTGTTGTTTTATAGAATTTTCTATTGCAAACTGAACTTTGATCATTGACTCTCTTTAAATAGCGATCACTGTAACTCTATTTTCATGATTAAAACATAAAATATGTTGTTGTTCCGTCATCTGATTCCGGAGTAACCGTAGAAGTCTGTCCCTCGTGGCTAAGGGCCTAGCCCTAGTGTATCACTTACTTTATGTACCATTATTTTCCAATTACAAGTCGTTTGTGGTTTGATTTCTTTTACTTGCTTCATTCAGTAATCTGTCGTTCCTTGACATTTCATTTACTAGCTATGTTATATTTAACTCATACTTTAATATTAAGGTTATCATTCGCAATTGAAATGTTATGCTATTCATTCTGAAATCATATCGCATTGTTGTTCCTTTACAGATTGACATTACTGTATAACATTGCTATCTTTTTACAGATTAACATTATTGTTCATTTACAGAGTAACATTGTTGTTCATTTACAGATTGGTACTGTTGTTCATTTAGCCATGGTTTACCTATAATTGTGATTGTCGTTCATTTAGATTACTGTTGCATTACAACCGCAATTACTGTTCCCTGATAACTGTGGTTAATACTTATTACATTGAACGCAGATTACTGGCTCCATTATCCGCTGTGTTTGCATTTGATTTAGTTCACTGTTCAATATTTCGTAGACTTACTTAAGCTTGTTGTTCCATTCTTGGTTTGCTGTTCAATTCAATTACTAGTTAAAGTTTGCTGCTCTATTCCTTTAGATTACGATTGCTACTTAATTTATTCCTGTAAGCTAAAGCTTTGTTGTTCGATCTTTCCAATAGATTATTTGTTGTTCCCTTTTCTGTTAATTGAATTATCATTTCAAGTAATTGCTTTGGTGTGAATAGAACGATCTACAACTATAGCGAACATTGACTATTGTTGTCTAGTTCCCAGATTGAAGATCTCTTTGATTGCTTTTCATTTGCTTCAGTTTACAAAGGAAAGAGTCATCATTACTGCATCCTTGACTAATGATTCCTGTAGCTTCTTAAGTGAATGATTTAGTTATAAAGCATTTAAATTTCTTGCCATTACACTTAGAGTTTGTTTCTAGCATTTATTTACTTTTGTAAAAGCACTATACTACTAGCATTACTCTTTACAAGTGATCGCCTCAGATTGAGTACGCTCTTGAGATAACAAATCGTACCTGGATTGATAATTAATGTAGGGTAAATAGAGATTAAAAAGACCCTTTTTACTACTCAACATTTTGGCGTTGTTGTTGGGGAAGAGTGTAGCCATTTGTTTCTTTTGATAGTAGTGTAAGTACCTGCTAGGAGAGAGTTTGGTTTTAAAAACGGAAGGTAAGAAACTACGTACAGAGCATGTAACAACCCTGCTCCCCCGCCCGCTTTCCTGCAGATTTGTTGTTATGTTGGGTAGAAATCAGCATTTTATTTGTGTGCGTGACTAAGCAGAAAAAGCATGAAAAAAACCTTAAACCACTACCCAAACCTGATAAAGCTAAGGGGCCGTTGACCCTTGGCCAATCGACCTTTATAGATGAAATCCTCAAAAAAGTAGAATCTCAGCCTTTAGTAGGACTTAGAAAAGCTACTTCTAGACAGCCTACTAGTTCCCTTCAGGCTACAGGATCACCATCTGTAGCCTTTGCTGAGGTGCACAGCCAAACAGAGGAGCAAGATTTTCAAGAAATTAAGAATTCTAGCCCAAAATCATTGCAAGAAGGGAACCTTAGTAATCTCTGCAAAGGAAAGGAGAAACAGGGGAAACTAAAGAACCAAGATCTCCTCTTGGAATAGTTCAGCCATTAAGCAGCCCAGATAAGGGAAGTGTTGTAAAAATCATCCAGAATCAAGTTGAAGAACTTGAAGAGCTAAAATCCCCCCAAACATTAATTCAGCAAGGAACTCTCATCATCCCAGACAAAGGAAGTGTTGTTAAGGCCATTCCTGTTAAGACCATTCCTGCTCCTTCTAGCCAGCCTAGGAATACCCTCCTAGAAATCCCAGAAGGTTATTGGCACATATTTGACCAAATGGCCCACAACCAGCAAACCCCCCAAACCTCTACACTGCAATATCCCATTGTAGATACTGTAGTTAATGCACCTATGAAGGCCATTCCTCTCCAACACATCCCTACATTCCATGGCCTCACATCGGAAGATCCAGATGCATTTTTGTTTGAATTCGATGTGCTGTGCAGAGGATATGACTATACCACCGATCCCCAAAAGATGAAATTATTTCCCTCTACACTGAAATGGGCTATTTTACGATGGTTTATGTGATTAGGTGGAGGTGTCATAAATGACTAGGATCAGATGAAAGGTGTTTTCTTAAAAAAATATCAGGATTATTGTAGGTCTAGAGAGTTAAAAGATGAAATATTTCAGATGGTAGCTAGACCTAATGAGACATTAGAAGAATATGTTGAACGTTTTCAGTATAATCTTCAAAGATCTCCTTATGCATCATTACCCTTACCTGACAATGTATTAAAAACAACATTAATTAAAGGCATGAAGGAACAATGGGTTGAAACACTAAATATTATGGGAAAATGAGATATTTATCAAGAAAATTTTGTTGACATTATTAACTTATGTATCAGGAGTTCGCGAGGCAGCATAAGGCTAAAACCAGCGGAACATGATAGGTTCACAAGGGACAACAAGATCTCTGGAGAAGGAGTAACTCGTGTAGAAATTGGAAATTTATTGGAGAATTTCAAAACTGATATATTGGGGACTCTAACAATGCAACTCAATATTATGCAAGCAAAACAGAAGCAAGCAGAGGCAGAGCAAGATGTTGCAATATTCTGTCCCATATGCAGAAAGAAACACAGCCATAAAGAGTGCCCACTAGACACAGTTCAAGTCTACGCTATTTGTACAAATACCACTCTACGGAGAGCTGCCCCTCACTTCTTGGTTTGAAAGCAGTATATAAAGAAGCAGAAGAAGAACCAGAACCGGTGTACCTACTTAATCAACACTATCAATGGCAGCTGCGACAATCAGGTATGTTCCCCGATCCATCTTCTTCTTTCTACCCTTCACAATATCATGCCCAGCAATATAATACAATGTGGAAAAATCAACCTCCCTTCTCAAATTGGTCACAACAACCATTTCCTTCATCATCTCCATGGCCGAACCAAAAAAGCCAATATAATTGGCCTAATTTTCCCTACGCTCCACCATAATGGTAAAACAATGCATATCCAACACAATGGTCCCCTCCCACTTCACAGAGTCGAGCCTGGCAGACAAACTGGAAAAGACCGATGAATCAGCCAGTAGGAACCATTCCACTCCCTCAACCTACATTTCCAACACTACAACAAAACCCCTAGTCCAACTTAAGACCGCAACTCCCAGCCCAACCCAACCCGAACCCAAATAGCAGACCGATTCAATCCGTTCAAATAATCGAAACACCAGAACTAGAAACCGATCTAAGGGAGTGCAACGACATTCAATTAAGGTCTGGGGGTATTGTAGAAACTGATGGAGACAAACATGCCCAAGTTGAAAATCAGTTACTTGCAGAACAACCATTACAAGAAGAAGATGTGTTCATACAATAGACTCATGACCAAGCAACCACATCTTCTCCCCCATTCTCAGAACGATTAATCATACCGCGCCCTATAGAACATCCTGACTTTTATATTCTGGGAGAACTAAAGAATTTGTACATAAAAATCCCACTCCTCCAAGCTATCCAAGATATCCCAATATATGCAGAAACCATTAAAGAACTTTGTATAAAAAAACCAAGGAGGAGAATAACAAATAACCCAACAGTCCAAGTAGTTGGCACCCTATCTAATCTATTATCAGGGAGAGAATCACCTGTCAAATATGAAGACCCAGGAAATCCAATAGTGACAGTACAAATCAATGGGCAAACCTTTTCAAATGCCTTAGTTGATTTAGGGGCTGCAATTAATATTTTAACAACCACCACTTGTCAAAAATTGGGCATTACATAAGTAGAACCAACCTCTATTAGAACTGGCTGACCGATTAGTGGTTAGGCCAGAAGGTACACTACATGATGTCATGGTATTTGTTGATTCCTGGGAATATCCTACTAAATTTCTGATAATAAACCCCAAAAACTGACTTGACGGACACCCGTTGATTTTAGGTAGACCTTGGCTTGCGACTGCTGATGCTTACATTGGCTGCCGACAAGGCAGTATGACCATAACTAGAGGGAGTAACATCAAGAATCTAGCCCTATACTCTCCAGCCTAGCCAAGTGTAACAATAATAAAAACTAACAAACATCTTGTATCATACCTCACCGAAAAAATTAGATCCCCATTAACCATAGAAGATGCCCTCGATTTTAAAGATCAAATAGAGGATGATGTCATTAACAATTTCATTAACCAAGCTGAATCTAGACAATGTCACATGATAGAGCTAGCATTTGATAATGAACTAGAAGAAGATCCTCTCAAAGACACTCATGATCAAACAATACCCACTACCTCTGTTTCAAACAGCAAAACTATAGAGATCGAGCCAGGAAAAACCTTGAACATCAATAATAACCTGACTCCTGAACAAGAAGAGAAGTTGGTCCAGCTATTGAGAAAATATAAGGAAGCTTTTGCATGGGATTATCCGGACATGAAAGGAATCGATCCCCAGCTATGTACACACCACATTTATACAGAAAAGGATGCGAGACCTATTCACCAACCCCAATGGAGACTCAACCCTCACCTGAAAGACATTGTGAAAGCTGAATTACAAAAACTTTTGGATGTAAACTTTATTTATCCAATCTCCGATAGCAAGTGGGTCTCTCTGCTAGTTGTGATGCCAAAGAAGAATGGAAAGTGGAGGATTTGTGTAGATTATAGAGAATTAAACAAAGCAACCCAGAAATACCACTTTCCCCTTCCATTCTTTGATCAGGTATTAGACACATTACCAGGAAAGAAATTCTTTTCTTTCTTGGATGGCGTCAGTGGATACAATTAGATTCAAATTGCCCCTGAAGACCAGGACAAAACCACTTTTACCTGTCCTTGGGGAACATTTTCCTACAGAGTCCTACCATTTGGCCTATGCAATGCCCCTGCCACATTTCCAAGGGCCATCCTCAACATCTTTTCAGATTTAATAAATGAAGGGCTCGAAGTATACATGGATGATTTCACACCATACGGAGATAATTTCGACCTAGCACTAAACACATTGCAAAAGGTGCTGCAATGATGTATTGCCACTAGGCTCTGCTTGAGTCATGAAAATTGATATATGATGATGATCGAAGTGCTCATCCTAGCTCATTATATCTCAGTAGCCGGAATACAGGTAGATTTGGCCAAAATTCAAATAATTTTGTTAATATCTACTCCTACCACACAGAAAGAGGTACACAGTTTTCTTGGATTTTCTGGTTATTATAGGAGATTTATAGAACATTTTTCTCAAATAGTTGCACCTCTATATGCACTGATAGGGAATGTTTATTTTGTTTGGACAGATAAATGTGACCATGCTTTTGAGGATCTGAAAAAGCTTGTGTCAATAGGCCCAGTGCTCAGAGGCCCAAATTAGGACTTGCCATTTCAAATTTCATCAGACGCTTTAGACACAGCTATTGGCACAGTCCTCGGGTAGGAAGAAGACAAAAGACCATATGAAATCTATTATATTAGCAAGAATTTGTCTCCTGTTGAGATAAACTATACTGTTACTGAATTAGTTGTAATACATGTTGTAAATAAATTTAGGCATTATATCACTGGATATCCTGTTGTTTTATATACAAATCACTCTGCCATAAAATATTTAGCAAATAAACCTATTACAAATGGTAGAGTAACAATATGGTTGATTTTATTGTAGGAATTCGACATCACAATAAAATATTGACTTGGGAAAGAAAATCCTGTAGCTGATTTTCTCTCATGAATGCCGAAGCTAGTGGACACAGTAGCAGTCGAAGATCAATTTCCAGATGAACATTTATTTGTTGTTACTATCAAGACACCCTGGTATGCTGATGTTGTGAATTATTTAGTAGTAGGTAAATTACCAAAGCATCTGACACCTAATGAATGAAAACAGATTGTGCAACGTAGTACCCGTTTTCTTGGATTGGGGGCTACCTATTTCATACAAGGGCAGATATGCACATCAGGAGATGCGTTTGTGATGATGAAATATTTGACATTTTGAAAGCCTGTCATGACGTACCATGTGGCGGAAATTTCGCAGATCGAAGAAATGGTCACAAAGTTCTGCAAACAGGGTATTATTGGCCCACAATCTTCAAAGATACGAAAAAATTTGTTCAAGCTTGTGACAATTGCCAAAGAGCAGGACGCCCTGCATAGTCTGACGAAATGCCTTTAAACCCATAGCTAGTAATTGAACCATTTGAGTGTTGGGCGCTCAATTTTGTTGGTCTGATCAACCCATCATCAAACCAGAAAACATATATTTCTGGTAGCCATTGAGTATGTAACCAAATGGGTTGAAGCAGAGGCACTTCCAAGAGCTATAGAGGACTCTGTCATCCATTTTCTATTCTAGATATTGGTGCGATATGGCCTCCCAAGAGACATAATCATGGAAGAAGGACCACAATTTGCAGGTAATAAAATCACTGCAACATTAAAATACTATCACATTCAGCACAGGATTACCACTCCGTATCACCCACAGGAAAATGGCCAAGTAGAGAGCATGAATAAAGGCATAGAGGCAATATTAGCAAAAACCATTGCGTCACACAAACACGATTGGGCTACAAGATTGTTAGAAGCCTTGTGGGCATACCAAACAATGTGGAGAAATACCACCGGTTGTTCACAATATCAGCTAGTATTTGGAAAGGAACCCATCTTTCCAATAGAGTTCGAAATACAAACGTTGAGAACAAAACAAGAGGTCGATCTAGATTTAAATGAGGCCCAGACTAATAGACTACAGAAAATTAATGAGCTAGTTGAAATCAGACTCTCGACTCTTCAACATACTGCATTAATCCAACAACAAAGAGAAAAATGGCACGACGCCCTGATAAAAAAGAAAATCTTCCACAAACGAGATTGGGCACTCCTATATGATTTCAGGTTTCAGGATTTTTCCGGGAAAACTTTAGACTTGCTAGTTTGGACCGTATGAAATCTAGAAAGTGCATAACAATGGCACCATTACTTTGACTACTATTGATGGATCTGGACATAACTTTAAAGCAAATGGCCACCGAGTGCGATTGTACCATAAATTGCTTACTCGGGAATCCTTTTACCAACAACTCCGGGAAGATTCTGACATGCAGATTCTGGCTGAGGAAGAGAATTCTTCCTCGCCTTTGGTTCACTAAGTAATTTTATTGCTTTTAATTTTGTACATAACTTTTTCTGTTCTGTTTGTGTAAATTACTTTCTATACAGATTTCTGCATTTCTGCAATTTTTTACATTTTGTTATTCCTTTTTGAAGGAACAACACTTTTGTTGTTTTGCTGTTCTTTTTCGAAGGAACAACACTTTCATTTTTGTTGTTCCTTTCCGAAGGAACAAAATTTCCGCATTTTTGTTTCATTCTTGCTTTATTTGTTGTTCCGATTAAGGAACAGCTACTGTTCCTCTGAAGGAACAGCAGTTCCGAGTATGTTTTTCTTTTGCTTGTTGTTCCTATTAAAGGAACTGTGGTTTGTGTGTGCAAACATTCTTTTGCTGTCCTTCTAAAGAAAAACAGTTGTTCCATCTAAAGAACAACACTTTTTGAGTGCATTTTTCTTCTTTTTGTGTGTATGTGTGCTTCACCATTTAGAGGATTTTTGTGAGAAATGGTCATTTAAGGCACAACTATACAGTTATGCACGAATACAAAAACTAGAAGATACTGAAATCAGCAAATCAAAGAAAAATCATTATCTTTAAAAGAAATCACTTTGAATTGATAAGAGAAAGGAGGAAATGATGTAACTATTTATATCACTTTACTGTCTTTATTTTCACTAATACCAATGTGACTGATTATTTTTATCATGATAGTTCTTTCTAAACCCCCATAATTCTCTTTGATCATTATTATTGAATAAGAATAAGGGCATATTTTTCTCTATTGAGATGTTCAGACTTCTTCCACCATCCCTGCTCTTAAGGAGTGTTGAGCCACCCTCTGTATATAAATAAGAAAGTGCTATATAAATGAAAAGAAGGAAAATAAAACATACATATCTATATAATTACTAATATGATTTGTCAGATGAAGGATAGGGGGTCTCATCAAGAGCCAGCCTACCATGATCATAAGGAAGAAGTGAAGTGGAATTCCCACTATGGCCACCACACCAGGGATATGATCCAAGAGGCATATCATAAAAATAAAAGGTCCTTGGAATAGGAGGTCTCATCACAAGTCGGCCAGTCCACCTTTCACTCCTTCTTGGTGAATGGAATTGTGATTCATCTGGTTACCAGGCCAGCACAATGGCCTCCATTCTGACATCGCACAACACTTTCCTAGGCATACACAAAGGATTATGGTTCCAAGGGTGAAATAAGTAACTCTGTCAAGGTTATGGACACCTATGGGTAGCAAAACTCTATTGATGGTATTGAAGTCATATTTTTCATACACCAATAGACATTATAAACCCTTCTTCTCATATCTTTATTGTGATTTCAAATGAGATTATGTCATATAACCATTTCGAATCTTTGATACATGAAAATCATTTATAAATCAATCATAATGGTTAAAGTGGATAATGACGCATAAGAACTTTTACTCACGTCAGATGTCCTATCCTCTATTTTTCACATCGTATCAAGACATTTCCATGTTTATTAGCGATTTCATTATAAGCCTCGATTTTGGTAATCCACTCATTTTTGTAAACATATCATATATCTATACGTTGTTCCTTTATTCCACTGTACGATTGCAGTTCAGCATGTTGCTCTTTCATTTGACGGCCGAGGACAGCCTATCACATTACAGGTGGGTGCGGGTGATCCCCATAATTCACTGGCAAACATGTTAGCTCATTATTCAGAGGTATTATGACTTCACCAAAACTCAGGAATAGCAAGCCTAACGGTATTTTGTTTCCCAATATGCATGGCTTGCTGTTCCAACGCTACTTCTGTGTTTTACTCTACAAAAATTAGTAGCAAGTTAAAAATTTGAACAGCTTGCTGTTCCATCATCTTCTCTTGTTTTCTTAACAGTAAGCTAAAAATTTGAATAGCTTGTTTTTCCATCGTTGTCTCTGTGTTTATATAGTTTGCTAAGCGTGAATAAGATGGGAGGAATATCAATTTGCAGTGAGCCACAGGTGTTAATGGTCTCTGACACTGCACGAGAAGTCTTAGCAAGGGCAGGATGGATAACCTACCTTAACTACCTACAGCAATCTAACGAGACGGTGGCAATCAAGTTTCCACAGAATTTGCAAGAAAATCATTCCATGGTGAGAGGGAGATAGATAGCAGTCACAGATGACATAATCGCTGAATTTTCGGGACTGCCATCCGTTGGACCTATGTGGACTCTGAAAAAGGTGAGATTGCAGGACACCATAACCATCTTTCAGGACAAAGGGCAGATCCTTACTGTCAAAGGGAAAGGAGTCCGACCAGCAACCCTGGGAGAGCCTTGGGCAGAATTGGCGAGAATTATCCAAAGCTACATCACTTGCGATGGCAGAAAAGACATGGTAATACCACGCCATCTCAAACTGTTAGCCTTATTAAAGCAAAAATATGCTGTGAATTTGCCTGCATTCTTAAATTTTTTATTGCATGATGTTGCCCGAAGTATAAGAAAATCTCGCCATGTAGAATCATTAGTAAGCCATCATGGTTTAATCTAGTTGATAGTTAATTACAGTCTTCCCAACAACAGAGTAGTTGGGAAAATTTGATTTTCTCGATAGATGGGGGACTAGCCTTGCCAACCCCAAAACGAAAACATATTGTTAGCACATCAAGTAGACCTTTGAAACAAAGACAATCTGTCAGATTGACAAGGAGCAGAGGAATGTTGGGAAATTCCCAGGGAAACATTAGCCAGCCTGTGGAAATACATGATTCAGAAGATGAGCAACCCCCATAACTTGAAGGGGGAGAAATTGAAGAAGAAGAACCGGAAGAGGAAACTGAGTAATCTAGTTAGGAAGAAGGGGAGGAAACATAGCAATGCAACGAAATTCCACTGCAAAAACCTCTGCAAGAAGATAAATTGGCAAAAATTTTGGCCAATATGGGTGAATATGTCCAACCTCACAGCCCACTCAACCTCGATACCGAAGAAGGGCCATAGGAACACTCTGCCCATGATAAGAGTTCATCTGAGGAGATGTGTGACGAGGAGGAAGAAGAAGAATAGTCCTAGGTGTTAGGTTCCTATAACAATGGGTGTCATATATCATGATTGACTTGCTTTAGCCTTGAAATATGTTCATACCTTTACTTCTTGCAAAGGTTTTCCACATTTGTAAAAAATCAAGAAATTAAAAAATTAAAAAATGTAAAGAGGGTATACCCTAAAAGAAAAATCAAAGGGTAAAAAGAACAAAGAAAAGGTCGAAAAAATGAAAGAAAATGAACCCTAACAAAAAGAAAATACCATGAAAGTGTGCAAGCCCAAATGCCACTACTATTTACTTTATGCTTAATAAAGATTGTGTGAGACTTGTCACTTGTGCCACAATCCATGGTAACCAAACAACTTAATCTTGGTTATTCCATGTTTTCAATTTCATGTTTTAGAAATAGAGAATAAAATCTGACCAAATTGTTTAATCTTGGCAGATAATTTTTTAGGTAGAGTGAATAAAAGGAGCTCAACAGTTTAATTTGAACCCTTGGATGTAATAAGGTTAGATTTAGAGAGGTATCACTATGTAAAAGAAAGGAAAATTTGAAAATGGTTTGCTAGTCTAAGTGCACCCTAATAAAGAAGTGAAAATGATAGGATAAAGTAGGTAGCATAAGTAGATGATGGCTGTAGAATAAATGTGTGGTGAATGTTAAGTTTAAATGTTTAAATCTTTTACTTTCACCACTAGGCAAAGGCATGTATCACATGGAAGGCACATCAACATTCAAAGTCACAATAATTAATTTCCCCACTCAATTCCCCTAAATTTTCACTAATTCCCTAAGTGCTAAAGGTAATTTCCAAAGTTAGAGGGGCTCAGAGCATTTCTTTGACTTTTGGAGGGACCAGACCCTCAGCCCAATAATTGGAAATTGTTGAAGTACTTAAATCCCTTCATTTACATTCATCCCTCCACAAACTCATTCATCCCTTGATAAAGCTTTTCTTAAGTAAAATCGTATTTTACTTAGGGAAATTAACACATTCTCTATATACAAACCCTTACATTCACTTAGCCTAAGTTTCAAATGTGTATGATGAAAAGCTTTCGGAAACATTTTCTACTTAGTGCGCAATCATATTTTTTCATATTAACCACTAATTTTATTATATAAATCCTAAATACAACAACACTACCCGTGCACGTATTATTATATTATACAAAACCCCAAATTTTTACATATCCCGCCCCGATGGTTAAATATAACCGTAAATCAAACAATAAATAGGATTAATTAGCTAATCCATAGTTAATTAAGAACCCAACCTCCTCGCCATGCTAATGAGAATTAATTAAGTCACCAGGACTAATTAATAACTCAACGACCAATCAAATCGCCCATGATATGATTAAGTCTTTTCATTAATATCGGGCCTTCCCCTGTTATACGTCAATCATGTCATTTCCCCGACTACTGTCCGATCGGATCCTTCAGATCTGATGGCCCTTGCTCATATCGTGCGGGCCTTTTGGTCAACCTTTAGCGCGTGATATGGGTGGTTTTCCAAAACTCACCGATGGAACATGTCAATCGATCAATGGGATCGCACGACCCTCCTCCAAAGCCACTCGACTCCAAAAAGCGGTGTGATGAAATCTGCTTACCACCCCCACTTCCCTCTCTCCGCATATGAAAAATGTTTCACTGTTCTTTCAAAGTTTACCCGCCAATATCAACCATTTACCCATTTAAACACAAAAACCCTAGTTTTGCTTGTTTTCACCTGATTGTGCGATAAAACCCTATGTAACCCATATGCGCCACCTGAAGCCTCTGTTAACCGACTCGAGCATGGTTTACCTCCCGAAAAGCATTTTGGACTCACTCCACAGACCTTTCAAGCTCAAATGAAACCTTGTCGACCTTCCCTGCAAGCCAATGCTTTCTTAACAATTTGTTTTGTTGTACAGGTGATCAGAAGACCACAGCCTTGGATAAACAAGTCTTAATACTAGTCATAAGACCTATTTACTGCAAGATTTTTATCAAGACTATTCAAAGAGAGATGGAAAATAGAACATACAGTTAAAAGACAAGCAAAGGAAACATGGAATGAAAAGGATTTACTGTTGAAATAGACAGTAAAAACCTAAAATATACAGTGAAGTTAAAAGGACACAATAAAGAAAAATCAAAGTATATCAGGATTAAAGAGTATGAGATTGAAGACCAAGTCAAGTAAATCAGCTGGCATGAAGATAAACAGCAGGGAAGACAGTTACAAAATAGAACATACGAATTCATGTCAAAGTGAAGACAGATGAAAAAACAGAGCAGTAAAAGTAAAAAGTAAAAAGTAAATAGTAAAAGTAAACATGAAGACATTAAGGGTTAAACAAAGATGAAAACACTTTCACTAGCTACAATAAATTTTATCCAAAGTAAAATTGAAAAATAGTCAAAAGAAGTTTAAGTTTAAAAGATGAAATTAGAGCAAAAATGATACATTATTCAGAAATTTCTTGTTTAAGTCATAGTTTTGCAAAAACTATTATGGCCAATCCAAGAATTATTTCAAGAAACGGAAGGAGGTTTGTGTTCCTAACAAGCTAATATACAAAAACCTATCTCACTTTTTACACAGGTATTACCAAAAGGAAGATAAGTGCATGTCGTCACAACCTATTTTTCAGTTTGTGCAAAGTCTTGTTTTTGACATCTTTTCGAAGAGAATATTGTGAATAGCTGGAGCTGAATTTTGGGAAACTGAGAGAGGTTTATCTCAAAAGAATTCCCATATACAAAAACTTCTTTCAAGTTTTACATATCTATCTTGGATTGAGATATAAAAGTGTATCATTGGACCCTAAGTTTGCAGAATTTTTGGGGGGAATGCACAAAGGAAGGATGCAGTTAGTGACTGGGATGCCTCATCATCAACTAAGAGTTGCTATCAAATGCAAATTTCTCTTCTTTGTCACCATAAATCCATAGAAATAGTTCCAAATAGATTCATTAGTTTTGAATGTCCTTTATTTAAGTTCTATTAATGTAAACAGTTGGAGATATTTTGTGAAACTAATCTTGATATTTTTTCAAGATATTTCAGTTTACAATTAGTATAAATACTTCTTCATTTGAAGTATTTTGGGGTGGATTCTTAGACATTTCTGTATACTTATTATTTCGGAATAGAAGTGCTATTGGAACAACTCTTGTATGGCTAGCTGGAAGTAGTAATAAAGCAAAGGACTTTCATAGGATTCATGTGTCAAACAATGGTCAAATAAATATTCTATATCCTGCGTTTTATTGTTTTCTAGTTTAATATTTCACATGTGTTTCATATCTCAACTATAAACAAAAAAGTATATTTCAGAAAGTGCTTTATTGCATTCTGTTTTTAGAATCATTTATGTTCTTTATGTTTTCATCTAAACTGTCATAGACAAGGAATTCTTAGTTTCTAATTGTTTTTTAGTTTATCATTGTGGTCATTTAGTAAGAAATTCTTAACTACTCTTTATTAATGATCACCCACTTTCCCTCACCTCACAATTTTTTGAAGGATTCTTAACTTCCCTTCCTCCATTTTGAGACCATTCCACCCTTTCAAGTTACCATTTACCTCTTGTTTAGCTATCTTGCCTTGTGAAGCCCTCCTTTTTTGAATCAACTCTATCTAGTTAAGCCATCTTCAGTTGACTCCATAGCCAAATGGCCTGAAATACTCAGTTTTACCCATCTGCTCCTGAATTCCACCACCGATCAAAATCAAAACCCCAAAGATTTCATAACTAGCATAATACCTTATTAAATAAAGCTAAATCATAAAGAGAGAGCCCTCTCTGAGTACATATTGGCTAGATTCTGTACTTAAAATTTGGTTTGTGGTTACCTTGGATCCCTTTCCTTCTTTTGAAAACTTCAAGGAAAATCTGAGTGATAACATAGTGGTGACTCCATTGGGGAAGAACAAATTCTCAGTTAAAATAAACCTTTTAGAAAGCACTAAATTAAATATTTTATGTATCTTAAAGGAATGATTTGAAGTTATTTACTATTTTTCTCTTCAGAATTGTTTTACAAGTTTAGATCTGATCTATGATGGTGGACAGTGATCAGACACACAAAGGTTAAAATCATCCACCTGGCGACTCCACTTAAATTTCACAACTAAGACTCCACTGGAGGAATGAACCTGAAAGAAAAATACGAAAAAATCAGGCTTTTAACTTGGATTGTTATCCAAGACATTATGTTCTTTCTAAATTGATAGAGTTTCAAATGTATATTGTACTTTAGAGAATATTTTAGATTAATTTTTTAATTATTTTCCTTTGAAAATTGTAAATATATATTATCCTTTTGAATCTTATGATGATCACTTTCCAATCAAGAAGCCTCAAATACTCAAGACTCCACTACTAAAAGAATCTAGAGTTGTTGAGAACCTATGGTGACCCAGTTTTAGCATTGAGTGTTTTCAAGATGAATTCAATAAATCAACACAGGTATGCTCCTTTGGATAGGTCAAAGATTCCAGGTTTTCCAAATCATTTGCCCAACTTTAATTGTTAACAAAATCTTCCATTGTTTAAAGATGAAATAGGAGATGATGCTACTTTACATTTATTAAAATTTCATATTCACATTCGAAAGTTTCAAGTCACATTCCATGAAGATTGTCTTATGAAAATATTTATGGCAACTTTAGAAGAAAAAGCTAGATCTTGGTATGAAAATTTACCAGCTTCTAGCATATGTTCTTTAAAGCATTTTCATGTTGCATTTCATGACAAATACAAGGAAAGTTATTCATCTCTATTGCTAATTCAAGACTATTGTGACAATTTTGAAATTTTTATTCAATATCTTGAAAATTACTATGATAATGATGATCAATTCATGGATCATGAAATATTAGAGGTTTTAGAAGAAAAGCCTTTTGAAAAAGTGGAAGCCTTGCTTGCATTATCTTCCCCTCAGAAAGAAAAAGATGATGTATGTTGTTTAGAGGCCCATGAAGTTTCCCCACAGGAAACAATTCTTGCATCACAACAAACTGATCAGAATAAAGAAGAAATTCAGTGTGCTAAACTTGCTCAAATAGAAAATAGCAACAACAGTCCAAAGATCTGGAGGTAGAGGCGATAGAGCTTAAAAGTATTGAACCACAAGACCATCCTTAGAAAGTAGTGGTTTCTTCAGAAATTAAAGACCAGTCAAATTTATTTGGCGAAAACCATTTCACAAATTTTCTTTCCTTGCATGTAAATGAAATAAGACAACATACTTCGATAGATCATGATCTTTCATCTAAAATTAATGAGAGTTTGCAACTCCCTTGCAAGCTTCTATATGAAAACGATAATGATAACGATTTTCTTGTTGTATGTGATAAGGTTGTTATATTTGATGAAGATCAAGAGTATTCAGAGCACTTGGTTACAGTGGATAATAAGGAGGAGAAACAATTAGCCAATCACTTAAATCAAGCAGTAGTTTGGAATGAGGTTTATTTTCCGGGTACAAATCATCCAGAAGATATTATATGGCAGGATTACCATTATCCTTTGTCAATATATTTCAGCCATAAGTACAATAAGATATTAATAATCATGAACAAATTCCTGCTAATTCCAACTACTATAGATCAAAAGATAGATTTATAAAGCAATATGTGGAGGAAAAATCTCCTCGTCTAATGTGTGTGTTTGATGACATTACTTCTTTTGATGATTTGCCCAAATATGATCAGTATGATGATAATTATGTTCTTCAAATCCAAACTAAATTTACAGAGAAATCAGAGGCTAGTTTGGGGAATAAGGAAATCCAGTTTCACCAACTTGAGAATAGTGATCAGCTTGTTCATTTCAGCTATGAAAGTGAGGAAGAAAACGCAGAAAATTTGGAAATAAGTGAAGCTTCTTTGCCTCTTTATTTTGAATCATTTCATTTTTTAAAGCGAATGTGGTATAAAATCTCTAAAGAAAAGGGTGAGAAGCATGTCGAAACTTATGAAGTTCCATTCAAACCAATATGTAATAAGTTGCATCAATCCTCCCATGTTTTTCATGATCCCATAACTAATGAGTTTGATAATGAATGCAATCATAATTTTTCTCCATCAACAGATTACAAGAGTCAAAATCAAGATGATAATGGTTTCACCATCCAGACATTTCAATCAAAAGAAGTATCATCACAATGCTCATCTGAAAGTCTGTAGGGTGGTAAAGATAAAAGTGATGTTTCAGTTTCATGGCATGGAGGCTATCCAGAACAATTATATAGTTGTTTGAATCAGTTCAAAAATAGTGTACATATTTTGGAGGATCCTTTTGTATAATTTTTGGAGCCTACAAAGGAAAGCAAGTATTTCCTTATCTTATCTTTGGTTGACAAGGTTATATTTGGCTTTAGGATCTCAGTTTCAATCACAAACAAGCCCAAGCAACAAAATCCATCAACATATATACTACTTGAGTGGTTGCATTGGTTTTTTCATTTTACCTAACCAACAGTCAGAGAGTTGATTAGAGTAAGTAGGTAGGATTTCAGTTTGAATAAATTCAGTTTTCAGTAGCAAGGTTATGTTAGGTCAAATCTCAAGTTGTGCAGGAAAAGGCTAAAAAGAATTTTGATAAAAGGACCAAGGCTGAAAAATTCCTACCTAAGTGACAAGGTTCTCAAGTGGGATTCAAGAAGGAAGGATAAATGTTTAAGTGTTGATTGGATGGTAAAATTGTGAAGTTGAAGCCCGAAGAGAAGGCCCTAAGCTTAAGAAGTATTACTGTGATACATACAATAAAGCAGCAGGGAAAAGGAAATTGTAGAGCACAATCAAAGTCTTTCAAGGGCCATTGGTCTACAGTTCTTGACTTTCCACTGGGGAAATCCATCCCCAAGTGGAGCCATTGTTAGGTTCCTATACCAATAGGTGTCATATATCATGATTGACTTTGTTTAGCCTTGAAATATGTTCATACCTTTACTTCTTGCAAAGGTTTTCCACATTTGTAAAAAATCAAAAAAATAAAAAATAAAAAAATATAAAGAGGGTATACCCTAAAAGAAAAATCAAAGGGTAAAAAGAATAAAGAAAAGGTCGAAAAAATGAAAGAAAATGAACCCCAACAAAAAGAAAAGACCATGAAAGTGCGCAAGCCCAAATACCACTACTATTTACTTTATGCTTAATAAATATTGTGTGCAACTTGTCACCTGTGCCACAATCCATGGTAACCAAACAGCTTAATCTTGGTTATTCCATGTTTTCAATTTCATGTTTTAGAAATAGAGAATAAAATCTGACCAAACTGTTTAATCTTAGCAGATAAGTAGATAGGTAGAGTGAATAAAACGACCTCAACATTTTAATCTGAGCCCTTGGATGTAATAATGTTAGATTTAGAGAGGTATCACTATGTCAAAGAAAGGAAAGTTTGAAAAGGGTTTGCCAGTCTAAGTGCACCCTAATAAAGAAGTGAAAATGATAGGATAGAGTAGGTAGGGTAAGTAGATGATGGTTGCAGAATCAATGTGTGGTGAATGTTAAGTGTAAATGTTTAAATATTTTACTTCCATCACTAGGAAAAGGCATGTATCACATGGAAGGCACATCAACATTCAAAGTCACAATAATTAACTTCCCCACTCATTTCCCCTAAATTTTCACTAATTCCCTAAGTGCTAAAGGTAATTTCCAAAGTTAGAGGGGATCAGAACATTTATTTGACTTTTGGAGGGACCAGACCCTCAGCCCAATAATTGGAAATTCCTAAAGTACTTAAATCCCTTCATCAACATTCATCCCTCCACAAACTCATTCATCCATTAATAAAGCTTTTCCTAAGTAAAATCGTATTTTAATTTAGGGAAATTAACACATTCTCTATTATTGAAAATGAGATTAACTCAGAGAAATATATAAAATGTCAATGAAATTCACAAGTGGTTGTCAGACTGAAAGTCTCGACAATATCAGCGAAGCAGCCAGTGGGCATCTTCATCAACCAGTGGGCATTTGTCTCATTTATTATGTGTTGTTTATATATTTCTCTGAGTTAATATCATTTTCAATATGTGGTATCGGAGCCTGGTTGAAAGTGGAAAGAGAACCATCACGTTGTTGAGGGAGCAATGGCAGGAAATTACAACTATTTGTGCATCGATCGCCTTCAATAATATGAAATCAAAGCAGTGGTAGGTCTGCTAAAAAAAATATTGGCGAATTAGTTTCAGTTTGAGGGAAAACAAGTTTTTTAAGCGCGATTTTGAATGAGAGCTGCGTAAAGGTGATTCCTTGAGGATTATTCATTTGGAGAGGTCTAAATCAGTGGATTTACCAGTGCTTGAGTGCAAAGCGAATCCGCCATTCCTGGAGGTTTGAGTCTATTTCTTGAATTGAGACCATTTCTGATCTTCAAAACTGCCTTCTTTTACTGTCTTCTGAATTGATTAGCAGGAACGTCGAATTGGTCGTTTCAGTCGAATTGATCATTTCATCAGGTATATTTTTTAGCCTGTACTGTGAAAATCAGCATCCATATTTGTCCAGGGGATTCTTTTCCTCCATGTATGTTGAAGAAATTTGAAGGATCGAGTTTAGCTTTTCTGAGAACCTCAAGAGCAAAGATAACCTCAGATGGTGGAACTTTCTTCTCTTTGCTGCATTCTTGAGTAGTTTTACACTATTAATGACTTACTCCGTCACCTTGGTGTCAACAATTTCATTGCTCTCGGTATTTGAAGCAACCTCCACTCCTTCCTTTCCTGCTCCAATCACGTCCTGTTGTTCATCATCCTCCACGACGACATTAGTTTGTGCTTGCTCAGTGTGCACCTTCAAACTATGTTTTCTGTGGTTCACATAACGTCTAAAGTGAGTGTGGCTATTGACATATCCTGACAGAACAACGGAAGCAGTTTTTCTTTGCAGAGCATTGAAAGGTCTGATAGTTGTTGTCCAGAGAGAGAATTGGCAACCTCGAAAGCACAGGGACGTCATTTCGTATTAATTATTATTAAATGGCGCTGGACATTGGGTCAGATCCAATATGCTACGGTAGGTAACTTCTCAAAATACATTTTTAGAGAAAAGTGTGCTTTGACTTTTCTAAAAGAGATACGCTCACTTTTAAAGTGGCTCCATTCCTTTCTCATTGGCATGTGGTGAAAAGCATCCACGCAAACAAGTGAAAGTAATTCCTTCCCTTTTTTTTTAAAAGGTGTGTTTTTGAATTTTCGGTTGACCTCTTAGAAAAAGAGATTAGTTCACTTTTAAAGTAAATCCATTCATTTTTTAATTCACTTTATAAATAATTTCATAAACTTCTATTCAATGGGGGTTTAAAAGAAATTATTGGAGTGATAAGGTGTGTTTTTATTTTGAGTGATAGGTGAGTGGAATAATAAAGGTATATTTTTTAAATGAGTGATTTTTAGGAGAGATAAGGAGTGGATAAAATTATTTATTTGTAATGGAGAAATAAAGAGTATATTTTGTAATTTTTGGAGTTATAAGTATTTTGTATTTGGAGAGATAAGTGAATTTTTACTTCTAGGAGGTTGAGTCAGTTTTGAAGAAATTTTTCTTTTAAAAAGTTCTGGAACTTTGAGAATATTCCATGATGATGTTGTCAATGTGAAATATGATGTACTCCAAAGATTAATAAAGATATCATTTTTTGTGGTGATTGTGTCCTAGATCTGCCCGAAATTGAATAAGGGGATCTTAGGTACACGAAGAGTGTATTGATGATGGTGCATGCTTCATGTTGTTGAATTTTGATTTGTGTCTAGTTTTGACACATAAATGATCTCATTTAACACACATAAAGTTCAATGCAAGAAAGCAAAACACTTGTAACAAAATAGATGGAAGGAAGGATAATTAAGCTCAACACATGCATTTGTGTCACTACAACAAATAATCAAAGTTTTCAACATCAACATTCTACCTCAACAAACAAATTCACTCAAATACAATCAAGTTCATGAATCTGCAAACTCCAGCATTTCAAAGCAAAGTCTACATCACTACAATCAAGTTAATGAATCTGTAAACTTCAACGTTTCAGCGCACAGTCTACATCAACATTATTGAACTTGTAATCAAACTCAAATTACATTGAATTGTAAGGGTGCATTCTCGGTTGAAACCGACACCCAAGTCTTGAATTGAGTCAAATTGAATTCATTGTAATGAGTCATTGAAATCATTGTAAGCTTTTTTGGGTGCATTTTCGATAGTGTTCGACATCCTTCCTTTAAGCAGAATCAAGTGAATGCATGATTTTTAACTCTAAAGCAAACAAGAAACAAGTTCACATCTCCTACAAGTGAGCGTGAGTATTCATTCAAGCAATTTGCATCAAAACAATACAAAGTTCAAACCTTCAAGTGAGCCAGAGTGAAGTTCATTGCAGCAACCATCAAAGCAACCAAACAAGTTCAACTCTAACACCAATCAAGCAAGTTGAGATCGACATCAAGCAAGCGTGGCTATTCATTCAAGTGAGCGTGAAGTCATTTATGCAAATACGATCATCATCAAGTGAGAAAGTTCTACAACTCTAGCAAGTGTAATAAGCAACAAATCAAGCGAGCATACCATTCAAGTCCCATAGCAAGTGAGCCTGTCATTCAAGTAACAAAATCAAGTGAAACAGTTCAAAGCATGACATCTACGACAAGAGAGCCTAACTTCAAGTGAGCAAGTTCAGATGGCGCAACATATTCATAGGTTAAACATTCTTCATAGTTTGATCATCTCCAGTGATGAAGACATGGTGCACATCAGCAAAGAAACTCTTGCTGATCTTTCATGGCATCTACAACAAACACATGAAACCATTGAGTTTCTTCAACTAGAGTCGCAACTACAAAGAGATCAGTTGCAACAAAAGAGTGCTTCTTCCAGGTCATTCAACCATACAGATGAAGATAAAGATGTCGATTCCAAATCACTCATCCAAACAAATTCAAGTGTCGAAGTTGTTCATGATCAAATTCAAATTTCTTCCAAACCCATCATCAAGCCCTGGGAAGAGATTCAAAATAACAAGAATCGACGAGGCTTAGGATATGTCACTGATGACACCAACTTACATATCCCAGATTATTCCAAGCCAATTAAGTTCATCAGTGCAGGATTTCTTGCACAACTCCCCTCAGCAGGTTCTGAGAAAGTTGCAGTCAAACAGAATTGCACGCAACCTGAAGTTGAAGTCCAACCGAAGTGTTCTCATTGTCAAAGAACCGGTCATATGGAAGATCAGTGTTTTGATCTCCATCCTTGTCACCATTATGGCAAGCCCAATCATTCCTCAGAAAAATGTCGCAACCAACAAAAATCATCCAGATTGAAGATACATTATGAATGGGTCGATCCTTGGGAATGGTCATCCACAGTCAAAATATTGTCTCAGTTCTACAACCGACTACAATCACACATAGTGCAACCAGCAGTGAACAGATGATGCTACTCTCATGCAGTTGAACAAGGGAGTACAACAGTGAAACTCTCCTACACCTGAAGGGGGGGAGTTCAAATATACTTTGGAGAAGATTGTCTCTCCTTTCAGCTAACAAAGGGGGGAAAATGTCAATGAAATTGACAAGTGGTTGTCAGACTGAAAGTCTCGACAATATCAGCGAAGCAGCCAGTGGGCATCTTCATCAGCCAGTGGGCATTTGTCTCATTTATTATGTGTTTTTTATATATTTCTCTGAGTTAATCTCATTTTCAATACTAAAATGAATTTATCCAAAGTAAAAGTGAAAAACAGTCAAAAGAAGTTTAAGGTTAAAAGATGAAATTAGAGAAAAAATGGTACATTCTTCAGAAATTTCCCGTTTAAGTCATAGTTTTTGCAGAAACTATTGTAGCCAATCCAAGACATATTTCAAGAAACTAGAGGAGGTTTTTGTTCCTAACAGGCTAATATACAAAAACCTATCTCACTTTTTACTCTGGTATTACCAAAAGGGAGACAAAGTGCATGTCTTCATAGCCTATTTTTCAGTTTGTTCAAAGTCCTGTTTTTGACATCCTTTTACAGAGAATATTGTGAACAGCTGGAGCTGAATTTTGGGAAACTGAGAGAGGTTTACCTCAAAAAATATCCTAGCTACAAAAGCCTCTTTCAATTGTTACATATAGATTTCAGATTGAGATATACAAGCATATCATTGGACCCTAAGTTTGCAGAATTTCTGAGGCATAATGCACAAAGGAAAGATGCAGTTAGTGACTAGGATGCCTCATCATCAACTAAGAGTTGCTATCAAATTCGAATTTCTCTTCTTTGTCACCATAAATCCATAGAAATAGTTCCAAATAGATTCATTAGTTTTTAATGTCCTTTATTTAAGTTCTATTAATATAAGCAGTTGGAGATATTTTGTGAAGCTAATCTTGATATTTTTTCAAGATATTTCAGTTTACAATTAGTATAAATACTTCTTCATTTGAAGTATTTTGGGGTGGATTCTTAGACATTTCTGTATACTTATTATTTTGGAATAGAAGTGCTATTATAACAACTCTTTTATGGCTAGCTGGAAGCAATAATAAAGCAAAGGACTTTCATAGGATTCATGTGTCAAACAATGGTCAAATAAGTATTCTATCTCCTGTGTTTTATTGTTTTCTGGTTTAATATTTCACATTTGTTTAATATCTCAACTATAAACGAAAAAGTATATTTTAGAAAGTGCTTTATTGCATTCTATTTTTAAAATCATTTATGTTCTTTATGTTTTCATCTAAACTATCATCGACAAGGAATTCTTAGTTGCTCCTTGTTTTTTAGTTTATCATTGTGATCATTTAGTAAGAAATTCTTAACTGCTTTTTATTAATGATCACCCACTTTCCCTCCCCTCGAAATTTGTTGAAGGATTCTTAACTTCCCTTCCTCCCTTTTGAGACCATTCCACCCTTTCAAGTTACCATTTGCCTCTTGTTTAGCTATCTTGCCCTGTGAAGCCCTCCTTTGTTGAATCAACTCTATCTAGTTAAGCCATCTTCAGTTGACTCCATAGCCCAATGGCCTGAAATACTCTGTTTTACCCATCTGCTCCTGAATTCCACCACCAATCAAAATCAAAACCCCCAAGCTTTCATAACTAGCCTAATACCTTATTAAACAAAGCTAAATCATAAAGAGAGAGCCCTCTCTGAGTACATATTGGCTAGATTCTGTACTTAAAAGTTGGTTTGTGGTTACCTCAGACCCCTTTCCTTCTTCTGACAACTTCAAGGAAAATCTGAGTGATAACACGAAGAACACTCTGCTCATGATAAGAGTGTATCTGGAGAGATGGGTGATGAGGAGGAGGAAGAAGAAAAATCTCAGGAACACTCTATTCCCAGTCAGAATACACCTGAAGAATTGCATGATGAAGAAGAGGCAGAAGAAGAAGTTTCCCATGTGACAAAAGAACAAGTCAAGGTTTCTACCTCTGAAAAACCTGATCAACAGAACACTGAAGAAGTGTCCCAAGAAGGAAACATGGAAATTTTCTAAGGCAAGGGTATAATACGTGAAGTACGAAACCCAGGCCCAAGAAAAGAAACGGCTGTTCCTTCTAAGGAAACAAGGGAAATTAAAAAGTTGCGAAAGGAACAACAGAGACTGTTAAATATAATTAAGCAACTTCAATAACAAACAAGAGTCCTAGAAATGGGGAAGAACTCAAAATGAACCTCTGGGGCAAAGCATGAAACCACCCAGGCAAAACCCCATCAGAAAAATACCAAGAGGACTCAAGTCAAACTTGTTATTCAGAATCACGAAGAACAACATTTGGCTGTTGCAAATACAGAAGCACAAACGGACAACACACCAGTCTGTGATAAGGAAGTCCAGGTAGAGGCATTGATAGTTCGTGAGAAGGAAACACAGACCATAAAAACTAGATGTCGCAATAAGAAGATCCAAGTAGATCAGCCCAAAATTGTCATGATGGATAATGACCCGAGGATAATAACTCTACAAAAATATTTGGCACAAGCCCAACAAATGATAGAAAAACTCACAGAGGAAACTATTCCTCAAGAAAAATATCAGAAGTTACAACAACAGCTAAAGAACATCAATGCATCGGAAAGCCAGGCCTTCGATGGATGGCAAAGGGCAGAGGAAAAATTCAAAAAGGTAACCCATAGACTAGACACAGTTATGAATCAAATGGATACCTTGTGTTCTCTGTATACTGATGTTCTAGCATGTAGGGTGCCTGCCAAAACTATGATTTGTTTTTTATGGAAATATATTTACAATTGAAAATAAAGGCTGTCAAGGTAGGGGTGCCTATAGAGATAAAAACCATTGATGATTTCATAAACTATTGTAAGCATTATGGGGTGAAAGTTCAACAATTGGTATGTGAGTTTTATTTACATAATCTTGTGTTAGATGGAGAAACAGAAAAGAACCCTAGCCCTTTTGTGGGTGATATGCAGGTTCAAGCATTTACTTCTTTTATTGTCAACCAGATTAAATGGCTTAAAGCCTACAATACCTTCCAGAGACAAGATAATGGGTTAGATCTATGGGTAAGGGGTGAACCTAGAGAACCATTGCAACTATGGAATAAACATAGGAACTTAATGTGAATGAAGGGTGTGATCCAGACATTGGGACCTATTCATACATCAGTCATCTGGCAAGGGGTAGAATACTTCTTGGCTATCAAAGACTTTTCCATAGCAGCAGCCAAATTTCGATACCAGACTTCCAATTGGAATATCCAAAATAGAAAGCCATTCAATTATGAGAATTTTAAGCTAGCTACTGACCGCTTGGTTATCTATGGTGACCTCATTTTGAGAGAAGGCCCATCTTGGTTAGGCTGTAGGTTCCGAAGTCCAGTCATTTGGTATCCTGCACTAGGGTATAGAGCCTTATATGAATTGCCTGAAGGTCAGATAGAGCATATTTTTGAAATCCTAGCTAGGAATCATGGTTGTAGACCACTGATTGAGAATCCTTCTCCAACCTATTCCCTAACTGCCTTGCATGTCAATTACAATGTTTTTATGAGGGCATGAAAAAGAGTAAGTAGGGGGGTGTGTTGAGCATTAGAAAAGGTATGTAATTGCCACCTATTTCGTTATCTTTTCCTTTAATTCATAAATTCTTTACATTATGAGATGGGCATATGATGAAGGATTATGAAAAAATTAAAGAGATTTTTGAGTAACGTAAAATGACTAATTATTACCCTTTTCTATGCAAAAAATGAAGAAAATGGGAGATCGCCATTTCATAGGAAAAGACAAGGCAAAATCAACTGTTGTACCTTTGACAGGGAACCGCATCCAGACGAGGCAATCCAGATTGGAGTGCATGAGCCAGGAAAAGGAAGAAGAAACACCATATCAGCGCAAGAGGAGAAGAGTAACTGAAGGATAACGATATGGCAAATCCCTCAGGATCCTTTGATCTTAAGGGATCGCTACCTTAAGAATATCTGTATCTTTGGTATTTCTGCCTAGCCACTATAAAAAGGGACAACGCCGCTAGCCCAAGGGGGTGGATTATTGTTGTTTTGTAGAATTTGTTGTTGCAAACTGAACTTTTATCATCGAATCTCTTTAAAGAGAGATTATTGTAACTCTATTTTCATGATTAATACATAAACTTTGTTGCTATTCCATCATCTGATTTTGGAGTAACTGCAACAGTGTGTCCCTGGTGGCTAAGGACCCAGCCCTAGTGGATCACTTGCTTTCTGTAACATTATTTTCCAATTACAAGTTGTTTGTGGTTTGATTTCTTTTACTTGCTTCATTCAGTAATCTTCCATTCCTTAACATTTCATTTATTGGCTCTATTATATTTAACTCGTACTTGAATAGTAAGGTTATCATTCGCAACTGAAATGTTATGATGTTCATTATGAAATCAGATCGCATTGTTGTTCCTTTACAGATTGAGATTACTGTATAACATTGTTGTTCCTTTACAGATTAACATTATTGTTTGTTTATAAAGTAACATTTCTGTTCATTTACAAATTGGTATTGTTGTTCATTTAGCCATGGTTTACCTATAATTGTGATTGTCATTCATTCAGATTACTGTTTCATTACAACCACAATTGTTGTTCCCTTATAACTGTGGTTAATACTTATTACATTGAACGAAGATTACTGGCTCCATTATTCGCTGTGTGTTTGCATTTGATTTAGTTCATTGTTCAATATTTCGTAGACTTACTTAAGTTTTTTGTTCCATTCTTGGTCTACTGTTCAATTCAATTACTAGTTAAAGATTGTTGCTCAATTCCTTTAGATTATGATTGCTTCTTAATTTATTTCTGTAAGCTAAAGCTTTGTTGTTTGATCTTTTCAATAGATTATTTGTTTCTCCCTTTTCTATTAATTGAATTATCATTTCAGGTAATTTCTTTGGTGTGAACAGAACGATTTGCAACTATAGCGAACATTGACTATTGTTGTCCAGTTCCCAGATTGAAGATCTTCTCTTTGATTGCTTTTCATTTGCATCAGTTTACAAAGGAAAGAGTTATCATTACTGCATCCTTGACTGATGATTGTTGTAGCTTCTTAAGTGAATGATTTAGTTATAAAGCATTTCAATTTCTTGCCATTACACTTAGAGTTTGTTTCTAGCATTTATTTACTTTTGTAAAAGCACTATACTACTAGCATTACTCTTGACAAGTGATCGCCTTAGACTGAGTACACTCTTCAGATAACAAATCATACTTAGATTGATAATTAATGTAGGGTAAATAGAGGTTAAAAAGACCCTTTTTACTACTCAACAGTGTTATCGTGGTAGCTACGAGGATTGATCCTGGGTCTCCCATAGATTAGGGCTGGTAGTTACCGATTCACCATGTGGTTAAAAAAAAAAAACTTATAGAGCAATTGCTATGGTCGCTTAGGTTTTCATTAAGTTTATTTTTATTTGAGAAAAAGGAGGTCATGTCACATAGAAGTGATATCTAATGATGTTGAATATAAGTAATAATGTAAGCCTCTTAATAGGTAGTAAAATATTATAGAGCAATTGCTATGGTTGCTTAGGTCTTCATTAAGTTTATTTTTATTTGAGCAAAAGGAGGTCATGTCACATTGAAGTGATATCTAATGATGTTGAAGATAAGTAATAATGTTGGCCTAATTAAGAGGCATTGATAAAAACTATATGATGCTTCTTTAATATATGTATGTTCATATAAGGAGGGAAAATGAACGATCTTTTCACATGAGGGAAATATCTATTAATTTTTAAGGAAGTGAAAAATATGCTTGAATTTGTAAATAATGTTATTAATAAACTTAAATAAGTAGCTTATAACTTATAAGGCCTTCACATGTGTTGTTAAGAGAGACATGGGATAAATTTTGACTAAAGGAAATAAGGGGTACAATAAGATCAATGTATAGCACCTACTCAAATCACGAAAAATATACCCAAACTATCAAGATGACACATTTCTATGAGAAAAATTATGAAACATCATGGAACAACTTAGATTAAAACTTATAGCCAAAGAATTAAGAGTTAGAAAAAAGTGTTTAAGTGAACACAATAAAAATAGTACACATTGGACATAATATCATATACACATGGATCATACATATCCAACTAAATGTGGTAGCTAAAGGAAGCTCTTCCTACACCTAATGTCCTAGATGGCTAAGGCAAGGTGATCAAACCAATGATACATACATTAATTACATATAGATTTGTATACCTTAGATGGAAAATGACCAATGTGACAAGAATCATATGGGTTGAGATGATAATCTATTAATTTTAGTTAACAATGGTATGTTGTATGCTTAACACAATTACTTCAATGTTCCTTAAGCAACCCAAATAGCAATTTCAATTTATATTTACAGTAGCAATCACGTTAACCATTAATCACATTGATAGTAAAAGTAGATAGAACATAAAACAATATGCAGAAGATAAGAGTACACCAGATTTGGCGAATGCTAGGGAAAAACCCCAATGTTGGAAAAACCCTTTGATCAATTCTTCTTATTATTATATCAAAATTTCAGTAGAGAGAGAGATTACAAAAGTCAAATTGACTTGCCCAATTCAAAGTCAAAACAGTCCTATCAATTTATGCAGTCAAACTCCAGCCATAAACAGAAAGTCAACATTAGTCAAATCAGCAATCAATCATCCTCAGTCAAAACGCAACCTGATCAGGAGGTCAAATTCAACCTAAAATAGCTCAGTCAAGCTCGGTGAGAGGAGAGAGAAAAATTGTTATAATTTTTTACGATCAAACTACAGTCAACCATGAAGTCAATGATGGTCAAACTACCCATATTCCCTCAATTTTTGTGCCCAAAAATGCAGCGTAAAGAGACAGAAAAAGGAAAGTGATGATGCTTTAACCCTATTGGAGAACAAACTCACAATGTAAAAGGAATTTAAACATGACGTAACTTTAATAGTGCCCCACATTCACCCCCTAGCTCACCAATCATGGCTAATTTAAGGTTATTTCAAGCATTGATGTGGATAATATCATTTTATTTTATCTTATGTATATTATTCTACATTGAGACAATTGAATTTAGTGGTTAAGGACTTAAGATTTAGGATATTTAGGTGTTTGTGGTTAACGGGTTAGTAGTTAAGGTGTTTAGGAAGTGAAGGGTTAGGGGTTAAGGGTCACAGGTTAAGAGGATAAGGAGTTATGGCTTAGGAGTTGGTTGATGGATTATAGGTTAGGGGTTAGTGTCTTAAGATTTAATGAGTCAAGGGGTTTATGGGTTATGAGTTATGACTGTATGGGTTAAGGGCTTGTGGTTTGTGATAATTGGACTCCTAATATCCTTATCACCACTATTGGGGGTTCCCCTATCAATTTCTTTTGCTACCTTCCCTCTACGTCCCCTAGACCCTATTAAATTATGTCCTAAGGGAATATGAAAATCCATGTCACTTAAAAGGCTCTCCATTTCGTAATATACATCTCAAATATGGAGAAGGAGACCTCAACCATGTCAACGTATTTTCAATAAACCTGCCATATTAATGTGTTTGAGTGAGCAAGTTGGAGAATCTTCACTTGTTAGTGTATAGCAAGCAAATAAAAAAACAAAAACTCAATTTACTCAGTTTCCAATTCTTCAACAACCTAAGCAAGTAAAATTATTAATAAATTACATATCTTAAGCTGTATTTCACACTTTTTGAGCCTCTTTAGACACCGTGTGTGTGACAAGGAGTGAGTGTGTAAGAATGCACCAAAAAAAATGTTTAGATTTCATATCTAAACCTTTCTAGCAATTTCTTGAGCATAATAAAATTCCCATCAAATGATGGTTTCCCATTTGGAATTTCACAATAGCATCCTTACTTCTATTATGTGGCCATCTAAATGTTGTTTGCTTGCTTTGGTTGGTGAATTTATGTGTGTAAATTGTATAGTAGAATGCAATTTGTGGGTTACAAACATAAACCCATCTGCTTTTCCAAATCATCCAACTGATATTCAAATGCCAATGCCACATTCCCAATCTTATTTTGTTTTAACACAACACTAGAATTCATTTGTTGGCTTCTTTACTGGATTGTTTCCAAGGAAGATATGCATGTGCATTGTGTTGGTGTTAGTGAGTAATTACAGTGTTATTATTACAAGTTCCTTGACAAGCAAATTTGTCGATATCCATGTGAGATGGTAACAACCAACATTTTTCCCTTTTAAAGGATCCTTATTTATGTTTCATATCATTGTAGCAGTGACCAAGAAGTTGCCTTATTTGCAACAAGCATAATTGCTCACTGATGATACATTGACAAAGATTTCTCACCTCAGAGATGTCCTCTTCCAGGCATGGCATGTTATAAAAAATAGTCTTCTAGCAGGAAAGGATCACAAGGATCCTTGATGAGAAGGTTCTTAAATATATGGAAGAATCTTGGAAAGAGTATATTCCACTAGAAGTTTATGGATGCAGTCTGGAATATTATGGAAGCAAGCATCAAAGAAGTTTACTAGTTTAGTTGCAGCATGAAGGAATAATTGAAGTATTTTATCATATTGAGAAAGGAGCCTCATCATAGACATTTTCTTCAAATAAAGAGGCAGTGTGGAGTGAATGCATGCTAGGGAGTGTGATGGCTAAGTGCCAGGGAAACACAAAGGATCACTCATTTCAAATGCATGGAAATGAAGCATCAACGAGTTCCAGGAGTGCTAAGGAGGGAGTGAAAAAGTATTCTAGCCAGTGCCAAGGCATCACAAGGGAGAGCCAGGTCAAAATGCATGGAAATGAACTAATAAGAGTCTGTGCCAAGGAGTGACACTGAATTCCAGGTGTCCCAAGGACAAAGTGTGTTAGGAGAAGTTCAAAATAGGACTTGCAGGAGGCAAGCCTATGGTTGTGATAAGGCATGTATAAAGTAGTTTCAGACAAAGGGAGAATTTGGGTTGGGTACAACATTGTTTTGTCAATGAGTTGGTTGGGTTCCCAAGTCGCAAAAAAGGTAAGGCTATCTATGACGGCATGACAACTCGGGAGTGTCAAGGTGTTCTAGGGAATGTTAGGAAGTACTAACACATGCTAGACAATTCCAAGGCATTTTAGGCATGCCAAGACATGCCAAGTGCTAAGGCCTGCCAAAAAGTTCCAGGTGCCAGGATGTGGCGCCAACACATGATAAGGAGTGTTAGGGCAAAGCTCTAGGGAAACACAAGGAAGCACTAGTTTCAAATGCATGGAAATGAATGAATAATAGTGTGACAGAGAGTGTTATCTAGTACGAGGTGTTCTAAGTGTTAGGGAGTGTTAGGATGTGTTAGGGAGTGCCAAAGTATGCCAAGAAATTTAGGGGATGCTAACACATGATGCATAGTTCCAAGGGATTTTTAGGCATGCCAGGTGTTATGGCATGTCAAGATGTAAACTTTGTTGCTTAGTTGTTTTACTACCACAGTTGAATGTGAGCCTTGTATTTGTAACTTGTTAAGTCATATGAGTTGATATTCAACACAAGTAGCCTAAGATGAGTTATAAGAAGTTCTTAGGTGAACAAGGCATAGTCTAGTTGTAGTAATTGTAAAGTGGTCAAGTTGTTGTTATAGTTGAGGCAGGATTTGGTTGGGTTCCCATGTTGCAAAAAAATGAGGGGTACTTGTGAGGGCATGATAGCTAAGGAGTGTCAGGGCGTGCTAAGGAATGAAAAGGCATGCTAACACATGCCAGACAATGTGAATGCATGCCAAGGAGTGTTGGGGAGTGTTAGGGCTAGGCACAACATTATTTTTTCAATGACTTGGTTGGTTTCCCAATTTGCAAAAAGGTAAGGCTATCCATAAGGGCATGACAACTAGGGAGTGCCAACATGTGCCAGGAAATTCCAGGAAGTGCTAACACATGCTAGACAGTTCCAAGGCATGTTAGAAATGTTGTTGGGGCCTTCATTTTGAGTTTTTGCAGGAAGACAAGACAAGAACAGGTGGCAGGGATGACCGGTCGAGTTGTGGAGCTAACAGCCAAGGGGGGGAACAGGAACCAAGAGTGGTCTAGCAGTTGCGAAAAGATGGCGGGGGAGAACAAGATCAACCGATCAAGTAGAGAGTAAAGGAAACCAAAGGTAAAGTCAGCCAAGAAGGAAATAAGTGGAACCAACAGTCTAGGTAGGAAGAAGAGGATAAAAGGCAGAAGAAATTATGGGAAAGGGTTGGTGATTAATAATTGTTGATGAACCATGTGAGCTAAGAATCAATGCAGCCTTCCTGAGTTGCGGAAGGTGGGTACACCCTTGCTCTATTCATCTCTAATTTGTGGGTTGGGTCATTCTTATTGTTGATGATCAAGCTTCGAGCCTTATGTACTTATTTATGTATTTCTTTCTATGAAGCGTAATGAAAGAGACAGTTTGCACTTATGATGTATTGTTGAGTTCTATACTGGTTCTTTAAAATTTTAAAATATTTGTCTATATGTTGTATGATTTCCTAAGGTAATGTGAGTAGAATAGTATGGTTGGATTACAGTAGGTGCTTGATTGTTATGAGTTAAGATCGGTTGCGGGTTTTGGTTCACTTGGTGCCTCATTCTACCCCCTCACACTTCAGTCATGACACACCTCGGGTAAGACTCCTTACCCTCTCCAGGTAAGGTGAAAATGTCAACATTGTTCTAGACTACAGCGGAGCCTTGTTGGCCCCTTGTGCCTGAACCCAAGGTCTCTTCCCTGTTCCCATTTCCATGCCAACACATTCCAAGTGCTAAGGCATGCCAAGATGTGCCAGGTGTTAGGGTGTGGCACCAACACATGCTAGGGAGTGTTAGGGAGTGCCAAGAAACATAAGGGAGCACTAGTTTCAATTGCATGGAAATGAATGAATAAGAGTGTGTGATAGGGAGTGTTAGTGAGTTCCAAGTGTGCTAAGGAGGGAGTGACAAGGTATGTTAGGTAGTGCCAAGGCATGCTATAGTGCTAGGGAAGCATTCCAAGATGTACCAAGTTCCGAGGTGTGCCAATGTGTGCTAAGGAGTGTTAGTGAGTGCTAGGGAAACACAAGGGAGAACTAGGTCAAAATGCATGGAAATGAATGAATAAGAGTGCATGATAGGGAGTGCAGCGAGTTCTAGGTGTGTTAAGGAGGGAGTGAAATGGTATGATAGGCAATGTTAAGTCATGCTAGAGTGTGAGGGCAACATCCAACCGAGATGTGCCAGGTGCTAGGGTGTGCCAACGCGTGCTAGGAAGTGTTACAGAGTGCCATGGAAACACAAGGGACCAATAGGTCAAAATAATACATGGAAATGATTGAATAAGATTTTGTGACAGGAAGTGTTAGTGAGTTCTAGGTGTGTTGAGGGAGTGACAAGGTATTCTTTGCAGTGCTAAGGCATGCTAGAGGCCGGGGAAATTATATGCTAAGATGTGCCAAGTCCTAGGGATGTGTGCCAATGCATGCCAAGGAGTGTTAGGTAGTGCAACGCTAGTTTAAAATGTATGGAAATGAATGAATAAAAGTATGTAACAGGGAGTGTCAGTGAGTTCAAGGTGTGTTAAGGAGTGAGTGACAAGTTATGCAAGGTAGTGCCAAGGAATTTTAGAGTGCAAGGACAACATTCCAAGATGTGCTAGGTGTCAGGGAATGTTAGGGAGTGCCATGGAAACACAAGGGAGAACTAGCTCAAAATGCATGGAAATGAATGAATAAAAATGTGTGATAGGGAGTGTCAGTGAGTTTCAGATATGTTAAGGAGGGAGTGGCAAGGTTATATTCTAGGCAGTGCCAAGGCAAGCTAGATTGCCAGGGCATGTCAAGGAGTGCTAAGGAGTTCTAGGGAGTGCCAAAGCATACCAAGGAATGTATAGGGTGCTAACATGTGCCACATAGTGCCAAGGGATTGTTAGATGTGCCAATTTCTATGGCATGTCAAGATGTAAACTATGTTTCTCAGTTTTTTTATGGCCACAGTTGGATGTGAGACCTGACATGGTAACTTGTAGCTTGTTAAGTTGGATAAGTTGAAATTATACATGAGTAGCCTAAGATGAGTTATATTTGGTTCTCAGGTGAACAAGGCATAGTCTAGTTGTAGTATCTCTAACTTTGTCAAGTTGTTGTAGTCGAGGTAAGAATTGGTTGGGTTCCTAAGTCCCAAAAAAAGTAATGGTAGTTGTGAGGGCATTATAGATAAGAACTGCATCGGCATGCCAAGGAATGAGATGGCATGCTAACACATGTAGAAAATTTCCAATGCATGTTGAGGAATTTTAAGGAGTGTTAGGGCATCACAACAGAGAACTAGGTCAAAATACATGGAAATGAACAAATAAGTGTGTGTGCCAAGGAGTGTCAATGAATTCCAGGTGTATCAAGGACAAAGTGTGTTAGGATAAGGTCAAAATAGGAATTGTAGGAGGCAAGCATATGATTACAATTATAAGGGTTGGTCAAACCAATTTCAGACAAAGGGAGACTTTGGGTTCGGCACAAAACGGTTTTTCCAATGACTTGGTTGGGTTCCCAAGTCACAAAAATATTAAAGCTATCTATGAGGGAATGAAAATTAGGGAGTGCCCAGGTGTGCCTAGATTCTAGTCAAAGTAGATATTAAAGATATTTTATTCAAGGCCATTGAGTTGGTTTACGAGGAAAATGTCTAGACCCATAACATTGATTATTGGAAAATCTCATTTCATTATTTCAATTGTTACAAAGTTTGACATGTTCAAACCTACATTTTCAAATAATCAAAAAGTTCATGTCAGGTTGGAACCTATCCTTAAGGTTTAGCGAGAAGTTCAAGTAAACATTGTGCCTCCTTTTGCTAAGATTAATTCCCCTTCACATTCTTCTTTGGTTTTATCTCTTCATATAAATTATTTTACTTTGATGGATTTCCCTATTATTTTTCATTCTCCTCTCCATCTTCCCTCTCTTGTCCCTGCCCCTTCTATTCCTAATCGTATCTCCCCCCCTTTGACCTTGAACTATCAAGCCTCCCTAAAGAGGTTCAAATTGTATTGAATAAGCCTAAACATTCAAATTTCCCCAACACTCTCAAGACTAAGGTTAGAATAATGGAAGAATGTTCATTGAAAGGAGGATTAGATTTAGAACCACAAATCTCAAATGCAGCAAGTTGAAAATCTCACCTTCTTAACGAACAACAAAAATCACGACAAAATATTAAAAAGGGAAAAGGAAAAGGAAAATGAAAGACCTTTCAAAGAAGTTGGGAAAAAATAGGACTTGCAGGAGGCAAGCCTACAATTGCAATAAGGGGTTGGGAAAAAGTAGTTTTAGATAAAGGGAGACTTTGGGCTATGCACAACACTATTTTTTCAATGACTTGGTTGGGTTCCCAAATTGCAAAAAAATTAAGGTTATCTATAAGGGCATGATAAATAGGGAGTGCCAAGTGTGCTAGGGAATGACAAGAAGTGCTAACACATGTGAGACAGTTCCAAGACATGTTAGGCATGCCATGACATGCCAAGATGTGCTAGGTTCTAGGGTGTGGCACCAACGCATGTTAGGAAGTGCTAGGGAAACACAAGGGAGCACTAGTTTAAATTTGCATGGAAATGAATGAATAAGAGTGTGTGATAGGGAGTGTTAGCGAGTTCCAAGTGTGCTAAGGAGGATCAACCTCACCAAATTTAAGCACACTAACCCAAGGATAACCCAAGGATCTAGTGACCCAAATTGAAACCAGATACAAAACCCATTTCAAAATACTCAACCCAGATGATTTCTAAGGAAATACATGTGTCAAAGACTGAATTCAGCAAAATCCATTCCAAAAAAAGAAACAACTTGGTTTAATTCAAAGGAAAATATGCATTGGAGCTATAGGCCTGTATTTTTGTCGACCCCCGGCATAAACCTCTACCTATTACTTGGTCTTACATGTATCTAAGGGATACAATATGGTAGTGTTGATGAGCCTTGCTATGGATCCTGAATTTGTGTTTGTCAAAGATTCAAAATAAACCCCCATTGCATAAAATTCCATCGAATAAGATCTCTAATTTGCTATATATATATATATATATATATATATATATATATATATATATATATATATATATATATATATATATATGTCTACTGTGGGGGTAAAAAATCAGGTATTTAGAACCCAAAGTGTGAATACAGAAAATTGATGATTGATGTTGGAAGTCCAATAACAAGAAGTTGGGTTGCTCGCAACTGAGATTCAAAATCAAAACAAAAATCTCCTTGAGGGATTAGAATAGAGAAAAATCAGTGTGGTTAACTAATCCAATATATGGTAGTTTGATGCAAGTGATGACGTCGTCTCTTGACTTACCTGGCTATCAGTTACAATGAAGTTCAGATTGTAGCCATTGTTGACGATTTGACGGTGTGGTACACGATAGAATTGGATTTTTTGTGTCTCAATTAACCAAGCTACGAAAAGTTCGACGGATCCCTGTGCTGGTCTGGATTGAAGTTAGAGTTTTTTTATGAAGCTAATTTTAAAATTGGGCGGGATTGTTTTATGTAACTACATGTAATGGTTCACAACGCTATTGAATGAGGTACTATGCACTAGTCGAGTAGACTTGGAATTGGAATTCAACATTTTTATTAGATTATTTTAGATTTGGATTAATCAAGTATTCAAGAATTTAGATAGATTAAATTTCTTTTTATTTTTAAAAAGGAGAAAATTATTTATTTTAATTAATAAAAAGTAGATATATAATTTGGTAATTCATTGTTAATGTTTTTGCATGCTGTATATTAGATTTTAAAATAAAATGGTAAAATTTTTAAGTATCTTATTACTCTAAATTATAGTTCTTTTATTTCTAAAAATTGTCTACTATATCAATTTTCACAACAAAAAGCTTAAAGTTTTTTATGATGACAAATATAACATATATGATTCAAACATGACAAAAACATATCATGATCTACGAAAATTTTCATGGACAGATGACAAATAAACAAGATGAAGGAAAAAATTTCAAGGGCATCCCTTTATAAGTTAAAATTCCCTGAGTTGCAAAAGGATTCCTTTGTCGAAAACTGAGTAGAAAATCCTCCTTGGCACACAGTTGCATCCCTTCTTTGATAGTAGATCTGCAACTTGATTCTACTCTCTATAGACATTATTAAAGGCCAGTCTTTGAAAGGTTTTCATCAAATATATTATCCATTGCAACCAAAAAGTAAGGGAATGTGGTCCAACTTTTGTTCTCAATTGTACCCAATCTAGAATCATCTTGGAATCTCCAAACACAGGTAAATATTCAATTGCAAGCCAGTTAGCACATAAAAGAGCTCCCAAGAGTATGATTAGCTCAACCCTATTATTTGACCTTGTGCCACTATACCAACTGAAATGGAAGGTGTTGTTTGGATTCAAAACCAAATGTGTCCCACTTCTACAAACCCTGTTGGTGGATGCTACATAAAAAATAAAAAATAAAAAAATAGGTATGACCATAGCTCCATGAGTTGAAAATGTCTTCTGGGTTGTTCCTCCTTCATTAGCCATATCTCCATAAAATATGCAAATATATTTAAATAGCGTATCTAGTATCGGGTTCCATTTGTTAAAAAATCGTCTCATTCCTGCTTCTCCATTGCCCCACAAAATATAGAAAGACATGGAATGATATGTCTTGAAACCTTCAAACCATTGAGTGAGACATCTCTAAATGGAAACCATGTTCCAGATTACATGTATTTTAAGTGTTTGAAGAACCCCACTCCATACCGAGATCGCAAAAGGACATGTTAGAAATAGATGTTCCATGTCTTCTAAATCTTCTTTGCATAAAGAGAATCTTCCAAGATCCTGAAAGCCCCTTTTATGGATATTATCCCAAGTTAAAATATTATTGTGGACCACCAACCACATAAAACATTTTAATTTGAGAGGTATATCTCATCTCCACGTGTTATGAAACCAAAAAGCATTATCATTCAAGCCACGTCCATGAGAAATATGTTTATAAATCTCTTTAACCGAGATCTTCTCATTATACATAACACCTTCCCATTTTAGCTTTTATTTCTTCTCAGTGAGTTTTAAACCTGTTAGACTTAATTGTGTTGTGAAACGTGTCCATTCCACAAATAGATCCTCTAGAAATCCAAGTTCAAATGCATTAAGCCAATAACTTGTAACAGAAGAAGATCCTCAATCACAAGAGATTTAGTTCATAAAGTAAAGCCTTTTCTTATGTAAATGCTCAAGGATGCAAATAGAAAGAGTATGTATTCCCTCCACTCCTTTGATATCATCTAGTCCTATTTCTATCTTATTACCCCTTCCAACCTCCCATCTCAGATTTCGCAGTAGCCAATATTTGTTTCTCATCATGCTTCTCCATATATAAGATGCGACCTTCTTCTTTCGAGCCGCCTCTTTAATCCATTCCTTAAGCTGTCTATTTTTTAGATATTTCTCTTTAATAACCTATTACCAAATACCTTTTCCCTGGAATGTTTTCCATAATTTCTTGACAATTAAAGCCTTACTAAAACATTATGTGTCCTTTATACCCCACCCTCAATCCTTCTCATGTCTCGAAAGCACCTCTAAATAGACAAAAAGTATCTTATTTTTGGATTTAGGCCTAACCCAAAGCCACCTAGCTATAATAACATCAATTCTTTTGGTCTAAAGATACCAAGGGGGCAAGATATTGAGGCTTGAGCCCTCTAATTGCAATGAAATCACCTCCTCCCCATTTGTCATGAAATGCTTTGAAGATGTCAATTGTTTAGGGTTTTGTCAAAGAGTGCAGGAAGTAGGTTACCATGTTCATCTCATAAGTATATTTTCCCTCACCTTGAAGGAAGACAAGATCACCATTGCAGGGACTAATCTCATGTTTTCAATGGATGCCATCTCTCAAGCTACAAGCATACCAAACCATGGTGAAAATTGGTTCAAAGGCATGAACCAAGACCTAGAAGAGTATAAACCCTACTTTAAATCACAATACAAAGGAGCTCACTCACATGTTTTCCCATTCAGATACTTGTTGGAGATATATGCACCATTGATGAAGGTTTTCATGAAGTTATTCACATGTGATGGCAGATTTTTTAGGCTATATCAATACCACATAAGACTGCTCATGCACTTTACATCTACCAAGTCTCTAAATTTGTCCAGTTACTTGTATAGGAGCCTAACTGAAATGTCTGAAACAGTGCAATTGAAAGGAAAAGTGCATTATCCCAACCTCTTTCACCATAGCCCGATAAAGGTTATAGTATTCCATCAGTTGAAAGAGAAGAACATGACATGGGACACCTTCATTGAGGCAGCCTTGAAAACACATATAACCACTTCACCAAGCCAGCACCGAACCATGTCAGTACAACCCATGGAGGTGGGATCATCAAGCAAACATGATGAGACTAAATTTTCCAAAACCCACCTAAGCCTAGCTATCTAGACTAAAATCCTTTACATTCCAGTTATCTCTTGGCTTTGATTTCATAGAGAGGGCCCTCTCTAGTTTGGTAGGGCTAGCTACCAAACTAAAGTCTTGGTCTATGGTTACCTCCATCAATCTCCTCATCAGCCTAGGACATTGTGGAGGATAACAGAGGGCTTGAAAACTAGGGAGTGCCAAGGTGTTCTAGTGAATTTAAGGTTCCCAAGTCATGGAAAAATGTAATGCTAGTTGTGAGGTCATGACTACCAAGGTGTGTTAGGGAATGCTAGGGCATGCTAACATGTGCCAGATAGTACGAAGACATGTCAAACAAGCTAATATGTGTGAAGCACTTAGGCATGCCAAGATGTACAAGGGTGTGACAATGCATGCCAGGGACTATCAAGGCAACAAAAGGGAGGAACAAGTTAAACTACAAGGAAATGAGCACACAATAGGGTTAATAAGTCATAAATTTACCTTTTCCATGAGGGGAATGATAGGCATACCAACACTAGGTGCAAATAGGTGCCAAGTGCCAAGTTTCAATGCATTCTAAGTGCCAAATCTTCCTCTGTTTATTCTCATCTATTTTCCAATAATTGATCTCAAATAAATTTAATATTAAACAATGCCAAAGCATACCAAGTCATCTCAATTCATGCCAAACATGCTATGACTTGCCAAGTTCCAACATGTGCCAAGTGCCAATGTGTGTCAGGGAGTGTGATGTGTGCTATGAGGTGGCAGAGCATATCAAAGAGTGCTAAGGTGTGCTAGAGAGTGCCAATGCATGCCGAGGAGTGTTAGGGAGTACTAGGACAACACAAGGGAGCACTAGGTCAAAATGCATGGAAGTGAATGAATATGAGGGTGTGTCGGAGATTGTCAATGAGTGTTATATTTCATGCCAAGGAGGGATGACAAGGTATGCTAAGCATGGGTAAGGCAGGGAATATCAGGGAATGTCAAGAAGTGCTAGAATGTGCTAGGTAGTTATGGGGTGTGATAACGTGTGCCAAATAGTGCCAAGGCATGGCAAGTGCTAAGACATGCTAATATGTGCATGGTGCTAGAGTATGCCAATATGTGTGCAGGAGTTTCAAGGCCAAAAATGGAACAACTAAGCTAAAATGAAAGGAAATGAACACATAAGAGGGTTAATAAGTCAGGACTTTATCTTTCTCAAAAGGGCCATGCTAGGTACACTAATAATATGTTCCAATACATGCCAAGTGCCAATGTGTGCCAAGTGATAATGTTTGTCAATGCAATATTATGCCAAGGTGTTCCAGAATATACTAGGGACCACAGGGCATGCTAAGACATGATAGAGAAGTTCTATGCTATGCTAGGGCATGCCAACATATGCCTGGGCATCCTACTCATGGCAAGATGTTCTAGGTACAAAGATGTTCTAGGTACAAAGATGTTCCAAGACATGGGAGGTGCCAAGGAATGTTAGTGTACTGTTCCAAAGCATGTTAAGGTGTGTCGTGAGTGTTGAGGAGTGTTAGGTCTCTCTCATTAATAGAATTGATAGAGCTTGGTTATGTATTAAATAATATAGTTCCTACAAACATTAGTGGAACTTTATTTAAAGGAAATTTGCTAGATAATAAACCTAATAGAGATGAATAATGTGTTGACTCGTAGGAAAACTATATTCTTATGACTTGAGGGAAATGATACACACTAATTACTTCTTAACAAATTGACTGACTATTATAACCACTATGATCTTGGACACATAATGAAAAATATTGCACAACAATGGTCTTAAATCGTTATCTTTTGACAAAAACTATAGTAACACGTACATAGTGTCATCAAAAACAGATTGGAATGATCAATGATGATGAACATTTTTTGACCGTAACCAAAAGTAACCAAAAATAGCATTGGTGAGGGTCAATAAAAGATCGTCACTAGAAGTGTCACCAAAGAGAGAATTGGTGATGGGCCTTTAATGACCCTCACCAAAAGTGTCACCAAAGAGATAATTAGTGACGTGCCTTTAATGACCCTCACCAAAAGTGTCATTGAAAATGGCTCTGATAACAAACCTTAAAGGACCATCACTATATACACTTACAACAATGATTTTTTAAAGACCGTCACCATATGCCACATTGGTGACAGACCTTAAAGGTTCGTGACAGACATGAAACGTCATCAAATACTCATTATAATGATCAATGATGATGAACATTTATTGATCGTCACCAAAAGTAACCAAAAAGATCATTGGTGACGGTCAATAAAAGATCATCACTAGAAGTGTCACCAAAGAGAGAATTAGTGATGGGCCTTTAATGACCCTCACCAAACGTGTCACCAAAGAGAGAATTAGTGACGGGCCTTTAACAACCCTTACCAAAAGTTTCATTGAAAATGTCTTTGGTGACAAACCTTAAAGGGCCATCACTATATACACTTACAACAACGCTTTTTAAATACCGTCACCATATGTGACATAATGACCTTTTTTCTTGTAGTGCCTATAAGGGCTCGTTGGAAAAGATGAAGATGAATATAATCATCAACGTAAGAATTTGAAGAGAAATAGAGGTGACATGTCATCACATGGGCTTTAGGATCTTCTTTTGCTTTCCCATCAAACTTGGGACAGTCACTTGGGATCTTGGAAGGAACCGGAGGCCAGTATGGTGAATGAAGAATTGGATCATTCATGAGTCGAGACACATCTGGCAACTATAGTGTAGCCAAGAACAACAATTGAGTATTGAAAGGCATTAGAAGTTGATAGGTGGGTCCAACTAAAGGATCCCATCCCTGCTGGTAAGGATTTTGTCTCCATAGTGGAGGGCTTTGGGCATATGGCATTTGATTTTGCCCCCACTGTAGGTTACCTTGGCCATAGGGAGGATTTTGACCTTGAACACCTTGGAACTATCCTGCCATAGGTTGCTGATAAGCAACATACGAGTTAAAAGGTTGTTGAGCCTATTGACCTTGGACATATGGATATTGCACCTGTTGTCCCTGAACATATGGGTTTTGAACCTACTGCCCCTGAATAAGAGGATTTTGGACCTGTTGTCCTTGGACATAAGGATTCTGCACTTGTTGTCCTTAAACATAGGGATTTTGGAACAACTGCCCTTGAACAATAGGATTCAAGACCTATGCCCTTGGACATTAGGATTTTGGGCCTGTTGCTGTAGGATTTGACCCTGACCTTGTCCTTACAAGGGTTGACCTTGTTGATATGTATATAAGGGTTGTTGCTGCCCAGGTTGGCTCTACTGCTACGAGGATTGACCTTGCGGCTACAAAGGTTGTCCCTGCAGCTACAAAGGTTGGCCTTGCAAAGACATAGGCTGGGAGGTTTTCAGAGCATACTACATGGTTTGTTGCAACTGTTGCGAGGGTTACCCCTGCGGTTGTTGTAGTTGCCCTTGATATGGCATCATCTGCCCCTACTGTTGTGCTGACAACCCTTGCTGCGACAAAGGTTTCCCTTATTGTTGCAGAGGCTGTCCTTGTTGTTATAGAGGTACTTGAACAGTTCTCAGAAAATTTTTGAACTGTATCTAGCCATAGCCACCCAAAAAAGTGCATGGACCAGGCTGAACATACTATCCAGGCTAAAGGACGTAAGGTGGATTAACCATTCCTTGAGAAACATATGGAACATAAGGAGCTTGGTACTAAACCTAAGCCTCATAAGGCTGCTGACACTAGAAATTGCTTGACCCAGATGCACCAACGGGATTTTGGACCTATTGGTACTGGACATTTCTCGATCCAACAAGACTAGCGGGGTTTTGGATAACACCAGAAGAAGGGATTTTCATCCCAACCATGTGAGCCTATGAGATACTCACATTGTTTGTGCCTGACATCATAGAAACACTCAGATTCTACCCCATAGGCAGTGGTACCCCTGGGCCACTTACTAGAGGGGTCGAAGAACTGATAGCAACATGCCTTGAGACCATCGGTTGAACCAGGCAGGTGGCTTTGATGGACGAGACAAGAGGGTTTGAAATGGTGGGTTGCACCAGGACTAAGGTAATGGCAGAAAGCATTGCCTCTTGGGAGGTCGAGTTCTAAATGAATGGACTCGTACTAGGCATGGTGCCAAACGCCCAAACGTGGTTGTGATAAAGTGATGAGACACTATGTGTACCTGAGACCAACTGTGCTAAAGTCACATAATTAGGTGAAAAATCCCGATACACACTGATGGGAATGCTCCCCGTGTAGGGGAAAACTTCAAGAGGAAATTGATGTTCTTCCTCTTCAGTAGTGTGTGGAGTAGAAACTTCTGATTGATCCAAAGAGGTAACTAGAACTTCAACTTCGGGTTCCATATCTGGGAACAAACAACAACAAACGACTGAAGATGTACAAGGGGATAATTCCGGAACACCTGGTTAATCGTACAGACTGTACGGACGCTGTGGTGATATCACAATAGGGTCGAACAAATGATACGGAGGATATATAACGAGTCCAAGTTGACTGTCAGTAGTCGGCAAACTCTTAGGAGTCTGGATGGGATTGTTCAGAGATTCCGGGCCAATATTAGCAGGTGACCCAATATCTAAAGTAGGTGGAGGACGCGATGACAAAGGTTGAATTCTCAGAATGATTCCAAGTTCAACACCTTGGTCCTCGAGTGACTCTAGTAATTCAGGAAAAGGCTCCTCAGACAATATTTAAGACAGAGGAGAGGAAGAGGAACTAGGTGAACCAGATGGTTCAGCCATGATGACCTTGTCTTAGTTAACAAGAAAAGAGAGATAAATTTCAAGGCTTTAAAATGTACTTTAAGGAAAACTCACGATTTGGTCTAGAAAATACTAAGAGGATGTTATAATATCATGGGCAACAATTTTTTAAGAAGCATAAATAAATTGGCGCTCTTTCATGTTTTAAGAGTCGAGAAAGAAGCAAATATGTTTTAAGAGTCGAGAAAGAATCATCCGCAGTCAGATCCGGAACTATGAAGATCTCCCACAGCTCATCACTAGTCTGCAGGCTTCCCATGCACGTGTATTTAAGAGCATGGATGTTGTTGTGCGTGCACATGTGATCCCATGTATTGGGACACTCACCTAGGCAAAGACAAAGGCATAGGTCCGACTAGAGCTTAACTCGTACTTTGACGATTTTATGCGCATAGCCACCAACCTAGACTTGTTGATTAGTGCAGAAACCATGCACAAGTATGTTGTTGGTCTGAAAGAACTCAAGATAATGATGTGAATGATATCAGATGAATTGGATAGAGGAGCCCGAGGAGTGTACCCAGAAGATATGGAGGCAAGAGTTTTTTTTCCTAAAATATTTCACCTTAGAGTAGACGGACACCATCACAAACTACCAAGCTTGGCAGTACTATCAACCACCATGAGGATGTCAAAGAGTTGGTATTCCAACAATTATCTGAGTCATAGTGATGTCTTGCATGTTTTTCTCAAGACTATTTTGTCTCACATGGGTACATGTGCAGATTGTATGTATTGTCTTTTCAAGTGTAAGTTCAAGTGTCGATAGTGGGATGTAACAGTGATAGAGTAAATGAAGAGTCATGAGGGTAGTTGAACTGTCACAAAGGGGAATGTCAAGGGAAAGCCCACCCTTTGCTATATATAGTCCCTCATAACTCATTGTAGGGGATTTTGGTGAGCCAAGCTTCTGATAGGACTATATTAGAGAGAGATTGGATAGTATTGTAATGGGCCTTGGCTTCTCCACTGTGCAGATTTAGTATATCTCTTTGGAGGAACAGGCGGTAGTGACTGTAACATTCCGCTATCGGAACTAGTGGATGGACATGGATGTGTTGTATGAATGGAACTTACACTTCTTAATATAACAAAGCCAACTCGTTTCATGCATATTTTGTATTGTATTTCAACTATCTTGCTTATTCTAAATGATATATGTATCTGTTTGCTTACGCATGCATGTGTATCTATTTTCTGTATATGTATGTATGATTATTAATAAAATGTGTTGTTGATTTAACCATAATTTTGGATTTCTAGCTCACTTGTCTTCCATTTTGTGATGCATATTAGATCATGTGTTCCCTTCTTAACTCCGTGCTTTCACAGGTTTCCAACGTGCGCACTCACCTCACCCTCCATGTGTTATAACCACTCATGCACCTTCCTTGACTTACTGCATATGTCACACCCTTGATACAACCAAGGACATCTTACTTGCCTCTGTGCAAAACCCTGGTCAAGGCAATACCATACGAACCACAGCTGAGACTCCTACACCAAACGGTCTGAGGTCTAATTGGTAATTCTTACCGAGGAGATCTCTAACATGTTGGCAGGTCCAACATCATCAACAAGTTCTAAAATCGATTAATTGACCACAGAAAAACATCCTTCCTATGGAAATACTCCTTAGTAGACCTTAGGTTGATACCAATGGAAACATTTCCCGAGTCTACCAACCAAGAAAACCCCCCTGATGGGAATCCTGGTCCTTTTCCTTTTTTTGGAAATGTAGATGCTCCCTATATGGCAACATTGTCCCTTCCTAGATTGACCATTGGTCTGCCAGTTTAGTTATTTTTGACCTTAGTGATTCTGAGTGCCCAAACTTCTTTTCAACCGAGTTCTCCTCCACTTGAAAAACATCAACCTCATGTTGATCCTAAAGTTGAGCCCTTGCCTTCTTCACCTATTTCGTCACCCCATTCTTCCTCTTCGCTTGGTGAACGTATAGATTCTAGTAACCAAGAAGCTGAGAAGAAGAAGAAGAGGAAGATGAAGAAGAAGAAAAATAAGCAAGGGGGAAACCAAGCAGTCATTGTTACGAATGCAACTAATGTAGAAAAAGCTTCCAACCAGTCTCAGAAACTAAAATTCCATTGCATGTTATGTAAGGGTGACCACCTTCTTCAGAATTGTCCTGGTGTTACCAAGGTCTTAGAAGTGTGGTCTATAGATTTGCATCGACCTTTATCATCAGCTCTGGTGATCATGTTGGTGATAAACCTTCAACTAATAACAGTAAATCCCATGGGGAAAAGGGAAAAGGGAAATTTCCCTGTAAGTTGTGTGAAGGTAATCATCCTATTCACCTTTGTCCTCTCCGTTGAGCACTAGAGAAAGTATGTTATTATCATTTGTTTTGTCATATTTTCTTTAAAATTCATAACCTATTTACATTATGAACTAGGTATATGACAAGAGATTATGATAAAATCTAGAGAATTTATGTGCAACATAAGATGACTAATAATTACCCTTTTCTATGCAAAAAAGGGGAAAATGGAAGATTACCAATCTGAAGGGAATGACAAGACACCATCAACTGTTGTCCCTTTGACAGGGAATCACATCCAAACAAGAAGAGCTAGACTGGAGCGTACAAACCAGGAAAAGAAAGAGGAGATACCAAATCGACGCAAGATAATGAGAAGATGACTGAGAACTAACAATATGGTGAATCCCTCAGGATCCTCTGATCCTGAGGGATTGCTACCTTAATGATTCTCTATATCATTGATATCTCCGCTCGGCTGTTATAAGAAGGGGCAGCACTGCTAGCCCGAAAGGGAGGACTATTGTTGTTTTTATGAAATTCTCTTTTGTACTTGAAACTTTGATCATCGACTCTCTCTAAAAGAGCGATTCACTGTAACTCTGTTTTGATGTTTAATATATAAATCCTATTGCCGTTCCATCTTTGATTCTGGAGTAATTATAAGCAGTGTGTCCCTGGAGGCTAAGGGCTCGGCCCTGGTGGATCGCTTGCTTCTTATACTATTAATTCTCGATTTCGAGTCATGTGTGGTTTGCTTTCTCTTATCTATTTTGTTCAGTAATCTGTTGTTCCTTATTTCATGTATTAGCTTTGTTATATTTTGATTCCCATTCGAATAGTAAGGTTATTCTCTACATAGAGATGTTACGTTACTTGTCCTGAAGTTATATCGTGTTTCTGTTACATCACATCGCTATTCCTTAATAGATTGTCATTGTTGTTCGATTACAGAGTAACAATGCTGTGTATACATAAAGCGGTATCACTGCCTATTTATCTACGGTTTGCTTTCAAATGTAATTGTTGTTCATTTAAACTGATGTTTCACCGTGATCGCAGTTGTCGTTTCTTTATAACTAGGATTTTTCATTATCATGCCGAAACTCGGATTACTGTTCCTTTAACAGACAAGTGTTGCGTATAGAATTTGGTTTAGTTTGCTATGTATTTACATTTAGTTTAAGTTGTTGTTCAATATTTCATAGATTCCTTTAATTTGTTGTCCCATTTATGTTTGCTATTCAAATCATTTCTGAAGATTGCAATTACTGTCCCATTTCGTAGGTTAAAGCTTTGTTGTTCAATTGAGTTAAATAGATTAGTCGTTGTTCTATTTCATGCCATTTGAATTATCATTGCTTTAGTGTGCAAAAACGATCTGAAACTGTAGTGAATACTGACAGTTGCTATCCAGTTCCCAGGTTGATGATCTTTTCCTTAACTTGCTTCTCAATTACATCAGTTTACAAAGGGATGAGTTATCAATACTGCACCCTTCACTAATATGTTGCTGTAGTGAATGATTTAGATCTTAGAGTGTTGAAAGTTTCCTTTTCTTAAAAAAGTAGATTTCATTTCAAGCATCCATTTACTCTTGCATTCAAAAGCACTATACTACTAGCATTACTTTCACAAATGACCGCCTCAGACTGAGTACACTCTTTGAGATAACAAATCGCGCCTGGATTGACAATTAATGTAGGGTAAATAGAGGTGAAAAAGACCTTTTTTACTGCTCGGCATTTTTGTACCACTGCCGGGGAGGAGTGTAGCCATTTGTTCTTTTCAGAGTTGTGTAAGTACCTGCTAGGAGAGAATTGGGTCTTAAAAACGGAAGGTAAAAACCTGCTTACGAAGCATGTAACAGCCCTGCTCCCCTACCCGCTTTCCTACAGATTTGTTGCTATTTTTGGGTAGAAATTATCATTTGATTTGTGTGCATGACTAAGTAGAAAAAGCCTGAAAAGAATCCTAAACCGCTATCCAAACTTGAAAAAGCTAAGGGGCCGGCGACCCTTGGCCAATCAACCTTTATAGACGAAATCCTTAGGAAAGCAGAATCTCAGCCTTTAGTAGGACCTAGAAAAGTTTCTTCTAGACAACCTACTAGTTCCCTTCAGGCCACAGGATCACCATCTGTAGCCTTGGCTGAGGTGCATAGCCAAACAGAAGAGCAAGATTTTCAAGAAATTGAGAATTCTAGCTCAAAATCATTGCAAGAAGGGAACCTTAGCAAGCTCTGTGAAGGAAGAGGAGAAACAAGGGAAACTGAAGAACCCAGATCTCCTCTTGGCATAATTCAGCCATTGAGAAGCCCAGATAAGGGAAGTGCTGTAAAGATCATCCAAAACGAAGAATCCCCCCAAACATTAAATTAGCAAGGAACTCTCATTATCCCAGATCAAGGAAGTGTTGTTAAGGCCACTCCTGCTCCTTCTCGTTAGCCTAGGAATACCCTCCTAGACATCCCAGAAGGTTATTGGCATATATTTGACCAAATGGCCTAGAACCAGCCAAACACCCAAACCTCCACATTGCAATATCCCATTGTAGATACTGCAGCCAATGCACCGATGAAGGACATTCCGCTCAAGCACATCCCTACATTCCATGGCCTTACATCAGAAGATCCAGATGCATTTTTATTTGAATTTGATGTGTTGTGCAGAGGATATGACTATACCACTGATCCCCAAAAATTGAAATTATTTCCCTATACATTAAAAGGGGCTACTTTAAGATGGTTTGTGGGGTTGGGTGGAGGTGTTATAAATAACTGGGATCAAATGAAACGTGCTTTTCTGAAAAAAATATCAGGATTATTGTAGGTCTAGAGAGTTAAAAGATGAAATATTTCAGATGGTAGCTAGACCTAATGAAACATTAGAGGAGTATGTTGAATGTTTTCAGTGTAATCTTCAAATATCTCCTTATGCATCATTACCCTTACCTGATAATGTATTAAAAACAACATTAATTAAATGAATGAAGAAACAATGGATTGAAACACTACATATTATGGGAAAAGGAGATATTTATCAGGAAATTTTTTCTAACATTATTGATTTATGTATTAGGAGTTCGAGAGGCAGCACAAGACTAAAACTAGTAGAACATGACATGTTTACAAGAGACAACAAGATCTCTGCAAGAGTAACTCGCATAGAAATTGGAAATTTATTAGAGAATTTCAAAACTGATATATTGGGGACTCTGACAACACAGTTCGATATTATGCAAGCAAAATAGAAACAAGCAGAGGCAGAGAAAAATCTGGCAATCTTCTATCCCAGATGCAGAAAGAAACACAGCCACAAAGAGTGTCCATTAGATGCAATTCAAGTTTGCGCCATTTGTACAAAAGATCACTCTACAGAGAGTTGTCCCTCACTTCCTGGTTTGAAAGTAGTATACAAAGAAGTGGAAGAAGAACTAGAACCAGTGTACCTACTTAATCAACGTCGTCAATGGCAGCTGCGACAATCAGGTATGTTCCCCGATCTAGCTTCTTCTTTTCAGCGTCCACAATATCATGCCCAACAATATAATACAATGTGGAAAAATCAACCCCCCTTCCCAAATTGGACACAAAAACCATTTCCTTCATCCTCTCCATGGCCGAATCAAACCAGCCAATCTAATTGCCAAATTTTCCCTATGCTCCACCATATTGGACAAATAATTCGTATCCAACACAATGGTCCCCTCCTACTTCACAAAGTCAAGCCTAGCAGACAAACTAGCAAAGACCAATGAATCAACCAGTAGGAACCATTCCCCTCCCTCAACCTACACTGCCAGCACTACAAAAAAACCCCCAGTCCAATTTAAGACCGCAACTCCTAGCCCAACCCAACCCAAACCCAAATAATAGACCATTTCAATCTATTCAAATAATTGAAACACCAGAACTAGAAACCGATCTAAGGGAGTGCAATGACCTTCAATTAAGATCTGGGCGCATTATAGAAACAGGGGGAGATAAAACTATTCAAGTTGAAAATTAGTTACCTATAGAAAAACCACCACAAGAAGAATATGTGATCAAACAACAGACTCATGATCAACCAACCACATCTTCTCCCCCATTCCCAAAATGACTAATTGTGCCACATCCTATAGAACATCCTGATTTTGATACTCTAGGAGAACTTAAGAATTTGTACATAAAAATTCCACTCCTCTAAGCAATCTCGGACATTCCAATATATGCAAAGACCATTAAAGAGCTATGTATAAAAAAACCAAGGAGGAGAATAACAAATAACCCAACAGTCCAAGTAGTTGGCACCTTATCTGACTTGTTATCAGGAAGAGAAACACCTGTTAAGTATGAAGACCCAGGAAACCCAATAGTAATAGTACAAATCAATGGACAAACCTTTTCAAATGCCTTAGTTGATTTAGGGGCTGAAATTAATATTTTAACAACCATCACTTGTCAAAAACTAGGCATTACATCAGTAGAACCAATTTCCACTTTATTAGAATTGGCTGACCGATCAGTGGTTAGGCCAGAAGGGACACTACATGATGTCATGGTATCTGTTGATTCCTGGGAATATCCTGCCGACTTTCTGATAATAAACCCCAAAAACCAACTTGATGGACATCCATTGATTTTAGGCAGACCTTGGCTTGCAATCGCTGATGCTTATATTTGCTGTCGACAAGGCAGCATGACTATAACTAGAGGGAGTAACATCAAGAATCTATCCCTATACCCTCCCACATAGCCAAGTGTCACAATAATAAGAACTAAAAAGTAGCCTGTATCATACCTCACCAAAAACATTAGATCCCCATTAACCATAGAAGATTCCCTCGACTTCAAGGATCAAACAGAGGATGATGTTATTAAAAACTTTATTAACCAAGTTGAATCCAGATCCCACATACAATGTCACATGATAGAAGCAACATTTGATAATGAATTAGAAGAAGATCCTCTCGAAGACACTCATGATCAAACAATACCTACTACCTCTGTGTCAAATAGTAAAACTATAGATATTGAGCCAGGAAAAACTTTAAACATTAATAACAACCTGACTCTCGAACAAGAAGAGAAGCTAATCAAACTACTGAGAAAATATGAGGAAGCATTTGCGTGGGATTATCCAGACATGAAAGGAATCGATCCCTAGTTATGTACACACCACATTTACATAGAAAGGGATGCAAGACCTGTTCACCAACCTCAGAGGAGACTTAACCCTCATCTAAAAGACATTGTGAAAGCTAAACTACAAAAGCTTTTAGATGTAAACTTTATGTATCCTATCTCCGATAGCAAATGGGTCTCTCTACTTGTAGTGGTGCCAAAGAAGAATGGAAAGTGGAGGATTTGTGTAGATTACATAGAACTAAATAAAGCAACACAAAAAGACTGCTTTCCCCTTCCATTCATTGACTAGGTATTAGATACTTTAGCAGGAAATAAATTCTTTTCTTTCTTAGATGGCTTCAATGGATACAATCAGATTCATATTGCCCCTGAAGACCAAGACAAAACCACTTTTACGTGTCCTTGGAGAACATTTGCCTACAGAGTTTTACCCTTTAGCCTATGCAATGCCCCTGCCACATTTCAAAGGGCTATCCTCAGCATCTTTTCAGATTTAATAAATGAAGGGATCGAAGTATACATGGATGATTTTACACCATACAGAGATGATTTCGACCCAGCAATAGACACACTAGAAAGAGTGCTGCAACGATGCATTGCCACCAGGCTCTGCTTGAGCCATGAAAAATGCTATATGATGATGACTTAAGGACTCATCCTAGGCCATTATATCTCAGCAGCTGGAATACAAGTAGATCCAGCCAAAATTCAGATAATCTTGTTAATACCTACTCCTACCACACAGATAAAGGTACACAATTTTCTTGGATTTTCTGGTTATTATAGGAGATTTATAGAACATTTTTCTCATATTGTTGCACCTCTATATGCACTGACAGGAAATGTTGACTTTGTTTGGACAGAGAAATGTGATCATGCTTTTGAGGATCTGAAAATGATGGTGTCAACAGCACCAGTGCTCAGAGGTCCAAATTGGGACCTGCCATTTCAAATTTCATCAGATGCTTTAGACATATCTATTGGAGCAGTCCTTGGGCAAGAAGAAGACAAGAAACCATACACAATCTATTACATTAGCAAGAATTTGTCTCCTGCTGAGTTAAACTATACCGTTACTGAAAAAGAATTTTTAGCTGTGATTCATGCTGTAAATAAATTTAGGCATTATATCACTGGATATCCTGTTGTTTTATATACAGATCACTCTGCCATAAATATTTAGCAAATAAACCAATCACAAATGGTAGAGTAACCAGATGGCTAATTTTATTACAAGAATTCGATATCACAATAAAATACCGACCTGGAAAAGAAAATCCTGTAGCTGACTTTCTTTCACAAATGCCAAAACCAATGGATGCAGCAGCAGTCGAAGATCAATTTCGAGATGAACATTTGTTCGTTGTTACTGTCAAAACACCCAGGTATGCTGATGTTGAAAATTATTTAGTAGTAGACAAGTTACCAAAACATTTGACTCCCAATGAACGAAAGCAGATTGTCCAGTGTAACTCCCGATTTTCTTGGATTGGGGGCTACCTGTTTCATACAGGGGTAGATATGCACATCAGGAGATGTGTCTGTGAAGATGAAATTTTTGACATTTTGAAAGCCTGTCACAACGGACCATGTGGCAAATATTTTTCAAATCGAACAACTGGTCACAAAGTGCTGCAAACAGGGTATTATTGGCCCACAATATTCAAAGATGCAAAGAAGTTTGTTCAAGCTTGTGATAGTTACCAAAGGGCAAGACGCCCTGGACAGTTTGATGAAATTCCCTTGAAGCCACAGCTAGTCATTGAACCATTCAAACGATGGGAACTTGATTTTGTTGGTCCAATCAACCCATCATCAAACCAGAAAACATATATTCTGGTAGCAACAAAATATGTCACCAAATGGTTGAAGCAAAGGCATTGCAAAGAGCTATAGAGGATTTCGTTATTCAGTTCCTGTTCCGCATATTTGTGTGATATGGCCTCCCAAGAGACATAATCACGGACAGAGGACCACAGTTTGCTGGTAATAAAATTGCTGCAACACTAAAACACTATCATATTTAGCATAAAATTACTACTCCATACCACCCACAGACAAATGGTCAAGTAGAAAGCACAAATAAGGTAATAGAATCAATACTGATAAAAACCATTGTGTCACACAGACGCGATTGGGCCACAAGATTGCCGGAAGCCTTGTGGGCATATAGAACAACATGGAGAAGCACTACTGTATATTCACCATATCAGCTAGTATTTGGAAAGGAACCCATATTTCCAATAGAATTCCAAATATAGACCTTGATAACAGCACAAGAAGTCAGTCTAGATTTAAACGAGGCCCAGATGAATACACTACAGTAGATTAATGAGTTGGATGAAATGAGGCTCACTGATCTTCAACATACTGCAATAATCCAACAACAGAGAGCCAAATGGCATGACGCCATCATCAAAAAGAAAGTCTTTCAAGAAGGAGATTGGGCGCTCCTATACGATTCCAGGTTCCAGGATTTTTCAAGGAAACTTCATACTCACTGGCTAGGACCATACAAAATACAGAAGTTACATGATAATGGCACCATTAGTTTAACCACCATCGATGTATCTAGACATACCTTTAAGGCAAAAGGCCACCGAGTTTGATTGTACCGCAAACCACTCACTCGGGAATCCTTCTACCAGCAACTCTGGGAAGATTTCGACATGCAAATTCTGGCTGAGGAAGCATACTCGTCCTCACCTCTGGTTCATTAACTAATTTGATTGCTTTTAAATTTTGTACATAATTCTTTTGTTTTCTTTTCTGTACAGATTTCTGCATTTCTGCAACTTTTGCATTTTGCTATTCCTTTCGGATAAAACAGTGTTTTCATCATTCTGCTATTCCTTTTCGACGGAACAACACTTCTGCATTTTTCTATTCCTTTTCGAAGGCTCAGCATTCTCACCACTTTTCCATTCCTTTTTGAAGGAACAACAATTTTTGCATTCTGCTGTTCCTTTTCGAAGGAACAGTAGTTCCACTATTTTGTTGTTCCTTTCTGAAGGAACAACACTTCTGCATTCTGTTGTTCCTTTACGAAGGAACAACATTTTCACCATCTGCTATTCCTTTACGAAGGAACAACATTTTCACCATTTGTTTTTCCTTTCTGAAGGAACGACACTTCCACATTTTTGTTGTTCCTTTCCAAAGGAGCAACACTTCTACATTTTTTCTATTCCTTTCTGAAGGAACAACACTTCCACATTTTTGTTGTTCCTTTTCGACGGAGTAGCACTTCCGCATTTTTTTTGTTCCTTTCTGAAGAAACGACACTTCCACATTTTTTTTGTTCCTTTCCGAAGGAACAACACTTCTACATTTTTTGTTGTTCCTTTCCGAATAAACAACACTTTCATTTTCTGCTGTTCCTTTCCGCAGGAACATCACTTGCATTTTTTGTTGTTCCTTTCCGAAGGAACAACACTTTCATTTTTCTGTTGTTCCTTTCTGAAGGAACAACACTTGTGTTTTTTCTGTTCCTTTCTGAAGGAACAACACTTTCATCTTCTGATGTTCCTTTCCGAAGGAACAACACTTGCATTTTCTGATGTTCTTTTCTGAAGGAACAACACTTCCATTTTTCTGTTGTTCCTTTCTGAAGGAATAGCACTTTCATTTTTTCGTTGTTCCTTTCTGAAGGAATAGCATTTTTGCATTTTTTTTTGTTTGCGCTTGTTTTCTTTATTGTTCCAATTAAGGGACAACTGCTGTTCCTTTCAATAAACAAGCAATTTCGAGCATATTGTTTTTCCTTTTGCTTGCGTTTTTTGTACAGTAGTTGTTCTATCTTGAAGACAACATTTTTAGAGTGCATTTTCTTCTTTGTGTGTTTTACTATTTCAATCATTTTTTGAGTTATGCTCAACTATACACTCATGCAACGAATAAAAAAACTAGAGGATACTGAAATCAACAAATTACTAAAAAATCGTTATCTTTACAAGAAATTGATTTGAATTGATAAGAGAAAAGAGGAAAGGACACAACTATTGATCACCTTGCTGTCATTATTCTACTAATACCGATATGATTGGTTATCTTTATCATGATGGTTCTTCCTAAATTCCCATAAGTCTCTTTGATCATTATTAATGAATAAGAATAAAGGGCATATTTTTCTATTGAGATGTTAATACTTCTTCCACCATCCCTACTCTTAAGGAGTGTTGAACCACCCTCTGTATATAAATAGGAAAAGTGTTATATAAAAGAAAAAAAATGAAAAGGAAAAAATGTTTATATGATTGCTAACATGATTTTTCAAATGAAGGATAGGGGGTCTTATCAAGAGCCAGCCTACCATGATCATAAGGAAGAAAGTGAAGTGGAATTCCCATTATGGCCACCACACCAGGGATATGGTCCAAGAGGCACATCAGAAAAAATAAAAAGTCCTTGGAACAGGAGGTCTCATCACGAGCCGGCCTGCCCACCTTTCACTCCTTCCTGGTGAATGGCATTATGATTTATCTCGTTACCAAGCCAGCATAATGGCCTCCATTCTGACATTGCACAACACTTTCCTAAGCATACACAAAGGATTATGGTTCCATGGGTGAAATAAACAACTCTATCAAGGTTATGGACACCTGTGGGCAACAGAGCTCTATTGATGGTATTGAAGTCATATTCCTTATACACCAATAGCAATTATAAAACCCTTCTTCTTATATCTTTGTAAATGGTTCAAATGAGATTATGCTCATAACCCCTCCAAACCTTTAATAAATGAAAATCTATTACAATCAATTATTGTTAGGGTCCCACCCTAACCCCCTTATTTATGTAATGGGATCACATCATAGTCAAGAGTCAATAAAGCCCATATTAATAATTGTAAGTGGTTAATCCACAATTAATGACGGAACCACAGTTAGTTGCAAATGGGCCGTAGTATTAGATAGATGGTATTAATGAAACCCACGGTATTGGTCCGTGGTATTGCATGTATGAGTCATATATAAAGGATAGAGTCTCCCTGCGAGGAGCATCATGTCTTATTTTGTAATCGAGCTCTGCTCTATTGGAGGTTGCCCCCTCGAAGAGGCAAGTGAACGTTACTCTTTGAATAATAAAATCATTGCTATTCTGTGTGCTGGGTATCTTTTCTTCGCATATTCTGTATTTGGGTATCATTTTGCAGGTTAAGAGCATAACAATTATGATGGCAAAAGTTGATAATGATGGCATTGACCTTTTATGCACGTCAGTTGTCCTATCCTCCAATTATCACATCATATCATGACATTCTCTTATTTATTAGGTGATTCCATTATACACCTCGATTTTGGCAATCCGCTCGTTCTTGTAAACATGGCATCTCTGTATACGTTGTTTCTTTATGACTCTATACTATGGCAGTTCAACACACTGCTCCTTCATTTGACGGGCGAGGATGGCCTATCACATTGCAGGGGGGGATCATGTGACCTCATAATTTGCTGGCATATGTGTCAGATTATCATTCGGAGAATTCTAACTCGAGAATAGCAAAGCTTAATGGTATATTGTTTTCCAATTTGCATGGCTTGCTGCTTCGTCATCTTCTCTGTGTTTGCTAACAGTTTGAATAGCCTGCTGTTCCATTTCCATCTCTATGTTTTTTTTATAGTGTGCTAAGCATGGGAGGAAGATCAATTCGTAGAGAACCACAGGTGTTGATGGTCTCTAATGCTGCACGAGAGATCCTAACAAGGGCAGGATGAATAGTTTATCTCAATCGTCTACAACAATCCAACGAGACGATGGAAATTGAATTTTTGCAGAACTTGCAAATACATCACTCCATGGTGAGAGGGAGACAGATAGCAGTCACCGATGACATAATTGCAGAGGTTTTAGGACTGCCAGCCACTGGACCTGTGTGGACTCTAAAAAAGGTGAGACTGCGAGATTCCATAAAAATCTTCCAGGATGAAGGGCAGAACCTGACTGTAAGACGAAAGGGAGTTTTACCAGTAGCCTTGGGAGAGCCATGGGTAGAGTTGGCGAGAATCATCCAGACCTACGTCACTTGTGAAGGCAGGAAAGACGTGGTAAGACCACGCCACCTTAAAATTTTAGTTGTGTTAAAACAAAAATGCGTTGTGAATTTGCCTGCGTTTTTAAATTCTTTATTACACGATGTTGCCCGAAGCATGAAGAAATCCTGCCATGTAGATTCAGTAGTAAGCCACCACAGGTTGATACAACTAATAGTTAGTACAGTGTTTCTCAGTAACAGAGTAGTTGGGAAGGACTGATTTTCACAATAGACGGGGGACTGGATTTGCCAGCCCCAAAACGAAAACATGCTGCAAGTACATCGAATAGACCGTTGAAACAAAGTAAATCCATTAGATTGGCATGGATCAGAGGAAGGTTGGAAAATTCCCAAGGGAACACCAGTCAACCGGTGGAAATAGACAATTTAAGGGATGAGCAACCCCCACAATTGGAAGGAGAGGAGAAAGAAAAAGAATTGGAGGAAAACGATGAAGGAGAACTAGAGGAAGAGACTGAGCAATCTAGTCAGGAGGAAGAAGAAACAGAGAAACGTGGTGGAATCCCACTGCAAAACCCGCTGCAAGAAGATAAATTGGCCCAGATTCTAGCCAATATGGGTGAATATGCTCAACCTCTCAGTCCACTAAACCTCCACACCGAAGAAGGACCGAAGGAGCATTCTAGTCATGACAAAAATACATCCGAGGAACTGTGTGATGAGGAAGAAAGACCGCAAGAGCACTCTGTTCATGATAAGAGTGCATCCAAAGAATTGTGTGATGAAGAAGATGAAGAAGAGAATCACTCTGCCCATGATGAAAGTGTATCTAGAGAAAAATTTGATGAAGATGAAGAAGAGGAAAAATCTGTTCCTAGCCAAAATACGCCAGAGGAATTCCATCAAGAAGAAGGGGTGGAAGAAGAAGTTACCCAGGAGACAGCAGAACAAGCTAGGGTTTCTACCCCTGAACAACCCGATCAGCAGAACAATGAGGAAACACCCCAAGAAGAAAATCAGGAAATTGGTCAAGGCGAAGATACAACACTGGAGGTATAAAGCCCAGGCCCGAGTAAATGAACGGCTCTTCTTTCCAAGAAAACAGAGGAAATAAAAAGATTACGAAAGGAACAACAAAGATTTCTTAACATGATAGCACGACTTTGACAACAAATAAGGGTTTTGAAAATGGGGAAGAAAGAAAAAAGGACCTCGGTGGTAAAACATGCAACCGCCCCAGCCAAACCCCTTAAGAAAAAGATTAAGAGGACTCAAGTCTAGCCTACCATTCAAAACTGAAAGGAACAACATCCGGCTATTGCCCATGTCGAAATACAAACAGAGAATGTAGCGGCATGTAATAAGGCAATGCAGATAGAGGCACTGTCCTCTAAGGAAATTCGGACCATAAAACGCTGTGACAAGAAGACCCAAGTAGATCTTCTGCCTACAACTATTATGTTGGAAAAGGATCCAAGGACAAAAACTCTGCGAAAAGATTTGGCACAGGCCGAACAAACAATAGAGAAACTCACAGAGCAAACTGTCTCTCAAGAAAAATACGAGAAATTACAACAGCATCTGAAGGACATTAATGCATCAGAAACTTGGGCCTTTGAAGGATGGTGAAAAGCAGAAGAAAGAGTCACAAAGGTAACTCATAGGCTAGACATAGTCATCAAACAAATGGATACCTTATGCTCTTTGTATACTGTTGTGCTAGCATGTAGAGCACCTGCTAGAAACTATGCTTTGTTTTTAATGGAACGATATTTACAATTTAAAATTAAATCTGTTAAAGCAGGAGTGCCTATAGAAATAAAAACCATTGATGACTTCATAAATTGTTGTAAGCATTACGGGGTGAAGGTTCAGAGATTATTATGTGAATTTTATTTGCACAACCTTGTATTAGATGGAGAAAAAGAGAAAAATTCTAGCCCTTTCGTGGGTGATGTCTAACTGCAGGCATTCATTTCCTTTGGTGTTAATCAAATAAAGTGGCTTAAAGTCTACAATGCCTTTCAAAGACAAGAGAATGGGTTAGACTTATGGGTGAGAGCTGAACCTAGAGACCCACTGTAGTTATGGAATAAACATAGGAACCTAATGAGGACTCTGGGCATGATTGAGGCATTGGGACCTATTCATACAACAATCAATCGGCAAGGAATAGAATACTTCTTTACCATCAAATACCTTGCCATTGCAGCAGCCAAATTCCAATATTAGACTTCTAATCCGAACATCCAACATAGGGTACAGTTTAATTATGATAACTTTAAGCTAGCTGCTGACCGCTTGGGTCTCTATGGTGACCTTATTTTGAGAGAAGGCCCATCTTGGTTAGGCTGTAGGTTCTGAAGTCCGGTCATTTGGCATCCTACACCAGGATACGAAGCCTTATATGAAATGCCTGAGGGTTAGACAGGACATCGTTTTGAGCACCTAGCTAGGCATCATGGTTGCAGACCACCTCATGAGATCCCTTCTCTAGCCTATTCCCTCACTGCCTTGCATGTTAATTACAATGTTTTCATGAGGGCATAAAAAAGGGTAAGAAGGGGGGTGTGTTGAGCACTAGAGAAGGTATGTTATTATCATTTATTTTGTCATCTTTTCTTTAAAATTCATAACCTCTTTACATTATGAACTAGGTATATGACAAGAGATTATGATAAAATCTAGAAGATTTATGTGCAATGTAAGATGACTAATAATTACCCTTTTCTATGCAGAAAAAGGGGAAAATGGAAAATTACCAATCTGAAGGAAATGACAAACCGCCATCAACTACTGTCCCTTTGACAGGGAACCACATCCAAACAAGAAGATCCAGACTAGAGCGTACAAACCAGGAAAAGAAAGAGGAGATACCAAATCGGTGCAAGAGAATGAGAAGATGACTGAGAGCTAACAATATGGCGAATCCCTCAGGATCCTCTGATCCTGAGGGCTTGCTACTTTAACAATTTTCTGTATCATTGATATCTCCACTCAGTTGTTATAAGAAGGGGCAGCACTGCTAGATCGAAAGGGAGTACTATTGTTGTTTTTATGAAATTCTCTTTTGTACTTGAAACTTTGATCATCGACTCTCTCTAAAAGAGTGATTCACTGTAACTCTATTTTGATGTTTAATATATAAATCCTGTTGTCATTCCATCTTTGATTCTAGAGTAATTATAAGCAGTGCATCCCTGGAGGCTAAGGGCCTGGCCCTGGTGTATCACTTGCTTCCTGTACTATTAATTCTCGATTTCGAGTCATGTGTGGTTTGCTTTCTCTTATCTATTTTTTTCAGTAATATGTTGTTCCTTATTTCATGTATTAGCTCTATTATATTTTGATTCCCATTTGAATAGTAAGGTTTTTATCTACATAGAGATTTTATGTTACTTGTCCTGAAGTTATATCATGTTGTTGTTACATAACATTGTTGTTCCTTAATAGATTGCCATTGTTGTTCGATTACAAAGTAACAGCGTTGTGTATACATAAATTGGTATCACTGCGTATTTATCTACGGTTTACTTTGAAATGTGATTGCTGTTCATTTAAACTACTATTTCACCGTGATCACAGTTGTTGTTTCTTTGTAACCAGGATTGTTCATTATTATGCCAAAACTCAGATTACTGTTCTTTTAACAAACAAGTGTTGCGTATAGCATTTGGTTTAGTTTGCTGTGTATTTACATTTAGTTTAAGTTGTTGTTCAATATTTCATAGCTTCCTTTAATTTGTTGTCCCATTTATGTTTGTTGTTCAAATCATTTCTAAAGATTGCAATTATTGTCCCATTTCGTAGGATAAAGCTTTGTTGTTCAATTGAGTTAAATAGATTAGTCGTTGTTCTATTTCCTGCCATTTGAATTATCATTACTTTAGTGTGCACAAACGATCTAAAACTATAGTGAATACTGACAGTTGTTGTCTAGTTCCCAGGTTGATGATCTTTTCCTTAACTTTTTTCTCAATTACATAAGTTTACAAAGGGATGAGTTATCACTACTGCACCCTTGACTGATAAGTTGTTGTAGTGAATGATTTAAATATTAGAGTGCTTAAAGTTTCCTTTTTTAAAAAAGTAGATTTAATTTCAAGCATCCATTTACTCTTGTATTCAAAAGCACTATACTACTAGTATTACTCTGACAAATTACTGCCTCAGACTGAGTACACTCTTTGAGATAACAAATCATGCCTGGATTGACAATTAATGTAGGATAAATAGAGGTGAAAAAGACCCTTTTTACTGCTCGACACTCTTATGGATGAAGCTTCCAAAGAGTTGGAAAATATTACAACTTCTCAACCTCATCTTCCGACTGGGTGTCGAAAGCTTTCCCCTGATATTTTACTAGTTGATCCAGTGATTGATCAAAAGTCATCTTTGGTCAACCCTACTCTCTCTAAAAGTGAGTCTTGTTAGCCAGTTCTTGACCAACAATTGGTTGAGAAATCGGTAGACATGATTCCACCTTTAGTTAACTGTACCTTTAAGGCAGAGAGTGAGCCTCATACTACTCATTTTCTTCTGGTTTCTTCAGTTTCGAATGAACTAGAGGCAAATCCTCCCATTCTAAAGGTGCATGAGAGTAGTTATCCTATTCCCATAGAGCAAGAGAACAACTCTCACGTTCCTATGACACCCCCTCCAAGTAGTTTAGTCACTTATTTTGATTGGAATCGACTGGAAGGATATTTCCTTCTATCTTATGTGCCTTTCCAGATTACAGTATGGGCTTACCATATGGTCGTACCTAGCATAGTCATAGATGAGGGCGCATCTGTTAGCATTCTTTCCTCAACTGCTTGGCAAGATTTAGGTTCTCCTTAGCTTGTCCATGAGGATATTTCTTTTACTATGTCAACCTCGTTACAAAATCGAATAGGTCTCCATGAGTAGAGTTCTTTTATTTGTGTCAAGCTCGTTAAAAAATGAAACAAGGTGTCATGAGCATGGTTCTTTAGAATTGATTCATTATGTTGGGGGCATGCAAACTTATCTCAAGCATAGTTTTTCTTTGTTTCAAGCTTTTGTAAAAATGAAACCAAAACCAAACATAATTTGTTTCCATTTCAAGCTTGTCTAAAAATGAAACCAAATCCAAGCATAATTGTTTCCCATGTTTCAATCTCATGAAAAAATGAAACCATATTCAAGTATCTCAAGCATAGTTTATATTTGTTTCAAGCTTGTGTAAAAATGAAACCAAATCCAAGCATAGTTTCCCATGTTTCAAGCTTGTGTAAAAGTGAAACCATTCCCACTTTAAATCTCATGATTGCCATTTTTATCTGTCGATTTTTTCCTGATGAGCCTTGGTTTTTTCATTCCATCGTCACCATCTCTTTGACCGATCATACGCTTTCACTTGGTGGTTTTACCTTGCCTGAGGAACATTTACAATGAGTGGTATTATTAGCTAGCCTCTTGGCCCATGTTTGGAGAAGTCCCATCATCACCAAAACCAGTTGCTATCCTTTTATACCACTCATTCCTCTAGGAGGAGTCATCTTTAAGCTCTTTTCTAACTCTCGAAAAATGAAATGATTGTTGAGTGCTTATCGTTTCAAACTTGTAAAATTAAATGAAATGATGTCTACTCAGTATAAGTTTAACCCTTTTCTGGACTGAGATAGACTATTGTATGAAAAAGGAATACCTTAGTTGAACATGGCTAAGAGGTTCTCTTGAATATTGTTTCCTACCTCTTTGGATTCGAGGGACAAATTACGAAAAGGGACCTGATGGAGTTTTCCTTTTTCTTCTCTTTTTCAAACTCTCTAAATATGAAAAAGACATTGGGTTACTCTTCCATTAGACTCGTAAAAATTAAGCGACGAAAGACTTGTCACCATGATGAGCCCAAGTTTCTCCTTCCTAAGACTCGTAAAAATTACTAGGATGGATTCATCCAAAGGGTGAAGTTATACGACAAGCATATGGTATCCTCTTCAAGCTTGTGTAAAAATAAATAGGTACTCACTAGGAATAGTGGGGAAAACGTGAAAGTGAAACATCTCTTGCATAGGCAACATGTCTCTCTTGAACATGACACTCATATGTATCTCGTGTCGGGTTTGGGATATCCTTGCTCAATAACTTATCTTTCCAGGTATGGGTGATCCATTTTACCTCTCATCTGACTATTCCACTTCGTCATTATGACCCTTGGTCCTATGTTGAGTCTAATCCTGCCACATTCTACAGTCGTGTCGCCAATATGTTCAAGAGAAGTCCTATCTGCGGTATATTACCTATACATTGTCTGACCCTTTACTATAGTCTTGGATCTTATTCATTTCATTCCACTTTATTCCTCGTTTTGTGTCAGGGATGGGGGAATCATCATGCTGCTTCTTCAATGTTTCACTTTCTATCGACTTCAGCTCATTATCCAGGAATATGACTTAGAAAATCCCTTTCAGTACCTTAGAGCTTGCATGCCTTAATGGAAAGTTCTTGGCATCCGACGACATGTTTTCACTATTGAACTTAGATTAGGTGATTCCACGAGTGTTCAACATCAACTTCATTTTCACATTCATGGATTGTACTATAGTACCTTGAGAGCCATTTTCATTATTGGTGGTTTCTCTCATTCCTGCTAACAGTCCACATCATTAGCCAGTAATCAGGTAGTTTTCTAGCATGTTCAACTTCGACACATTCAGAGTCTTGTCTAATATGACTCATACTTCGTGGAGTTATGTATTATTCATGATTGTACACATGTTTTTGCTATACGGATGGTTATAACCATACCATGGGACTATAAATTTATGGTGATCCTTCTATCTTGGATGGCTTCATCCATACCTTGGATCTTAGATTTACAGATGATCCTTTTCATTTGGATGGCTACACCCATACCATGGTCCTTTTATAGTCCTTTATTTGGATGGCTATGTCAATACCGTGGATTCATGTTTGATATTAGATATGTATAGGTATATGAATCCTTGATTTGCAGGTCTCCTGATAGTGTTTGTTCTCTTCCTTGCAAACGCTCCTAAAGCATCTCAACCATCACTCCCCATTCTGCCTTCATGCTTTAGGGGGCATCTATTACACAGTATTTTGTGACATCTCGTGCACTTCCTTGTGACATACCCTAAAGTTCCCAAAACATGACGATAATGTAATGTACTCATTCATATATGCAGCTTAGGTCCTCCCTCAGACATTGATTGGAAAATGCCTTGAGCTTCCCCTGAAGGAAATATCTCTCAAACCCTAATTTGAGAATCATCTCTCTTATGATACTAAAAACCACGATGATCACCTGTTGTATTATACTCAACTTGTGATGGCATCGCTCTATTTACTTGTATACCCATGATGATCCCAAAAATGAAATTTTGCCAAAGAGGATGAGAAGCTTCGTGATCTAGAAGCTTCTAGAGTGGTGAGCTGGAGATTGTTCGATGTAGATGAGGTCGAGTTCTCCCAAATTGGCCTCTTGGTCTTATACCTATGAGCTACATCCTTGAGATGAGGGCCTACTCCTATCTTTGGAGAGATCCTAACTCCCTTTCCCAGCCTATATATTCATTGTTGGGTGTGGAGCTTGATTATCTTCTGTATTCAAAGGTATCGCGCATTGAACCCCAGTTCGTAATGGGGTGGCAACGCCACCCGTAATATTTGTGCTGCAGGGAGGTCCAAGGGGGTGGTTGCGACCTTTGGCAGCTCCCCCCCGGTGGGGGGATCGGGGGCAGTGCCCTCGAAGCTAAAAATATATATAAAATGTCCTTGTAAAATGTTGTAATTTTGTATTCAATCTGGGTCGTTCATTAGGTGGAGATCTGACGGTAGAAGTTATGTTTAATTTAGGGTTTTTTCCCTAGAAGGCAACCTCTTGCTATATATGAGGGAATTATATTTCATCTATGTAGATCTATATTCTAAACGAGAAGAGAGAGGAGATTGAGCGAGAGAGAAGAGGGAATTACAACGGATCTGTTGTAGGTTGTATCTCTTCAATTTGCTGGATAATATAAAAGTAAGGGCTGGTTGTTTCTCCATGGACGTAGCCCAAATTGGGTGAACCACGTATATCCATGTCTCTCTTGTTTTGAGCGTTTTTTGTGTTTATATTTATGCAATATTTTATGTGTTCCATTGCTCTGTAATATATCATTTTCTAACAACTCGTGTTAGAGTCGAAGGTCTATTTGGCTGATAAACTCGCAGGAGAGAAGGGTTCCTGGTTCGAGTGGGAGCAATGGCGAAAGATGTTAGGTTTAGGGTCGAAAAATTTAATGACCAAAACTACCAGCTGTGGAAGACACAGATGGAAGATTATCTATATCAAAGAGATCTATACCAACCATTGAGCAGAAAGGCAAAGAAGCTGATGAGTATGACAGACACAGAATGGGATATTCTCGACAGAAAGGCACTTGGAATAATATGGTTGTGCCGAGCAGTGTCGGTAGTGTTTAATATTTCAAAGGAAATGAAAATAGAGGGTTTAATGTTGACATTGGACAAACTATATGAAAAAACCCTTAGCCTCAAATAAGGTATTTCTTATGAAGAATTTATTTAATACGAAAATGTTAGAAGGTGTATCTGTTGTTGATCATTTAAATGAATTTAATACAGTTACCAGTCAGTTAAGTTCTGTAGGGGTAACTTTTGATGATGAAGTTAGGGATCTGTTATTTTTGTGCTCATTTCTAGAAAGTTGGAATGGTTTAGTTATGGCCATTAGTAACTCTGTCTCTAGATCTAGTACTTTAAAGTTTGATGATTTTGTCGGTGCAATCCTTAGTGAGGAAATGCAATGGAAAAGCTCTGGTGAGACATCAGGTAATGCTTTGACTACAGAGACTAGGGGAAGAAAAATGGAAAGAGGAAAGAGCCCTGGATATCGCAATAAGTCAAGAAAAGGAAATTCTAAGTCCAAATTGAGGATAGTGTGCTGGAAATGCGGGAATAAAGGACACATAAGGAAATACTATAAGTCTCGGAAGGGAAAATAAGGAGATGCACAGCAAGAAAACAATCATGAAGCAAATGTGACAGGTGAAATTTGTTTCTAGGTTTGAAGCATGTTGATTTAAAATTCTGTGAGAATTGTGTTTATGGAAAATAAAAGAGAGTCAGATTCCTCAAAGTTGAGAAAGAAAAGAAGAGCGAAAAATTAGAGCTTGTGCATACAGATGTATGGGGACCTGCTTAGGTATCATCTCTTGGTAGCTCTCGTTATTATGTTACTTTTATTGATGATGCAACTAGAAAAACATGGAATTATTGTATTCAAAATAATTTTGATGTATTTGATACTTTCAAGAAATGGAAAGCTTTGGTTGAAAATGAGACGGGAAAAAGGTTGAAGTGTCTCAGATCAGACAATGGAGGTGAATATTGAATTCACAGAGAGAAGACAGTTCTAGGAACACCACAAGAAAATGGTATGTCAGAAAGGATGAACAGGACAATCATGGAGCATGCAAGGTGCATGAGATTGCATGCAGGATTGCCTTTACAATTTTGGGTAGATCCTGTAGATAATGTTGTTTATCTAATAAACAGAGGGCCTTCAATTTCCTTGGATGGTGGTATTCTAGAGGAGGCATGGACAGGTAAAAAGGTAAACTACTCTTTTTTAAAGACTTTTGGTTGTGAAGCCTTTGTCCACATAAATAAAGAAAATAGAAGCAAGCTTGAGGCAAAATCAAAGAAATGTACTTTCATTGGATATGGTGTTAATGATTTTGGTTATTGATTTTATGATTATGAAAAACACAAAATCATTAGGAGGAGAGATGTAATATTCAATGAAAACGTTTTGTATAAGGATCAGCTACAGGAAAAGAAACGTGAAAAGAAAACAGAGAACACACAGTGCTTGACAAGATCACAAAAAAAGTAATGGTGCCTGAAAATCATAATGATCAACATTGAAAACAACAACCACAACAACAACAAGAACCTCAAACACCTGAAAGTGGTGTTAGAAGATCTACCAGGATAATTAGACCCCTTGAACGATACTCTCCTTCATTATATTATGTATTGTTGACTAATTCTGGTGAACCAAAATGTTATGAAGAAGCAGTACATGTAGAAACCAGGAAGAAGTGGGAGCAAACCATGAAAGAAGAGATGGAATCCTTAGCACATAACCAGACTTGGGACTTAGTCAGGTTGCCTGTAGGTAAAACAACATTGTAGAATAAATGGGTTTACAAGTTGAAGGAAGAAGATGGAGGTAAAAAAGATATAAAGCTAGACTTGTGGTGAAAGGGTTTGCACAGAAAAAGGGTATAGACTTTGATGAGATATTTTCTCCTGTTGTTAAAATGACTTCAATCAGAACTATCTTAAGTCTAGTAGTAGTTTAAAATTTGCATCTTGAGCAGTTAGATGTAAAGACAACGTTTCTCCATGGGGATTTGGAGGAAGAGATATATATGCAGCAGCCACAAGGATATGAGGTAAAAGGGAAGGAGAAACTAGTGTGCAAGTTGAAGAAGAGATTTTATGGCTTAAAACAGGCTCCAAGGTAGTGGTATCTAAAATTTGACAAGTTTATGTCTGAACAAGGTTATACTAGATGTCACTTTGATCATTGTGTTTATCTCAAAAGGAAAAATGATGGCAGCTATATTATATTTTTATTGTATGTAGATGACATGCTTGTTGCAGGTTCTGACATGTAGGAAATAAATGTGCTCAAAAGAAAATTGGCGAAATCATTTGCAATGAAGGATTTGGGTTCTGCAAAACAAATCCTTGGTATGAGAATAACTAGAGATAGGAAGAATCGCAAATTAACATTGTCTCAAAGTGAGTACATAGAAAAGGTGTTGAAAAGGTTTAATATGCAGAATGCAAAACCAGTTAGTATACCTTTGGCTAGCCATTTCAAATTAAGTAAGGAGGAGTGTCCCAAGACTCAGGAAGAAATGGCTCATATGTCTAAAGTTCCATATGCATCAGCAGTTGGAAGCTTAATGTATGCAATGATCTGCACAAGGCCTGATATTTCACATGCAGTGGGAGTTGTAAGCAGGTACATGAACAATCCAGGAAAAGAACATTTGATAGTGGTGAAGTGGATTCTCAAGTATTTGAGAGGTACCACAAATCAATAATTATGCTTTGGTGGTTCAATCATTACTATATAGGGATATGTTTATGCAGATATGGCGGGTGATAGAGATAACTAGAGGAGCACAATAGGGCATGTGTTTAGTTTAGGTGGAACGTCTATTAGTTGGGTCTCAAACCTATAAAATGTTGTTTCACTTTTAACAACAGAAGCAAAGTATGTTGTTGCGACAGAGGCTAGTAAAGAAATGATTTGGTTACAAAGGTTTCTAGATGAATTGGGTAAGAAGCAGGAGTTGGGTAGGTTATACAGTGATAGCCAGAGTGCCATACATATTGCAAAGAACTCTACATTTCATTCCAAGACTAAACATATACAGATCAAGTACCATTTCACATGGTCAACGTTGGAAGATGGACAGTTGAAGCTAAAAATGATACACACTAGCCAGAATCTTGTAGATATGTTAACAAAAGTTGTAACCAGGAAGAAACTAAGAATCTTCTTAGTTTTAATTGGTCTCCAAGTATGATGAATAAGATGAAAAACAACCAGGTCCAAAGTGGAGTCATTGTCCAACAAATGAAGCAGCGATGGAGTTGCTATAATCAGTCTCCAAGTGGGAGATTGTTGGGTGTGGAACTTGATTATCTTCTGTATTCAAAGGTATCACCGCATTGGACCCTAGTTCGTAATGGGGTGGAAATGCTGCCCATAATATTTGCACTATAGGGGGGGTCCAAGGGGGCTAGTTGTGACCTTTTGGAGCTCCCCCATAACAAGGGGATCGGGGGCAATGCCCCGGAAGCTAAAAATAGATTTAAAATTCCCTTGGAAAATGTTGTAATTTCATAGTCAATCTAGGTCGTTCATTAGGTGGAGATATGATGGTAGAAGTTATGTTTAGTTTAGGTTTTTTTCCCTAGAAGTCAACCCCTTGCTATATATGAGGGAATTGTATTGCATCTATATGGATCTATATTCTGAGCGAGAAGAGAGAGGAGATTGAGCAAGAGAGAAGAGGGAATTACAACAGATCTGCTGTAGGTTGTATCTCTTCAGCTTGCTGGATAATATAAAAGGAAGGACTGACTATTTCTCTGTGGACGTAGCCCAAATTGGGTGAACCACGTATATCTGTGTCTCTCTTGTTTTATGTTTTTTCTGTATTTATATTTCTGCAATATTTTATGTGTTCCATTGCTTTGTAATATATATTTTTCTAACATTCATCCTCTCCCATTCCCAAATGGTTTGGTCTGGTTGGTCTATGTGTATTTGCACCCTTATGCTAAGAATGTGCCTATATGATACCCATTTGGCTTGGATAAGGAGTTCTTGGAGAGCTTAGCTTGGACTTGGATTTTTAGTCAAGGAGAGCCTATCAACATCAAGGCTTGTCTGTATGCTTCCCCTTCTTTCTATTAATATACAACTGTTGGTTCATTTTCCATTGATGTGTATGCTCATGTATAATCTATATTAACATTCCTTGATCAATTAAGTAAGCTGCTTTTAAATATGCTATTTGTATTTTCATGCCATTTTGTATCTTGATCTCTTGTGCAGGTGCATAAACGATGTGAGCAGGAGGAACGAGCCTATGACACAAGTGATTCAAGGTATTCAACAAAGGGGATCGAGATAACATCAGAACGAGGTAGGCCATCTTCTTCGTCTCTCATTTCAATTGTAACTTAGGAAAGTGTCTGGTAGATTGTCACTTAGGTTGCTAGACCCACTCATTGGGCTAGAGGGATCATCTCTATCTGCAGAGAGGATTTACCTAGAAAATAGTGCTCAATATGAATTTCCAGGCTTTACACAATATATGAACCTGTACTTATAAAGTATATCCCACTATTTTCTCAATATGAGTTTCCCAACTCCACACAATGTATGAATCTGTAGCTTCTCATTTCACACAATGTATCAAAAAATCTGAATACTCCATTATAATTCTAAGATACTTTTAGGGACGGAAGCAACAATAACAACAAATAGATTAAATGAATAATGACAAACTTTATAGTAAATAGAACAAAAAAGTTTGGGTTATGTGCATATTGGGTCCGAAATAAGGGTGAGTTTATGTGTGTGAGAAGAAAATGTTGTGTGGGAGAATGGATATGCAAAACAAACAACATAAAAAAATTTCCACAATGTTCTTACCTTTGCGAGTGGATCTAGGTGTGGAGATGTAGTTGTGCATGGATACTAAAAAATCATAATGAAATATTTTACCTCATCTCCAAAAAATTTCCTATCAGCAACATTGTGCCGACAAATCAATCATTAATGATTTATTGTCCAGTTTCAAGATCCATGGCACATTTACAATAAACAATCAAAATGAAATGTCATCATGCATGCAAACAATGGCTTTATAACATCGATTTTACCATGTCCATAATGGAGTTTCCCTTTAGTGATTCTAAAATCCTTTTTCAAATTCGATCTGCAAAAAGTAACCATAAAAAAAAAGGTCAATCTTGGAATACTCATTTTCTGCTTTACTAGTTTTAACTATCCAAGCTTCTTGAATACGTAAAACAATGCTCACATAGATGTAGACTACGGAAACGTGGATAAATATTTAGTGTGAAAGGGGCTTTTATTGTGCGAAATTTTCACTGTGCATAGTGTAGACATGTGCCTTTTATTATACAAAGAATAATTTCATTGGAGTAAAAAAAAATCAATGTGTGGGATGTGGAAGAACCTGGTATATAATATTGATCAATATTTGTTTCATATAAATATCGAGACTCCACAAAATGTAACAATCCGCACAAGGAATATTTTGTAGAGAAAGATTTCATTGTGTACACGATATTTTCAAAATGAATTTCCAAGCTTCGCGCAATGGATGAAACTCCACCTCTACACACATTCCCCTCCACACAAATAAACTAATATTTTCTCAATTTTTTCTCAATATATTTTTCTGGACTCTGCACAATGCATGAATCCACATCTCCACACTTCAAATAATGTATTAAAATTTTTAATAAACATTATTGATTGGCCATATATGCAGAATATGAAGGTATAGAGAAAACTGCACATAGTTGCCTTTCATTGCCCACAATGTGGAAGTGTGCACGCAATAATAACAACAGATAGTCAAAATGATTGTCGAAATGAAGAATTATTGAATAATTACAAAATGCATATCCCACATTTTATGTGCAATGTGGAGGTGTGATTAACGACAAAACACATAACATGCATTGCCTTAATCAATTGGTTAACGACAAAGGCAAAGATTATGTTGTGTTACAAATATTAGTCTTGTTTTTAATGTATTTGTTAAAATTTTATTTTTATTTTTTTATTTTACTTTTTATATATTTTTAATTTTTTTTCTAATTTTCTCTTGTTTTCAAACTATTTTTACTTATTTTTTTAAATTTATTTAATTTTCCAAAATTGTTTTTTTTTATAATTTTAATTAAGAAAAGTAATATACATTTTATTTTATTTTTAATTTTTTTTTTTTTTTTAAGTAAATAGCTACATTTTTAGGCTTTATTTCTTTTATTATTTTTTTCATATATATTTTTCAACTATTATTTTTTTCAAATAATTTTTGAAATGCACTATTTTTTTTAATTACCTTAAATTTGTTGTTTTAATTAATTGGATTGCCTAGCTCTGACTCACATCAATTCTACTTTTCAAAATATTTTCCACATGTTATTGTTGCACAAACACCCTCCAAAATGTTTCCTACACTCAGATTTTGGAGCCCACTGTGGATCTTGTGATCGATCATTTCGTAGTCGCTTCTTGGTTATTTTATGCTTTTGAGCTCTCTTCTTGGATTCAAAGTGTCAAGGGTACTTTCTCACACATGCTCAGTCTTCAACAAGTTCATGAACACACTCTTTTACCAAGCATGAACAAGCATAGCACGGTCCATAAATACTATGCATGTTTGATGTCCAATCCATGTTGACAGTTAGTGCACATTGACATCGACAAATTCTCACTTACAGTTGCATTTGTACTTCTATTTTCGTTTGTTTTGAAAACTATTGATTTCGCGCACCTTTATTTTCACGAGTGTCATTTTCATGTTTTTGTCTATCGCTCTTACTTGCTTTCACTCTAATTAGTTTCATTTTAATGTTATATTTTCTCTGGTATGTGTTGCTTTCATTGTTGTTCACATAAGTGTCATTCGCACTTTAGCACTTGTTCTCTTCTAGCATGTTAAGTATTGCACAATGTACATAAGCTTGTTTTCGTGGTTCTAATAGGTTCTCCTTGTGTAAATGAGTTGATTTTACCATGTAAACCTCCATCACACTCATTTCCAAAGTTTTAAGCAGCGTCGCACGTGTCGTCACGGTCGTTTCAAAGTGTATCTTTAGTGTTGCATTTATCGTAAGTTATCGTAAGTTTGTCACACTGAAAGAAGTATGTTATTAATTTGTTCTGGATGATCTATGTTTTGTTGTTAAGCACTCTAAGTGTGTGATCACAGTCAAGTCATATCACTATTCACATCAGTTTCACTGATCCCACACTTAGCCAAATTTTGGAAAACTCCCAGCAACTTAGCCTTATCTGGCCTTCCTGAAATTTGCATTGCACGATCCGAATCCTCAAGTTGTAACCCTGCCTCTTAAAACATCACAATGTGAAATTCCTACCTTCCAGGACTATGCACTATGTAGTTTCAATGCTCAAGCCAGAGCCTTGGCTGCCAAAATTATGAAATTTAGTTGTTCAGCTTGGCCTCAACTGCACACTATGATATCTCTAATCTCAACCCTCAACCCTGAGCTCTTGAACTGTGCAACTACACAATCCACAGGTCTTCTCTACCTCCTAGAATTGTGCAATTGACAAAAATAGTGCAAAAACATGGATCCTGACTCATTGAACCTCAAAACTGTGTAGTCTCCCTAGAAGGTCCAACCTGAACTACGTATTGTGCAATCTCAAGGCTCAAGCCTCAGCCCTGAGCTCTTGAACTACAAAATTGAATAATCATTTGGGCTCCTCGGTCTTCCAAAACTATGCAATGTGAAAAATCAGTGTTCAATACCTCAGCCTGGGTCCCTGAGCACCCCAACTACACAGTATTATTTCTCATTCCAAGATTGAACTACGAATTTCACAGTCTCAAGGCTCAAGCCTGGCCCTTCACTACCTGAGCTGCGTAATTGTGCAGTCATTGAGCCCCTCCCTCAGCCTGCCACCTAATTCCAGCTCAGTCAATGGATTATCATGCAACATCTTAGACTAGGGGTTTGTCGAACTGATGTAATCTTGTCATGAGTGGATTGCAGATGCGGGAACTTTATCATGCTATGGAAATATGGTGAAGAAGGATATGGATATGGAGGACATGCGAGAATACACATATGGAGTTGAAGAGATAAGAAGATCATCGCACAAGAAGATCAAAGAACATTGGGTTACAAAAGAAGACCAAAGATTAGGACCGCATGAAGACTCCATCTGATTGGAAACCCTTTGGAGGGTAGATATGAAGAACAAAGCATATCTCTCATGCAGATGAAGCATTGGACACATCTCTTATTGAAGACAAAAGGAAATATGTAGCAAGAAGGAAAACTCGGCACTGCCACATCATCATGCATTCCATGTCATCAGTGTCAAGTCATGTCCTATCATGAGTCATCACGTGCCACAACATTTGTGGATTATGTAATTATATATTGGAAAATCTATTGTAAAGTGGAAGTCCAAAGGACACATTCATAATATGAAGAGTCATGTAAAGTTGAAAATTCATAGGAAGTCAAACAATCATGGGGGTGGTCAAAGAGTCACAAGGAATGTGAAGTATCACCTCTTGGTTATATATACACCCTCATTGTATGAGCAAAATTATTTTCCACTAGGCTCCTCCCGCAAGGCATTAGAGAGACAAACTAGTTCTTTTGGGGAGCAAGGAGTGGCTCCAATGCTCCACTATTGGAAGTAATGGTGTTCATTGTATACATGTGTCCGTGAACTGTTACTTAATATATGAAGCCCGATGGCCAGTGCGTTCTTCATGCATGGATTATGACTATTTGTAAGATTGTTATGTGAATGTTTATAGTTCATGTTTGTTTTCACCTATGCTAAAGTAGTTGAACTATTTTGGTTATTTTAGTACTTATCAAATTGAGAATGTGTTGTGACGGTTGCTATTGTTGTCACATCCTTGTGTATTATTTTGTTGGATACTCGACATATCTTTCTTGTTGACTGGTTATAATGGAAGTCGCATCTTTGTGGACTATTTTGTTGGATGTTAGATGGATCCTCTTGGTTACGTGTGTCTCTACTAGGGTGGTACCACTAACTCTCTCCTACAGGACCACTTTATTTTCTCCCTCTGGAGTAGAACAACTTTGACACACTTACAACTGAACACTCACCAAGCATGCTTACTTGCTTTTCGAGGGTACACGTTCACCTCTCTCTCTTGCTGACAATTATAACCAAGTAAAATTTGTAAGAATACATGGCAACTGGGCCAATACTCTGGATGGGGTTCCTATTCCAGATGGTGTAAGGTCTAATTAGGACTTCACATTGGGGAGACCCCCCTTGGTTTACATATTACTAGCACCATCAACAAAATGGTGCTAGAAGGAGGGACAAATGACAATTTGTGTTCATTGAGTCTATTTTAAATCTACTATCCTATATGGCGCTTTCCCAAATCATAATCCTAGAGTGTTTTTCTAACCTACCTCTTGTTAAAATTTCAATCTTTGCGGAACTTGTTCATGCCTTATCTCAATTCAAGTTTAAGTGCAAGGGTGCTATGTTTTTATCTAGACACATAAATAAATTTCTTGGGTTTTGTAAATCTCTTGAAATCAATGATGAAGATTTTATGTGTATTTTATTCACCCACACTCTTGAAGGTTGTGTTGATCAATGGTGTCATACCTTACCATCTACTTCCATTCATTATTTTCATTAATTTACTGAGGAGCTTCACCAATATTTCGATCAGTATGATTATCGATATCTTCACGAAAGAATAAATAAAATTAGAATGGAGCATGATGAATCAATTGAGAGTTTTGCTAATAGATTCCTTCATTTATGTTATGATTTTCAAGAAGAAGATATGGATCATAATTTCTGTAAGAAAAAGTTTGAACATCTGGTTCAGATTTATTTGAATCAGTTTGAATCTAAACCTCCTTACATTTTTACTTCCCCAACTCTTGTAAACCATGAAACACCTCTAATTTCAGAGGAACCTATTACTCATTTTGTTCCTTTTCCTCCACATTTTCTACCCATGATTTGGATACCTCATTGCGATGATTGTAAAGTTGGGAAATCCACAAATCAAATTCCTAATCCATCTTCTCATTCTTCTTCCGGTTTTCATGATTCATATCCAATGGAGGAAATCCTAGAATGGCTCATGAAGCCTACGGTGAAGACTACATCCTCCATTCTGTAAGATGATGTTACTATTCATAAATCTAGTGTTGAATATGATTTGGATTTCTATTATCCCGTATCACATACATGACATGAATCTTTGTAGAACTATGTGCTTCAACGATCTATTCGACCAGATAATTTCTCACAATCTTCTCATTTTCAAGTTGCTATTCCAAATTGCAATCAGGTTCAAGGTATTCACGTTACACAGGTAGAGGAGTAGGAAGGTGAGTATTATTTCAATATTTTCCAAAACAGTTCGTGTGAAGATGGTATATCCATATTCTTGCCTAATATTGAATCTGTTAATCTCAGTAGTGAATCTTATGAAATAATTTTTTTTAGATCCATAGTCTTGGGAAAAAATCATTCTGGTGAAGATGATTATGTTGATGTATGCGTTGGGAAATGCCCAAGTGCAACAGCTAATCTTTTGGTTTCTCATGAAGATTTTAATTTAGATCTAAAATCTGATTTGTTCAAAGAATATACTTTTATCAAAACTTCCTCTTCAAATCACTATACCTTGTTCTCTACAATTCGCAATGTATCTACTTTCAACAAAGATTCTCCATTCTCTTCAAGTTATTCATCCAATGAGTTAACATCATAGTTGAAAAAAGGTGGTGATATTATACATAATTAAAATGAAAATAATCAAATCATTGAGTACTCTCTTGCACATGAAATTTCGTCGATTCATAAATCTTCATATTTGCGATCAGAAGAATATTTCAACTTGATTAATTTGGTTATTGAAGCTAAGAAATCTGGTCAAACCAGTGGTAGCAGATATCCTCACACCATTCCCAATTTATTTCAATCTTCAATATGTCATTTTACAATCGTTGAAAGTTCTAGGACATGTCAAGAATTCGAGGCACTTCAAATTTCGTTGATGGTTATGTTAGGATCTCGCAACTCTGGTAAGCCCCCCGAACAAAGTCAGATCTAGTTTCTTTCAAACAATCCTTCTCTTTACATGGTTTCACTCAATCTAAATTTATTTTTGAAACATGTTTGGTATTTCAGATGTAATATTTCAAACTTCAGAAATTTGGTTTACGATCATATTTAAGAATCTTCTCCAGTTCATACATCTTCATGTAAATATCTTGCATCAAACTCGGGTTTGGAATGTGTATCTCCCATACATGGAATTGTGAAGTTAATCATTTCAAATACTATCTTTGGCCAACGGAATCATGCTTATCATATTCATTTCTTAATAGTCATATCATGGTTCTTCTTGTGAATGTTTCGAATATTTTCATTCATCGCACATCCTCTTGAGTAATAATGAATGAACGAGTTATTGCATGAATCAAATTATTCTCCATTCTCTATGTCTTGATTGGTCTCATGTGTTTGTTGCATTGGCATTCCTTTTAGATTCTTTTGATGATTATGGTGTTGTATAGTTTGGCACAAGTTACAGGAAAATGGTTTGTGACATCCAACATGCGAGGAAGTTGGTTCTATTGTTCAGATCCTTTGTAGAGCTGTTCAAATTGATTTATATTTTTTAATTAGAAAATGGGAATCTGATGTTTAAATCAAGCCACCTGATCATTATTCTCTCTATGATGATAGTCATTCAACTTATCATTTTCCCACCACCACATCCAATGACAGTTGTTTTATATCCTTTGATATTTAGGGTTCAACATTTCGCTATTTGGATATTTATTGAGTCATTAAGTCACTTTAGCCTTCGCTGATGGTTATGTCAAGTCCTCACTGTCTTAGCATGCTCGCTGAATATGATCAGATCTATTTTCCCTCACAAGGTTATCATCGTAATCCCGTCAATCTAATTGAAAATTTATCTTTCCAAATATTTTGGGGTTTTCAAGAGGATTATCATGAATTTTATGATCCAATCGTTGAATGGTTGGAACAATAATACCTAGAAAGCTCTATCGCAAATAACTAGTTTCATTCTTTCCTCACGCTTGCTAAGGAATTTGGTGTAGATGGAAACACATCCGCGATAAGCTTCCAAGGTTTTTCGAATGATGGTTCTCGTTGAAAGGGTAAGAATATAAACTAGTTAAAATTAGTAACTACAACATATATTTCTGTTGATAAGTAAGAAATTCAATTGTTTGTGCAAGTTATACAATATCTTATCTTTTACATTGCACATTGTTTTATATTTGTTTTAATCGATCACATCTTTGTGATTGCAAGTCTGGAAAAATTACGGTGGCTAAATTGGAAATTCCATTGTATGTGACTCTGATCTTCTAGTTGGTTCAGTTAAGAGTAGGTCTAGTTTCATTTTAGTTTACTTGCACATTCATCTTGCATTCATTTCTGGTAGTTTGTCTTGTGTTTTCTTGTTTTAGTTTGGTGTCATGTTTTTCTTTAGCCACTTTCTATCTTGTCTTCTAGTTTTTTTCCTTGTTGTTGTGTTTTATTTCCTTTCATTTTGTGAGACCTTGCATCAATATACTCTATTTTCTCAAAAAGGATTGTGGAAAAATATAAAAGGACTTTGTGACATTGCAAAATTTGGCTAACTCTTTGTCCCTCTTCCTTGTCTTGGTTACATCTTTTGGTTGATGATGTTCTGACGAAAAATATGACCCTTGAATTAAGAAATTATTGTGTTGAACCATGACTTCTATGTCTATTCTAGAAACCTCATGTCTACACTCAGTTTTTATGTTTTGGTTTTTTCAAGAAGATCCAATCAAGTAGAAAAGGACAAGGGAAAAATATAAATAAGGAAACCTAAATCGTAGGTCTCTATATGCTTCTATGAAGGAACAACCTCTTCTAATATCAATAAGTTTGGATCCCTCTTCCGATCATAAATAAATAAGCGCAAATGCACACTCCTCTTTAAATAAATAAATAAAGGAGAAAGAAGAGAAAGGCTTCCTGCATAGAGTGGTGAATCAAAAGACTTTGTCGGGGTACTATCCAAGATCACTAGTAGTGAAGCAATGTTTGTGTTCCTAAAGCAACCCTGTCAAGGTACTATCTAGGCTTGATGGCAATAAAGAAACACTAGAGATGAAAAACTATACCTTGAAAACATAAAGCTCGCAAACTTCATTACCCTATCCTGATTTGAAGCATTGTTTGATCACTAATCTTATGTTTGTGTTTAACTGAGTAAAGGAATGAAAGGGATTATGTTTATGCATAGGGTAAGTGGGGAAGACATGGTAATTTCAATGATGAATCAATACTTCCCAAAGAACTAGACCCGACATGAAATAATTGACCAAGGCAGAGAAGCTAGAGTTCTACTAATGTGTCGTCAAGCATTGTTACTACGACAAGCACCCTCCAAAAAGTTTCCTACACTCAAATTTTGGATCCTACAGTGGATCTTGCGATCAATTATTATGTAGTCACTTATTGGTTAGTTTATGTTTTTTGATGTAGGAGCATCCGAACTTAGTCAACAATTTGATTGTATGTGTTATCACTTAGAAGTTTTCCCTAAAAGTTATCAAAATAAGGAATCATCCAAGGTAAACACAAACCAATAGTTTAGGCTTAGGTTCTAGCCAACCTAAGTCCAGAGAGGGATCTCTCTTTATAATTTAGCTTTGTTTTTATAAGATTTTAGGCTAGTTCTTAGTGTTCATAGGTTTTTGTTTTGAATTCAAGGTTGGGTGGTGGAATTGTTAGAGCAAATGGATAGAGCTAGGTCTTCAAGCCATTGGGCTATGGAGTCAATCAATGGATAGCATAACTAGACCAGATCATTAAAGGGAATGTTCATAGGGCAGGCTAGCAAAGCAAAAGGAAAATCTTCAGGTCTAATGGATGAAATGATTCTAACCAGGGTGAAAGGGAAATGAAGAATCCTTGGACCAGGATCAGAATGGAGAACAGAGGGTGATCATGAACAAAGGGAAATTAAGAATCCTTTTCTATAGACCAGGGGAGAAACTACGGAAGCTAAGGAGTAGTTAAGAATTCCCTAGCTAAGATAGTTTAGTAGAAAACATTTAGAATGTAAACAATCAAGACAGAGTGCATTCAAGCAATTTCTGAAATATCATTCCTTGTTATACATTTAGATTTTAGAGAAACAAACAAGATTATGAAGAAACATAAGAAAAAACAACAATAAACATGAGAGAATACTTATTTTTATTTCGCTTTACACAAGAATCCTGTAAAATATCTGATCTTTATTCCTTGATCCAGCAAGCCAATCCAGTCATTGATACAATAGAATTTTGATTTGAAAGAAAAAGTTTATAGAAATGTCATTGAATCCACCCTACATACTTCAAAATGTGAAGTATTTATACAAAAAACAATTACAAAATATCTCACAGCAGTTTGAGATTTAATCTCAGAAATAAAATATCTTCATGCATGAAGATAGAGATAGATGTGAAACTGCTTCTTGTTGTCCCTTTTATTGTGGTGTTGTTGGATGTTTCTATTGAATTTTAAGCCCTTTAAGCTGGTTGATAGTTGTGGTATTTCCACGCTGGAGTCTTATTTACTTTGTTCTTTCACTGATACTCTTTGACTTTGTTACTTTTTGACCTTGCTTATTTGTCTTTCACCTATTTCACTTTGTTGCCTTCAGATTTACTATGGTAACTTTCTGATGTAAAACTTTTCAAAGTAAATCTGTCATTTTTTCCCACCATTTTGCTTCAGGAAATCTCACCTTTAACATCCTCCTATAAATTTCGTTTGCCTCTGTGTATTTTTCAAAATTGGACTTGGTGAGAAACAAATGTTTCACCTCATGTTATAAGAAAAAGAGGTTCTCTAATGTATCATACAGTACTTTTCTAGTAGGCAAAGCTTTAATGCCTGAAGAGTTGGCTTGTTCTTTGGCTAACTTCCTGAGTCTATCACTATAGTCCAATTGGGACATGAGTTTATCATTGATGCCCATAGGACTGGGAAGGCCTTTGTCCCTCAAAATTTGAAATTTTTCCATAAACTTGTCAATGGCGACCTGCATGTTGTGGCACTTTTCTTCTAAGTTGAGCATAAGGTTTCTTTTGGAAAGAACCTTTCTAATCTCTAGGATGGCTTCAGTTCTATCCTCTACACCAAGCTTATGGAGCTCATACCTATTCTTACTATTTAGGAGATGGATGAGTCAATTTGCATCTTCAGGTTGGTCTCCTAACTCTTCCCTTACTTTCTAGATAGCCTTAGTGGCTACCTTCACCAATTCAGTTTGCTCGAATATAACTTGAATTGATGGCCAAATATCATTGACAGAGTCAATGATATTGGCCTAGAGAATTTCTTTAGTCTGTCCTAGTGGCTTCTGTAGTGTCAAATATTTCTCTAAGACTTTGATTTTCCCACCCATCCTTAAGGCTTTTTGTGTTTCTTCTGTTTTTCTTCTCTTCCTGAATTTGATAAAGTTTACAGTCAATTTCTAAACTTGCCTCTTTTTCTTTTAATCTTTTGAGCTTTGTAGCTTGAATGGACATCTCCTCCATAGCCTTTACCAGTTCTTATGTTTTTTCAGTTCAAGTGCCTACTGCTGTAGTGGACTCAGTTGAAATTGATAGTTTTGTGGCAGGTGGAGTTGTAGGTGCCAATGATATTGCCATTGTGGAAGGAACTTCTGTTGTCACTGTGGGAATGGCAGTTGTGGAAGTTGTTGCCATGTCACTTTGCTTGGACTGAATCAAAATGTCCAACTCCTTCTATGTTTCTTTAAGCTGATCATTTAGCTTTAGGACTAGGTCCATAAGCTCTTCATGTCCTTTTTGTGCTTCTAGGACTTCCATTGTTTGAGGGTGATGCAGCTGAGGAATTTTGAGCTGCTTCTTTAGTGCAACAATGTCATCATTCTTCTTTTTGATCAGTTGCTCTGTTGCTTTCACATCCTTGGGATCATGTCCCAATCCTATCACTAAGTCCTCTAAGGACTTGATTCTTGTATCTTTGGCCTGTGAAGAGGCCTTCTCCAATTGAAACTGAGCTGACATATTATTTAAAGAGTTCTGCAGCTGGTGGGCTGTTATGGCTTTCCCTGTCAATGTAGAATAAATCATCTCACCTGTTTGTTTATGTAGCTCAATCTGGTCAATGGGATGAATATCCCTTGCCAGTACTTTAAAATCCACCCTTTCAAAACCTGTTATTGTCCTTGGCTGCTGAGTGGTCGTCTCGATGAAGGTCATTTGCATCTTCCCCTCTTTAACATCATAGGCTGACATAAGCCTTGTCTGATTGGTAGGGGTCATTTTCAGGTACTGTGCATAGGTCTGGGCTTTCAGCCTCTCATTTCTAGCTTTCATTTCTTTTTATCTCTCTTTGATGTCTTGGTCTTTGTCTATTGGCATTCTGAAAGAGGATACCTCAACACTTTGCTGCCTTTCCAACATCTGAGTCTGTGATGTGGAAGGTTCTAGGATGCCTCCAGATGCAGTGGCATGCCTGCTCCTATCTCTTTCTGTGCTAGTAACCTCAGTTGTCTCCTCTGTATATTCCTATTCAGAGAGGATTTAATCTTTGTCTTTTAGCCTGGCTTGTATCTCCATAGGCTTGTGATATTGTTCTTTACGAAGGAGTGACCCCTTCCCTGTTTCTCTTGAGGCTTTTCTCCTCATTTAGAGGAGTCTGTAATACTGGGGGGTACTCATGGTGGCCTCTGGTCTATCTGTTTTTTCTGATTGATCTAGTATGTCTGATTTCTCTGGTGCTTCTGATTCTTCTTGTGCATGTGACTCTTTTTGTACCTGTGACTCTTCTCGTACCTGTGATTCTTCTTGGACCTGTGATTCTCCTAGAACCTGCAAGAAAGAACCCTCATCAAGTTGTTTCTCTAGATCAATTAAACTGTTTCCAATAGCAACTTCAGTGCTATCCCTATCTTCTAAAGTGTTTTCCACCCATTCTAGTTGGTTGGCATACTTTTCTATTTCAGTGATACGGTGATGAATGTAGGGAGCCATCTTATTTTTTTATCTTTTGTTGCAGATGAAATCTAAGGGATCATACCTCCATATGAAGCTCTGTTTTATATTTAATCTTTGAAGGATTTGGTCTACCTCCTTTCCATCTTCTCGGCTATTACAAATAAAGGGACCTAATTGGTCTTTGATCTTGAGTTGGGCCTTCTTTGTGGCTTTGACAAAGTGTACCTCATCTGAATTGATTATCTACCTGTAATACTCCAGATCAAACAACCTCATTAGGAGGTATTTGGGTAGTTTATTTGGGGCCAGCTCACAGCCATGAATTCTAATCTCAGTGTGGTTTTGGTACAAGTACCAATCCCCCACTTTGGATTGTTTTGAGAGTTGCAGGATCCTCCTTATATCTGAACAGATTCTTTGAGGAGGGCTGACTATCAACATTGTCACAATGGGATGCACAAATAGGTCTATGAAGTCTATATATGAGTATGGGGAGTCATATTTGTGGATCAATGGAATCCAGAAAATTACTGATCTAGGGTGACCTTTTGTGTCAAGCTTCTAAAGAGTAAATGGGAACTTATCAGCTTGGTAGTATAGAAAGAGGCAATACAAAACAAAGGAGTACTTGAAGACTCTCTCATTACCAATCCTAAGAAACTGGTCATGAATCCTATCAGCTATAAACTTGGCATAATCATAAATAATAGAAGGAGGTTGTCCTAGAGTGTATATGGACATGAAAGCCAAGATGATCTCATCTATATACTCACTGGTAGTATAACCTAGGACATTGGATATCATTGTTATAATGTCTTGGCCAAATGGGGAAAATATGGTATACACATATGGAGGAGGTTCTTTCAGGGTATACTTCTCTTCTACAATGTAGGTTTGGATTATTTGGGCCAATATTGCAGGGCTAAGCTTGGGAAATAAGTCCAATAGATCTCTTATGGACAGGGGAGTCAAGTTTTGGCCAAGTTGAAGTTGCAACATCTCATTTATTGATTCAACAGTGATTGTGAAAAGTACAGTCTGGTTAGGGGACATCACTACTCTTTGGTTGGGGATATAGTTTGCATGGTAGTAATGGACAATTTCTGGAAAAATGTGAACTTCAAGAAATTGGTACTTGGGCAAATTGGACTCCCAAAAACTAATTTTATCAGCATGGTACAGGTATTGGCCTTTGTATCACAGTAGAGTTTGAGAGGGGATTCATGGATAGAGGTGGACTTTATATGGAAATCCTTGTCTGCCAGGGGGAGATGGTCTAGGTCTAGATGAGGAGTGGAAATAGGTCTCACATCCATGGAAATTGGGGCAGCCATTCTCAATTCTTGTGGATTTGAGAATGGGGGAGGTGGTTTTTATTTTTTAGGGCAATGGTGGTTAAGTACAATGTAAGATTAAGTTCCTTTGAGTTTCTTTAATTAATCTTTCTCTTTAAATAATAAAACTCAGCAACTGGTTCTGAAATTGAGAGGTTTTTCCAATGAATTATGGCTTAAATACCTGAATTAAGGAAAAGTAGCTCTGAACAGGTCGGCTGGCAACAGTGAATGGTCGAAAAGGCTATGTGTAGGCTGGAATATGAACTAGGTTCTGTGTGGCATCTTTAGGGTGCAATTGGACATAGGTTGATAATTTCGACATTCGCAGGTGTGTGCATGGAGCTTTTCAGTTGAAAAAACAATAAAAACAAATGATTTGGGGTTTTTGGCTTTATGCGTGAAAGTCAATTTTGGCGGGTATGGGTGAACAGTGGTCATTTGTCATGTAGCAGGGTGAACAATGACTTTTTTGGCACGTAGCGGGTGGGCGATAATTGGTTTCCATCGCATCGCTTTTGGATGTTTAGTGGTATTAGGGGGAGGCCACCCGATTCCATACATTGAGCGACACATAGCCTTAGGGGCCCAACAGAAAACAACTCTTTTTGGGCGGGTAATTTTCAGATGTCGGGGCCTGTCCGAAATGGATGAGGATCGTCCGATGTGGAGGGGAGTAATCATGCGGTGATCGGGTAGTGGAGTTGCACGGAGGGTAGTGGGGGGGCCCAGCGGGTAATTAAGTGCGGAAGTTTTAAGTTAATGAGGGATTAAGGTAGGAATAAGGTGTCAGAGTCATTAGGGGAATGTTTAATTGGGTTTTTCACTAACTTAATCGTGGATCGATTAGTTAGTGGGTTTGGGTAGAAAATCATATTTTATATAATTAAACTAGGGTAGGGTTAATTAATATTGCAGGAGTTAAATATATATAGGAAACTGGCTTTTGTTTGGGATTTAATAAATAAATTAGTAATTAATAAAATGAGCGGAAAGGGGCACAATACTCTAAGTATATGATATTTCATGTTTTAATGCTTTTCTGATAATAACATAAAAACTTAGGATATAGTGTTTGTGTGGGTTTTTATATGAAAATGAGTTATGTGGGGGGAGAAATACTTTTCCTAAGTAAAAGTATTTTAACCTTAGGAAAAGAGAATTATTAGGAAAATGAATGAACTAAAGCGGGGGATGAATTTTTATGACGGGGTTTTCGTACTTATTGCATATAAGTCATTGAGTCGAGTGTTGGTCCCTCCAAAAGTCAGAGAAATGCTTTGAGCCTCTTTGACTTAGGGTTTTTAAGTATTCTGAACTTTATTGTGGGAAATTAGTTAAGTGAAAGGTGAAATGAATGAGGGAAGTTAATTAGTTGACTTTGATATCCATCTGCATACTTGAGTGCCTACTCACATTTAGAACTTTTATGATGAAAAATATGATAAACATGCTTTTTTCTAATCAATCACCATACTTCTGCAACCTTTCTTCTACTTACCCATCTGCTCATCCTACCATTTTTACTTCTCTTTATTAGGGTGCGTTTGAGCTAGCAAACCCTTATCAAACATTTTTCTTTCTCTTTACAATATTAAACTAACTAAATCTAACCTTATTACATCCAAGGGCTCAGATTAAACAATTGATCTCCTTTTATATACTCTACTTATCTACTTATCTATCAAGGTTACACTGTTTGGACAGATTTTATTCTCTACCTATAGACATGAAATTGAAACATGAAATAGCCAAGTTTAAACATTTTGACTATCATGGATTGTGGCAAAGACTACAAACTACACACAATCATTTATTATGCACAAAAAGTAAATAAAGTGGCATTTTGACTTTCACACTTTCATGGTCCTTTTTCTTTTCTTGGGGTTCATATTTTTCATCTTTTTTGACTCTTTTATTGTTTTTTTCCTTTGATTTTTCTTTTAGGACATACCCTCTTTACATTTTTTAATTTTTTGAATATCGAAAACATTTGTAGAAAGTAAAGGTATGTACATATTACAGGTTTAATCTCAGCCATTCAAAATTATGACTCCTATTGTTATAGGAACCTAATAGTGGCTCCACTTGGGGATGGCATTTCCTAGTGAAATGTCAAGAACTTTGTAGACCAATGGCCTTCTGAATTGTTGTGATGTCACCCTGTAACTTTTCCTTTTCATATTTCTGCATTATTGCTATTTATGGCAGTAAAACTTTTTAAGCTTAGGGCCTTCTCTTCAGGCTTCAACTTCAAAAATCACCAACCAATCCACTCTAGACTTTTGAAAGTAAAGTATGTACAAATGATTAGTGAAACCAGTAACTAGGCTCAATATAGTGTTTGAGAATTCGACCATTAACTGGTCCTCCTTCTGCTTCTGTGCCATTCATTTCTCTGAGGAAGAAAGCATTATTACCTCTGAAAGCATAAATGATATATGGGCCTTTCCATAGGAAATCAAATTTCTGATGTTTACCTTTATCCTCTATTCTTGAATACCATTTTAGAATATTGTCCCATAGGTAAAAATCTTCTACCTTAGTCCTTTTATCAAAAGTCTTCTTGATCCTTTCTTGCACAACTTGAGATCTGATGTACACTTCTTCCCTGGTCTACTGTAAGTGAATTGTTTAGTTGATTCTTATTTGGATGTCATTTGGTTCAACATGTATCTCTTGGAATAGCTTCATCACTGGTGTTCCCAGGGAATATGGGAAAACAACTTCCATTCCATAAACTAATTGATAAGGACTAGTACCAATGGATTCTTTGTGGTTAGCCTGTCTACCCACAAGGCATTTATTAGCTTTTTGTACCATGTTTTCTTGTTATCTTCTAACAATTTTTTGATGATATTTACCAAACTTTTGTTTGAGGACTCTGCTAGTATATTTCCTTAAGGGTAATATGCAATAAAATGGCCCAAAGTTATATGGTACCTATTACAAAAATCAATCATTCTTCTGGAATTGAAAGCTGCTGCATTGTCAGTGATGATTTTGGTTGGGCACCCAAATCTAGATAGGATGTTGGCCTCAAGGAAGATTATTATAATAGTGTAAGTGGCTTGCCTTGATGGTATGGCTTCTATCCATTTGGTAAAATAATCTGTAGTAGTGAGGATCCATTTGTGTTGGGCAGAGGAAGGTGGGTGGATTTCACCAATGAATTCAAGACCCCATTGTTGAAAAGGTGCTTCAGTAGAGATTGGTTTTAAGGGCACGGGTAAAAGCCTTTTCTTTCCTTCAAAAATTTGACATTTATGACATGAGGTTACAAACTTCTTTACATCAGAAAACAAAGTAGGCCAATAGAAACCAGCTCTAAGAATCTTGTCAGCAATGGTTTTCTAGTAAACATGTCCTCCACAGTCACCTACATGAAACTCTTGTAACACCTTGTCAGATTATTCTTTCAATAAACAATTAAGAAGGATACCTTCATGATTCCTCCAAAACAAAGCATTGTCAATTATGCAAAATTTTGAATATTTCATTTTTAAAAATCTGATTTTGGTCCTGGATAATTCAGGAGGAGCTTGTAGATTTTTTAACACATATATGATGTCAGCATACCATGGTGATTCAATAAAGGCCTGGCTGATTGGTGGAGTCGCCATCTCCTATCCATTATCCATTTTTGTAATAAAATTTATATCTAAGGCTTGACATTTCGATTCAACCATGAGCTTGGCTAAACCTTGGCCTTTGATTAACTTTGTTGGTTTGATTTCTAGGTCATATTCTAATATAGTAGCAATCCATTTCCCTCTCTTTCCGTCTGGACCATCCTGAGTTAGGATATCCTTGACTACTAAATTGGGGACATAGGCTATTATATGAGAATATAAAATGTAAACTCTAGAATCTTTGATAGCTTTGACCAAAGAAAAGGCTTGATTTTCCAGTATATTGTATTTTAAAGGGGCATCGCTCAGGGATTTTCTAGAAAAGGAAATAGGTTGTTCATAGCCCTGATCATTATTTTGCAGTAAAACCATAGAAATTGTATGTTCTGAGGCAAAGGAAAATAAAATGAAATCCCTGTCAAATTTTGGACTGATCAAAACTGGTGTTTTAGTTAAGGCTAGCTTAATGTCTTCAAAGGATTTCTTAGCCTCAACAATCCTTTTTATGGTCGAATCATTTTTCAACATATTGTTTAATGACCTAATTAATTATGCTAAGTTAGAAATAAATCTCCTAAGAAAGTTGACTTTCCCTAAAAGGGCTTGTTATTTCGTGATGCTCCTAGGATGTTGTATCTATAAGATGGCTTCAATTCTTGCAGGATCTATCCAGATGCCAATTTTAGAGATTATATGGCCTAATAAAATTCCTTCTTCTAACCCAAATAAAGACTTTTTAGGATTCAAATAAATTCCATACTTCCTACATTTGATGAAAAAATGCCTTAGATGATCTAAGTGTTGTTTATCAGATTTTGAGAATACAATGATATCATCTTAGTATATTACTATGAAGTCATGAATTCTCTTAGCAAAAGCTATGTCCATGGCTCTTTGGAAAGTGGCCCCTACATTCTTTAATCCAAAAGGAATCTTCACATACATGAATGTGCCCCAAGGAGTAGTAAACGCAGTTTTAGCTTGGTCATCTAGGTGAACTAATATCTGATTGTAACTAGAAAACCCATCCAATAATGAGATTTTGGTTGACCGTACTACCCTTTGTAATATATGATTCATTTTAGGGATAGGGTAATTGTATTTGAGTGAAACTTTATTAAGGTTCCTGAGATCAACACAAAGTCTGATCTCACCAGTTTTCTTCCTTGATGGCACCAAATATGAAACCCAATCAGAGAATATAATTGGTGCTATTATCTTGGCCTCATACATCCTTCGGATTTCCTTTTCAATAGAAGGCAATACGATGGGATTGATCCTTCTAAGCTTCTACCTGAAAGGTTTCTATTTTTCTTTTATGGGGATAGTGTGTTGTATGATGCTAGTGTCAAAGGATTTGAGGTCCTCATAACTCCAAGCAAAGACGTCTTGGAATTCCTTTAATAGTTCAATGTATTTCACTTTTTCAGTAGGAGGTAAGGACTTTGAAAGTTTGATCAATTTTGGATTTTCCTTAGTGCCTATATTACATTCCTCTATATCAGATTTTAAGGGTTCCATCTTTGGTTTTCTAGGGACATCATTTGAATCAAACAAGTCTTCCAAAGGGGTTAATCCTTTGGGCAAAAAGTTGTCTTTGAGATTAATGATTTCAAAGTCTTCATTAATTATCTCATCAATTTCAACTTGCTTTAGGTTTTTTACATCTAATTTTGTAAATTTAGTGGGATGGAATCTATCTATCTCTTCATCTTCTATCTCATTAATTTCTATTTCATCTTTGAAATCAGGATCTAATGTTATGTCAGTATCTATATTACTATTTACAAATTCCTCCTCTAAGGTTAAAAAATTGTTTATCTGTTGGTCATTAGCAAATAATTGCCAGTTTTTCAAGTTATATGGGATAGAAGGTCTATGCCTAACCTCAACAGTGTACTGATGGTTAGGTTGAAATGGTAACTTACAAGTGCTACAAACATGGCTAAACTATGAGCCTACATATTATGTTTCCTAGGAATTACAACAACCTTGGTTTCTAAGAAAGTGTTTAGTATTTCTATAATGGTTCCTCTGTAACAACTTAATCTCGGGTCTTTGGTCATATATACAACTTTAATCTGATTTATCACTAGTTTAGAGTCTCACATGATAGAAACTCTTATAGCTCCTAACTTTATAACTAATTGAAGACCTAAAAGAAGTGCTTCATACTTAGCCATGTTGTTAGTGTATTTGAAATTCAGTCTGTCAGCATGGCCTTCTGAGTGATCATTCTCCAGATTATATATCCACACTCCTGCTCCTGCTCCTAACTTATTCACTGATCCATCAAATTCAAGGTGCCACAATATCTCATGTTCATAATTTTCACTGTCAGGGGGAAGAAAATTTTCCTTGTTTGAGGTGTTTTGATCATCTTGTTTATTGGAAATCTCTTGAGTTTGGACAATTTATTTTTTAGTTGTAACTGCAATTTCTTTTGGTTCTGAAATAATACTGTTTGAAGTGGTTTGTTGTGTTTGTTCAGCATTATACAAAATAAAAGAATCAATGTCCGAATGCAGGGAGTAGATAGGGAAGTTTTGAGGTCTATCCTAGCTACTCACCACATATTTCATTAGGGTCTCTCTGTACAACTTTTTAGGTTGTCCAAAGACTGAGATTGTGGCATATGACATGTCAAGTTGCAAAGATCCTTGGAGTTTAGCCCCCCATGATCTAGACAATAGCATGCCATATTTAGGTGGGATGTCAACCACTACTATATCCATGAGAATAGTCTTAGCAGGATATTGTACTAAGGAAACACACAGGTCTTTGATTAACCCTAGACACTTTACTTGACTTGAGTCAAATGAAAATAAGTCCTTGTAAGGTCTAGTAATGTCCAAGTTTAATTTTTCCATAACTGATTTAGGCATTAAATTGTGTGAAGCTCCTGAATCTAACATTGCATTATGTAAGATTTTATCATGAATGCTAAGGCTAATATAAAAGGGTGGTATTCCTCCTTCTAATGGTTTTCCATTAACATCAAGACCGAGTATAAGCTCAGGTTGATCATTAAACAAGTTGACAGAGTTTTCATTCTCAACAAAGTTTAAGGTTTTACTTATTTGAGACTTATAGGTTTCACTTTTAATCAGCTCTGTTAGGGGAATTGAAATTTTTAGTTTAGCTACCTCTGCTCCCAAATTGAAAGGCAAAGGGGCTTTTTCTGTTTGAGTGCCTAGAATTTTCATAGCCGGAATCAGAGTAGGTTTCTCTTCTTTTTCTGCATTTGAAGTCTTTTTTTGTGGATTTTCTAATATGGTGTTTGGAGACTTCTCTATTGTCTCCTTGGAGGGAATTGAAGTGGATGGTTAATCATTAGGGGGTTGGTCATGGGTTATACCTACAATGGTGGGATTAGGAGGGTCCTGATTTGGTCTAGGGAGAATTTGAAGAGTTTTAGTAACTAGATTTTCTTTGATCATTTTGGGTTGATTTGGCACTATTTTCTTGGTCTGGTTAGGAGTGTCAGAATTCTTTTTACTCCTCAAGTTTTATTGCTTATGTACCTCAAAAATGGTAGAATCATACCCTTGCTTATAATTAAATGATTCTCCAGATTGGGTCTGCAATTGTTGCAACATATGCATTTCCTGCTCATCTTGGGTCAAGAAGATAGTTTCCTCATCATCCAATCCCATCAAGTTGATGTGTGTATCTTGTTCAGGGTCATCTAGATGGGATGTTTCAGCATATTTTTCTTGAAAGGGAGGCCTAATATTCTGATCAGGTCCATTCTTTCCAGTATTTTGATTTTGATTCTTTCTAAAGTTTGGATTTCCCATTGGAGGTGCCTGTTGATTATCCCATTGAGGCTTTCTCTCAATGTTCTCTATCCTATCATCAGTTTTTCCATACCCTTGGTTACAACATCTATTTTAAGGTCAGAGGGTGAGGCTTCATCTTTCACTAGTCCTCTTCTTTCATTCATAACCCTAGCTCTTTTTGCTAGCAAGTTAGCTTCTACACTAATTGCTACACTTTGCATGTCTTCTAAAGTTGGAGGATTTCTATCTCTGAGTTGGAAGGCCATATCAGTATCAAACCCATCAGGAAACTTTATCAGAGCTAAGCCATGTGGGAGTCTAAGATTTACTGGTATTGCATTGTATATATTGTTAAATCTGGTACAATCATCCTGGACTATTTCATTTGGTCCTCTCTTCATGGTTTCATATTCTGAAAGGATCTACAGAGGGTTATTTTTCTTTTCCCATGTATTTAAAAATTGCTGATAAAATATTTCTAAACTATCTATTCTATTAACAGGTAAAGCTCTAAACCATTTCCTAACATCGCCAGCTAGAGCCTGAGAAAAAAGTCTCATCTAAACATCTCTAATATCAGTTTCATGTAATTCATAGTCTGTCATTTTGTTTGCATGATGTCGTGTTGTATAATGTCCTATGCCATCAAATTGGACAATTTTGTTCTGGTGATATTGTGGCATGGGACCAAGTGGGGTAGGTAACACAAGAGGAGCATATCTATTTTCCATGGCTCTAAGTTGGGCTGGGCTAAGAAGTGAGGTTGGGGTACTAGGAGATGATACAGTAGTTGATGGAGAACTGGGAGTAATACATGATTGATGTGTAATGATAGGTTGGTAGGGAAGTGAAGGTATAAATGGAGGTGAGGAATAAACTTCAGAGGTGGAAGGGAATAATGGTGAACTAAGGGTAGTTGACACTAGTTCAGAAAGCTCAAGGATCTTAGCAGTAGTAAGGGATGACTGAGGGGAATTTAGAATATACCCATCAATTGATCAGTTTTCCTTTTGGACTTCAAGGTCTACAATAAACTCTAGATCTAGAACTATGTCATCAAGTGCACTTTCAGAACTAGTTCCGAATAGGGAAAGGTCAAATGACTCATCAAAGGGGAGGTATTCTAAAAACAACCACTTATCATGGCATGAATCTGCTTTGATTGAAGGTGTTGGACTCACTAAACTCTCTTGTCTTGTGGATCTTCTCGAAATTAGGTTGGGATTATCCACTACTGGGGCAGGGTATGGATCTGGATTGGCCTAGTATAGTGAGTTCTTCTTGAAGCCAAAGTTTCGAGCTTTTCTAATTCCTTTCCTTTTATGAAATTTTGTAAATAACTTCTAATAAACCCTTCAAGAGGCTTGAAATAAAAATTTGAAATTTTCTCAAAGGTTTATTAAGACCAAGGATTTGAGTCCCCAACGAAGTCGCCACTATGTTTTCACTCTGAAGTTTTCCCTAGAAGTTATCAAAAGAAGGAATCATCCGAGGTAACCACAAACCAATCTTTTAGGCTTAGGTTCTAGCCAACCTAAGTCCAGAGAGGTCTCTCTCTTTATAATTTAGCTTTGTTTTTATGAGATTTTAGACTAGTTCTTAGTGTTCATAGGGTTTTGTTTTGAATTGAAGGTTGGGTGGTGGAATTCTTAGAGCAGATGGATAGAGCTAGGTCTTCAAGCCATTGGGCTATGGGGTCAATCAATGGATAGAATAACTAGACCAGGTCATTAAAGGGAATGTTCACAAGGCAGGCTAGTAAAGAAAAAGACAAATCTTCATGTCTAATGGATGAAATGGTTCTAACTAGGGCGAAAGGGCAATAAAAAATACTTGGACCGGGTTCAGAATGGAGAACAGGGGTGATCATGAACAAAGGGCAATTAAGAATCCTTTTCTATAGACAAGGGGAGAAACTACAGAAGCTAAGGAGCAGTTAAGAATTACCTAACTAAGATAGTTTAGCAGAAAACATTTAGAATGTAAACAGTCAAGACAGGGCGCATTTAAGCAATTTTTGAAATATCATTCCTTGTTATGCATTTAGATTTTAGAGAAACAAACAAGATTATGAAGAAACATAAGAAAAAACAACAATAAACATGAGATAATACTTATTTGTATTTTTCTTTACACAAGAATCCTGTAAAATATATGATGTTTATTCCTTGATCCAGCAAGCCAATCCAGTCATTGATACAATAGAATTTTGATTTGAGAGAAAACGTCTATAGAAATGTCATTGAATCCACCCTACATACTTCACAATGTGAAGTATTTATGCAAAAGTAATTAAAAAATATCTCATAACAGTTTGATATTTAATCTAGGAAATAAAATATCTTCATGCATGAAGATAGAGACAGATGTGAAACTTCTTCTTGCTATCCCTTTCATTGTGCTATTGCTGGTTGTTTCTATTGAATTTTAAGCCCTTTAAGCTGGCTAATAGTTGTGGTATTTCCATGTTGGATTCTTCTTCACTTTGATCTTTCACTGATACTCTTTGACTCTGTTACTTTTTGACCCTGCTTATCTGTCTTTCACCTATGTCACCTGGCTGCCTTCAGATTTACTGTGGTAATGTTCTGATGTAAAACTTTTTCAAAGTAAATCTGTCATTTTTTCCCACCATTCTGCTTCAGGCAATCTTACCTTTAACATCCTCCAGTAAATTTCATCTACCTCTATGTATTTTACCAAATTGGGCTTGGTGAGAAACAGATGTTTCAACTCATGTTCTAAGAAAAAGAGGTTCTAATGTATCATACAGTACTTTTCCAGTAGGAAAAGCTTTAATGCCTGAAGAGCTTTCTTGTTCTTTGGCTAACTTCCTGAGTCTATCACTATAGTCCAATTGGGTCATGAGTTTATCATTGATGACCATAGGACTGGGAAGGCCTTTGTCCCTCAAAATTTGAAATTTGGCCGTAAACGTTGTCAATGGCCACCTGCATGTTGTGGCACTTTTTTTCTAAGTTAAGCATAAGGTTTATTTTGGAAATAACCTTTTTAATCTCTAGGATGGACTCAGTCCTATCCTCTACACCAAGCTCATGGATCTCATACCTGTTCTTACTATTTTGGAGGTGGATGAGTCGATTTGCATCTTCAGGTTGGTGTCCTAACTCTTCCCTTACTTTCTGGATAGCCTCAGTGGCTACCTTCACAAATTGAGTTTGTTGAAATATAACATGAATTGATGGCCAAATATCATTGACAGAGTCAATGATATTGGCCTAGAGCATTTCTTTAGTCTGTCCTAGTGGCTTCTGCAGTGTCAAATCTTTCTCTAGGACTTTAATTTTCTCACCCATCCTTAGGGATTTCTGTGTTTCTTCTCTTTGCTGAATTTGGGCAAGTTTACAGTCAGTTTCTAAACTTGCCACTTTTTCCTTTAATATTTTGAGCTCTGTAGCTTGAATGGACATCTCCTCCATAGCCTTTACCAGTTCTGTTGTTTTTTCAATTGAAGTGCCTACTGCTGTAGTGGACTCAGTTGAAATTGGCAGTGTTGTGGTAGGTGGAGCTGTAGGTGCCAACGATGCTGCCATTATGGAAGGAACTTTTGTTGTCACTGTGGGAATGGCAGTTGTGGAAGTTGTTGCCAAATCACTTTTCTTGGATTGAATCGAAATGTCCAACTCCTTCTCTATTTCTTTAAGCTAATCATTTAGCTTTAGGACTAGGTCCATAAGCTCTTCATGTCCTTTTTGTGCTTCTAGGAATTCCATTGTTTGAGGGTGATGTACCTGAGGAATTTTGAGTTGCTTCTTCAGTGCAGCAATGTCATCATTCTTCTTTTTGATCAGCTACTCTGTTGCTTTCACATCCTTGGGATCATGTCCCATTCCTATCACTAAGTCCTCTAAGGACTTGATTCTTGTATCTTTAGCCTGTGAAGAGGCCTTCTCCAACTGAAACTGAGTTGACATATTATTTTAATAGTTTTACAGTTGGTGGGCTACTATGGCTTTCCTTGTCATTGTAGAATAAATCATCTCACCTGTTTGTTTATCCAACTCAATCTCGTCAATGGGATGAATATCCCTTGCTAGTACATCAAAGTCCACTCTTTTGAAATATATTGATGTCCTTGGCTGTTGAGTGGTCGGCTTGATGAAGGTCATTTTCATCTTCCCCTCTTTAACAACATAGGTTGACATAAGCATTGTTTGATTGGTAGGGGTCATTTTCATGTACTGTGCATAGGTCTGGGCTTTCAGCCTCTCATTTCTCGCTTTTATTTCTTTGTATCTCTCTTTGATATCTTGGTCTTTGTCTATTGGCATTCTGAAAGAGGATACCTCAACACTTTGCTACCTTTCCAACATCTGAGTGTGTGATGTGGAAGGTTCTAGGATGCCTCCAGATGGAGTGGAAGGCCTACTCCTATCTCTTTCTGTGCTAGTAACCTCAATTGGCTTCTTTGTATATTCCTGCTTAGAGAAAGGATTTATTCTTTGTCTTTTAGCCTGGCTTGTCTCTGCATAGGCTTGTGATATTGTTCTTTCCGAAGGAGTGACCCTTCCCTATTTCTCTTGAAGCTTTTGTCCTCATTTAGAGGAGTCTGTAAGAATAAGGGGGTACTCATGGTGGCGTCTGGTCTATGTGTTTTCTCTTATTTCTCTTGTATGTTTGATCTCTTTGGTGCTTCTGATTCTTCTTGTGCCTATGACTCTTCTTGTACCTATGACTCTTCTTGGACCTTTGATTCTCTTGGCACCTGTAGGAAAGAACCCTCATCAAGCTGTTTCTCTAGATCAATTAAATTTTTTCCACATCAACTTCAGTGCTATCCCTGTCTTCTAAAGTGTTTTCCACCCATTCCAGTTGGTTGGCATACTTTTCTATTTCAAGGATACAGTGATGAATGTAGGGAGCCATCTTGTTTTTCTATCTTCTGTTGTGGATGAAATCCAAGGGATCATACCTCCATATGAAGCTCTGTTTTAACCTTTGAAGGATTTGGTATGCCTCCTTTCCAACTTCTCAGATATTAAAAATAAAGGGACCTAATTGGTCTTTGATCCTGAGTTGGGCCTTCTTTTTAGCTTTGAGAAAGTGTACCTCATCTGAATTGATTACCTGCCTATAGTACTCCAAAGAAAATAACCTCATTTTGAGGTATTTGGGTAGTTTATATGGGGCCAGCTCATAGCCATAAATTCTAATCTCATTGTGGTTTTGGTATAAGTACCAATCCCCCACTTTGGATTGTTTTGAGAGTTGCAGGATCGTCCTTATATCTGAACTAATTCTTGGAGGAGGGCTACCTATCAGCGTTGTCACAATGGGATGCACAAATAGGTTTATGAAGTCTATATATGAATATGGGGAGTCATATTTGTGGATCAATGGAGTCTAGAAAATTACTGATCTAGGGTGACCTTTTGTTTCAAGCTTCTGAACAGTAAATGGGAACTTATCAGCTTGGCAGTATAGAAAGAGGGGATACAAAACAGAGGAGTGCTTGAAGACTCACTCGTTACTCATCCTAAGAAACTAGTCATGCATCCTATCAGCTATAAACTTGGCATAATCATAAATAACAGTAGGAGCTTGTCTTGGAGTGTATATGGATATGAAAGCCAAGATGAATTCATCTATATACTCACTGGTGGTGTAACCTAGGACACTGGATATCATTGCTACAATGTCTTGGCCAAATGGAGAAAATATGGTATACACATATGGAGGAGGTTCTTTGGGGGTATACTTCTCTTCTACAATGTAGGTTTGGATTATTTGGGCCAATCTTGCAGGGCTAAGCTTGGGAAATAAGTCCAATAGATCTCCAATGGAGAGGGGAGTCAAGTTTTGGCCAGGTTGAAGTTGCAGCATCTCATTTATTGATTTAGCAGTGATGGTGAAAAGTATAGTCTAGTTAGGGGACATCACTGCTCTTTGGCTGGGGATATAATTTGCATGGCAGTAATGGACAATATCTAGGAAAATGTGAACTTCAGAGAATTGGTACTTGGGCAAATTGGACTCCCAAAAACTAATTTTATTAGCATGGTTTAGGTATTGGTTTTTGTATCGGCAGTAGAGTTTGAGAGGGGATTCATGGAAATAGGTGTCCTTTATCTAGAAATCCTTATCTGCTAGGGGCAGATGGTCTAGGTCTAGATGAGGAGAGGAAATAGGTCTCACATCCATGGGAATTGGGGTAGCCATTCTCAGTTCTTGTGGATTTGAGAATGGGGGAGGTGGTTTTTAGTTTTTTAGGGAAATGGTGGTTTAGTACAGTGTAAGCTTAAGTTACTTTGAGTTTCTTTAATTAATCTTTCTCTTTAACTAATAAAACTCAGCAACTGGTTCTCAAATTGAGAGGTTTTTCCAGTGAATTATGGCTTAAATACCTAGAATTAAGGAAAACTAGCTCTAAACAGGTCGGTTGGCAACTGTGAATGGTCGAAAAGGCTTTGTGTAGGCTGGAAGGTGAACTGGGTGCTCTGTGGCATCTTTAGGGTGCAATTAGACGTAGGTTAACAATTTCAACGTTTGCAGGTGCATGCATGGAGCTTTTCAGTTGAAAAAACAATAAAAACAAATGATTTGGGGCTTTTTGGCTTTATGAGCGAAAGTCAATTTTGGAAGGTACGGGTGAACCGTAGTCGTTTGTCATGTAGCAGGGTGAACAATGGCTTTTTTGGTGCATAGCAGGTGGGCAGTAAGTGGTTTCCATCGCACCGCTTTTGGGTGCTCAGTGGTATTGGGGAGAGGCCGCCCAATTCCATACATTAAGCGACACGTAGCCTTAGGGGCCCAATGGAAAACAACTCTTTTAGGGCGGGTAATGTTCAGACATCAGGGCCCGTCCGAAATGGATGAGGGCCATCAGAAGTGGAGGGGAGCGAGCGTGCAGTGATCGGGCAGTGGAGTTGCATGGAGGGTAGTGGGGGGAGGGTGGGTAATTAAATGTGGCAGTTTTAATTTAATGAAGGATTAAGGTGGGGTTAAGGTGTCAGAGTCATTAGGGGAGGGTTTAATTGGGTGTTTGACTAACTTAATCACGGATCGATTAGTCAGTGGGTTTGGGTAGAAAATCATAGTTTATATAATTAAACTAGGGTAGGGTTAATTAATATTGTGAGAGTTAAATATATATGAGAAACAGGTTTTTATTTGGGATTTAAAAAATAAATTAGTAATTAATAAAATGAGCGGAAAGGGGCACAATACCCTAAGTATATGATATTTCATGTTTTAATGATTTTCTGATAATAACATAAAAACTTAGGATACATTGTTTGCGTGGGTTTTTTATATGAAAATGAGTTATGTGGGGGAATAAATACTTTTCGTAAGTAAAAGTATTTTAACCTTAGGAAAAGAGAATTATTAGGAAAAAGAATGAACTGAAGGGGGGATGAATTTTTATGAGGGGGTTTTAGTACTTGTTTCCTATAAGTCATTGAGCCGAGGGTCTGATCCCTCCAAAAGTTAGAGAAATGCTCTGAGCCTCTTTGAATTAGGGTTTTTAAGTATTTTGAACTTTATTGTGGGAAATTAGTTAAGTGAAAGGTGAAATGAATGAGGGAAGTTAATTAGTTGACTTTGATATCCATCTGCATAATTGAGTGCCCACTCACATTTGGAACTTTTATGATGAAAAAGATGATAAACATGCTTTTGTCTAATCAATCACCATACTTCTGCAACCTTTCTTCTACTTACCCATCTACTCATCCTACCATTTTTACTTCTCTTTATTAGGGTGCATTTGAGCTAGCAAACCCTTATCAACAAAATTTCTTTCTCTTTACAATAGTAAACTAACTAAATCTAACCCTATTACATCCAAGGGCTCTGATTAAACAGTTGACGTCCTTTTATTTACTCTATCTATCTACTTATCTACGAAGGTTACACTATTTGGCCAGATTTTTATTCTCTACCTATAGACATGAAATTGAAACATGAAATAGCCAAGTTTAAACATTTTGACAATCATGGATTGTGGCAAAGATTACAAACTACACACAATCATTTATTATGCACAAAAAGTAAATAGTAGTGGCATTTTGACTTGCACACTTTCATGGTCCTTTTCTTTTCTTGGGGTTCATATTTTTCATCTTTTCTTACCTTTTTATTGTTTTTTCCCTTTGATTTTTCTTTTAGGACATACCCTCTTTACATTTTTTAATTTTTTGAATATGGAAAACATTTGCAGAAAGCAAATGTATGTTCATATTACAAGTTTAATCTCAGCCATTCAAAATTATGACTCCTATTGGTATAGGAACCTAAGAGTATGTTCACATGTTGTGGCTAACAAGAGATGAATTTAATTAACCTGAGTGGTCAAAAAAATCAATTCTTAGTAGAGAGGGTTGGATCTCTTGAAAATTATCTTTACTCCAATTATTGTAATAATTAGAATATCGTATTATTTTTAGAATAGGAGATAAGTTGTTAGTATAGGTGTGTATCAGAGCTTGAGAATAGGGGTTTAATGGTTGAGTTTATAAAAGATATAGATTGAGTTGTTAACGCAGTTTTGATAGGATTTTATTCATAAAAGAGGAAAGAATGTAATGATAGAGAGAGGAGATGATCGAGAATAGATTGAGTAAGCGAGAGTTTAAGTGACAGAGATAGGGTTTGAGATTGAAAAGATGTTAGACAAACTGTTGTAATCGAGGCAAGAGGGCCAAGACTCTATAATTTCCATTTTATTGAATAATTGATTGAAGTGTGCTGTGGATGCACTGTTCTGGTGCAGAAATTCATTTGTAGTTGTATATCAACATTTTGGCCCCTATTCGGGTATTTTTCTCTGTTCATACATTTTATTGAATATCATAGTCGATTAGTGCTAATGATTAATATTGAGCTTAAGCGTTAAACTTTCCTTAAGCGTCCTTATAATATGAATTATGCACGTGGGTAGTATTTGGAAAGTGATAAGCAGTATCTCGAATGCCCTAAAGGTAGTAAGCGATATTCCTAAATTTCACACGATTAGCCCAAGTGGGTGACATGTAGCACGAGAAAACTAATTTTCTCGCATGCTCTTGACCTGATATCAGTCGTGAAAGAATTCACACGAGATTGCACGATAGAAGTTCAATTGGATGGGTCACATCAATGGTGGAGATCGTCCGGGCTTGTTGGCGAGTGGACAACACACTATCTGTTGGATCTAGAGAAGTGAGATCAATGGCACGGATTGAAGAACTTGATATAAGGAGAAATCAACAAGGTACCAAAAGTGATTGGTTAGATAAGTGGGACCCTTAGGGGGAAAATCCACATACAAAATCTATTTGTGTGCAGCTAATTGGCTCTAAAGCTAACCAATAGTCAAATTCTAGACTACCACCTCATTTTCATCGACCTCCTACATCATTTTGGTATTAGAGCACAAAGATTAAGTTTTGCTACAGTAAACATGCCACCGAGGAGAGAAGGAGGCATAGGTCAGGGGAGACTTGTAGAAAATGTAGTTCTGCTGGATGAGATCTGAAATCTATGTACAAGGATGGAGACAATGGAGACTGCTTAGAGGAGAGCACCTGATGAAGGAGATGCCAATGCTGCAGAAGAATATTCTGAGGAAGAAGAAGAGGATGAAAGTGAATATGCCAAAGTTATCAAGATATTGGCCATAGAAAGTGGAAGACCAAAGGTGGAAATACCTTTGTATGATGGGAATCTCAATGTAGAAGATTTGATGGGCTGGATCAGTTCATTAGATAAGTATTTTGATTATGAGGATGTTGATGATAAAAAGAAGGTGAAATTTGCAGTTACCAGATTGAAGGGTCATGCAACTATCTGGTGGGATGAATTACAAACATCCAGAGCAAGAAAAGGGAAGTACAAGATCAAACAATGGTATAAAATGGTGAGTAGATTGAAAGCTAAATTTATACCAAAAGATTATCAGTTAAATCTTTTCAGGTAGTTACAAAATTTGAAGCAAAATGGAATGTCTTTCAAAGAATACATAGAATAGTTTTATAAGCTAAGCATTAGAGTAAGACGTGTAGAGGATGATGTAGAAAAGGTAGCCAGATACATAAATGGGTTGAGATGTGACATACAGGATGAAATCATCTTACTGAGTCTGAAGACAATTGAACATGCCTATCAAGCTGCTTTGAAGGAAGAAGAGAAGATGTTTAGGAAGAAAAATCAGAGGAATAGAGGAAAAAGTTCAGCAAGAGGTAGAGGAACTACCAGATCAAGATTTTAGCACCCTCAGGGTGAAGCAGGAGGTTTAAGTAGTAGACCACCACAGAAAGGAGAATTTACTAGAGGAAGATTTGCACCCAGAGAAAGAATCCAAGGAAGAGAAATTCGGTGTTACACATGTTGAGAATGGGGACATGGATCATGGGAATGTCCTCATAATAAAGTAACAAGCCAAAGGAATGTGAATGTGGCTGAGGCAAGGGAAGAGAAACCTCAAATTGCAAACAAGGAAGAATCACCTGAAGTAGGAGAATCCTTTTTGTTGAAAAGGGTATTGCTTAAGGTAGAGAAAGAGATAGGAGAACCATCTCAAAGAAAACGTTTATTCATAACTACATGCAAGTCCAAAGGAAAATGTTGTAAAGTAATAATTGATAGTGGAAGCACTGATAACCTTGTTTCTATAGAAATCGTGGACATGTTAGGAGTACTGAAAACAATACACCCTACTCCTTATAAAGTACCATGGCTGCAAAAAGGACGTCAACTTATTGTGACAGAACAATGCAAGGTAGAGATACCGATTGGTACTTATAAGGATGTGATATTGTGTGATGTAATTCCAATGGATGTATGCCATATGTTGTTGGGAAGGCCTTGGCAATTTGATCAGAAAGCTATTCATGATGGGAGAAGAAATACTTACACTATGGAGAAGGATGGAAATAAAAACACACTACTGCCATTGAAGGATGAAGCAGGCAAAGAAGCACCTAGAAATAGTGTTATGCTGATGAGTGGGAAATAATTGCTGCAAGAAGTCAAGAAGGATGAACAGATGCATTTTACTATCATAAGGAGACCTACGGTAATTTTAACTTCCACAAACTTAGATGATTTATCTAATACCTAGAGAAAGTTTTCTAAACAAAGTAGCATACAAGTTAACTCCTCAAGAAAATGTAGAAGTTGGAAGACAAGTACAGGAACTGATGGATAAGGGATTAATCAGAGAGAGTCTTAGTCCATGTGCTATACCAAAAGTACTCAGTCCAAAGGAAGGTGGTGAATGGCGTATGTGTACAGATTCCAGAGCCATAAACAAGATTACTATTAGGTATAGATTTCCTTTACCATGCATGAATGATTTGATGGATTGTTTAAGTGGGTAAAATTATTTTTCTAAAATAGATCTGAAGAGTGGATATCATCTAATAAGGATTAGAGAAGGAGATGAATGGATACTGCATTGAAAACAAATAGTGGAGTTGAAATTGGAGCAATTTTGAGTTAGGAACAGAGAACAATAGCCTACTTTAGTGAGAAACTAAATGAAGCTAAGAAGAAGTATTCTTCTTATGATAAATAATTTTTTGCTATTGTGCAAGATTTAAAAAATGGAGACATTATTTGCTACCAAAGGATTTTTTATTGTATTCTGATAATCATGCATTATAGTTCATAAACAACCAGCCAAAATTGAACCAGAAAAATGCCAAGTGGGTAGAGTTTTTATAGAGTTTTACTTTTGTGATAAAACGCACAAATGGTAAGTTGAACAAAGTTGTTGATGCTTTGAGAAGGGTAAATTTCATTGTACAAGAATTAAGAGTTGGTGTTGTAGGATTTAAAGAAACGGTTGATATGTATAAAACTGATGCAAAATTCAAAGATATTTATGCAGTTGTAAAAAATCCAATAGTTCATAACAAAAGTCAGTGGTTATATTATCTTATCTGAGGTTTACTATTTAAAGGTAACAATTTGTGCATTCCCAAATGTTCTATGAGGGAAAACATAATCAAGGAGAAACATAGTGGAGGATTATCTGGTCACTTTGGACAAGACAAAACCTTTGCTCAGGTAAATGCTTTTTACTATTGGCCAAAGATGCAAACTGATGTTAAGAAATTTGTTGAGAAGTGCAGAATTTGTTAGCATGCCAAAGGGAGAAGACAAAATACATGATTGTACTAGCCATTGCCAATACCAGACTTACCACGGGATGAAATTAGTATGGACTTTGTTTTAGGGTTAGCTAGAACTCAAAGAGGGAATGATTCCATTTATGTTGTGGTAGATAGATTTTCCAAAATGGCACATTTCATTGCATGTAAAAATACTAGTGATGCAACACATATTACTAATCTATTTTTTCAGAGGTTTTAAGGTTACATGGATTGCCTGTAAGTATTGTGTCTGATAGGGATACAAAGTTTGTTGGGCATTTCTAGAGAACTTTTTGGAAGAAACTAGGTGCCAACCTTAGTTTCAGTTCAGCATATCATCCTCAAATAGATGGACATACCAAAGAGATAAACAGAAGCTTGGGAAACATATTGAGAATTTTAGTGCATAACAATCCTAAGCAGTGGGATTTAGCACTTGCTCAAGCTGAGTTTGCTTACAATGACACTCCAAACCGAAGTACTGGAATGAGTCCATTTCACATTGTTTTTGGAATGAATCCAAGGGGTGTGTATGAACTCATAAATTTGGGTAAACAGGAGATAAGAAGTGCAAAATTTGAAGATTTTGGAGAGTAGATGCAGAGACTACAGGAAGATGTCAAAGACAGATTGCAGGAAAGCAGTGGAAAATACAAGCAGAGAGCTGATATGAGGAGGAGAGAAAAAGAATTCCAAGTGGGAGATCTAGTGACGGTATACTTGAGAAAAGAAAGATTTCCTGTTGGGACTTACAATAAACTAAAGATGAAAAAGATAGGACCATGCAGATTTGTGAGGAAGTTCTCAACTAATGCTTATGAAATTGAATTGCCAGAAGGGATTGGAATATCACTTATCTTCAATATTGAAAATGTGTATCCATACAAGGAGACAAAGTTAGAGCTACATAAGGAACCTATAGGAGATAAAGTTCAAACTTTAAATTGGAAGAACAAATCCCAAAAACAATCAAGAAAGAGGTGGAAGATGTTTTGGAGAAAAGAGTATACAAAAGAACCAGAGGACATGTTTATTTTCAGTATCTAGTCAAATGGAAGGGACAACCAGTGGAGGATGCTAGTTGGATAACAATAGCAGAATTACAGAAGTATGCATTAAATCCTGAAAGTTTGATGAAGGATTATTTTATTCCCTGGGAGTTGTAGAGCTATAAAAAGGGTCTCTTTCACCTCTAATTATCTCACATTAATATGTCAATCCAGGAGCATTTTGTTATTTCAAAGAGTGACTCAATCTAAGGCTATTTGTTAGAGTAATTCCAGTAGTACAACGTTTAACAAAAATACAAGAGTAAACGAATGCTTGTCTATGACTAAGTTACTTCAAATGACTAAATCACACACTCTTAAAGCTAGGCAACTTTATCAGTCAAGGGTTTGACAACAATAGCCCATCCCTTTGGAAACTGATGGAACGGAAATTAGAGCATGGACCACGGGTCTGGGAGCTAGGTAGTAAACACCGAGGCTCACTACAGCCACAGATCGTCTCTCACACCAAAATAACAAATGCGAGTAAATGAAACGACAGGTAGAAAAATGGAATAGCAAATAAGAAATCGAACAAAAAATCTGGAATGGAACAGCAATGCTAAAATGGAATAGCAATTCTGAAATGGAACAGCAATCGAATAACTAAACCTCGCGAGCAGTAATCAAGCTTTACCTTATCAACTCAAATTCACTCATTGTAATCAAACATCAATCTTTTATTCTCCAAGCAAATCAAGCAGCACGCACTAATGGAACAACATTAATTACTAATAAGTTATGGAACAGCATTTGGAAATCATACACACACACAACACACTTGAAGAGTAATCTGATTTAGCACCAATCAGCATCAACAGGAATACAATTGCATTTCGAAATGGAACAGCATTACTCGTGAATCATAAAGAACACAACTTTCAGATAAATTCCACAACACGAATATACAGCATAAGAGCTCTATAACAAAATAGTAACAATGTTCAGTTAAGTCTAATAAGATTCAATCAACTCTGAAAGGATTAGTGATATAATGCAGAGTCAATAAAACAGTTATTGTCTGTAAAAACCTTAATGAACGAATCTTAACAGAGCATATGATGTAACTTATAAAGCATATCAGATTACCAAATAATGACAATAGGCAAACCACGCAGAAATCAAATCGTAGTGATACAGAAGCAAGTGTCCTCCAGGGCTGGGCCTTAGCCTCAAGGGTACACCACTTTAAGTTAATCCAGACGCAGAGATAAGATAATCAACAAGTTTATATTAATGCATAAAACAGAAAGTACAATGAGCCAAGTTCAACGAGACTCGATGATCAAAGTTCAATATTTAATAGAAAGTCACATAAAAGCATAATCCCCCAAAGCTAACAGTGTCGTCCCTTTATATAAGGGTGACGGCGGAGATGTCTAAGCAATAAGATAAATAAAGCAACGATCCCTCAGGATCTTCGCCAAGCTGTTAATCCTTAATCACTTCTTTTCTCCTCCACCGAGCCGGTGCCTTCTCCTCCTTTTCCAGACCGGTTTGCTTCAACCTGCTTAGCCTCGTTTTCACTCGGTCCTCCGTCAAAGGGACAGCAGTTACCCTGTTCTTGCCTTTTTCTTTGGAACAGCAGCTCCTTGTTTTTACCCCTTCCTGCACAGGAGAATGAAAACTATCAGTGGTTAAGTCTTGCATACTAATTCCACATGTTTTGTTATAATTCTTTATTGTTTTCCACGTTCATGATGTAAAAAGATTCACAAGTCCCACTGAAAAGCCATTGAAATGATCATCAAAAACATACCTTTTTAGTGCTCCACAGGAGTCTGATGCAGGAGCATCCAGACTTAGACAGCAATGTGATTGTATGTTCATATGTTGTGGCTAACAAGAGATGAATTTCATTGACCTGAGTGGTCAAAAAAATCAATTCTTAGTACAGAGGGTTGGATCTCTCGAAAATTATCTTTATTCCAATTATTTTAATAATTAAAATATCGTATTATTTTTATAATAGGAGATAAGTTGTTAGTATAGGTGTGTATCAGATCTTGAGAATAGGGATTTAATGGTTGAGTTGATAAAAATAGAGATTGAGTTGTCAATGAAGTTAGGATAGGATTTGATTCATAAAAGAGGAAAGAATGTAATGACAAAGAGAGGAGATGATTGAGAATAGAGTGAGTAAGCGAGAGTTTGAGTGACAAAGATAGGGTTTGAGATTGAACAAAGGTCAGGAAAACTGTTGTAATCGAGCCAAGAGGGCCAAGACTCTGTAATTCCATTTTGTTGAATAATTGATTGAAGTGTGGTGTGGACACACTATTCTGGTGCAAAAATTCATTTGTAGCTGTGTATCGACATTTTGGACCCTATTCGGGTATTTTTCTCTATTCATACATTCTATTGAATATCACATTCGATTAGTGTTAATGATTAATATTGAGCTCAAGCATTAAACTTTCCTTAAGCATCTTTCTTAAAATATGAATTAAGCACGTGGGTAGTATTTGGAAAGTGGTAAGCAGTATCTCGCACGCCCTAAAGGTAGTAAGCAGTATTCCTAAATTTCATGCAATTAGACCAAGTGGGTGACACGTAGCACGAGAAAACTACTTTTATCGCGTGCTCTCAACCTGATATCGGTCGTGCAAGAATTCATGTGAGATTGTGTGATAGTCGTTCGATTGGACATGTCACATCAACGGTGGAGATAGTCTAGGATAGTTGGTGAGTGGACGGCGTGATATCCATTGGATCTTGGGAAGTGAGACCAATGATGCAGATTGAAGTGCTTGATATAAGGAGAAGTCAACAAGGGACCGACAGTGATTGGTCAGATAAGCAAGACCCTCAGGGGAAAATCCACGTATAGAATCTGTTTGTGCGTAGTTGATTGGCTCTAAATCTAACCAGTAGTCGAATTCCAAACAACCACCTCATTTTCATCAACCTCCTATGTCATTTTTTATCTCCCTTCTTGGATTGGAAGTATCAATAGTACTTTCTCACACATACTCAATACGCAACAAGTTCATGAGCTCATTCTTTCATGCAAAATTGAACAAGCATATCACAGTCCATCAATACAGTGCATGTTCGATGTCCAATCCATGTCGACAATAAATGCGCCCTAACATCTATATTTTCTCACTTCTATTTGCATTTGTACTTCTGTTTTGGTGAGTTTTGCAAACTGTCACTTTCGCGCACCTTTGTTTTTGCGAGTGTCATTTTCATTTTTTGGGTTGCCTCTCTTACTTTGCTTCACTCTAATTAGTGTTGTTTTCATGTTATCTTTGCTTTGACATGTGTTTCTTTCATTGTCATTCACATATCCCAAGTGTCATTTTCACTTTAACACTTGTCATATTCTGGCATGTTAAGTGTCGCACAATGTACGTAAGCTTGTTTTGGTGGTTTTAAGAGGTTATCCTTGTGTAAATGAGTTTATGTTACCATCTAAACCTACATCACACTCGTTTCCAAGGTTTTAAGCACTGTCACACAAGCATCATTATGGTCGTTGCAAAATATATCTTTAGTGGCGCACTTGTCATATGTTATCGTAAAGTTTGTCACACTAAGGGAAGTATGTTTTTAATGTGTTCTAGATGATGTATGGTGTGTCTCCAAGCACTCTAAAGTGTGTGATCATAATCAATTCCTATCATTATTCACATAAGTTTCATTGATCCCACACTTATCCAAATTTCATAAAACTCCCAACAACTTATCCTCATTCGACTTTCCTGAACTATGCATTACATAGTCCCAGCCCTCAAGATGCAACCCTACCTATTGAAACTACACAATGTGTAGTTCCTTCCTTCTAAGACTCTGCATTACGCAGTTTTAGTGCTCAAGACAGAACCTCGGCCTCCAACATTTTGTAATTCAGCCCTCCACCCTAACTGCAACTGTGCACTGCGCAATCTCTAAGCTCAAGCCTCAACCCTAAGCTCTTAAACTACACAACTGTAGAATCACCAGGTATTATCTGCCTCTAAGAGCTACGTAATTGATAAAAATAGTGAAAAGCCATGTAGCCTAACTCGCTGAATCTCAAAACTATGCAGTCTACCTACACAATCCAACCTAAACAAAACATGTGCAGTCTCAAGGGTCAAGCCCCAACCTTGAGCTCTTACACTGTGTAATGGCATAATTACTTGGGTTCCTCGGCCTTCGAGAAATGCGCAATGGGAAAAATTAGTGTTCAAGCCCTCAACCTAGCTCCTTGAGCTTCCCAACTTCAATATATTTTTCTCAATCCAAGCCTCGACTGCGCATTATGAAGTCTCAAGGTTCAAACCTAACCCTTGACTGCCTAAGTTGCACAATTGCGTAGTCACTGAGCCTCTGCCTCATCTTGCCACCTAGTTGCAGCTTAGTCAGTAGAATATCATGCAACATATTAGACTAGGGATTTATCAAATTGATATCGTCTTTTCATGAGTGGATTGCAGATGCAAGAACTCTATCATGCTATGGAAATATGATGAAGAAGGACATGGAGAAGGAGGACATCCTAGAAGGCATATATGGAGTTGAAGAGATAAGAAGATCATGTGACAAGAAGATGAAAGAGCACTACGCTACAATAGAAGACCGGATATTAAAACCACATGAAGACTCCATCTGATTGACAACTCTTTGGATGGTTGATATGTGTTAGTTCCAGTCTTTGTAGCCTATCACCAGGGATCAAAATGGGCTCTTACTATGTCTAGTTTTCCGAGATATTTTTCACATGATCTTCAATGAAAAACATGTCATAAGTGTGTTTGTTAGAAGTAGCTCGGAAAAATATTTCCAACGGTATATCACACTCCCAAAACCGGCTCCCAAATCAGAAGATATGACTGAATGAATGATTGACTCAAAGATCTCCCATTGTAGCAGTTCATGTCTTGAATGATCCAGAGGAAGCTAGGAGGTGTCAGTGGCTAGTTTTGTGGTTGGATTGTGATAGAGAAGGATAGAACATAGCATTTGAGGTCTATTGTCATGCTGCTAATCCTCATCTCAAACATATGGCGAGCTTGTTTCTTTGCTTTGATTGAAAGAAACACCCATGAATCTGTGCAGGGGGAACTGTACATTGCTGATAGTGATATTGCTGGTGAAAATTTTACAACTGTTGGTCTCATGTTCTAGAAAGAAATACTTAGAGATTTATAGGCTGGATTGCAATCTGAACGCTAGATTGGATGGTGTATCTATAATACTTGCATTTGAGGATCACGACCATGCCAATATTGTCTCACCCCTAGATAGACCAAGGTTTGAATGCTTACAATAGAATATTGATGATTTGGATACTAAAAGTAATTATTTAGAAGTTAATTTTGAAGATTGGAGTTTTTTTGCTCAAGTGTCTGCTCAAGAAGTGAGGATCAAAACAATGGTGAAACACATTGAAATCTTTGAGCACATTCACGATGACAGTGGAAATGCCACAAAGTGGGGCCTTTCAAAATGTGAAGAGTACAGTGAAGGCAATATGTTTTCAACTACCCAATTGCAAAAAGAAGTTGAAGAAGCATTGCCCCCTTTCCCTATGTCACTTTATATTGCTGAGCCAGTAGTCAATATCAATAATGAAGTATTGCCCCATGATTCCGTCATTTCTATGGCTAGTAAAATGCGGGAAAAGAATCAAATCAACACAGGTAGCACTTTCAATAAATTTGTAAAGATAAAATTATTAGCTTTCCAGCATGATTGTTCTCATAATCTTTCTATGAATTTTCACTTTCGTAATAGGAAGCACGGTGATTATCTGATTAGCTGCACAGAGTTTGAAGTACAACTTCAGACATTTGTTTTGTGGGTGGATTTTTGCGCAGCAAATAAACTCTGCCAGTTGATTGAAGGCATCGGATATCACTCTAAATTTTTAGATGAAGCAAAAGGTGGTGGTTCTTTCATTGGCAGAACCGATATTCCACAAAGAAGTATACAGATTAATGTTTCTACATCTCTCGCTAGGATTATTCTGAGCTTCCCTATGGAAAAAATTAACCAGTATACGAATCCATATTTATTAAGGGACAATTTCATTTGCATTGATCTTTCCGAGCCTGCAAGTGTATCAGAATGTGAGCAAGAAGAGTTGCTTAAAGAAAATGAAATATCTTTAAATGGCATTCATTTTCCTTCATCCAATTTTGTCAATCTGAAATTGGGAGAGAGTATCTTATTTCTAATTTACCCTTCAGAGGAAAATAAAGCAAAGATGATCAGTGGGGATCTGGATGAAATGCATTTTTCTGCTCGGAAGGTTTTAAGCCTCTTAAATGGGAAAGAAAGTGACTATTCAGTCATAGGCTTCCGATGGCAGGAGATTCCTCGTACAGGGCTGAGGAATGAGGAGAAAGAATGGGAAGAAGGCAATGAACAATGCACAAGAGGAGGAAGGGGAAGTAGAGGAGTGAGTGGAAACAATTCAGAATTTCATGGTGCATCAACTGTGGGAGCTTTAGAAGTTAAATATTTTGACATTCAAGAGAAGATTATTCAGAACTCTTCTATATTCATTCAGTTCTGTTCACCGCATGCACAACTTGATCTTTATGGCTCTGGGCACATTCTAATAGCTAATCTTTTGAATCTGCTAACCAATTGCATTTGTTTTGAAGGGAACAAAGAAACTTGTTTGAATCTAGAAGGAAAACCTGTGAAAAAAGGCTTTCATTCAGAGGTAGCACAGTCCTCGATTCTGATTCAGTGCAATGTTGTTGATATTGCAATAGATTTGGCAGAGTCCATGAATATAAGGGTTTTCACGGACGTTTCCTTGGAAAGGGAACTTCCAGGATTTTGGTCCAGTTTTCGACTAACAGTTAGGAATGTTGATGTTCTGTCCGTGTCAAATCTTGGGGGTGTGTCTGGTGCAAGCTATTTCTCGCTAAATCATGAAGAGGCATTATTATATGGATCGCTAATTGACAAATTGGAGAATTCCCAATCTGTTGTTGCAGCTAGAGAATTGTGTTTACTGTGCTGCGAAAAAAAATTGTTTTCGGGCACTGTAATGGGCAAGGTAATTCTGAATTGGCTAATGGAAATGTAGGAACAACAATTACACATCTTTATAATCAACGAGATTTACAGAGTCTTACAGCTGTTACAGTCAGATGTTGTACACTTATTGCACCTGGTGGTCATCTTGATTACTTGGCATCAATTATTTCGTTTTTTAATCAGTCTTCTCAGGTTGAGAACCAAATCACCGATACTGATCCACAAGAACGACAAGGCAAGTCCTATTTTACTTCCATTTTGCTAGAATTACTAGACATTGCTATTAGTTATGAGCCTTTTCTTAAAGGCTCAAGAATCAGTAGTGTTGCTAATAATGTTGAAGAAGCATGTGCACCTGTTGCTTGCATTTTAGCTGCTGCAGCAGTGAGGGTTTCATCAAAGACAAATCCTAGTACAGAGAACACAAAATACACCATCTCGCTAGAAGATGTAGGTTTGTTGGTCTTGGATTTATCGAAAGGAAGCAACGATAAGCTTGCCTATGACGTAGAGTCCTTACAATCAGCAAGGGAGACTCTTCATGATCGCCTATCCACTGGCTGAAAAGTGGACTTGCTACTTTACTCCCCAGAATGACCACTTGTAGATATTTCAGAAATTTTCTTGTAGATGATGGCTGTTGGTACCATAGTGTGTGCTTCCTTATGGTCGAAGTTCATTGGGAATGAAAAATATGACTCATACAATTAATTGCAAAGAAAGGAGACCCATGATATATTTGCAATCAAAGTTGAGACAGAGAAGGATGTCATGCATATAAACACCAAGGTGGAATTGAGGAAATGCATATTTGTTCAGTGGCTTTACTGTCCAGGTCATTTGGTCACTATACTGATGTGACAATAAAGGTTCCAATTGTGGGGGAGGCCTCACTCCTATCTGTGATAGTGTTTCCCTTCTGTATAGCTTTTGTTGTTGCTTGGGCTGCAAATCAACATGTTTCCTATGCTTGGATTGTTCAAGATGTTCTAGGCATATCATTGATGATTACAATTTTGCAAATAGCTCGATTACCAAATATCAAGGTTGCAACCGTTCTATTAAGGTGTGCATTTGTATCTGATATTTTCTGGGTCTTCATATCACCTCTTATTTTCCATGAGAGTGTCATGATTGTGGTTGCACATGGTGATAAGTCAGCTAGATATGACTGGTCGACAAAAAAGGGCCTTTGCAATGGGTATTTTATCTAGTCAACAATTGGATACGGAGTTGGTCTCTTACTAACTTATGCTGCCTTGTACCTGATGGATGGGCATGGCCAACCAACACTACTTTATCTTGTTCCATGTACACTGGGTCTGATCCTAATTTTGGCATTTCTGTCACAGGAATTCAAAGACATGTGACATTATTCCAATTTTTCTAGGAATCGATGGCAAATGTTTTAGCCTTGAAATCAACAGCATTGAGTTTTTGAAGGGGATAGATGGCAACGTTCAAATTTTCCAATGGACAGGTGGCAGAGTTTGTGGGCTTGAAATCAACAGCTGTTAAAACATTCCAGATTTCCAGCGATGACACCTTCAGCAGTTCGAGTTCAAAAGATTGCAGCAAATCTATTTTGATGAGATCTAATTAAATTATTTAGTTATGATTTTAATTTATGTAATTCGACCACAACACATATTTGGTTTTCTTTTTAATTTTAATTATTTTGATTCCTATGTTTAGGAAATAAAAATTAATATGTAATAGGGTATATATGGGATAATTTTTTAGATGTAATGGTTCGATTTTTGCAACAGAGAGAGGCTGCTTGGGACTATGTAAAGTTTTCTTGAATATTATTTTAATAAAGTAGTTTCTGCCCTTTAGACTTGGGATCCATCAGGGTGTTTAATGTCTAGTATGTTTTCCTGTAATTCACTTACATATTTTGTTTTTTCTACCTTGTTACAGCATTATCTAAGAGATGTGTTAGGAATTCATCTACACATGATGCTCCTTTCATGATGATTTTGTTGTTAAATGTAGTGGTTGTCTTTGCATAATCCATCCTCTGTTAGATGCTCTATTGAGAAACCCTGTGTTTCTCTTTCATCTAACGCTACTACTGTAGATCCATCCCATGTTTGATGCCTATAGGGAAGTGAGCTTTCTCCCCTATTCTTCTCACATTTGCAATATTTTATTTGGTTGAACATTGCACTTACTTTGCCCCAAGTTTGTCAGCATAAACTGGCATCAACTCCATAGCTTAATGGTCCTTTATCTTGTTGTTTTCAACCCAAAAACCTTTCAAACAAATCCCTGCACTCCATAGCTAGCCTAAGAATCAGTTATCACATCCACATTTTGTTGGCAAAGAGAGATCCTCTCTGGTCTGGCAGGGCTAGATGCCAGATTGAAAGCTTGGTCTATGGTTACCTCAGAGTTGCCTCTTATCAGCCTTGAGGTTCATTCTGAGTGCTAACAATATGAATAATAAAGAATATCTCTCATGAAGATTAAGCATCAGACACATCTCTTATTAAAGACAAAAAAAATAAAAAAAGTAGCAATCAGGAAATCTTGGAAATGCTACATCATCATGCATTCCATGTCATAAGTGTAATGTCACATCCTATCACGATTCATCATGTGCCACATCATTTGTGGATTATCTAATTTTATAGTGGAAAATTTATTGTAAATTGGAAGTCCAAAGGACACATTCAAAGTATGAAGAGTCATGTAAAGTCAAAAATTCATAGGAAGTCAAATAGTCATAGGGGTAGTCAAAGAGTCACAAGGAAGGTGAATCATCACCTCTCTATTATATATACATCCTCATTGTATGAGAAAAGGAATTTTCACCTTGGATCCTCCCGCAAGGAATTAGAGAGATGAACTAGTTCTTTTGGGGAGAAAGGAGTGGCTCAAACGCTCCACTATTGGAGCTAGTGGTGTTCATTGTATACATGTGTCTGGGAACTTTTACTTAATATATGATCCTTGATGGCCAACATGTTCTTCATGCATGGATTATGAATATATGTAAGACTATTATGTCAATGTTTATAGTTCATGTTTGTTTTCACCTATGCTAAAATAGTTGAACTATTTCGGTTATTTTAGTACTTATTAAATTAAGAATGTGTTGTAATGGTTTCTATTGTTGTCATATCCTTGTGGACTATTCCATTGGATACTAGACAGGTCTCTCTTGTTGATTGGTTGCAATGACCATTGCATTTTGTGGACTATTTTGCTAGATGTTAGATGGATCCTCTTGGTTGTGTGTGTCTCCACTAGGGTGGTACTATTACCTCTCTCCTAGAGGCTCACTTTCTTTTCTCCCTCCATGGTAGAAGAACCTTGACACACTTATAATTGAACACTCATTATGCATGCTTACTTGCTTTTTGAAGGTACATGTGCATCTCTATCTCTTGTTAACAGTTAGAGCCAACGCAGATTTGTAATAATACATGGAAATTGGGCCGATACTCTGGATGGGGCTCCTATTCCAACTAGTGTGAGGTCTAATTAGGACTTAACATCAAGGAGACCCCCTTAGTTGATAGATTTCCAGCACTGTCAACACCACACTACCAACCATTTTGACTTTTTAAGTCAGCAAAACTACAATGATCTAGGGACACTTCTCTCCCTTATTTTTTATCATAGAAATAAAATGTTAAATGATCTCAATTAATATCACTCTTAAGGTCTGATAGGTCATATTGGTCTTAGTGGACATTAATCATCATCATCATCATTTATTTAAAAAAATGATTTCAGAAATACCTTATTTTTTTAATTTAAAAATAAAAATCATATTTTAATTAAAAATTACATTACATCATTTTTTAACCATATTTTTCATGATGTTGTGTACATTAATGATGAATTTATAAAACATAGTTAAAAATATTTCAATTTTAGTGCTCCCTTGAAAATAGAGCAAGATGTTTGTGGCTAAGATCTCAAACGAGTTATATTTTTAGCCTTCAAAAAAATGGTAATTGTAAAATTACCTCATTGATTTAGATGTTGAATTTTAAGGGTTTTCTAGTCATGATATTGGGTTTATAATGCATGGTTGAAAATATTGAAATTGTAACATTTTTTGGACTCATGATATTTGATTTTAATTCCATGGTTTAAAAATGTATTTTATGGTTTTTATGAGCCATGCTATTTAATTTTTTATGACATCGTTGAAATTTTTTGAAATTTTAAGGTTTTCCATTATCATCATTTTGGTTTTTAATGCCATAGTAGGAAAATGTTGGAATTTTAACACTAAAAAAAAGGTGATGCAAAATCACCACTTTTCAATTTCATACTATTTTTCATGTTTTTTGCACAAAAATAAGGGTTTATTGGGCTAGAGTCCTCTTTAAGTTGGTAACATTGTTTAAAGTAGATGTTGACATGGTTACATCATTTTGCTTTTATTTTTTCATGGTTTTCGTTTATTTTATTTTCTCTTTTTGAGGTGATATAGTGACTTCACTTTTCTTTCATCTCTTTCTCAACCACCCACTAGAAATCTCCCCGCCTGCCCCACCCCCCACCCCTTCCACACAACCACCTACTAGTCGGAGGGGCTTATGGGTGCTTGATTCTAGTATGAGTATTTTTTCCTAATGACTATATTTATGGTTTTTTCTTTGAGAAAGGCATGAGAAATCACTCATATTACATCTTAATTTTGTTAACTCTATGAAATTTAAGGATATTTTTATGTTAATGTTATAAAATTAAAATAAAGTGTTTAATAAATTTGAAAATAATGAAAAATTAAGAAGATAATTTCCTTTAATTTGTGGAATTTTAGCAACAATTTGCATCATTTTGAGAAATTTCATGCAAATTAGGGAGAAATGTTAGGAATTGTGCCCCCCTCTAATGGGTGTATCCTACCTCTTCACCCCTAAATCTACTAAAATTTACCTTAAATTGCACCTTTCTAAAATAATATAATAGTAAATGTTAATTGGATATAGCTCAGAATGTTGGGAGAAATGTTGTTATACTCCCCTGCCCGAGTTCAAATCCCACATGTGACATGTTGATATCAAAATAAGTATATCCTTGTAATTTTTGTGAGTCCCTTGAGAACCAAAATATATTCAAGCATGAAGAGAGATTGGTGCATTTCTTGATGTTAAATTGCTTCTCTCCATGTGTGGATTTCTTTTTTAAATAGTAAATTTACACAATTTTTGGATAATTTCATGCATATATTCGTTTAGGGGTTGGGGGATGAAGGGAATCATCCCCTATATCGATCCACAAATTTCTCAAAATTTTGGCCAAAATTTATCAAATGTTTTAAACATTTCAAGCATGGAAGAGGGTAGAGAGTAGGGCCAATGATGGGCATATACGCAAGGTGAACGATTTTTGGAACCAACATTGTGAGGAGAATTCACAACATTTCCCCACACCATGCCCAAAAACAACATTCACTAAATTTTCCCTATAATTGTAACATCCCTAAGTAGACCTCATGCAATATACACATGATTAGAATTTTTTTACTATATTTACTAGCATGTAAAATTACCAATGAATTATTCCATATTCCTTAACTACTCATTAGATAAAATCACCATCATTAAATAAAGTAACCTTAGAAAAGGAATAGAAAGTCACATAATGTAATAATCATTGATACAACTTGTTAACATAAATCTTTTTGTTATAAACTTGCATCATTATATTTGTTCATTTAATTAGGCTAGTTAATAACATATTTGATGATGTAAGTGTCAATGTCTTACAAGGTAGCAATATCATCAATATACTAAAATAGGAAAACACATGAATGAACATCAATATACCCTGGAAAACCTAAAGGTAAAAACTAGAAAATGTTTATTTTATTAAGCATTTCATGAGAGTGTTCACCCCTCACTAAATGGAGGCAAGGGAGTCCATCCCTTGTCCATTGTTAAAATTTTACAAAAGAACATAATATTTTATTCAAACATAACTAACTAGTGGTCAATATGTTCAACATGATACCCTGTTTCTCAAACACTTTACCCCACATTTCTCAAGCACATTATCTTTGTGGCATGGTTGTTTCTTGTAGTAAACTATGTTTGATGATCCTTCATTCTGCATGAATAAATAGTCAAGCATGATGAAATTTTTGTTTTCCATAGTGTTACTTATCATCCATATTTCGGTTGTTGCAAAAGGAATAGATTAGAAACTATCAATCCAATCGTTGCATAAGTCACTGTTATTTACTCCATTTGTTATTGTCATCATCTCTAACATCATGATTACGTAAAATATCCATTTAACAAAACCCAAATAATCAACCTCTATCAGTGATCACTAACAACCTTCTATGTTCTATACATATTTTCATGTTGCATAATAGCATTAAAAATCATCTCTAATGTTTTACTTTTACATGAATCTCCAACTGCAAGACCACTTTCTTACACATGCATAAATAACATTAAAATTTATCTTTAATTTTTCACTTTTACATGCATCAAAGTACGAAACCATTCTTACTTGTACCAATGTAATAACATTGGTTAACAATAGAAAATGCAACTAAAATCTTGTTTCTTTTATTCTAATGCATTATAAAAATGCACAAGCTTACAAATGTACATCTAATTTTTGTATTTCCAATGCATTAATAAGTGCATACAAAGAAACCTTGCGTACTTATCTTTCATTAATAAATGTGTAAACTTATAAAGCGTATGTTCTTATTCATATTTCACATACTTTAAATACATGCATATAATCATAAAGACATGTTTTCCCTATTTCCATCACACATGCATTAAATTAAATACATAAAGAATATAAAGCACACCTATTTATCAATGACTAACATGTATGCATTCAGTTGTAGAAGTTTAGTTATTTATGAAAAAACCAACACCCACAGTGAGAGAAATATCAATCTCACACAATAAACAACATTATTATAATGATGAATTGTTCAATTCCAAACTATTAATGACCAAAACAAATATACAACTTCTATTTACAATTCTAATCAGAGTAGACCCATGCCATATCGAAAGAAACACCTTCCACCCCCATTGATACTCAAGGCTGAATCTTGTTGGCATAAGGGTTTAGGGTTTATTACATGGGATTTTTACAAACTTAGAAAGATAAACATAATATCATTTTTACTTAATAAAATGCCTATATGATTCAATGATCTATTATAAAATATGATTGGTAGTAAATTTGAATTCGTAGCAGAATTTGAATGAATAATTGCGGATAAAAGGCATGTGCAATACACATGACTATATATATATATATATATATATATATATATAGAGAGAGAGAGAGAGAGAGAGAGAGAGAGAGAGAGAGAGAGAGAGAGACACCAGTCACAATTGAAAATAAAATGCAACAAAATTCAGGTCATTTTAACTTGGTGTTCTCTGTTATCACCTAGATTGACCTCAAGCTGAAGGGAGGCAATTTCTAGTGTAACCACAAACCAAGCTTAACCTAGTAGCTAGCCCTACTAGGTCAGGAGAGGGCTCTCTCCTCATGTATCTCAGTCAAGATGACTGGATCAGGAACAAGATTTTATGCTAGGTATACTAGCTCAACGGTTTTGATAGGTTTTGTTGGTGTTTTTCCAAATCAGGAGGAGCTGGGAAATTTAGGTCTGAGAAACTAACTCAGAATTGCAGGGTGTTCTATGGGGCAAGGTAGGAATAAGCTTTTAGCACCTTAGGCTTGATGAGGTGAAGTGCTAGACTGGTGAGGAGTTTAGAAGGGCATGAGAAGGTGATGAATCCTTCTTAAACAACAGAAAAGACATGAAATATTGGTGTTTTCCCCAGGTAGAGCATCAAAACTTAATGGATTCCACCTATCTGACTTGAAAACATCTAATTAGAAGAAATTACATGAGAGAGGCATACATGAAAAACATGAAAACATAATAATAGAAGAAGAAACTCATGCTAATGGCCATACCACATGGATCCCATAACAATAGCTGCAACTTTATTTAGTTTCCTGCCAAACTGCTACAAGATGATGTATATTCAATACATGAGCATCCAGCAGAATCCAACCTCTGTAAATGACAAAGAGAATACATGATATAGACATCTAAACCACTCATCCTAGCCATTCAGGGTCGAATCCATTAGAAAAGGAGCTATTTCAACCATTTCTAAAAAAGGAACTGGAATCTAGGCAATCAAACAACTTGCCTCTAAAAGAGGGGAAACTGATTCATTACCCTCAAAACCACTTTTAATCTAATGAATCTACCATCTAGAACTATTTAACCATCATCTTTACAAGACATGCCATTAGTTACATCAGTAAATCATCCATCACGATAGAGAAATCATGAACATAGTTGAAAATTGGCAAAATAGGCATACTGAGCAAAATTTGCTCTATGCGCAGTGCCACTGGTCCTACGCGCAGTGCCACTTTCAGGCCACTTTTGGAGGCCTTCCCATCATCCAAATTGAGCTCCTGATAGCTCATTGGAAAGGTCTTCAAGTCTATCTTTTGTAACACCTATAATTTCTACATTTGGAGCTCATATGACCCCTAAAACATTTATTCTCACAAGGCTGCTTCTGTGTGTCCAAAAACTAGCAGAAAGGTCAATTTTGGAGTGTTTTTGGAACTTCTGGTGGACTAGTTTTGCTACAAAAATTCTGAAAATTGCTAGGGTGCATGTCTTCACTACCCTGAATCCAAAAATGTAAGCCATTCCTCCAATGAGTTCCCCTAGGAAAAGCGCAGCGCCGGTGGCGCTGCACTTCTAGGTTGTTTTTCTGTGTATTAAATTTCAGAAATTCACAAATGACAAATTTTTCTCAAAAAAGACCAAAATTGGTATGAAGCACCACAATCATGTGCTTTGATTTTCCAAAGAGACTTCAGCCAAAATCTTAAGTATATCCTCCTCCTTTTTGCCTTCTAAAGCCCTCCTTAACCCAGCCTTCATCTTTTTTATTCTCATATTGCAAATCTTATTGTGGTTCATGTAGTGATATGCCATGTGTCTAAGCATCTTGTTGTCCCTGTTGGCCTTCTTTAACGACTCTTCAAGGTGTAGATTTACTCTTTCAAGCTGGCTCTTCTCTTGTGATCTTGCCTCCCTTATGAGGTTTTCTATGTTGCCTGGTTCTCTCTGCTAAACTATCACTAGATGTATTTTCCTCATCATATTCATAATCTCCTCTATCCATGTTTAGAAGATTTTTTAGTTGCACACCTTTTAGAAAAAAAATGAAGAGTATGAGTGGGATTTTTTTAGGGTTTGTAGGGATGCTTTTAGGATGGATTTATAACTTATGGGTAAAGCATGAGTCATGAGAGTGAGGGAGAGGGTTTCTCAAATGAGGGATATATGAGGGAATATAGATGAGGGGAGAGGGAGTGATATAAAAAAGGATTTTAGTTCTAGTGATAGGTGATGGGAAAACAAACTATTTAGGGTTTTATAATGGAAAACTAGGGTTTGATACTAAGTGTGAAGGAAATGTCTAAAAAAATCATTGTGCAAGATAAACATCAAGTGGAGTAGGGAAACTTACTTGCAGAAGAGGAAATTACAAGAAAATTTGTGAAATTTTGGTGTTTGAGGTGATTTTGAAGCTCACATCCCTATGCACAGTGGCTTCACCCAGAAGTGCAATGCCTTCTCCTATGTGCAGCGCTTGTGTATTTTCGAACTAGAGAAAATTTTCCTACGCGTAGTGCCTCCTACCCTACGCGCAACGCTTTTTACAGACCACTTTTGGAGGCCTCCCTTGTGTCCAAATTCGTCGTGGGATAGCTCGTTGGAAATCTCGTTGAGTATAATTTCCAGAACATCTTGAATTTTGCAATTTGGAGTTCATTTGCCCTATCAAAAGCTCAATCTCCCAAGACTGGTGAAAATGTGAAAAATGAGGCTACAAAATGCAGAGTGATTTTGCAGTCAACATTAGGAGGTCTTCCTCAACTCCAAATTGAGCTCATGATAGCTCATTGGAAATATATCTATGTCTAGTTATTATTTGACTCATCAAGAAAGTAATTTTGACATTTCAGCTAAGAGAAAAATTATTTTACCAAGGTCACTCCAGAAGGGCAACAACTCTCCCATGACAAATGATTGTTTGGACATTTCTTCCAAACCATGAGACCTATGTAAAAAATGAAGGAGAATTTTCTTCTTGGGTCTATGGTGGACAAAACCCTCTCTCACTTTTGTCAAATTCATCTTTTCGTGCTCAAAAAAATCATTTGAATAAAACCTATCCCAATGTGTGGAACAGGGGATTTATAGAAATAAAGGGAATGAGGGGCTTCTAAATTCTTTTGAAAGATTTTGGAAGTAGGGAGGGATGTTAGGAAGCAGGGGAAAGTGGAATTTCAAGGATTGAGTGAGGGGAAGGGGTCCAAAAGGGAAAAACACAGGCCTAACCTATAAAAGTGTCAAATTGTAGCAATTGGCCAGGGTTTGTGGGAAAATGATGAATTTGAGGGATATCCGTGATGGGAAGTGTTTAAGAAGGTATATTAAGGATAGTGGAAGATGTATGAGCATCAGGATACAAGTTTTGTTGATGATTTGACCATCCAAGAAAAATTACCTTAAAAACCCTAGGAGAGGGAAATGAGCCTTACCTAAGTACCAGTAAAGCACAAACAAGGTGTAAAATGACCCATTGGAACTTGAAATAATGATGACAACTCTTTTAATGATGGTACACTCAGCCGAATGGTGACATGGACCAATACTTGGAAAACTTTGGAAGGAGTGAAAACAAATCCTAGACCTAATACCTAGTGACCAAATGTTACTCGAAGATTCACTGAAATGACAAAATTTGACTTTGATACCCGAAGACCACTTTGTAAGAGCATGTTTGACCGTTGGTGGATGGCTGCAACGACTGAATCTAACATTGGCTCCATTGGGGATGGTAGCTCCTTGGAGGTGCAAAGAACACTGTAGGACAAGTAGCCTTATCCATTGGGCATGGAGTAAAAAAAACTCAATTTGAAATTTGTGACTGAATACTGATGACTCAAAGACACAAACTGACTTTGACTCAACTAAAAATTGACTCGATACTAAAACAAAACTGACTAACTGGAAAATATGCTCAAAAAAGAGCTTATTCAATAAAACCTACTCTAACTATTCCATTCATCACTTGATCAAGTGAAATGAAACAACCAATGCAACCAAGTAAGCATTCGAGCTGCTGTTTGAATTCTCCGCAAGTGCTTGTTTATGAGAAAGAAGAGAGAACTACTGAAAGGCAAATCCCACGAAATCTTGTAAACAGATCCAAATTTTCCCAGATTGAATAATATGGATTCTCTATCTAACTCCAAAAATATTGCATGAGGATCTTGAAATTTATGTGCATTGGGACTTAGCTCATCGAACGGATTACTTTGCTTCTCCTCATATCACGAATGCAAACTTTCATCTGAGCTTTGTGATGAGACTCCTACTAAAAATGACAAAGAAACTAGCTGCCAGATCAAGTTTGTATCAATACTTTTTTCAAGCTCAAAGTTAGCTAATGGAGAAGGACTTTGACTAAAAATATCATCCAACACATCAGCTATTGGATCATGAAAAACTTGAAAAGACTGTTGTAACCCATTTTCTATTGTTTCTAATGAGATTGCATGACTTCCTGCAGGCTGCTCATTTGAAGATATACTATGCAAAATTCCCTTCAAAAACTAAAATGATTCAAAACATAATGGTACAGAATGATCTTGCATCATTTGATCATATGTTCCATCTTCCAAGTCTTTATCTACAAATTGACAATCAATGGCATTCGGGGGCTGAAAATCTAGATATGAGAAGTCTTGAACAAGGATTTCATTGCCCTCTAGATGGTCAAGATCAAAACTTATCGACGGTTGATTTATGATTGCATGAAGGTGGTCTCTGATGAACTTAAATGAAGTAAAACAAAAAGGCAAAGATCCTTCACTTACTTCAAAAATTTATGCACTTTCCTCCTCACTTCCATAGCTGATATGCATCGGCTGATCACTGTATTCAAACTGCTAAAACTGAACTTCCTCCTTTCACAAACCAGCTGCTGATTTGTCTGCAAGACTAGCTTCTGTTTGGAGAACATAATCATCATCATACTGATCAAACTTAGGGAAATGATCAGTATAAAACACATCATCAAGCATACATGTCAGATCAATAGATCTCTCTTCTGCAAGGTGATCTATAAAACAATCATTATCAGGTCTATAACAACTGGGATAAGAAAGAAAATGCTTTTCTTCAATCAGTGAGCCATGGTCTTGAACATCATACTCATTCCTTGTGGTGATATTTTGCATCATCTCTTCTACTACACTTACCAAAATGTCGAGCTTTACCTCTAAATATGTCGATTCCTCTGGTTCTATGTTCTTCATCTTTTCTTCCTTCAACTTTGCCCTTCTGATCAGCAGATTAGCCTCTACATCTACTACACTATTCTGCATCTCTTCAAGTGTTGTAAGGTTCCTTTCCCTCATCTAAAACTCCATTTCTGGATCAAAGGCATCTGGGTAGTGCAAGAAAGCGAATCCAGGAGGAGGTCTTATATTAACAATCATTGAACAATAAACTTGGTTAAATCTAGTAGATAACTATTGTACGGCCTCCCCTAGCTATCTTTTCAGCTAGTTATACTCTTCTAGAATCAAGAAAGCATTCTGTTTGACCACCAACTTGTCGAGGAAAATTTTGACGAACTGTTGGAAATCTGAGATGCTTGCATCAGGCACGGTTTTGAACCAACTCTTAAATTTGCCTTGCAAAGAAAGAGCAAAAAAACTTAATAATGACATCCTCTTCGTCAACTTCAAAAAGGTCAAGAAAAGACTCAAAATTCAATACATTTCTCTCAGCAGTGATGTTGTCACATTCACCATCAAATCCTGGTAGATATAGGTAATGATTTATAGGGAAAGCATGGGATATAGGAGGTAAAATCAGAGGCTTGTATCTATTTGGAATTTTACAAGGTATAGGAGGATATACAAAGGCTGTAGAATTATTATTGATCTCTCAAGGCTCATCAGTTTGAAGACGGTCATCATAAGATTTGGAAGAAGGTTCTTGATCAAGATCAAAGTCATGTGAATATTTTGTATTCTCTAGGATCTTTTCTAAAATACAATATACTTTGTAAAGCCTTCTTGACATTCTTAGGAAACGAGAAGAAATAATTTATAACAAAGAACATAATGTCTTGGATGAAATTCCAATTTGAATACCTGATCTTTCCATATTATCCTTTCATATTTCTGCTGGTCAGGTTCATCCTCCAATGGAGTCCTTGGATCTGATCTCGAAACTAATTTGGAGTCGCCAGGTGAAAGATTTCAGCCTTCCAGTGCCTGATCATTGTCCACCATCAAGAATCAGATCTGAACTTGATACATTTTACTGAGGAACATAAAACTATGTTCCCCAGTATGGTCGCCACTATGTTATCACCTAGATTGACCTCAGGCTGATGGGAGGCAATTTCTAGGGTAACAAAAAACCAAGCTTAACCTAGTAGCTAGCCCTACTAGGCTGGGAGAGGGCTCTCTCCTTATGGATCTTAGTCAAGATGTCTAGATCAGGAACAAGATTTTATGCTAGGTATAGTATCTCAAATGTTTTGATAGGTTTTGTTGGTGTTTTTCCAGATCAAGAGGAGCTGGGCAATTTAGGTCTAGGAAACTAACTCAAAATTGCAAGGTGTTCTATGGGGAAAGGTAGGAATAAGCTTTTAGCACCTTAGGCTTGATGAGGTGAAATGATAGACTTCTGAGGAGTTAAGAAGGGCATGGGAAGGTCATGAATCCTTCTTAAACATTAGAAAGACATGAAATATTGTTGTTTTCCCAAGGCAGAGCATCAAAACTTAATGGATTCAACCTATCTGACTTGAAAACATCTAATTAGAAGAAATTACATGAGAGAGGCATACATGAAAAATATGAAAACATAATAACAAAAGAAGAAATGCATGCTAAAGGCCATACCACATGGATCCCATAAAGCTGCAACTTTATTTCGTTTCTTGCCAAACTGCTACAAGATGATGTATATTCAGTACATGAGCATCCAACTGAATCCAACCTCTACAAATGACAAAGAGAATACATGATATAGACATCTAAGCCACTCATCCTAGCCATCAGGGGTCGAATCCATGAGAAAAGGAGTTGTTTCAACCATTTTTAAACAAGGAATTGGAATCTAGGCAATCAAACAACTTGCCTCTAAAAGAGGGGAAACTGATTCATTACCCTCAAAACCACTTTTAATCTAATGAATCTACCATCTATAACTGTTTAACCATCATATTTACAAGACATGACATTAATTACATCAGTAAATCATCCATCATGAGAAAGAAATCATGAACATAGTCGAAAATTGGCAAAATAGGCATCCTAAGCAAAATTTGCTCTACGCGTAGTGCCACTGGTCCTACGCGTAGCGCCACTTTCAGGCTGCTTTTGGAGGCCTTCCCATCATCCAAATTGAGCTCATGATAGCTCATTGGATTTTTTTTCAAGTCTATCTTCTGCAACACCTGGAATTTCTATATTTGGAGCTCATATGACCCCTCAAAACTTGATTCTTCCAAGGCCGCTGCTATGTGTCCAAAAACTGGCAGAAAGGTCAATTTTGGGGTGTTTTTGGACCTTCTGGTGGACTAGTTTGCTCCAAAAATTCTGAAAATTGCTAGGGTGCATGTCCTCACTACCCTGAATCCAAAAATGTAATCCGTTACTCCATTGAGTTCCCGTAGGAAAAGCACATCGCAGATGGCACTGTGCTTCTGGGCAGTTTTTCTGTGTATTGAATTTCATAAATTCACAAATGAAAAATTTTTCTTAAAAAGTGCCCAAAATTGGCATGAAGCACCACTATCATGTGCTTTGATTTTCCAGGGAGGCTTCATCCAACATATTAAGTCTGTCGTCCTCCTTTTTGCCTTCTAAAGCCCTCCTTAACCTATCCTTCATCTTTTTTATTCTCATATTACAAATCTTATTACGGGTCATGTAGTGATATGCCATGTGTCTAAGAATCTTGTTTTCCCTATTGGCCTTCTTTAACAGCTCTTCAAGGTGTAGATTTACTCTTTCAATTGGGATCTTCTCTTGTGATCTTTCCTCCCTTATGAGTTTTTCTATGCTACCTGGTTCTCTCTGCTGAACTGTCACTAGCTGTATTTTCCTCATCATATTCATAATCTCCTCTATCCACGTTTAGAAGCTTTTTTAGTTGCACACTTTTTAGAAAAAAAATGAATGGAATGAGTGGGATTTCTTTAGGGTTTGTAGGGATGTGTTTAGGATGGATTTATACACTTATGGGTAAAGCATGAATCATGAGAGTGAGGGAGAGGGTTTCTAAAATAAGGGATATATGAGGGAATATAGATGAGGGGAGATGGAGTGATATAAAAAAGTATTTTAGTTCTAGTGATAGGTGATGAGGAAAACAAACTCGTTAGGGTTTTATAAGGGAAAACTAGGGTTTGATACTAAGTGTGAAGGAAATGTCTAAAACAATCATTGTGCAAGCTAAACATCAAGGGGAGTAGGGAAACTTACTTGTAGAAGAGGAAATTGCAATTTTTTGTGAAATTTTGGTGTTTGAGATGATTTTGAAGCTCACTGTGATATGCGCAGTGCCTGCTACTACGTGCAGTGCCTGTGTATTTCTGAATTGGAGAAAATTTCCCTACACGCAGCGCACTGCTCTACGCACAACAACTCCTTCCCTATGCACAATGCTTTTTGCAGACCACTTTTGGACGCCTTCCTGGTGTCCAAATTGGGCATGGGATAGCTCGTTGGAAATCTTGTTGAGTCTATTTTCCAAAAAATCTTGAATTTATCAATTTGGAGTTCATTTACCCTTTCAAAAGTGCAATCTCCAAAAAATCTTGAATTTATCAATTTGGAGTCAAACTGTGCAGAATGAGGCTACCAAAATGCAGAGTGATTTTGTAGTTAACTTTAGGAGGTCTTTCTCAACTCCAAATTGAGCTCATGATAGCTCATTGGAAATATCTCTGTGTCTAGTTATCAGTTGACTCATCAAGCAAGTCATTTTGACATTTGATCTAGGAGAAAAATTGATGTTACCAAGGTCACTCCATAAGGGCAACAAGTCTCCTGTGGCAAATGATTGTTTGGAAATTTCTCCCAAACCATGAGACCTATGTAAAAAATGAAGGAGAATTTTCTTCTTGGGTCTATGGTGGACAAAACCCTCTCTCACTTTTGTGAAATTCATCTTTTCGTGCTAAGAAACATCATTTGAATAAAACCTATCTCGATGTGTGGAATAGGGGATTTGTAGAAATGAAGGGAATGAGGGGCTTCTAAATTCTTGAGAAAATTTTGGGAAGTAGGAAGGGATGCTAGGAAGTAGGGGAAAGTGGAATTTCAAGGATTGAGTGAGGGGAAGGGGTCCAAAAGGGCAAAACATAGGCCTAACCTAGAAAAGTGTCAAATTGTAGCAATAGGCTAGGGTTTGTGGGAAAATGATGAATTTGAGGGATATCCATGATGGGAAGTGTTTAAGAAGGTATATTAAGGATAGGAGAAGGTGTATGAGCGTCAGGATACAAGTTTTATTGATGATTTGACCATCCAAGAAAAATTACCTTAAAAACCCTAGGAGAGGGAAATGAGCCTTACCTAAGCACCACTGAAGCACAAAAAAGGTGTAAAATGACCCATTGGAACTTGAAATAATGATGACAACTCTTTTAATGATGGTACACTTAGCCGAATGGTGACATGGATGAATACTTGGAAAACTTTGGAAGGAGTGAAAACAAATCTAAGACCTAATACCTAGTGACGAAATTTTACTTGAAGATTCATTGAAATGACAAAATATGACTTTGACACCCCAAGAACACTTTGTAAGAGCATGTTTGATCGCTGGTGGAAGGATGCAAAGACTGACTCTAACATTCTCTTTATGCAACAATTTTGTTCTCAATTAGAAGAATGGCTTGTCGATGGATTTGTTTTCCTTCACTATAGGATAACTTGCATAAACTCTCTAAGGGATCTTTATTGGATTACGATGGAATAAGTGGAAAGTTTTAACCTATTTCAACATAGGTGGTATGCATGTGCATAATATAGCCTCACATTTAAAATTATCCCTTCCCTAAAGTCGTATGACATATCGACTTCCACATAAAACTACCTAACCCAATTCACATACTAGAAGAATAAAATAAGATATGTGAAGCAAAATCTTCCCATATTTTAATAGAAAAAGGTTTCAAGTCATATATGGAAGATGATATGGATTTATAGGAATCGAAGTTGCGACCATGCCCATCATACCTTACATAAAACCATGCTAAAAGGAATTTACAATCATAGTCTCAAAGGGAAGCAATGATTTATCGCTTATGAAGAGCTTCATAGATGGATCTGTCGACTCTGTAGACATTCCCCAGATAGTAGAGACTTGCATATCTGCAGGTGATGATGGATTTTTTTGCTAGTTCCCTTCAACAGAATTATGCAACAATGAGAACATGCAATAGCGCTACATAGAATTATTCCATCTAACAAATCTTCTTTTCCATGCATCTAAAATTTTTAGATATGTCAAATTTATTTGAAGTTCTCTCTCAATTTCATATGTTCAGTTCATTACAATACACACATAAGAGAATAGAGAGAGAAACATATGCATTTACACTCCCAAGAACCTAGTATGTGAGGTTGATCCCTGTGACATCATCTTCCTCTCATTTTCTTGAACAGGCGAGTGATTTAGTCATATATAGTTCCATAATTGTTTATTGATATACAATAATTTATATATTTTCATTTTTAATTCAACTCTCCTCCCATATAACAAATTATGGTGATTAGCCACCTCGTAGTATTTTTTTCCATTCACAATCCTAACCATTGATTATTCAAATCCCAATGGCATGCATCTGTGGTCATACAATATAGTCTAGGAGGTTTAAATATTATTGTTATATCTATTGTATTGTTGTAAATGAATTTAATTTTGAATATCAAATATGCCAGCATTAATTATAACTTTTGTATTATGTCTTATGATTGTAGTGGTGTTGATGGTGTTGGATACTACCAACATACAAGGGATCTCCTCGTTATGAGGTCCCAACTAGACCTCACACCATTTCGTGTAGGAATCCCATCCAAAAGATATCATAGTTGTCATGTCTTTAAATATTTGCCTTGAATTCAGTAGTTAGCACAAGAGAGAAGCACATATATGCTTTTGAATGAGTAAGAGAGTGTGCCTTGTGAATGTTTGTGTCGATGTGTTATCACCAAAACAAGGGTTTACATTTTTCTTAGTCATGGTCTTAGATAAGTGTCAAAGTCACCTTATGTTTTAATGGGTAGGTTATGGGTTAGGTGTCTCGAAGGTTTCAATTTTTATATCCAAATAAAGTCCAACAACCTTATTCCATGTTTCATGAGTCTTATATTCTTTTTAGAAACTCATAGCTTAAACCATTTTTGAAAATTTTTGGAATTAGCCATGAAACCACATTTTCATAGAGCAGACAGTGTAAAATGTTTGTTTTATGCTACAAAAATGCTGCTCTTTTTGTAGCGCTTTTCCCTGCACGCTACGAAAGTGTGTATTTAGAGAATATTCTTTCCAAACATCAATCTGTTAATATTCCGTTATAATTTTCATTATTAGGTCTCAACTAGGAGTTATTCCTTATGCATGCCACCATTCAAGCTCATCATTTCGAATTTATGGTTCATTATGAAAGATAATTTCAAATTCGAAAGGGTTGGCTAGTCTCATCATTTTACTTTGCATGCAAACCCTTGAATAGAAGTTTTTTGAATAGTAAGCAGTGGTAATCTTCCACCAAGGTTTTCCTCATCCAAAATTTAGGTAAGGTTGTCCACCATTAGCAAGCAAGGCTGATCAACAAAATTACAAAAAGAGATTGGTTTTGTCACAGGAATTCAGAAGAAAATATGACAGAGGAGAAGAAACGTCATAGGTCTGGTCATTTCTTGAGAACAGAGCCTGAAAGCACTGAGTTTTTAATCAGAGACAAAGAAGTTGTAGAAACCTTCAAGGAAGCAGGATGTTGTAGGTTTGTTGTGGGGAAAAATGCCTATGCAGGACGATCCTATCCACCTAAGGTGTGACAGTGCCTTAGCAACAAACGAGTACAGCTATACTGGTTTCTTCCTTTATGAAATGTGAAAGAAGAGAGATCAATAGACTTACCGGTGTCCTCTGTTTGTCCCTCGATCCAATCTCCCTTCTCTTTGGGTGTTCACAGCTACTTGCCTCCTTGCTTATCCAGCTACAACTTCCTGCAAGATCACAAGAGAACAGCTACTTGCAACAAGAGAAGAACACTACACAAAGACAGATGTTCACATTCATAACTAGTTTAGGATTAGAAATAAACCAAATACACTAATACATTCATACATCAAAATACATCAGCATATAGGAGAAACCAAGATAGCTTTGTTGATGAATAACAAGGTTCAGGAAGAGATACAACCCAGAGGGCTCCAATCCAGCATCTCCTTCCCAGCAAATGGAATTCCTATCTTCAGCCCCTTCAAAGCATTAAACACCCAATGATTCCAGTCTCAAACCAACAGCAATTCTTTGCAATAACAAAATTCCAGCCTCCAGATCTCATGGAGGAGAGATCCATATATAGATGTTTGGAGAGAGGATGAGTCAGCTTGAGATCTGACTAGTGTCCTCTCCCTCTATCAGTTCTTGAGTCCACTTGGAGGTTCTTGCTTCCACTTGGAGATTTGGAACCTCTTACTCATCACCAGTCGAATTCCCTGAGGCAAGTGTCATTTTGGAAGCTTCCTGGGTTTTGACACCTTGAGAAATGAGCCTGCCACTTGTCCACTCTCGTTCAGCGCAGGTAGCCTTTATTCCAGTTGACATTCAACGTAGGTAGCCAGTGTTGGCTTTGACATTCAGCGCAAACAGCTAGTGTAGCCACTGAAATGATCCTGAATTGACTTGTTTTGAGCAGTTTTTTGGTGGAGAACTTCTATGAATTGCTGTGGTTTGTTAGCCTTGTTCCTCTAGGGGTAGGAACAACATGTTTAGGGACTTTGGATCCCTTAGATTATGGAAATTTCATGCTCAATGCTGTAAGGCACAAAAATGTCTATAACAGTTGCCCCCTAAAGTATGAGGTTGTTTATCGGGCGAAATGCTTTATCAGGGGGATCTGAAGTTCATCCAATGCTGGGAGGAGACCTCTAATACAATACAATGCAATACATTATTTTTCATACTGCTTTCATGATCTAGCTGAGGCGGGCATTCCCATGCTCAGCTTTATAAATTCATTTTTCTGTACATAGAACAGACAATCGTCTGATGATAGACTGATAATTTTGATGAAATTATCATCCTTTGAGTAGGATGATTATCTGCTGCAATGATGTACATGTCAATGTCTTTATCTTTCCTGAATATATATCGCAGCCCGGATGGATGAAACTAGATCCGGGGTCTTCAAACGCGTTCGATCTTCACTCTAAGTACAAGTCGATCCATGTGAGAATTATTCTGAAGTCGAACATGGAAAGACATCGCTTGATTACCAGTCAATGATGTAAACCGTTAACAAGCGCGAGAGGAATCACCGATAATGATAATGACCGTCAAGGTACTGCAGTACAATTCACGTGGTGTGAATAAAGGACTTGGTGTCGAACACCATGCAAAATCTTTCGGTCGAAGGTCATTGATGTATACCTGTCGCCGGAAGTGAGAAACTTGCCATTGTGGCATGCAAGCTTCAAAGTACTGAAGGGGTTGTTCCTAGATCAACTTCTTGGATAATGAGCTGATGTCGACAAGAAGCGATCCGTCAAAGGAGGGCCTTAATGAATCCCACATCGGTGACATGGAACGGAGCTAATGATTTTAATGGAGGTGAAAACGATCTGTGACATATGATTCAGGGTGGCGGTCATGAAAGGATGAAGGATAATGTATGGCAGTGGATGGGACACGGTTGACTCTTTCTGAACGACTTCTCTTGAACATATGGCGACACTGATACGATGGATCGGTAGCATTACCCCAAATATGGATGGTATGGCGAGACCATGGATGTGACCGGTGAATGAAACAACCCAACCCGATTGTGGTATGGAGGAAAAGTGTCATGTTCAAGAGCGACTTGCTACCATCAAAGTTTTCTTTAGTTTCTCCCAATTTTTCCCCAGTCATTGCTGACCAGTACCTCTTTATTTTTGTCAAGCTTGAGGAGGATAACATATGCTTGTTCTATAACCTGCCCTTCGGGCAAGCCCTCGCTATGTTTTAACGAGCCTAGCAATAGTGAAACTCGTTCTCGTCTAAAGACAAGTTTGTCACTATTTAATGATTTTAACGAGTCTAACGACAAGGATAACTCGGTCCTTTTCATTTTTAGAGAGTCTGAAAAGGTACATAAAGTTAACTCCAAAAGTCCTTTTTCGTCGTCTAATACCTTAAGTCCGAAAAAGTATAAAACAATACAGAAGGGATGAGTTTTCGATAGTTTTAACGAGCCGAACAAAACAAGCTCGATCTTTTTGTGCAATAATCCCTCAGGTCCAAAAATATTAAAATCTAGAGGAGGGATAGCTCTTTCGGTCGCTTTAACGAGCTGGAAGGCCAAAACTCGGCAATCTTTTCATATTTTACGAGTCAGTTGAAAAGAGCTTAAAGAAGACTCGTCTTTTGAGGAACGAGTGATAAACAGGGTTAGCAGCTGATTCCAGGTACAGGTTGGAATTTTCCAATCACGGCAGTGTCACAAGGATGGCTAGGTGAAATCACTCTTCGCAGCTGTTCCTCAAAATGGGTAAACAATCATATGGAGGTGAACGATTGGCCGAATGAAAAGTGGAGGTGACGGTGCAAACACGACCAAGGCTTTAATGGCTGATGATATTACATTCACAGTGGTTATTTACTGGGATAGTTCATTTTTTAACGAGCTTAAACACGGGTGGAAACATTTGCTCGATCTTATGTTTATTTTTTAATGAGCATGAACTATGCGCTAAAACTGCTCGGATCTTGCGTTTATTTTTTAACGAGCATGAACTTTATGCTAAAACTGCTCGATTACCCAGTCATATGATAAGAGTGTCTCATCAAGATTCTTTTTTTTATGGAGCTTCATCTCACTAAGCTTTGCTCCGGATCCTTTCGTTATGCAAGTTCGGAAACGACTAATCCTACGAGTTTAAAGGGTTAGACCTACAGGTTTAAAGGGAGGACCTAAAAAATTAAAAAATAAATAGTCGCCCCTCGCTTGCACTCCAAAAGGTTTGCATGCCCCCAGGAATAAAGTACGATTTCAAGGTTACCCCTCAATTTGCAAATAAAACATTCGTTTTACCGGGAGAGGCCTACCTCTTTCAGGCTACCCAAAGGTTGTTCTGTTATTATTTCAACAAAACACTTCTTCGGCGATATCTACCGAAATAGACAAAGGTGAGTGACAACGAGCGCTAAACACATAACTTTGACAAGAGAATTTTATTCCAGAACAACCCCTCTTCCAACCACGGACGGGGTACGGACTAGTCATATTCTCCCGCGGAAACCTACCCTATACCCAAAGTTTTCCTGCCGAAGCAGACCAGGACGCATGCCCCCTGGGTTCCAGTCATATCCTCCCGGATTACTCGCGCTCATTAGGAGGGCGGATCGTGGGTTGAGACACTTCTTGTGTGAAAAGACCATTTAGGGACGGTATATGACCATTTGCGATGCGTGATCCGGGAAACGAAAGTTGGTCCACGAGCTTGACCATTCTTCCTTCATGCGGAAAACACATTACTCTAAAGAGTGAGGAGACTATAGCTCTCATGCAATATATATAGTCTCGTCCAAGGAGTAGGTTATAATCCAAGGGTCCTTGAACGACCATCACGTTCATTTGAACGGTCTTCCCTTTCAATGTTATGGGCACATTGGGGAGGATACCTAAAGGTCGATTGGTTCCTTTATCAAAACCTGATAGACTTCTCATTTCAGGTAAAAGCGCTGGCGAACCAAGCGATTTCCAAGCAATAGAGGAAAGGATACTCAGAGATGCCCCCTCATCAATGATAGTGCCAGCCATTACCATTCTGTATATTTGAACGATAATTCTGAATGGTATGCTTGCTGGCAACCGGGGTCTGCCTAGTTGGTTCCAGTCAAAGGACACAACCAGGTTGCTTGGTGGTGGGACCGAATAAACGGCCGGATATCGCTCTGACGAACTTCCTTCCTGCGATAAAGGAATGGGGGCATTGCCCCCTTGTTCATCAGAGTCAGTGTTGATGAAGAGAATTTGGACGGTGTCGTCTTTATTCTCCTCTGTGATGGTATCATTTGAAGATAGAGCCTCTGAAGGCAAAACCGGGTCAACTGCCGTGTCAACCTGTTGACTTTCGTCAGGCATGGATCCAGACGGTTCATCTTCAATGATAGGTGCTTCGGCTGACCATCTGGGTGGGTCAGCCGGGTTCTCAACTAGTGAAGGACTTGGCAGGAGTTTTTGATATCCAGGAGGAAGTTGCGCTCGTAAAATCGGGCGATCTTCTAGAACTCTTTTAGCCTCGTCTAAGAAGGGACAACGGTGGATGGCGTGATCGCCTTCACACAGTTTGCAGGGAAATCTAGATTTCCCTCTCTGTCCTGTGACTTCACTTTCACTAGTTGACGGTGAGTAGTCAACATGGCTATCAGAGGTTGATGCTACCGAATTGTGCAAACGGGGAGACCAGTCCCTTAGTATTCGAGGGATACAGGGACAATCTCTATGGAAGTGGTCTCCCTTGCATATGACACATGGCGATTTAGGCCTTGTCAGTGCTGTGTGTGGATTTTTGTCAGACGACACTTGTTTGCCCCCAGTCGCCTTTGGCTCCTTCTTCTTCTTCTCTTTCTTCTTCTTTTCCTTCTTCTCCTTAGGAACCTGGTTTTTTGTTTTACCAGTTCCGTCAAGCGAAGAAGAAGGAGGAGAGGAAGATGAAGTAGAAGGCTGGTGGGCAACTCTAGTCTGGTCTAACTGTTGACTCGACTGTTCAGGAATGGTGGTGTTCTGAACGACATTGGTTGAAAAGAGCCAAACTGGCAGGCCAATTGTCAGTCCTGGAAGCGACAATGTGGCCATGTGGGGCGCACCAACATCTCCCCAAGAGGAGAAGGGACTAGGATTTCCACCAAGGGGAATTCCTTGGTTGGTGTGCTCCATTTTTCAACCTAAAGATCAACGCAGGAATAAAGGGTGATTGTTCCGTTTAAAATAAATTTTAACGACGCTTTAGACACAACTTGCTTTTTCAGTTTTAAAGAGTCGAGAAAAAGCTAAAGATGACTCTAGTCTCCTTCGATGTTTTAACGAGCCCGAAGTGAAAAATGCTCGGATGGAATTTTTCCGTTATAGAGTCTGAAAAAGGCCAAAAGGAACTGCTCTGGAGTTCTAGGCAGAGGGTGTGCCAAACTTTTCACAAAACCGCAGAATACTTTTTAGGGTACGGGCGGTCGATCTTCCTGAATGCTGTGTTCAGTGCATTGCGATCAGTAGGGTGGCCGACACGGCTTCCTAAGGATAAAGGTTTTATGCCTATAGGGGTCTCCCAATATATACGCGACGGTACGTGGGAGCACAATCTGTACTGGTGCTATCGTCCCTCAGGAGGAATCACCCACCTTCTACGAGATCGACAGTCACCAGGCTTAACGACGCCGGAACACGTCTCTAGCCTAGACCTCTATGTTGTGCGTTATGTTACAAAGCGTTGTTAAGTTCATTCAATTTATTTTAGGTTGATCTTTTTAAAGTTTTCCTTTCAAGGTTCACCACGAGATGTATGATACAAATTCCTAAATGCAGTCTAAAGATGATAAGCAAGCTTTATATCTTTTCAACTTTGAAAATCCTAGCTACTAAGGGAAAAGAAAGACACCATCTTTTCTCAAAGAGCAATCAGCACACTCTAATGCACTTTTCCTAAATCCAACATGCAAACTATCAAATGCAAATGCACAATGCAGGTGTTTTTTTTCCGCTTTATTAGTATTGATGCCTACAAAGAAAGCTTTTTGTACAACTTTGAATTTGCTTTTAAATGATCAATACAAACAAGTTTACTTTTTCGAAATCAGAGAAGATAGAAGAGATTACAATACTCAATGATTTTCGAAATGAATACTTGTTTTAACACTTAAAAGAGACAAACTCAAACCAATAAGCAAAAGCAAATGTATAATCAATCTGCAAACAACCAATGAACTCTCTTCTAAGATCGCAACCAACAGATCTGAATCAAGGGCTACAGGATGACTATTTCACTCATGCAAAGGAAGACTGTAAATGACGCCACAAACACATAAAAACACTCACAGTCTTTTTGTACAAGAGGAGGCAGAATGTAAGTAGAGAAAAGGAGTTTTCAGACAGGTACCTATGCTGGTTACAGGCCACAAAAATCAAAGATCAAAACAAGGCAAAACAGAGCAGAGAACCCCAGCTGCACAAGAGCAAACTGGTTCAGTGCAGGTTCAACACAAGGGTTTTGACATTCAGCGCAGGTATCCTTCACGGGACCTGCGTTGAAATGCAGAATCCCTTCACTGGGTCTGCGTTGAAGGAGAAACTCTCGTTTCCCTCAGGTTCTCGGTCACAGTTTGCTACTCAATCAATTGTTTCAGGCCAAATAAAAGCAACAAGCAAGGTGTAATCAAAGAGATGCTTTGAAAGGCTACTAAGATCTATCACAAGGATCATCAAACCATTTGTGAATCCATTTTTTAGATCATAGACAAGTCCAGCAATTGGATCAAAGCAGCAACTTTCTACTTTGCATCCGAGAAAGATGCAGTTCGATTGTTGCTGTCAAGTCTATGATGCAAACAATGCTAGAAACACAAATAAAATGACTTAAACAGATCTCCCCAGCGGAGTCGCCAATTTGTTGTGGGGAAAAATGCCTATGCAGGATGATCCTATCCACCTAAGGTGTGACAGTGCCTTAGCAACAAACGAGTACAGCTATACTGGTTTCTTCCTTTATGAAATGTGAAAGAAGAGAGATCAATAGACTTACCGGTGTCCTCCGTTTGTCCCTCGATCCAATCTTCCTTCTCTTTGGGTGTTCACAGCTACTTGCCTCCTTGCTTATCCAGCTACAACTTCCTGCAAGATCACAAGAGAACAGCTACTTGCGACAAGAGAAGAACATTACACAAAGACAGATGTTCACATTCATAACTAGTTTAGGATTAGAAATAAACCAAATACACTAATACATTCATACATCAAAATACATCAGCATATAGGAGAAACCAAGATAGCTTTATTGATGAATAACAAGGTTCAGGAAGAGATACAACCCAGAGGGCTCCAATCCAGCATCTCCTTCCCAGCAAATGGAATTCCTATCTTCAGCCCCTTCAAAGCATTAAACACCCAATGATTCCAGTCTCAAACCAACAACAATTCTTTGCAATAACAAAATTCCAGCCTCCAGATCTCATGGAGGAGAGATCCATATATAGATGTTTGGAGAGAGGATGAGTCAGCTTGAGATCTGACTAGTGTCCTCTCCCTCTATCAGTCCTTGAGACCACTTGGAGGTTCTTGCTTCCACTTGGAGATTTGGAACCTCTTACTCATCACCAGTCGAATTCCCTGAGGCAAGTGTCATTTTGGAAGCTTCCTGGGTTTTGACACCTTGAGAAATGAGCCTGCCACTTGTCCACTCTCGTTCAGCGCAGGTAGCCTTTGTTCCAGTTGACATTCAACGTAGGTAGCCAGTGTTGGCCTTGACATTCAGCACAAACAGCTAGTGTAGCCACTGAAATGATCCTGAATTGACTTGTTTTGAGCAGTTTTTTGGTGGAGAACTTCTGTGAATTGCTGTGGTTTGTTAGCCTTGTTCCTCTAGGGGTAGGAACAACATGTTTAGGGACTTTGGATCCCTTAGATTATGTACATTTCATGCTCAATGCTGTAAGGCACAAAAATTTCTATAACAAGGTTTTGCAAGAAATCGTAGGGAGGGCATACTCAGGTGACAAAGGAGTTTGCACTCCATTTCACTGGCTTAAGCACAAAGGTAGGAATGCTGAATTTGCAAATTTCTCCAGAGGTTATAGCTTTGGTGAGAGAGATTCCTAGGGGGCAAGAGACATGGTTCAAAAACTTCAAATTTGACATGGAACCATGTAAGGTGTTCGTAAAGCTAGAGTTTTCAGAAACCAACTTAACCAAGGCAGTTCCCAAAGACTACATCAAGGACAGCTACACCAACTTGCCCTTCAACATTCAACATTATTTCACCTGTGAAGGCAGATATCAAAAGGTTTATTCATATCATTTTAATCTCCTGTTACATTTTACTGGTATGATTTCTATAGATTTTCCTTAATTCTTATTTCAAAGTGTAGCTAAGATGGAAAATAAAGTACAGTTGAAATCTCAAGGATTTGAAACTTCCTTGTTTCATCATGGTTTAATTAAATTTATAGTTCTACATGAACTCAAGAGGATCAACAAAGAATGGTCTTCGTTCTTTTTTTATGTGACTTTGTAGCAGAAAAACAAGGTGTAGATATTAGCCCTAGTGTTAAAGGAACTCCGTCAACAGAAACCAGCAAGTATATAATGTCCAGGGCAAAAAGGTATGTTAAGTTGAAATCTAGGAAGCAGGTGAAAGAACAAGTAAGCAAAACACCTGTAGTCATCCTTGAAACTCCTAAATCTACAAAGGAAAAGATGCCTTAGGTTAAGGGAATGACACAAGAACAGTCAACCAGGAAACTAGTTCAAAAGAGATTGACTAGAAGTCAAATTGCAAAGGAGAAAGGTAAAACAATGATCTCGGGAGAAGGTTCTAGCTTGAAGGGTGATTTAAATGATATTTTAAAAGCCATTAATATTGCAGAATCCCCTTTGGTGCAGGAAGATGTGATAAAATCTGATCAAGGAAAGTTAAAGAAAATGAAACCCTCCAAGAAATTGGAATTTGAAGATGATGTCACAGCATTTGTTTTCAAACCTAGAAAACCCTTAACCGAGAAATCTAAGAAGATGAAATAGTCCAATATTGAGCTGGGGAGAACAGAAGAAACATATTTTGTTCAAGAAGAATTGATTGGCATTCTGTCTCCAAGACCTAAAGGTGACAAAAGCACAGTTCCTACTGCTCAAACAAAAAAAGCCAGTTATGAGGTTCTGGAAGAAAGGTTAAAAGTTGCCAACAATGAAATTGCTAGACTAAGAGTGAGAGCAAGAGAGCATGTTGTTGAAAGGAAAAATCTCAAAAGGATGAAGGTTCTCTGGGAAGCTGAAAATGTGTCCAAACCAGAAGTAGTAAATAATGAAACTGAATACTTTACCTGGATTGTTCCTGCCATTAAAGAATCCATATTTGTAAGGAAGGTTAATGCTCAGATGAGAGCTACAAAAAGGATATTGAAGAGGCAAATTGAATACCTAGAAATACAACTAACCAAATTTGGAAAAGGGTCTACGGTAATAATGAAATAGGGTGTTGAAAAGGGGCAGTAAAGGAGATATATTAAAACAGTTTTGGCACATAAAAAGAATTTTGGCATATAAAGGAAGAACAATTGTGAAGAAGAACATCTATAAGAGTAAGTGATTTTGATTTTTGGTTGATTATACCAGTCTTCTTGGAATTTTGAAAAAACTCCCAAACTAAAGATTTTTGAAGGCCATGTTGAAAAGGAACATACACAGCAGTTTCGTAGTGCGCTATGAAACTGTTGAAGATGATCATTTAGCACTTATGGATGCTTTCCGAAGGTAAAGTTGGATTAGTTCCAAATTTTGAGGTTGATGGTAGACATGGGATCATGTATGAAGTCTCTGATGGTAGTGGTGTAGATAGCAAAGCTTCAAGGAGTATTTCATAAGTAATATGAAGGTTGTGTTACGAAAACATAGTATTTTCGTAGCACAGTCATGTTTCATCGTTTACACCATATGGTCGAGTTTCCTTTTTACACAAGTGGAAAATGATGTTTCAAGGGATTCTTAATGCATGCCACCTATACACTAGCAAAACTGTTTGAAGATAAGAAAAAAGGGTTAAGGACCTTAAGAGGAGGAACTCTGTTTCCTAGATTTCAGGACAGTTAGGTCATGACTTAACAGGTTTTGCAACAACATTGTGGACATCATCAAGCTCGAATACATGGGTTGTTAGTTCATTAAAGATTGTATTGAAGACCTAGATAAGGTTGTTGAAAGCATGTTTTAGGATTTTTACTCCTATTTGTATTAGAACTCTTAAAGACAGCTACCCATCAAATTGTAATTAAGTAGTTTTTTTGTGAATGGATAGGTGTCTAAGTTAGGAATTCAAATTCCTCTAAAGGTTGATCATAGTATCCAAGGATGTAAAACTCTATATAAATCTTGAGAATCGAATTCCTCAGGGTTGGTAATTTAATTTGCAAAAGAAAGTTTTGTTATTGTAAGAAATGGTGGTTTTCATACTTAATACAGAGATTAGTTTGACTACTCAAGATTCACAAGGAGTTTATGTGTTTGATGTTCTTATGGCCTTGTTCAATTACTTATTTGTATTGGTTTGAGCTTGTGATACTTAGAATTCATTAGAAAATGCTCTAACTTCCTTCACATGCTTGTAAACTGTGTTGTTTCATTGTGTTACTGTTTTATTTATAAACCTAAACTCTAAGTGCCTTGACTTCCATGTTTTGTTGATCATGTTGTTTTGTTGAAGATAATATTGACTCCATAGCCCAATAGGTGTTTGCTAATCTTTGATTCAACCAGTCAACCCGTTATACATTTGTCCATTTTGTTCCTAGAGTTAGCCATCTAATCATTAATCAAAAATCTTAAACCTATTGAGAGAGCCCTCTCAGGTTGAGGAGGCTAAGCCTCAACCGAAAGATTTGTTTTAAAGAGTTACTCAGAGTCTTCTTGATTAGCAGCCTATCAAGGTCAAATTTTGTGATAACATTTTGGTGCATTTGCTGGTAGCTTGAAGATTACTCATTCCCGAAATCAAGAAGCTAAGCTTCTGAAGGTAGCAGGAGCTCAGAAAGTTTCTCGAGGCTGCAATCTACCTTGGTGAATCCATATATTTTCAAAGTTTTAAAGGTGGCTTCGAGAAGGAGATACACACAGAGCAATCTTGATCCAAATCCACCTAACATTGGAGACAATCCAAACACTGCTTCAAGAGTCAGCCAAAGGTTTTCAGAAATATCAGGTACTCCATCTTATTCAAAATATTTTCTCTCTGAATTCTCAAGAAGTCCTGAAGACAAAAAATTTATTTAGATCAGAAAATGAAGAGGAACTCATTGGTAGTATCTTAGACCTGCAAAAGATAGGAATTGACACCTCAGCCCTATTATCACAAGAAGACAAAGAAGAGTTTTGGGAAGTTGTTACCTCTGAGCTATTGTTAGAAAAGGAAGCTTTAGATAAATTGAAAGAACTTGACCCTTTCGAAGTCCTGCTAAAATCTAAAGTTGGTTTACCTCTTCCAAATTGGAGTTCATTTGTTAGTTGTTTACAGAAGCCAAGTAGTCCTCCTCATATCAGTTCTTCATCTTCTGCTATTCCTAGTGGCCTATAGAAACCAAGTAGTCCTCCTCACATCAGCTCTTCATCTTCTATTCCTGTTATTCCTGTAACTATTGTTCCTCCTTTAATCATGGTTGCACCTGCTAGGTATGCTCCACTTGTGCTCCCTGCTGTTTTGCATGACCTGCCTAGTAAATATGCTGCTAGGATCCCTACCTGGGGTAGTGATGAAGAAATTACAGCAGAGGAACATGTAGACAAATTTAATGATTTTGTTGACAGAGAAGAAGTCGATGATGAGGATGTGAAATTAAGACTTTTTGCACAAAGCTTCATTGGTGAAGTTAGAAAATGGTTTAAAGCTCTTACACCAGGAAGCATTCGAAATTGGGTAGAGTTTGAAGATAACTTTCTAAGGAAATGGGGAAATAGAACTAATCCAGTTCAAGCACTTACTAAATATAACAACCTTAGAAGAGCATCTAATGAAACTATTCAAAATTTTTCAAAAAGATTCAATAAAGTGTTTAACTCAATTCCAGCTCATTTGAAACCTCCAGAAGCCCTAGCACAAATGAGATATGCTGAAGCATTTGATTATGACTTTTCTCTCTTGTTGAGAGAAAGAGAATCTCCTACACTTGCTGATATGCAGAATGATGCAGTAAAGGTAGAGGTAAACATGATAGCTGCCAAAAAGTAAAAAATGGGAAAAGCTAAATTGAAAGAAGAAGAGAAACCTTCCTCTTCAACTCCTGAAGATAAATTAGACTCAATGATGAAAACCATGGAGAAGTTGATGGATAGTTTAGCTCATGGAAATACCTCTGCTCCTCTGTGCAACATGGACCTCAATTTATAAACCCTCAATTTAGGAGACCTCAAAACCAACAAAGACCAAGAGAAAATAGAAATCAGCAACCTGACCCTCCAGTGAGACCTCCTTTTCAGCAGAATTTGGTTGATGAAGAAGATGATACTAAAATTCTTGAAGAATGTATCCATTGTCTTGATGAAGAAATGTCAGGAATTTTCTTGACTAAAGAAGAGCATGATGAGTTAGATTTGGTTAATCAAGGGGAATAACCTTCAGATTATCTTAAAGGGTATCAACATGCTATCTTTGAAATGAAAAAACAATACAACCTTAGAAATAGAAATGTGTCAATTATTGCAAACAAAGACTAGCCTAAGAAAGATGTTTCAAAGTTTGCTAAAGCCAAAAATGATACCCCAAAGGTTGCTGAAGGTAAGAAAGACTTTCCACTTGGTAGAAAAGACATTCAACCTCCTCCTCCTATCAAAGAAGCAGAAAAGACTGTTTCTGTTTTCAACCTTGAGAATGAAATTTCAAAGATTAAAATATTAGTCCCTTTTAGTGAGATTCTCAAGGTAAATCAATATAGAAGCAAGATTTTTGAGATGTTGAATTCACAACTAGGAGCTGCTGATATTTTAAATGTCAAAGAAGATAATCCTACCATATATTTGGGTCCAAGGTTAGAAGACGATCAAAATGAAGAGTTCCCTCCTTTCTAAGTAAGGATTAGCATTCATGATATGACTTTACATAATGCTATGTTGGATTCAGGGGCTTCTCATAATCTCATGCCCAAAGTAATTATGGAAAGGTTAGGGTTATAGGTAACAAGACCATATAAGGATTTGTTTTCTTTAACTCAAAAAGAGTTCAATGTATTGGTTTAATCAAAGATGTTGTTGTTGGTCTAACACAAATCCCAACAAAGACAATTGTTATGGACATTGTTGTGGTTGATATTCCGCCAAATTTTGGGATGTTGCTATCAAGATCATGGGCAGCAAAAATTAAAGGCACAATGAAGATGGACCTTACTTATGCCACCATTCTTGTTTTTGGTGAATAGAGGAGATTGTATCGGGAGACTAGAATGGCTTATATGGTAAGCAGTGAAGACAAACCTCAGAATTTTTCTATTTATTCATTTGATACTAAACTTGGATCTGCCATTCTTTTTAATGAGTTAGTTGATAGTGGTTTGGAAGAAATGAAAGCAGAAAACCAGCAAGAAAATGACAAAGAGATGAGGGGATGGTGGTCATTATACTTTGATGGATCAACATGAAAAGAAGGAGCAGGAGCAGGAATTTGGATTACAAGTCCAAGTGATGAGAATATGTTTTATTCTTACAAACTGAATTTTGACTATACAAATAACATGGCTGAATATGAGTCTTTGATTGTGGGTTTATATGTTTTGATAAGAATGAAAGCTTATAATATTTCTGTTTTTGGAGATTTTGAATTGGTTATTAGACAAGTTGAACGTGTCTATCAAACAAAGGATGTAAGAACGAGAGCATACAAAATTCTAGTTTTAGACATGTTGGAGAATTTTCAATCCCATTCTTTCATTATCAAAACTAGAGACCAAAATTCCATTGCTGATTCTCTTGTTGTCTTAGCAAGTCTTTTTGTCATTCCTATTCATTCTTTTGAGGAATATGAGATTGAAGTGCGTCATAGACCAGCTATACCAGATAATATCATCAATTGGCAAGTTTTTGAAGATGATCAATAGGTAAAGAATTTTATTGGGCTGAAAGAAGAATTTGAAAGTACACAAGTAGATCCAAAAAACATGCTTGGTGAGTCTAAAGAAAATTCTGAAGTCCCGCAATTAAATAATAATTCAATACCAAAGGGTCTTATTCCTCTTGAGAAGCTTTTTGATCAGAATGATGTGTTCAATCACCAAAGGTACAAGCTGATGAAGAGGAAGTAGAAAGCTGTAATCTGGGTACTTCATCTTTGCCTAAAATGATCAAAATTTCAAAGTTTCTTTCAGTTGATATGAAATTCAAATATATTGAGATGATGAAGAGGTTTGTTGATGTTTTTGCTTGGAGTTATGTTGATTTAAAACAGTATGATACTTACATTATTCAACATACCATTCCTATTAAAGAAAATAAGAAACCATTCAAACAGAAGTTGAGAAGAAATAATCCCCTTCTCATGACATTGATTGAAAAGGAGATTAAGAAGCTTTTTGATGCTAAAATCATTGTCCCAATTAGATTCTCAAATTGGCTTGCAAATTTGGTTCTGGTTAGGAAGAAGAATGGAGAAATCAAAATTTGTATTGATTTCAGGAATTTGAATAAGGCTTCAGTAAAGGAAAACTATCCTCTTCCCAAGATGGATTCAATTCTGAAAAATATTTTTGGTTCACAAAGAATGTCTATGCTTGATGGCTTCTCAAGTTACAATCAGATTCTTGTGCATCCGGATGATCAGGAGAAAACAACCTTCACAACACCATGGGGCACATTCATGTACTCCAAGATGCCTTTTGGTCTCATGAATGCGGGAGCTACTTTTCAAAGAGCAATGGACATTTCTTTTTCTAAAGGAAAGGACAAGACGGTGGTTGTTTATCTTGATGACATAATAGTCTTTTCAGAAAAAGAAGAAGATCACCTAAAGCACCTAGAAAAAAAGTTGAAATGTAGAAGGTTTTGTAACTCTCTTAATCCTACTAAAAGCATATTTGTTTTAACTACATGAAAATTAATTGGTCACATTTTTTCTGAAGATGGAATTAGGATTGATCTTAACAGAGTTAACACCATTCAAAAGGTAGATTTGCCAAGAAGTAGCAAAGAAATTCAATCATTTCTTGGGAAAGTGAATTTTGTTAGATACTTTATTCCTAACTTTGTTGAGATTGTCAAAGATATAACAAGGATGTTAAAGAAAGGAGTTGATATTAAATGGACAGCTGAGGCAAAGAATTCTTTTGAGCAAATTAAGAAGGAACTCACACAAGCACCAGTACTCATCAGTCCAGATTTCTCAAAAGAATTTCTGGTTTTTACATTTGCTTCCGAAAATACAATTGTTGGAGTTTTGCTTCAAAAGGGAAAGCAAGGTACTGAACAACCTATCTATTTCTTTAGTAGAACATTAGCTAATACTAAGTTGAAGTATAATATTCTAGAAAAACAGGCTTATGCTTTGGTGAAAGCTATTAAAGACTTCAAAATTTACATTCTGCATTCTCACATTGTGGCATATGTTCCAAGTACTGTGGTGAAAGACATTCTAACTTAGGCAAATCCTAATGGAAAAAGGGGAAAATGGATCGCAAAATCGTTGGAGTATGATATAGACATCAAACCAACCAAATTGGTGAAGGGACAAGGGTTGGAAAAATTATTGACTCAGTCAAAATTGGACTTCCTTGACATAAATCTGAATGCAGAAATATCAGAAATTTCTGATGATGAGGAAGAATTGGTTCAAATTGATGAGAAATATCTTGTTTCAGATTGGTACAAAGATGTGGTATTTTTTTTACAACATCACAAAGCTCCCGCTGATCTAAAAAAATCCAAAGCAAGGTTTGTTAATTTGAAATCTTTGAGATATTTTTATATTTGACAGAAATCTATTCTGGAAAGATACAGGAGGAATTTTGCTGAATTGTTTACTTGAAGAAGAGGCTGAAAATTTCATTGAAGAATTCCATAAAGGTGATTGCGGAGGACACATTATTGGAAGGCTACAAAAAATAAGATTCTAAGAGTAGGATATTGCATGTCATGAATACCAAATTTTTGAAGGAAGAAGAAAACTTGTACTTCTAACTTTGGTTCCTATCTATGTGGAAGCACCCTTCCAGCAATGGGGGTTAGAATTTATTGGAGAAATACATCCATCATCATCAGGATAGCATCGTTAGATTCTCACAGCAACAGATTTCTTCACCAAATGAATAGAGGCAATCCCAACAAGGCAAGCTAATGATTCTGTAATTATTTCTTTTCTAGAGAATAATATATTGTCTCAATTTGGCTGCCCCATGAAGATTATAATAGATAATGCTCAAGCTTTCAAGTCTAAGAAAATGATTAATTTCTGTCATCAACATCACATCACTCTTGGACACTCTATAGCATACTATCCGCAAGGAAATGGTGTTGCTGAATCATAAAAAAAAAGTATTGTAAGAATCATCAAAAACGTATTATAGGAGAATAAGAAAGCTTGGCACTTAAAGCTGAAGTATGCCTTATGGGCTAACAGGATATGTACAAAGAGATCAATTGGGACTTCACCGTATGAATTAGTTTATGGTGCTGAAGCTATTTTTCTGACATCACTGGGAGTACCGGTCATGAAACTAATTCAAGGACTTGAAGAAGAACCAAATGCCATACAGAGGAGGATAAACCAGCTGATAGCTTTGCAAGAAAAGAGGAATGAATTCTATGACAACCATCAACATGCTCAAAACAGAATTTAAAATACATTTGACAGGAAGATTAAAGAAGACAGTTTCCAAATACAAGACAAAGTGCTGAAATGGGAGGCCAAAATTGAGGAAAAGGGCAAGCATGGTAAGTTTGAGAATTTATGGAAAGGTCCTTTTAGGATTGCGGGTTTTCATGGGAACAACACTTATATATTTTAGGAAATTGATGGAGGATCATATGCTGGAGGACCTATCAATGGCAGGTTCCTAAAGCATTATACTTGCTAAAGTTTCATTAACCACACATGACATTGTATATATTCCATCTTTGTCAGTTTTTATTGCTAATAAAGATAAGCTGAAACAAAGAGCTCAAGCTCAACTTGAATGCCAAAAGTTTGAATAAGATGCTTGTCAAGTCAAATAAAAGTATTTTGTTTTACCAAAAAATGAATAGCGTTGGATCTACGAGTTCTTAGTGTGCACAGGGGTACACTATCCCAAGTGGAGTCACTATTATCACCAAAACAAGGGTTTACATTTTTCTTAGACATGGTCTTATGTAAGTGTCAAAGTCACCTTATGTTTTAATGGGTAGGTGATAGGTCAGGAGTCTCAAAGGTTTCAATTTTTATATCCAAATAAAGTCCAACAACCTTATTCCATGTTTCATGAGTCTTATATTCTTTTTAGAAACTCATAGCTTAAACCATTTTTGAAAATTTTTGGAATTATCCCCGAAACCACGTTTTCGTAGCGCAGACAGTGTAAAATGTCTTTTTTGCGGTACAAAAAAGCTACTCTTTTCATAGCACTTTTCCCTGCGCGCTATGAAAGCGCAGATTCGGAGAACAGTGTTGTCAAACATCAATCCGTTAATATTATGTTATAATTTTCATTATTAGGTGTCAACTAGGAGTCAGTCCTTATCCATGCCACCATCCAAACTCATCATTTTGAATTTAGGGTTCATTATGAAAGATAATTTCAAGTTCAAAAGGGCTGGCTAGTCTCATCATTTTAGTTTGCATGCAAACTCTCGAATATAAGTTTTTCGAACAATAAGTTGTGGTAATCTTCCACCAAGGTTTTCCTCACCCACAATTCAGGCGAGGCTGACCACCATTGGCAAGCGAGGCTGGTCAAAATAATTTCAAAAATAGGTTGGTTTTGTCACAGGAATTTAGAAGAAAAGATGACAGAGGAGAAGAAACGTCCTAGGTCTAGTCATTGCTTGAGAACAGAGCCTGAAAGCGCTGAGGTTTTAATCATAGACAAAGTAGTTGTAGAAGCCTTCAAGAAAGCAAGATGCTAGAAGTTTTGCAAGAAATTGTAGGGGGGGCATACTCAGGTGACAAAGGAGTTTACACTCCATTTCACTGGCTTAAGCACAAAGGTAGGAATGCTGAATTTGCAAATTTCTCCAGAGGTTATAGCTTTGGTGACAGAGATTCCTAGGGGGCAAGAGACATGGTTCAAAAACTTCAAATTCGACATGGAACCATGTAAGGTGTTCCTAAAGATAGAGTTTTCAGAAGCTGACTTAACCAAGGTAGTTCCCAAAGACTACATCAAGGACAGCTACACCAACTTCTCTTCAACATTCAATGTTATTTCACTTGTGAAGGCAGATATCAAAAGGTTTATTCATATCATTTTAAGCTCCTGTTACATTTTACTGGTATGATTTCTCTAGATTTGCCTTACTTCTTATTTCAAAGTGTAGCTAAGATGGCAGATAAAGTATAGTTGAAATATCAAGGATGTGAAACTTCCTTGTTTCGTCATGGTCTAATTAAACTGATAGTTCTACATGAACTCAAGAGGATCAACAAAGAATGGTCTTCGTTCTTGTTTTTATGTGAATTTGGAGCAAGAAAACAAGGTGTAGATATTAGCCCTAGGGTTAAAGGAACTCCATCAGCAGAAACCAGCAAGTTTGTAATGTCTAGGGCATAAAGGTATGTTAAGTTGAAACCTAGGAAGCAGGTGAAAGAACAAGTAAGAAAAACACCAGTAGTCATCCTTGAAACTCCTAAATCTACAAAGGAAAATATGCCTGAGGTTAATGGAATGACACAAGAATAGTCAACCAGCAAACCAATTCAAAAGAGATTGACTAGAAGTCAAATTGCAAAGGAGAAAGGTAAAACAATGATCTCGGGAGAAGGTTCCAGCTTGAAGGGTGATTTAAATGATATTTTAAAAGCCATTGATATTGCAAAATCCCCTTTGGTGCAGGAAGATGTGATAAAATCTGATCAAGGAAAGTCAAAGAAAATGAAACCCGCCAAGAAATTGGAATTTGAAGATAATGTCACAGTATTTGTTTTCAAATCCAGAAAACCCTTAACCAGGCAATCTAAGAAGATGTAAGAGCCTAATATTGAGCTGGTAAGAACAAAAGAAACATCTGCTATTTAAGAATAATTGATTGGCATTCCGTGTCCAAGACCTGAAGGTGACAAAAGCACAGTTCCTGCCACTCAAACAAAAAAATCCAGCTATGAGGTTATGGAAGAAAGGTTAAAAGCTGCCAACAATGAAATTACTAGACTAAGAGTGAGAGCAAGACAGCATGTTGCTGAAAGGACAAATCTCAAAAGGATGAAGGCTCTCTTGGAAGATGAAAAGGTGTCCAAACCAGAAGTAGTAAACACTGAAACTCAACACTTTACCTGGATTGTTCATGCCATCAAAGAAGCCAAATTTGTAAGGAAGGTTAATGCTCAGCTAAGAGCTACAAACAAGAGATTGAAGAGGCAAATTGAAGACCTAGAAATACAACTAACCAAATCTAGAAAAGGGTCTACAGCAATAATGAAATAGGGTGTTGAAAAGGGGCAGTAAAGGAGATATATTAAAACAGTTTTGGCACATAAAAAGAATTTTGGCATATAAAGGAAGAACAGCTGTGAAGAAGAAAATATACAAGGGTAAGTGATTTTGATTTTTGGCTAATCATATCAATCTTCTTGGAATTTTGAAAAAACTCCCAAACTAAAGATTTTTGAAGGCCATGTTGAAAAAGAACATACACAGTAGTTTCGTAGCATGCTACGAAACTACTGAAGATGATCATTTAGCACTTATGGATGCTTTTCGGAGGTAAAGTTGGATTAATTCCAAATTTTGAGGTTGCTGGTAGACATGGGATCATGTATGAAGTCTCAGATGGTAGTGGTGTAGATAGCAAAGCTTCAAGGAGTATTTCATAAGTAATATGAAGTCTATGCTACGAAAATAGAGTATTTTCATAGCATAGTCATGTTTCATCCTTTACACCATATGCTCAAGTTTCCTTTTTGCACAGGTGGAAAATGGTGTTTCAAGGGATTATTAATGCATGCCATCTATAGACCAACAAAACAGTTTGAGGATAAGCGAAAATGGTTAAGGACCTTAAAAGGAGGAACTCTATTTCCTAGATTTCAGGTCAGTTAGGTCATGACTCAATAGGTTTTGCAACAACATTGTGGACATCATCAAGCTCGAAGACATGGGTTGGCACTTGATTAAAGAATGTATTGAAGACCCAGATAAGGTTGTTGAAAGCATGTTTTAGGAGTTTTACTCCTATTTGTATTAGAACTCTTAAAGACAGCTAGCTGTCAAATTGTAATTAAGTAGTTTGTTTTGTGAATGGATAGGTGTCTAAGTTAGGAATTCGAATTCCTCTAAAGGTGGATCATAGTGTCCAAGGATGTAAAAATCTATATAAAGCTTGAGAATTGAATTCCTCAGGGTTGGTAATTTAATTTGCAAAAGAAAGTTGTGTTATTGTAAGAAATGGTGGTTTTCATACTTAATACAGAGATCATTTTGACTACTCAAGATTCACAAGGAGTTTATGTGTTTGATGTTCTTATGGCCTTGTTCAATTACTTATTTGCAGTTATATGAGCTTGTGATACTTAGAATTCATTGGAAAATTCTCTAACTTCCTTCACATGCTTGTAAACTTTGTTGTTTCATTGTGTTACTATTTTATTTATAAACCTAAACTCTAAGTGTCTTGACTTCCATGTTTTGTTGACCATGTTGTTTTGTTGAAGATCATCTAGACTCCATAGCCCAATAGGTGTTTGCTAATCTTTGATTCAACCAATCAACCAGTTATACATTTGTCGATTTTGTTCCTAGAGTTAGCGATCTAATCATTAATAAAAAATGTTAAGCCTATTGAAAGATCCCTCTCAGATTGAAGAGGCTAAGCCTCAACCAAAAGATTGGTTTGAAATAGTTACTCAAAGTGTGCTTAATCAACAGCCTATCAAGGTCAGATTTTGTGATAACACAATGTATCAAGGTTCTTCCACTACAGAGGGGAAGAAAGTGATCTTTTAAAAGATAAGTAATAGTACCAATATAATAGAGAATCGTGCAGATATGAGAAGGACTCAGCTAACATCAAGAAAAATATTTCACATAGATGCGACAATTGTTATATTCTTTACAACACATTTCCAATCAGTTGAGCACCAAAGTCACTGAAATAGTTCAATTACTTCGATACATATGAAAGAAAACATGAATCATAAATATTCAAAGATCAGCCTTAAAACATCCACAACCCATGTATGAAAATGTGTTGGCCAAAAGGCTTCATGTATTAAGAAAAAGTTCTAAGATACATAAGTACAATGAACATCACTAGCTCCAATAGTGGAGCATTAAAGCCACTACTTTCTCCCCAAAAGCATTAAATCTATCTCTCTAATGCCTTGTGGGAGAAGCCAAGGTTAAAAGTCCTTTACATGAGTTATTTGGATCCTTTTATAACTTGAGGCATGACCTTTCATATCCTCATGACTCTTGACTTTCCAACTTCTAATGACATTTGGACTTCTAGAACCTTTAGATTTCCAAATGATTCTTGGTATTAGATGTATTTTGGAATTGTATGGATCTTTTTTCCATAAATGACTCTTGGAATTCCACTTGTTTATCTTTACAATGATTACATCATTACATCATATTTCGACATCATCATGCGATGAGACATGAAAAGTCACTATCATTGATGACGTGGACTTTATTCAATGGGTGACATAATTGCCACTCATGTCTTTTCTTTTGCATGAAGCTTTCTATCATTGGTTACTTCACCTTCCAAAGGGTCTTTGATCTTATGGAATCTTTAGGATTCTTTGATCGTCAAGATTTCAATGTGTTATTTTTTCTCCAATGCTTCCTTTATCGAACTTATTTTCCTGATCTTCTTCATGCATGCTCACGATGCTATTCCTGAAATACTTGTAACTGCAATCACTCATGGTGGGAAACCATCAATCTGAAATATCCTATTCTAACAGTTACATGCATATTTTCTATGCATTGATTAACAATGTCCTTCAGAGGAGTAAGGAGAGATTCCAGGCACAGGGGCACACTTCGAAAGGCTGAAGTGATGAAGAGAAGAAGCTTCAAGGCTTCAGGATGTGCTTATGCACTCAAGAGAGAGAGACACTCAAGGAAGGGTGTAGGGTGCATGTCCAAATGATGAAGGATGAGGCTTTGAGCTTTCCAAGTGCCTTTTTCATTCAAGGGAGACAAGGAGGGAACATGGCATAGAGTTGAATGCTAAAGGGGGAGGCTTTATAGCATCAGGGTGTGCTCATGCGCCAAGGAAGGAAAAGGAGGGCATAGGGCTTAGTGTCAAAGGACAAAGAATGAGGCTTTAGGGCTTCAAAGTGCACTCATCCTCTCAATTGAGTCAAGGAGGATGCAGGGAGAATTTATAAAGGTTGAAGGGGTTAGGCTTTGGGTCTTCGGGTGTGCTCATGCACTCAAGGAGGGCACACTTCTTCGAGTCGAAGGAGTGGGCTAAAAGGAAGAATTGGTTATTCAAGGGCGTAGTTCAGAATAATGAATGGGAAATATGATTTAGGAGTGCACTATGCACTATTGGAGGGCATAGGGTGCACTTCTGAACAATGAAGGATTCCCAATCAATGCTTAAGAGTGTGCTCATGTGCTCCTTTCCTTAATGGGTTCACTTTGCAACCAAAATTTGTCTAAGTCTATAAGATAGAACAAGGGACAAACATAATGATTTTAGACATAAGATCATGTGCGACACATACCAACTCATCAAGATAACTTAGACAAGATTGAACAACGATAAATAGACATCAAAACACCACTTTACATACATTCCCAAAGTACAACAAATAGATTGTGTTTGACTGCGACCAAAAGTGTCATTTTACAATAGAAAAGTTGTTATGACCATGAAATACATAAATTATGTTCTAATCAATGTGATGACACATAAGGACGCTCAAGAACAGTTGAAGCATATAGAATAACTTGAAACAATAGTTAACGACCAAGGAGAGACTAAGTTCAAAGGTGAAGTAGGCTCCAAAATTTGAATGTAGTGAAATTTTGGAGGATGTTGTTGCAACAACAACACTTGGCAACACATTGGGTGAGCTTCAACTTCTCTATCTAGGAATAGATTTTTCAATTAAAGGGACAGCCCTTCAGGTATTTTTATTCACCAATCAAATTTCCTTGATTTTTCCCTTTCTACCTGGTTATATACATAGTACCTCAATTTCTTTCACTTTTTTCAACACATAGAAGATATGCCATATCACAATTGTTTCAATCCAAGAAAGGGTAATGTGCACGATGTGTTTATGATACCCGGAGTGTGATTTTTCATCTCTAGTGTTTCTCGCCTACCAGCAAGCCTAGACAATACCCTAACAGAGTCACTTCAAGAGAAAAAATGTTTCTTTGCTGCCAAAAGTCTTGGATAGTACCCTAGAAAATTCATTTTCTTCACCTCTCTACATAGGAATCCTTTCTCTTTTTTCACCCTTTATTTATTTATTTAATAATACTATGCTTCGGCACTTATTATTTTCAGTAGGCGGAAGATGGATCCCAACTTATTGAGAGTAGAGGAGGTTTCCCCTTTAGAAAAGTGTTTTTAGAACCTCTCATATTGGTTTGATCACTTTATATTTTCCCCTTATCCTTTCTCTACTAGATTGGATAATCATGTAACACACAAGTAGATTCATAACAAGTTGAATAGTTTTGATACTAGCATCAGTGTAGATCTAATAGGTTCCCTCGAGATTTTCCTTTTGAATGTATCATATTTTCCATCAAGACTTATCTCAACCTATGGAATCTTCCCAAAAGAAGAAGAAGAACTAATAGAAATCCAACCGTTGTGGTTGTCATGTTTTCTCTTTTATTCCACCACAAATTCTTTTTAAGCCACGCACTTTCACATGAGGTCTTATTTATGTACAATGAGCAAGAAAAAAAAAACAAGACAAGACTCAATTTGACAAACATACATATCACTGAAACTGATGAAAAAGAAAAAGAAAAAGAAAAGAAAAGGGAAAATTGTACTGGAAGTGTAGCTTAGAGCTGCTATTGGAAATAATGCTTCAAATTTAAACCATTTACAGGAATGGGGTCAATCTTCCTATCTAAGGATTTTAGTTGGAAGTTATTATGACCAATATTCTCTTTGATGTTGAACATTCCAATCCACATAAGTTGGAACTTTGTATGTTTTTATTTCTCTTCATGGGCTTTATCCCACTTCAATACTAGGTCACCCACATTGAAACTCTCATCCCATGCAAATTTCTTGTCAAACCAATGCTTATCACAGTTTTGATGGACAAAAAATATCTCTTTAGATTTGAGCCTTTCTTCCTGATCTATCCTTCTCTAAAACAGAAGGAAAGGTCTACGTTGGGACTCTTGGGAGAGTTACAAGACAGGGAGATACAAGTTTGGGGGCAAGATAGCTTCATTACCATAAAATAGAAATATGGTGAGGTTTTAAGGGAAGACTTAGGAGTTACATTATCAACCCATAATGCATTTGTCAAAACATTCTACCAATTCCTTTGCTTAGAGTAGATGGTTTTCTTGATTATGCGGATAAGATTATTATTTGTTGATTCAGCCAAACCATTTCCCTGCTGGTAATAGTTAGATGCATGCTTTAACATGATACCATTTTCTAATGTAAATTCATAAAGTTGCCGTGAAGAAAAATAAGTCGCATTATCAAAGAAAAAATACGTTGAAATTCCATAATGTTTTTCTTCAAGAAGTGGATGACTTCTTGGTCATTTACTTGTCTTAAGGGAACTGCTTCTACCCACTAAGTAAAATAATTTATTGTTGATAGAATATATCATTGTTTCTTTGGCAAATGTGGAAATATTTATTCGATAACATCTAGGCCCCACTATTGGAATGGCTCCTCGACTGCTACTAGTAGTAGTGAGGTGTCTTCCTTCTGATCTCGACCAACGCATTTCTAACAAGTTGGGTAGTTGCGAACATAAGCATGAGCATATTTGAATGAAGTGGGCCAATAATAACCATCCCTCTTCACTTTATGTGTAGTTGTGTTTCTCGCATAGTGGCCACCTTTCGGTCCACCATGTGAATCTTTCAGTACCTTCTCTGTATCTTGTGGCTCAAGGAATATTAGCAAGACACCATTGTGGTTCTTGCTAAAAAACACTCCATGAAAAAGCACGTAGGATAGAGATTAAAGGCGAATTTACCTCTTTTTTTTGTTCGATAAGTGCATGGGCAATGTTTCATTCTCTAGAAATTGTCGTATATAGGAATACAATGGCACTGTAGATGTGATCTGCGGAAAATGTTCAATATTTTCCATCTCTATCTCATGCTCCCACTCTGAAATATGTTTCTCGGGAGCATCTCTTGCTTCAATTGCAAGTTGACAAATTCCGTGACCCTTAATTTGTATGAATTGGTTTAACTATAGATCATATTCTTATAAACTGGTCATCCAGTTTTACCTCTTCTCACTCAACTCTTGTTGTACAAAAGCTGTTTTGACCACCGGATGAGGCACAAATATGATCATATGAGCTTGAAGGAGATAGGGCCTAAAGTATTTCACTGCCTTATATATAGCATACACTTGTTTTTTCATGGAAGGATAATTTAGCTTTGACCCCTGTAAGTTATCACTCACGAAAGACATAGGTTATTTATTTATTTATTTTAGGACCCTTTTGCATCAATATGGCCCTGATAGATGAATATGAAGCAAAAGTGTAAACCAGACAATCTTTGCCATAATAAGGACTAAAAAATGTAGGTGCATTAGTGATAGCTTGTTTAATTTGAGTGAAAGAAACATTTTCCCTTTTGTCCCATTTACAAGTCGCATATTTCATAATCATCTCCTATAAGGGTTTGACTATTTGAGCATAGTCAAATATGAACTTTTGTAGGAAGTTGATATTCTGTAAGAAATATTGCATAGCTTTCTTATTCATAGGGAAGCGTATCTTTGTATTAGCTTTAACCCTTTTTCGGTCAACTTAATTCCACATTTGCAACCATGTGCCCTAAGAGAGTCCCTTCTTCCACACCAAAGATGATTTTCTTGGGATTGAGAGAAATCCCATATTTGCAACACTACTCAAATATTTGTTTGAGATGATGTACATGATATGATATTATTTTGGGAAACATAGTAACATCATCCAAATAAACAACTATACTTTGGCCAATCAGGCCATGAAAAGCGATGTCCAATGCTCTTTGAATGGTAGCATCAACATTGATAAGCATGAATGGCATTCTCTTAAAAGTGAATTTTCCCCATTTGGTCCTAAAGGTAGTTTTCAAATGATCCGGTTCTGCTACTATCACTTGATTGTAACCAAAACCACCATCTAGTAGCAAGAACATCTCAGACCCCAATGTTTTTTGGAGGATATGTTCCATGGATGACATCAGGTAATTATCTTTATCTAATTCTCGGTTGACGTTGTGAAAGTCTATACATAACCTTATCTCACTGAACTTCTTTCTAATTGGAACCAAATTCAAAACCAAAGTGGAATGTCTAACTTTGAAAATGATCTAAGCATCTAGAAGCTTTCTTAATTCCTTTTGGATTAGGGGTTTCAGCATAGCATTGACTTTCCTTAACTTCTGCTGAAATGTTTTCACCCCCTCTATCATGAGAATGACATGCTGGATAATACGAGTATCATATGTCGTTAAGGCATTGTATGTCCATGCAAACACATCACATTATTATTTGAATAAGTTGATGAATGCTTATCATTCGTGTGGATAACAATAGGTACCTAGGTTTACATACTTAGGATCTTCTTGAGTCCCCCAAATTACCTTGTTCAGATGATAACTTAAAGCTCTGATTCTTAGTGTTGATTGGTCCTCTAAACTGGTTTTGCAGGTCCTATAAATTTTTTAGGGATGCCACACCTATAGGCATAATGTTTCCTTTCATTGCATTAGATGCTTCCTGATCCTTTTTGTGCTCATCCTCTTTTATGGTAGCATCTTTAAACATGTCTGTATTAGCAATAAAATATAGTATATTTTGTTTTCATTGAATACACAAAAATTAGTGACCTTATCTAGCATCGATGATTTATATATAATCTCAATAGAAAACCCATTTCTAAATGGAGAAATTCTAGTAGTTGCATTAGCTAATGCCTCTATTGCATCATTTCTAAGCCTAATAATATAAATAATATTAAAATATTTAAAATAATCTATTAATCACCATACCTCCTGCTAGTAGATTTTAATATTTGGTGAAACACAGTGGATAGTATCTCATACCTATCGAGTAACCACTTCTAAGTGACCAATTACCTTAAGAATCCCTACCTTCAACATAATGTCTTTCTTTAGTCCAACAATGAGTGCTTCATATTCAAAAATATTATTTATACACTCAAACTCCAAACAACATGATAGGATATACTTCTTATTACATGGGTCTATGAGTACATAACCATATCTAGAGCCATCCTGCATCTTTAAACCATCAAAGTATAAAGGCTAGATATTATAAGCAACTAAACTACTTCCTATATTATTATTACTATTACTATGTACATCTATATTAACAGTTTCTCCTTTAATTTTTGTCTTGTCACATCATGGTTAGAGATGGGACCTTGTCTCCTTAATTTATATTGACCATTATGTTTTAGAGAGGGGGGTCACTTTATGGTGGTGCTTCAATGCTCATCTTGTCAGAAATGAGGATATAATCGAAATAATTGACTACATGTCCAATACCTGTAGTTTTTTCAGTAGATGCAGGTTCATATGTTTCTTCCATTTTCTCAGACTACTCATATGATAGTACAATATCAACAATGTGTGCAGCCAAAGCATTCAGGTTGTGCTTCCACTGTGGCCATGTTTTCTCTGAATTCCATTCCTAGTGGAAAGAGAAATAATTATCCATGCCTATACTTTCAATATTCAACACAACATTTGAACTCTGCACAGCTTTAGTGTAACAGGCCCAGTGAAAACTTCCATGAAATAAAAGTTAATAAATGCAAAATAATACCATGGTTAAGGGACAATTATTCCAAGTTGGATGTTGGGCAAACATATCCTAGTGGGCATCACTAGATGTGTTTTTTGGCGAAGAAAAATTGGCAAAGGAAAAGGCAAAGGCATTGAAAGGAAGAAAGGCATTTTTGGCACATTTATTTATGCAAATAAAGGAAAATAGGAGAAAAGGAAGGTAAGAGGTCATGGTTTACATGTGAGGAGGAAATTGAAGGAAAATAATGGAAAATTAATAAATTAGAGGCCTCACTAATAAAAAGGATTTTGAGGATCAGTTGGAAATATCTTAGTTAGTTTAAGCTCTTGACTCAAGCTTGGTTAGTGTAACCTTTTGTCATTTCAAGTTGGAGCTCTCTCATTATTCATTCTCTCTCTCACTCTTGGTCACTTAGAGTTTTCTTGGAGTACTCTATATTTGGAGCAAGGATGGAAAATAAAGCAAAGGAAAAGGAAGGAAAGAAAGGATCAAGGAAGGAAGAGAAGGATCGAGCAGCTTCAGCAGTAATACTTGCAGGTAACATTTTGCATGTGTGATTTCCTATCTGGTTTGGGCATGCATGGATTTTCATGTTGGTGTATGGTTCTCTTATTATCGGTGGCATGGTTTTTCTGGGTTATGATAGTGGTTTTCAGCCTAGCCTTGCCTTTTTCAGGATGCGATCATATGTTTGGATGGTTATCTTGTTTTTTAGCTTTGCTTTATCGGATGGATTTCAGAATCTGGGGCAAAGGTGGTCTCAAGTTTCATTCCCAAATGCCTAGGAATCCCTTCATTGGTTTTGGTGGGATACATGGCAAAGCCTAAGGTAGAAGTCTCGGTTTAGGGCCTAGTGCTCCAAGTTTGGATTATGGTAAATCTTGAGAGATTGGTCTCGGTTTAGGGCCTAGTGATCTAGGATTGAATTGTGATAAAGCCTGAGAGACAAGGAGACGAAAATTTCCTCAAGGATAGTGATGGATTATGGATGGAAATCCACGTTTGGTTTAGTTGTGATTGGAGCACCGATTTTGGTGCGATCACTATTTGATGAGGGTGGAGGTGGTTTAACCGTTGGATTCCCTTGGTTGCTATGGATTGGTTATTCTATGAGATCCCAAATTCATGCTTGGAATATGGAATGGGGGTGACTGGATGAAAGAGAGATTTTGTTCGGCCATGTATAGGGTCGGGTAGTACATGGAAGTCCTGTCACATGGAATGAGTCGTTCTTACGGACAAGACCGACCTCCCTAGTATCTAATGATATCTTGTGACAAGCAAGCCAATCAAATACTATCTTTCTCTAAATATGAAATTTATAAACAAAGGCAAACAAGTGTTTTAGGCCTAACTTGGGTCCAATGCAAGTTTGTGGAAGCCTCGCTCCTTTGATCCAAATGAGCTCCCTTGTAGCAAATCTACAAACACAAACAAGCAAACAAATTAAATAACACCTGAAAAGCCAATATCATAAAGCATACTTATCATGATGATAAAGGAATTCATGAAACAAATGACATAAGACAATTTGTTGAGAAAAATGAATCTGATTGTATTAATTCAAGTCAAAGAAGAACTTTACAACCTGTGCCTTGATGTTGTACAAGCTCCTCCCAGGGTCCAACAAGAAGTCTCTTCTACTTTGACAAGTTTCACTCTCTTCCCAATGAAGCCAAAAGGTATGTGATCTCTCCTTTCAAGCTTAACTAGGAAGTCTCAATTCCAACAGCATTTACCCTAAAAAATGTTCAGCTTCTAACCTCCCTAGCAACCAGCCCAATGCCTTAATTTATAGTGCAATGGAGGGAAGTTACTAGGTCCTCCTTCAAAGGGATAGCTCCTCTCATCAAGGGATGGATTAGCTCCTTCTCTTTTAGGATGCATGAACCACCTAAGAGCGAACAATCCACGTCAAAATTCCTTCTAGAATAATCTAGAATTAACCCAAAGTGACTTTTTTAGAATAAATTTGTGCCTTTTTGACTTTCACAAGGGTCCACACCCACTCCTTTAGAGACAGAGTGGGCAGGTCTGCAGGTAATGTGAATAGGGGGTGAGGGACCGCAGGTAACAGTGAGAGAAAGTGCGGAACCAGAGCTTTGTTGATTTTTAAGGACTTTCTCTTAGTTTTAAAGCTTGACATGAAGAGTTGAGGTCTAAGACTTGCTTAGGAGGACAGTGTAAGTGATGATAGACCCATACTGACTGCAAATAGTCATGGTGACGATATTTTTGTGTAACAGATTGCCCCCTAAAGTGCGAAGTCTATAGTAGATGAGGATTTCATTTATCATCTAGGAAGCGTGAAGTACTTTATCATTTCGAGGATCATCTTGTGGAGAGCCCGGTTGGAACCTGTAAAAAACATTCAATGCAAAATATATATATGAGATCATATCATCGTTGAGGTAGGCATTCCCATACTCAGATCAAAACTGACTAGAAAACTAACTACTGCTCTGATATAGGAATGATCTTGTAATACATCACAAGTATAGACACATGTAGACACAGTATGGATGCAACCATCTATTTATGAATAGTCCACAGTATAATGAATACAAAATTCCTCGCAGCCTGGATGGTGGAAACTAGATCCAAGGTCTTCATTTCTACTTCCCAAAACAGTACGATTCTATCCATGCGAATGAATGTGTTGAAGTCGAACATGGTAGAAACCACTTGATTACCAATCAATGATGTAAAATGTTAACAAGTGTGAGAGAAACCACCAGTAATGTCAATGGCTCTCAAAGTACTCAGTACAATCCATGAGATGTGAATAGATGTGTTGATGTCGAACATGTCACAGAATCCTTTGATCGAAGGTCAATGATGCAACCTATCATCGTAGGTGAGAAACCTACCATTGAGGCATGCAGATTCCAAGGTACTGATGATTTCTAGATCATCTTTCTAGATAATGAGCTGAAGACGATAGAAAGTGATCCGTCGTAGGCAAGCCCACAACAGGAAATCATAGATCAAGTTTGAAGAAATTTAGTTGCAAGGACTGACTCAGGGATGGTCAAGATGGATGATAGATATTTTACAGATGAATGGCTTATTTGCACTGACCTCGTGAACACATAACGACACAGCAGATGGTTTGGTGACAATTGACCCAAAGTTAATACCCAGAAACCGGCTGAAGACTTTCAATGTATTTTGATCAACTGCTAGGCAAAGGATTTCCCAACCCAAGTGAATAAAAGTGTCGTGTTCAAGAGTGGTTACAAAGTATGACAAACAGGCTCATTTTTCTCTCTTTTCCCCCACCATTTCTGGCAAGTACCTCTTTATTTTTGACAAGCTTGAGGAGGATAACATTTGCTTGATTATAAGATCATCCTTCGGATGAGTCCAACTTAGTTTAAATTTGAACCCTAAGGAGTGGTCCGTTCCTGTTTGTAATTGAACGGGTCCTTTACTGTTAAATTTTAACGAGTCCATTATAGGAGAAACTTGGCGTTTTTAAATTTTAGAGAGTCTGAAAAAACTTAAGAAGACTCCATGGTTATCCTTTTTCATAAATTTGTGTCTCCCAAGCCAAAAAAGTATAAAATAATACTTGAGAGAACCGCTTGACCATTACGATCAAGGAGTAATTTTCATAATTAGTGCCTCTGATCCGAAAAAGTAAAAAAGCGATCAATGACATGTCGTTTTATAACCAATATCGAATTTGAAACGACAAAAATCCGGCAATATTTTCATGTTCTTACGGTCAGGAAAAGAGCTGTAAGTGTACCGTCTTTTTAGTTCCGTTTTAATGAGTTTAAAAAGAAAAACTCGACGATCTTTTCATGTTTTAGGAGTCAGAAAAGAGCTTAAAGGTGACTCTAAGGTTTCATTTTTTCGTAAGTTTTAACGAGTTCGAAAAAATGATAAAAATGTACTCATGGTTTTCAATTTTTCATAAGTTTTAATGAGTTTGAAAAAATGATAAAAATGTACTCATATGGCCGACTTTCAATTTAATTTACGAGCAGGAAAAGACAGAAAGAACTCGGCATTTTCATTTGTTTTACGAGAAAGAAAGATAGCAAAATAATCTCGGGATTTTCATGAGTTTAACGAGTCTTGAAAATAACTGAAATTGACTCGAGATAGGTTTCATTTTTACAAAATCTTGAAACAGAGAAAAACTATGCTTCAAAGTAGTTTCATTTTTACACAAGCTTGAAACAGAGAGAAAACTTTGCTTGATGCTCCCTAAGCATAACTGCTAGGGCGCATGCCCCCCAGCTTCATTTCATTCAACTAAGTACATTAATTAATAGCTGGATGGAATGAAGGTTCAATTACGAGATCATTTGAAAGACTCGACCTACAACTGTAAGAAAATTATGCAAAAAACTGAAATAACTAACCTAAATATACAACTTAACAATCTAGTCAAACTCTCAACTCAATTAGAGGAGGATTTGTTTCATTTTTTAATGAGCTTGACACGGGAAACGAACTATGCTTGGATCTGATTTCATGTTTACGCAAGCTTGAAACGAAAAATTATGCTTGTTATAAGTTCGCATGCCCCCATCAAAATGACGCAATTCGAGGTACATGCCTCCCAAGCTTCATTGCATTCAACCAGGTGGATGAAATGAAGGTTTACTTTCGAAATCTTGGAAAGAATCGTGGGAGTTGTTTCATTTTTTAGTGAGGTTGACACAGGAAAAGAACTATCCTCAAAACCCTTGTTTCATTTTTTAACGAGCTTGACACAAGACAAGGAACTATGCTCGTGAATCCTTGTTTCATTTTTTAACGAGCTTGACACAAGACAAGGAACTATGCTCATAACTCCTTGTTTCATTTTTTAACGAGCTTGACAGAAGACAAGGAACTATGCTCATAACTACTCTCTACAATCTACCTAACAAGGAACTGTACTCTAAAAACCTAGATTCATTTTTTAATGAGCTTGACACAAGACAAGGATCTATGCTCTAAAAACCTTGATTCATTTTTTAACGAGCTTGACACAAGACAAGGAACTATGCTCTAAAATCCTTGATTCATTTTTTAATGAGCTTGACACAAGACAAGGAACTATGCTGAAGTCTACTCTCTACAATCTACATATATAACCTATGACTCCTTGTTTCATTTTTTAACGAGCTTGACACAAGACAAGGAACTATGATCATAACTCCTTGTTTCATTTTTTAACGAGGTTGAGACAAGAACAAACTATCCTCGTTGACTAATCTCTACAATCTACCTATATAACCTAAAATCTACCTGATTCATTTTTTAATGAGGTTGACTCAGTAACAGGAACTATCCTCTAACACCCTGTTTCATTTTTTAACGAGGTTGACACAGGAAAAGAACTATTCTCGCACTCACTGATTCATTTTTTAACGAGGTCAACACAGTAAAAAGAACTTTCCTCGAACTCACTGATTCATTTTTTAATGAGGTTGACACAGGAAAAGAACTATCCTCATACCTGATTCATTTTTTAATGAGGTTGACTCAGTAACAGGAACTATCCTCAAACCAACTGATTCATTTTTTAACGAGGTTGACACAGGAAAAGATTTGTCCTCATACTTACTGATTCATTCTTTAACGTGGTCGACACAGTAAAAGAACTGTCCTCATGATAGCTTGTTTCATTTTTTAACGAGGTTGATACAGGAAAAAACTATCCTCGCAGATTCCTTGTTTCATTTTTTAACGAGGTTGACACAAGAAAAGGAACTATCCTCGAAACACCCTATTTCATTTTTTAACGAGGTCGACACAGGAAAAAACTATCCTCGTACCTAATTCATTTTTTAACGAGGTTGACTCAGTAACAAGAACTTTCCTCGAGACTAACTAATTCATTTTTAACGAGGTTGACACAGGAAAAGAACTGTCCTCACACCTGATTCATTTTTTAACGAGGTTGACTCACTAACAGGAACTATCCTATGACCAACTGATTCATTTTTTAACGAGGTTGACACAGGAAAAGAACTGTCCTCATGGTAGCCTGTTTCATTTTTTAACGAGGTTGATACAAGAAAAAACTATCCTCGCGGACACCTATTTTATTTTTTAGCGAGGTTGGCACAAGAAAAGAACTATCCTCGCAACCCTTGATTATGGCTTCAAACTGGAAGAAACACATGTCAATGGACACACCTTGATCATGGCTTCCAAGAAGTCTTCATCAGAAGGAAGAATATTTCTCTGGAAGGAACACATGTCAAGGGACTCAAAAGGGATAAGAACATCACGTTCAAATAATCCCATAGAGTTTTCCCTGTCAATTACTGGATCTAAATCAAAGGAAGATGAGCAAACAGTGAGAGGCTCACTTACATCGATAACTGAAAACATGGGACCAATTGCCACATAATTAACCCATGGCGGAGTAGATACCACTTTAGAATCAGGAACATTTAGGGGTGTCATATTATTTGTAGTTGAAACAAGACTAGGGAATGAAAGCTGGTCTACAGTCACAATATTTCCATTGTGAGGGAAAGACATCACGCGAAAGAGTGTTGATACGACAGCTTTCATTGCATAAACATAGTCTCATCCAAGGAGTAAATTGAAATCCAAGGGACCTCCAACTACCATAAGATCAATATAAACAGTTTTACCTTCTAAGGTAATAGAAAACTTAGGAAGGATCCCTAAAGGTTCACTAATGGTTATGTTAAAAGATTTCAGATTCTGCGTAATAGGCGCAAGCTGATGGGAACCCAAAGCTTTCCAAGCAGTTGAGGATAAAATACTAACAGAAGCACCTTCATCTACCTGTGTGCGGTGCATGTCCCTACCACCAACCTTGACAATGATTTGGAAAGGGATCGAGGAAGGAAGACGAGGTTCTGTTAGTCTATTCCAATCAAAGGAAAAGACCTCAGTACTTGGAGGGGGTTCTATAGAAACAGGTGAAATGCCCCACGGCATAGAAGAATCTGATGTAACAAGAACCTGAGTGATATGAAGTTCACTCTCTAAAGGGAGAGTGGGATCGACCAAATGTGAAATTGAATCGACCACTTGATCAACTAATGGAACATCAACCTGAGTGATATGAGTTTCACACTCCAATGGAAAAGTGGGATTGACTGTACTTGAAATTAGATTAATCACTCCTTTAGTTGACGGTAGGTTGAGAGAAAGTTTACGGTAACCAGTTGGAAAACCTTACTGTGGAAATTCTTGCTGTGGAATAGTAAGGTTTTCCAAAAATTTTGAGGCTTCATCCATGTGAGGGAAAATGTGAGTTTGATGACTCCCTTTGCACAACTTACAAGGAAACCTAACTTTACCCTTTTCCCCAGACACCTGACTATCACTGGTTGATGGATCAATGGAAAGTTGATAAGATTTTTCTGACCATACTTCCAAGACCTTTGGAATACCAGGACAATTGATAAGGAAGTGGTCACCCTTACAAAGCCTGCAAGGGTATTTGGGTTTACGATGCATATCGGAGTTTTCCTCAACACAACTAACACTTACAGTCATGGTTGGTTGGTTGACTTCTTTCTTATCTTGCTTCTTCTTCTTCTTCTTCTTCTTCCCTTTCTTCTTCTTCTTAGCCACTTGGTTACTAGCATCAAGGTTTTTACCAAGCTAAGAGGAAGAAATGGAGGAAGAAAAATTAGGCGAAGAAGGTAAAGGGTCAACAAAAGGTTGGTGATGTTGAGATGGTGAACTCTGTTGAGGTGGAACAATTGGAGTATTTGGGGCCAACGAAGTTGAAAATAACCATATCGGTAAACCTATTGTAAATCCAGGTAATGACAAAGTAGCCATATAAGGAGGACCAACATTTCCAAAGTAAGGAAAAGTACTAGGATTCTCGTTAAGAGGGGTTCCTTGGTTGGTAAATTCCAGAACAGTTGCCATTATATTCAACTTCAGTGAATTTTATTAACAATTTAAGACTAAAATTAACAATTCACAATTCACACCTAACAATTAAAATTCACAATTCACACCTATGGTCACTAAAAGTAAAAACAAACAAATTAACACTATCAAATTTAGGAGTCAAACCACACACAAACAGTAACTTTCCGTACTAAAAATACTAGTTGGTGATGAAATCCAACATCGTAGAATTCAATACAGAAATGGCAGTTGGAACAGTTACCCCGACAACCTGCTTAATGAAACATACTGGCACAAGTTTCTCCACTATAACCGCCTCAAGTGAAGAGAACCCCCCAGAGAGTCCAAGTGAGTCTAGTCGACGCCTGCTCCAGGTATAGTGGGATCTTCCCTCCACCATCACCTTAGGAAAGAATCCTATAGAATATGGTCACTAAGGTTACCAACGGAAACAAATATACCTCGGGGAACAGTCTACGATTCGATACGCACGCAAGGGCAGAGTAACAAGCTCAATCCCCTTGAAGGCTCCTTGACATAATCCAAGGTTTACCAACAAGTGACCCCAGGCTCTTCGACAATGGTTAATCCGAGGTTTACCATTTTTAATACATGAATATCTTCTATAGTTCTCAATGAGGAAGGATTGATTACCTCACTGGTTCAGATATGATCTCGTGCTTGACTCCTTTAAGAGGAGCTTCCCAGAGCATATATGTAACAATTGGAATTTCTTTCCTACCGCAAGATCGATTACTTGTTTGTTTTACTGTCTTGGAGAGTTAACTAAAACCTATTCCAAGACACTATCATAAGCTAAATTGGTGGAAAGAGCCCTAAAAATGTAAAAATTACTAGATGAATTTTATTTAAGCTCTGTGTTATTTAGGTTGTTATTAGTCAAAAGGGTAAATGGATATGAAACCAATGGTGTTATGACCCGACCCAAAACTAAATGCAATCGAATATGATAATGTAATATTTTCAATTCGATGAATCCTAACTAAAGTAAGGATAGAGTTTCCATTCACTTCCAACAATGCAAAAAATTGATCACTAAGAGAAAATATAACAAATTCTCTAATGCACTAATTTCATCAAGAAAAACTAATGCAAATAAATTCCAAAAAAAATTTATTTTTATTTTTTTGTGTTAAAAACAAGAATAAAAATATGTAAATTCAAATCAAAGAAAGCTGATCTAAATCTACAATTGATTTTTCAGAATGTAAACTATGCAATTGTAATCTATGCACAATTCACTTGAAAAATATGCAAATGTAATCTATGCACATTTTTCATTCATATTCTGAAAATGAGAATTATAGTTATGCAAATGTGATCTATGCAAGAGAATTCTCAAATACAAGATGATTCTAATGTAATCTAAAAACCAATCAAGTGCAAGTCAGGAAAATCAGGTGAGAGTTCCAAAGATCAAAAAATAAAAACACTCAAAGGCGATTAACACTCGTCGCCTTTGAGTGTTAATGAAAGTAATGACCAAAGGAGATAAAATTAAGAATTTCTCAAAAAAGAGACTCAAAACACCCAATTGATTAAAGCTTAAAACAGGAATGCCAATGGAATTAACCTAAGTAAAGTTCCTGACAAGTCACGTGCAGATCTGGGCAGAGGCTAAAAACACATAAACAAATCCTAAGCAGACTAAAAGAGAAAATCTTAAGTTTTTCAAAATTTTGATAGGGTCCACAGGCCTGCAGTTCACATAGGTGCGGGACCACTCTGTGTGTAAAGAAAAAGTGCGGATAGGTCCGCACTGTGTTACAAGCAGAGGGTGCGGTCCTCTCCCAAAAGTATGAAAAACAAAAAATAATTCAAGATCTACTAAACCTACCCAATTCCACACACATCAAGCCAAAAACAGAAACAAAAACACAGTTTCTCAAGTTAAAGTAAAAGCAAATCAAAAAATCAAGTCCCCAGCGGAGTTGCCATTTTGTCACATGGAATGAGTCGTTCTTGCGGACAAGACCGACCTCCCTAGTATCTAATGATATCTTGTGACAAGCAAGCCAATCAAAAACTATCTTTCTCTAAATATGCAATTTATAAACAAAGGTAAACAAGTGTTTTAGGCCTACCTTGGGTCCAATGCAAGTTTGTGGAAGCCTCACTCCTTTGATCCAAATGAGCTCCCTTGTAGCAAATCTACAAACACAAACAAGCAAACAAATTAAATAGCACCTGAAAAGCCAATATCATAAAGCATACTTATCATGATGATCAAGGAATTCATGAAACAAATGACATAAGATAATTTGTTGAGAAAAATGAATCTGATTGTATTAATTCAAATCAAAGAAGAACTTTATAACCCGTGCCTTGATGCTGTACAAGCTCCTCCCAGGGTCCAACAAGAAGTCTCCTCTACTTTGACAAGTTTCACTCTCTTCCCAATGAAGCCAAAAGGTATGTGATCTCTCCTTTCAAGCTTAACTAGGAAGTCTCAATTCCACCAGCATTTACCCTCAAAAATGTTCAGCTTCTAACCTCCCTAACAACCAGCCCAATGCCTTAATTTATAGTGCAATGGAGGGAAGTTACTAGGTCCTCCTTCAAATGGATAAAGCCCTCCTTCAAAGGGATAGCTCCTCTCATCAAGGGATTAGCTCCTTCTCTTTTGGGATGCATGAACCACCTAAGACCAAACAATCCACGTCAAAATTCCTTCTAGAATCATCTAGAATTAACCCAAAGTGAGTTTTTTAGAATAAACTTGCGCCTTTTTTACTTTCACAGGGGTCCGCACCCACTCCTTTAGAGACAGAGCAGGAAGGTCCGCAGGTAATGTGAACAGGGGGTGCAGGACCATAGGCAACAGTGAGAGAAAGTGCGGAACCAGAGCTTTGTTGATTTTTAATGTCTTTCTCTCATTTTCAAAGCTTGACATGAAGAGCTGAGGTCTGAGACTTGCTTAGGAGGACAGTATAAGTGATGATAGACCCATACTGACTGCAAATAGTCATGGTGACGGTATTTTTGTGTAACAAGTCCCGAACTTGGTTGGATTTTCCTATGATTAATAAAATCTAAGTTCTCTTACTTTTGCACTGGTTTATATGTGGATTTAGTGGTTGTCATATCTCTGATATTTATATGGTTTTATGATGGTTATAAGCATGGTTATATGACTGGTTCATGTTATGGTTATTTCATGTATTTACTTGTAATTGTTAAATGGATAGATGCAAGACCTAATTGATGTTATAACACTTCAATTTAGAAGGAGGTGATCCTTTTGGTTATCTTTCATAAGTTCTTTCATTCATTCATGTTATTTCTTGTATCCTAGACCTGTAGGTTGCATTGATTCCAAGTGCTTGACAGAATGTCAGTCCCAGTTGGGTATGCTCAGGCCTAGTCTTGAGGTTGATTTTTGAATTTTTTATCTTGTCATCATGTCTTTGATGGATTCTAGAAGTTGTAAAAAGTTTTGGGAAGAGGCCTAGATTCTGGGCTAGAAAAGTGGCTCAAATACTAGGGATGCTAGAACAACTCGGCTGAAAAGAGTCCAGGGAGACTAGCACATAGGCTTGTGAGAGAGACTTTGGTTTTTGGATGTTGTCTTGCATATAGCATGAGAACAACCAAGGGTTAAAAGGATTAAAACATCAATGGGACTCAGGGACATGATGTCTAAGTGGCTGACATGTCTTCTGAGGGTGTTTTTGTTGATGTGGATGGGTTTTTTTTTATATGTTCCATCGATTCCATTCCCTTAAGGTCACCAAGGAATTTGGATCCCTTATAGTGACCTCTCTCATCACATGTTTACCTCAGCTGGTCGATTTCTTGGGTAGATACAAGAGGAGGGTGTTACAAATTGGTATCAAATCGTGTTGCGCTCCCTTTGGGTCATATCTAATACCACAGATTAGCATCCGAGCGTGGTTGCGCTCTCCTTGGGTGAAGGTGCTTGGTCATGCATGCATGTCAGTTGCATGTGTGTCTCTTACACTTCCATTCCCTGTGCTTGTTTCCTTGCATAATGATTGATCATGATTGTAGTAAGGTTGTTATGGGGAAATTGATGTTGATTTTGTGGAATGCATCCTCAGGAGGATATGACTAGTTACATGATTATATGCAGCTTGATTACGTCCTTGTATGTTATGTTGCATTTTTTTATGTTTGATTACATGTATCATCATTGTAGGTTGGTTACAAGAATTGATCGCTTATGCTCGACTATATGCATTCATGTGTATGTGTAGTTGATTAGGCATTGCTTATGCATGTTGATGGTTGGATACGACAATGTGTACAATGGAGTAATGGTTGTTGTCTTTCACGAGGTCATGGTTTGGGAAATTGATATGGTCATGCATTGATGACTAGACTCTAACTAGACTGATGTGTATATGGTTGTCACTCATGTGTTATATGCAGTTGTCATGCCTGAATGGTCTTGGTTATAGTTATGCATGAATAGTAGGTCAAACGTGCCTTTTGAAGTCATGGTATGAAATTTAGGTCATCAGGGTGATATTGGTATGTTATCATTCTAATGTGTTGGCTGAGATAGAGTAGGAGACGTAGATCATCATAATGAGGTTGAATCATTGGACGTTGGGGTAAGATCAAATCATCATACATGTATTGTATGTTTGGCATGTAAGTATGTAAGTCAAGCATTTGTATATGCATTAGGTTTATATACATTAGGTTTATGTACATGCCTTTTAATGTTATGGTTACTTTCATGATAGATATTAATTGATTAATGTAGCTATATGCACATGTGTCAGATAGTCAAGAATGATAGTAACCTGTAGCTGTATGCATTGTTATTGTTGTTTTATATTAAATAACCTGATGATTATGTTATACGTTATTGATGAAGTATATTATATGTTAACTTGTTGTTGTTAAATGATAGTTAACTTGATGATTAGAGTTAGTACATTAATATCTTGATGTTATATGTATCATGCTAAATTGGATTAGCCTATGTAGATGGTTAGGGTTATGGCATTCAGGTATGAACCGACATATTTGTGATATGGTGTTGTACTAATCTAGATTGACTTTGCATATGTGTGAATGATAATTATGTATGAGTTATTATGTAAACATGCTAGCTAGTGATTATTTGGATATCATGATCTTATTTATGTTTGGGTTAATATATTGTGAAGATAAATCGTGCTAATATGGATTGATTGTGTAGACAATATTTCCTCCCCTGAGATACATTAATGTATGAGTTTGCTTACATCATATCTTTGGTGCTTGACGGTTTGATTATGTTGTCTAGTTGATTTATTTAACATGGTATGTTTTCAAGTTGGTTGAATGTTTTATGAATTGCATAATATGAGTATGTGTTCACATGATTTTGTTTTAATATGATTGTACTAACATATATGTGTTGATACAATTGATATGTACTTGAATGTAGTGGACAGTTGTAGCATTATGTCTAATGACTATGAGTTGACTATGGATTATGACAAGATTTTTTCTAAAGGTTGATTTCAAATTGATAGATATGATTGTCTTTATATTTGGAACATGTGGTTGACATGTGTGATCAGTTGCAGGAAACATGCTTGGTATTAATGTGACAAGGTAATAGTTGATGTGTTCATATAACTAACAGTTGGCTGATGTGATAGTACATAGTAAACCTCGATTGTATCAAGGTAAAAAGGTAAAGAAAAGGAATTGGTAAAGAATTCCTTTGGCTATGTTTGGAAACCCTTATTCCAAACGAATGAGTAATTTTCACATAGGAAGTATTCTTAACCTTGATTTTGTTTGACATTATGTGGATATGTGCTAGATTCATGAACATGTACTTGATAGGTATATTAGCTAGTCTCTAGTTATAGGTGGATCTATCAAGGGGATTTGAGTTCCTTGAGATATGGCATGGATGTGTCTAGTCACAAGTGTTGGAAAATAAGAAAGGAAATAAAGATTTTCTTGATATTGATAATTACTTGTGATGTTTCTTTATTATTACAATTATTTATATCGTCTTTCTTTAGTTCATTAACCAATTACCAAAGGCAACAACACATAAAACAATGAACACAAGATGTAGGCACATGCCAGGCAAAAACCCCCCTTGAGTGGAAAAACCAGCCAAAGTAATTCTTCCTTTCAATAGTATTATTTGAGACTCTTAACCCTAGACCTTGACCAGACCTTCCCTCCACACCAAGTTAGTCTCCAGAAGATTGACCTCTTCCCAACAACTTCGACTATGTGCAACCTATAGCAACAGTAGCTTCCCACAACAGTCCAACTTCGAAGACTTCATTCTCCCAATCCAAAGCATGAAAGAGAGTGACACCACCACCAAAATTTTTATTTTTCTCTTCTCCTTAGACTCCCCCAAACTTGCATTCACTTCGACTTCCCGGCAACAAAATTTCCCAACTATCCACTTCACACTTTTGCCCAAATATTTTCTCAATTTTTCCCAGTAGATGAGAAGATGAGAAGTGATTCTCCAAATGTAATTCTAGTCCTTCCTTTTATAGGTTTCTTGTGGGGTAGAATGGGTCCTTAGACAGACTTGATCTTCTCTTAGGCCAGCATGGTGTGGAGGTTCCATAATTCATATTTTACTCAATACAAAACCTTTTTACATTATTCAAAAGCCCAAGAAGGGTCTCCTTAAATGCACAATAATTCTATGGACTCAGAATAAATCCTAGAAGTCCTCAATGGGGACTTTGACCTAAAACATGGTGACTCAAGCATGAAACCCATGCTTTAATAAGTCACAATAATAATAATTAAAAAAAAATTCCTTATTCTTTTGATAATTACATTGCGATGACTCAAGTACATTATTGAAGACTGATCATAGTTACTTTTTCCAACACTCCCTCTTAACTAGGGAGGTATTCATAATGTACATATACAATGGAAGATCTCAAACTATATGAACCATGAAGAACTTTTAGGCACTGCAATGCCATGGACTAGATTCCTGAACAGGGTGATCTATCCAACCAGTCAATCAATGATTTAGGTATTGCAATGCCATGGCCTAGATTCCTAGCGAGAGTAATCTATCTAGGTGGGACTAAGGTAGACTCAAGATTTCATCCTTTTTAGGTACCATCAGGCTTACTTGCTAACCACCAACCGAAATATCTAGGTGTGTATCCAAAACAAAGCTCAATAATCAGCACCACATTTCCAACTTTGAGGACTTAAAGATCAACACAAAGTATCGGCCTAATGTCTCCCTAGGCAATGCTTCACTCGCAAAGCCTCAACACCCCTTGATCCAAAAGATCAAGAATTTCCAATCTCTCCCAATCAAACTGATTTGTGACCAGCATGCTATCAAATCCTATGAGAGATTCACCTATACAAACACAACCCCAATTAATAATATACTTTCACATGTACATAATCAAATACAAACCTCCGGGGTCTTCCAGTAAACAGATATTGCTTCTCAACTTTCCATAGTAGGACTATCAATGGAATCTTTAACAGAAGATTCATGAATCATATTTCCTACTTTACATACAGCAACATAGCCTTCGAAATTAACTCTTCAATTGATACCAAGCTATGCCTTCCCTCTCAACCAAGAAGCACCTCTTTATCTAGACTCCCTCTTAATCTTACAGATATCTCTTCTATTCATGCTTCCTCCAAGAGATCAACTTCTTCTTTTCAACATCAGAGAATATTTTATGGCTTCCAACCATTTTATCATAGTTATCATCATCCCCATCATTCTCATCAAATCTTCCCCAAGTTGAATATTGTTTACCTACACAAATTGCTAGTAACATCGAGCATCTTCACCAAGTTGAAGATTGTGTACCTACACAACCTAAATACAAAGTACAACCAAATCTATAGAAGCATGATGTTAGCCATATCAAAATCATGAAAGAATTTCAACTTTGTTCATTTCAGATACCCAAACTTTTAAACAGGAGACATATAATCTTCGACATCTTGCTAGGGAGTTTGTTATGCACCTTAGACTATTTCATAACAACATTTATTCCATCTAGGGTTTCAATGTGTTTTCCAAAGGCCTCACATTCCTTACTACAACATATAACAAACCCTAAAAAATATTCATACAAATATAGATCGTCAAAGTATCTAACAATATTTCAAAACATATATGTTAGACTTCTCACTAGGGATTCATACAAATCCTAGATTTCATACAAACAAATCCATTAAATTCAATCACAACTTAAATTGATCAGCTTTCACTAGTGTTAGTTTCAAACCCATAGATTTTCAACCATCGATCAATCACTATCACGATCAACTACCACTAGGTTTATTTTGCAAACCCTAGATTTACGAGAAATCATCAAACTCAACCAAAAATTCCAATTTCAACAATTTCTTCACAAATCTCAAATAATGATATATTCATAACAGGTTTCTACTTCAAGTAAGGTTTAAATCCAAAACCCTAGAGTTCAAAAATTCACTAATTGTTACATACATAAATCTCAGATTACTATATTTCACACTAGAAAATGTCATTACTAAGATCTAAACCATAGATTTTTAGATACCATCATCCTTGAATCTCAGACAAGGACTTCCATAAAATCCTAAAACTCATGACCATCAGTGACTAGGTCAACACACATATCTAGGACTTCAACCAAAAGGACATATCAATATATTCCTGGATTTTTATCATCATGCAAATATATCATTTCATGTGTTAGTCAAACCCAACTTCTCAACAATATCAAATAAGAGTTTAGACACACAACCAATTTCATTACACTGTGGTTTGATCAGACAAACACACACATACCAAGTAAATCAATTCTAAGACAAATTAAGGGTCTTTCTCACACATTCCACCAAACCCTAATAAGCTATGGTTCCAATGTAAAACACATATCTCACCAAACCCTAATGAGCTAGGGATCCAATGGAGAACACACAACAAAACCTACATTACCAAAACTTCAAAGGTTCATAATTTTAGACCTCATCATTCAACCCTAACAAGTTATAATTTCTAGATTACACCAAAATACCAAACAAGACATCATCAATAAAACTTCAACTAGAATTTCACAATCACCCTAAGTAACTTTAGGATTTTAGACATTCACATTATCATATCCTTTGGTTAGGTTTTCCAAAACCTATCTAGGGTTCTACATAATCAATCAATAATGTGAGTGGGGTGGGTAGATTTATCAAAATATGAATCACCCAAACAAGAATCATTAGAATTCAATATAGCTAGTCATGACTGAGTTAGTAATATATTATCAAATGAATAATCCTTTCAATCAATGTATTCGAAGCATACCTTTTTTTCTTGACTAACCTTGTCTTGAGAGATTCTCCTTCTTTCATATGTTTTCCCTAACCAAGATAACAAAGTGAGAAAGATGATTAGTATTTAATATAATCAAAACTAAATGGGTACATGAACCCAAAACTGAAAAAACATGAGATACTTATCTTTGAGAGTTGTTGGGAGCTCCCTCCAAAGCTTGAGGGAAACCTACAAACATAAAGAAATACAAAAATGTCTTTTCCAAAGATATGTTAAAAACCTATAAATTCTAAGAACATATAAAACAAGTTATGTAAATAAAATGACTTAATATTGTAAGTCCCTAATGTTGGATTCTTCAGGATTGACTAATTCTTTGAGTCTCCTTCTTCAACAAAGTTGGCTTGATCTCTTCCTCTCCTCTTATTCCTTGGATTCTTGAGGCAATCACTCTTGTAGTGACCTTTCTTATGACATTGCTAGCACTCTATTTGAGACATGTCAACTTTCTTCCTTAATCCCTTCGATCTCTTTTCTTTATGATGAGCAACATAAGCATTTGATACTTCTTTAGGATTGGAAACCATTGAGATCCTTAATTCTTCTTGACTACATGCAATCCATTATTTTTCAAAGGAGGAAGCTACCTTCCAACTGTTGAGACCTGAAGCAAAAGAACTCCAAGAGGGTGGAAATCCTAATATAGCAGTGATCACCAATTATTTTTCTGGAATAATCTCGTTGATGGCTAAAAGATCATCCCTTAGTCTAGCTATCTTTACAAACAAGGTTGCAAAAATGTATTCTTTTGTCATCTTTTTATTCCTCAGCTCATTCTTGAAACTTGTTACTTGACCAAAGTTCTTAATAGTGAACAACTTCATCAAGGCTTCATACATCTCCTGAGCATGATCGATGTTAGATATGAATGGGACAAGATTCTCATTTATCCCTTATACCATTAGATACATAGATACCAATTCTAAATCCCTGAATTTCGCTTTGTCGGCATCGCTAAATTCTTCGGTAGGCTTCTTTACATTTCCTTTTACCAAATCTAGCAACTTGTTCTTCTCGAGGATTGGGTCAATCCTCTTCTTCTAGGATCTAAATTTAGATGCTCCTTAAAGCTTGTTATCACCTTTGATAGAGTTAGACATATTCGTTGAATATGATAGCTTCCTTCCTTGAGATAGTGCCTATGAATGGATCTACCTTTTTCTTCTTTCTTCACCAAAGCTCTCATTCCATGTTGGAAAATTGGAAAGGAAGTAAAGATTTTCTCAATATTGATTATTACTTGTGATGTTTCTTTATTATTACAATTATTTGTATCTTCTTTATTTATTTCATCAAGTAATTACCAAAAGCAGAAGCACATAAAACAATCGACACAAGATGTAGGCACATGCTGGGGCAAAACCCCCCTCAAGGGGAAACCTAGTCAAAGTAATTCTTCCTTTCAATATTATTCTTTGAGACTCTTCAAACTAGACATTGAGTAGACCTTCCCTTTACACCAAGTTAGCCTCTAGAAGATTGACCTGTTCCAAGAAACTTCGACTATGAAACAACTTGTAGAAGCCAGCAGCTTCCGACAGAAGTCCAACTTGGAAGACTTCGTTCTCCCAGTCTAGAGCATGAAACATAGTAACACCACCACCAAAATTTCGATTTTTCTCTTCTCCTTAGACTCCTCCAAACTCGCATTCAATTCCGCTTCCCGAAAATAGACTTTCTCATCTATCCACTTCACACTTCTTCCCAGCAACAAGATTTTCACACTTCTGCCCAGTAGATGAGAAGATGAGAAATGATGCTCCAAATGAATTTGTAGTCCTTCCATTTATGGGCTTCTTGTGGGGTAGAATCTTTCCTTAGGCTAACTTGATATTCTCTTAGACCGACATGGTGTGGAGGTTCCATAATTCATATTTTACTCAATACTAAACCTTTTTACATTATTCAAAAGCCTAAGAAGGGTCTCTCTAAATGTACAATAATTCTATAGAATCAGAATAAATTCTAGAAGTTCTCAATTGCAATTTTGACCTAAAACATGGTGACTCAAGCATGAAATCCCTGCTTTAATAAGTCACAATAATAATAATTATTATTATTATTTTCTTTATTCTTTTTACAAGTACATTACATAATGACTCAAGTACATTATTGAACACTGAACATAGTTACCTTTTCCAACAATAAGAAACATGCTTGGCACAACAAATTAAGGTAAATAATGTATTTTTATTCTTAATTATGCAATAACAGTTATGTGTATATGGCAGTATGATGCAAGGAGTTGCATGGAAAGAGAGGTTGCCATGAAATTTTGAAGAAGGCTTTAGTTGAACTTTCCTTGGGAACCATGGGGATTGAGTCATGGTGTCTGTGGTTAATATTTTTCTTTTTCTCTTTTGCGATTGTTGTGCTTGATTTTTGGTTTTGCGTGTGTATGGTGCATATCTATGCCACTTTATTGCAGTGTCATGTTGGTATTATTTTTCATGGTTTTCGTCTTGCTTGTTTCTTGGTATTTCCTTTTATGTTTTGCGTCTTGGGAATTTTTTGGGAAAGAGGAAAGTTAATGGAGCTCGAGGAGATTTTTTTGGTACCCAATAGGTAATGTAAGACCAATTGAAGATTTGTGCATGAGTAAGAGTAGCAGAAGGTAAGACTATGACAGTCGGTTGGACTGATTGGTCCATAGTGGTAAACGAACAATGGCAGTATATATATGTGAAAGGTAACTAGAAAAGGTAAAGTAAATGGATCTGAGGTGTTGAATGCCTTGGCTATGTTGGGAATGATTGTTCTCAATGTTGTGTATGTTGTGCATGAATAAGGAAGTTCTCTTAACCTAAACCTTTTGTTATCTGGTAATTATTTTATGATCATGATTAAGCTAATGTTTATATATGTATATATGTATGTATGTATGTCGTTGTCTAGAAGAATGATGAATGTTGTATACTAATGATTATATATGTATGTATCTATGTATCTATGTTACTGTCTGACAGGTTCATTAGGAATCATCCTTGTGGAGGAATGATTTCTTATGTAGGCGAATGGCATGAAGAGGTTCTTGGTCTTATGAGGAATCAATTGAGAAGAGTAGTCATGAAAAATATACAAGGTTAGTATCATATAGTTATGAGTTGATTTTATGTGATTATATTATTTCCATGTTATGGATAGGTTATACCGAGGGATACAACAATGAAATGAAAGCAGTGTGGTCTATGACATGCTGCGACAAGCATGGATAAGACACAAGAAGTAAGGTTGCTTGGTAAAGACAATGTATTTTTGGATGTGTGGTACTATTGTTGTGCAGATGTTGCATAGGTGATGTTATGTGCATCTAGTGTTGTGCAGATATTACATATGCAGTGTTGGGTATAGATAGTGCCACATAGATGTTGGATATGTGGTGCTGTGTACAGATGATGTTATGTACATGTTGGATATGTAGTGCTATGTATAGGTGGTGTTACATGCATGTTGTATATGTGACGCTATGTACATATGGTGGTGTTTTCATGATTATACAAGTGGTTCAATGTGCATGTGGTGTTCTATACATATTGTACAAGTGGCACTGTGTGTAGGTGGTGTTGTGTACATGTCGTGCATGTGGCGATGTATACATATTGTGTCATGTACATGTCATGCGTGTGGTACTATGTACAAGTGGTATTGTGTACATGTTGTACAATGGTTTAGTGTACATGTGGCATTGTGTACACATTGTGCAGGTGATGTTATTTACATGTGATGTTGTTCACACGTTGTGAAGGTGGTTGTAGTGTACAGGTGGTATTGTGTACTTGTGGTACATATGGTATTGGTGTAGATGAATGTATTGCATGGTGTTGTATGACGTGTGTAGTTGTATGTGTGTGAAGCACACTATGTGTATATGCACATGGTTGAGGAGGAGAAGGAATTGGTTTTTTTTTTAGTGTGGAAACCGATTCAGAGTGCGTACGGAATAAAGACAAAGGTACAACCTAACGATTGATGAAAGGATAAGTATCAACATTTTATTTCTATTTCATTATGCATGTGATTTGTTACTATGTTTTATGATGATAATATGTGATCTATGCTTCTAGTTTTTTATGGTTACATTTTATTTATGATGTTGATCTATGATGATTATGTTTTGAGCTAACTAGATGTAATATGTTTATAAATGATGTTTTGATCAAATAGTTAGTTTTACTTGTTGTGACATGAAGCGAACAGGATTACAAGTGTACCCTTTTGACGAACTACCAATGAGGTATGATTTGAGGTTATTTCAATTTATTTGAATCTAATGGAAATGATGTGCTTGGAATAGGAATTCATGAACATGCCCAGTTGGGTGGTTGAAACTGATTGCAAGAATTGGCAGCAACAAAAGAAATTGGAACATGCAGCAGTATGCTGGTAGAGTACTTCAGGTGTAGGGCCATTATGGGACATTGGTACCCAATAGTGTCCATTGATTGTCATGATCATGTTATGACTAGTATAATGGTTGAGGCAAGTATATGCCTTGGTTGTTTGATCTTCCGATGCGAGGAAGCCTTTCCAAGGGATGGATCGCCCAGGTTAGGGTATTTTGGGAAACTTGGAAGGTGAGTAACTCCATAGAAGGGGTGACCAAATTTCCCGAGGGACTATGTAGCAGAGAATGGAAGGTCGCGGATATATTGGTTTTGATCATTAGCACTACCAGATGGAATCAGATGCACATTGGGAGTGAACCCTGGAACAATGCATCGGTAACTATTCACTGAGAGGACAAGTGGTGTAGGTTTATAGCGCTAGACATTGGATGCAGCTTTGACTGTGGCAGTGGATTCAAGACTTCTTGGGAAGGAGGCGAATCTTGGTTTTACTTTGAGGGTGGATGTGTGAGCCTCTAGACTCCCTTGTTAATTATTACAGGTATCATATCCTTTTATTTTATCATTTAGCAAATGTGCATATATGTATATGTGGTTATTATAAATATCATAATGAGCTATGTTACTTTTATTGAACACTGAACATTGTAAATATCATAATGAGCTATGTTACATTATTGAAGACTAAACATAGTTACTTTTTCCAACAATAAGAAACATGCTTAGCACAACAAATTAAGGTAAATAATGTATTTTTATGCTTTATTATGCAATAATAGTTATGTGTATATCATAGTATGATGCAGGGAGTTGCATGGAAAGAGAGGTTGCCATGAAATTTTGAAGAAGGCTCTAGTTGAACTTTCCTTGGGAACCATGGGGATTGAGTCATGGTGTCTGTGGCTAATATTATTCTTTTTCCCTTTTGCGATTGTTGTGCTTGATTTGTGATTTGCGTGTGTATGGTGCATATCTATGCCACTTTATTGCAGTGTCATGTTGGTATTGGTTTTCATGGTTTTCGTCTTGCTTGTTTCTTGGTATTTCCTTTTATGTTTTGAGTCTTGGGAATTTTTTGGGAAAGAGGAAATTTAGTGGAGCTAACTAGATGTAATATGTATATAAATGATGTTTTGATCAAATAGTTAGTTTTACTTGTTGTGACATGAAGCGAACAACATTGCAAGTGTACCTTATTGTCGAACTACCAATGAGGTATGATTTGAGGTTATTTCAATTTATTTGAATCTAATGGAAATGATGTGCTTGGAATAGGAATTCATGAACATGCCCAGTTGGGTGGTTGAAACTGATTGCAAGAATTGGCAACAACAAAAGAAATTGGAACATGCAGCAGTATGCTAGTAGAGTACTTCAGGTGCAGGGCCATTATGGGACATTGGTACCCAATAGTGTCCATTGATTGTCATGATCATGTTATGACTGGTATAATGGTTTAGGCAAGTATATGCCTTGGTTGTTTGATCTTCCGATGTGAGGAAGCCTTTCCAAGGGATGGATCGCCTAGATTAGGGTATTTTTGGGAACTTGGAAGGTGAAATACTCCACAGAAGGGGTGACCAAATTTCCTGAGGAACTATGTAGCAGAGAACGGAAGGTCGCAGATATATTGATTTTGATCATTAGCACTACCAGATGGAATCAGATGCACATTAGGAGTGAACCCTGGAAAAATGTATCGGTAACTATTCACTGAGAGGACAAGTGGTGTAGGATTATAGCGCTAGACATTGGATGCAGCTTTGACTGTGGCAGTGGATTCAGGACTTCTTGGGAAGGAGGCGAATCTTGGTTTTACTTTGAGGGTGGATGTGTGAGCCTCTAAACTCCCTTGTTAATTATTATAGGCATCGTATCCTTTTATTTGGTCGTTTAGCAAATGTGCATATATGTATATGTTGTTATTTAAATATCATAATGAGCTATTTTACTTTTATTGAAGACTGAACATTGTAAATATCATAATGAGCTATGTTACATTATTGAAGACTGAACATAGTTACTTTTTCCAACAATAAGAAACATGCTTGGCACAAAAAATTAAGGTAAATAATGTATTGTTATGCTTAATTATGCAATAACAGTTATGTGTATATGGCAGTATGATGCAGGGAGTTGCATGGAAGGAGAGGTTGCCATGAAATTTTTAAGAAGGCTCTAGTTGAACTTTCCTTGGGAACCATGGGGATTGAGTCATGGTGTCTGTGGTTAATATTTTTCTTTTTCTCTTTTGCGATTTTTGTGCTTGATCTTTGATTTTGCGCGTGTATGGTGCATATCTATGCCACTTTATTGTGGGGTCATGTTGATATTGGTTTTCATGGTTTTTGTCTTGCTTGTTTCTTGGTATTTCCTTTTATGTTTTGAGTCTTGGGAATTTTTTGGGAAAGAGGAAAGTTAATGGAGCTAACTAGATGTAATATGTTTATAAACGATGTTTTGATCAAATAGTTAGTTTTACTTGTTGTGACATGAAGCGAATAGGATTGCAAGTGTACCTTATTGACGAACTACCAATGAGGTATGATTTGAGGTTATTTCAATTTATTTGAATCTAATGGAAATTTTGTTCTTGGAATAGGAATTCATGAACATGCCCGGTTGGGTGGTTGAAACTAATTGCAAGAATTGGCAGCAACAAAATAAATTGGAACATGCAGCAGTATGCTAGTAGAGTACTTCAGGTGCAGGGCCATTATGGGACATTGGTACCCAGTAGTGTCCATTGATTTTCATGATCATGTTATGACTATTATAATGGTTGAGGCAAGTGTATGCCCTGGTTGTTTGATCTTCTGATGCGAGGAAGCCTTTCCAAGGGATGGATCAGCCAAGTTAGGGTATTCTGGGGAACTTGGAAGGTGAGTAACTCCACAGAAGGGGTGACCAACTTTCCCGAGGGACTATGTAGCAGAGAACAGAAGGTCGCGGATATATTGGTTTTGATCATTAGCACTACCAGATGGAATCAGATGCACATTGGGAGTGAACTCTGGAACAATGCATCGGTAACTATTCACTAAGAGGACAAGTGGTGTAGGATTATAGCGCTAGACATTGGATGCAGCTTTGACTGTGGCAGTGGGTTCTGGACTTCTTGGGAAGCAGGCGAATCTTGGTTTTACTTTGAGGGTGGATGTGTGAACTTCTAGACTCGTTAATTATTACAGGCATTGTATCCTTTTATTTGCTTGTTTAGAAAATGTGCATATATGTATATGTGGTTATTGTAAATATCTTAATGAGCTACGTTATAAAGCTCTAGTATGCGGTACATTGTCATGTTGTCATGATGTTTTGATTTTGAGTAGGTCTTTCATTGTAAATATTGCAATGAGCTAAGTTATAATGCTCCATGGGAAATATGTTTGTTTTTCAACAGTTTTGTTGAGGTCTTGGTGTGGTTTAACACCGAGGACGGTGTTCCCCAAGGTGGAGGGTTCTGTAATAGCTTTGATGAAACATTCCATGTAATAAAAGTTAATAAAGGAAAAATACCATGGTTAAGGAACACTTATTCCAAGTTCGATGTTGGGCAAATATATCCTAGTGGCATAACTGGATGTATGTTTTTGCTAAGGAAAATTGGAAAAGGTAAAGGCAACAACATTAAAAGGAAAAAATGCTTTTTGTCACAATTATTTATGAAAATAAAGGAAAATATGAGAAAATAAAGGTAAAAGGTCACATATTGCATGTGAGGAGGAAATTGAAGGAAAATATTGGAAAATGAAGAAATTAGAGGCCTCGTTAATGAAAAGACTTCTCAGGATTAGTTGGCAAGCTCTTAGTTAGTGTAAGCTCTTGGCTCAAGCTTGGCTAGTGTAACCTTTTATTAGTTCAAGTTGGGGCTCTTTCATTATTATTTCTCTCTCTAATACTCTTGGGCACTTAGATTTTTGTTGGAAAACTTTAGCTTTGGAGAAAGGAAGGACAAGAAAGCAAAGGGAAAGGAAGGAAATCAAGGATCAAGGAAGGAAGAGTAGGATTGGGCAACTTCAACATGAATACTTGTAGGTAACCTTTTGCATGTTTTATTTCCTAGTTAGTTTGAACATGCATGGATTTTCATGTTGCTATATGGTTCTCTTGTTTTCGGTGGCATCGTTTTGTTAGTTTATGATAGTGGATTTCAACCTAGCCTTTCCTTTTTCCAAATGTCATGGTATGTTTGGATGTTTATCTCAGCTTTGAGCTTTGGTTTGTCAGATGCATTTTGGAATTCGGCTGCCCAGTTCCGGTACCAATTCATCGAGTAACAAACGAGTCAAGTAGACCCAGCCCCAGGGGAATATGGTGCATCCGAGCGGGGAAGAACTAAATAAGTCGTATCCGGAAAGAAAGCATTAGCAGTTTACCAGGAAGGACTTACGTTGATGCGCTAAGGCATGGAACCAACCGGAGGGGAACGGGTGCAGCTGTGCTCCATGGATTCTTCCCACCTCTTATTGCTTTTAGCAGGATCGAACCCATCAGTCGAGGGAAGGTAATCCGTAGGAAAGGGATTCAATCCCGATGCACCGGTCGTATCGACAAACAAACAAACATTGGGAGAAGCAGCCATAGCGGTGCCGGGATCTGGGAGATTCGGAGGTTGGCCAACCCTTTGAGTGAGAAAAAGCTCACTTTGCCAGCTATACAAAATGCCACTTGTAATGTTATTCGGTGGGTTTGTTTAGGCAAATGCCAATCCTAGATTTCCCAGTTATGTCAAATAACAAATGTCAAACTTTTCAACTGCTCGTACTAGGGTGGAGGTGGTCTCAAGTTTCATTCCAAAAGGCCTAGGAATCCCTTGACCATTTTTGGTGAGATACATGGTAAAGCTTGAGCGATAAGTCTCGGTTTAGGGCCTAGTGATCCAAATTTAGATTGCGGTAAAGCTTGAGGGACTTCTCTCGATTTAGGGCCTAGTGATCCTGGATTACATTGTTGTAAATCTTGAGAAACAAAGAGATGGATTTCATATGACATTCCAAGTTCGGCTCAGTTGTGATCGGAGCACCAGTTTTAGTGTGATCAAGGTTTGATGAGGGTGGAGGTGGTTTAACCTTTGTATTCCCTTGGTTGTTCTGGACTGGTTGTTCTATGATATCCCACATTAATACTTGGAATATGGCACAAGGTTGAATAGCTGAAAGAGAGATTTGGTTCAACCATGTCTATGGTCAAGTAGTATGTGGAAATCCCGAACCTAGTTGGATTTTATTATGACTAATAAAATCTAAGTTCTCTTAATTTTGCACTGGTTTATATGTGGATTTAATGGCTTTCATATCTTTGATATTTATATGGTTTTATGTTGGTTATAAGCATGGTTATATGATTGGTTCATGTCATGGTTATTTCATGTATTTACTTGTAATTGTTAAATGGATGGATAGATGCAAGACCTAATTGATGTTATAACATTTCAATGGTGAATAAGGTGATATTTCTGGTTATGTTTCATAAGTTCTTTTAGTCATTCATGCTTTGTCTTGTATCCTAGACCTGTAGGTTGCATTGGTGCCAAATGTTTGACAGAATGTCAATCCTGGTTGGGGATCCTCAGGCCTAGTCATGACATTGATTTTTGAATTTTTTATCTTTTCATCATGTCTTTGATGGATTCTGGAGGTTGTAACAAGTTTTGGGTAGAGGCCGAGATTCTTGGATAGAAAAGTGGCTCAAAACTCAGGGACGTTGGAACAGGTCTGCTGAAACGAGTCCAGGGACACTAGCACATAGTCCCATGAGAGTGACTTTGGCTTATGGATGTTGTCTTGCCTATAGCATGAGGGCAATCAAGGGTTAAAAGGCTTAAAACATAAGTGGGACTCAGGGACAGGATGTCTAAGTGGTTGACATGTCTTATGAGGGTGTTGTTGTTGATGTGGATAGGTTTGTTTGGTATGTTCCGTTGATTTCATTTCCTTAAGGTCACTAAGGAAGTTGAACCCCTTGTAGTGAACTCTCTTGTCGCATGTTTACCTTGGCTGGTCGGTTGCTTGTGTAGATGTTGGAGGAGGGTATTACATTTATCTGGTTGGTTGGTATTGTTGTTATTTTATTTTTGAATGGAAACTAGTTGGGAGGCTTGCTACTTTTAGAAGTCTCACTTAACCTTCTCTTTAATTATGAAACTTTGTTAATGAGTTCTTTTAGTATCCTAGTCAAGCTTTTAATATCTACATAATATTTTTCTTTAGAATTACTTGAATAAGGCTAAGACTTCTTTCCAGTCTCCTTGGAGTCTTTAGATTCATCATCATATGTAATAACTCCAACGGTGTGCAAGTATTTCTCCATGGTGATTGCTTCTACAAATTTTAGAGCCAATTCCTCCCTTGCAGCTCATTTAATAAAATAGGAAATGTTTGCGGGCAAGGCAGTTGTATAATAGTCGATAGTGATTAAATCATGAGGTTGTGTGCCTAAAGGAATAAAATTTCAATATGCAATTAAACTTTTTATTAAAATCTTTTACTTTCTCCTTTCCCCATCTTACTGTTTCCGAGCTCTTTTAATAACATGGTAGGAGTCTTGGCATCAATGAATTTCTCTAAAATTAATTTCTTAAACTCCCTCCATCCATGGATTGAATTGACAAGAAGACTATGGTACCATTACATTGTTCTACCTTCTAATATAAAAGTAAAAATCCTACAAGAAACATCATCATATCATACCTATAACATCCGTAGATCCATGTATAAATCATCGATTTGATATTTTGCCTTAATCTTATTGTCTAGATCAAATTTTGATAACATCTTTTCCAGATGTCTCAGAATTATGTGAAGGTTACCCGGAAGAAAAGTAGGCCCTTGGGCCATCCAATCTAGGTCCTGATCGGCCATGTCTTCATCTTAAGGTTCCTCCTCCTTTTCAGAATTTGATGATCCTTCTCCTTCACCATTTAAACCATCGTTAAACTCAAAATCGGGTCCTGGTTGTTCTTTGTCAGAACAATGTATTCCTTATACCCTTCGTGAATGGGTGGAAGTGGATATTATTGAACTATGTCTTTAGAAGACTTTTTTAACTCCTCAAGAGTGGAAAAAACCAAATCTTCCACCGACGCAACTAATACACCGATGTGATTTTTTTCTTTCTTCTTAAGATGATGGAGGATATTATGATCAATAGGGAGTAAACCGATAGCTTTTGTAAACCAATGGGTTATAGGTCAAATTGACCAAATGTTTTTGTAGGTAACCTCATAAGACAACTATGGACAAGGCTAAGAATACCCTCTTACTTCAATAATAAGAGTTGGAATGGTGCTCGAAATATTACTACCTTGTCTAGAAGATGAATGATTAGGATGTGTAGAGTTATCAACCATAAAAAAATGGGTTGCCCTCCTTTTAGCGCCAGAATGTTGATAGTATTGGATACTACCAACATACACGGGATCTCCCCGATATGTGGTCCCAATCAAACCTCACACTATTTGGTGTAGGATTCCTATCTGGAATATGGCCTGACTATTGTTTACTTAAATATGTTCTTTGGCTTAATTAGTTATCACGAGAGAGAAGTGCACATATGCTTCTGAATGAGCAAGAGAGTGTTCCTTGTGAATGTTTGATTGCAGATGTATCAAGGTTCTTTCACTACAGATGGGGAGAATGCGAGCCTATAAAAGAGAAGTAATAGTACTAATCTAATGGAGACACATATACATATGGGAAGGACTCGTATAACATCAAGTGAAATAGTTCACATAGATGAAATGATCATTATAATCATTACAACACATTTCCAATAAGTTCAACACCAAAGTAACCGAAATAGTTCAATTACTTCAGTACACATGAAAGCAAAAATGAATTATAAATATTCAAAGAGTAGTCTTAAGGCATGCACAACCCATGTATGAAACTTTGTGCTAGCCAAAATGCTTCAAGTACTAAGAAAAATGTCCAAGATACTTAAGTACAATGAACATCAGTAGCTCCAATAGTCGAGTGTTAGCGCCACTACTTGCTCCCCAAAAGTACTAACTCTATTTCTCTAATTCCTTGTGGGAGAAGCCAAGTTTAAAATTACTTTACATGAGTAATGAATATTATTTTATAACTTGAGGCATGACCTTTCATATCCTCATAACTCTTGAGTTTCCAACTTCTAATGACCTTTGGACTTCTAGAACCTTTAGACTTCTAAATGAATCTTGGTATTACATGTCTTTTGGACTTTTATGGCTCTTTTGTCAATACATGACTCTTGGACTTCCACTTGTTTGTCTTTACTATGATTACATCACTACATCATCATGTGATGTGACATGACAAGTCACTATCATTGATGACATGGACTTTCTTCAATGGGTGACATGGTTGCCACTCATGTCTTTACTCTTGCATGTAGCTTTCAATCGTTGATGTCTTCACCATCCAAAGGGTATTTGATATTATGGAGTCTCCAGAGTGCTTTGATCATCAAGATTTCAATGTTTTCTTTGTTATTCAATGTTTCCTTTATATTCCTTCTTTTCCCGATCTTCTTCCTGCATGGTCACCATGTTGCTCCTCAAATACCTGTAACTACAATTACTCATGGCGGAAAACCATTAGCCTAAAAAATATCCTATTCTAATATGTTACATGCATATTTTTTGTTCATGCCTTAACAGTGCACTTGGGAGTAGTAAGGAGATCTTTTGGGCACAAGGGTACACTTAGAAAGATTGAAGGGATGAAGGGAAGAAGCTTCAAGGCTTTGGGATTTGCTTATGTGCTCAAGAGAGAGAGGCACTCAAGGGAGGGCATATGGAACATGTTTGAAGGAGAAAGGATTAGGCTTTGGGTTTTCCAAGTTTGTTGTGTGCTTAAGGGAGATAAGAAGGGTGCATGGCACAAAGCTGAAGGATAAAGGGACAAGCTTTGGGACTTTGAGGTGTGCTCATGTGCTTAGGAAGGCAAACGAGGGCACATGGTGTAGTGTCAAAGGATGAAGGATGAGGCTTTAGGGATTCAGAGTGCGCTCATATGCTCAAAAGGCTCAAGGAAGGTGTAGGGAAAATTGCTGAAGGTTGAAGGGGTTAACCTTTAGGTCTTTGGGGTGTGCTCATGCACTCAAGGAGGGTGCACTTATTTGAGTCAAAGGAGTGCGCTAAAAGGAAGACTTGGTTCTTCAAGCGTGAGGTTTAGAACAAGGAAGGAGAAATATGCTTTAGGAGTGTGCTATGCTCTCTTGGATGTTGTAGGGCACACTTCTGAAGAAGAAAGGATTCTCAATCAAGGCTTAACAGTATGCACATGCACTCCTTGCCTTAATGGGTTCACTTTGCAACCAAAATTTGTCTAAGTCTGGAAGATAGAACAAGGGATGAAACTGAATTTAGACATAAAATCATGTGCAAAACATACCAACTCATCAAGATAACTTAGACAATACAATGATACATCAACATCAAAATGCCACTTTACGTACATTTCTCAAGTACAACAAACAAAGTGTGTGTGACTTCTACCAAAAGTTCGTTTTACAACAACAAAGGTGTTACGACCATGAAATACACCAAATATGTTCTAATCAATTTGGTGACGTATACGATTGATCAAGAGCACTTGAAACATATAGAATAACTTGAAACAACACTCAACGACCAAGGAGACACTAGATGCAATGGTGAAATAGGCTCCAAAATTTGAATTTGGAGGGTGTTGTAGCGGAGAAAACAAGTGGTTGAAGGGATATTACAATAATTATGTAAATTTGCACTAAATTAAAGGAAATTAGCTTAATTTTGAAAAACCTAATCAACTTTATGCATTTATTTTTATTTTTATTTTTATAATGTTATGGTAAACTTTCATTTAAATCCTAAATAAAACCATGATGGGAAAATGGTACTACAAGAAACATAAAAAACAAACATTCAAAAAACATTGAAATGAGTGGGGCTATTATATCACCTCTACAAAAAAAATAGAAAAATTAAAAGTAAAATAAATAAAAAATATTGGAAATAAACAAAAAATTGATTATAATACATTAATATGGAGAAAATTCTAAAATCACTTGGAAAAAAAATAATATATATCATTATTTTCAACGATGACAAAAAAAACATTTTAAAATATCCTTTATAAAAACACTACTCAAAATGACAATGGAAAATATTACTAGATAACATTAAAATAAAGTGGTGATACTAGTGGTCCCTGGTGGTAGCTATCTTGGTAAAGGTTGTAAATGTGTATTATAAAATATTATGAGGTCCTTGGTTCTATCCCAAAAATAACCCATGTAGGGCCTTGAACTAGATTCCTCTTTCCCTATAGATCATTCTTGTTGCCCCAATTAACTTGTTCACAAATGTTCTAGAACTAACATACAAGTTTAGTTTCATCCTCTACAATGTTGCATTTAATCATTTTCCACCCAATTGTTTCATAGGGTCCACCTTTTTAGATGTTGGCTTTTTAGCCCCTTTTTCTTCATCCAATCACTTCCACTGGTAGAATGCTTCTATGGTAAACCACACTAGATTGACACCCCTTTGTTGGATGGCATCAAATCCTAGAAATTTTCCATATGACCGGGAGCCCCAAATATTGTGACATTGCATATTGATAATTAGTCACAACTATTATTTGTTGTTGGCCACTCTGTCACCACCCTTTTATTTGTTTTTTTTTTTGTTTGTCTTTTATTTTTTTTTTTTTTCTTTTCCCTATGTTGTTTGTTTCTATTTGTTGTGCACCATTGTAACAAGATAAATATGCATGAAAACCATTTTCATTTGTGTTGAGGAACTTGTTGCATATGTGTTGTTTTTCTGTTTCGAACTACATGCTACTTTATGTGTTTGGGACTCAATTTTATTATAATTTGAATCCACCCATCTCATTATTCTTGTATTATTTCCAAATGGATGAACTTATGTCCTCTCTCAAAAAAATGGGAAAGAGAAGATTGTGTTATTCTAGAGTATTTCCACCATGAGTAAACTTCTTATGAGGAATAGTAGCGATTGGTGTTTCCTTTGACCACAACATCTACATGAGTCACCCATTTGTGTCCTTCCACTCATTCATCATGGTCATTTCATTTTACCCACCTCATTTATTTGTCAATATTGAGTCTTGTTTTCAGGCTACCTATCAAGGATCACATAACCAATTTCCTCCATTCCAAAACTAGTTGAGTCATTCCCACATGGTCCTTGAATTGTGGTTTTTTCCTATGTTAGTTAACATGATATTGGTTTTTTTCGATACTGGGGGAATAATTGAGACCTCATTTTGATTCTCCCAAAGTCCTAATGTATGACCACCAGTCACTGACACACTGAGATTGAAACTCTATCATTTGATGTTCTCTAGCTCTTGCAATTAACGATCTATCATGTTCCTTTAATATCATGGGTGAGCTTGATATTCATACCAAACTTCTCAAAATACCAACATCCGATATCTAAGACACTTCCCAACTGGTTTCCTCCAACTGTGCACTTTGATCTATATGTCACATCACCTTTCCATGTGGATCATCACATCACCAAAAAAATCAATTGTCCACATCATTAATGGGCCATGTCCCATACCACATCATTTTCCATATCACCTCACCTCATGTAATGTCACATTATTTCCACATCATTTTTACATGACCATATGTATTGTTGGTTGTCAGTATTAGGTTGATACCTTGAAATATAGTATTTTATCGCCTAATTGTACACCCAATACTAGAGAACCAATCCCATGAATTTATGGCTCTAAAACTTCTTGTCAGGTGATGAATAGTGAATGTTCTATTTTCACCGGGGCTTCATGATGATAAACTTCACCACAATCTCCCAATACACCAAAAGACAAAAATCTAACACCTAATATGCCATCACTTGATAAGTCCAACTGCACATCTTCATTAACTAATAAACTCTTTAGGTTTTATTTGTATCATATACTTTTGCAAAGTTGGTTTGAAAAAATACCCAATCCCCAAGGCTCAATAGCCCAATTTCTAACAGTTGAAATCCTAACACTCCTTTTTCAACTAAGCTCTTTGTATTAGCTCCCTTACCAACCTATATGACTAGTGGTTGGGGCTAAATACCATTAGTCCCCAAATTCTTAAGGCTACCAAAACTAAAGGAGATCCAATCCCAAAATTTTCAAACCTCCCAATATCAAGAAAAAATAGGCCTGCAAAAAGAACTTCTCTTTCCATCTAAAAGGATAGAAGTGATTTTACAAGGCAAGGATCTACCCTAAAGTAATTTTAAAACTGCAGAGGTCCTCACTAGCCCTAAGGTATCCAAAATATTTCAACTTTATACATTAATTCTAGGTATTCGTTCACATTCTTCAATAGACTTCCACTAGTTCTAGAGTTCCTCAATGAACTCTTTGATATGTTCCATCAATTTCTCTAGGAATACTCTTTCCTCTTGAGTCCCTCTTTTTAATCTTCAATAGACTTCCACCAGTTCCAGGGTTACCAATGAACTCTAATATTTTCCATCAAATGCTATAAGAAGACTCTTTCCTACATGGTCCCTCTTGTTAATCAAGGCTTATTCTCTTGTCTCTTGGTCCTTATCATCCCTAAGACCCTCTTGTTACTCCAACATGATTAGAGCTTCTCTAGTTTGTTTACTAGCAGGGCATGGAATTTATCCATAATGACAACTAAAATGCTATAAGTCCCTTGCTTAAGTGAACCATTTACGTACTATTCATAAACATTTAAGACATAATGTAGGAGTTAATTAAATATGGATTAGTAAGCATTTAAATATTATACATCTACATCTACTAGTTTTTATCATAAGTAGACATCAAATAGATCATAATATATATTCAGCAGATCGGCACAGAAGAAGCTCATTTTATCAATTAATATGTATTTCTTGTTAAAATGATTTAAATTATATAAATGAAGTCCATAAGGGTACTTATATAATGAATATTGTATTTTAACTTCAATTAATGAAGGGAGATTCATGTTCCACCCCATCATAGGTTTAATTGCATTACAGTCTTTCTTAAAGCTAGCCACCCCCAAATTAGAGTAAGAAACCATGAGGGAATTTCTAACCCATAATTATAGGGTGGAACCATGAAGGCCACTCTCATTCATCAATTCAAGCTCATCGGTTCCCTTAAGATCACATCAAATCAAATTCCTACCCTATTTGTATGGGTGGTTTCTGAATTGCTTTGCACAACAAGCACCCAAGGGGTAAAATGTAGTTGAGGCTACCAATGGTGCAATAATGTAAGGCCACTCTCCTTCATCAATTTAGAAGTCAATATGGAGGATTTTATCCTATCAAGCTAGTGTCTATTCTCATGCACAATGTGGCCACATTGGGGGTTTCACAGCATAAGGATATCCCTTCACTTAGTTAAGAGTACCTCAATGCCTCTTTCTAGTGCTTCAATGCATGATTTTCAACATATTCCTCAGTAGATGGTCCATTTTGATCCCACATAGTATCAAAGGATCCCTTCACTCAGTCAAGAGTCCCTCAAGAATTTCCTCTAGTGTTTTGTGCATAGCGAAAATAAATTCTTCATTTTTCCAGTTGACCCTCTGGATCATGCTAATACTCACTCCATAATAACTAATTTTAGGTGGAAAAGAACCACACATTATATTTTCTTTTGGTTTACACAAGAGCCTCCTCTCATCTCTCTACTCTAATTTATGTTTCCTTTCACCTTCTCTCTCTATCTTCTTTTCTTTGGTTTCTCCCTTAGATTGGATTGCTTCGGTGGTCATAACTCTCAAGGATAGAGGGCATGTATCCCATATCTCTGGAAGTTTGGTAACATCGTCCCACTTCTCTCATTACAACTAGAAATTATGACAACAACTTCCCCTCTTTAAATATTTTTAGGGAAAAGTTGACAATATTACTATATTTTCTTATTGAAATGGTTCATTGGAAAGAATCATTTCCGTAAACCCTATTTTCATCTTCCGTCCTCTCATAGATTATCAACATTTTTATTAAGGCTTCACCTCTTTACAAGTTTGTATTAATTATAATTACAATTATTCCAAGTCTTTTCCTCGTTTGCATTTCAATCCCATATAGGGATTGTTAACATAATTATTACAACTAAAATATTAGTGGGTTTAAGTCTTGGGGATTTTACAACAAACCATACATCATAGGAGGAGTTTGATCTACTTTGGAAATACATACTTTCACGAAATTTTTAATGAAAATTGCATAGGAATTGCATTAAAACTCACATAACCCATGTTGTAAATGCTTCAAAAGTGAGATGGATCTAAAAAGTGGAAATATAGAAAAGTTTATAGCATCAACTTCCAATTTGATCAGTGCTACCAATGTTCACAATTAAATGAATTCATTACCTAAGAAGACATATCCCTATAAAACTATTACTTAATCACCCTAAAGATGCTACAAATCAACAATCAATAAACTTGAATATCCTTCAATTCTTTTAATCTTCAGACCATTAAACACATGTTGATGATGTATTTTTTCATTGAGCTTCCCACTTTGCACCTCTTTTTATTCTTAATTGTCTTATGTCAAGTTGATAAAAAGTTATCATGATATTATTATAACATAGTAGTTAGTTGTAAAATTGAGGAGTGAGAAAAAATAAGGGGAATGAAGCAAATTCAAAAATTTTCATGAAATTGTTGGGAAAAATATTAATGCAACCAACGTATGTATGTGACTTCAGTAAGGGCAAAAAACGTATATCTAGTTAAAAAATATTTTCATATATTTCATCATCTATTCATCTTTAACCAATGAACCATTAATTCATTATTTATTAATTAAAGAGTAATCATAAGCAATAAGAGAATAAGAAACCATCACACATAAGAAACAAAACAACACATCAGAACACCAAGATTTTTAGGTGGAAACCCAATGTGGGAGAAAACCATTGTTGTCATTGTCTTTGTCTTCTTCTTTTATTATTAAGAAAACTTCTTAAATTCTTGTACTGGCACGGACTCCATGGAAAATTTTAGGGGCTAATGTTCGCCCAGTGGGCTAATTTTCCATGATTTTTCCACAAAAAAGATTCGCCAATTTCCAATTTTATAAAAGACGATTCGCCCAAATTTTAGAATATAAAATTATTTTACCTTAAAAATCGCCAACATTGTATAGATGCTATATATAAAATCATTATAAATTTGAATAATTTTACAAATATATCAATAAACATTTTATAGTTTGCATATTAGGGATTAATGAGATTCGCCAATGTTTTTAAACTTCAAGAAATTTTTCCATCCTTAAAATTTTCCTTGACGGACTCTTACTAGTATGCAGACACCCACCTACAGAAGGATGAAACCTTCTATCATTCTCCACCGTCCACTAGAATGGAGCTTCAACCCCTTGATCTTGTTTACTGACTCCTACCGAAAGGGAGCACCTACCCCCTGCAAAAATTTATGAAAAACCACTTGAAGGAAGCTCTGAATCCATTACTGAAGGCTCCAACCCTCAGCACCTCTTGTGGACCATGTTTCATAATATTTCATAATGGATCCACCTAACTCAAAACATAAAACCTATAGGCCACCTTTCATCATATTTTCAGACCAGACCCACTTCCATCATTAAGACCAATACCAAACAGAATACTTAATCTGAACTTTAATCACAAAACCAACTGAATCATTGTATTATCATCAAACCAATCAGTAAATCTCAATCAAACATTACACCAAGATCAAATTAATCCATAATAGATATAAACCATCAGATCATGCCATATACCAAACCATAAACTATTCATCACCATAGAAACACAGTGTTGTTCTTGCAAAACCCGATCAGGCATACATCAAAATGTATATTCCATTGTTCTGAAAAACACCCACGTATATACACGCTTCCTTTGAAGAATGCTTTCCTACATATCTCAAATCACTGACTATTGAATTCTCTGTCAAACTGAATCATTGGGTCAGTCACTGAATACTGAATCACAACAGATATAACAATACTGACTTACTAAAAAACCCAATCATAATGCAGCATCATCACTGATCAATGTACCAAGCCTCATTCAAAATAATCAACACAGTCATACACAGATCATTAAGATTGATACATCATCAACGGATATCAGCAAACAAAACAGAACTAAGCAAATGTCATCATGAAGCTATAATGAAAAACCATAGAATATATACGCAACCTCCATGAAGCGTATCAACACATGTACGTGAATACCATGCATAACACCCGCATATAAATCTCAACATATAGAATAAATTCGAAGAATTTAAACATGAATATACAAAACCAGACTTGCATGTGTACACAACTATCCAGAGACAAACCTGCGCACATATCTGAAAACGTTTTTTGTGAAACACAACTTCACTTTCCACAACCTTCATTGTCAAAACTACAGACTTCTGAATAATTTATTTCAATCACGGCATCAAAATAATCATAGATTCATCATTATTAATTATTTTTAAATTTGCAACAAGTAAGTTAATCAATCATGTATCTCAACATACTTTCAAATTTGATTCTTCTCCTTTCTCCCTAGTGCACACCTATTCCAAATCAGATCACGTATCTATAACTCATTACTTTCATGCATAACACCTTCATGTCCATCTCCTTGTATCACTTTAGCCTTAGCCAATACCTTAGGCCAATCCCTTAGTAATATCTATCTTCACCAAAAAATTGATCATCTAGCCTAATTTACTAGATGGATCGAAGCACACCATTTAAGGCCAATTTTACCATAGTAAAATTGCTTTCACCATGAGAAATTACTTAATAAACCACATGTGTTAGTAATTTATAATTAAACCCATGCAGAATAAATAAATAAGTCATTATTTATTTAATTATCTTCTAGGAATAATTAATTAAACCATTGTTTAATTAATAGTCTTTGTCATATTTGACCCTGTTATGAAAAATAAATAGATAGATCATTAATTATCTTACTTTTCTCTAAGAATAATTAATTAATCGTTAATTAATTATTATTCTTTGTCAAGTTTGACTAAATCCCTCAGGAATACTTAAATAAATCATTTTTTTTATTATTCCTTAACCAATTTCTTGAGATGATAAATAAATCATTTATTTATTTATTATTCCTAAATAAATGTTTAAATACTTTTTCCCTCCTAACCAAATATAATAAAATATTCCAAGTGGTTATTCCAAGAATGGGGTTAATAATATTTTATTATTGCTCATTATTCGATGATAACTCAATATTTTGTTATAAATAGAAGGGTTTTCCATTCATTATTCACTTTTGATTATTTTCATTGTTGCACTCACTACTGTAACTATGATTATTATCATTGTCGCACAACATTTTTCTTCCATTTGAGTTCCCATTGAGCTCAAACAGTTATTTGTTGGGTTTACACATTATAGAGGAGAGAGACACTATCAAAAAGTTGAAGACATTTGAGGATAGCCAAGAATCCATCCCATAGAGGGGGACTGGTAACATTTATTTGTTCCCTTCACAGGTGTTATAATAAAATCTATTCTTTGTATATCTGGTTTCCATTGGATGATTGGAGTTATTACTGTTTCTTTTTGTTGTTTAACTATGATTGTGGCATAGATCAGGAATTTGGCAGGTTTTGTTTCTATCAGTTGCTGCATATCTACAATGTTTAGCAGCCATTTATATTGTTGAGACTATTTGTCCTCCATAGTCTTAATTGGGTTCTTTTCGTACACATTCAAGAAGAATTCACTACAACAAAATTTGTGACTCCACTGGTTTTTTACTTCAGATCCATAAACCTGGGTGACCTTTAGTTTTCAGCTTAGGGTTTCTTATTTTTTCAGTATCTTAATGTTGTTTACGAGATTTTTAACCCTAGATCTGTCAAATTTCTGACTTCCGGAAGTTTTCTGGTCATTTTCACAAGTCACAGGAACCAGCGACGACAGAGACAAGGATTTTTTTTTGAGATTTACCAGTCGGGAGTCAAGGAGTAAAAATCACACTTTTCAGCCCAAAAAGTATGATCTGGAGTCCAGCGCGCACCTTTCAGCCCAAAAAGTATGATTTGGAGTCCAGCGCGCACCTTTCAGCCCAAAAAGTGTGATCCCCCTGAAATCAAGTAAGTACCTACAATTTTTAGGGTTTCTGGATTTTTGTTATATTTGTTTCTGTGTTTTGCCGAGAACTGCCTGCTAGGTTGTTTGACCACTATCTCATCATGCTTAGGCCTTGATCTACTCTGATTTACTCATCGAAGTGGAATTTAATCCCTTAGGGATTCTAGTATGCTTCCACCTTTATAGGAGGAGTTTAGTTGAGTAAGAAGTTTGAGTTTTAGCAGCACTTTCAGCCATATTTTTCAGATCTGTACCCTTCAATTCTAGATCTTCAAAGATAGGTTGTGTCCATCCATAGTTCCATATTAAACCTTTTTTGGTCATTGGCCTTAGGGTCCCATCAGTTTCCCTAGGTTTTCCACCCATCTGCCTATATTTTTGCAGCCATCTTCCTCTCTGGTTTTTTGCTATAGTTGCACCACTTTCCAACAGCTTAGTGTCATTTGATCTCAGTCACACCAACACTTAGATCCCTTGATCTTTTTAGTGTGTTTCCAGCCGATTTCGCCACCAAACAACACAATGCTTGAAAACCCAGTTTGGGTGGGGTTTAGTTAATTGTTTTGTTGTTCATTTTCTGTTGTTAATTTCAGTTTAATTTCAGCAAGTGTTTTTCTTTTTTCAAACACGACCTAGGCTTAATCAATAAACACACTTGCACACACAAGCACACCTTAAGCGAAGGGCACTTGGTTTGCATCGCCAAGACAAGACTTAACATAATAAATTTATCTCCCCTCATAGAGACAAAGGCATATTGTTGATATCCCTTCACCATTTCCATGTCACGTGTGCCTTACCACCATTGCGCCACCAAGGCATTTGTCGTGGAGACTCCTAGGCCTTCATCCCCAGTTTCCGCTTGGGCATATTACTCCTCCCTGCCAGGTTCGATTTCATAGCCCTCTGAATCCCCATACTGACTCTTCTTCTGGTTCATCTGATTCCAAGCCTCCTTTACCGCATATCATCACCATGTCTGGACCCACAGCTGGTGCAAGAACCCAACCTGGTGTTGGCTCTTGTTCCACCCCAGTGGTCACATCTAGCGGAATAGTCTCAGGAACCCTTTCGATAGCTCCCATGCTCCCTTTTATGGTTAAGTTAAGTCTCCTAGATTTTAGCCAGTTAATAAACGACCCTATACACCACGATGTTGGTTGGCCTGTTATACTAACTAAGTTTTCCTCAGACATCAAAAAGTTTGAGGGTAATTATAGAGAGGACCCTACCAATCATGACTGCTCCTTTCACATGTGGTCTTCACCGAATTCCATTAACGATGATTCCATTCGTCTTTGATTGTTCCAACACACGTTCATTGGAGATGCTACAAAATTGTATGTAGACTAGCCCGCGGCATCTCATTCCATTTTCAGAATGCTTGCTAAAGTGTTCCTCTCATATTTTCAGTTACCTCTCCGATACGAAACTGGTATGGAGCTATTGAACTCATTTCATCGGTCCTCTGCCACTCGTCTTTCCGATCATGTTCAAGAATGGCATAGGAGGAGCACATGTCATGCCCCACCCTTCGAAGACCATGTATATCTAGATTGGTTTCTTAGAAGCCTTTTGTCACCCATTGGAAAAGGTTTTGTGTCCCATTTTCCTCAGACAGAGGAAGAAGCTCTCCAAACCGCTCTGAGATATGACTTGATTTATGTGCAATCCAGTTATGTCTATACCATCATTCCAGACCTCCCCTGTCCTGGAGGTTCCAATGCACTAGGGGAATCTCACGCCGTCGACGGTATCATTGGAACCCTTTCACATCCTTCAGCATATGCTCAACAAAGTTATGGATATCTACAGGGGGGCACTAGTTCCTCCAACACTTATTCCCCTCCTGCTAGCAACATGTTTTGAGGGCCAACATGTCTACCAAACCATTTCTCCCCCCTATGAACAAGCGAGCACTCCAGCCCCTCTGTTAGAGTCGGTCTTTACATCCCTCCATCAGAGATCATTTCGCTTATTGCATTTGATTTTTAGGTGTCTAATACAGTTCATTCATCCGCATCCCATTAGGGGCATGCCATAATCTGACGGAAGGGCCTTGTCAGTCATTCCCCTCATGTCTTGTACCTACTGGCTCAGGTCTTTCATCAAGGTCCATCAAAATCATTTTCCAAACAATGACAGTCAATGTTTGGTCTTTTGGTGGGCAAAGAGTCATTTTAGTCATTAGGTCTAGGTTTTAGCGAATTCAATCTTCAAAGTGTCCAATAATGCCAACAGGCCAGAGGAAGATTCTAAACAAGTTTTTATTTCAAAAATTTCATCGTCATATTGCTGGACTATGACTTTTCTTCAAAACTATGTTTTGAAGAAAATTTGACATTTTGTCTTTTGTAATAAATTTCCGTGTAAATTTCGAAATTTTCAATTCTTGGATATTTCAGATGCATCCTTGGTCATCCTTTTCCTAAACTCAATGCCATCATCCCTGCAAAAAATTGACAAGTGTTTCATCATTTCAACCAAAAATCAAAGAGGAAACAAAAAGACCAGAGTTGTATTAAAATGAAAAAAAAGTACCAAAACTAAAACATAAGAAAGTGGGTGTTTGAGAAACAAAAAACAAACCCATCACTGTATAAGATATTTTCATTGTTTGAAACACCCATTGGTATTCGAAGAGGTCAATTGAAGTTGACTTAAGTTTTGGAGGAGCGAAATTTGTGTTGAAAGTTGGGACTGTGCATTGGAATGTTGCGCAGCGAATTGGGAGGTAGTCGCGGTGCATCGGGAAGTCGCGGCGTATAGAGCCACTGTTCACTGTGTTAATTTGAATGGGCGCGGCGCATACAGCGTGCGTGGCGCACTGGGTTGTGCGCGCGGCACACAGAGCCAACAAGTGAAATTTCATCACTGCTTCCAAATTTGTTCCAAACAACTCAATCTTCTATGATCCAAGTAAGTACGTGAGCCTTTGCCATTGCTACTAAATGGTGTTTGTTGTGATTTTGAGGGAAGATTTGAAAGTTTAAACTTTGAAAATATAAACCCTATATTTGTATCAAAATCTACTCTTTTGGGTTTTGAAATTGGTGTTTTGAAATTGTGATTTTGGTGCCAAGTCTCCTTTCCCACCTGTGATCCTTTCCATTTCATAATTCTATCATGATAGTCAATCCCTATGCCCTAACCTCCCAAACTACTCATATCCCTGTTTCCCATTTCCCTATCCTAAATCCTACCATTCCCTATCATTTTTTCTCTCCCATATCATTTGTAAAAAATTCCCAAACCCCACATCCCTAAACACAGTCAAGTGACTGTTTGCACATTTCAAATTTCACTTGACAAACTCCACCATCCACTTTTCCCACTATCCCATATTCCTCACAGTCCCTCATTTCCTCGTGGCACATTTGGTATTGAAAACAAACACCTATTTCTCATTTTCAAACCAATCAAACATACACTGGTTATACACATTGCAGCACCATGACAGACACTGATTCATCATATGAACAAGACAGTGATTCTACCACAGAGCTTCATGCACCGAGGAGGCCTCGTAAGGGTGGCAGACATGTCAGAGAAGAGCCCACATCATTGACTCAATTGCAGGCCTTCCCACTTGCCATGGCATGTTTCCAACAACAGTCATGCTTTCAATATTGTGAGAGGATTGCTCAGATTCAACATCATTAGGAATTGGATCGGTTATTTGTTTTGCATTTGCATGATGGTCAGGTAACTCTTGCTGGTGTAAATTTCACCTTGACACCAGAGACCATTTCTCAAGCAACAAGAATACCGAATGTAGGTGAGGAGTGGAAATAAAGAATGCAGGTGGAAAGAGTACATTATGAACCATATATCAGGCCTAGCTATGTGTGACAGCTCAGCAGGGTGTTCCCTTTCCGGTTTTTGAAAGAATCCTATGTGTCGTTGATGAGACTCATTATCAGGTAATTCAGTTGTGAGGGCCGCTTCTCACGCCTCTATACATACCATATCAGATTGTTGATGCATTTCATGAGAGTGAAGATGATGAACATTCCATATTTCATGTTTCGAAACATCGAGAGGATGACTACTCTTGTGCAAAAGAAGACTCCTGAATAGCAGTACAACAACATTTATCACTATGCGCTCATCAAGATCATTGTTGTGCATCAACTTGGTTTGCAGGGTATCACATGGGAAGACTTCATTTCTCGTGAGTTCTTTACAACTTCAGCAACTCATCAGGAGGTTTTCCATCATACAAGTGAACCTTCATATTAGCACAGAGGTCGGGGGGCAGAGACTACTAGTGTGCCGACATATGTCACCTATCAGAGAGGCATGAGAGGAATGTTTACAGCAGCCCAATGAGTACTATCTCCACCTGGGGTGGAAGGGGTCTCGTTGCTGTCATAAACAGCACAGGTACAGGTATAGGATAGAGGCAAGAAGCCTATGTAGGATGAGGGCCCTTCAGGAGGCCTAGACACTGATTTCATCCTCATCGATGATGATGTGAGCGCTCCTAGCTCAAAGCTTAGGGAAGTCATTCAGGAGCAGAAATCTGAGATAGATGTATTGACCAACAAGTTGCAGAGAGCTCAATGGGTCATAAACTATTTGGAGCATCGAAACAAACAGTTGGAGGATTAGCATACAGTCATGGAGTTACAAAACATTCGGCAAAACCCCCAAGCTACTCGAAGGAGGAGAATAGAGTTCACTTCATTGGAGCAAGAGATAGAGGCTGATCGAGAGGCTTGTCTTGAGAGGGCCAATACTCATCTTGAGAAGCTGTTGGTGAGGGCAAACAAAGACAAGGACATGCTTAGGCACATGAAAAATCGTTATTGGGCACGAAATCATGTTTGCAAAGCAAGGATCAAAATCCTGAAGGCAAGACTAAGGAGAAAAATAAAACGACACAAAAGACATGATAGGCTCCAAATCTTGGCTGAAGCTTCCTTGGATGAGCATGATACTTGATGATGGACCTTCAGTCCAAATTTCAACAAATTTGGAGAAACTTTTGTCACTTTTGAATATTTTGGCTTCAAAATAGATTTTCCTGCCCAAAGCGTAGCGCCACTTGGCACACGCTTATAATTGGGAGATCCTCTGGAGGAAAACTTTGCATTTCTGATTTTTTTATGAATAGTTATGCATTCTCATGGATTACCTAAGGATTTCATCAAGTTCTGGGTTGCCTAAAGGGTCAAAAACACCCTAAAAATGACCTCACTGCCACCTTTTGCACCCACAAGAAGCAATCTTGGGAGATTGAAGTTTTGGAGAGGCAAATGACATCCAAATCCAGAAATTCCACTTGAGTTGGAAAGTAAACAGGCAAGGATTTCCAATGAGCTATCTTAAGCTCAATTTGGACTTCAGGAAGTGCCTCAAAATCAGTTCCAATGTTGTGCTACGCATACAGGGTTTGGGCGTGGCGCATAGGGGAATTTGGCCTATTTTTCACTCAGCAGCTCAGAATTTCGCCCAGTTTTGACTAGTTTTACTTTTTCATGTAACTCTTGATCTACCTTGATGTAATTTCATGAAAATGATGTAATTTTGGAACATATTTACTTGTTTTAGTAGATTCATTCACTAAAAAGTGAAAAACAACTGAATGAATCAGTTTCCTAACATATAGAGGCAAGTTGTTTCATTGCCTATTTTTCAATTCCTTGTTTAGATATGGTTGAAATAGCTCCTAGAATGATGAGCTCGACCCCTAGAGGCATGGGAATGAGTTAAGCTTGCCTATATCATGTAATTTCTCAGTCATTTTCAAGGTTGGACACTTGGGATTGCTTGGCACTTCATTGTACATTCATTTTCAACATTTTTGGCAAAGGAAAGACCAGAGTTTTGCAGCACTTATTGGGATCCTTGTGGCTCTTGTTTTGATGGTGTTTTCTTCATGTAATTTTAAGTTCATTGATGTTTTATGTATGCCATTTCCCTTCTCTTTACTTCTGAAAGTAAACAAATTGAGTGACAAAGGTAGAATTCAGGAGTTTGTTGTGCTCTGCCTTAAACTTTGTTTAGTTTTACATGTTTTCATATGTTTGGAGAGGATTCTTGCAGCCTATTGCCCTCTTTAGCTCCTCAGCGGTCTTTTCTATCCATTCATTGAATCTAAAGCATCAAAGCTACTACCTACCTTGCCCCAACTGGAACTCTGTAAAAATTTGGCCTCATCCCCGGACCCAAATTTGCCTTTCCCTTGATTCCAACAAAACTCCCAAAAAATCAAATCAAATCCTTGCACTTCATACCTAGCCTAAAGTTAGTTTGTATTTCAGTCATCTCAAGCCCCATAGATCATATTTTGCTGAGATTGACCCAGAGAGAGCCCTGTCCTGTCCTCGTAGGGCTAGCTACGAGGCTGAACGAGGTTTGATGTTGGCCCTGGATCCTACCTTTTTAGCCTGAGTTAAATCTAGGCTCTAACATGGTGGCGACCATATTGGGGAACTAAATTATTTGTTTGTTGGTATTCTTCGTTTTATAAACTACAGACGGAGCCTAAAGATTAGCCAGGTAACCTTCGAAACGCTTTTGCTTTGCATTAGCGCAAGTAGATAAACGCTACTTCAGTCAATCTCCGGTCTAGTCTTATAAACGGACTATCTAACTTACAAATCACCCCAGTATATCTTAGAATTCTAAGCTTTTGGATGATAAGTTTAGAATTTGATAGGCTAAATGAGTTGTTAATGTCCATTTGATTTCTTGAAATAATAACACACTGGCTTCCAGAAGACATACCAGAGCAAATTTGGATCCTGATCCTCCTCCTGTCTACGAAAATCCCAATCTTATTCCAAGAATTGTTCACCAATGAAGCTCTATCATTCCTATGTTCAAAGCTCAATCATGTCCTATTGATTTTGAGTATCTTGAGGATCAAGAATTTGACGAGCAGTTTGAGTTGTCTTTGTTTGAAACCAAATCTGAAAGCGGTGTTGCTTCCACTGTCTTGAATCCTGAGTTTGTTCGAAATATTGAAACTAAAAGGGCTAATAAATCCATTGATGATTATATTTTCAACCAGCTCCGGACTTCCATCGTGGCTTCTAATATTGTTGATTTATTAGAGACTGCTTCTGCAACCCTTGGGTCATCCGCAATTGCGTCTAGTTCAAGAATTCCCACCGAACCTCCTTTCATTCCTACCCTTCCCCCGCAGCCTACTATTTCTGATCAAAAATCTGCAGTTGTATCGCCTCCATCTACTCCTTCTACTCCTAAAATACCCAAGATTGCTTCACCTCCGCATACACCTCCTCATACACCTCACACATCAGCTGCACCCACTCCCCCAACATCACCAAGACTGATTGCAAATCCACCAAGAGCAATGGCTGCCTGTTTTGCACCTCTTGCGCTGCCTCAAATTTTGGATGATATGCCCGCAGATTATCAGAGTAAGATTCCATTGTTTGATGGCACTCCTCATAGTGTTCTGGCTCAACAACATGTGGACAGAATGATGGATTTCTTCGATATTCATGAGATTGATGCAGAAAACGTGACCATAAGATTATTCGTGCAAAATTTCTGCGGTGAGGTAATAAAATGGTTCAAAGCTTTGGCCGCTAGAAGTATTCCCACATTAGAAGAGCTTCAAATACAGTTCTTGGATCACTGGGAAGTAAAGAAAGATCCTCTTCAAATCACTTCTGAATATACCAAGATCAAGCAAAATGTCGGTGAGTCCGTGCAAGACTACTGTATTAGATTCAATGCGGTTTATAATGCAATTCCTAATGATTCAAGGCCATCTAGAAAGTCAGTTTGCTTAAGTTCCCGGATGGTTTTGATCTGAACATGGCATATCAATTAAGAGAGAGAGATCTGGCTACCTTAGAAGAAATGCAGAAAATTGATGTTAGTGTTGAGGCAAATTTGAATGACAAGAGAGCTAGATTGAAAGCCGAGAAGAAAGTCTCAATAAAGGAAGAAGCTTCTACCTTAGACAAAGTACTCCGTAAGGTAGAAAGGATGATTGAAAGGTTAACACTTGATAAGCCTGAACCACAGATTTGGAATCCCAATTTCCGTGGCCAGCAGCAACCACAATTCAGGATCAAACAACGTGAGCAGCGAGCACAAGAACCGGCACCACAACAACAGCAAGTAAAGACACCTCTTCAGTAGAATTTTGTTGGTCCCAAATCTGATGATGAAAAAAATGTAATAGGAGAAGAAAATCACTTCTTTACTCCTGGTGATATGCCCACCTTTATCACTGAATATGATGAGTATGCAGAAAATTCAGCTGTACAAAAGGATGCGGATTTTATCTTGGCGAATGACATAGCTCTTGAAGAAGAGTCGGATGAGTATCAAAGAGGTTATATGAATGCTTTGTCTGCCCAGCAATGTCAATATTCACTTAGAAACGGAAATGTCCCCATCAATCCAATCTAGAAGAGAAGGAAGTTCCAGCATCTAAGAATGAGCCACCTGTTGTGCCAAAGAAAGGAAAAGAAATTGTTGATCCTACTACTAGCAAGTCTCCACCAGCAAATGAAAGAGTAAATCAGCCAATTGTATCAAAGGATAAAGCTGAAAGGAAAGATGTTCTAGCCAAAGAGGTAGAAAAGACTTTTGCTTTTAGTTTAGAAAATGAAATTTCTAAATTGAAGGTATCCATTCCCTTGACTGAACTAATGAGGAACAACAATTATAGAGGTCAAGTCTCTAAAATTTTGAATTTTGACCCAATGTCTGATATGGTGAGTGTGGAAGATGATCAACCTGAACTGATTTTTGGACCAGCATTAAATGGTGAGTCTCCAGACAGTGATGTGCCACCTTTTTATATCAGTCTGAGATTGCATGAGTTTGTGTTGCATAATGCCATGTTTGATTCTAGTTCTTCCCACAATCCTATGCCGAAGGCTATCATGGAGAAGTTGGGTTTGGATATCACTAGGAAATACCATGATCTTTATTCATTTGATTCTAGCAGGGTGAGATGTATTGGGCTTATTAAAGACTTGGTTGTAAGTTTGGATCAGATTCCAACGAAGAATGTTTTGATGGATGTTGTTGTGGCAGACATTCCTCCCAGATTTGGTATGCTTCTTTCCAGGTCCTGGGGAGCAAAATTGCAAGGGACATTACAACTACATTTCTCCTATGCAACGGTTCCTGTGTTTGACAAAATGAGAAAACTGTATCGGGAACAAAAAATGAAATACATGATTGCAAGCAAGGAGAAACCGATTAATCATCTGATTAATTATGTACATATAGATTTAGAGTCTTTTGTTGTGTATTCAGATAGTTTCAATGATATCGATAGTCAGTTAGTTGTAGCAGATAATATTTCAGAAATAGCAGAAAATTTCAGAGAAGTTTTGAAGAAAGAAGGACAAGAACAGGAAAATACCATTGAGCAATTAGATAAAGATAATGGATAGCAAGCAGGAAAAAAAAAAAAAAAAACTAACAGAGTTTCAGCACTTAGAAGAAGAGGAATATGGTCTATGGACCATGGATTTCGACAGAGCAGTAGGAAATGATGGTGCTGGAATTGCTATTTGGGTATGTAGTCCTTTCTCTACTCCGAAAAAAGTGCCTAGTAATGTGCGGGTATGTTCTTACAAGCTAGCTTTTGATTGTTCAATCAATGAGGCTGAGTACGAAGCTTTGATTGCTGGCCTAAAAATTCTAAGAAAGTTGAATGCTAAGAGGATTGTTGTTTATGGCAACTCTGAATTGGTGATTAAGCAAGTCAAAGGTGAATATCAAGCAAAACATCCTCGGATGCGGGCTTACCGAAATGTAGTCCTAGATATCCTGAAGTTGTTTTCAGATTATACCTTGACGTGTGTGCCTCGTATTCAAAATAACATTGTAGATGCACTTGCTAAGGCAGCGAGTAATTTGAAGATTCCGATGAACTCAAGTAATAAATTCGAAATCCATGTGAAACATTGTCCAACTGTCCCGGACAATCAGAGATATTGGCAAGTTTTCCAAGATGACGAGGAGATTGATGCTTTTCTGCAAAACAAAGGCAAGTTTAAAGATACCTCAATTGATGTAGAACATGATGACGGTAAAGATTGTGCAGATCAATCAAATGGAAGTATTGCGGCTTAAGGACAATATTATTCCTAAACGCTTGATACCTTTAGAAGAACTCTTTGATCACGATGACGTAGCCCGTAAACCAACATTGTAGCCAGCAGAGAAGGGAGTTGAAGAGGTGAATATTGGAAGAGCTGAAAGTCCAAAGATGGTAAAGTTGTCCAAAGCATTGCCACAAAAGGTAAAGGCCAAATATATCAGTTTGTTGTCATCCTTTGCTGATGTGTTTGCTTGGGACTATTTTGACTTGAAGACATATGATACCAATATAATTCAGCACACTATTCCTATTAAGCCTAATCAAAAACCTTTTAGACAGAAGTTGAGGAGGCTAAATCCAAAACTGCTACCATCAATTGAGAATGAGGTAAACAGGTTGTACAAATCAGGAATCATCGTTCCCATCAGATTTTCTGATTGGATCTCTAATTTGGTGTCCGTACAAAAGAAGATAGGTGAGATTCGTTTGTGCATTGATTTTAGGAATCTCAATAAAGTTTCACTTATGGACAATTATTCGTTGCCAAAAATGGATCACATACTTCAGCGAGTAGTTGGAGCATCTCGTATGTCACTACTCGATGGTTATTCAGGATATAACCAAATTTTGGTCCATGAAGACGACCGAGACAAAACAGCGTTCACCACTCCATGGGGAACTTTCATTACGCTAAAATGCATTTTGGTTTGAAGAACGCAAGTGCCACATTTCAGCGGGCAATGGATATGGCTTTCGCAAATGAGAAGGATGTCTTTTTGGTTGTGTACCTTGAGGATTTGACAGTGTTTTCCAATTCAGATGAAGAACACATGTATCATTTGAGAATTGTCTTTCAAAAGTGCAGAAAATGTGGTGTGTCGCCGAATCCGAAAAAGAGCTTGTTTGCCATGGATGAGGGAAAACTACTTGGACACATTACCTCAAAAGATGGCATTCATATTGATCCAGCATGTGTAGAGGTGATTCAGCGAATTGACCTTCCCCGGAACAAGAAGGAGATACAATCTTTTAATGGTAAGATGAATTTTTTATGCCGCTTTGTGCCTAATCTTGCTGAACACCTAAGAGAGATTACAAACATGCGTAAGAAGGACTGTTGGGCATTGGATAATCCAGCACTCCCCATGTGTTTCGTGACATGGACTAATCGCCTCTCAAGGATCCGTTAACTCTGGCGATGCGTCCGTTTACTAACACCTGCGGGTTTTGGTGTAACGGCAATCGTGATCCCAACAAGTGGTATCAGAGCCAAAGGTCTCGAGTTCGAATCACACCCGGCTCGCGCTGGGGGGGAGATTGTTGGGCATTGGATAATCCAGCACTCCCCGTGTGTTTCGTGACATGGACTAACCGCCTCTCAAGGATCCGTTAACTCTGGCGATGCGTCCGTTTACTAACACCTGCGGGTTTTGGTGTAACGGAAATCGTGATCCCAACAAGGACAGCCAAGTGAAGTGGACCGAAGAGGCTGTAAAATATTTCAATATAGTAAAATTGGCTCTTTCTTCAGCTCTGGTTCTAATCAACCCAGATTACACTCATGATTTTATATTGTTTTCATTTGCTTCGGAGCATACTATGGCAGCTGTATTAATGCAGAAAAAAGATGAGCACGAAAGACCAATTGCTTTCTTCAGCTGAACTATAAGAGATGTAGCCTTGAAGTGCAACATCATTGAAAACAAAGCCCTTGCACTTGTAAAAGCATTGAAATATTTTCGGGTATATATTTTGCATTCTCATATTTTGGCTTATGTTCCTAACGCTGCTGTCAAAGATATTTTGGTACAAATAGATCCAGAAGGAAGACGAGGCAAGTGGATTGCAGCTTTTCTGGAGTATGATGTTGAGATAAATCCCACAAAGCTTGTTAAAGGATAGGGTTTGGCAAAGTTAATGGCTGAATCGAATTTGCATGTCTTAGACATAAATCTGATTGCTGCTATGTCTGATGAGAATGAGGAAGGTTCGTCAATTCAGGTATCTGAAATATTTGTTCTTTCTCCGTGGTATTCAGATATCATATATGTGCTTCAGAATTTGTCACCACCACCCGGCATGGCTAGAAACAAAGGTAGAACTCTCAAGTTAAAGGCTGCTAAGTTTTGTATTTTGAATTCTGCACTTTATTGGAAAGATCCTGGTGGTGTTTTGTTGAATTGTTTGTTGGAAGAAGAAGCGAAGCAAGACATGGAGTATTTCCATAAAGGAGATTGTGGCGATCACCTTTTTTAGAAAACAACGGCAAATAAAATTCTGAGAGCGGGATACTATTGACCAATATTGTTTGCTGATGCATATAAGGTTGTCAAGAGCTGTCATAAATGTCAGATTTTTGAAGGAAGGCAGAAATTATAGCCTTTTCCGCTTAAGCCCATTGAGGTGAGTGCCCCTTTTCAGCAGTGGGGGTTGGATTTCATTGGTTAAATTCATCATGCTTCTTCAATTCAGCATAGATGGATCCTCACGGCGACAGATTATTTCACGAAATGGATCAAAGCAATTCCCACCAGACAAGCTATGGATGCGGTAATAATTTCATTCCTTGAGAATAACATTTTGTCTCGTTTTGGTTGCCTGAATAAGTTAATCACTGATAACGCAGCAGCTTTCAAATAAAAAAAGATGATTGAGTTTTGTAACAGGTATAAAATCATTTTGGGACACTCAACTGCCTATCATCCGCAAGGCAACGAATTGGCAGAGTCTTCTAACAAATATTTGGTCAACATCATTAAAAAGTTGCTAGAAATAAAAAAGAAGAGTTGGCATAAGAAGTTGGTCAATGCACTTTGGGAAAATCGAGTGAGTCAGAAGAAATCCATTGGTATGTCCCCCTTTTAGCTAGTTTATGGAGTTGATACAGTGTTTCCTACCTCTCTCACAACTATGTTAGTCAAAATTCTTCAGGAGGCTAGTAGTGAAGACGATCCTATGCAAAGAAGACTAAATCAAATGATCCATTTGCAACAGATGAGAGAAGAGGTTTTTTCAAAACACGTTCAAGCTACATGAGAGAATTAAGAAAAATTATGACAAAAAAGCAAAGCAGACAAATTTCAGTTGGATGACATGGTGCTGAAGTGGGATGCAAGGAATGAGGAAAAGGGCAAGCACGGTAAGTTTGAAAATCTTTGGAAAGGTCCCTTTAAGATTGCAGCATATCGAGGTCAAAATGATTTTCTTCTAAAGGAGATGAATGGGGAAGATTTTCCAGGAGGGCCGGTCGATGGTCGGCTGCTCAAGCAGTATCATTTCTGAGTTGTTTCTGCTATTTACATTGTCACTGTAAATACCATTTTATTTCAGTTTCATTGCAAGTGTGTGCTGTGATCTCTTCTTCAGTATGGGGCCTGAAGTGAAGGCTATAATTCTGAAGAAAGATTTCAGTTTTAGGATCACTTTGTCGAGTCAGTTTTTCAATCATTTTTGTTTCATAATTGAGTCAGTTTGAGTCAAGTTTCAGTCAATAAATAAGTCAAGAGTCTTGTGTTAATTTGTCAAAATAATGGAATCCATAGCCCACTAGATGAAGGCACTGTCTATCTCTCCCAAAGATCTGCCATTCTTGGCACCTCCCAAGAGCTACCATACCCATTGGAGCCAATGTTAAAGTCAGTCTTTACATCCCTCCGTCAAAGATCATTTCTCTTATTGCATTTCATTCTTAGGTGTCTCATACAGTCCATTCATCTGCATCCCATTAGGGGCATGCCATAATTTGACGAAAGGGCCTTGTCACTCATTCCCCTCATGTCTTGTACCTGCTGGCTCAGGTCTTTCATCAAGGTCCATCAAAATCATTTTCCAAACAATGACAGTCAATGTTTGGTCTTTTGGTGGGCAAAGAGTCATTTCAGTCATTAGGTCTAGGGTTTAGCGAATTCAGTCTTCAAAGTGTCCAATAATGCTAGTAGGCTAGAGGGAGGTTCTAAACAAGCTTTTATTTCAAAAATTTCATCGTCATATTGCTAGACTATGACTTTTCTTCAAAACTCTGTTTTGAAGAAAATTCGACATTTCGTCTTTTGTAATAAATTGCCATGTAAATTTCGAAATTTTCAGTTCTTGGATATTTCAGATGCAGCCCTGGTCATCCTTTGCCTAAAATAAATGCCATCATCCCTGCAAAAAATTGACAAGAGTTTCATCATTTCAACCAAAAATCAAAGAGGAAACAAAAAGAACAGAGTTGTATTAAAATGAAAAAAAATGTGCCAAAACTAAAACATAAGAAAGTGGGTTTTTGAGAAACAAAAATCAAACCCATCACTGTATAAGATATTTTCATTGTTTGAAACACCCATTGGTATGCCAAGAGGTCAATTGAAGTCGACTTAAGTTTTGGAGGAGCGAAATTTGTGTTGAAAGTTGGGACTATGTGTTGGAATGTTGCGCGGTGCATTGGGAGGTAGTCACGGCGCACCTGGAAGCCGCGGCGCATAGAGCCACTGTTCGTTGTGTTAATTTGAACGGGCATGGTGCATACAGCCTGCGCGGCGCACTGTGTTGTGTGTGCAACGCACAGGGCCGACAAGTGAAATTTCATTGCTGCTTCCGAATTTGTTCCAAACAACTCAATCTTCTATGATCCAAGTAAGTACGTGAGCCTTTGCCATTGCTACTAAACGGTGTTTGTTGTGATTTGGAGGGAAGATCTGAAAGTTTAAAGTTTGAAAATATAAACCCTATATTTGTATCAAAATCTGCTCTTTTGGGTTTTGAAATTGGTGTTTTGAATTTGTGATTTTGGTGCCAAGTCTCCTTTCCCACCTGTGATCCTTTCCATTTCATAATTCTATCATTATAGTCAATCCCTATGCCTTAACCTCCCAAACTACTCATATCCTTGTTTCCCATTTTCCCTATCCTAAATCCTACCATTCCCTATCATTTTCCCTCTCCCATATCATTTCTAACAAATTCCCAAACCCCACATCCCTAAACACAGTCAAGTGACTGTTTGCACATTTCAAATTTCACTTGACAAACTCCACCATCCACTTTTCCCACTGTCCCATATTCCTCACAGTCCCTCATTTCCCTGTGGCACATTTGGCATTGAAAACAAACACCTATTTCTCATTTTCAAACCAATCAAACATACACTGGTTATACACATTGTAGCACCATGACAGACACCGATTCATCATATGAACAAGACAGTGATTCTACCACAGAGCTTCATGCACCAAGGAGACCTCGTAAGGGTGGCAGACATGTCAGAGAAGAGCCCACCTCATTGACTCAATTGCAGGCCTACCCACTTGCCATGGCATGTTTCCAACAACAGTCATGCTTTTAGTATTATGAGAGGATTGCTCAGATTCAGCATCATCAGGAATTGGATCGGTTATTTGTTTTGCATTTACATGATGGTCAGGTAACTCTTGCTGGTGAAAATTTCACCTTGACACCAAAGACAATTTCTCAAGCAACAGGAATACTGAATGTAGGTGAGGAGTGGAGAAAAAGAATGCAAGTGGAAAGATTACATTATGAACCATATATCAGGCCTAGCTATGTGAGACAACTCAGCATGGTGTTCCCTTTCCGGTTTTTGAAAGAATCCTATGTGTCGTTGATGAGACTCATTATCAGGTACTTCAGTTGTGAGGGTCGCTTCTCACGCCTATATACATACCATATTAGATTGTTAATGCATTTCACGATAGTGAATATGATGAACATTCCATATTTCATGTGCCAAAACATCGAGAGGATGACTACTCTTGGGCAAAAGAAGACTCCTGAACAGCAGTACAACAACATTTATCACTATGCGCTCATCAAGATCATTACTGTGCATCAGCTTGGTTTGCAAGGTATCACATGGGAAGACTTCATTTCCTGTGAGTTCTTTACAACTTCAGCAACTCATCAGGAGGTTTTCCATCATACAAGTGAACCTTCATATCAGCATGGAGGGCAGGGAGCAGAGACTACTAGTGTGCCGACATATGTCACCTATGAGAGAGGCATGAGAGGATTGTTTCCAGCAGCCCGATGAGTACTATCTCCACCTAGGGTGGAAGGGGTCTTGTTGCCATCATCAGCAACACATGTAAAGGTACAGGACAAAGGCAAGAAGCCTATGTAGGATGAGGGCCCTTCAGGAGGCCTAGACACTGATTTCATCCTCATCGATGATGATGTGAGCTCTCCTAGCTCAAAGCTGAGGGAAGTCATTCAGGAGCAGAAAGTTGAGATAGATGTATTGACCAAAAAGTTACAGAGAGATCAATGGGTCATAAACTATTTGGAGCAGCGAAACAAACAGTTGGAGGATCAGCATACAATCATGGAGTTACAAAACATTCGGCAAAACCGCCAAGCTGCCCGAAGGAGGAGGATAGAGTTCACTTCATTGGAGCAGGAGATAGAGGCTAATCAAGAGGCTTGGCTTGAGAGGGCCAATACTCATCTTGAGAAGCTGTTGGTGAAGGCAAACAAGGACAAGGACATGATCAGGCACATGAAAAATCGTTATTGGGCACGAAATCATGTTTGCAAAGCAAGGATCAAAATCCTGAAGGCAAGACTAAGGAGAGCAATAAAACGACACAAAAGGCATGATAGGCTCCAAATATTGGCTGACGCTTCCTTAGTTGGGCATGATACATGATGATGGACCTTCAGTCCAAATTTCAACAAATTTGGAGAAAATTTTGTTAATTTTGAATTTTTTGGCTTCAAAACAGATTTTCCTGCCCAACGCGTAGCGCCACTTAGCGTGCGCTTATAATTGGGAGATCCTCTGGAGGAAAAATTTGCATTTCTAGATTTTTTATGAAAATTTACGCATGCTCATGGATTACCTAAGGATTTCATCAAGTTCTAGGTTGCCTAAAGGGTCAAAAACACTCTAAAAATGACCTCACTACCACCTTTTGCACCCACACGAAGCAGTCTTGGGAGATTGAACTTTTGGAGGGGCAAATGACATCCAAATCTAGAAATTCGACTTTTGTTAGAAAGTAGACAGTCAGGGCTTTCCAACGCGCTATCTTGAGCTCAATTTGGATTTCAGGAAGTGCCTGAAAATCAGATCCAAATTTGTGTTACGCATACTGGTTTTGGGTGCGGGACATAGGGGAATTTGGCCTATTTTTCACTCGGCAGCTCAGAATTTCGCCCAGTTTTGACTAGTTTTACTTTTTCATGTAACTCTTGATCTACCTTGATGTAATCATGAAAATGATGTAATTTTGGCACATATTTACTTCTTTTAGTAGATTCATTCACTAAAAAGTGAAAAACAATTGAATGAATCAGTTTCCTAACATATAGAGGCAAGTTGTTGCATTGCCTATTTTTGAGTTCCTTGTTTAGATATGGTTGAAACAGCTCCTAGAATGATGAGCTCGACCCCTAGAGGAACGGGAATGAGTTAAGCTTGCCTATATCATGTAATTTCTCAGTCATTTTCAGGGTTGGACACTTTGGATTGCTTGGCACTTCATTGTACATTCATTTTCAACATTTTTGGCAAAGGAAAGACTAGGGTTTTGCAGCACTTGTTAGGATCCTTGTGGCTCTGTGTTTTGATGGTGTTTTCTTCATGTAATTTTAAGTTCATTGATGTTTTATGTATGCAATTTCCCTTCTCTTTGCTTCTGAAATTAAACAAATTGAGTGAAAAAGGTAGAATTCATGAGTTTTTTGTGCTCTGCCTTAAACTTTGTTTAGTTTTACACATTTTCATATGTTTGGAGAGGATTCTTGCATCCTATTGCCCTCTTCAACTCCTCAGTGGTCTTTTCTATCCATTCATTGAATCTAAAGCATCAAAACTACTGCCTACCTTGCCCCAACCGGAACTCTGCAAAAATTTGGCCTCATCCCCGGACCCAAATTTACCTTTCCCTTGATTCCAACAAAACTCCAAAAAAATCAAATAAAATCCTTGCACTTCATACCTAGCCTAAAATTAGTTTGTATTTCAGTCATCTCAAGCCCCATAGATCATCTTTTGTTGAGATTGACCCAGAGAGAGCCCTCTACTGTCCTCATAGGGCTAGGTACGAGGTTGAGCGTGGTTTGATGTTGGCCCTAGATCCTACCTTTTTAGCCTGAGGTAAATCTAGGCTCTAACACGCTCAAGAATTAGAGTCAGAGCCTTCCATGCATCCTCGGCCCCAGAAACCACCACCCCCTCAAGGTGGAGTGTTTGCACAATAGAGTGTGACCAATCCCGAAAATTCGAAGAAAAAAAATAAGGGGAAAGGTAACAATGGTAACCAAGGTAATTAAGGTAATCCACCTAGTGAACCCTAAGGGAACCAGCCTAACACTAACAATCATTAATAGGGCAGCCAACCCAAGCAGAACAAGGATATTCATATGAACAAGCCTTGTGCATGTTGTCATGTACATGGCCATTATACACATGAGTGTCATCTCTTACCTTAGATGCGCCAAATGTGAGAAGCTCAAGCAGCTTCTAGAGGTCAACAATCACCTCAGAATCCTACGTCATCTCAACCGACAATGCCTACAAATCCTTTCCCTCAGCAAGGATTTGTTGCTTCTCAACCTTAGCTAGGTCAAGCAGTGCATCCCCCCCAACTTTTTGGTCGTGGTGACTACCAAATCCTCATGATGAATTCTGATGAGGTTAATCCCTTTGATATCAACCTACAAACTAGGTCGTGTCAATATGAAAAGCCATCGACTTCATCTACCACTAAGTCCAAAACCAAAGAATCTGTTGAGCCTCTTATGACACCAAATGGTCTGTTACAGATCCCTCAACCTAAAGTTCAGGCTATTCCTAAGATCTCCAAGGGACCATTACGTCGCAATGCTACTTCTAACCGAGATGCCCATATATACAACATAGTAGACGACTTAACACAATCACATATTTCCATGTCGATGTTGAAACTCCTCCAATCATGCCCATCTCAAAAGAAATCTCTGCTAACTTCCTTGGGTGCAGTAGATCATTCTGATGGTCATTTGATTTTCTTCCTAGTTGATACATCAGAACATCCCCCATTACCTTCATCTGTTGCATTCTAGATACCAGAATGAGTCCATAATGCCATCATCTCCCGATACATTATTGATGAAGGTGCATCCACCTGTGTGATGTTCGTTTTCATTTGGAAACAACTTAAGTCACCTAAGTTGTTCTCATCTACCATCACTTTTTGTTCTTGGGACGGACACTCCTCCCAGCCTCTCAGCATGTACCGCAACTTTCCAGTGACTCTTGTCGGAAAGACTGTCCATGTAGACATTGAGGTTATTGATGTCCCTTTAGATTACAACATTCTCTTGGGTCGTAGTTACACATATTCCATGTCAATTGTCGCATCTGCGGTTTTTCGCAAGATGTTACCATCGATTAGTTGACTTACTACGAGCCAACATCCCTGACCTCCCCCAAGTCCATTATCTCGTCAATGTCAGATAAGAAGTCTTTAACTCCTCCTAATGATGTTTTACCTAGAGTCTATAAAGATTCCTCATTGTTGGGTTCTTTCCCTGGTCCTCTCCCTCTCATATCAGAGCCTAACTCTTTGAATTTTTGTATGTTACAAGCATCACAAGCTGCTCTCAAGTAGTCTGGTACATCTGACCCACAACCAACTCCTCAGCACCTTGCGGTTACCATCCTAGCTGAGCCATCTGGATCCACCCCCCCAGGGCCTCCTCTATTTGTGGGTGCCTCTCCTATATTCCCACCAAGAACTGTTCCTCCAGGTCTCAACCATCTAGGAGTTGTTCTGCAGGGACACTACCCTGCAGGTTAGATACCTTTCATATTTCCCCCTCCGAGAATATTTTATTTCCCTATGATTGCTTTGTTGTTCCTTCCTAACATGGATTTGTGGGTCCTAGTATGGTACATTGGTCCCCCTGCAAGCATTCCGCCTAGTCAGCTAAGACCTTATCATGCTTTGACCCCGGTTGAACTGGTCCCAACAGCCCCTGCCACTACTTAAGTTCCATCACAACCTTAATAGGAACAAGCTCCTATTGTGAAGGCATACATATAGGGGGGAAAAGCTAAGAGGAAATATCCTAAGGACAAGGCTCCCCAAGCTCCTCCAGCCTCCAAGGCCCCATAGTCATCACCTCTATTCGTTTTGTGTAAAGTTCTTGAGCATGCCACCAATAATTGTCCTAAGCTTCCTCATCTCAAACCTTTGGTTCATGAAACGTACCCTAAGTCGAACATCCCTAAAGTCCATGTCAACTTACCAGGTCCACCCAAGAAACTTAGAATGTTACACATAAATCACCCGTGTCCCTTGTTCGATCATCATGGTCATTATTCCCATTGTTTCCCTTGTCTCGATGAATTTCACGATTTCCTTGATGCGCTTTGCGAATATGAGGCCACTCATATTGGATCACCTACTCCTCTACCCGTGGATTCTGGTAGTAATAGTAAACCAGAATAGGGGGACTCTGGTCCCACCATTGTGATCCCTCCCCCCTGTTATCACTCCAAAATTTCCGTAAGGTTGTTCGATGTTGTGTTTAAAGAAATAATATAGGTAACCACAAACCTACTTTTGAGATCAGGATCTAGCCTTCCTAATGCTCAGAGAGGGCTCTCTCTGAATGATTTAACTTTGTTGAGTTAATTGATTTTAGGCTATTTATGTAAGTTTGATTTGGTTTTGATTTGATTTTTTGGTGCAATTACTGACTTAGATGGATAGAATATTGCCTATTTTCCATTGGGCTATGGAGTCAATGTGTCAAGAAAACATGTCTGAATCAAGTTCTAAAGGAAGTGTCCACAGGGCTAGGTAGTTGAGCAAATTCAAATCTTTTAGGCTGAAGGGCGAAGTGGTTTTCAATCAAGATCAAGAAGCAGTTAAGGATTCCTCAAACTAAATAATTATGGAAATGAAACAGGTCAATTGAAACTAGGGAGAAATGAACAATTCCCTATTCTAGATATCAGAAGAAAACATAAAAATGAATAATTGTTCAAGACAGAGTGTACTTAAACAAATTTTGTAATAATATTCCAGTTATTACATTCAAATTTGGAAAACATGTAAGTATGTGAAATACTTAAGAAAATAACAATTTAACAAATTAAATATACTTCACTGAAGTGGCCAAACACATGAATCCTGTAATGCAATGCCTTTATTATTCAGTCTAGTCTACTGACTTGAAAATTTTACAATAAACCCTTAGGTTTCAAATCAATAGAAGTATTTATACACACTCAATACTTCGAATTGTGAAGTATTTATACAAAAACTATTACAAAATATCCTAAAACGTATTTAGGAATTATTCAAGGAAAAAGAAATATCTTTATGCAAGAAGATAGAGACACCTAGGACACTAAAAGGTTAGTTGTCCCTGCTTTTACTGATTTCAGCGTTTCCTGTTTTGATCTTTTGTTGCTTTCTCTCTTTTGTTGTTGCTCTACACTGGTTGTCCCTTTAATCTACCTTTGAATTTTAAACTTTGTCTTTCATCTAATACTCTTTGACTTAACTCATGTGCTACTCTTTGTTGTTTTACCTTGACTGCCCTTGACTACTCTGTTTTCACTGTTTTACCTTTCATTTTCATAGTAAATCATTCAACTTTTCCCAAGTCTCTGCATATGGTAATTTGGTCTTTAACATTCTTCTGAATATTTCATCAACCTCTAGCTATTTTGAAAAAGTAGGTTTGTTGATAAAGAGATATTTTACCTCGTGTCGGATGTAAAAGAGATTCTCAAAAGTCTGATATAACACTTTTCATGTTGCAATTCCTTTCATCGTTGAACTGTTTGCTTGTTCCTTTTCCACTTCTCTGATTTTCTTATCATAGTCTTCATGCCTCATCAACCTGTCATTAATGAACAATGGATTAGGCAAACCTTTCTGCCTCAAAACATCAAATTTCACCATAAATCTGGTTATTGCAAGCTCTATGTTTTGACACTTGTCTTCAAGTTGCACCATCAAGTTCCTCTTGGTGATTACTTTCTTTACTTCTAGAATTGTTTCAGTCTTATCACTTATGCCAATCTCTTCCAATTCTTGTTTGTTCTTGGAATTAATAAACTTAATGATTTCATTGGCCTCCTCTGGTTTGCTACCAAGTTCTTCCTTAACCTTTTGAATAGCTTCAATTGCTTCGTTGATTAAATCCTTCTGCTCAAAGATGACTTGGACGGATGGCCAAATATCATTAACAAAGTTAATGATATTGGCCCATATCTACTGCTTTGCTTGGGCAAGTGGTTCTTTCAATATCAATTCTTTCTCTAACTTTTGTATTCTCTCAGTCAATATGTTTGACTTATGTGTTTCATCCTTATGCATGATGTGAAATAGCTTCTTTTCATCCTCTAGACTTTTTATTTGATCTTTAAGTCTATTTACTTCATTTGTTTAGATGGACATATCCTGCATAGCTTTGATTAATTTACTTGCTTCATCACTAGGATGAGCTGCTGCTGTAGATGATTCTGTAATTGATGTAGTTGTTGATGTAGTGGGTAGTGTTGTAGCTTCTAGAACTACTGAAGTAGAAGGAACTGTTGTAGTAACTATAGGAATAGTAGTGACAGTAACTGCTTCCATGCTATCCTTTTTCTCCTGTACTAACTTATCCATCTCATTTTCCATTTTTGTTATTTGAGTAGTTAACTGAAGAATGAGGTTCATCATCTCATATTTTTGGTTTTGATTCTTGTTGTGGCCACCAACAACCCCCCTCCTTATTTAGTATTAGCAATAACACTAGGTAAGTGGGGACCCTTAGCAAAAAATTCAAAAAATTCAATTAAAAATCATGTATTATACTCCTTAAGAAAATATCGCATCGCGCAAAGAAGATAGGACATTTCCTTGTGAGTAGAATGATAAACTGCGAAAATGCGACGCGAAATCTATCGCATCGCATGCATTAAGAAACACTCACAAACAAAAATTTTAAGAAATCGTCGATGGCCGATATGCGACATCGCATATCGCAACATCACAAAAACAACACATAATTATTTAACGAATTGTAACAATCTGCGATCCTACGATAATGCGATACTGCGATCGGCAATCTTGCGATCGCACGAAACAGCAATCCATAATCCTGCGATCAGCGTGATCAGTCAACCCTGCGATAACACATCTTGATGAAAACGTGATAACGCGATGATGCGATGCTGCGATGTGAATCGCAGAGATCGTCCATCACAGATTTTCCCCAGCTCAACATTCAAGAAAAATTGAATACGCGCGTTAATGAAAATTAATGAATGTACGCCAAGTGTTAATGAAAGACAGTTTTGTGTCTTTCGAAGAGTTAGTTCACGTTAGGTGGCATGTTTTTGTACATCCGTAGAGCTCAGAGCTTTCTTGTCAATTTTTATTATCATTACGCTCTCCTTATGTGTGAACTGCAGGAAGGAAAGACAGAAACAATATGAAGCAATGTGCAGGGAGCGATTAAGGAAAAAGGATAAAGCTCCAATGCTTGGAAGCAGAGAAGAAATGCCCTCATGAACGGATACCACATGCAATAGAGCCACGAATTCCAGAGCGCTATTGAGCTATCCATTACAGATCTATCAGTCAGAGCCATGGTTCAATGAATAGTTGAATAATGCTGATATCAACAGGCGATTTAACGCTCAAGGTTAGAAGCTCACAAAAGCAGTATGTTTGCAAAATTTTAAAGCTTATACCCGATGAAGGAAAGGTGCTAAAGGCGAAAAACGCACCAGAAAGGCCCGGATCAAAGAACAGAGGCAGTTTTCAATGCGCGATTAGCGCCTAGCGCTAATCGTGCATCGCTGAGAAAATTGCTCAAAAAGAAAAGTCCCTAACTGCTTAGTCACTCGTAAGCCCGAAAAGGCAAGAAGGCAAAGACAGAGGCAATTTGAGGGTTAACTAAGTGGAATTTGGGTTATTACTGAACATACACAGTAAATCCACATAGCCAGAGATGATTCTCAAAACATATCTGCTATTTTGCTGGAAAAAATGGTGCCAGCGCTTGCCATTTCTGTTTTCTTAGCTCAACCAAAAGCGGAAGGCAGTCAACCGACTCTACCCAGGCAAATATTGAATGCTCGCAAAATTAAGGAGCAAATGCAGAAATAGTTAGATATTAGATTTAATTTTTAGAAATAATTTTGAATAGAGAAAGGGCGGTCATTTAAACCGTATCCTGAATATGTGTAATTAAGTTATTTAGTTAGTAGTATTTAAACCCTTCTCATGCATTTAGAGAAGGGTCCAGAAATTTATCAAAAACTTGTCCTCATAACGTGCACTTTTGCACCCTCCGAGGAGGTTTTGGTGAATGAGTGGATCAAGATTTGTTGATGTTTGCATTTGATATATGCTACTGATGTTGCACTTCTGTACTCTTAGTAGATGTTAGAGCAAGAAGCAATAAATCATTATTGCTTGAAGCTTATGAGTAGGACCAGTCATAAATGGTACTTTTATCTCTTGACCATTTCTGCTTATATGTTAAAGTGATATACAGTTTTTAGTTCTTTATATGTTATTTCATGAATGCTTGAGTTACCATTTGGCACTTTTGTACGGTGGTAGCTATTTATTTATGTTTAATGTATGAATAGCTTATTATGCGATATGTTGTTCATAACTGTTTTGCCTAACTTTTTATGCGAAATAGTTCATCTTAATTGATTTCCTTTCTTATAATCAGTGAATGATCTTTATTACCAGTTGTTATATGAAATCTCTTTAGATCGCATAATAGAAGAGTTACATCCCGGGTTAGCATAGATTAGATGTGATGTTTTTATTAGATTACCATAGTATAGAATTAGATTAAAGTTTGAATTAGAATAGCTTAGATAGTTACTGTTAGATCAGCAACATCCAATTCTACACACACACACTCATAGATTGGGAAATTGGTCCCATTATCCCTAGTCGGACCCGCTATACCAAACGGATAAGGAGCTGCCAACCAAGGTCCGGACCGGGCGGGTATCCCCCTTGTTGTCGACCCGATTTTCGGGGCTTCAACATATTTGGTGCTAGAAGGAGGGCTTGAACTATGAATGGCAAGTAAATCCAAATCTGAATACCATTCTGAGAGTAAATCACCCTCATCATCTCCCCCGACTTCCCCATTGCATTTAAATCTAGAGTCAAAATTCGCTCGAGTATCAACCGCTACTACCCACCCTGATATTTCAGACCAATCTACCATTGAACCTCTTGAAGTCGAATCCATGATTCACAAACTTCAGCGATTTTCCATCTCCCCTCAGAGGTCTGATAAATCTCAAGGCAGCGTGACTTCACAGTACGACCCTGCTCATCCCCTGACCAGGCTAAAGAGTGAAAAGTTTGGCGTTCAGCCAACCGAATTACCTCTTCCCACCAAGAAAAGAGCAAGGAAATCACCGCAAGAGCCTGACAGTGAGACTCTTTCGTCCGCATCATCCATCTCAACTACTTCACCGCAAAGTCAACCATCCACACCTCCACTCCAGATCATCATTTATCCATCCACTGGAACCCCCATAACCCTCTTCAATCATCTACGATCATAGTATCCTCATCCTCCCAGCCACAGGCATCATTTTCTGTGCTTTCCTCGGTTAGCAGTTCAACGATGGCCCAGTCTCCATGGAACAACCCTGGGGCAGTCTTAATGCCCACACCCTTGAGTCAAATACTGGCCCATCCTGAGAAATGGCTGCCCAAATTCAATCCCAAGGCAGGTATGCTAGCAGAAGAGCACATAAATAACTTCATGCTTTCCATTAATCTCAATAGGGTTACTAATGAAGATGTTGTTGTTCGGCTTTTTCCCTATACACTGCCCTCCGGATCCATTACAAGTTGGGATATCTTCCAGGACCAATTCCTAACCAATTTTGGTGATGACAGATCAACGGCAACGTTAATCAATGACCTATCCAATCTTAAAACCGAAGCTAGAGAGCCTATTAAGGATTTCAATTTACGGTTCAACAAAATTCCTACTGCTTCTCAGCCCAGCGAAGAAGTACGATGCGAATGGTATACTACCGCTCTGCCATCGAACATAGGAATCTTCGTGGATAGGGAAAATAAAACAACTTTAGCTGAAAACATGAAAGAGGCGATAGCAGTAGAAAAACGAATAGTAGCCCTGGAAAAGAGATCCGCGATAGAGCAACGTAAGTCCAAAAAAGTCACCTTCAAGGAAGACTCCAAGAAGAAACAAGCAAAAGATCCTTTTGATTTAGAAGGATTGCAGAAAGTTCTAAAGACCATGTCCAATGAGATGGTCGACATAAAAAAGCAAGTAGCGGAAACTTCTTCGAAAAAGCCCTACAGAGCTTTTAAAAGAGGTCCTTCAACGGATGAAAAGCCACCCAATGCCATTTCAAATGCTAAATCCGAGGAAGAGGAAGAGGAAATCGCCACTGAAGGGCAGACCGATGACGAAGAAGTTATGGAATTACAAGGAATGTGGGATTTCATCCTCCCACAAGAGGAAGATCAAGAAGTATTTCCAGTTAGCACACAAAGTAAAAATCAGCTTGATCCTCCCCAAACTACCCCTAAACAGAAGAGCGCAAGCTCTGCAACAAAAGATAAAGTCGCAACAAAGAAAGCAACATCCAAAGCGACTCAAACTAGGCCAGTCCAAGCAGATGAAACGACTCCATCGAAAACACTGATAGTGTCAGATGAAATGTAGTACAATATTATTGATGACATGAAAAAGACTAGGGCTAATATCACCCTTTACGAACTGAGCAAATTGAAACATCAACAGAAGATAATGATGAAAGAATTACATACCGTGCCAGTAGCACCTTTGCCTGCCACTGTACTTTCTCAAGCTTCCCACAACATGGGAAGACCTCCAACGAACGTGATCAATAAGATTGATCCAAATGACATCGCCTTGATTGGAGGAAGATCAAGATCTCACACTCCCCCATTTCTCCTTACTTATGAAATCTTTAATAAAAATGTGCACAATTGTTTGATAGATTCCGGTGCTTCATCGAATATTTTACCCAAATCTATATGTGCCAAATTAAATGTTCAACCACAGAAATCCGCAGTGCGCATAGTTCAGCTCGATCGATCTCAAGTCGAAGTGATCGGTGAACTAAATCAAGTAACCATAAGATTGTCATCCAACCCGAAGGTATGTCAGGTTATTGACATTCTAGTTGCTGACATCCAAGAATTCTATGGCTTAATCATTAGCAGGGATTGGTCAGAAAAACTCCATGGATACTTCGCAACTGATTGGTCGCACATGTGGCTGCCCTACAACGGTAAACCGAATCAAATAAAAGTTGAATGAGAGCTACACCAGAAGTACATAGTAACAAAGTTAGAGGGAGAAAATGAACCGGTAGCGTATAACAGCAGTATCATTGGCAATTACTCGGTAAATTCCTTCCTCGGCAATTTCAATGCTCATGTGTCACATTATTTAGAAAATTTTGTTTTGTCCCAAGTTAAGAATTTTTCTCGAACTGATAGTTCGAAATGTATTAATGTTTTAGATAAACCTGTAAATACATCCTTGTTTTGGAAATTATTTTTTCATGGCTCTAGATCTAACGAAGGAGCAGGAGCAGGATGCGTTTTGATTAGTCCAGAAGGAGAAAATATCATGCTTACATGCAGACTCAAATTTAATTGCACAAACAAAAAAATAGAATACGAGGCCTTGGTTCAAGGCTTGTACAAGGCAATCGAGTTAGATGTCAAGTATATTCAAGTCTTTGGAGACTCTGAGATTATGATTAAACAGGTACGTAACACTATACATTACTTATCAGGTCACTTAAAACACTATCAATCTTTAGTACAAGATCTGACTAAGCATTTCATAGCGTTTAATATTTCTTCAATCCCTAGACTCCAAAACGCAAGTGCATACCTTTTGGCTAACGTAGCTTCTAAGCTTATTCCCTCCGAAGATTTTCGTCCAGATAGATTCTCAATAGAATTAATCTTTAGACCGTCCATTCCTGACAACATAAAAAATTGGAGAGTATTCAATGATGATCCAGATATTGTAAATTTCCTTACATCTAAAGGATCCTACTCCAATCAAATAATTGACGAAGACCAGCACTATCGACAATTGCAACAAAATAGCACTAATAATGCTATACTGAAGTCGGTGGTTAAGTTAGAAGACTTATATGATTTGAAAGATCGGTTTAAAAGGTCTACCAATTAAAAACTCTATAGTTCAACTTTGAACTACGAATTAGTAAACCTAGGGACCGATGCTAAACCACAAAACATTAATCTAGGCCTTGGCCTAGCCCCTGAAGAGAAACTAGCGTATATTCGTCTTTTGAGACAATATAAAAATGTTTTTGCCTGGAATTATGATGAGCTGAAAACGTACGACACTTCTATCATCCAGCATACTATTCCTATCATTGATAACGAAAAACCTGTCCAACAAAAACTGAGAAAGATCCACCCCAATTTAGAAAATCATATAAAAACCGAGCTCAACAAGTTACTGAAAGCCAGGATAATATTTCCCGTTAGACATTCAAAATGGGTCTCCAATATGGTACCCATTAAAAAGAAAAACAGAGATATTAGGATTTTCATTGACTTTCGAAATCTTAACAAAGCCTGTCAAAAAGACAATTTTCCTCTTCCACCTATGGAGCAAATACTGCAGGCAGTGGCGGGCTCAGAACTAATGTCTTTATTGGATGGATTTTCAGGGTACAATCAAGTGTTGGTACATCCTGATGATCAGTTGAAAACCACATTCAGAACTAAATGGGGCACATATGCATATCAGAAGATGCCATTTGGTTTGATTAATGCTGGTGCTACATTTCAGAGAGCCATGGACATTGCATTCAAAGGTTTAGTCAATAAATCTGTAGTAATTTATTTGGATGATATAACAGTGTACTCCAAGAAGCGAATCGACCATCTCAAAGACCTAAAACAAATCTTTCAACGGTGTTTAAGGTATGGAATTTCACTTAAACCAAAGAAATCTTTTTTCGCATTAAGTGAAGGGAAACTTCTAGGATTCATAGTGTCAAAGTCTGGTATTCACATTGATCCCGACAGAATCAAAGAAATTTCTGAAATATCCCTACCTCGTAACAAAAAAGCCATGCAATCTTTCCTTGGTCAAATCAATTTTGTAAAGAGATTCGTTCCAGATTTTTCGTGAATCGTGTCTCCTTTGCAAACCATGATTAAAAAGAATTCAAATTTTAAATGGGGTCAAGATGAACATGAAGCATTCAACCTAATCAAGCAAGCCATTATTAATGCTCCATCTTTAGCAACCCCGAATTTTTCAAAATCTTTTATTTTATACACATTTGCCTCAGATAAGTCATATGCCACGATACTAACTCAAGCGAATCAAGAAAAAGCGGAATCTCCAATTGCGTTTTCTAGCTCAAATTTACAAGGTGCTGAACCCAATTATTCTGACGTGGAGAAACATGCTTATGATGTCTTGAAAGCGGTCAAGTACTTCAGACCTTTCTTACTTAAAACCCATACTAAGATCACAATACCATTTCCAGCGGTAAGGAATCTTCTAGTGCAGAAGGATGTGGGTGAGAAAAGGGCCAATTGGGTTACTGCCTTACAGGAATACGACCTTGAGATCAAACCAGCAAACATTGTAAGAGGTCAAGGCTTCTGCAAAATGCTGGCCGGAGCATCGCAAATTTCTGAAACTCCATCTGAAGAGGTACAAATGGGTGAGTGTTCTAGACATTTTTGTGCCTTACAGCTCTAAGCATGAAATGTCCATAAACCAAGGGATCCTAAGTCCCTAAAAGTGTTGTTCCAACCCCTAAAGGAACAAGGTCAACAAATTACAGCTTCTCCCAGAAGTTCTCCACCAGAAACTGCTCAGAATCAGTCAAATCAGGATCATTTCAGCTGCTCCACTAGCTAGTTGCGTTGCATAGCACCCAAGTACACTAGCTTGGTGCGTTGCAACGCACCTAAATGAACTACCAAGGTGCGTTGAGTGGGAAATGACAAATGGCAGTGTCATTCCGCGAGGTGGATAGACAATGGAAGCTTCCAGAATCTTCCCCATTGACACTTGCCTCACTGAGTTCGACCAAGGATGAGTAAGAGGCTCTCAGTCTCCAAGTGGAACCAAGAACTGACAGAGAGAAGCCACTAGTCAAATCATGAGCTGACTCATCCTCTTTGTATACATCTATATATGGATCCCTCACCCAGAGATCCAGAGGTTGGAATTTTGTACATTGCAGAGAATTGCTGTTGGTTTTGAGATAGATATCAGAGTATTGGGTGATTTATGCTTTGTTGGAGGTGAAGAGGGGATTCCTTTGCTGGGAGGTTGATGCTGGATCAGGAATCATCGGTTGTAACTCCTCCCGGATCTTCTTGTTATATCAATAAAACTATTTGAGTTTCTCCTACATGCTTGTGTATCATTGATGTTTGTTACATTTGTATGTTTAGCTTAAATCTGATCCTAAGCTATTTATGAATATAAATCCATGTCTTTGTGTAGTTTTCTTCTTCTGTGATCTTATAGGAACTTGGTGAAGCTGGGCAAGTAAGGGAGCAGGTAGCTGGAAGCTGTCAAAGAGGAGAGAGATTGGATCAAAGGACTAGCACAAGACACAGGTTGGTTCATCCTATTCCTCTTCATTTATAGTTCATAAAGAAGAATACGAAAGTAGTTTTCCCTGTTTGTTTCTAAGGTCACTGTCACACCTTAGTGGGTTAGGGTCATTCTGAGTAGACACTTTTCCCGTTAACAAAATGGCGACTCCTCTGGGGATCGTGTCTAGTTAGTTTGTTTGTGTTTCTCTTGTTGTTTGTTTCATAAACTGAGAAGTAGCAATCGAATTGCATTTGCCATTAACAAATGCAAAGTAGACATCTGCTACTTCAATCCATTCACTAGATCTTTTTATGATTTGAACAACTGATTCACAAATGATCTGATTACCCTTTGTGATAGCTCTTAGACCTCCTTTAAATCTACCCTCTGATTGTGCATTACTGATTGCTTTTACTCGGCCAAAAACCATAGATTAAACTACAAACCGTGACCCAGAACCCGGATAGAATTCTCGTTTATGCCCCAGCGCAGGCTCTGTGAAGAGATTCTGCATTTCAACGCAGTTCCCGAGAGGGCTACCTGCGCTGCAATCCAGTTTCTCTGTGTAACAGGTGCGCTGATCAGCCTAGCCTTGTGCAGCTGAGGTTCTTTGCTTCATTTTTTCAGTTTTGTCTCTGATTTTTGCAGCCTGTGATCAGTGTATGTGTCTGTTTAAAAACCCCTTTTCTTTTCCGTAATTCCGCCTCCTTTGTACAAAAAGACTGTAGATGTTTTTGTTTGTTTGTTACATCATTTACAGTTTTCCATTGCAAAAGTAGAATAGTCATACTGTCGTCCTTTGATTTAGTACTGTCGCAAGTGTCGATTTTGATCATAGGAGAAAGTTCATTTGCTGTTGACAGTCGATTATGCTTTTACTTTTGCCTTTGGTTTGAATTTGTGACTTTCTAGTGTCGTAACGAGTATTTATTTCAAAATCATAAAGTGTCGTAATCATCTCTACCTTTTGATTTCGAAAAGAAGCTTGTTTGTGTTTGTCACTTGAAAGCAAATTCAAATTTGTACATCAACTTTCTTTTTAGGCATCAATATTAAGAAAGTGAAAACAAATACATGCACATGTGCATTTGCATATTGACAGTCTGTTTGGCTTGATTTAGGAAAAGTGCATTTACAGTGTGCTCTTTTCTCTTTGAGAAAAGATTGTGTCTTTCTTTTCCCCTTGTAGCTAGGATTTTCATTGCTGAAAAGAGATAAAAGTTTGCTTATCATCTTTAGACTGCATTTTAGGAATTACATCTATATCTCGTGGTGAACCCAAAAGGAAAACTTCATAAGAAAGATCAACTTAAAATAAATTGAATGAATCTAACAACGCATTGGAACTTAACGCACAACATTTAGAGGTCTAGGCTAGAGACGTATTCCGGCGTCGTAAAGCCTGGTAACTGTTGTCCTCACTGATGGTTGGGTGATTCCTCCACTTTGAGACGATAAGTGCCAGTACGGACTTCTGCTCCCATGTACCGTCGAGTATATATTGGGAGACCCCTATAGGCTTAAAACCTTTTATCCATAGGAAGCCGTGTCGGCCACCCTACTGATCGCAATGCACCGAACACAACATTCGGGAAGATTGACTGCCGTACCGTAAAAAGTATTCTGCAGTTTTGCGATCGGTTTGGTACTCCCTCTACCTAGATCTCCAGAGCAGTCCCTTTTCTTCCTTTTCAGACTCCTTAATGGAAAAGGTCCATCTGAGCACTTGTCACTTCAGGCTCATTAAAAATCGAAGGAGACTAGAGTCATCTTTTGCTTTTTCTCGACTCTTAAAAATTGAAAAAACAAGTTGTGTCAAAGCGTCTAAAAATTTATTTTAAACGGAATATTCATCCCCTTTTCCTACATTGATCTTAGGTTGAGAAAATGGAGTCTACCAACCAAGGAATTCCCCTTGGTGGAAATCCTAGTCCCTTCTCCTCTTGGGGAGATGTTGGTGCACCCCATATGGCCACATTGTCGCTTCCAGGACTGACAATTGGCTTATCAGTATGGCTCTTCTCAACCAATGTCGTTCAGAACACCACCATTCCTGAACAATCGAATCAGCAATTAGATGAGTCCAGAGTTGCCCACCAACCTTCTACTTCCTCTAATTCTTCCTCTCCTCCTTCCTCTTCGCTTGATGGGGCTGGCAAAGCCAAAAGTCAAGTTCCTAAGGAGATGAAGGAGAAGAAGAAGAAGGAGAAGAAGAAGAAGGAGCCAAAGGCGAATGGGGGAAAATGAGTGTCGTCTAACAAAAATCCACACACTGCACCGACCAAGCCTAAATCGCCATGTGTCATTTGCAAAGGAGACCACTTTCACAGAGATTGTCCTTGCATCCCTCGGATACTAAGGGACTGGTCTCCTCGTTTGCACAATCCGGTGTCATCAACCTCTGATGATCATGTTGAAAGCACACCGTCAACTAGCGAAAGTGAAGCCGCAGGACAAAAAGGGAAAGCTAGATTTCCTTGTAAACTGTGCGAAGGCAATCATGCCGTCCACCGTTGTCCCTTCTTAGACGAAGCGAAAAGAGTTTTGGATGATCGTCCAGTTTCACCATTACGACTTCCTCCTGGACATAAAAAACTCTTGCCGAGTCCATCGCTAGTTGAGAATCCAGTTGGCCCGCTCAAGTGGTCAGCTGAAGCGCCTATCATTGAAGATAAACCATCTGAATCCATACCAGACGAAAGTCAAAAGGTCGAGGCGGAAGTTGACCCAGTCTTGCCTTCAGAGGTTTTATCTTCGGATGATACAGTCACTGAAGAGAACAAAGATGACACCGTCCAAATTCTCTTCATCAACACAGACTCCGACAAACATGGGGGCAATCTACCCATTCCCTTACCGCAGGAGGGAAGTTCGTCAGAGCCATACCCGACCGTCTACTCGATCCCACCTCCAAGCAACCTAGTTGTCTCCTTCGACTGGAATCAACTAGGGAGACCCCGTTTACCAGCAAGTGTACCATTCTGAATTATCGTTCAAATATATAGAATGGTCATGGCTGGTACCATCATAGATGAGGGGGCTTCTGTGAGTATCCTTTCCTCTATTGCTTGGAAAGTGCTTGGTTCACCATCGCTGTTGCCTGAGATGAGAAATCTGACAGGCTTTGATAAAGGAACCAGTCGACCTTTAGGGATCCTTCCCGATGTGCCCATAACATTGAGAAGGAAGACAGTTCGCATGAACGTAATGGTAGTTCAAGGACCCTTGGATTATAACCTACTCCTTGGACAAGACTATATTTATTGCATGGGAGCCATCGTCTCCTCACTCTTTAGAGTAATGTGTTTTCCGCACGAAGGAAGAGTGGTCAAGCTCATGGATCAGCTTTCATTTCCCGGATCACGCATAGCAAATAGTCATATACCATCCCTAAATGGTCTCTTCACGCAAGAAATGTCTCAATCCCCAGTTCGTCTTCACGATGAGCGCGAGTAATTCGGAGGGATATGACTGAAACCCAGGGGGCATGCGTCCTGGTCTGCTTCGGCAGGAAAACTTCGGGTATAGGGTAGGTTTCCGCGGGAGAATATGACTAGTCTGTACCCCGTCCGTCGGTGGAAGAGGGGTTATTCTAGAATAAGATTCTCTTGTCAAAGTTATGTGAGTTGGCGGACGTCATCACTCACCTTTGTTTATCTTGGTAGACATCGCCGAAGAAGTGTTTTGTTTGCACCGCGAATAGAACAATCTTTGGGTAACCTGTAAGAGGTAGGCCTCTCTCGGTAAAACAAATGTTTTGGCGGACTAAAGTAGAGGTAACTTTGAAACTCTGTTTTATACCTGGGGCCATGCAAACATTTTGGAGTGCAAGCGAAGGGTGACTATTTATTTTTTTAAATTTTTAGGACCTCTAACCCTTTAAACTCGTAGGATTAGTCGTCACCTAACTTGCATAAAGAAAGGATGTGGGGCAAAACTCTAAAAATTGCCAATTTTATATGAGACATTCTTATCATATGACTGGATTAATCAAGCAGTTTTAGCACATAGTTCAAGCTCGTTAAAAAATAAACATAAGACATGAGAAAATGTTTCAAGTCCGCGTTTAAGCTCGTTAAAAAATGAACTATTCCCCGGTAAATAACCATCGTGAATGAAGCATTTCAGCCATTAAAGCCTTGGTCGTGTTTGCACTGTCACCTCCACTTTTCCATTGGCCGATCATTCACCTCCATTTGATTGTTTACCCATTTTGAGGAACAGCTGCGAAGAGTGATTTCACTAGCCATCCTTGTGACACTGCCGTGATTGGAAAATTCCAACCCTTACCTGGAATCAGCTGCTACCCATTTTATCACTCGTTCCTCAAAAGACAAGTCTTCTTTAAGCTCTTTTCAACTGACTCGTAAAATATGAAAAGATTGCTGAGTTTTGGCCTTCCAGCTCATTAAAGCGATCGGAAGTGCTATCCCTCCTCTAGATTTTAATCTTTTTGGACCTGAGGGATTATTGCACAAAAAGATCGAGCGCTTGTTTTGTTCGGCTCGTTAAAACTATCGAAAATTCATCCCTTCTGTATTGTTTTATACTTTTTTGGACTTAAGGGATTGGATGACGAAAAAGGAATTTTGGAGTTACCTTTACGTACCTTTTCAGACTCTCTAAAAATGAAAAGGACCGAGTTATCTTTGTCGTTAAACTCGTTAAAAAGATTAATAGCGACAAACTTGTCTTTAGACGAGAACGAGTTTCACTATCGCTAGGCTCGTTAAAACATAGCGATGGGTTTGCCCGAAGGGAAAATTATAGAACAAGCATATGTTATCCTCCTCAAGCTTGACAAAAATAAAGAGGTACTGGTCAGCAATGACTGGGGAAAAATTGGGAAGAAAACTCAAAGAATCTTTATTGGTAGCAAGTCGCTCTTGAACATGACACTTCCATTCCGTGCATGAGTCAGGTTGGGTTGTTTCATTCACCGGTCACATCACCATGGTCACGCCATACCATCCACATTTTGGGTAAATGCTACCAATCCATCACATAAGTGTCGCCGACATGTTCAAGAGAAGTCATCCAGAGAAGTCACCCGTGTCCCATCCACTACCATACATTATACTTCATTATTTCATGACCGCCATCCTGAACCATATATCATCAGATCGTTTTCACCTCCATCAAAATCATTTGCTCCATTCCGTGTCATTGATGTGGGATTCATTAAGGCCCTCCTTTGACGGATCACTTCTTGTCGAAACCAGCTCATTATCCAAGAAGTTGATCTAGGAACACCCCATTCAGTACTTTGAAGCTTGCATGCCACAATGGCAAGTTTCTCACTTCCGGCGACAGGTATACATCAATGACCTTCGACCGAAAGATTTTGCATGGTGTTTGACGCCAAGTCCTTTATTCACACCACGTGAATTGTACTGCAGTACCTTGAGGGTCATCATCATTATCGGTGATTCCTCTCGCGCTTGTTAACAATTTACATCATTGACTGGTAATCAAGCGATGTCTTTCCATGTTCGACTACAAAACATTTCTCACATGGATCGACTTGTACTTCGAGTGAAGATCAGACGAGATTGAAGACCCCGGATCTAGTTTCATCCATCCGAGCTGCGATATATATTCAGGAAAATAAAGACATTGAAATGTACAACATTGTAGCACAGATAATCATCCTACCAAAAGGATGATGGCTCTACCAGAATCATCAGTCTACCATCAGACGATTGTCTATCCTATGTACTTGAAAATGAATTTATAAAGCTGAGCATGGGAATGCCCGCCTCAGCTAGATCATGAAAACATTATGAAGATAATGTAATGTATTGTATTGTATCTTATTACAGGTCTCCTCCCAGCATTGAAAGAACTTCGGATCCTCCTAATAAAGCATTTCACCCGATAAACGGCCTCATACTTTAGGGGGCAACTGTTATAGACATTTTTGTGCCTTACAGCTCTAAGCATGAAATTTCCATAAACCAAGGGATCCTAAGTCCCTAAAAGTGTTGTTTCGACCCCTAAAGGAACAAGGTCAACAAATTACAGCTTCTCCCAGAAGTTCTCCACCAGAAACTGCTCAGAATCAGTCCAATCAAGATCATTTCAGCTGCTCCACTAGCTAGCTGCGTTGCATAGCACCCAAGTACACTATCTAGGTGCGTTGCAACGCACCTAAATGCACTACCAGGGTGCGTTGAGTGGGAAATGACAAATGGCAGTGTCATTCTGCGAGGTGGATAGACAATGGAAGCTTCCAGAATCTTCCCCATTGACACTTGCCTCACTGAGTTCGACCAAGGATGAGTAAGAGGCTCTCAGTCTCCAAGTGGAAGCAAGAACTGACAGAGAGAAGCCACTAGTCAAATCATGAGCTGACTCATCCTCTTTGCATACATCTATATATGGATCTCTCACCCAGAGATCCAGAGGTTGGAATTTTGTACATTGCAGAGAATTGCTGTTGGTTTTGAGATAGATATCAGAGTATTGGGTGATTTATGCTTTGTTGGAGGTGAAGAGGGGATTCCTTTGCTGGGAGGTTGATGCTGGATCAGGAATCATCGGTTGTAACTCCTCCTGGATCTTCTTGTTATATCAATAAAACTATTTGAGTTTCTCCTACATGCTTGTGTATCATTGATGTTTGTTACATTTGTATGTTTAGCTTAAATCTGATCCTAAGCTATTTATGAATATAAATCCATGTCTTTGTGTAGTTTTCTTCTTCTGTGATCTTACAGGAACTTGGTGAAGCTGGGCAAGTAAGGGAGCAGGTAGCTGGAAGCTGTCAAAGAGGAGAGAGATTGGATCAAAGGAATAGCGCAAGACACATGTTGGTTCATCCTATTCCTCTTCGTTTATAGTTCATAAAGAAGAATACGAAAGCAGTTTTCCCTGTTTGTTTCTAAGGTCACTGTCACACCTTAGTGGGATAGGGTCGTTCTGAGTAGACACTTTTCCCGTTAACAATGAGGTAAGCCTAAACAATACAGAATCATTATATTCTGATATCATTTATTATCTTAGGAATGGGTATGCTCCTTCACACCTTGATCATACTAATAAAAGAGCTCTAAGATTGAAAGCTAAACAATATCAGCTCATAAATGATATTCTTTTCAGAAAAAATTATGATTATGTTCTTCTTAGGTGTCTTGAAAAAACTGAAGCTGAAAAAGTTTTGCAGGAACTCCATGATGGGCCAGTAGGCGGACACTATGCTGGAGATGCTACTGCACATAAAATCTTACGCGTAGGATATTACTGGCCCACGCTGTTCAAAGACTCACACAGTTACGTGAGGAAATGTCAAGCCTGCCAAACTACTGCTGGAAGACAAAAGAAGCCCTCCCTGCCACTACAGCCAGTAAACATCGAGCAACCTTTCAGTCAGTGGGGCTTGGACATAATAGGTGAGATCGTTCCTCAATCTTCTAAGCAGCATAGATACATCCTCACGGCAACAGATTATTTCACAAAATGGGTAGAAGCAGTTCCGCTTAAGACAGCTAATTCTGAAAATACTATTGAATTCATAGATCAATTTATAATCACTAGGTTTGGATTTCCATCTGCTTTAATGTTTGACAATGCATCATACTTTTCTAGAAATGCAATGACTGATTTTGCACTTAAAAGAGGATTCAAACTTAAATATTCGGCCAATTACTATCCGCAAGGTAATGGGTTAGCTGAGTCAACAAATAAAAACGTAATTAGGATTATTAAAAGAACAGTTGACCAGAATCAAAAGAATTGGCACAAAGCTTTGGTATATGTTTTATGGGCAGATAGGATAACGCAAAAAGCTTCAATCGGCACTTCTCCCTTTAATTTAGTTTATGGGAAAGAAGTGGTTCTTCAAACTCACTTAGCCATTCCCTCTTTGTCTTTAGTACAATACATTGATGAAGTACCCACTTCCTCCTTACAGCTGAGACAAATGGAAATAATTAAATTAGAAGAACAACGAGAACAAGCTAAGAAAACGCATGCTCATCATCAAGCGCTTGTAAAATCCTCTTTTGATTCAAACATAATGACCAGAAAAGATTTTCAGATGGGAGATTTAGTTTTAAAGTGGGATAAGGCTCATGAAGAAAAGAGCAAACACACAAAATTTCAAAGGATGTGGCTTGGTCCTTTTCAGATTGTTGAAGTCATAGGTCCATCAACATTTGTGTTACAGGATTTAGCAGGTAGGAGGGATCCTTTGCCTGTTAATGGACAAATTCTCAAGAAATATTTTCCATCGAAGATTATTCTTCTATTTTTGGTAGAATAGTTTTTCTTTTCATAATAAAACCAGTTGTGAGTGGTTACATTAGGTATTTACGAAAAAGACACCAATTCTCTTTCATATTTTGAGCTTTTTGCTTGTATAAATAGCAAATATTTTGGAAAATTGATCTTTATTATTGACAGATACAATTAAAAACTTTACTCTAGATATGATACGGGTTTCAACTTCAAGGAATTTGATGAAAGCAACCTTTAGTGAAGAAATTGTTTTATATCAGCACAATGAAAGGTATCAATAACAAAATGAAGATTCTCTGTAGAACAGCTGTTCCCCAAAAACTCTATTATTGTTGTCCAGAGCCATCTTAAGGAAACAATGACTTCCTCCCTGCTAAAGGAAAATCGCAGCTTTTAGAGGGATAATCCAAGGATACACTATATCTTGAAGAATAAGAGGTCTCATCACGAGCCGGCTTATCATGATCACAGATATCATAACTTGCTGACTTTGCCAATACTGTCTACCACAACAGGGCAATGACTCAAGATTGTTGCAATCAAAAGACAAGGGGTCTCATCACAAGCCAGCTTGTTCAGCAAAGTTATGAATCAAGTGAGTGACAGTGTCATAATTTGGCTACCAAACCAAGACATTGTTCTTTAAGAATAAAAAGAAAATCAAAGCAATAAGTGTAAATATGGATTTTTCTTTGAAAGTTCTAGGTCACCTTAAGTAGGATACAAGATCATTGTTGGGTAACAGGTAACCCTGTCAAGGCTATAAATGCCTGCTGGCAGCAGAGGTTCTACCTACAACAAATGAGCATATTTAAAACTGGTTTACAGAGGAGACTTTATTTTATCTTTACAAGACCAAGTAATGGCTAATGTAAATACAAGGACTAGCCTAAGGAAGCAAATAATTAGAATGAAAAAAGGTTGAAACAAAATATCATTGACAATTTAAAGCATAATGTACTCTATCTGTCCATAACATAGTTTAATTTTCTGAAAAATTTTCTGTTTTGGAAGTTTGAAAAATTCAATAGGAAAACAGAGATAACTGGTTCTTCTAAGTGAATCGCCAATTGTTGTGGCCACAAACAACCCCCCTCCTTATTTAGTATTAGCAATAACATTAGGTAAGTGGGGACCCTTAGCAAAAAATTCAAAAAACGCAATCAAAACTCATGTATTATACTCCTTAAGAAAATATCGCATCGCGCAAAGAAGATAGGACATCTCCTTGTGAGTAGAATGATAAACTACGAAAATGCGACGCGAAATCTATCGCATCGCATGCATTAAGAAACGCTCACAAACAAAAATTTTAAGAAATCGCCGATGGCTGATATGCGACATCGCATATCGCAACATCACAAAAACAACACATAATTATTTAACGAATTGTAACAATCTGCGATCCTGTGATAATGCGATACTGCGATCTGCAATCTTGCGATCGCGCGAAACAGCAATCCGTAATCCTGCGATCAGCGTGATCGATCAACCCTGCGATAACACATCTTGATGAAAACGTGATAACGCGATGATGCGATGCGAATCACAGAGATCGTGCATCGCAGATTTTCCCCGGCTCAACATTCAAGAAAAATCGAATACGCGTGTTAATGAAAATTAATGAATGTACGCCAAGTGTTAATGAAAGACAGTTTTGTGTTTTTCGAAGAGTTAGTTCACGTCAGGTGGCATGTTTTTGTACATCCGTAGAGCTCAGAGCTTTCTTGTCAATTTTTATTATCATTGCGCTCTCCTTACGTGTGAACTGCAGGAAGGAAAGACAGAAACAATATGAAGCAATGTGCAGGGAGCGATTAAGGAAAAAGGATAAAGCTCCAATGCTCAGAAGCAGAGAAGAAATGCCCTCATGAATGGATACCGCATGCAACAGAGCCGCGAATTCCAGAGCGCTGCTGAGCTATCCATTACAGATCTATCAGTCAGAGCCATGGTTCAATGAATAGTTTAACAATGCTGATATCAACAGGCGATTTAACACTCAAGGTTAGAAGCTCACAAAAGCAGTATGTTTGTAAAATTTTAAAGCTTATACCCGATGAAGGAAAGGCGCTAAAGGTGAAAAATGCACCAAAAAGGCCCGGATCAAAGAACGGAGGCAGTTTTCGATGCGCGATTAGCGCCTAGTTCTATTCGTGCATCACTGATAAAATTGCTCAAAAATAAAAGTCCCTAATAGCTTAGTCACTCGTAAGCCCGGAAACGCAAGAAGGCAAAGGCAAAGGAAATTTGAGGGTTAACCAAGTGGAATTTGGGTTATTACTGAGCATACACAGTAAATCCACATAGCCAGAGATGATTCTCAAAACATATATGCTATTTTGCTGGAAAAAATGGTGCCAGCGCTTGCCATTTCTGTTTGCTTAGCTCAACCAAAAGCGGAAGGCAGTCAGCCGACTCTACCCAGGCAAATATTGAATGCTCGCAACATTAAGGAGCAAATGCAGAAATAGTTAGATATTAGATTTAATTTTTAGAAATAATTGTGCTTAGAAAAAGGGTGGTCATTTAAACCGTATCCTGAATATGTGTAATTAATTTATTTAGTTAGTAGTATTTAAACACTTCTCATGCATTTAGAGAAGGGTCTAGAAATTTATCAAAAACGTGTCATCAGAACATGCACTTTTGCACCCTCCGAGGAGGTTTTGGTGAATGAATAGATCAAGATTTGTTGATGTTTGCATTTGATATCTGCTACTGATGTTGCACTTCTGTACTCTTAGTAGATGTTAGAGAAAGAAGCAATAAATCATTATTGCTTGAAGCTTATGAGTAGGACCAGTCATAAATGGTACTTTTATCTCTTGACCATTTCTGCTTATATGTTAAAGTGATATACAGTTTTTAGTTCTTTATATGTTATTTCATGAATGCTTGAGTTACCATTTGGCACTTTTGTATGGTGGTAGCTATTTATTTATGTTTAATGTATGAATAGCTTATTATGCGATATGTTGTTCATAACTGTTTTGCCTAACTTTTTATGCGAAATAGTTCATCTTAATTGATTTCCTTTCTTATAATCATTGAATGATCTTTATTACTAGTTATATGAAATCTCTTTAGATCGCATAATAGAAGAGTTACATCCCGGGTTAGCATAGATTAGATGTGTTGTTTTTATTAGATTACCATAGTATATAATTAGATTAAAGTTTGAATTAGAATAACTTAGATAGTTATTGTTAGATCAGCAACATCCAATTTTACACACACACACTCATAGATTGGGAAACTAGTCCCATTATCCCCAGTCAGACCCGCTATACCAAATGGATAAGGAGCTGCCAACCAAGGTCCGGACCGGGAAGATATCCCCCTTGTTTTCGACCCAATTTTCGCGGCTTCAACAATTCTCTAGAAATTCCTTGTTCTGTGGATGTTCGGTAGGAGGAAATTTTAGTTGTTTCTTCAATGCAGCTATGTCTACATTCTTTTTCTTAATGAGTTCTTCTGCACCTTTGACATTCTTTGGATCATATCCCATTTCAATAACCAATTCTTCAAGGGACTTAATTCTGTTATCTTTAGCCTGTGTGGATGTCTTTTCTTGTTTTAACTGTACTTTTACATTTTCCAAAGAATTTTGAAGCTTTTGGGCACTCATAGCATTGTTGGTCATAGTTGAGTATAGCATTTCTCCTGCTTGCTTATGAAATTCTATTTGGTCTATAGGATGAACACCTTTGGCAGGAAACTCATAATATGTCTTTTTGTAATCTGTTGATGACTTAGGGTGCTATACTGTAGGCTGCAAAAAGGTCATCTACAATTTTCCTGTCTTATAATCAAATGCAGAAAGTAATCTATTATGGCTGCCAGGAGTCTACTTCAAGTACTGTGAATATATTTCAGCTTTTATTTCTTCATTTTTGGCCTTAATGTCTTTGTATCTTTCTTTGATGTCTATTTCTCTGTCCCTTGGTTCACGTGAAGAAGAGACTTCAACACTATGCTGCTTCTAGATGATCTGAGCACTAGAAGTTGCAGGTTGATGATTTTCCTTTGAACCTGATGGAAATGCATTTTCTTGAATTACAGTGTCTGTATCAATGATATCAATTGTATCAATTACTTATTCTTGCTCATTTACTGGATTCAGCTTTGTTCTTTTTCTATACATAATTTCAAATTTGTTATTTGTTGTATCTTTGTTTGAGCAAGAACCTTCTTCTATAGTCCTTTTTTCATTTTTGTCCTGTAGGGCTAGAGTATGTAGAATGGAACTAGTATCCCATGTTTACCTTTTTCTTCTCTTCTAGAATCCCATTTGAGGAGTTTTTCACCTATGTAAAAATCATTAGCTTTGGTTTTCTTGTCAAAAATATTTTTGATCTTATCTTGGATCACTTGAGATTTGTCATAGAATTCTTCCCTGGTTTGCTGCAAATGTATTATTTGATTTATCCTCCTTTGGATATCATTTGGTTCTATTTGTAATTCTCGAATCATTTTCATCACTGGTACTCCTAATGAGCATGGAAAAAAAACATCCATTCCATATACTAGTTGATAAGGAGATGTATCAATGGAATTTTTTGTAGTTAGTATGTCTGCCCATAAGGCATTAACCAACTTTTTGATCCAGGTCTTCTTATTTTCTTCTAACAGTTTCTTGATGATATTAACAAGACTTTTGTTTGAGGATTCTGCAAGTCCATTTCCTTGAGGGTAATAGGATGTGGAATAGCCAAGGGTAATGTGGTATCGGTTACAAAATTCTACCATTTTCTTGGATTTGAAGGCAACAACATTATCAGTGATGTGCTTTTGTGGGCATCCAAATCTAGAAAGGATGTTGTTCTCAAGGAATGAAATGATGACAGAATATGTGGCTTGTCTAGAAGGGGTGGCTTCTATCCATTTAGTAAAGTAATCAATGGCTGTCAAAATCCATTTATGTTGAGCTGAGGAGGGTAAGTGAATTTCCCCAATGAAGTCTAAACCCCATTGTTGAAATGGCATTTATGTGGAGATAGGTTTGAGGGGTAATTGTAAGAGTTTCTTCTTGCGTTCAAATATTTGCCATTTGTGAGAGGAGGTCACATATTTTCTGGCATCTGCCAAAAGTGTGGGCCAGTAAAAAGCTTCCCTTAAAATCTTATCAACAGTTGTTTTCCAATATAGGTGTCCCCCACAATCCCCTACATGAAATTGTTGCATGACCTTGTCAGCTTCATCTTTTAATAAACAATTTAACAAAATAACACCATTATCTTTCCAAAATAAAACATTGTCTAAGATGCAATATTTCATTTCTTTCATCTTTAGGAATCTACTTTTAGTTCTAGATAAACCAGGAGGAGCTTGTAGGTTGAGTAAAACAAAAATAATGTCTGCATACCACGGTGAATCTATGAAAGCTTCACTAATTTGTGGAGTCGCCATCTCTTCCTGATCATCTATAGTAGCAATGAAATTTATGTCTAAGGCTCGACAGTTCGATTCAACCATGAGTTTGGCTAAACCTTAGCCTTTAATCAATTTTTTAGGCTTGATATCAATGTCATATTCTAGTATGGTGGCAATCCATTTTCCTCTCTTCCCATCAGGCCCATTCTGAGTTAGAATGTCCTTTACAACTGAGTTTGGAACATATGCTATTATATGAGAGTACAGAATATATACTCTGAAATCCTTTATGGCTTTCACTAAAGCAAGAGCTTGTTTTTCCATTATATTATACTTTAGTGTAGCATCTCTCAAACCTTTACTAAAGATGGCGATGTGTTGTTCATAACCCTCATCATTCTTTTGCAACAAGACTACTACAATGGTGTGTTCTGAAGCAAATGAAAAATTATGAAGTCTTTGTTGAAATTAGGACTTATGAGGACAGGTGTTTTAATAAGGGGTTCTTTGATTTCTTCAAAAGTTTGCTTAGACACTACTGTCCACTTAAGTGTTGAATCCTTTTTCAACATGTTATTAAAATATCTAATTAGTTCTACTAAGTTAGAAATGAATCTTCTAAGAAAAATTATTTTACCTAAGAATGATTGCAATTCTTTAATGTTCCTAGGATGACTAATGTTTAGGATTTCTTCTATTCTAGCTGGATCAATTATAATGCCCTCTTTTGAAATTATGTGTCCTAAGAGTTTACCTTCTTCTAGTCCAAAGAGTGTCTTTTTGGGATTCAAAGAAATGCCAAATTTTCTACATATACTAAAATATCTTCTCAAATGATCTAGATGTTCATTGTCTATTTTGCATAATACTGTTATATCATCTAGATAAATGACTAAAAAATTCATGAATCTCCTCGGCAAAAGCTATATCCATAGCTCTTTGAAAGGTTGCTCCTGCATTCATTAGTCCAAACAGCATTTTCAAATACATGAAAGTACCCCAGGGAGTGGTAAATGCAATTTTTGCTTGATACTATGGTTGAACTAAGATTTGGTTTTATCTAGAAAACCCATCAAGTAATGAGATTCTATATGATCATACCACCCTCTATGAAATATTGTCCATTTTGGGGAGAGGACAGTTATCTTTTAGTGACACTTTGTTTAAGTTTCGGAAATCAACATAGAGTTTGATTTCCCCTATCATTTCCTAGTGGGAACTAAGTTAGAAACCCAATATGAATATCTAATTGGTGCTATGGTTTGTGCCTCATACATCCTCTTTACTTATTTTTCAATCAATGGCATAAGAACTGGATTAATCCTCCTAATATTTTGTTTAAAGGGTTTCTGATCTTCTTTGATGGGTATTTTAAGTTAAATAATGCTAGTGTCATAAGATTTGAGGTCTCCACAACTCCAGGCAAAGACATCTTGAAATTATTTCAACAGATTTATGTATTTCAGCTTTTCAGCTAGAGGTAATGCTTTGGATAATTTAATAATCTTAGGTTTTTCTTCTGTTCCTATGTTACATTCTTCTGTGTCTGATTTTAAAGGCTCCATTTCTGGTTTTCTAGCTACATCATTTGAATCAAACAAATCTTCTAATGGGGCTAATCCATTAGGCCAAAAGTTATTTTTAAGGTTTAAAATCTCATAATCATCATTGACTATTTCTTCTATTTCTACTCTTGCTAAGTTATCTATTTCTACTTTATTGAATTTAGTGGGTTTATTTACATCTACAACATTTACATCTATCTCATTATTTATGATGTCATCTACTATACAATCAGTATCTATGTTACAGTTTTTGAATTCTCCCTCAACATTCATAAAATTATAGATTTGAGAATCTTTTGAAATAATCTGCCAATATTTCAGATTATCAGGTATAATAGGCTTATGTCTTACCTCTGCAGTGTACTAGTGATTGGGCTGAAAAGGTAATCTGCAAGTGCTAGGAAAAGTAGCCAAATTGTGAGATTACATGTTCTTTTTCCTAGGAATGACAACAAAATCAATTTCAAGTTCTTTAATCAGATCTAGAACAGTTTCCCTGTATTGGCTAAGTCTAGGATTATTCATGGAATACTATCCATTAATTTTTTTTATGATCAATTCCGAGTCTCCCATGATAGAAACTCTCTTGGCTCTAAGGTTTCTTACAATTTGCAATCCTAAGATTAAAGCTTCATGCTCCGTCATGTTGTTCGTGCATTTAAAGTTTAATATAAAGGCATGACCTTCAAAATTGTTATTTTCCATGTTATGATTCCAAACTCCTGCACCTGCTCCTAATTTGTTCACTGAACCATCAAAATCTAGGTGCCACCTAGATTCATGAAATATATTATCACGGTTAGGTTCTTAAGTTTTCTTCTAAAGTTATGATTTCATCTTTGCCATTGTCTGAATTATAAAAGATAAATGAGTCCAGATCAGAATGCATGGAATAAATAGGGTAATTCTATGGTCTTTTTGAACTACGTACCATGTATTTCATCAAGGTTTCTCTATAAAGATTCCTTTTCTGTCCAAATACAAAAATGGTAGCATATGACATGTCTAATTGTAGAGATCCTTGTAATTTTACTCCCCATGAGTGAGATAACAACATACCATATTTAGGTGGAACATCAGCAACTACTATGTCCATAACAATACTTTTTGTTGGGAATTGGACTAGAGTTACACACAGATCTTTTATCAAGTCTAGGCATTTGACTTGACTAGAATCAAAGGAAATCAGGTCCTTGTAGGGTCTAGTGATGTCTAAGTTTAATCTTTCAATGACTACTTTAGGCATTAGGTTATGAGATGCTCCTGAATCTAACATAGCATTATGTAGGATTTTATCATGAACGTTTAAGCTAATGTAGAATGGAGGAATAGCCCCTTGTTGATGTTTACCGTTCACTTCTAGACCAAATAATAACCCAGGTTGATCATAATTAAGGTTTACATCATCTTCACCTTCATCTATGTCAAGTTTTTCAATAATTTGTGCTTTGTATGATTCATTTTTCACCAACTCTGTTAAAGGAACTAGTATTTTCAATTTGGCTATCTCAATTTTGATATTGAATGGTATTTGAGTTTTGCCTAGTTGAATGATTTCATCTTTAGCAATTTGGGTTTGTGTGTTTTTGTCTTCTTTACCAGCACTTGGTAATTCAATTTTTGTATCAACAATTTTTCTTTCAATTTTCTTGTTTGGAATAGTTTGAGTAGCAGTTGAAGTTTGAGTTTCAACTAAGTTATGTCTACAAATTTTAGGCTGGAAGCCTCCTGCGTTCCTCTCAGTAGAATTTGTGGAACTTTGGTCACAGGAGCTTCTACTATTTTCTTAGTTTGGGTTTGGATTGATTTCTTAGTAGGATATTCTGTGTTATTTTTGCTTCTAAGGCTATATTGTTTGTGAACTTCATAGATAGCAGATTCATAGCCTTGTTTATAGTCAAAGGACTCTCCAAATTCTAATTGTAATTGTTGTAACATGTACAATTCATGTTCTTCCTAGGTAAGAAAAATGGCATCTTCATTGTTTACTCCCATCAAGTTTATCTTGGTGTCCTGGTATTCTTTAAGTTGTTGTGAACTTTCAGCATAATTTTCCTGGAAAGGTGGCCTAATTTTTTGATCGGGTGTACCTTCTTTTGATTTTCCAGTATTATGATTTTTCCTAAAGTTAGGGTTTCTGATTTGAGGTCCTTGTTGATTTTCCCACTGAGGTTTTCTTTCCATATTCTCTAATCTATCCATTAAATTTTCTAAACTTGTAGGCAAAGTATCTATCTTAACATATGAAGTGGATGGTTCTTCCTTAATGGTAACTCTCCTCTCATTCCTCATTCTAGCTCTTTTAGCCAACAAGTTAGCTTCTACACTAACTGCATCACTCTGCATTTGTTCTAAAGTTGGAGGGTTTCTTTCTCTCAATTGGTAAGACATGTTAGTGTCAAAATCATCAGGAAATTTGATTAGTGCCAAGTCTGGCGAAGGTTTGATATTTGCAGGGATTGCATTATAGATACTGTTAAATCTAGTACAATGGTCCTAAACAGATTCATTAGGAGCTCTTCTAATGTTTTCATATTCAGACAATATTTGTAAAGGATTTTTCTTTCTTTGTAAAGGATTTGACATCTCCTGCTAGTGTTTGTTCAAATAATCTCATATGTACATCTTCTTCATCAATTTCATGTAATTCAAAATAATCATTCATTTTATTTACATGTTGTTGTGTAGTATATTGACCAGTACCATCAAACTGAAAGATTTTACTCTGGTAGTCTTGGGGCATGGCATGTACTTGAGCTGGTAACATCAAAGGAGCATATTTGGTGGCCATGGCTAAGATTATAGCTTGGCTAGGAGGTAAAGTGGTAGTGCTTGAAGATGAACTTGAAGTTCTTGCAGATGAGCTTGAGGTGCTAGAAAATGTAGCAAAAGTGCTAGAAGATGAACTTGAAGTATTTGGAGATGGAAATAAAACCCTGGGCCGAAGAGGAAACTTGGGGATCAATGATTCCATGGAATCAAGTGTAGTGGATTTAATAAATGAGGTGGTACTAAATAAAGATGAATTTACAGACTTTGAAGGAATGGTAGAAGGCTTAGGAGGGGTAACAATTAGGGTAGATAATTCAACTAACTGTTGAAAATAGGCTTCGCCTATGTGCCTTATCAAAGTTGAGGTTAAAGCATCAAGTTTGTCAAAAGTTTCTGGAACATGTTGACCTAAATTAGGATGTCTAGTATTCTTCTTTGATTCAATAAATTGAATAAAAGTAGGGTCTATTACAGTATCATGGACTGAATTTTCAGATTTGGTACAAAACAAAGAATGCTCCAATGATAAATCAAATTGAAAATCCTCTAGGTTTGATAACTCTTTAGGAAGTGAATTTTCTTTGATTAGCTGAATAGTGCTTCCCTAACTTTCTACATTATTGTTTTTTCTTAAAATTTTGTCCAGATTATCAACAATTATAGAAGGGTTTGGATCTAGATGTGCCCTGGTATAGTATGTTCTTTTGGAAGCCAAATTTTAAAATTTTTATTTTTTTTAATGAAACTTTTTGACAACCCTAAAATGGCCTTAAGGTGAAAAATTGAGATTTAGGATTTCTTTTAAGTTTTATTAAACTGAGGACTGATTCCCCAGTATGGTCGCCACTATGTTATCACTCCAAAATTTCCCTAGGGTTGTTCGATGTTGTGTTTAAAGAAATAATAGAGGTAACCACAAACCTACTTTTGAGATTAGGATCTAGCCTTCCTAATGCTTAGAGAGGGCTCTCTCTTAATGATTTAACTTTGTTGAGTTAATTGATTTTAGGCTAGTTATGTAAGCTTGATTTGGTTTTGATTTGATTTGTTGGTGGAATTACTAACTTAGATGGATAGAATACTGTCTATTTTCCATTGGGCTATGGAGTAAATGTGTCAAGAAAACAGGACTGAATCAAGTTCTAAAGTAAGTGTCCACAAGGCAAGATAGCTGAGCAAATTCAGATCTTTTAGGCTGAAGGGTGAAGTGGTTTTCAATCGGGATCAAGGAGTAGTTAAGGATTCCTCAAACTGGATAATGAGGGAAATGAAAGAGGTCAATTGAAACTAGGAGGCAATGAATAATTCCCTACTCTAGATATCAAAAGAAAACATCAAAATGAATAACTTTTCAATACAGAGTGTACTTAAACAAATTATGTAATAATATTCCAGTTATTACATCCAAATTTGGAAAACATCTAAGTATGTGAAATACTTAAGAAAATAACAATTTAACAAATGAATGATACTTCACTGAAGTGGCCCAACACATGAATCCTGTAATGCAATGCCTTTATTACTCTGTCCAATCTGCTGACTTGAAACTGTTACAATAAACCCTTAGGTTTCAGATCAATACAAGCATAGAAAGGTTCAATGATCCACACTCAATACTTCAAATTGTGAAGTATTTATACAAAAACTATTACAAAATATCATAAAACGGATTTAGGAATTATTCAAGGAAAAAGAAATATCCTTATGCAAGAAGGTAGAGACACCTAGGAGACTAAAAGGCTAGTTGTCCCTACTTTTACTGATTTTGTTGTTTGTTGTTTTGATCTTTTGCTAATTTCTCTCTTTTGTTGTTGCTCTACACTGGCTGTCCCTTTACTCTGCCTTTGACTTTTAAACTTTGTCTTTCATCTGATACTCTTTCACATAACTAATATTTTAGTCTTTGTTGTTTTACCTTGACTTCTCTTGACTACTCCGTTTTCACTGTTTTACCTGTCATTTTCAAAGTAAATCATTCAACTTTTCCCAAGTCTCTGCATCTGGGAATTTGATCTTTACCATTCTTCTAAAGATTTCATCAACCTCTGTGTATTTTTCAAATGTAGGTTTGTTGATAAAGAGATATTTTACCTCATGCTGGATGTAAAAGAGATTCTCAAAAGTCTGATATAACACTTTTCCTCTTGGAATTCCTTTCATGGCTGAACTGTTTGCATGTTCCTTTGCGCCTTATCTGATTTTCTTATCATAATCTTCATGCCTCATCAACCTGTCATTAATGACCAATGGATTAGGCATACCTTTCTGCCTCAAAACATCAAATTTCACCATAAATCTGGTTATTGCAAGTTCCATGTTTTGACACTTTTCTTCAAGTTACACCATCAAGTTCCTCTTGGTGATTACTTTCTTTACTTCTAGAATTGTTTCAGTCCTGTCACTTATGCCAATCTCTTCCAATTATTGTTGCTTCTTGGAATTAAGAAACTTAATGATTTCAATGGCCTCCTCTGGTTTTCTACCATGTTCTTCCTTAACTTTTTGAATAGCTTCAGTTGCTTCCTTGATTAAATCCTTCTTCTCAAAGATGACTTGGATGGATGGTCAAATATCATTAACAGAGTTAATGATATTGGCCCATCGTTGTTGCTTTGCTTGGGCAAGTGGTTATTTCAATGCCAATTCTTTCTCTAACTTCAGTATTCTCTCAATCAATCTGTTTGACTTCTGTGTTTCATCCTTATGCATGATTTGAACTAGCTTCTTTTCATCCTCTAGACTTTTCATTTGATCTTTAAGTCTATTTATTTCATTTTTTTTGATGGACATATCCTGCATAGCTTTGATTAATTTACCTGCTTCATCACTAGGATGAGATGTTGTAGATGATTTTGTAACTGATGTAGTTGTTGATGTAGTGGGAAGTGCTGTAGCTACTGGAACTGTTGTAGTAACTGTAGGAATAGTAGTGACAGTAACTGCTTCCATGCTAGCCTTTTTCTCATGTACTAGCTTATCCATCTCATTTTCCATTTCTGTTATTTGAGTAGTTAACTAAAGAATGAGGTTCATCATCTCATCTTTTTTATTTTTATTCTTTAGAACTTCCTTGGTCTGTGGATGTTCAGTATGAGGCAATTTAAGTTGTTTCTTCAATGCAGCTATGTCTACATTCCTTTTCTTAATGAGTTCTTCTACACCTTTGAAATTCTTTGGATCATATCCCATTTCAATAACCAATTCTTCAAGGGATTTAATTTTGTTATCTTTTGCCTGTGAGGATTCCTTTTCTAGTTTCAACTGTACTTTTACATCTTCCAAATAATTGTCAAGCCTTTGGGCACTCATAGCCTTGTCGATCATAGTTGAGTATAGCATTTCTATTACTTGCTTATGAAATTCTATTTGGTCTACAAGATGAACATCTTTGGCAGGAATCTCATAATCTGTCTTTTTGTAATCTTTTGATGACTTAGGGTGTTGTATTGTGGGCTACAAAAAGGTCATCTGCAATTTTCCTGTCTTATAATGAAACGCAAAAAGTAATCTGTTATGGCCGCCAGGAGTCTACTTCAAGTACTGCGAATATATTTCAACTTTTATTTCTTAATTTTTGGCCTTAATGTCTTTGTATATTTCTTTGATGTCTATTTCTTTGTCCCTTGGTTCACTTGAAGAAGAGACTTCAACACTATGCTGCTTCTAGATGGTCTGAGCACTAGAAGTTGAAGGCTAATGAGTTTCCTTTGAACCTGATGGAAGTGCATTTTCTTGAATTAAAATGTTTGTATCAATGATCTCAATTGTATCAATTACTTCTTCTTGCTCATTTACTGGTTTAAGCTTTGTTTTTTTTTCTATACATAATTTCAAATTTCTTATCTATTGTATCTTTGTTTGAGCAATAACCTTCTTCTCTAGTCCTTTTTGCATTTTTGTCCTATAGGTCTGGAGTATGTAGAATGGATCTAGTATCCCATGTTTACCTTTTTCTTCTCTTCTAGAATCCCATTTGAGGACTTTATCACCTACGTAAAAATCATCAGCTTTGGCTTTCTTGTCAAAAGTATTTTTGATCTCATCTTGTATCACTTGAGATTGTTCATAGACTTCTTCCCTAGTTTGCTGCAAATGTATTGTTTGATTTATCCTCCTTTGGTTATCATTTGGTTCTACTTGCAATTCTTGAATCATTTTCATCACTGGTACTCTTAAGGAGGATGGAAAAACAACAACCATTCCATATACTAGTTGATAAGGAGATGTACCAATGGAATTTTTTGTAGTTAGTTTGTCTTCCCATAAGGCATTAACCAGCTTTATGTTCCAGGTCTTCTTATTGTCTTCTAACAGTTTCTTGATGATACTAACAAGGTTTTTTTTTAGGATTCTTCAAGTCCATTTCCTTGAGGGTAATAGGTCATGGAATGGCCAAGGGTAATGTGGTATCGGTTACAAAAGTCTACCATTTTCTTGGATTTCAAGGTAGCAACATTATAAGTGATGAGCTTTTGTGGGCATCCAAATCTATAAAGGATGTTGTTCTCAAGGAATGAAATGATGACAGAATATGTGGCTTGTATAGAAGGGATGGCTCCTATCCATTTAGTAAAGTAATCAGTGGCTGTCAAAATCCATTTATGTTGGGCTAAGGAGGGTGGGTGAATTTCCCCAATGAAGTCTAAACCCCATTGCTGAAATGTCATTTCAATGGAGATAGGTTTGAGCGGTAATCGTAAGAGTTTCTTCCTGCCTTCAAATATTTGGCATTTGTGATAGGAGGTCACATATTTTCTGACATCTGCAAAAAGGGTGGGCCAGTAAAAAACTGCACTTAAAATCTTATCAACAATTGTTTTCCAGTATAGATGTCCCCCACAATCCCCTGCATGAAATTCCTACATGACCTTGTCAGCTTCATCTTGTAATAAACAATTTAACAAAATTCCACCATTATCATTCCAAAATAAAACATTGTCTAAGATACAATATTTCATTGCTTTCACCTTTAGGAATCTACTTTTATTTTTATATAAACAAGGAGGAGGTTGTAGGTTGAGTAAAACAAAAATAATGTCTGCATACAAGGGTGAATCTATGAAAGATTCACTAATTTGTGGAGTCGCCATCTCTTCCTGATCATCTATAGCAGCAACGAAATTTATGTCTAAGGCTCGACAGTTTGATTCATCCATGAGTTTGGCTAAACCTTGGCCTTTAATCAATTTTGAAGGCTTGATCTCAATGTCATATTCTAGTATGGTGGAAATCCATTTGCCTCTTTTTCCATCAAGCCCATTCTGAGTTAGAATGTCATTTACAACTAAGTTTGGAACATATGCTATTATGTGAGAGTACAAAATATATACTCTGAAATCCTTTATGGATTTCACTAAAGCAAGAGCTTGTTTTTCCATTATATTATACTTTAGTGTAGCATCTCTCAAAGCTTTACTAAAGAAGGTAATGGGTTGTTCATAACCCTCATCATTCTTTTGCAACAAGACTATTGCAATAGTGTGTCTCGAAGAAAATGAAAAAATTATGAAGTCTTTATTGAAATTAGGACTTATGAGGACAAGTGTTTTAGTAAGGGCTTCTTTGATTGCTTCAAAAGACTGCTTAGCCTCTACTATCCACTTAAGTGTTGAATCCTTTTTCAACATGTTATTAAAATATCTAATTAGTTCTGCTAAGCTAGAAATGAATCTTCTAAGAAAATTTATCTTACCTAAGAATGATTGCAATTCTTTAATGTTCCTAGGATGACTAATGTTTAGGATTGCTTCTATTCTAGCTAGATCAATTCTATTGCCCTCTTTTGAAATTATGTGCCCTAAGAGTTTACCTTCTTCTAGTCCAAAGAGTGTCTTTTTGGCATTTAAAGAAATGCCAAATGTTCTACATTTACTAAAAACTCTTCTCAAATGATCTAGATGTTCATTGTTTGTTTTGGATAATATTGTTATATCATCTAGATAAATGACTAAAAAGTCATGAATCTCCTCGACAGAATCTATATCCATAGTTCTTTGAAAGGTAGCTCTTGCATTCATTAGTCCAAAAGGCATTTTCAAATACATGAAAGTACCCCAAGGAGTGGTAAGTGCAGTCTTTTCTTGATCCTCTGGTTGAACTAAGATTTGCTTATATCTAGAAAACCCATCAAGTAATGAGATTCTAGATGATCCTACCACCCTCTATAAAATATTGTCCATTTTGGGGAGAGGATAGTTATGTTTTATTGACACTTTGTTTAAGTTTCGGAAATCAACACAAAGTCTGATTTCCCCTGTCTTTTTCCTAGTGGGAACTAATTTAGAAACCCAATCTGAATATCTAATTTGTGCTATGGTTTGTGCCTCATACATCCTCTTTACTTATTTTTTAATCAATGGCATAAGAAGTAGATTAATCCTCCTAAGCTTTTATTTAAAGGGTTTCTGATATTCTTTGATGGGTATTTTATGTTGAATAATTCTAATGTCATAAGACTTGAGGTCTTCACAACTCCAAGCAAACACATCTTGAAATTCTTTAAACAGACTTATGTATTTCAACTTTTCAGCTGGAGGTAATGCTTTGGATAATTTAATAAACTTAGGTTTTTCTTCTGTTCCTATGTTGCATTCTTCTATGTCTGATTTTAAAGGCTCCATTTTTTGTTTTCTAGCTACATCATTTGGATCAAACAAATCTTCTAATGGGGCTAATCCCTTAGGCAAAAAGTTATTTTTAAGGTTTAAAATCTCAGAATCACCATTGACTATTTCTTCTATTTCTACTTTTGCTAAGTTATCTATTTCTACTTTAGTGAATTTAGTGGGTTTATTTACATCTACAACATTTATATCTATCTCATTATTTATGATGTCATCTATTATACAATTAGTATCTATGTTACATTTTTGGAATTCTACCTCAGCATTCATAAAATTATAGATTTGAGAATCTTGTGAAAAAATCTACAAATATTTCAAATTTTCAAGTATAGCAAGCCTGTGTCTTACCTCTGTAGTGTACTGGTGATTAGGCTGAAAAGGTAATCTGCAAGTGCTAGCAAAAGTAGCCAAACTGTGAGCTTGCATTTTTTGTTTACTAGGAATGACATCAAAATCAATTTCAAGTTCTTTAATCAGATCTAGAACAGTTTCTTTGTACTGGCTAAGTCTAGCATTATTCACAGAATATTCTCCATTAATCTGTTTTATGATCAATTCCGAGTCTCCCATGATAGAAACTCTCTTGGCTCCAAGGTTTCTTACAATATGCAATCCTAAGATTAAATATTCATACTCTGCCATGTTGTTCGTGCATTTAAAGTTTAATCTAAAGGCATGACCTTTAGAATGATTATTTTCCATGTTATGAATCCAAACTCCTGCACCTGCTCCTAATCTGTTCACTAAACCATCAAAATCTAGGTGCCACCTAGATTCATGAAATATATTATCACTTCCAGGTTCTTTAAGTTTTTCTTCTAAAGTTGTGATTTCATCTTTGCCATTGTCTGAATTATACAAGATAAATGAGTCTAGATCAGATTGCATGGAATAAATCGTGTAATTTTGTGTTCTTTCTTAACTACTTACCATGTATTTCATCAAGGTTTCTCTGTAAAGCTTCCTTTGTTGTCCAAATATAGAAATTGGAGCATATGACATGTCTAATTGCAGAGATCCTTGTAATTTTTCTCCCCATGAGCGAGATAAGAACATACCATATTTATGTGGAATATCATCAACTACTATGTCCATAACAATACTTTTTACTGGGAATTGGACTAGAGTTACACACAGATCTTTTATCAAGCCTAGGCATTTGACTTGACTAGAATCAAAGGAAAACACGTCCTTGTAGGGTCTAGTTATTTCTAAGTTTAATCTTTCCATGGCTGCTTTAAGCATTAGGTTATGAGATGCTCCTGAATCTAACATAGCATTATGTAGTATTTTATCATGAACGTTTAAGCTAATGAAGAATGGAGGAATACCCCCTTGTTGATGTTTTCCATTCACTTCTGGACCAAATAATAACCCAGGTTGATTATCATTAAGGTCTACAACATCTTCACCTTCACCTATGTCAAGTGTTTCAGTAATTTGTGCTTTGTATGATTCATTTTTCACCAGCTCTGTTAAAGGAACTGGTATTTTCAATTTAGCTATCTCAATTTTGATATTGAATGGTATTTGAGTTTTGCCTAGTTGAATGATTTCATCTTTAGCAATTTGGGTTTGTGTGTTTTTGTCTTCTTTAACAGCACTTGGTAATTCAGTTTGTGTATCAATAGTTTTGCTTTCAATTTTCTTTCTTGGAATAGTTTGAGTAGCAGTTGAAGTTTGAGTTTCAGTTGAAGTTATGTCTACAATTTTTGGGCTAGAAGCCTCCTGTATTCCTCTCGGTAGAATTTGTAGAACTCTAGTCATAGGAGCTTCCACTATTTTGTTAGTTTGCATTTGGACTAATTTCTTAGTAGGAACTTCTGTGTTCTTTTGCTTCTAAGGCTATATTGTTTGTGAACTTCATAGATAGCAGATTCATAGCCTTGTTTGTAGTCAAAGGAATCTCCAGATTTTAATTGTAATTGTTGTAACATGCACAATTCTTGTTCTTCTTGTGTAAGAAAAATGGAATCTTCATTGTTTACTCCCATCAAGTTTATCTGGGTGTCCTGGTCTTCTTCAAGATGTTGTGAACTTTCAGCATAGTTTTCCTGGAAAGGTGGCCTAATTTTTTTATCAGGTGTACCTTCTTTTGATTTTCTAGTATTAGGATTTTTCCTAAAGTTAGGGTTTCTGATTTGAGGTCCTTGTTGATTTTCCCACTAAGGTTTTCTTTCCATATTCTCTAATCTATCCATTAAATTTTCTAAACTTTTAGGCAAAGTATCTATCTTAACATCTGAAGTGGATGGTTCTTCCTTAATGGTAACTCTCCTCTCATTCCTCATTCTAGCTCTTTTAGCCAACAAGTTAGCTTCTACACTAACTACATCACTTTGCATCTATTCTAAAGTTGGAGGGTTTCTTTCTCTCAATTGGTAAGACATATCAGTGTCAAAACCATTAGGAAATTTGATTAGTGCCAAGTCTGGTGGAGGTTTGATATTTGCAGGGATTTCATTATAAATATTGTTAAATCTAGTACAATAGTCCTGAACAGATTCATTTGGAGCTCTTCTAATGTTTTCATATTCAGACAATATTTGTAAAGGATTTTTCTTTCTTTCCCATCTATTGATAAACAATCTATGGAAAGCAGTTAAATCAACAATATGGCCAGCAGGTAGATATTTAAACCAATTCTTGACATCTCCTGCTAGTGTTTGTGCAAATAATCTCATCTGTACATCTTCTTCATCAATTTGATGTAATTCAAAATAATTATTCATTTTATTGACATGTTGTTGTGCAATTTATTGACTGGTACCATCAAACTGAAAGATTTTACTCTGGTAGTCTTGGGGCATGGCACGTACTTTAGCTGGTAAGGTCAAAGGAGCATATCTGTCGGCCATGGCTAAGATTCTAGCTTGGCTAGGAGATAACGTGTCAGTACTTGAACATCAACTTGAAGTTCTTGCATATGAGCTTGAAGTGTTAGAAAATGTAGCAGAAGTGCTAGAAGATGAACTTGAAGTATTTGAAGATGGAAATAAAACGCTGGGCTAAAGAGGAATCTTGGGGATGAATGATTATGTGGAATGAAGTGTAGTCGAAATAGTGTATGAGATGGTACTAAATAAATATGAATTTGCAGACTCTGAAGGAATGGTAGAAGGCTTAGGATTAGCAACAATTAGGGCAAATAATTCAACTGACTGTTCAAAATAGGCTTGGTCTATTTTCCTTATCAAAGTTGAGGTTAAAGCATCAAGTTTGTCAAAAGTTTCTAGAACATGTTCATCTAAATCAAGATGTATAATATTCTTCTTTGATTCAATAAATTGAATAAAAGTAGGGTCTATTACAGTATCATGGACTGAATTTTCAGATTTGGTACGAAATAATGAATGCTCAAATGATAAATCAAATTGAAAATCCTCTAGGTTTGATAACACTTTAGGAAGTGAATTTGCTTTGATTAGCTGACTAGTGCTTTCCTGACTTTCTACTTTATTGTTTTTTCTTAAGATTCTGTCCAGATTATCAACAATTATAGCAGGGTTTGGATCTGGATGTGCCCTGGTATAATATGTTCTTTGGGAAGCCAGAATTTTTTATTTATTATTTTTTTAATGAAACTTTTTGACAAACCTAAAATGGCCTTAAGGTGAAAAAATGAGATTTAGGATTTCTTTTAAGGTTTATTAAACCGAGGAATGATTCGCCAATATGGTCACCACTATGTTATCACTCCAAAATTTCCCTAGGGTTGTTCAATGTTGTGTTTAAAGAAATAATAGAGGTAACCACAAACCTACTTTTGAGATCAGGATCTAGCCTTCCTAATGCTCAGAGAGGGCTCTCTCTTAATGATTTAACTTTGTTGAGTTAATTGATTTTAGGCTAGTTATGTAAGCTTGATTTGGTTTTGATTTGATTTGTTGGTGGAATTACTGACTTAGATGGATAGAAGACTGTCTATTTTCCATTGGGCTATGGAGTCAATGTGTCAAGAAAACAGGACTGAATCAAGTTCTAAAGGAAGTGTCCACAGGGCAAGGTAGCTGAGCAAATTCAGATCTTTTAGGCTAAAGGGTGAAGTGGTTTTCAATTGGGATCAAGGAGCAGTTAAGGATTCCTCAAACCGGATAATGAGGGAAATGAAAGAGGTCAATAAAAACTAGGGAGCAATGAAGAATTCCCTACTCTAGATATCAAAAGAAAATATCAAAATGAATAACTTTTCAAGACAAAGTGTACTTAAAAAAATTCTATAATAATATTCCAGTAATTACATCCAAATTTGGAAAACATCTAAGTATGTGAAATACTTAAGAAAATAACAATTTAACAAATGAAAGATACTACACTGAAGTGGCCCAACACATGAATCCTGTAATGCAATGCCTTTATTACTCAGTCCAGTTTGCTGACTTGAAAATGTTACAATAAACCCTTAGGTTCCAAATCAATACAAATATAGAAAGGTTGAATGATCCACACTCAATACTTCGAATTGTGAGGTATTTATACAAAAACTATTACAAAATATCCTAAAACTGATTTAGGAATTATTCAAGGAAAAATAAATATCTTTATTCAAGAAGATAGAGACACCTAGGAGACTAAAAGGCTAGTTGTCCGTGCTTTTACTGATTTTGTTGTTTGTTGTTTTGAACTTTTGTTGCTTTCCCTCCTTTTTTGTTGCTCTACACTGGCTATCCCTTTACTCTACCTTTGACTTTTAAACTTTGTCTTTCATCTGATACTCTTTGACTTAACTAATCTATTAGCCTTTGTTGTTTTACCTTGACTGCTCTTGACTGCTCTGTTTTCACTGTTTTACCTTTCATTTTCACAGTAAATCATTCAACTTTTCCCAAGTCTCTGCATCTGGTAATTTGATCTTTACCATTCTTCTGAAGATTTCATCAGCCTCTGTGTATTTTGCAAATGTAGGTTTGTTGATAAAGAGATATTTTACCTCATGCTAGAGGTAAAAGAGATTCTCAAAAGTCTGATATAGCACTTTTCCTGTTGGAATTACTTTTATGGTTGAATGATTTGCTTGTTCCTTTTCCACTTCTCTAATTTTCTTATCATAGTCTTCATGCCTCATCAACTTGTCATTAATGACCAATGGATTAGGCAGACCTTTCTGCCTCAAAACATCAAATTTCACCATAAATTTGGTTATTGCAAGCTCCATGTTTTGACACTTGTCTTCAAGTTGCACCATCAAGTTCCTCTTGGTGATTACTTTCTTTACTTCTAGAATTGTTTCAGTCCTATCACTTATGCCAATCTCTTTCAATTCTTGTTTGTTCTTGGAATTAAGAAACTTAATGATTTCATTGGCCTCCTCTAGTTTACTACCAAGTTCTTCCTTAACTTTTTGAATAGCTTTAGTTGCTTCCTTGATTAAATCCTTCTGCTCAAAGATGACTTGGATGGATGGCCAAATGTCATTAATAGAGTTAATGATATTCGCCCATGGCTACTGCTTTGCTTGGGCAAGTGTTTCTTTTAATGCCAATTCTTTCTCTAACTTCTGTATTATCTCAGTCAATCTGTTTGACTTCTTTGTTTCATCCTTATGCATGATTTGAGCTAGCTTCTTTTCATCCTCTAGACTTTTTTATTTGATCTTTAAGTCTATTGATTTCATTTGTTTGGATGGACATATCCTGCATAGATTTGATGAATTTACCTGCTTCATCACTAGGATGAGCTGCTGTTATAGATGATTTTGTAACTGATGTAGTTGTTGATGTAGTGGGAAGTGTTGTAGCTACTAGAACTACTGAAGTAGAAGGAACTGTTGTAGTAACTGTAGGAATAGTAGTTATAGTAACTGCTTCCATGCTAGCCTTTTGCTCATGTACTAACTTATCCATCTCATTTTCCATTTCTGTTATTTGAGCAATTAACTAAATAATGAGGTTCATCATCTCATCTTTTTGGTTTTGATTCTCTAGAACTTCCTTGGTCCGTGGATGTTCAGTAGGAGGCAATTTAACCTGTTTCTTCAATGCAGCTATGTCTGCATTCCTTTTCTTAATGATTTCTTTTGCACCTTTGACATTCTTTGGATCATATCCCATTTCAATAGCCAATTCTTCAAGGGATTTAATTCTGTTATCTTTAGCCTTTGAGGATGCTTTTTCTAGTTTCAACTGTACTTTTACATTTTCCAAATAATTTTGAAGCTTTTGGGCACTCATAGCCTTATCGGTCATAGTTGAGTATAGCATTTCTTCTGCTTGCTTATGAAATTCTATTTGGTCTATAGGATGAACATCTTTGGCAGGAAATCTCATAATCTGTCTTTTTGTATCTGCTGATGACTTAGGGTGTTGTATTGTGGGCTGAAAAAAGGTCATCTCCAATTTTTCTGTCTTATAATCAAATGCAGAAAGTAATTTGTTATGGCCGCCAGGAGTCTACTTCAAGTACTGTGAATATATTTCATCTTTTATTTCTTCATTTTTGGCCTTAATGTCTTTGTATCTTTCTTTGATGTCTATTTCTCTGTCCCTTGGTTCACTTGAAGAAAAGACTTCAACATTATGCTTCTTCTAGATGATCTGAGCACCAGAAGTTGAAGGTTGATGAGTTTCCTTTGAACCTCATGGAAGTGAATTTTCTTGAATTACAGTGTCGGTATCAATGATCTCAATTGTATCAATTACTTCTTCTTGCTCATTTACTACATTCAACTTTGTTCTTTTTCTATACATAATTTCAAATTTGTTATCTGTTGTATCTTTGTATGATAAAGAACCTTCTTCCCTAGTCCTTTTTGCATTTTTGTCCTGTAGGTCTAGAGTACGTAGAATGGAACTAGTATCCATCTGGTTCTCCATATCCAGTAAGGTGTTTTCCAACCACTCTAACTAGTTGGCATATCTTTCAATCTCTAGCCAAGACTCATGCATAAAAGGGATCAATTTAAACTTGAGTCTCGGTTTGTTTATGACACCGAAAGGATCATACTGCCATTTGAAACTATCATTGAACTTCATTTCCTATAAACATCTTTCTGCTTCCTCTCCAGCATCCCTATTATTGCAAATAAAAGGACCAAGATGGTTCTTGATTTTAAACTGTGATTTCTTCTTGACTGATAAAAAATTAACATCATCTAAATTTATGATCTGACTGATATATTCTAGTGAAAATATCCTCATGGGGAGATATTTGGGCAGCTTATATGGAGTGGTTGACATCCATACACCTTAATGTCATTGTGGTTTTGGTATAAATACCAGTCTCATGTTTTGATGTGTTTTGACAACTGTAAAACTTTCTTTATCTCATCAATATCCCTGGGTTGATTGCTACTTCTTTGCATGTTAACAACCGGGTCTACAAATGAATCAATGAAATCCTTGTAGCTGAATTCAATGGAATATTTTTGGGTTATGGGTGTCCAAAAGATAACAGATCTAGGATTGCCCTTAGTGTCCAGTTTTTGGATGCTAACTATAAACCTTTTGATTGAAAATATAGAAACGTATGGAACAATACTGAAGAGTATTTGTATACTCTTTCATCTGGCAATCTGATCAATTGATCATGGATTCTGTCTGCTAAGAATTGGGAAAAATTAAAGACTCTAGCTGGAGGCTTTCTTAGGCAAAGAATAGAAAGGAAACCAAGTATAGGTTCATCTACATGTTCATCAGTAGTATATCCTAGAATACGAGACAACGTGGTTACAATATGTCTAGCTCTCTCAGAGAAAATGGTGGTAGAATATGGAGGGTTGTCTATAGGAACTTGGGCTTTTTCTAGGAGGAAACTCTGAAAAAATTGGGATCTCTTGGGAAGGTCTTTCTTTAAGTACAAATCAATTAGGTTTTCAATAGAAAATGAGGCTTCATTAGGCTTTGGCTGGATCTGCAACATTTCATTTGTTGACCCTGCAGGGATTATGAACAAAATTTGTTGGTTAGGAGAGACTATGGCTCTTTGACTTGGGAAATAGCAGAGTTTGCATAGGTGGATGATTTCAGGGAACTGGTATACCTGTGGGAACAAGTATTTGGGTAAATTTGATTTCCATAGTTGGATATGATCATTCTGGTTGAGGAATTCATCTTTTCTCTAGTAGTGGAGTTTTAATAGATGGTTAGGGGAGGCTGTGTCTTTTATCTGGAAATCTCTATCAGCCAATGGGAGGTGATCATTATCTAGGTGAGGAGTTTGGAGGGTTATTGCATCCAGAACGCTCTGGGAAGCCATAGATTTGTTTATCTCATTTAATTTATCACTATTTGGCCTAAGAAGTATGCTTAAGACCTCTGGAATAGTGTGGAAAGGTGAATACAGTCTGCAAAAAGGGTTTTGGATGCAATAGTGGCTTTCTTTAGGTCGATAAGGCTTTTAAATTGGTTCAATTGATTAACCTATTAGAAATTATGTGCAAAGATTAACCACAGACTTTTGGCACTTCAGGAATACTTGGAAAATGAAGCTTTGGTATGTATTAGGGTTCTCTAGGGACAACAGAGGCTTTCTGAGGCTTCAATGGTCTCTATACTGCTTCAAATCGGAGTCTGTAGTGTCTTCTGGTCGTCAATGGCTTCAAACATTTCAGCAAATCTTTTGGGCTTTAGAATAGGTCGGTAGAGGTTCTTTTATGTAATTGCTAACAGAATAATAGTGAAAAGATTGAAAAGGGTGGCTTCTTTAGTTTTTAACCAAAAGTGGTTAAACTTTGGGTGCGGGGTTAAATTTGTATAACAAGGTGGTTTCATCTGACACGCGGAGGCGATAAGGTGGTTTATCGCACCACTTTAGAGTGTTAGGATGGTATTATTTTGGAGGATGCGATATAACATGGGGTTGCCACGTAGGAGAAAGGCGAGCGGGGAAAACCGCTTATCTCGGGTCCTTTCGTGATGTTAACATTCAGAAATCAGAGTGTGCGATATGGAATGTGGGTCGTTAGATATGGAGGTGGGTGATCGGAGGGTTATCGGGTGGTGGAGTTGTGAGGGATGAGTTGGGGTGTGGGGTCGAGTTAATTAATATATAACATAGTTAATTAAAAAGTAAATATAGGGATTAATATACGTGATGAGGGTTAATAAAATGTGGGACCCAAGAAAATGTTACAGTGGGGGTTTGATAAAATAAACTATAGTTTATCAAATGAAAATGGGGGTTAATTAAATGGTATGCGGGAAAAAATATATAATAGGAATATGAGTTAAAAGGGTATCGGGGATGGTTTTTCAATAGGGCCCGATACATTTTAACTATTTAAACATAGGATAAGGGGGTTTTGAGGGTTAAAATGAAAAAAGGGGAATTGATAAGGGGAGAATGATTTTTAAAAGGAAATGTCTAGGGGAGGGTGTAAAATAAAGGGAAAAGGGGTTATTTTACAAGGGAAAATGAGATGAAATAAGGGAAAAGGTAAAATTAAGGAGAAAGGACATTTTTACAAGGGGTAAAAGAGTTTGGAAGGAAGTTAGTAATATGAAATAAACCAATTGATGCTTTCCATGCCTTGTGAAAACTGATTTTGCCTACCCATCATTTACCCTAGCATTTTTTCTTCCTTTACTGGGTCCATATGAGCTTGCTAACCCTTTATTTCTTTTTCTTTATTAAGAAAACTATCTAATTCTAACCTTATGACTTTCCAATGGCTCAGATTAAACTGTTGAGCTCATTATTATTCTCTACCTAACTACTGATCTACCAAGATTAAATAGATTGGCTAGATCTTTATTCTCTATCTATCAGCATGAAATTTAAAGCATGAATGAATCAAGATCAAACTTTTTGACCATGTATTGTGGAATTTTTTATAAGCTGCACAAAATATTATTTTTCAAAGTAAAGTAAAAATTAATAGAATTTGAATTTGCATCACTTTCAGAATCTATTTTTTATCTCTTTTTGGTGGGGTTTATACTTTATACTCTTTTTTGATCTTTTTCTTTTATTATTCCTTTGATTTTTCTTTTATGACTTCACCCTCTTTACATTTTTTATTTTTAATATGGGAATTTTTTTTGCAGAAATCAAAAGTATGTACAATATTACAAGGCTAATCATAGTCAATTCAAAATTATGAATCATATTATTATAGGACCCTAACACCCCTAATCTCGAGATGACCAACTCCATGGGCCATGTCCATTACCTATCGTCATCCTTAAGTTCCTCGTAGGCAAACCTTTCTGAGGTTTTTGTCCACGCTTCTATCAAACCTCTTTTGACAGAATCTCAAGTCTCAACATCCGTAGATCCTCCATCTACTAGCTCATCGTCTACCATTCCAGATGACGCATATGTGAACCTTCTCTCTCAGGTTGATGCACCAGGTACCGCCATCGCATCATGTAGTCAATCTTCCTCCCTTCTGCCCATCTTACATCCTAATGAGGACATCATGGGAGCTATGTCTACCCCTGATTACCCTTGCACTTAAGAAAGGGAGCATATTTTTTGGAGGATTCTAAAAGCCATATCCTTCCTAATTCTCCCAATGCACTCTACCTCAAGAAATTTTTCTCATATCATATCCCTTTGATTTGTGTGTCTTTATTTCTATCCTGAAGTTAGGTAGGTTGCATTGTCTCATTAATTTTATTTTTCACCTTTCAGATGGATCCATCATCCACACTGTATGTCGGTCATGCCGAAAATGCAAGTCACTTCTCCAAGAATCTAGCCTTAGTAGCTTGAGCCATTTTTCCCCCTTGCATATGTTAGTCCTTTCGAATGGCGAGTGCATTGGATATGGCACCAATAACTAGGTTGAATATGATGCAGTGATAGGTTTGCTAGTCGATGCCCTCGTGCATCGCATCCTTGTTCTTCATGTTCATTTAGATTCCTTGCTACTTTTCATGCAATTGAATGGTGTGTATCATGTTCATAACCAAGTCCTATTTAGAAAATACTTACGAGTTAAGCTGTTGGTACATGAATTTGAAACCATTACTTTCAGTCATGTTCCTAGAACCCAAAATAACATCATAGATACCATTGCAAATAACATTCTTGATTGGCATTTATCACATGTATACCATAGAAGACAACCATAAACACAAGACATCGCGAACCATCATCATCATATAAAATGCATAATCCTATTATGTATCACATAAAACATACAAGTGTTTGGAGCCCATAGCTCTAAATAAATCTGACATGCCCATAACATGTTACAAAAATCAAAATAAAAGGGACCCACATGTCCCCATATATAGTCACTATCCGGTGGATCTCATGCCAAAGGATCTGCTCCACCTGCACGTAGATCACGTACTGCCTGACCATCCATTGCCATGCGTCGCATGATACCTCGCCACTCTAAGGGAAGGTTAGTACACTCATCTATGTATTGATCATCTAACTCATGCCATCCACGCTCAAAAACTCTAGTCAAGAGTACCTCACACATATGGTGTAGATCAACAAGTAGCGCACTATCCTCTGGACCCTAGCATGACGACGATGTTCCCTGATCTGTAGGCCCTGGATTTGCGGCTCGTCCTACATATCCTATCGGTTTTACCAGTTCTATGTCTACATACCACATATTTTACACTCAGTACCATATACATGTGACAAAAATATGAAATGCACCATAAAAATAGCAACTTAACACTTACTGTCTAGTCCCCATGCTCGCTAGAGTGGAAGTGGTAAGTCAGGATCACCTTGATAGTTCATCCTGCTATAAGGATAATTGTCAATGTAGAGGGGCATCTAATCCCAATGTACAAAAAACTTGGCTCGAAACTGCCATCCGACTCCCCCTCCTCCTCCTCTCCGTAGTAGCTTCCCCCAGTGACGCATCCTGGGCTCTTGTGGGCCCCCATCTCGGATTTTTACATAAGGATGGAGGTTGGGTATCTTCTCAAAGAGGAATGCACACAACATTGTACCAAAAGCATAGTCGTGATTCACCTGCCTCCTGCATAGGCATAATTATCGTTTCACTGAGGACAGCATCATCTTGGCCCACCCATATTAGGTCTTGACCAAAGCACTCTCAACTAGCATCATATGCCCACCAGTGATGTGGTGGAACAACTGGCAGCCTAAGATCCGCAACACAGCTACAACAATAGCTCGTGTCTCTAACCGGTCTAGATCACTAATCGAGATGGTTGTGCCCTTCACACGCACATCCTGTGGAAAATGGTGCTCCACAAACTCTGTAATGTTCCTCCCATGAGACAAAATCAGATATATGTCCCCCACCACCCCTATTCCCGGTCAAGAAATAAATATCCTATAATGTAAGCTCAATCTTGTGCCCCTTCATGACAAAGACCTCCTGGTCTGGATTCCAATAGCTCACAATTCTTGATAGCAAGGGCTCACCTTACCTCATAAATGGGTTCTCTACCAACTTGAGAACTACATAGCGAGCCAATGCCCCTTGAACCCACTGGTCGCTCTAAATCTTAGATCGAAGGGAATCCAAGTCTCACTCACGCTAGTTGATTTTCAACTCTGCCATGCCTGAAAAACACCAAATGTCTTGTTAGTTCAGAGAAGAAGATATTGGTCTACACTATCAACCTACAGGACCCACCAGGCCAATAGACCACCCCTCCTTTCAGCCCCAAACCATAGTTTTCTGCCCAGAAAGAGTGAGCTCGCAGGTTTTCACGTACTTCCTATGAGCCAGATCACACTTCTGGGCCTAAAAAGTGTGATTCGACCATAAAGAGGAGCACGGGTCTCCCAAGGAGCTGCAGGGTGCCAAAAATAAGGAAATAAACCATTGAAATTGAAGAGATGAGTAAGGCCACCTACTTGAAATTCACAAATCCCGATTCCAATGGCCGGTTTGTCGGCTACAATCTCCACAAGATTTACGACCTTTTCCTCCTCTCCAAATTCACCACAACTCACTTAGTAAATGAATTCAAAATGGAGGGAAAAATCCTTTCATGGAAAAATCCACAAATTTTCTGGCATCCATTGCGACCAAACCTTAGTTCATTTTGATGAATCGTTAGCACTATTGGAAATCTCTCATTGAGTACTATAATGGGTCTTTTTGTGTTTTTGATGATTTGACACTTCACGAGGAAGTCATTTTTCCAAGTAGGGTCACTTCGTTGCCTCTCAAAATCGAATTTCTTCATAAAGTGACACTTTTACTTGGAGGTCCACCTCCTCTTTATACTTTTCATCTCACCTGTCAATTTTCTTCATGAGTAACCATCATTTACTCATGCTTTCATGGTCCCCACCAGGCTTATCTCTATGTGGCAGCGCCATTGAGTTACCCTTGTTCAGAGTATCCACAATGAGTCACATTTTCATCCATGGAGTCTGTTTCACGTCCCATTATATCATGTCACAATATTCCATCCATATTTGCATACCATTCATCCTGTGTTGCCTATTTTGGCCTTAAGTCATACTGTCCCCATCTCCTCCAGACTTGAGTTAGTGGCTGCTAGGTCAACCATGAACTTTATGCTCTGATAAGGGAAGTTTTATGTTTTTCCCTTAGTCTCACATTTTCCATTGTCCCTGGTGTCATTCCATCAGTCACATTACTATTTTCCCCTGGTGCCTTAGTCGAGGATCCTCATTGCCTCACCTATTGAAAACCCTATTATGTCGACATCAGCTCATTTATTCTAGAAGAACGGCCTAGAGGGCAGTGTATTTTGGTTCCAGCTTCCATTCTTATTTAGTGCCTTAGATCAAGCAGAGGGACTCATTATTTCCATTTGACTTGGTTGTTTCACGTTCGTTATCCATACACTTGATGATCTAGTGATGCAGGAGATTGGACCAGTGATTCCTTGGTGTGCGTGAGATGTTTCAGACCTCATGAGGGGGTGACCCTTTAGGTAGCCCCTCACATGACCGAATGCATTCCTATTATGCTACAGCCTTAGATGTAGTTCTACAGATTTGATGGGTTTAGTTCCTATCAATCGCAATGTTCATAACATGCAAGTCTCCTTTAGATGATCCATTTAGTTTTGTAGAGCCCCTCCCTGTGCAACAGGACTTCTTTGGTTGTTCTACGCTCCCTCCCACCCATTTTTTGAGGGAAGGGTCATTATATCTCATGTACTTAGATATTATTGTATTCATTCCTAGCTCATGTTTTTCCAGGTGCATTATGTATATGGAGCACATTGTATTATTTTCTGGCTCAGTCATGTGAGCATGCCATGTACCATTCAGCATGTACCTCATTGCTTAGTTTTATGTTTGTGGGCGCATCATTATTTTTGTACTATGTTATCTCAATGTGTATAGGTATGCCTCCCCCGCCTCACTAAGATCTAGTACCACAACATAAAAGGAGACTTGATATTAGTCTCGCCCCCTCTGTCCCTATCCTCTTTCGCTTCAACTCTATTGGTCTCTCTCTCTCTCTCTCTGACTCCACTTTGTTGTCTAGTGATTGTGTCTTTACAACGTACTTCGGTCATACATTTTTCTCCTAACACTCATACATTGGGGCAATCTGTTATCACCAAAAAATTGATCATCTAGCCTAATTTACTAGATGGATCAAAGTACACCATGTAAGGCCAATTTTACCATAGTAAAATTGCTTTCACCATGAGAAATTACTTAATAAACCACATTAAACCCATAAAGAATAATTAAATAAATCACTATTTATTTAATTATCTTCTAGGAATAATTAATTAAACGATTGTTTAAATAATATTCCTTGTCATATTTGACCCACTTATGAAAAATAAACAGATAAATCATGAATTGTCTTATTTTTCTCTAAGAATAATTAATTAATCAATAATTATTTATTATTCTTTGTCAAGTTTGACTAAATCCCTTTGGAATAATTAAATAAATCATTATTTGTTTATTATTCCTTAACCAATTTCTTGAGATGATAAATAAATCATTTATTTATTTATTATTTGTAAATAAAAGATTAAATACTTTTTCCCTCCTAACCAAATATAATAAAATATTCCAAATGGTTATTCCAAGAATGGGGTTAATAATATTTTATTATTTCTCATTATTTAAGGGTAACTCAATATTTTGTTATAAATAGAAGGGTTTTCCATTCATTATTCACTTTTGATTATTTTCATTGTTGCACTCACTGCTATAACTCTGATTATTATCATTGTCGCACACCATTTTTCTTCCATTTGAGTTCCCATTGAGCTCAAACATTTTATTTGTTGGGTTTACACATTATAGAGGAGAGAGACTCTATAAAAAAGATGAAGACATTTGAGGCTAGCCAAGAACCCATCTCATAGAGGGGGGCTGGTAACATTTATTTGTTCCCTTCATAGGTGTTATAATAAAATCTATTCTTTGTATATATGGTTTCAATTGGATGAATGGAGTTATTATTGTTTCTTTTTTATATTTAACTATGGTTGTGGCATAGATCAGGACTTTCACAGGTTTTGTTTCTATCAGTTGCTATAGATCTACAATGTTTAGCAGCCATTTATATTGTTGATATTGTTTGTCATCCACATTCTTAAGTGGGGTCTTTTCGTACACATTCGAGAAGAATTCACTACAACAAGGTTGTTGGTATTCTTTGAAAAGATCAAATAACCATTGTTGCACCCATTACTATGGTCCAATACCATGGTAATGACCCTTGGTATCCAAAATACCATGGTTCAGATTTTGTAAGAAACTATCCCTTATAGGATCGGCATATGTAAGCGACCCTTCTTCATAGGATCCATGTATACTTTTTTGAACTTCACTTTTAATATTCATCTATCTATGGTTTGTCTTTTCCCTATCCATACCATATGTAGCATCTGCAGAGCCATCATGTTAATATCTTTATCAAGTAGGTTTCCATCAAAGACAACATATTAACCATAATTTCAATAATATCCCCCTTTGGACTTGATTCCAACCACTTTGGTGTTTGATAATTACCTGTAAATACTTGCAAACACACCTACAAATACCAAAACTTCTCTCCAATAATTCTTCTCCAAACACCAAGCTTCTCTCCTCCTTTAACATTAAGGGCAAAGGGATGACCAATGTTTAATGAAGGCTTCTCTGCCCCTTTGTAGAGAAGATCATTGTAGGTCTAATTTACTAAATATGAAAACTACATACTGGCCATGATCCCCCTAAGTATATGTTGGAACCTCTAAAGATATAGAATAAAAGAACAAGACTTTATGCCTCTGTAGAAATTAATGTGTAGATTCAATACTACTCATGAAATTTGCTAAATCATAAGACTAGAAGCTACTCTATTGATCTGCGGAAGTATATCACCATCTAAAAAAAGAATCATAGGCATGCAAAATGAAACATCATACATGCACAAAGATTTATCTAGGGGAAAGAAACTACTTAAAACCCCTTACTATTGATATTGCATTAACCAGAGAATAAAGAAGAAATACATCGCTTTCTCAAGACTGAGCACATCCTGCAAGTGCATAGTCTATCCCTCTGCATAACTGACTGAACCTGGCCAACACTTATCCAAATTAAAGCCTTCCTAAGCTCGTATTTCTTTGAATTTTTCCCTTCGTAAATTACCCCTATTTTTAAGTAATTTCACACCAAGGAATTGTTCAATAGCCTTAGGTCATTCTCTTACTGCATGCACCACATGTACACATTGGAATATGTTACAACTGATAGTACATTGCCTTAGAATCTCCATCTCAACTGCATAAATTGAATTATTTGCATGCAAAAATTATTTTGGTTTGATTTATTAGTTAACTAGTTGATCACTGAGTGTGGTTGAAGTTCCACTTCCACAACTTGACCTCCACCAATTCTTCTGACATTTAGAACTAGTTCAACTAACAATAACTCAAATTAGCTTAAATAGATTTCTACAAATTAGCAATCAATCATGTAGAACTAAACTCAAGCTTCTCCAACTTGAATTTACTAAGTTAACTGAGTGACAAGTTCCATGTCACCGCAATTGACAACCTCCAAGTATTCTGCTGAAATAGAAATTTCAATTTTAATCTAGTTCAACCAAGGAAAAGTCAAAAATAGCTTTTCTTGTTGCATTTTCAATGCTCCCTCTCAGCAAGAAATGGATTATCAAACACCCATATCATGCACCTTTGGAACTCAAACTTCCCTCTTAACAAGGCCTTTGTCAAAACATTTGCATCTTGTTTCTTTGTTGGAATGTACTATAATAACATAATATGCCTCTGCACATAATCCCATAGATGGTGATATCAGATATCAATATGCTTAGATCAGTTTTAAAGAACGGTATTTTCAGAGAGTTTGATACAAGTATGATTATCACAATGAATGTAAGATCCATCATCTGACTAAACAAGCCAACAAGTATCTTCCTCAACTAGGTTTCTTCACATGTTGCTTGAATTGCAGCCATGTATTTTGCTTATGTTGAGCTGAGTGCCACTGAAATTGGCTTCTTGTTTTACCAAGAAGCTTTTGCAGACCCAACACTAAAAATTCCACCTAATTTACTCTTCTAGTCCGATCGACTTCCTTCCCAATCTACATCGGTGAATCCACACAACTTCACTCCCTTTGTCTGTCTGTAGCAAAGTCTAAACTAGGTAGTGCCTCTGAGATACCGTAGAACATGTTTAGCTTCTCTGAAAAATAGTTTGGTTAGCCTAACCATGGCTTGACTAAGTTTGTTGACTGCATAACACATGTCTAGTCGTGTGTTCACAAGATACATGAGTGAACCCACCAACTTCCAGTAAGCAGTCACATCCACTTCCTCACCTAAATTGGAATCCTCTTTCCTCTAGTTGGTCACTAGAAGAGTCTCCATGGCTTTGCAACTATCCATGCAGAACCTCTGAAGTATCTCATTGGCATCATTTCCCTTAGAGACAAAAATTTCCCCATCACCTTTCCATACTTCCAATCCAAGAAAGTAGTGCATGAGACCCATGTCCTTCATATCAAACTATCCTCCAAGGTCCTCCTTGTAATATCTGATCAACTACTCATCACCACTAAGGATCAAGTCATAAACATATAAAAAAATAATCAGCCATTTACCTTCTACCAAAATGTGATAGAGGTTTTTATCTGCTTCACTTTTGGAGAAGCCTAAACCAGTGAGATAGCTATCGATGTTGGTGTACCAAGCATGGGGTGCTTGTTTGAGACAATACAATGTTCACTTGAGTCTGCACAAATCAGATTCTTGGTTATAAGTCTCAAAGCCTTCTGTTTACTCAATATACACCTCCTCCTCAATAACTTCATTGAGCAACGTTGTTTTCACATCCATCTAATGGATCTTCCACCCCATCTGTGTAGCCAAAGAAAGGATTGATCTAATGGATGAGTACCATGTTATAGGATCAAAGGTCTCTTCATAGTCAATCCCCTATGCCTGAGAGTACCCCTTGGCCAAAAAAAAATTCCTTGTACTTTTTTATGCTTCCACCTACTTCCTGCTTCACCATGAAGATCCATCTCGAACCCAAAATTGATTGGTCTATTGGTATTGGGACTAGTTCCCAAACATTGTTCTTCACAATGAATTTTTACTCCTCCACCATTGCATCAACCCATACTTATTTCTCTACTTCTTCTTTGAAAGAGGATGGCTCAGTCTCTACTAGCTCATTCATTAGAGCCATGCAGCCAACATCCTAATCTGGTGACCTTCTCTACCTATTCTAATTTGAAGGAGAACCCACATTCTCCCTCACATCCTACATAAGTATCTTGACTTATCTAGTTATCTTCCTTCCTTCTCTGGATGGTTTGTCTTGAGTGGTCGTCTCCACTCTCTACTCCTCAAATTGTGGCTTCTCCACAACATCCCGATGCTCCTACTGCTATGGTGGGATCTAAAGCTCCCTCTCAAGAGAGCACAACATGGCTTTGTCTTCATCAAATTTGACATCCCATCGCACAATTATCATTCTGAGGGATGAAATATACACTCGATAGTTATGGGGATTTTCTATGTAACCCACAAATACCCCAAAATTTGATGTCAGCTCTAAATTCTTCCTTGGCTCTTTGGATACATGGAAATAGATAGAGGCTCCAAAGATCCTAAAGTGAAACACATTTGGCTTCCTCCCTGAGAAAGCCTCCTCTAGTGTGATCATGCCAAGAATCCAATGTAGACTCCTCTTCTACAAATATACCATTGCGTTGGATGCATTAGCCCACAATTACAGAGGTAGGGTTTGGTCATGCAACATTGTCTGTGTTTCTCCCACAATGCTTCGGTTCTTCCTCTCAACCACCCTATTCTATTGTGGGTTGTGGGGTGTTGTCAACTCTCATTTAATTCCTTCTTTTGAGTATAAATTTTAAAACTCATTCAACATGAACTCACCTCCATTATCGCTCCTAACAACCTTCACCTTCTTGACCATTTCTTTCTCCATCAATGCCTTGAACTCTAAGAACTTGGAGAAAGTCTCATCCTTCTTATACATTAATAAGATCTAGCACTTCCTCGAATAGTCATCAATAAAGATAACAAAATACTTTTTTCTGGTAGTGGAGGTTGTCGAGAAAGGTCCACACACACCATAACGGATCCTTCCAAGGACTGCATGTGCTCTGTTGTCCCGATCATAGAAAGTGTCTTTTGTGTACTTCCCCATGGTATACCCTTTGCATGTGTCTAGTTGCTCTAGTGATCTTTTGTGGAGGCTTGTGGTAATTTGTTGTATGATATTCAAAGTGCCATGATGAAAATGGCCAGGTCTTCTATGCCAAAGTTCGTTCACATCCTAGCTTTGCACCTTCTCTGTCGTTGTTCTTAATGCAACACAATCCTCCACATCTATCTTGTAGAGGTTTTTCACACGAACCTCAATATTCTTCACCTATCTCCTGGATATGTGTATTCTTTTCCCTTGTTTAAGATCACATCATAACCATGATCTTCCAAAACTGCAACAAAGACAAGATCATTCTTTAGACCCAGTACAAACATCACATCCTTGAGCTTGAGAGGGGAGCTCGACTCGCTCTAAAAGGTGACAGTACCAATATTGATTGCATTTTACCTTCCATCATCTCCCATATCGATGTGCATTTGGAGATCCTTCTCCTCCAAATCACTAAAAAAATATATGTTCCCCATCATATGGAATGAGGCACCACTATCGAGATACCACATGCTTCTCATCACTGTGTTGGCCATGAATGCAATGAGAATAAAATCAAGCTCGAATTGTGAAGAAAACGCTTCACCGAATGATCCTCCTATAGTATTCCTTCTCTCCTTATTGTGTTGCCACTTCGTTTCATAGTTCTCGAATTCATGACAATGAAAGCACTTAATTCTTGAAAAGTATTTCTTCTTTCCCCCTTGACTAGATTTTGCTTTGGATTGGAATTTCTTCCCTTTATTTTCCTTTCTATCCAAGTCTTAGTTCTCATCCTCCTCTCCCTTGGATGAATTCTCATCTATGGTATTTCTCCTTATCTCCTCCTGTACCAAATCAAACCACAAGTGTTCCCAATTTTGTAGTTTCCCCCTCCCATTAACCGAATCTTGGTAGTTGTGCCAGCTCTTGGGAAGATATAGAAGGGATAGGCTCACCAAATCATCCTCTGATACAGTAACACCAACTTGACCAAGTTTATCATGACATTGTTTGAACCTGCTCAGGTACTGTGGAATGGTGTCATTCCTCTGCATCTTGATATTTTGAAGCTTGTCTTTGAGTGTAAGTTTCCTATGGTCACTACTATTTTGGAACAAATCTTTCAGTCCTTACAACATTGTATATGGAGTCTCTTTCTAATGGATATTAGAGACAATGTGGTATCATACTCCACCAATATGATCATCCTTTCCTTAGAAACACACTTCTTCCATTTTTCCAAATCCTTTTCATCACATGTCGGTGGTTTCAGAATATCATTATCAATGAAATCCTTTAACCCATTATCCTCCAGTATTGCCTCCATGCGGTCCTTCCATGCAACGTAATTTGAGCTTCCCTCAAAGGCATAATTGAGCCTTAGTCTATTAAAAGCCATCTTCTTAGTCCTGAAGAAAACCTACAACCCTGATCTGCAAATTTGAATATCCTGCAATGAAAACTTCGAAATATCTAATATACAATGATTCCAACTCTGATACCATGTAGAAATTAATGTGTAGATTAAATACTACTCATGAAATTTGCTAAATCACAAGACTTGAAACTACTCTACTGATCTGTGGAAGTTTATTTACCATATAAAACAGGAATGGAAGACATGCAAAAGGAAACATAATACATGCACAGATATTTATCTAGGGGAAAGAAACTACTCAAAACCCTTTACTATCTATATTGCATTAATCAAATAATAGAGAAGAAATACAATTATTTCTAAAGCCTGAGCACATCCTACAAGTGTATAGTCTATCCATCTACCTGATTAAATTAACGTGGCTAACACTTAGCCAATTTCAAGCCTTCCCAAGATCTTATTTCCTTGCATTCTTCCCTTAGGAAATTGCCCTTATTTTTTAGTAATTTCACACCAGGGAATTTTGCAATAACCTAAGGTCATTCTCTGACTGCATGCACCACATGTACATATCGAAATGGTCTACAACTAATAGTACATTGCCTTGGAATCTCCATCTCAACTGGGTAACTTGAATTATCTGCATGAAACAATGATTTTTGGTTGATTGATGAGTTAACTGGTTGATCACTAAGTGTGGTTGAAGTTCCACTTCCACTAGTTCTTTTGATAGTTAGAACTAGTCAAATTGATAATAACTCAAATTAACTTAAATATATTGCAAAAAATTAGCAAAAAATCATGTAGAACCGAACTCAAGCCTCCCCAACTAAAATTTATTCAGTTTACTAAGTGAGAAGTGTCAAGTCACCTCAATTAACTACCTCTTAGTATTATGTTGAAATAGAAATTCAATTTTTAATCTAGTTTGACTAAGGCAAAGTCAAAACTATATTTTCTTGTTGCATTTTCAACATGCTTAACAATTATGATCTTTCCTATTACTAATGATTCATGATTACATCAATCACCCAACATAGTGGAGTTACATATTTGACCCAACATTACATAAATTTCCCAAAATAATGGGATTACATACATCACATGATTTGATCCCAATAGCCCATACATTACTGAATTTTATAATGACTACACCATGGGCCTTTTTCATGACCTTTACATCAAGAGACAGATATGAAATTTATAACCAAAACCAGGACCTCAACAATGAGGTAGTAATATCATGATAGTCATTAGCAACCACCATATATCATGAACATTTGATGGCCGCAACATAGAAGCAACATGAACATCCTCATCATGTATGATAGGTCATTGTATCATCAAAATATCCAATATCATCAACATGCGACCAAATGTGAAATGATTCCAAGCATCATCAAGCAGCTGAAGTATAATCATAACATAGTGTAATCAGTCTTTGTTACCAACTCATTCTCTTGAACTTATGACATCAAGTTCATCACACTCTCTCCATAAGTATGAAGTATTATAATCCTTAAGCAGCAATATCAGACACGATGAACATGTATCAATAATATATGTGGAAACCAAAAGTACCTCCATCATCACAAGCCATAGAACTGATCAACAACATCACATATTTAGTATACATATCTTTAATTTTTAACAACTTTATCAAACTTGAGAAATATATAGGAATCATCCATATCCTACAAATCCCCTTTATCAAGTGCAACTTAAGTAACATATAAACATCAACCATAAGTTTATCATATCCAATCCACGCCTTATTGATAACTAATGATCAACATATATCTTCTCATCAACTTCAGAAAAGAGTGAGCAAGCCAAAAACACCATCATGCAACAAGGAACCATAATGCCAACAATGAACCATTAAAAGCATAGTAGATGCTCCCCCTAAACATGTGTCAACTATTCACTGTCAAATCTGATCATGTCCACCTCATCAATAAGAAAATCAATCAAAGAACCATAGCAGCAATAACATTTTTCAACTAATCATGAACCATCATGAACTAACATCATTCCTCAGCAGCATAAGGACATTATTTATAGCTTGCAGCAAGTTAACATCAAAACCAGAAAGCCAATAATAGCTAATTGAAGCATATTAGGAACTCCCCCTAAATTTGTTTCATTCATTTATCACCACAGGGAAACATACACAATTGTATAAATCAAAACTCGTGTATATACGTGATTGTCCTTCAGGATATCTGCATACATAAAGTAAATTGTTGATTCTTTATAGTCACATCTTCCCCTATACCTTTCCTGTCTATTCATGCTCGTTGTTACTTCATCAAATGGAAATTTCAGTAATATAAACATTACCAAAATATTAAAATAGCATAGGGAATCATCATCTATATATGCATAGCTCCCGCTGCGATCATTCCACACTGATCTTGCGGACCTTATAATCATCACCTACTCTTCATGAGGTTATGTGATTCATATTTACTTTTGCAGTCACTGTTAGAAGAACACATTAAGAAAAATAGACTGCAATGGGTACCATCTTCTTTTACTCTGAGACTGAAGAAGAAGAGGAATTATACCTCTTATTTCTACCTGAATTCTTCTATGCTAACACATATTATGTTTGGATTTATGTATCCTCTTGTTATAACCTTTCCAGTTTCTTCATCTATAACTTTTCATTTAGTTGATGTAAATACAATTATACGTCCTTTGTCATCTATTTGACCTACACTTAGAATATTTTTATTTAGCCCTTGAACTAATAATGCATCAACTGCTTTTTCATACTTCTCAAGTTTGATTCTACATTTTCCCATAACTTTTTTTGGAGCACTATTTCCAAGAATCACCTTACCATCTTTGTTTTTCTTGAGAGACTCAAACTTGTCTTTATCTCCAGTCATGTGATGAGAGTATATGTTTTCTATGTACCATTCATCTTCATCTTCAAATGAGCAAACAACATGACCACACCTTATTTTTTCTTCTTCCTTTTTCTTAATATGAGAAGTGTTGGTGGATCCATCTTTCTTAGGTATTTTGGTAATAATTTTCTTATCTGGTTTCTTGTCATGTTGTTTGTGAAGATCCATTGATTTGTTCCTACATTATTTTCTACATGCCCAAACTTGTTACAATCATAACATCATATATGACGAAAACATGGAGCTAAGGAATCATAATATGTTTGTTTCATATCCCTTATATTTCAATCAATAGCTTTGTGACCAGATATGTTGCAAGAAAAGAAATATCCCTTAAAGAAACCTAAGTACTTGGGAGTTGACGATCTTTCTGTGAAGTGGCTATTTGCTTGAAATCGAAATAGTTTGCTTCTGCAATTGGCTGCAACATGTCCATAATTATGACATATAAAGCATTCAACATTATTGATCACAGGAGAGAATCGATTAATGTTTCTATTATTGGGAGCAAATGATTCATTTTGAAAATTCATATTCCTTGGATGTTGATTTGGTTGACTTCTTATCTCTTTAGCAGGAATTTCAGATTTTGTGTTGTTATCCTTCAATATCCTTGCACAAGTATGTGAACTAGATTCTCCTTTTACAATTTCATGAAAATCAAGACTATATTTAATGGAAGGATACCTTTGACTACTAAGAATATTATCCAAAATCTTAGTACTATCTTGAAATCTCAAGTGTTATCATTTTCTTCTAATTACCTTTTAGAATGTTTACTTTAACCTCCATTCTTTGGTATTGTTCGTCCTTTCAGATATACTACTTCCTCATTCCTTATTCAACCTTTCTTCCTTATTCCAATTTCTCCTTTAATTCAATGATCTCTTCCTTCAACCCATTCTCTTGTTCTTTAAATACTTGAAGTAGCTCTTCATTTCTCTTGTTTGACTTTTCAAGATCTTCTCTTAGAGATATGATCTTAGGTTCGAGTCCTTCACAATATTTTTTAGATTCTACTACATCATTTGCCGATTTAACATGATCCCTGTTATCATGTTCCTTCAACTTATCCTTAAGATTGTTAATCCTTTTTAAGGAAAAATCAAGTTTTCTTCTAAGATTAAGGATTACCTCTAACATGTCTTCTTTTGAATTAGTAACTCCATCTAACATAACATACTCACCTTTTCATACATCATTATTTTCTTTAGAAAAATGATTACATGTTGGTTCTCCTAATGAACAATATTCCTTTGTTTTTCCTTCATTTATTTCTTGTAGATCATCCCATACTTCCTTTGCAGTTGTATAATGCATAACCCTTTTTAATGTTGAATAAGGTATGCTATTAATGATTTCACTTAATGCCCTAGTATTATTTTGTGCTTCTTCGCCTAATGGGGGAATTTTAGTGTAACCATTGCATACTAAATGGAAAACATCAAAACCAAGGTCCATTAGATTAGACATCAAATTTTTATTCAATTCTTGATAATTATAATTACTTAGCATATGCATACCTTTATTGTCCATTGTTTCTAACTTTCCTTGTTCTTCTGCTACAAATTTTCCCTAACCTATAAATGCAGATATTGACACGGCATTAGATGCATCATTGTCACACCTCTCCTAAATTGATTTCTTCCTTTATGTTTCCTTCTTCTTTTGATTCTTTCCCATTATCCTGATCCACTTCAAGTGGTTAAGCTTTAACTAGATTGACCTACTCTGATACAAATTGTTGGGAAAAATCTCGGGGGTGGCGGGGGGTGAATCAACTAATTCACTTTAAACTTTTCATTTCATATTCTGATTTCTATAGGATACTTCCATTCATGCAGAAGAATGTATGTATGCAACTTCAGTCATGGAAAACAACATATATCTAGTTAACTAACCTTTCATATATTTCATCATTTCTTCACCTTTAACCTCTGCATCATTAATTCATTATTTATTAATTAAAATATTACCATGAGCAGTAATAGCATAATATACCATCACACATAATCAACAAAACAACACATGAGAATACTAGGATTTTTAGGTGGAAACCCAATATGGGAGAAAACCATTGTTGTCGTCATCTCTGTCTTCTTCTTTTATTATTTAGAAAACTTCTTACAATCATGTACTGGCGCAGACTCTTACCAGTACGTAGGCACCCACCTTTAGAAGGCTACAACCTTCTCTCATTCTTCAGCATCCACTAGAATTGAGCTCCAACCCCCTAACCTCGTTTACTGGCTCCTACCAAAAGCGATCACCTATCCCCTGCACTAATTTCCTAGCTATCACTTGAAGGAAGCTTTGACTCCCTTACTAAAGGCTCCAACCATCAACACCTCTTGTAGACCATGTTTCATAATATTTCATACTAGATCCACCTGACTCAAAAGATCAAACTTGTAGGCCACCTTCCATCATATTTTCAAACTAGACCCACTTCCATCATTAATCCTAATATGAAACTGAATACTAAATCTAAAATTTAATCATGGAACCAAATGAATCATTGTATTACCATCAAACAAATCACTGAATCTCAATCAACCATTGCACGAAGATCAAACCAATCCATAACATATATAAACCATCATATCATACCATATACCAAACCATACAGTGTTCATCACCATAGAAACAAAGTGGTGTTCATGCAAACCCTAACTAGACATACATCAGAATATATACGCCATCATTCTGAAGAACACCCATGTATATACATGCTTCCTATAAATAATACAGGCGTACGTATCTCAAATCACTGACTATTGAATTCTCTATCAAACTGAATCACTAGGTCAGTCACTAAATATTGAATCACAATGGATACAACAATATTGACTTACTAAAAAACCCAATCATAGCATCATCATCATTGATTAATGTACCAAGCCTCATTCGACCCAACCAACACTATTAGACACGGATCATTAAGATAGAGACATCATCGACAGACAACACCATACATAATAGAACTCATCAAATGCCATCATCAAGCCATACTGTAAAATCATAGAATATATACGCAACCTACATGAAGCATATCAATGTATGTACATGACTACCATGCATAACACCTGTGTACAGATCTCAACATACAGAATAAATTTGCAGAATGTATATGCAACTATAAGTAACTAGACTCGTGTATGTATGTGACTATCTAGACACAAACCTAGGTACAAATGTGCAAACTTTCGATGCAAAACATAACCTCACTTTCCGCAACCTTCACTATCACTAATACCAACCTCTAAATAATTTATTTCAACTACAATATCACAATAATCAAAGATTCGTCATTATTAGTTACTTTTACATTTGCAACAAGTAATTCAATCAAGCATGTACGTCAACGTACTTTCATATATGAGTCTTCTCCTTGCTCCCTGGTACACACATGTTCCAAATCAAATCACATATGTATAACTCATTACTTACACACATGACACCTTGATATCCATCTCCTTATATAGCTTTAGCCTTAGCCAATACCTTAGGCCAATCCCTTAGTAATGTCGTTGGTATTCTCTGAAGGGATCAAATAATAGTTGACGCACCCATTACTATGGGCCAATACCATGGTAATGACCCCTGGTATCCAAAATACCATTGTTCAGATTTTTTACATGAATTTCCCTTGTAGGAGTGGCATATGGACGTGATCCTTCTTCATAGGATTCCTGTATACTTTTTCAAACTTCACTTTTAACATTCATCTATCTCTAATCTATATTTTCCCTTTCCATGTGATCTGTAACTTATGGATAGCCATCATGTTGATATCTTTATCAGGTAGGCTTCCATAGGGAACAACATATTAGCTATAATGGCAACATAAATGTCCCAAGGAGATGATGTTTAAAGATGACTTCCACATATGTGAGGTATCATTACTTGTTGTAAAAAATTCTTCTTGCTAATAGAATCTCCTTTCATTCTCCCATCATTTTTTATGATCAATGTTTCTTATTGTTGATAGTGTTGGATCCCGCCAACATTCAAGGGGTGTCCCCAATATGAAGTCCCAATTACCTCACACCATTTGGTATAGAAGCCCCATCCGGAAATGTAGTTCAGCTGCCATAAACTTAAATATTTTCATTAGCTACAGTTTTTAGAATGAGAGAGGAACGCACATGTACTTTTGAATGAGAAAGTAAATATGCCTTGTGAAATGTTCAATCGCAATATGTATCCAGGTTTTTTTACCGGAAGGGAAGACAAAGTGAGCCTTTAGAAGGAAACTATTTGTACTATTCCAATAAAGACAGACACATGTACATATGAAAGAATCGTTGATTGTATAGAGAAGTAGTTCACATGGAAACAATGATCATTAAAACCATTAAACACACATTAAACAAGATGAGCGCCAAAGTCATTGAAATAGTTCAATTTCCTTAGTACATATGAATAAAACATATACCACAAACATATAAAGAATAGTCCTATTACATTAATGATATATGCATGAAAGTGTGTTGCCTCAATGAGCTTTGAATATTAAGCGAAACTTACAAGATACATTGATATCATGAGATACCACTAGCTCCAATAATGGAGCATTAAGCCACTGCTTGCTCTCCAAAAGAACAATCTTTCTCTCTAATGCCCAGGTCGAGAAGACAAGGTGAAAATTCTTTTGCTTGAGTAATGAGGCTTATTTTATAATAATAGGAATGACCTTTCATATTCCTTACGGATCTTAGACTTATAATGTGACCTTTGGACTTCTATATGACTTTTGGACCTCTTCATGTGACTCTTTTGTTCATATGTGACTCGTGTACTTCCACATGTTTACGTTTACAATATTTTCCATAATTATATCATCACGTGATGACAACCTGACAAGTCATTAACATTGATGACTTGCACTCATGGTTACTTGTACATAGATATATTTGAGAAGTCATGACACTACCACTATGTCTTCAATACTCATAACAGATCTTGCATTGATGTTTCTTTCTACCCTCCAAAGGGTTTCTTGAGATTATGGAGTCTTCATGCGTGAATTTGATCATCTAGAACCATCATTCTGTCAACTGTCGCAACAAGGTTCCTTTGCGCCTTTTTTCTTCAAGATTCTTCCAAGGGAATATTTTCATAACAGATCTCCTCATATATTTTTTCCATGTTTTCTTGAACACCTGGAAGTATAGATCACTCAAGGCAAGCAAACAATAGCTAAAAAATATCCTACTCTATCATGATTCATGCAGAAAAAAAATATTGTGGCTCAACAGTCTGTTAGGGGAAGAGAAATATACCTTTTGGGCATAGGGATCACTTGCAAGGGATAGAGGAGGGCTTCACTTCTCATTAGGACTATGTTATGTGCAGCTTTGGATGAGGAGGAGGATTGGAGGGCACAGGGCACACTTACAAGAGGTAAGACAACATGATTGTTTACTAAAAATACACCATGTAGTTGGGAGGAAATCCAAGGCCATAACAAGGGTGTAGGCTGCAATTTCAAGGAAAAGGGGAAGGCATCACTACCCACTAAAAGTGCACAATGCACTCAACTGGGAGACAGAGGCTTGACTAGCGCAGGGCATAGAGATAAGCAACGGGAAGGAGGGTTTGTTAACTAGAAATGTATTGTGCACTGGCAGGGAGAGGTAGGACAAATTTTGGCACAAGGAATAGTTCTAAATGATAATGAGTGTCTCCACTATTCACTAGAAGTTTTTTTTGTGCTCTTCCTAGCCTATGGGAAGTTTTGCAAAGTCAAAAAAATGGGTATGCCTGGAAGGTATGTTATGACTTAAAAGTGCATTATTGTTACTCTTAATTATTCGAAGAAACTTATGAAAGGACACATACACTTGAAACATGTGTAAAAAAATATAATGACACTTGAAGCCCATAAGAAACACTTCACATAACAAGAGGTAGGCTCGAAAATTTGAATATAGTAAAATTTTGGACGATGTTGTAGCAATGAAAACACTTGGCAACACACTAGGTGAACTTCACCTTATTTGTCTAGGAATATTTTTCATAGAAGATTTAACCATTTAATATTTATTGATTCATCGAAGGGTTACTTAGGCTTTCCCACTCAGCCTAGTTAAAGATGTAGTGCTCACCTTCCCTTCCTTGGTTCAATACACCAACAAAAACTGCCATTTCACAATTGTTTCTATCTAAGGAAGGGTAATATGTACTTGTGAGTTAAAGATAATCAGAGTCTTAGTTTTAATCTATGGTTTTGCTCCACTACTATCATGCATGTTCATTACCTAGGTGGATTAACTACATGATCACAAGCATTTCTTCACTGCCAATGAGCTTTTTTAGTACCCCACCAAAGTTGCTTGCTTGACCTCTCTATGCAAGAAGCCTTTCTCTTCTTTCACCCTTTATTTATTTTATTTATAGAAATGTGCTTAGGCACCTACTATTTTATAGGGTGGAAGAGTTATTTTGACTTATTTAGAGAAAAATAGGTTGTTCCTTCAAAGATGGTTATATATATACCTTTGATATTGGTTTGCTCGCTAAATATTTTCCCCTTTCCTTTCTCTACTCGATTGGATTAGCATGTAGAACACCAAGTAAATTTAATACCAAGTTAAGGAATTAGGATGCTAGAATAGATATGAGTATCATGGTTCCACTCCAAGGTTTCCTCTTGAATGTATCATATTTTCCATCTGGACATTACTTGACTTAAGGAATTTTCCCAAATAAGGAAGGAGAACTAACAAATAGACAAGCATTGTGGTTGTCACAATCCCTGTTCATTTCACCACATAATATTTTCAGGCCATACATACACTCTCACAAAAGGTCTTATTTATGCACACTGACCAAGACAAAGGGAAAAGAAACAAGAGTTGACATGACATAAAGGGGAAACAATAGAATACGCGAAAAGAAAAATGTACAAAAGAAGGAACGTAACCCATGGCTACCACTGAAAGTAATTTTAAAGATCTTGGTCGTTGATGAGATGAGGGTTAGTCCTCTGATATAAGGATTTCAACTTGTAGGAATGGTGTCCAAGTTTCTCAATGATTGTGTATGGTCCAATCCACAGGGATTTAAATTTTTTGTGCTTGCCTTTCTTTTCATGGGATTTGTCCCACTTGAATACTAGGTCACCCACACCAAAATCTTTGTTCCATGTGGACTTTTTATCAAACCAACACTTTATTTGGTTCTGGTGTATGGAAATTTTTTCTTTTTCTTTGAACCTTTATTCCTCAAGATTAAGAAGAGTAACTATTTGACTCTAAATAAGGAGATATGGTTTTCCTTGAGATTCTTGAGAAAGCTTCAAGGCGAGAAGGTATGTATTTAGTTGAAGCATAGCTTTTTTTCCGAATACAAGGAAGTAAAGAGAGGTATTCAGAGAGGGTTTGGGGGTGACACGGTCAACCCATAATGCATTCACCTAAGTATTATGCCAATTCTTTTTCTTAGAGAAGAAGGTTTTCTTGATAAAGTTGATTAAGTTCTTATTGGTAGACTCAGCCAAACCATTTCCCTGTGGGTACTAATTTTAGGCATTCTTTAAAACAATACCATTTCCTAATGAAAACTCATAAATATTTAACAAATAGAATTAAGTTTCATTATCAAATTCAAGTGATGTAGGAACGTTGAACCTGGTTATGATGTTTTATTTGAGAAATTGGATGACTTCATGATCATTAGCGTGTCTTAGCGAAACTGCTTCGGTCCACCGAGTGAAATAATTGGTTGCGGTTAAGATGTATCGATGTTTCTTTGACAAATGAGGAAATATTTCACCAATAAAATCCAATCCCTGTTGTTTAAATGGTTCATTGACTATTATGGGTAGAAATGGGGTAGCTGACTTATAATCATGAGCAACACACCTCTGACACATTGGGCTCTTCTAGGAATAGGCATATGCATCCTTAAATAATGTAGGCCAATAATAAATAGCCCCCATTACTTTATGTGCAGTAGTATCGCCTGTGAAGTGTCCACCCACTGGTCGATCATGCATATATTTCAACACTCTTTCTGAATATGAAGGCTCTAAGCATCTAAGAAGGAAACCATTGTGTTGCTTTCAGAAAATCACACCATGCATAAGTTGGTAAGATAAATTTATAAGGAAGATTACCCTCTTATGTTTAGCTAGTATATGTGAAGGGAAGGTGTCATGCTATAAGTATTGCCAATATTATAATCTCAAATTCATGTTCCCAACCAAAAGGGTCTTACTCTGGTGAATCCATTGCTTTGGTTGTGAGCTGACATAGACCATGGCCTTTGATAGTATGAACTAGCTTGAATTCAAGATCATATTCTTGTAAGCATGTCATCTAATTCTCTCTGCTCTCACCCATCTCTTGTTGTACAAAGAGTGTTCTAACATCTGGATGAGGTACATAGAGAATTGTATGAGCTTTCAAGAGATAAGACCTAAAGTGTTTAACCACCTTGTACACTACATTTTCTTGCTTATAAATGGTGGGATAATTTGGTTATGATCCTTGTAAGCCAACACTCATGAAATATATAAGTTTCTTGTTTCCTTGATTTCCTTTTAGTGTTAATACAGGTGCGATAGATGAGTCAGAAGAAAAAGTATACAATAGGAAATATTTATCAAAATTTGGACTATATAAGGCTGGAGAATCAACTATGAATTGCTTGATCAAGCAAAGGTGTATTTCTTCTTCTTATCACATTCGTATGTATCATCTTTCTTTATCATCTTTTGTAATGGTTTAACAATATTTGTGTAGTAAGAGATGAACTTGGATAGGAAAATTATCTTTCCCAAGAAAGATTGCATTTCTTTCTTGTTCATGCGAAAAGGTATTTGTGCAATATCTTTGACCCTTTCCTAATAAACCTTAATTCCACTCTTAATAATGATATATCCTAAGAGATTACCTTTGGACACACAAAATATGTTACTTTCAAATTCAATTATATTCCATAATTTTTACATCGCTTGAACATATGCTTCAAATGACGAATATGATCAGATCTCTTCTTAGTAAATATTGTTATGTCATCCTAGATAACTACAATCAATCCAATCAATTGATGGAATACGATGTCCATGCGTTGTTGAAATGTAATGCCAGTGTTGAAAAGTCCAAATATCATGCACTTGAAAGGAAATGTTCCCCACTTCATCCTAAAAGTGGTCATTAATCAATTTGGTTCTGCTACTAGTGCTTGATTGTATCTATAAATCCCATCTAGTACCATGAACATTTTCAACGTGGATACCATCTGGAGTATATGCTCCATAGATGGCATGAGGTATTTGTCTTTGTCCAAAGCTCGGTTGAAGTTGTGAAAATCATCACATAGGAGTATCTTGATAGACTTTTTTTTAATAGGAACAAGGTTGGAAACCCATGTATAATGTCGAACTTTGAAGATGATCTAAACATCCAATAACTCCTTAATTCTTTATGGATCAAGGATTCAAGTTCGGATGAACTTTCCTTATTTTTGTTGAAAATGCTTTACCCCTTCTTTAACAGGAATGACATGTTGAATGATACGTGTATCGTATGTCTTCAAATAATCATACGCCGATGCAAATACATCTCGATATTGTTTGAAAAGGAAGTTAAAATCTAGTTGTTCTTGAGCAGAACTGTAAAATTTTACTGTAGATTCACAAGATCATGTAATGTCCTAAAGCACAGGACAAAATCTACTTCTACTTTCAACCATCAGAAGCCCATAGATCGATGAAAACAATAAGATAAATAAGAAGATAAATCAATGGCACATAACACAAGATGTATCCGGGGAAAGCGACTACTCAAAACCCCAATATTTGTATTGCATATATCTGAAATATGAGTGAATATAAAAATCTTGTTCTCACTAGAAAAATTTTGCACAAGTAAGTTCAACTGTCTCAACTCACAAGCTAGCTCAAGCCAAATCCTTAGCCTATTCAGTAGCTATCCAAGCCCCTAATCTCTTGTGTAATTCCTAGGATGCATAGCCCGTATTTAAAGGGAATTCGTGCTTCCAAAACTATGCAATCCAAACATAGGTCCTTCTCTAATTGCATGCATGATATTTACAACTCAGTAGATCACACAATTGATAGTACATTGTCCATGCACTCTAGTCTCAACTGGGTCTTTCTCAGAATCAACATGCATGAGTTTCTAATGAGGGAATCTTCAATTAACTAGAGTGACACTTGTGGATGCACTAGTGCACCAACTAAACATTAACTCTCTATTAGTTCCACAAATAGTTTGGAACTAATTTAACTCAACATAACTCAGTAAACCGAGTTATCTAATTTACAAGTCAATTTAAACTCATATTGGACCCCTAAAACTTAGGGAGAACATATAAATGACTACAGAAAGACTTCCAACTCGAAATTTCTAAGCTAATTAAGTTAAATAAACTTAATTAAGTATTTACAAGTTGCTTTGAGAATAGAATTCAATTTTAATTCTCAATTTAATTCAAGGAAACATTAAACTAAAATTTCTTGTTGCTATTTCTCAACACTCCCTCTCAACAAGAAAGGGATTATCAGTTACCTTGATCTTGTCTTTGTGAAACTCGAATTACATGCTGACAATTTCTTTGTCAAAATGTCAGCATCTTGCTCCTCCATGGGAATGTACTCTAATGACATAATCCACCTCAATACACAATCTCTGAGATGATGATATCGGATATCAATATGCTTGGACCGATCATGAAAAAATAGGATTTTCAAAGAGTTTGATACAACTCTAATTATCACAGTAAATTATTGTCGGGTCCATCTACTGACCAAACAAACCAACCAGGATATTCCTCATCTAGATGGCCTCAAATGCTAACTGACTTGCAATCATGTACTCTACCTTTGCCAAACTGAGTGCAACCGATCTTTATTTTCTGTTCTACCAAGAAACTGTTTTTGACCCAATATTAAATATCCCTCCTGATGTGCTCTTCTGATCAGATGGACTCCCTACCCAATCTACATTGGTGAAGCCTTGAATCTTCACTCCCTTTGTTCGTTTGTACAATAATCCATACTGAGTTCCCCTGAGGTATCTCAACACATGATTTTCCACCCTCCAATACAACTTGGTATGCCTAACCATCGCCTGACTAAGTTGGTTAACTGCATAACACATATTCGTCGTGTTTTTACCATGTACATGAGTGAACCCACAAGCTGCCTATAAATAGTAGCTTCCACTACTTCCCCTGAAGTAGCATCCTCCTTCCTCCAGTTACCTACTAGAGGAGTTTCCATGGGTTTTCTACTCTCCATGTGGAATCTCCTGAGTATTTCATTGGCATGTTTTTCCTTAGACACATACAACTCCCCATCTCCCTACCATACCTCCATGTCAAGAAAGTAATTCATGAGCCCCATGTCCTTCATCTCAAACTCCCTTGCAACGTCCTCCTTGCAAGACTTGATCAACTGATGATCACCTCTCAGTATGACATCATCAACATAAATTATAATGATCAACAACTTACCTTCCACCACTATGTGGTACGTGTCTGAATCCGCTTCACTCTTCTTGAAGCCCAACCGAGTGAAGTAGTTATATATCCTAGTGTACCAAGCACGGGGTGCTTGCTTTAGCCCATAAAACATTGTCTTGAGCCAACGCACATGCGACTCATGGTCAAAGGTCTCAAAACCTTCAGTATGCTCTATGTACACCTCTTCCTCAATCATTCCATTAAGGAAGGTTGTCTTTACATCCATCTGATGTATATTCCAACCCATTTATGCGAATAGTGCCAATATAGATCTGGTCAATGAGTACCTTGCATCAAGAGCAAAGGTCTCATTATAGTCAATCCCCTCAACCTATGAAAAGCCACGGGCCACAAATTTAGCCAGATGCTTCTCCACACTATCATCTATAGCTTGATTTACCTTGTAAATCCAACAGGAAATCACCATTGACTTGTCCTCTAGTCTCAAGACCCCATCCAAAACAGTATTATGAACTATGGAATCATACTCCTCCACCATGGCATCAACCCAAACCAGTTGTTGCATTTCTTCCTAAAAGGAATATGACTATGTGACAAAACATTCACCCATAAGAGCCACATATCTAGTGTACCTCGCAAGTGACCTCCTCTTCCTGGACTAAGAAGTGGGTGCTTGCACATTCTCACGTGCAACATCCAACAATCTGTCAGCCTCTCTGGAAGACTCTGCATGAGTGTATGTCTCCACTACCATATCCTCTATATGTAGTTACTCCACATCAATATGAGGTTCTTCAACCTTAGGAGCTAAAAGCTCCTCATCCCCATGTATCTTAAGCTCCCTCTCAAGGGAAACTCGCATGGCCTTCTCCTCATCGAATTTGACATCCCTGTGAACCACTGTCATCCTACTGGTAGGAAAATACACCTGATTGTTTTGAGGTGTGTCAATGTGCTCCAAAAATATCCCCAACTTTGTTGTCAGCTCAAGCTTCTTCCATGCATCTTTCGTGACATGGCAATATACTGACGACCCAAAAATCCTAAAGTGACCAACATCTGGCCTCTTACTAGAATAAGCCTCATTTGGTGTTGATCCGGATTTAAACAGGAATGCAACAAATTACAGAGATAACCATAAACACAGAGATGTAGTGGAAATAATACTTCATTTCATTAATGTAAAATACTGAAATATGCTTACAAACATAAATGGAAATAAATCAGCTAGGGTTTTGGTAGCTTATCTCTGAGAAGAGATGTGGTGGCTACATGCCTCTGAACTACCTTACAATGAGGCCCAAGGGCCTTTTTATTATTGAACAATAAGAGCAAACCCTAAACAACCAAAACCCTAACCAGAGGAGATGTAACACCAAGAGTTTATGGGCCCTGTTGGCATGAGTTGGACAGCCAACATCCCAGGGTCACGAACTTGGTCATATTATCTATGTTTGATGCACATGATAACCCGTTGGAAAGATCTATCCGAGGACTACGATGGAAAATAAAATTTTAGACAAAAAATCATTGGCGGTAGATTTCCAAAAAAATGTCGTTTAGGCCGTCAAATGGCTCCAGAAGTTTAGGACTTGAAAAACTACTAAAAATAGTAAACTGTGCTACAATTAAGGAAATTGAAAAGTTGAAAGAAGAAATGGTGGGGGTCCAAGTGGAATTGGCGGGTTGCCACCAATATCCACCTAGATCAGGTCTCTTCATCTCAAGTATCTGATGTGGGCTATGGCTCTGAACATAAATCGTTGTGTTGCATGCCTCATCCCACAAGTGTAGTGGCAGGCCCTAATCATGCAACATTGCCCTTGTTGCCCCTACTATGCTTTTGTTATTCCTCTCAGCCACCCCATTCTGCTGAGGGTTATGGGGTGTTGTCAACTCTCGTTTAATCCCTCCTGCTACACAAAATTTCTTAAACTCATTGGAGACATACTCAACACTATTATCACTCCGTATAGATTTAACCTTCTTGCCCGACTATTTCTCCACCAATGCTTTAAACTCACAAAACTTTGTGAAACTTTGATCCTTTTTCTACATGAAAAATATCCAACTTTTTTTAGAAAATTCATCAACAAATATAACATAATACATGTGTTTGGCAATGGATGCTGTCGAGAATGGTCCACACACATCTGAATGTACTCGCTCTAGAATAGCCTCTGCTTGATTGTCTCTGTCCTGAAAGGAAGACTTGGTGTATTTTCCCAAAGTACACCCCTTGCATGTATCAACTTTCTCAAGTATACCGTTGGGAAGATAGGTAGAGATCTGATGCAATATCTTCAAAGCCTCGTGATGCAAGTGGCCCATATACCTGTGCCACAACTTGCCAATGTCTTGGTTGTACACGCTTTCTGCTTTTATGCTCAAAGCATCACACACCTATACCTATAGCTTATAAATATTCTTCACCCAAATCCCTATCTTCTTTACTTGAGGCGTGGCTATGTGTCGAAGGAACAAATTTCCTTTCGAGAAGATCATATCATGGCCTCTATCCTCAAGCATGGCAATGGATGAAAAGTTCTTCTTCAGCCCGGTAACATACATAACATTCTTCAAGGTGAGTGGACCTCCATGCTCCCTCTGAAAAGTAATCATGCGCAATCCAGTAACACTATACTTCCCATCTTCACCCATCTCGATATGCATCTAGAGATATTTGTCCTCCAAGTCACTGAATAACTTTTTTTCACCAGTCATGTGGAATGAAGCTCCATTGTCTAAGTACCATACACTTCCCATCATTGATGACACCATGCATTCAATGAGTGAAAATTCCAATTCGAATTGAGAGGCAAAAGCCTCACCCGCCACTTCTCCTGCGGACTTCTTCTTGGACTTCTTGAGTGGACAATTTGTAGCAAAATGGCCCATCTTATGACAATGAAAGCACTTAGCTTTCATCATGTCTTTCTTCTTACCTCCATGACAAGAACCTGATTTGGAATGGGAATCTTTCATTTCCCCTTCTTCACCTTAATCGCTAAGGCACATTTCCCTTCATCATCAGCCTTTGATGAATAGCCATCCATGCTGTTCCTCCTGATCTCCTCCTAAATAAAATCTAACCACAGTCGTTCCCAATTTGGCAACTTATCCCATCCATTGATAGATTCCTACTAAATATGCCAACTCTTTGGGATTCCTAGAAGATCAAGACTCACCATACCATCCCAGACAACCGTGATTCCAACACTTCCAAGTTCATCACGAGACTGAGTGAACTTGGTCAAGTATTTTGGAATTGTCTTGCCTTTCTCCATTTTGATTTTTCGAAGTTTTTCCTTTAGTTCTAATTTCCTTTGGTCACTGTTGTTCTGATACACTTCTATCAATGTTTTCCACATAGAATACAGAGTTTCCTTGCCATGGAGACTCGATACAATGTGGTCTCAAACTCCCTCAAGGATTATCTACCTTACCTTCACCACACACTTCTTCCATTCACCCAAATTTTTTGCATCTGATGCTACTAGCTTAGGAATTTATTGATCAACAAATTCCAGGGCATACTCGAGCCGCAAAGCTTAGAAAACCATGTATCGATCCTGAAGTATGTAGTGAAAATTTTATTTTCACCTGTAATCCAAAACTAAAAACTTCGAAATCTCCTCTAGTATATCGTTCCCGGCTCTGATACCATGTAGAATTTTACTATATATTCACAATATCATGCAATGTACTAAAGCAGAGGATAAGAATCACTTCTACTTTCAACCAGTGGAAGCCAATAGACCAATGAAAACAATAAGAACAAGAGGAAGATAAATCAACGGCACATAACACAAGATGTATATGGGGAAAGCCACTGCTCAAAACCCCGCTATTTGTATTACATATATTAGAAATACGAGTGACTATAAAAAGGTTGTTCTCACTAGAACAATTCCGCACAAGTATTCTCAACTCTCTCAACTCATAACATATCTCAAGCCAAATCCTTAGCCTATTTAGCAGCTCTCCAAGCCCCTAATCGCTTGCATAATTCCTAGGATGATTATCTTGTATTTAAAGGGAATTCATGCTTCCAAAACTGCACAATCCAAGCATAGGTCCTCCTCTAATTGCATGCATGATATTTACAACTCTGTAAATCACACAACTTATAGTACACTATCCCTACATTCTAGTCTCAACTGGGTCTTTCTCAGAATTGACATGCATGAGTTTCTGATGAGGGAACATTCAGTTAACTAGAGTGACACTTGTGGATGCACTAGTGCACCAACTGACTATTAAATATCTATTTAGTTCCAAAAATATTTTGAAACTAATTTAACTCAACATAACTCAGTAAACTGAGTTATCTAATTTAACACTCAATTTAAACTCATACTGGACCGCTAAAACTTAGGGAGAATATATAAATTCCTACAAAAAGACTTCCAACTTGAAATTCCTAAGCTAATTAATTTAATTAAACTTAATTAACTATTTACAAGTTTCTATGAGAATAGAATTCAATTTTAATTCTCATTTTAATTCAAGGACAAAGTAAACTGGAATTTCTCATTGTCATTTCTCAACAAGAACATGTATTGAGGTTCACATACTTTGGATCTTCTTTGATTCCCATATTTACGTATTCATGTGATAAATTTGAGCTCTTAGTATTTGTATTCATTGTTCCTCTGAAGTAATTTTACAGGCCATAAATTTTCTCAAGATATACCACACATTTCAGCATTGGATTCCCTTTACATGATTGGACTACTTCCTGCAAATCCTTCTCATGCTCATCTTCTTCAATAGCGGGATCTTTGAACACATCTACATTGGCCATGAAGTGAAATATATGTTGGTCATCATTAAATACGAGAAAATTAGTTACATTATAGGGCACAGATGGCCTATAAATAATTTCAATAGAAAAACCGTCATTTAATGGTGACATTCTAACAGTTGCATATGTATATGTAGTAGAATTATGAACTCTAGGAACGTAACTAATATTAAATGCTTTAAAGAATCAAATGAATAGACATACCTCTTGTTCGTAGTTTTTAAACTAGACAAAACATAGCGAATGGTATTATGTACCTGATCGGTAACGATCTCTAAATCACTAATTACTTTAAGTACTTCCACCTTGAGATCTATGGCTTTCTTTAACCCAAAACATGTAGAAATTAATGTGTAGATTCGTAACTACTCAAGAAATTTCCTAAATCAAAAGACTCGAAGCTACTCTACTGATCTACAGAAGTTAATTCACCATCTAGAACACAAATCATAGACATGCAAAAGGAAACATGACACATGAAAAGAGATTTATCTAGGGGAAGCAACTGCTCAAAATCCTTTCCTATCTGTATTGCATTAATCAAAGAATAGAGATGAAATACATAAGCTTGCTCAAGACTGAGTACATCATTCAAGTGTATAGTCTATCCCTCTACCTGACTGATTAACTCTGGCCAACACTTAGACAATTTTCAAGCCCTCCAAGTTCAAATTTCCTTGTGTTGTTCCTTCAATAATTTTTCTCCTATTAATTAGGAAATCCCCTCTTCTAGATTGTGCAATTCGTTTAGGCTCATCCTTTGACTACATGCACCGCCTAGACACTTCTGAATAGTCTACAATTGATAGTGCACTACCTTGGGATCTCCATCTCAACTAGGTAACTCGAATTATCTACATGCATGAGCTAATTTAGTCCAATTGATTAGTTATCTAGATGATCACTGAGAGTGGTTGAAGTTACACTTCCACAACTTGACCTTCCACTAGTTCCTCCAACAGTTAGAACTAGTTTAACTAACAATAACTCAAATTAGCTAAATTAAATTCCTACAACTGAAATTGACTCAACCTAGGCTCCTTAAATTTACAAATAATTGCACACAACTGAACTTCATGCCCCTAACTTGAATTAATTAAGCTAGTCTCCTATTTTTTAGGAATCAACTCAAGTAAACTGAACTTCAACTCATTAACTCTATTTGAGTGTTCTTAAATAAGTGAAAAGAACCATGTCACCTTAGTTAATTCTCCAATTTTTATTTTGATGTGGAATTTCAAATTTCCTCAATTTGATTAAGGAAAAAATCAAAATTGAGACTTTGTTGTTACATTTTCAGCAAAACGAGTGTTTCATATTCAATAGTGTTATTTGTGCACTTGAACTCCAAGCGGCATGAAAAAATATACCTTTTATTCCAAGGGTCAATAAGAATACAACTAGCTTTGGAACTATCCTGAGTCTTAGAACCATCAAAGTATAAGATCGAAAAATTAGGAGTTGTTGAGCTAATTCATACACTATTATCATGTACATCTATATTACAAGGTTTATTTTGACTAGTTGGACTACAAGGAAGGAGCTCCAACTATGTATCAAATGGTACAAGTGAAGGTTGTGCTTGGTAACACCCGTGATCGACTTCTAGAAAACAAATTCTAAAAATGATATCTCTAAAGATGACTAGCTCATTGTGTCCCTCAAGTGTTGTCACGATGTATTTTATGTAAGGCTCACTTTCCACTCAAATCTAATTGTTTATTCCCTTATAAGGAAGCCATAAAGGTGTCCACTCTATGAAAAATATCCTTGTAGTTTATTAGACCAATCTCTACTCAAAAGAAACCATAGGCTTCAGGAATGTCCACAAATTATAACAATATTAATGCATTGGTGAACTCTATGGTCTGATGAAAAATGGATGATGACATTATTAAGTTCGCCAATTGCATGGACTAATGATTTGTCTAGATGTATGATCTATGCATAAGTCTTTTCCGATTTAGCATTGATTTTGTAATTAGCAACAAATAATGGCATGACATTTGCAGATGCCCTAGAATCAACGAGACAATTATGGACATTATAATTAAAGATTTCAAATGTTAAAATAAAAGGGGGTAAGTGAGTGTTAGTATTTAAATTAACAACATTAACTACAGACTCGAGAATTCCATGGGACTTACCAGACATTACTTGAGAAGAATAAACTTCGTTACTTGATAGAGCTTGTGATGTTAGTGCTTGGATGATCAATTCATCATGACCTATTATTTTTGTGAGCTCAAATATTGAAATGTTGGCACAAGATCTTTTCATATCCTCAATAATATTATAAAAAATGTTTTCATTTCTAACATGATGTGTTGAAGTATCTGGTTGTGGAGCATTATTTCAAGCTTTTGGAGTGATGGAATTATTATTGTTGTTCATGGACATGTTCTTAGGAAGAGGAGAACTTCTATAATTAATTTGCAAATTCTTAGCAAGATTAGTAGGTGGTAAAATCCTTCTCAACAATTTCTTTTTAATCTCTTGCTAAAAAATTGATCCTTTTCTCCTCAAATTATATCACTCAATTTTCGATTAAGGAGGAGCTTCACTCACTCTTGGTTTATTAGCACTTTGTTTATCAATATTAAATATGATATCAGATGTATAATTGAATGTGCAACACCTAAAATTTCCTTGGTCTTGGGAGATTCATTTGCTTCTTCAATCTGCTCAGATTGCTCTTCTGCTAATAAAGTGTCTAAAAACTTGGTCATCATAGCGGTTATGTTGTGGTTCCAATGGGGACATTTTTTCTTTGAATGCCTCTCCTGATGGAAAGTACAAAAGTTATCCATGCCCAAGCTTTCAACATTAAACACAACACTGGAACTTTGAGCAAATTTAGCCAGTTGATTGTTGTTATTCTTCCTAAAGAGAGGTGGCTTGAAATAATTATTGTTGGCAGTTGCCTCACTTCACTTACTCTTTAATTAAAATACTTTGATGGTGAGAAACTTCAAAGATTTATCCAATCTTTCCCTTTGGAGTTGGTGGAAGAGGCTTGAATTTTCTTACCAGCATCTTTGGAGCCTTAAAAATCTTCATGATTGTCAATGGCTCCAATAGAACACAAGTCCTTTCCAACAACAATCACTTCTGCAAAGTTTAAAGCCAATGTATCATTTACAGATCTTTTAATAAACACATAAATATTCGTAGGCAAGGAAATTATGTAATCATATTAAGTGATAGTATCATGCAATCGAACATAACTAGGGAATTTATTCAACAAGTGTGTAAACCTTTGATTAAAATCCTTCCCTTTTTCCTTTTACCCCATCTTAATATTCCCAAGTTCTTTTAGCAACATTGCAAGACTTTTATCATCGAAAAATGTATCCAAGAAAACTTCTTGAACTCCCTCCAACTATGGATTGACTTAGGTGGAAACTATGATACCAAACTAATTCTATACCTTGTAAAGTATATGGATGTTGGCTTGATGGGCCCTAACCCAGGTTCAACGTTAATTAGCCAATCAAATCCCTACACTACTGGCCCTTTCGGCATCAATCCGCAGAGTACAGATTGAAGTCTCACCCGAAGTAGTATGGGGGGATGCAGGGACCAAGTTTTTGCACCTTGAGATGGTTGTGATGTCGTTTTATACCCTAACTCTTCCTTCATGCAGACCTATAAGCCCTTTAGGGCTTATTAATGTACTTCTCTTATTCAGCTTTGAAACCTTCGCAAAAGTCTCCGATCGTCCTTCGCGGACCCTAAATGGTCAATTCAGACACTTAGGCACCTCTGTAATTACTCTTACTTCTGTCTCTACCCCGATTAGATTAAATAGTGGTTAACTTCAAAATCATTATGATTATCTTCACGTAACATATATTCTTACTTGCGTTCATATGACAAAGTAAAATACATAGAATCACGCATCAATATAAAATTAAATCATAAATCCAATACTGAACATACCATAATCGTAAACATTCATAATAGAAGTAAAATAGCTCATACACGGATTTCTCCAGAATAATTCTCTTTATTGATGGTTCAGATCTCAAGAACAGACTCTAACTTCCCTGTGCACATAGCTGCAGGGGTCTGCGCACTCAGCTGCAGACTTCTACCCTAGGCCTTTGTGCACTCAGCTGCAGATCCTCTTCCTACGTAAGACTCTTCACTCTTAGCTTTCAATTGCTCAAAAACTTACTTAGAACTTCCCAAAAAACTTCCTTAGACACTTCTAAGACTCCCTTTTTATACATTCCCATGCCCCGCGGACCAAGGATGGATTTCATCAATCCGACACAAGCTATCTAAACTAAGGGTGCAAAACCCTTTTTGAATGTTTACATCTTTGCGCTCCACGACCACAAATTGTGGAGACTTTACATTCTTTATACAAAACTTGCGCCTTTAGCCCCAAAACTTGGGCTTTTAACCCCAAAATTGACCCTAGGGGACCCATTCCCAACATGCCCCCAACAGAAATCTGGTGACTCACCCTGAGTCACTTGGACAGTGCAGAGATCTTGTCATGAAGAACTTCCAACTCCACCTATATGACTGTGACCTCGGGGGTACACTGCGTCGCAACCTGCTTAACTTGCTTGACCAGCTGCTCCATCATTGGTTCTGCACTATTTTCCTATATTTTCTTCTATGTTTCCTGCAAACTGGTCAGTTTCCCTTCAATGGAGGTAGTGATTACATAGGCTTCCTCCAGCCAAGTCCCTAATCTGGCCTTCAGTACTGCCTCCTTATGCTGAGCTACATCCACCTGTTCCTTTAATTCCTTTGCTTCCTACATATTTTCCAACCTCTACATGATGGTGATGGTGTGCGTCATCACTTTTACCTCATCGTACTTCTGCTGCAACTCTCATGCCTCAGTTTCTAGTCTTTGTAGGTTGGGATCTTCCTGCAGGTCACTACTTCCAGTGCCTGCTCGAAGAGCGTAGTGCAATCCTTCACAGCGGTGTCAATAGCTACAATGGCATCTTTTACAGTGGTCGTGCACTGCTTTTTGACTTCTAGTGGAGTCAAGGGTTGGGCCCTCAACTCAAGTTCCATGATCTTAAGGTTTGGTTCAAACTGAACCTTAGCTAGCTCTGTTCATGCCTTGCACACACCTGCAGTAAGCTTCCAGATCCTTGCATCGACTAGCACACCTTCAGGGATGTTCAGCTCTGGAATAGTCTAGCATGTCTCAACCACCACAACTATTGTGCGCTCATTCTTTTATGTGATATTCTTAAGAAGATCAATCACGAACGATTTTTCGGCGAACATGTGTGCATTGTTCACCTTCTACTAGCTGATAACATTCAAGGTGCGTTGTTCCTGAGCTCGTATTTCTGCGATCACACCATCCAGTAAGGTGTGAAGTGCTTCACTTGGAATCATGACCAAGTTTAACCCAACTTGTTTGATGGCACTGACAGTGGCCCTGTCAGCCTCTGCTTCTGTGGTCAATGCTCCATTCGACAACGCGATAGCCTGGGGATCCATTGTACGAACCATCTTTGTTGTGTCTGAGGTTCCTGGCACCAAACTACTTGACACCATGTTGCCCTTCCCTACCGTGTTTTGCACCTAATTCACATGGATTTGCAGCTCACGTAGACTTGTTTCAATGGCAACCAAGGCCTGCTTCTTCTATTGCTTGAACTACTGCAGTAGTTCCGCAGTCATGTCCCTCACTGTATCACCGATATCATTCAAACCACCCTCTATCAATGTTATTGGGTCCAGGGACGATTTTCTAGCCTTGGACTTCTTCCACAGCCCTACTTTCTCCTGCTCCCTTATGTGCTTAATCCAGAATGGAGTAATCCTCAGGTTCTCTCCTCCCTAGTCTGAGCGCTGCTCCTCCTCTCTATCTATGGAGAAGGCAACTTCTGACTCCTATCATAGTCACAGTATTCCTATTCCTCCTCCCCTTCTACCTATGCTTTGGCCGCGCGCTCTTCTTTGGCTTTGTCCTCAGCTTCCTTCCTTCATTTTTCGACCAAATGCTCCATTTTTAACATGGCCTCTTCCTTCTTCTTCTTCACAGCAAACTTACTAGTCCTAGTTGATAAGTCTAAGGCCTTACGCCACTCTACGTGCCAACTCTCAAAAACTTCGATAATTGCATCATTTGTTGCCAGGTATGGAAGATCATATTTATGTCCGGGGTCCTTCCACGCTCTGATGGACACACAGTGGATGTTCATCTTGAACTCCACATACTTGGACAACTGCTCAAAGACAGTCAGTGAGAGTTGCAGCTTGCGGTTGATGGCGGTGCAAATGCTTGATTCCATGAGAATCTAGAATAGCTTATTGTTCTTAATCCTTTGGGGGTCCTTCATGGTCCAGAGCGAAGAAAACTTCGCTACTTTTGACAACTCCAGTGCAATCGGAGGAAACTGCATATCCTCCAGTAAGTCCCACACAGCAGCCATGCGTATTGAAAATTCTTTCTTTGATCTTGCATTTCTCTGCAATTTGCGAGGAACTCGCTGCAAAGGTAGGATGCTGAGTTAAATTGTACACCCTCCACGCACTGGGTTGCTAAAGAAACCACCAATGCCGACACTTCATCTGCGTGACACTTCCTCATAATATTCCTCGCCAAAATCTGAGTGGCTACCTTAACCGCGGGATCGATTATGCTAGAGATGAAGTAGCCACACGGCTTCTTGGAAAGCTTGAACTTGTCCTTCATACATTCGGTGATGTCACACTCACCCGACTTTCCGCCAAATGCTGGCCGGATTCAAACCTGAGTTCGGGAACAAGGTGATCCTATGGATCAACATGTCAGTGATTGGTATCGGATCTTCTAACCACGGACACCCATCATGTACCAAGCATAACAACTGCTTGATCACTATCAAAGTTATGGGCGCGTGGCTGTAATGTGGCACCCATAGCAGGTTCAACAATCCTGCCTTCTCCAGCCCTTTTATCAACTTTTGTGGCTCCAGTGCAGTCACACCAAAGTCTTTATAGAAGACACAGTGCATGAATGTATCAATCGCGAAGTGGGGAAAGTGCTCTGTATATGCTAAATCCCAGTCCCCCAGCTTCAAAAGGGGAATACATGCCAAGCACGGTCCTTCGAATCTGATTTTTTTGGCAGCAACGGGGTGAAAAGCGTGATTTTGTTCTCGTCAACGTCCTTTGGTACCTTTGCCTTACCTCAACGCGGATGGATATATGGTGGCAGCTTGGAGATAAGGTCTTACCCCTCAACGTCAATGTCTTCTATCCCCATGTCAATGTCTTTTATGCACACATTGATTTACTCGATGTCCTCGTTAGGATCCAGGTCTACTACCTTGGCCTTCTCCTATGTAGTAGCCTTTTCTTTCTTCTAGTGTTTCCTTGGTGACCAACGCACCGGTTCTATTGCTTTTTTCTTATCCTTCTTCATTTTGGGACCTTCTTTGGGCATCATAGGCCTTGGCCTGGATGGCCTTGGCAATTTGGGTACTTCTATGGGTACCTCTACACTCACTACCTCTGGGGAAGCTCCTTCAGCTGCCATGGCTTCCCCAACACTTTCAATCTCCATGGGTGCTGACATAATGCCAGTTAAAAGCTCCTGAGTCTCCTTCGGCAATTTCTCAAACACTGAACTCGCTACCAAAGCCTCGAAATAATCAAGGTTCATGCGCGTCTGATAGCTCAACACCTTAATTCTCAAAATGCTAAATCTTTTTTGTTGGTTGCCCATCTGTAATTTATACGCAATTTTAACTTTGAATCTGACTATTCCCCCAAAATTGGTTCATAAATGTAAGAGTGGTGGCATATTTTCAAATATATTGCTCTTAAATTCTGACTTAATTCCCGCCCCCCGCTTATTTAGCCATTTTCTCATTGCCAAGTCATGAACAGTGACCATAACGGTCACTTTTTGGCTTCCCTGCACTGTCTCTCCTTCAATAGCGTAGCTCCCCTTGCACTTCTGCTGACACTACGATAATCCTCCATTCCATGCAGTACCCCAATCACGTAGCTCTACAACCCGGGCAGCATAGTTTATAGTCCCGCGCCTCCTTTCAGCTACCTAAAGCACTAAGACTGTGCTTCCACCATGTAGTCATCTGAACAGAACCCCGATGTATGGCTTCAATCAGCTACCATTCACCCTTCCTGGGAATGGCTCTCCAATCAATTTTACCAACTAAACTGCTCCACCATCGGTAATCTCCTTAATGAAATAGGGCCCCAGCCAATGAATCCAAAATTTTCCTGAAAATTTATCAAACTTGTTGTCATATAATAACACTAAATCATTTACCTTGAAGGTGTGAAGTTTGATGTGTTGATCGTGCCATGCCTTTTCACATTCCTTTTGAACTTGCTAATGAAATACAGCCAGAAACCTATCTTCTTCAAGTTCTGCCAGCTTCACGAGCCTTTCTTCCATGGCTTCGTGATCTTTCATTCCTGTGAACACTGTTATGCACAGACTAGGCACAATGTATTCCATTGGCATCTAATCTTCAATGCCATAAACCAGCCTGAAAGGCATTTTTCCAGTCAACTTCTTACAAGATATTCTATAAGCCCATAGCACCATGGGTACGCACACATACTAGTCGTTTCTTTGTGTATTGAAAACCTTCGTCAACACGCTCTCTAGAATATTATTAAATGCTTCTACCATTCCATTATCCTATGGGTGATATGGCGTGCTCTTCTGGTAGTAAACCTGAAATTCCTTCGTCATTATGTTGATCGTCTCATTAAGAAAATGCGGACCATGATCGTTCATTAAAATTTTTGGACAACCAAACCTTGTCAACACGTACTCAAATATGAATTTTGTTGTTATCGTGCTTATACAGTACTTCATAGGCTATGCCTCCACCCATCTGGTTAAATACTCAGTCACGGTGATGATGTACCACGCACCCATCTTCTTTCCTAAAGGTTGAATTGGTCCCACAAAGTCAATCGCCCACTTCTCGAAGGGCTGTAACGATATCTGCGAATTTAGTGACAGCTCATCCCTCCACAAGGGTATGCCAGTCCTTTCGCATGAATCGTATTCCCTTCAATACACCTTTGAATCCTTATTCAGTGTTTGCCACCACAACCCAGTGCATAGAATATTTTGAGTTGTTGCTTTGCCTGCATAATGTCCTCCCACGACTCCTCCATGAGCCTGAGTGAGGATGTTGTTTCATTCAAATTACGGCACACAATGTCGCAGTATTTCATCTGATCACATTTTATACAAGTGTCCTGCAATGACATAAAAGTATTCCACGCGTACCACCAATTCCTACTTTGTTGGCTAGTATATCCTTCTAGGGTCATTCTTGTCGTCAGGAAGTGTATAATGTCTTCAAAGTGACTGTCTGCGGCATGCACCATAAAGAGCTACGCATCAAGTAGTCCTTCCTCCAAATTAGTAGGCTCCTCTCCTGTTTCAATGCATAAGTGATGATCCGGTCTAGCATTCAATCATCCTGGTCTCACAATAAATTGAAAATCGTATTGTTGGAATAGCAACAGCCATCTGCATATCCCCCCCCCAACACAGGGTTGTTCACCAAGTACTTTAATGCATAATGGTATGTATACATCTTAAAGTGTCCACCTAGCAAGAGGTGTCTAAACTTCTGGAATGCGTATACCATAGCAAAACCTTTTCGTTCTATCATTGAATAGTTATTCTCATCTTTAGATATCTTCCTACTTGTGAACATTATGGGATGATCCAATTCTCCCTCACCTGCCTATATCAGTACTTCTCCCAACGCAATACATGACGCATCCACATGCACATGAAATTCCTTCTTCCAATCTGGGAAGACTAGGATCACATCCAAGCTCTTCTGACATCCCTCATTCCAGCAGAATGTAGCATCCTTTTTTAACAATTTCTCCATCGACACCGTGATCTGGGCATAGCTTTTTATGAACTTTCTATAGTACCCTATACGCCCCAATGTTGTGCAAAGCTGTTTCACACTTCTTGGTGCCTCCAAATTGATTATAACTGCGATCTTCATAGGGTATACCATCAAGCCTTGTCTACATAAAACATGAACTAGCAAGATCCCAAGTACAATAGCAGCATGACGGATGTGTCGGATTCGGGCAGTCTCACGCATAGTGTCCTAGCCCCCCACAGTTGTAACAAATAACCTTCCCTCAACCTCAAACAGGTCCTCCTCCACCTCGACCTCGTCCACGCCCTCGATACTCGCCTCGCGCTCCCCTAGTGCCTTGTTCTAGAGGCCAGGCTTTTTCTTGCAAACTCTATGCAAGTTTTATATCCATAATTAAATCATAACTACAAAAATTATGCTCATCGTGACCTACTGACTGACAAAAGTTGCAGAAGAGTTGTTGCGGGGTCTGTACGAATTTCTATAGCAAATGGAAATTGTTTGTCACATGTTTTCCAACTACCTAATAGATATCACACCATAGCGCAGGCCCAATACTTGGCCCTGTTGGAGCTTCCGGTATCAAAGGCATTGGTCCCCATACTGCAACATTATTTGTGAAAACTGGACAGTGATATTTGTCTTGCCCCTAGCTTTTTCACTTCAGGCACCACACTTCTTCGCACACCTTAGGCCGAGCTGTTCTATCTTTCTTCAGAATCTGTATTTGTAGGAAAAAGTTCTTCAACTGCGGATGAATATGCTGAAACCACATATTAGCATCTTTCACCGGTGTCTCATGTAATCTCAGCAATTTCCAAATCTTCCAATTGGGTCCCAATCTTTTGTTGTGATAGCGCAACCCTTAGATGAGGCAGGAGCGAAGCCTCAAACCATTCCCATTGTTGCCCATCAATCAATTTCATGTTAGCCTCATGGATCATACAATTCAATATCTAATCCAAATCCAAGCATCATCATGACCTCTTTGAATCCCACAATTGATTGTGCTTCAGACTTACTTCTACTAAATTCCTTATTTAACGCAGTCTGGATGTCTGCCAACGTGAACATCAAAGTATCATTGCAGTACTTAATGTAACATGTTAGTGTGTGATCCTATAAAGCACTAACCAACATTGCTTTCTTCATTTGTTCATCTGTGATACCCTGAGCTTCCCATACAGCTTTCGTGAACCAAAATTGGTCCTGATCTTCATTTCGCACGCCTTTGAACACAGGTAGCTTTCCAGAGTTTGCCCTACTGAATGGTGGTAGAGGTGGTGGTGGTGTAGGTGAAGGCATAAGTGGCAGAGGTGAAGATGGGGGTGGTGTGGGTGGATGGGGTATTCACAGTAACGCTTGATTTATCAACTGAACAATGCTCTATGGAGATGCTTGTGTTGCTTCCTCGTCATCACTCAGAGGGGGTTCAATTAGCGAGCTATATTAAGGGCCTGTTCTTCCCTTGTTCTTGAATGTCCTCCCACTTCGCGTAGCCCCAAAACATCAAGGTAGTTTCATAACCCACTTTTCACACAAGAGCATCTTAATCCAATTATTTAATGATTTTAAATACTTACCTCGTGGTCCCTTGAAGAAGCAGTGATCTAGTTTGCTGTAACTAATTGAGGTATTGACTGCAAACTCTATCACAAACCCTCCTATGATATAATAGAGCCAATTATCAACAACGCATGCGATCTTATCTTCAAAGGCTTCTAATCTCCTCACTAACTCTGGGGTCCAGACTATTGGACCGTCAATCCTCCACCTTCCTTGGTCGTCTATCAATTTCGCAATCCACTTGTACAACTTGACTAGGAAGGAACAGAAGAAGATCTCGTGTATTTCTGTGTACAGGTATCTGTCCAACCACTGTTCTCTTGCACCATGAATTCGTGGATCTTTCTATCCAACCAATCTTCGATCTCTTTCTTATTTTGATTCCAATGATGCGACATCACACATCTCATTATGCAGATCCTGGTCCTAGCATGGAACCATTTGTTGGCTTGATGGGCCCTAACCCAGGTTGAGCATTAATTAGCCAAGCAAATCCTTACACTACTGGCCCTTTCGGCATCAATCCGCAGAGCGCGGATTGAAGTCTCACCCAAAATAGTATGGGGGGATGTAGGAACCAATTTTCTGCACCTTGAGATGGTTGTAATGTCGTTTTATACCCTAACCCTTCCTTCGCACAAATGTATAAGCCCTTTAGGGCTTATCAAAGCACATTTCTTATTTAGCTTTGAAACCTTTGTGAAAGTCTCTGATCGTCCTTCACAGACCCTAAATGGTCAATTTAGACACTTACTCACCTCTGCAATTACCCTTACTTCTATCTCTACCCCAATTAGCTTAAGTAGTGGTTAACTTCAACATGCATTATGATTATCTTCATGTAAACAAATATTCTTACTTGCATTCATATGACAAAGTAAAATACATAGAATCGCGCATCAATATAGCATTAAATCATAAATCCAGTACTCAACATAACATAATCACAAACATTCATAACATAAGTAAAATAGCTCATACACAGATTTCTCCAGAATAATTCTCTTTATTGATGGTTTAGATCTCCAGTACAGACTCTAACTTCCCTGCGCACACAGTTGCAGGGGTCCGCGCACTCAGCTGCGGACTTCTACCCTAGGCCTCTGCACACTCAGCTGCAGAGCCTCTTCCTATGCTAAGACTCTTTGCTCTTAGCTCTCAAATTCCCAAAAGCTTACTTAGAACTTCCCAAAAAACTTCCTTAGACTTTCTAAGATTCCCTTCTTATACATTCCCATGGCCCACAAACCAAGGGTGGATCTCATCAAGCTAACATAAGCTATCTAAACTAACAGCGGAAACCCTTTTTGACTCTTTACATCTTCACACTCCGCGACCACAAAATGTGGAGACTTTACATTATTTATACAAAACTTGGGCCTTTAGTCCCAAAACTTGGGCTTTTAACCCCAAAATTAACCCTAGCGGACCCGTTCCCAACAACGGAAAAAGTCTACAAGCAACCTCATCAAAACGTATCCCAAGCATTCACAAATGCATGTGTAAGTCATAAATATGGTCCTCATCTTTCATCTTCTTATCAGGGTGAAACTTTAAAAGTAGATTTTCTAAATGTTTAGGCAGGTGATGAAGATTTCTTGGAGGAGCAAGCAGCTCTTGGGCCATCCATTCCAACTATTCATCAGCCATGTCTTCTTCTTCCTCCTCTTCTCCTTCTAAATCTAAAGAGTCTTCTTCCTCATCATTCAAATATTCTTTATAATTGGACTCTTGTTCTTGTCTCAGTTGTTCTTCATTAGAAAATTGAAAGTATTCCTTGTCACCATCTAAATCCTCCTTAATAGGTGGAAGTTCCCCTTGTTGGTTTGTTCTTTTTGCGGAATCAACTAACTATTTAAGGGTAGTAATAATCAAAACTTCCATCGAAGAAACCAGTACGTCATGATGAGTTGTTTCTTTCTTTATAGGATTATGAGGAATAATAGAAGTGAGAAGAAGTAAACAAAAATTTCTTGCAAACTGACAAGTAATAGACTGGATTGCCTGGAGTTAGTTATAAGTAACTTCAAAATCCTTTTTCGGATTTTGATGATAGGACTCTCATATCTCAGGAATATGAATTGGACTTAAACCTATACCATTAGTTCCTTGCACGGATGGTTGGATTTTAGGATGTGGTGAACTGATAGCCATATAAATGTTGCCCTCCTTCTAGCACTAGAACATTGATGGTGTTGGATCCCTAAAATATAGGAGTCTCCCCGATATGAAGTCCCAATCATATTAAAGATTTTCCTTGTCTACAACTATTAGCATGAGAGAGGAGCACACATGTACTTTCAAATGAGAAAGTATGCCTTGTGAAATTTTCAATTGCAATATATATCCAAGTTCTTTCACCAGAAGGGAAAATAAAGTGATCCTTTAGAAGAAAAGTATTAGTATTCTTCTAGTAAATATGCACTATACATATGAAAGAATCATTGATTTTCTAGCAAAGTGTTGGAAACAATGTTAATACTGAGAGGGGGGGTGAATCAGTATTAAGGCTAATTTAAACTTTTCTGCCAACTTATATTTAACATTCACTCTTGGAAACTATCCATACTAACATAGACAACATATTATGTGGTGGAAACATAACATCAATACATAAACACATACACCATGATCAACATACACATGAACACCGAGGTTTAACGTGGAAACCCTTCCGAGAGAAAAGCCACCAAATCTTGTTTTTTATTATTATGTACATAAGAGCACCTACTCTATTACATCAAAGTGTGTTTGTGAGCCACCATTCACATGAAGCACCAACTTCCTTTGATTTTTTGCTAGCACCCAGTAGCAAAATGCACCAACTCCCTCCTTTTGTAGACACTTGATCAGCTTACTAGAAGCACCATGTGAAGCACCAAATTCACGGATTTGTTAAAAGCACCAACTTGTAGGAGGAACCAACCCCCAATCTTTCTTTAGAAACCCACTAGAGATGGAACCATCGACTTCATGTATGCATGCTCCCTCCCACACTCAATAAGGAACTAATGTTTACTATATATGGCAACCTCTCTACCTCATATAATCTTTGTTCTCCCTCAACACTCATCCCTCTATTCTTCTCAATAATGGTCGCTCATACACAACCCTCTCTGCACTCTCGCCACTCTACTACAACATACACTCAGACAAGGCTCTCTGTTCTCGACCTTCTTCTTCTTCATAGACACTCTTAGCCTCTTTCCTCTGCATAGGAACTCTCGTCCCTTTTTTTGTAGCATAGGCACACTTGGCCTCTTCTCAATAGCAAACTCCACACAAACTTCTTCTCTCAACCATCTTCTATAGTGGAGGCACACTTGGCCTCTCCTTAGCAGCACTCTCACACACAAGCCTATCTACCTATCTCACTTAACAAAGTTGCATTCCCTTATTGCTCAATTGCAATACTGAGTTTTGTTCCACTATTTCCCATTGCTCGATGTTGTCTTTTTTGTCATCCATGTTGAAAAGTGTGCAACAAGAAATGCTTGTTGAGAATCCAACAAGATGATGGAGCTTAGTGGAAAGGAGTCACCTTCACTAAGTGGGCCTGCAGACAAATTATGGCGCAAGTTCTATTTTTGGATCCCAGCAGGGATGATCACAGCAGGAGTGACCACAGCAGGGATGATCACAGCAGGGGTGACCACAGCAGGGATGATCACAACAGGAGTGATCACAGCAGGAGTGACCACAGCAGGAGTGATCACAGCAGGATTGATCATAGCAGGAGTGATCAAAGTCTATTTTTAGACTGGTTGTCAAAAATAGAAAAGTCAAATATTATTGTCTCATAATAATATTTGGACTATAAACTTGATCTTATTCTCTTGGAGCACTTCAGTTTGAGCTACAGATGTGGCACATGCAACTGTCAGAAGGAATTACACTTTCTTTGTGGGTCAGTTGAGTTGTTGCATGCATGACTTTAGTTAGAACTCAATCGGTTGAGTTTGGTGCAGTTGATTGTAGAGTTGATGGAGTTGTGTTCAGTTTGACTTGGTTAAACTAGTTGTAATTAGTCTAACTGTAGATAGACTAATGATGAGTTGTTAAACTAATTATTAACTCATAATGCAACTATAGAATACATCAGTTAACTCAGTTGCATGTCAGTGCATGTTCAATTCAGGAGGGACAGGTGTTAGAGGATCAGATTGCTACCAGTTGTGACTATAGTTGTGCATGATGATTTGCACAATCAAAGGGATTGAGTATGCCAATGAATTGGCCAATACCAAGTATTATAGCCTCTGCTCACGTCTTTCCCAGTGTGAGTCATTCTTTGGAGGTTAAATACGATTTTGATAAACCATTCTCATTTATTCTCAGCAGGTATTGTGCAGTGGAGGCAAGGCAAGCAGCGGAGGAGATTTGGAGACCAGATCTGAGTTGTATTGTGTGTAACAGGTGGAGATAGTACTAAGTACTTGTGAGGAGTATTGTACTATGTTTTTTACATGTTCTCAATCAATATAATATACAGAAAGTTTGGGTTTTTAGCGAGATGCTTTCCCCGTGAAAATACTGTGTTGATATGTGTGATTGATGCTTCTATGTACGCCTGTGAATGTTTCTGCTTCTGTAAATTGATGATCAACGTAGAGGAGGTTATGTATTATGCATGTTCTGCTTATAAGTGTATAATCAGGATAATCTCTGTGAATATGTGTCATATTATTCAAAATTTCTACATGGTATCAGAGCTAGATGATTTGTAGAAAAAGTTTCTACATGTTATCGGAGCTACTTGATTTGTAGAAGAGATTTTTACAAGATATCAAGCGAGGATTGATCATTGGATCTATTATTCAGAAAGTGTTTACATTTTATTTCTTCAGGCAGAGTCTGTAATTGGGCCAGGTAGCCTCTGGATTCATCCTTCTTTTGGAAGGTGAGATATCCGGTGAATTCCCATACAGTCGATCTCTGTACGAGAAATACTTTGTTCTCACGAATTTTAGATCAGAAGCGGTTTAGTTTTGAGTTAGTGGAATTCAAATTTAATTCCAAAGCAAGAGATAAACTCAGAAACATTAAGTTTGAGAATGGAAACAGTATGCCCCAGTATCTCACGAAGTTCACGCAATGCCGGGATGAGCTATGAAGTGTGGGGGTAACTGTTGAGGATGAGGATGGTGAGTCTAGGATTCCTTGACCTTCCTAAGAGTTGGCATAGCTACCAGGACTTGGTGAATGGAAGGGAGAAACTGCCAAATTGCGAACGACTATGGTCGGATTTGATGTAGGAGGAGATTAGACGGTGCACCAAAGACAGTTCTTCATCTATGCATGATGAGGAGAACTATGCCTTAGCGAGTAAGGTGAAGAAGGGGAAGGGGAAGGTTTCTCTTTCCAGATCCAGTTCTTCCAATCATGGGAAGAAGGTTGACAAGTCGAAGGTGAGATGCGTTCGTTGTCATGAGTTGGGCCATTATGCTACTAATTGTCCAAAGAAGAAATCCAAGAAGGGATTTGGGGAAGGATCTGAAGGTGAGGCAGTTGCTTCACAATTTGAGTTGGATTTCACACTCTTCGAATGCATGGTTTCATCCATGGTGGGAAGTGGTTGGTTTCTTGACAATGGAGCTTCTTTCCACATGACCGGTGACAAAAGTTTGTTCAGTACTTTGGAGGAGAAAGATCTCCAGATACTCATAGCGATGGGTAATGATGAGAAGTATAGTGTCTCAGGTGTAGACACGGCTATTTTTCAGAGGGAGCATGGAGCTCGCCTTACCTTGACTGATGTCAAGTATGTACCAGGACTGAAGAGAAACTTGGTGTTGATCGCGATGCTAGAAGACAGAGGCTATGATGTAGTCTTCAGTGAGGGAAAGGTTTTCCTTAGACACATCATCACTAGACAGGTGAAGCAGATTGGTTCACGGGTCAAGAACATGTATGCTCTTGAGGTTCAAGATGCATGCAAAGCCTTGAACAGTGAGGCAACTGATGGAGACTTGGTGGCTGAGAGGGAGCGTATATTACCTCTCAACATGTAGAGCCAGAAGAAGTCTCAGACAATTGTGGAGGAGCCACGATTGGTGCAGCAGCTTCAGGAGGTTGTGGAGCAGCCACAACAAGGGAAGCTAAGTGGAGATCGAGTAGAGACATCTACTCATGCAGAGACCTCCAGTAGGGGGAAACTTCAAGCTAGGTGGGCTGAGGCATTGCATGCAGCCATACCTCCAGGTAGGAGGTGGGTGATGTGGATTGATCGTCCCAAGGAGGAGGGGCAGGATCCTTGAGGTACCCAACCTCTTGGATGAGACCTTGCTACGGGATCCCTGATGTGGAGTAGCAGGAACTAACTGATTGGGTAGAGATAGATGCAGATGGAGTGGAAAAGAGAGCGACAGTGCAGGGAATCCCAAGACAGCGCATAGCTAGCAGGCTACAGCAATGCGAGAGGCACAAGTGTTTTTCACAGTGCTATGTGGCACAGAGAGGTGTGCAATGGTGTGAGATGCATGGAGATGTTGCAGTAGCGCAGATGTCAGAGAGGAAGCACTTGTCAGTAGTAGGTAGAGCTTCAGCATCAGAGGGTGTTTCTAGCCCAACAGGCAGGTCAGTTGGGAGGTGCAGTGCGAATGCAATGCCAGGAGATAGAACTAGCAGCAGCACAGATGCAGTCAGAGATCAAAGTGACAGAGGCTAGAGCAGTCAGATACTGAAGAGCACAAAGATGCAGAGTTTTCAGTCGACAGAGGCAATAGCAGTCAGAGACTTCGATGACAGAGCAAGTGGACCAGCCAGATGTGTTGCATGGAGAACATTCCAGAGTTACAGGATCGGGTTAGAGAGGAAGCCTTTCTTGTTGAGAGAGCGTGTTGAAAAGTGTGCAACAAGAAATGCTTTTGGAGAATGCAACAAGATGATGGAGCTTAGTGGAAAGGAGTCGCCTTCACTAAGTGGGCCCGCAGGCAAATTATGGTGCAAGTTCTATTTTTGGATCCCAGCAGGGATGATCACAGCAGGAGTGACCACAGCAGGGATGATCACAGCAGGGGTGACCAGAGCAGGGATGATCACAGCAGGAGTGACCACAGCAGGAGTGATCACAGCAGGAGTGATCACAGTAGGAGTGATCACAGCAGGAGTGATCAAAGTCTATTTTTAGACTGGCTGTCAAAAATAGAAAGGTCAAATATTATTGTCTCGTAATAATATTTGGACTATAAATTTGATATTATTCTCTTGGAGCACTTCAGTTTGAGCTACAGATGTGGCACATGCAGCTGTCTGAAGGAATTACACTTTCTTTGTGGGTCAGTTGAGTTGTTGCATGCATGACTTCAGTTAGAACTCAATCAGTTGAGTTTGGTGGAGTTGATTGTAGAGTTGATGGAGTTGTGTTCAGTTTGACTTGGTTAAACTAGTTGTACTATGTTTGTTACATGTTCTCAATCAATCTAATATATAGATAGTTGGGGTTTCTAGCGAGATGCTTTCCCCGGGAAAATATTGTGTTGATATGTGTGATTGATGCTTCTATGTACGCCTGTGAATGTTTTTGCTTCTGTAAATTGATGATCAACGTAGAGGAGGTTATGTATTATGAATGTTCCGCTTATAAGTGTATAATCAGGATAATCTCTGTGAATATGTGTCATATTATTCAAAATTTCTACAATCCACACTACCCAAGTGCGTACTCCATGCAGGGATTCCCATACTGAATAGGATAGATCTACCTGATCAACGTAATCTTGTTGTTGCATCGAAATTTCTTGGCCATTGTAGCTAAATTAATTCAAGGAATGGGATTTTGAGTGATCTCCAATACTAAGAATTAAATCTCATTCAAACTGCAGACTCAAGGAGTTCTTTCATTAAAATATTCTTGCACACAGAGCACGGCTCCCCATTCCACTTCTGAGTTCCATTTAATTCCTCCTTGCATCAGGGAAACTTAGGTATGACGAATTTTTTAGAACTAGGGCCATTAAGCAAGCTTTCACGTCATGGTCCTTGTTGCCTTGAATTAGTCATTGACTTCCATTCTAAATTTATATCTTCTGACCCGTTCAAGCCTGTTAACCAAATTGTAGAGGCCTTCCAAATATGGCACAAGTTGCAAGCTTGGCCCAAGGTGCTATAAGCGCTACCAAATCTGTCGATTTCGGCCTTTAGATCCTTTTGCTAGCAACTTTACTTGTTTTCCTTCCAATGCATGTATGTATAGGGCATTGCGCATACAACAGGGCACTGCGCACCTGTACACGGTGCTGCACATAAGGCCAACAACCATAAAAACTATCCTAACAACCATCCAAATTGGTCCTTTTGCTACATAGAGACTCAAACAAGTAAGTATACTCCCTAAGTTGTCCTCCTAGCACTCATTTCAAGGCTTTTTAGTTTGTTTGCTATTAAAATTTTCAAACCCTAGGTTTTCTAAAAACCCTCCCTACTTATCATTTTCTTGTTCATTCCCACATCTTGTTGTCATATCCCTTAATATCATCCCTATTCCCTATTCCCTATCGCCAAACTCCTCTCCCCTTCCCCTATCCCTACTCACCATAACTGACTTCTTGATTTATCACTCTCACATCATACATATCTCATTCCTACATCACACAAACTCCTCTCCCCTTCCCCTATCCCTACTCACCATAACTCACTTCCTGATTACCTTCTATAGGGTTTCTAAAGCTTCAAACTCAAAAACATGGATAAAGAGGATAAATATTATGAGGAGGAAAATAGTGGTAGTGAAAGCATGGAAGATGAACCTCAGCATCAAAGAAAACCACATAAGGGAGGAAGAATTATCAGAGAGGAACCATCAAACATCAGAGAGTTACAGGCTTCTCCTATGACTGTCTCTTGTTTCAAGCATCCAGGATGTTATGAGTTTTGTGAGTAAGTACAAAGAGTTCAACATCATCCTGAGCTGACCAGGCTTTCTGTAGAAAATATCCGTGATAACAGGGTAACATTTGCAGTTTCCACCTCCATCATTGTTGATGCTACAAGGATTGCGAAAGTGGGGGAAAATGGTATAAATCATAAGAATTGGATGAGCACTACTATGAGACATACATCAAATCTAGGTACAAGAATGAAAAGAAGAGGACCTTTCCTTTCAGGTTCCTTCACGATAAATATGCCCCTATGGTGAGGATCATTATGAAGTATTTTACATGTGAGGGCAATTTTTCCAGACTATACACCTATCATATTAGGATTCTCATTCACTTCACAAGAGTTAAAATGTTGAACATCCCGTACTTCTTATTCAGGAACATTGAGAAGATGGCCTACATTGTACAGAAAAGGCCATACCCTCAGCAGATGAATCATATTTATCAATATTGCTTGATTAAGATTATTGTGTTACATCATCTCAACCTCCTCAACATCTCCTGGGATACATTTATTGCCAATGACATTTTAATGGTCCTCAAATTCCTCCACTGATGCCTCAAGAAGCAAAAAGCCCTTCCAGTAGTGCCAAAGTAAAGAAAAGTAAGAATTCTAAAGAGACTAAAGTTGTTGAGAAGCCATAAACCTACAAAACATATCAGAGAGGAGCTAGAAAGTTGTTTGAAGCTGATAGGCAAGTGTTTACTCCACCTGATGTGGAAGGGGCCTTCCCTTCTTCATCAGCTCATAGGAAAATGCTTGCTCCACAAACTATACATGTTGTGTTGATGAAGAAGGCAAAGCCCCTCCCACCATTTGTGGAGCAAGCTTTTGCCTATGAGCTGATGAAGAAGGCAAGGCCCCTTCCACATCAAGTGGAGTAAACACTTGCCTATCCACTGCAAACAACTTTCTAGCCCCTCTTTGATATGTTTTGTAGGTTTTTGGCTTCTCAACAACTTTAGTCTCTTTAGCCTTCTTACTTTTCTTAACTTTGTCATTGCTGGAAGGCCTTTCTGCTTCTTGACGCACTGGTGGAGGAATCTGAGGACCATTGAAGATGTCATTGGCAATAAATGTATCCCAGGAGATGTTGTGGAGGTGGAGATGATGTAGCACAATAATCTTAATCAAGGAATAGTGATAAATAATATTCATCTGCTGAGGGTGTGGCCTTTTCTGTATAATGTAGGCCATCTTCTCAATGTTCCTGAAGAACAAGTACGTGATGTTCAACATTTTCACTCTTGTGAAGTGCATGAGAAGCCTAATATGATAGGTGTATAGTCTGGAAAATCTGTCCTCACATGTAAAATGCTTCATAATGATCCTCATCATAGGGGCATACTTGTCATGAAGGAACCTGAAAGGAAAGGCCCTCTTCTTTTCATTCTTATACCTGGATTTGATGTATGGCTCATAGTAGTGCTCATCCAAATCTTGTGCTTTATAACATTTTTCCCCACATTCGAAATCCTTGTAGCATCAATAATGATGGAGGTGGAAACTGCAAATGTTACCCTGGCAAGAGTTACCCTGTTATCATGGATATTTGCTACAAAAGCCTGGTCAGCTTAGGATGATGTTGAACTCTTTGTACTTGCTCACAAAACTCATAACATCCCAGATACCTGAAACAAGAGATAGTCATAGGGGAAGCCTCTAACTCTCTGATGTTTTATGGTTCCTCTTTGATAATTCTGCCTCGCTTATGTGGTTTTCTCTGATGTTGAGGTTCATCTTCCATGCTTTCATTGCCACTGTTTTCCTCCTCCTCATAATCTTTATCCTCTTTATCCATGTTTTTGAGTTTGAAGCTTTAGAAACCCTAGAGAAGGTAATAAGGAAGTGATTTATGGTTAGTAGGGATAGGGGAAGGGGAGAGGAGTTTGTGTGATGTAGGAATGAGATATGTATGATGTGAGAGTGAGAAATCAGGAAGTGAGTTATGTTGAGTAGGGATAGGGGAAGGGGAGAGGAGTTTGGTGATAAGGAATAGGGAATAGGGATGATATTTAGGGATATGACAACAAGATATGGGAATGAATAGGAAAATGATAAGCAAGGAGGGATTTTAGACAACCTAGGATTTAAAAATTTTAATAGCAAACAAACTCAAAAATCTTGAAAGGAGTGCTAGGAGGACAGCTTAGGGAGTATAATTACTTTATTGAGGCTCTATGTAACAAAAGGAGCGATTTGGATGGTTGTTAGGATAGCTTTTATGGTTGTTGGCCCTATGTGCGGTGCCATGTACAGGTGTCCAGTGCCCTGTTGTATGCACAATGTCGTGCCCTAGAACCTTTACTTGTTTTTCCAATGCATGTATAGGTCATTTTAGAGCCCAAGTCTAAGTGACCAAGGGAGGAGGAAGGGGATGATTCCATCCCAACATACATACATAAAAGGGTTCACCCTAGAGGCAACATTTATGACACAAATTGTAAAGCGTCGGGATGCATTGAGTGGGTGGATCCCACCCGACAGCGGTAGCCTAAAATTTTAGTTAGGGCACACACAACTAAGCACTGGACTATGTGGAAAATTTCCAAGGGCACTGGAGACAGTTTATTATATAGGCTCTATGGTCCCATAAGTGGTTTTCATGCACAATTTGTCGTGCAGATCAATGAAAAAGAGCTACTCCAGGGGAACCCCTCCCGAAACCACAATATGCTCAGGAGTGGTGCTGGAGTGGGATTTTTGAACTTGGTGGTTTTTGAATATAATGAAGGTTGGTCACAATAAATATGTCTAGGGAACTTTTCTCTCTCCTCTAGTAGGACACATGGCAACATTTTATTGGCTCACATGGGAATACAGTGGTAGATGAAATCAGCATGATGTGGCTATATGGGGACACATGGCAGGTAGATTCAACATTTTTGGCTGGTCTGATGGTCAAAATCCAAGTGACACATGTCATGTATCATAGGTCAACACGTAGCATATGTGATGTTAGTGTGACATCATCCCTCTAGTCTAATCCTGAAAGAAATTAATAATTCACTTGAAGACATTGACGAGTTGACTAGGCGTAAGGCAATGTAGCCATGTTAGAGCACAGGCCAATGGAAAAAGTGTCAGAACCCACCAGGACATCTCATCTCGCTACGAAAATCCCGAAAGTTTGTTAATAGTGCACAAAATGAATGTGTCAGGAAGTAAACACTAGGACACATCAGTCAGACAACTCATCCCAGTCGGGCCTTTGATTGGCCAGTGAAAGTGCGTGCAAACCCTACCAAACATCTCATCCCGTAGGAATGAACCCAAAGGTTTATAAAGGAAGTGGCTAAGGAATACACCAAAATATAAAGTGTCAAGACATAAAGGAATGATAGGTGGCCTTGTGCTAGAGTGACAATGAATGAGAATGAGGTAGATTGGTCCCCATAGGACACATAAACCTGATGGCATGATCTCGGTGAGTTCACAATGATGCCCAAACTTAATACGTTGGGAAGAAGGGGGCTATGGGCTAAGCGCCTACACATGTCTCTATGCCATAGGTAGAAACCAAGGGCATGAAGGAAATAAAGAGTCGCAGAGGCTCTAGGAGCGGGTAAGTTCCAACCCTTTTTAATTGTTTCACGTAGAAACAAAGGAGCTCCAAGCTTTGGGCTAATGGGTGGTTGCCTTGTGTATATGCGTGATCAATGATGTGGAGCTATTAACAAATAATTTTAGCCCATCAAGGGCTTAAACAGGATAAGCGCTTGAAGGTTTGAGCCAGTGGTCACGACACCAAGTCTCATGGAAGGAAAACAAGTAAAGGTGCTAGCAAAAGGAGCTAAAGGCCGAAATCGATATAGCACTTCTAGCACCTTGGGCCAAGCTTGCAACTTGTGCCATATTTGGAAGGCCTCTACAAGTTGGTTAATGGGCTTGAACGGGTCGGAAGCTATGAATTTAGAATGGAATTCAATGACTAATTCAAGGCAACAAGGACCATGACGTGAAATCTTGCTTAATGGCCCTAGTTCTAAGCAAATTCATCATACCTAAGTCTCCCTCACACAAGGAGGAATTAAATGGAACTCAGAAGTGGAATGGAGAGCCATGCTCTATGTGCAATAATATTTTAATGAAATAACTCATTGAGTCTGCAGTTTGAATGAGATTTAATTCTTAGTATTGGAGATCACTCAGAATCCCAGTCCTTGAATTAATTTAGTTGCAGTGGCCAAGCAATTTCGATGCAACAACAAGATTAGATTGATCAGGTAGATCTGTCCTATGCAGTATGGGAAGCCATGCATGGAGTATGCACTTGGGTAGTGTGGATGAAAACAAAGACAACATCGAGCAATGTGAAATAGTGGAACAAAACTCAGTATTGCAATTGAGAAATAAGGGAATGCAACTTTGTTAAGTGATATAAGTAGAGAGGCTTGTGTGTGAGAGTTCAGCTAAGGAGAGGCAAAGTGTGCCTACACTATAGAAGATGGTCAAGAGAAGAAATTTGTGTGGATTTCGCTACTGAGAAGAGGCCAAGTGTGCATGTGCTACAGAGAAAGGGACAAGATTTCCTATGTAGAGGAAAGAGGCCAAGAGTGTCTATGAAGAAGAAGAAGAAGAAGAAGGTCGAGAGCAGAGAGCCTTTTCTGAGTGTATGTTGTAGTAGAGTAGAGAGAGTGCAGAGAGGGTTGTGTATGAGTGACCATTATTGAGCAGAAGAGAGGGACGAGTGTTGAGGGAGAACAAATATTATATGAGGTAGAGAGGATGCCATATATAGTGAACATTAGTTCTTTATTGAGTGTGGGTTGGAGCATGCATACATGAAGTCGGTGGTTCCATATCTAGTGGCTTTCTGAAGAAAAATTTGGGGTTGGTGCCTCCTGCAAGTTGGTGCTTTCAACAAATCCTTGAATTTGGTGCTTCACATGGTGCTTCTGGTAAGCTGATCAAGTGTCTACAAAAGGAGGGAGTTGGTTCTTCCTGCTACTGGGTGCTAGAAAAAAATCAAAGGAAGTTGGTGCTTCATGCGAGTGGTGGCTCACAAACACAATTTGATGTAATAGAGTAAGTGCTCTTATTTACATAATAATAAAAAACAAGATTTGGTGGCTTTTCTCTCGGAAGGGTTTCCATGTTAAACCTCAGTGTTCATGTGTATGTTTCTCATGGTGTACGTGTTTATGTTTTGATGTTATGTTTCTGCCACATAATATGTTGTCGATGTTAGTATGTATAGTTTCCAAGAGTGAATGTTAAATATAAGTTGGCAGAAAAGTTTAAATTAGCCTTAATATTGATTCACTCCCCCCCTCTCAGTATTAACATTGTATCCAACACTTTTCTAGACAATCAATGATTCTTTAATATGTACTTGTGTGAATATTTACTAGAACAATACTAATACTTTTCTTCTAAAGGATCACTTTATTTTCCCTTCTTGTGAAAGAACCTGGATACATATTGCAATTGAAAATTTCACAAGGCATACTTTCTCATGCTAATAGTTGTAGACAAGGAAAATATTTAATATGTTTGGGACTTCATATCGGGGAGACTCCTATATGTTAGGGGGATCCAACACCATCAACCAACCATCCTAACAACCAACCATCCGAAGTAATGGTCTAGGTTTAAGTCCAATTCATATTCCTTAGATATGAGAGTCCTCTCATCAAAATTCGAAAAAGGATTTTAAAATTACTGATAACTAAATCTAGACAATCCGGTCTATTACTTGTTAGTTTGCAAGAGCTCTTTGTTTACTTCTTCTCACTTCTATTATTCCTCGTAATCCTATAAAGGAAGAAACAACTCATCATGATGTACTGGTTTCTTCGATGGAAGATTTGGTTATTACTACCCTTAAAGAGTTAGTTGATTCTACGGAAAGAAAAAACCAACAAGGGGACCTTCCACCTATCAAGGAGGATTTAGATGGTGACAAGGAATATTTTCAATTTTCTAATGAAGAACAACTGAGAAAAGAACAAGAGCCGGATTATAATGAATATTTGAACAATGAGGAAGAAGACTCTTCAGATTTAGAAGGAGAAGAGGAGGAGGAAGAAGACATGGCTGATGAATAGTTGGAATGGATGGCCCAAGAGCTGCTTGCTCTTCCAATAATTCTTCATCACATGACTAAACATTTAGAAAAACTACTTTCAAAGTTTCATCTGATAAGAAGATGAAAGCTGAGGACCATATTTATGACTTATACATGCATTTTCGAATGCTTGAGATAAGTTTTGATGACGTTGCTTGTATACTTTTCCGTTGTTGGGGACGGGTCCCCTAGGGTTGATTTTGGGGTTAAAAGCCCAAGTTGTGGAGCTAAAGGGCCATGTTTTTTATAAATAATGTAAAGTCTCCGCATTTTGTGGCTACGGAGTGTGAAGATGTAAACAATCAAAAAGGGTTTACGCCCTTAGTTTAGATAGCTTGTGTCAGCTTGATTAGATCCACCCTTGGTCACAGGGCCATGGGAATGTATAAAAAGGGAGTCTTAGAAGAGTCTAAGGTAGTTTTTTGGGAAGTTCTAAGTAAGTTTTTGGGCATTCGAGAGCTAAGAGTGAAGAGTCTTAGCATAGGAAGAGGCTTTATAGCTGAGTGCGTAGAGGCTTAGGGTAGAAGTCAGTCGCTGAGTGCGAGGACCCCTACAGCTGTGTGCGCAGGAAAGTTAGAGTCTGTACTGGAGATCTGAACCATCAATAAAGAGAATTATTCTGGAGAAATATGTGTATGAGTTATTTTACCTATGTTATGAATGTTTGCAATTATGTTATGTTGAGAACTAGATTTATGATTTAATTCTATATTGATGTGCGATTCTATGTATTTTACTTTGTCATATGAATGCAAGTAGGAATATTTGTTTACACGAAGATAATGATAATGCATGTTGAAGTTAACCACTACTTAAGCTAATCAGGTTAGACACAGAAGTAAGAGTAATTACAGAGGCGTGTAAGTGTCTGAATTGACCATTTAGGTTCCACAAAGGATGATCAGAGACTTTCGCGAAGGTTTCAAAGACGAATAAGAGAAGTTCTTTGATAATCCCTAGGGCTTATAGGTTTGCGCGAAGGAAGGTTTAGGGTATAAAACAACATCACAACCATCTTAAGGTGCAGAAAATTGGTTCCTACATCCCCCCCATATTTATTTGGGTGAGACTTCAGTCTGCGCTCCGCAGATTGATGCCGAAAGGGCCAGTAGTGTAGGGATTTGCTTGGCTAATTAACGCTGAACTTGGGTCACGGCCCATCAAGAAAAAAATGGTTCCATTTCTGGGATTGGGATCTGCATAACGAGATGTGTGATGTCGCATCATTGGAATCCAAATAAGAAAGAGATTGAAGATTGGTTGGATAGAAATATCCATGAATTCGCGGTGCAAGAAATAGGAATCTGCGATTGACGAAAAAACAGTGGTTGGACAAATACCTGTACACAAAAATACACGAGATCATCTTTTGTTCCTTCCTAGTTGAGTTGTACAAGTGGATCGTGAAATTGGCAGACGGCCAAGGAAGCTTGAGGCTTGACAGTCCAATACTCTAGACCCTGGAGTTAGTGCAGAGATTAGACGCCTCTGAAGATAAGATCGCGTGCACTGTCGATAATTGGCTTGATCGTATCATAGGATGGTTCATGACAGAGTTCATAGTCGATACCTCGGTCTGTTACAGCAAAGCAGTGCGCTGCTTCTTCAAGGGATAGTGAGGTAAGTATTTAAAATCATTAAATACTTGGATTAAGATGCTCTTTTGTGAAAAGTGGGTTATGCAACTATCTTGATGTTTGGGGCTACGCAAAGTGGGAGGACATTTAGGAACAAGGGAAGAACAGGCCCTGAATATAGCCCAGTATTAAACCCCCTCTGAGTGACGACAAGAAAGCAACACAGACATCTCCATAGAGCATTGTTCAGTTGACCTTTCCAGCTCAAATTTGGGTAGCAACTTGCACCATGGGGTTAGTGATAGATGTGATAGATTACCCGCGCAGTTTCTTAACTAGCTTGAACTTTTCCTTCATTTTCTCTGGTAGCTCACGCTCACTCGTCTTTCCACCAAACTCATTTGCTGGATTTAAGCCTGAGTGAAGTAATAGTGTGATCTGATGGATCAACATTTTTGTAATCAGGATCAACGCACTCAGCCACAAACGTCCATCATGCACCAGGATCAGCAACTACTTGATAATAATGAGGTTTATGTTGGAGCGGTGGTAGTGGGGCATCCACAACAGGTTCAGCAACCCCCATTGGTTCACTCTACGAATCCACTCCATAGTTTCCAATGCAATGACACTAAAATCCTTGTAATATACCCTCTTCATATTATTCTCCGTCTCAAGGTGGGGGAGCCTCTCGTGGCCAGCCAAATCCCATACTCCTAGATTTAAATGGGGAATCCGCACTAAGCGTGGACCTTCAAAGGTGATGTCTTCTCACAGCAGTGGCGTATTTAGGAGGAATTTTTATGGATCTGGGTCCTCAGGGACCTTCACCTTTCCCTTTTTCGAAGGGATGTAACTTGGGAGTTTGGAGATAGGATCCATGCCCTCAGCATCAATATCCTCCATGCCCTCTTCAGCCTCCAAATCCACCACTTTCCCCTTATCCTTTGCCAATTGTTTGTTCTTCTTCTGAGCTTGGGTAGTAGAATGCTTCCTAGGTGACTCGTGCACCTGTGTTGGCCACTTCTACTTGTCTTTCTTAGGCTTGGGGGCTTCTCTCACAGGTGTAGGCTTCATTCGAGGTAACCTCGGTTCCATAGGCACAGTATCTGGAGCCTCCATGCTCACAACATCTGGAATAGCTCCCTTAGAGTCGATAGTTCCTCTAATTCTTGTCGTTTCACCTAGTCCCAACATCATGTTGAGAATGAATTGTTGGGAATCCTTAGGTAACCTGTCAAACAGAGATCTCGTGACTAAATCTGTGAAAACCTGAGGATTCATAAACAATGGATAGAACAGTACAAAAATTCTAAGGATGAAAAGTGTTCTCTGTTGGACTGCCACACTTAATTTATAGGAAAATTCAAATTCAAATTCGACCGTTCCCCCAAAAATCCATCCATAAATGCTTATTTGGCGATAGATCTCCAAATATTTCAACCTTAAATGTCTTAAATGTCGCCCCCCCACTCCTCCTAACCATCTTCTGGTAGTCAAATCATGAACAGTGACTGTAACGGTCATTTTTTGGCTGTGCTGAGTGGTATTCCCCCTTAGAGCGCAGCTCCCTTTGCATGCCTTCTGATGCTGTGACATTACCCTTTTCATGAAGCCCATCTACCACATAGTTCCACCAACCAGGTAGTGTATTTTATAATCCCACGCTTCCTTGCAGCTACCTGGAGCGCTAAGACTGTGTTGTCATCATATAGTCATTGGGCCAGATTCCCTGTTCAGGGCTTCAACTAGCTTCCATTTATCCTTCCCGAAAATGGATCTCCATTCAACTTTGTGAGCTAAACTACACCACCATCTGTAATTTATTTGATGACATATGGTCCCAACCAGTGCATCTGGAACTTCCATAGAAACTTGGAAAACTTACTATCATATAATAAAACTAAGTCATTTACCTTAAAGGTGCGCAGTTTGATGTGTCGATCATGCCAAGCATTTTGACGTTCCTTCTGAACCTGCTAATGGAATCCAGCCAAAAACCGATCTTCCTCGAGCTCCATTACTATGCAAGCCTCTCTTATAAGGCTTCGCGGTCTACCATTCCTCTAAAAGCCGTTATGCATAGACTTGGTATGATATATTCCATTGGCATTATGACCTCTACACCATAAACCAACTGGAAAGGTGTCTAACTTGTTAACTTTTTGCAAGTAGTTTTGTACGCCCATAACATCACTGGTACGTGTACGTCCCAATAATTCTGTTGCGTATTACAAATCTTCATTAATGCATTCTACAATATCTTATTAATGCATTCTACAATATCTTATTAAAAGCCTCAACCGTTCCATTGGCCTGAGGTTGATATGGACTACTGTTTTGTTGGTAAACCTAGAACTCTTCCATTAGTGCATTGATTGTATCATTGAGAAAATGTGTACCGTGATCATTCATCAATACCTTTGGGAAACCAAACCTGGTCAACACATATTCAAACAAAATTTTTTTTGTTGTTTCCCCTGTACAATCCTTCACAGGTTGTTCCTCCACCCATCTATTCAAATATTTGGTTGCGATGATGATATAGTGCGCACCAGTTTTCTTGCTTGAGCGATGAATCGGTCCTACAAAATCAATTGCCCATTTCTCAAATGGTTGCAATGTTACCTGCGGATTCAGAGGTAGCTCATCCCTCCACGATGGCCTGCCCATTCTTTGACATGCATCACATGCCCTGCAATATAATTTAGAGTCTTTATGCATCATCAGCCACCACAACCCAGTGCGCAAAACTTTCTGTGTTGTTGCTTTCCCTACATAATGCCCTCCCACAACTCCTCCATGAGCTTCAACGAGGATATTGTTTCATTCAAAATCAGGAACATAACATTGAAGTATCTCATCAGATCCCATTTTATACAAATGACCCGCAATGACCGAAAATTCTGTCGTAGGCACCACTTATTCTTTCTTCTATTGACTGGTGTATCCCTCTGGAGTCGTCCCTGTAGTCAGGAAGTGGATAATATCCGCGAAGTGATTATCCACTATGCACACCGCAAAGAGTTGTGTGTTAGGCAGCCCTTCCTTGAAATTATTACGCTCCTCTCCTATTTCAATGTGCAATAGATGGTCAGGTCCCGTGTTCAACCTTCCGGGCATCACAATTACATCATAATCATATTCTTGAAACAACAGCATCCACCTTCATATTCCCACCTAACACAAGATTATTGACTAGATACTTCAATGTAGAATGGTCTATGTACATCTTGAAATGTCCGCCTAGCAAGTAATGTCTGAATTTCTGGAGCACGTACACCATAGCCAATCCTTCGTGCTCTGTTGTCGAATAATTATTTTTAGCCTTTGACAACTTCCTGCTTACAAATGCTATAGGATGATCCATCTCCCCTTCACCGGCCTATGTCAATACTGCTCCCAACGCAATACACGAGGCATCAACATGCACATGGAATTATTTCTTCCAGTCCGGGAAGACCAAGATCGGTGCGGTAACCATTTTCTCCTTCAAGACATCCAGACTGTGCTAACATTCTTCATTCCAACAGAATGTAGCGTCCTTCTTTAGCAACTTTTCCATGGGTGCGGTAATCTGAGCATAACTCTTGATGAACTTCCGATAGTATCCAGTATGACCCAGCGTTGCACATAGCTTTTTTACACTTCTTGGTACCTCCAAATTAATTATGATTGCGATCTTAGCAGGGTCCTATATTTTTTAACCCCATACATAAACTACTTGCATACAAATTCTAAAACACAAAAAATAAACAATAGCAAGAGCATAACACATAAAACAAATATACACAGATATTTTCCCCTAGATCCCAAAATCTGCACTACTAGATTGATTTTTCATTATGTTCCTTTCAATATTACAATACATATATATACATGCAGAAGCATCCAATACCATGGACCGAAAACTATTGTGCCTAAAACCATGCATGAAAACCATGTACAAAACCATAGGTAGGTCCACCCACCTAATATAGGGTCCCAAAAAAAATTCCCCAAGGCATTGCCCCAGGCCCCATAGAGGGGGACTAATTGCCCCCCTCAAACCCCCTATGACCCCCCCTGCTCAATCGGCGCAACGAAGGGGGGGCTCCGCCCCCCTCTAACCCCCCGGTTAACTAGGGTGGCTAGTCGTGGAAAGAATATAACACAACCCAACATTATCCCACTTTTTGTTTCCTTTCCACAAGAGAGCTTAGTCATTTATCCAACCCTGCAATGACTAATTGTTTCTCTACACCAAGAGAACTTCTTAGAGCTCATAGATTTTTTCAATGCATCTGCAATATTCCTCAAAGTGTTCATCTTTACTAGCAACACCTTTTTGTCTTCTGTCATATCCCTCACAAAGTGATGTTGAACATCAATGTGCTTTGTATTCGAATGACAAGCAGGGTTCTTTGCTAAGAAAATTCCACTTTGGCTGTCGCAGTCTATCCTTATAGCTCCCTATACTAACCCCATACTTGAACGCAATCTCTACAACCAAACTTCTTCCTTGCTTTCATGAGTGGCTGCAATGTATTATGCCTCTGTAGTTGATAGTACCACTATAGATTGTTTCTTACTCATCCAACTAACTACACTGCCAAATAGGTTAAACACATACCCACTTGTAGATATTTTCTAATCCAGATCTCTAGCCTAGTTTGCATCAACAAAGCTATCAATATCCAACACTCTTCCCAATCCTGGTCTCCCTTGGTAGCACAAACCATAATCACTAGTGCCACGCAAATACTTGAAAACCTGCTTCACTACTATCCAATGCTCCTTCCCTGGTTTTGACATAAACTTACCCAATACTCCCACTGCATGTGGAATGTCTGGTCTAGTACAGACCATCTCATACATCAGGCTACCGACTACACTTGCATATGGAACACAGGACATGTCCTCTTCCTCTTCTTATGTCTCAGGACATTGTTCAGTAGATAACTTCACACCTACAGGAATAGGAGCCTTCACTGGTTTATTATCCTACATATTAAACCTCTACAGTATTGTCTCAACATACTTCCTCTTATTTAACCAGGGCTTCCTCTTTGCTCGATCTCTTTTAATTTCCATGCCCAAAATATAGTTTGCAGCACCAAGATATTTCATGTCAAATTTGGAGGACAATTGGGTCCTCAAATCATGGATAATTTCTTTGTCATTTCCGACTAGCAACATATCATCCACATACAAGACCAAATAAATAACATGGTCACCAATTAATTTAAAATACACACAGTGATCTGCTTTGCTTTTGGTGAAGCCAAGTCCCCATATAAATGTATCAAATTTCTGATACCACATCCTTGGTGATTGTTTTAACCCATATAGAGATTTTTTTAACTTGCATACCAGTTCTTTCTTACCCTTCACCACAAAGTCTTCAGGTTGCTTCATGTAGATCTCCTCTTCCAGATCCCTTTGAAGAAATGTTGTCTTTACATCCATTTGTTGTACCTCAAAATCAAAATTAGCAGCAACAGATAAAAGTAATCTAATAGAATCTACCTTGGCAACAGGATAAATAATATCACCAAAATCATTTCCCGGCACTTGGGAATAACCTTTTGCTACCAACCGAGCTTTGTATTTCTCCACCTTTCCTTCTACATTTGTCTTCTTCTTGAACACCCATTTGTTGCCATTGAGTTTCCTTCCAACCAACAACTCCACCAAATCCCAAGCCTCATTTTTGTGCAAATATGTCATTTCATCAACAATGGCCTCTTTCCAGAGTTTTCCACCATTTGAATCTACTACTTCCTTCACAGTTCTAAGATCATCATCAGTAATAGATAAAGCAAAATTTGAACAGAAATCAGATGGACTATACCTTTCTGGCTGCCTTCTTTCTCAGATTGTTCTTCTCACAACTGTTGAGGTATAAAAGGTGTCTTTCTAACTCCTATTTATCCTACATTAATTATCAATCCAGAAACGATTTTCTATTTCAAGAGTGTACTCAGTCTGAGGCGACAATTTAATCCGAGAGTAATGTTTTCCAATTTGCAATACAGTGCTTCAAATACAATAGTAAACGGATGCTTGAAATAAAACCTATTTGCAAATAAAAGAAACTCAATGCTCTAAAACTAAATCATTCACTCATGAAATTAATAGCAACTATCAGTCAAGGATGCAGTAGCAATAAATCTTTCCTTTGTCAACTGATGAAAATGAAATCAAACATAAACAAGATCCACAATCTGAGAACTCTGACAATAGTAGCCAATGTTCTTTACAGTTGTTGATCTCACACTCCACACTAAAGCGACTAATGAGAAATGACAAGGAATCAAATCAACAATGTTGCTAATGGAATAAATGCGCTAACTGTAATGATGCTAAAAGGAAAAACCAAATACTTGCATAAAAGAAATGAACAACAATGTTATCTAGTAGAAACGAACAACAATCTACAATGAACAGCAAAGTTAGTTTACTGGAATGAACAGTGAAGCTTTATAATTGAAATGAATAGCATAACAATATAGTTTCTCAAGATGATAATCTTATTATGATGAAAAGGAATGGCAACGCGATTCAGTTACAGTAAGACAATTCATAAACTCTGGAAACGAAGAACAGTAAAGTAATGTGATTTAAATGAATGAAAACCAAACCAAACCATCACATGACTCCGATTGAAAGTAATGGCATAGATAGCAAGTGGATCCTCTAGGGTCAGGCCCTTAGCTGCTAGTGAATCACCGTCGAACTACTTCAGTACAAACGAATGGAACAGCAACCGAGTTATGTATTAATCATATGAAAATGTTACAGGTAATCGTACTCTGTTTTTAATCAATGAGAGTCGATAATTAAATTAGGAATACAACAGTGAGTTCTGAATAACAGTAATTGATAATCCCTCCCCCAATATTTATAAGCATTGTCCCTTTTATAATGGACAGGTGGATAAAACAAGGAATAACAGATAGACTGTAAAACAACAATCCCTCAAGATCAAGAGATCCTGAGCGATACGCTCCATCTTCTAACTCCAGTCAATCCCTTTGTCTTCTTGCATTGATTCTGTGATTTTCCATCCTTATCCTTAACTGTGCGCTCCGATCCTGATCTGCTTATCTAGATATGGCTTCGTGGTGAAGGAACAACAGTTACTCTGTTTTGTCTTTTCCTCCAAAATGGTAGTTTTCCATTTCTTCTATTTTCTACATCGAAAAGGACAATAATTAACTAATTCGCAATAATCAATAACTCCTTAGTTTTTTCTATAATTCTTTGATATATTATCTTCTTAGGAATAAAAGGAGTTATGATAAAAGGAAAAGATAAGGAAATAAATGGCAAATTCATACCTTTTCCATAGCTCAACAACAACCAGAACCATAGAATTGTTGCACCCATCAACAACAGTGCTACCTTGCAACTTGTACATAGTTCCAATCCAAACTCCCCAATCAATACCTGTGCTACCTGAACCATCTTGCAGGTATCCTTCTCAAACAGTGTTTTTACACCTGCATCATCCATCTTGCTTACAAGAATCAGATTTTTGGCCAATGCAAGAATATGAAAAACACCCAGAAGTGTTCTAATCCTTCCACCTTGCAAATTCAACTTAACCTTTCCATGACCAATGATTTTATCTTTCCTCTCATCCCCCAAGAAGACATCACCACAATCATATTTCTCATACTCGCAGAACCACTCTCTATGGGGAGTGAAGTGAAAGGATGCACCTAAGTTAATCAACCATGCCTCATGATCTACATTTGTACTTGAAGAACCCAAGTACACATCCCCACCTTCATCTGAGGTGGTTTTCGCTTCTGCAGAAGGAGCATCATCAGATCCCTTTCCTTGGTCAGGAGCTTTAAATTTATAGTCCCTTTTGTAGTGCCTTTCCTTTCGACATTTCCATCACACCTTTACAGATTTTCCTGGAGATTTAGATCTCCCTCTAGATTTAGATCTCCCACTCGATGACTTATTTTTGTTTCTGTTCTGGGACCTTCCTCGTACAAACAAGGTGTCACCATTCTGGCTCTCCATATTTTTCCGTCTCATCTCCTTCATCAATAAGTATGAGACTATTTCATCAAATATGCAAGGCAATTGCATTACTACCTATTGCAATAACCATACTATCCCACGAATCTGGTAGAGAACACAACAAACCGATGCCCTTATCTTCATCTAAAATTTTAATATCAACAGATAATAACTGACTTACCACATTATTAAATGCGTTCAGATGCTCTGTCACCAAGTCTCCATCTTTCATCCTCAGGTTATATAGCTTTTTCTATAGGAACAGTTTACTCACCAGAGACTTAGATTGGTACAAAGTCCCTAACTTGTCCCACAAAGCCTTAGTCGTAGCTTCCCCTGATGCATTCAACAATATTGAATCTGAGACACATAATCATATGGTGTTCTTTGCCTTCCAATCCAACTTCTTCCATTCTTCATCAGACACTCTCATTGGTTTAGCACCTGGATCTACCGTGATCCACTGATCTTTATCTACCAACAGATCCTCCATCTTGGGTTTCCATAACTCAAAACTATGACCAATAAATTTATTTATCTCTATCTTTCCAATGTGTTGTATCTATGTGATGATAATGGTCAGTTATCATAACAGGGCATCTAAGATAATTGTTCTAGGGGTTTTTTTAAATTTGGAGGACCAATGTAGGAGATAGATATAAAACAGTGAGGCTTAACCTTTTCAATAATATTAATATCTAAAGAAAGGGCTGCTATTAAAATTCACACAGTGATTTTACCTTGTAAGATGGTGGGAGTAGAAATGGAGAAATAATATGATTATCACAGTCTTCAGATTGAAAATTAAATAATCATAAGTATGAAAACCTTTAAACTATGTTCAAAAGGTTCAACAGAATATGCTTAAGCTTACAAAATATGTTGATGATTTATTGATTTAGAGGGAATTAATTAAACAAACAGTTCATTAATTCATTCTCTTTATAGATTATCACTTCAGAAGCTTATAGGAATAGATTGAAACCCAATTTTTCCTACCTAGTTATCTCTGTAAGCCATAATAATATGAAGAGAAACATAATAAATAATACTGGAAAAACAACACAAAACTGTGTAAATCAGAATTCATAATCCTTTGCTTTTATATTAATGATCCAGAAAAGTCAAGTACATTTGAGGCTTAAAAATGCTTCTTCAAGGGTGCAACCCTTGATAACTCGTGAAGAGAGTTATTTATACAACAGTAGAACTAAGAAAATATCCTAAACTATTTTTACAAAAATAGATTATTACAAAATCAAAAATAAAAACTGCTAGTTGATCTGGCACTATTTTGGTGCTGAGGTGTTGATGACTGTCGCTGGAAAAATTGAAAACTGTTGAAGCTAGCTGACTGTTCCTCCAAAAACTGAATGTTGTTCTATTACCTTCTAGTTGAGTAAATATGTCAATTCTTCCCAGTGTTTCTTATCTGGGATAGAAATCTTGGTTACCCTCCTGTAAACTTCATCCATCTCTATATATTTAGTAAAAGTGGGTTTTACTAAAAATATGTGTCTGATTTCATTCAAAATAAAGAAAGTATCCCTGAGTGCATTTACCATAAGTGTTTGTGTTGTTGAACCTCTTATATTTGAAACTAAAGCTGCATGTTTTCCCACCTCTGACAGCTTCTGAACATAATCCTCAATTGGCATCAATTTTTCATTGATCAAAAGCATAGAGGGTAAACCCTTGTTGGCCAAGGGTTCTATCCTGCTGAAAACCTCTGAACTATGGTATTGACATTGCTGCACTTTTCGTGTAGCTGAAAGATGAAGTTTTTCTTGGTGATGATCTTCTTTACCTCCAATATAGTTGTTGTTATGTCACTTATGCCTAATTCCTCAAGCTCATAGTTGTCTTTGGAATTCAGGAACTTGATGATATCCGAAGCAATTTCTGGCATATCTTCAAGCCGCTTAGTAATAGTTTCAACTACTTCCTGAGCTTTCCCCAAGAGATCCTTCTAATCAAACACTATCTTGATATAGGGCCAAATATCCTTGATTGATTCTATAATTTCTTCCCATAGAAATTCCTTTTCTAAACCCAATTTGTTTCCAATGAAAGATTCCTTGAGTTCCCTTTATAGTACTTCAATCTGACCTTCGACTTTGTTCAACTCATCTGCATGTGAACTGCCTTCTACTGACTTCATAAGTTGTAACTCCTTGAGTTCATCTTTCAGTTTCTTAATTCTCCTATTTGGATAGATAGGTTTTGAATAGCTTCAGCAAGATGTTGAGCTCCTTCTATTGTACCTGTAGTCGATGTTGTAGCTGAAGTGGAAACTTTGGTGGTGGGAATTGTTGTAAGGGGGACTATAACCATTGGAGTTTGAGCCTTGTTAAAAACTTCCTCTCTTTCCTTGACCAGTTTCTCCATCTGCTCCTCCATAACATTGATCTATAGATTTTTTTATATGATGAGTTTCATCATGTCAAACTTCTGAGTTTCTATCTCCTCAATTTCTTTGGCCATTGGGTCCTCAGAAGCTGCCAATTTCAGCTGCTTCTTGAATGCTGCAACTTCAGCATTCTTTTTCTTAATAAGCTCTTCTGTAGCATTCATTTTTGAGGGATCATATCCCATCTTCAGCACTAGATTCTCCAAGGATTGAATCTTGGTATCCGTTGCTAATGACGAGACTTTCTCCAACTTAAGCTATGACTAAGTGTTGGCCAAGGTAACCTGCATTTTTGACAAACTCATGGCAGTGTGTGTCAAGGTGGAAGCAATCATTTTCCCATTTTTTTTATGCATCTCAATTTGATCAATTGGATGCACATCCTTCGTATTGATCTCAAAAGAGGTATGCTTTTGATATTGAGCAGCAGTCTTGGGCTATGGCACCTAAGCCTGCAGATAAGCCAACTGCATTTTACCCTTCTCAGAGTAAAAGACTGAAACTATCCTGAGAATTGGAGGAATGTTTGTAGAACTGTCTGTAGGTGTTCAACTTCAACTCTTCATTCTTCTTTTTGATCTCACTGAAGACATGGAAATCGTATTCCTCCTTATCTTTTGGAATGTCTCCACTAGTATGAATTACCTATTGTTCATGAGAAGTAGTGGAATGAGTTGGGGATTGTGTAGACTGTGCACCTGACTATGTATGGAGCATATTCTCTCCAAGTCCATCAAATGTGCTTTTCAGAGACTCATGTTTTCTACCTACAATCAGAGAGATTCTAGGTCTCTTCTTTCTATGCACAACCCTAAAACCTTGGCTTGATGCTTCAGTTGTAGGGGATGATTGTTCTTCCCTCCCTCTCTTGGTTGTCTTTTATTTTTCAAGTGGAGTTTGCACGTTTGATGTAGAGACTGCCTACTTTTTAGCCTCTTGTAGGGTGTTCTCTACCCATTCCAACTGATTTTTCTATTGTTCTATCTCAGGCCTGGCTGGGTGATGATATGTTGTAAATTTGTTCTCCACCCTGAGATTGGAAACCACTCCCATTGGGTCATAAGAACAAGTGAAGCTGAGACCAAATTTCATCTCCTTTAGTAATTTGTCTACTTCCTCTCCTGCAGCCTTGGTGTTACATATGAATGGACCAACTTGGGCTTTTATCTTGAATTGTGATTTCTTCTTTGCAGCCACAAAGTGTACTTCATCTACATTTAACCTCTACTTTATGTATTCATCCGGATTTAGACAGGAACGCAATAGATTACAGAGATAACCATAAATACAGAGATGCAATAACCATAAACACAGAGATACAGCGGAAATAATGCTTCATTTCATTAATGGAAAGTACTGAAATATGCTTACAACCAGAAATGGAAATAAACCAGCTAGGGCGATGGTAGCTTATCTCTGAGAAGAGATGTGCGACTACATGCCTCTGAACTGTTCTAAAACTGTTTTACAATGAGGCTCTAAGGCCTATTTATTGTTGAGAACCAATGGAAAACCCTTAACATTCCAAAACCTAACCCTAGAAGATGAAACGCCAAATTGTGGGCCCCGTTTGGGTAAATTGGTACATCAATTTCCCGAGGTCGTAACTTTGGCATACGATCTCTGTTTGACGTGTACGATAGCTCGTTAGAAAGATCTATCCAAGTACTACCACTTTGGGAGGCAACATGGGTCCATGGACCCATGTTGCCCCAGATTCCCAAAAAAACGTCGTTTAGGGCCTCAAAACGGCTCTGGAAGTTCAGGACCCGAAAAACTGCTAAAAATAGTAAACTGTGCTACAATTTAGGAAATTGAAAAAGCTGAAAGAGACAGTTGTGGGGGTCCAAATGGGATAGGTGGGTGGCCACCAACATCCACCTGGATCATTCCTCCCCCCTTAGGAAGCAATGGTCCCCATTGCATTGAGTTCCTCCCTGAGATGAGGAAGCTTCTGCTGAGCTGGGTCTCTAGTGAGCTGTTCTGTAATCTCTGATGTGACCAAAAATGGTGGAAAGCATGGTCGACGATGGTCCATAGTGAACACTCGGTGCAAGCGAAGGAATGGAGGAATGTTGTGCTTCAAAGCATTGTTGCTCGTAGCCTTGGTACTAGTGTAAGGACCATGTCGGAGTGGTCTGAGTTTCTGATGGGTTCTGGTAAGGTGTTCTCTCTGCAGATGCATCCAAACTTTGTCGCCCATCTGAAACTTGTGTGGTACCCCTGTGGGTGAGGAGAAGTTGTTTTTGTGTTTTGTCATGACCGTATCCCTTTGCTGCTGTTGCTGCGTGGAGGAACCCTTTGCAGGGGTCATGGATGTAGCAACGATCTTCCCCTTACTTTGGGATTGAACTAGACAGATGAATTTCCTAGTCTGGGGTATGAGCTTGCTGCCTTTCTTGGTAGTGATCAAAGATGTGGCGGTAGGTGGGGCTACCTCCGGTATCCTGTATAATGAATTATTCAAAGAAATAATGACAGCACGAGGCCTGGACTCATACACAGCATGTCGCCTCCACAAGTATGGTTGGCCTAATAGTACATCGCAAACATCCAGAGGTGTAACATCACATAATACCTCGTCTGTGAAGGGCTTGATGCTGTAGGGAAGGTGGCACTACTGGCGAACTTTGAGATCTCGTCCTTCGTGAAGCCACCCGATACTGTATGGCTGCAGGTGTGGTGTAGTCGGTAGGCCCAACCGCTTCACGACCTCTGCTAAAATGAGGTTCTTTTGGCTGCCACTATCGACAATGAATTGTAGTGGCGAACCCTTCACCCACATCTGTGAGTGGAAAAGACGCTCCCCTTCCTCTGGATTCTCATGCTCATTTTTCTGGATCTTGGCGGTGGCAACAGTGGCGCCGGGATCTGCTTCAATGATCTGCTTCCCTTTTCCATTCCCCTTGTTGGGTTCTGGCTCAGGGTCGGGAACATGCATCTGATTCAGAAGCCTTCAACTCGGCCACCAGCGACTGCTTGGTCCGACACTTACTTGTGTTATGAGTGGGACCCTTGTGGAACTCACACCACTTTCCTGTGTCCTTCTTCGCTTCGTGGTGTTGTTCTTTTCTTGTGGCTTCGACGGGTTGTCTTGGATCACCCCGCCTTGGCTTTGTCCTTTGGGCTTCGGATTTGCAGATCCAAAGTCTCGCTTCTTTTGTTTGAACTTTTGCTCGATTTTGACAGCGTATCGGTATGCTGTGCCGAGTGAGGAGATGTTCAAGAACACCATCTCTTCCTGGATGTATCTGGTGTAGGCAGTCGCGGTATTTGAGTACCAGATGCAGCTCAGAATCTTTGATACCCAACTGTGTGTGAAGGGTATGAAAAATGTTGGTGAACTCCGACACATCTTGGTCTCGTCCCTGCTACAGTGTGGTCCATTTGATGTATTTGTCCTCATAGCTTCCGACAGGGTAGTACTGCTCCTTGATGGCATCCCGGAAGTCATTCCAAGTGGGTGCGGCTGAAAATAGTGAGCCTGTACTTTCATCCTTCAGCTCGCAGTAGGTTTCCCACCAGTCCTTGACGTGGGGGGCTGCTTTGAGAAGAGCGAAAACAATCTTTTCCCGACTTGAAAATTCATGAACAGAAAAATACCCATCTAGCAGATTTAACCAATTATCTATGGCATCTGCGTCAATTGACCCTCGAAGATGGGGATTTAAAAATTAACTTGTACCTTAAACGGTGTGGCGTTTCCAGAGTCGTTGTTGGAAGTCGATGCGTCGCCTCTAGGTAGCCGCTGAAGGATCTGCGCAAAGCTATCCATCATCGCGTTCCTTTGCCGCTCGAGCGCTTCTTCGAGCAAGATTTTGATAGGATCTCCTGCCCCCTCGTCTTTCTTCTCATCCGCCATGGGAGGCCGTCGGGATTTGTGAGGCTGGTCTTGCAAAGGTTCGACCAGTTCAAGCCCTAACTCCTTATATCCCGACCTCGTTGGGGACATGCAAAGAAAAACAGAGAAAAAGCAGACCGCTCTGATACCACTGATCCGGATTTAGACAGGAATGCAATAGATTACAGAGATAACCATAAATACAGAGATGCAATAATGATAAACACAGAGACACAGCGGAAATAATGCTTCATTTCATTAATGGAAAGTACTGAAGTATGCTTACAACCAGAAATGGAAATAAACCAGCTAGGGCGATGGTAGCTTATCTTTGAGAAGAGATGTGCGGCTACATGCCTCTAAACTGTTCTAAAACTGTTTTACAATGAGGCTCGAAGGCCTATTTATTGTTGAGAACCAATGGAAAACCCTTAACATTCCAAAACCTAACCCTAGAAGATGAAACGCCAAATTGTGGGCCCCGTTTGGGTAAATTGGTACATCAATTTCCCGGGGTCGTAACTTTGGCATACGATCTCCGTTTGACGCGTACGATAGCTCGTTAGAAAGATCTATCCGAGTACTACCACTTTGGGAGGCAACATGGACCCATGTTGCCCCAAATTCCCAAAAAAACATCGTTTAGGGCCTCAAAACGGCTCCGGAAGTTCAGGACCCGAAAAACTGCTAAAAATAGTAAACTGTGCTACAATTTAGGAAACTGAAAAAGCTAAAAGAGACAGTTGTGGGGGTCCAAATGGGATAGGTGGGTGACCACCAACATCCACCCGGATCATGTATTCCAGGTACTTGGGTAGTTTGTAGGGTGGAAGCTCACAACCATAAACCCTGATCTTTGTGTAGTTTTGGTAGCAATACCAATCCTCTGTTGTAGCTTGATCAACCAACTGTAACACCTTAATAATCTCCTCAATGATCCTTGGTACTAGAGTGCTGCTCATAATACTAATAGCTAGATGAATAAATAGTTCTATGAACTATTTATATGTAAAATCTTCTTTCTCCTTCATCTCCATTGAAGTCATGAATATCACTGATTGTTGATTTGCTGACTCATCTAGCTTCTATAAAGAAAATGGGAATTTGTCTCCCTGAAAATATATAAAAAATGTAAACAAGTACTGAAGCATACTTGAATACTTCTTCAGTATTAAACTTGACAAATTGCTCATGTATGGCTTCAGCTATCAAATGACTAAAATCATAAATAATAGTGGGTTTGGAATCAGCAAAAAATATGGATAAGAAACCAAGGATGGCTTCATCGGCATATTGATCAGAGGTATAACCAAGCAGATAGGACAAAATAGTGGTGATTTGCTTGGTTCTATCAGGGAACATGTTATGAAACTAGCTCAAGAAAAGATAGAAAAGATAGATCAACGCCTTAAAATTCAGCCTCTTCGAGGGGGCAACCTCCTTTACATTACATAAATGAACAATTCTTTGATGATTCAAATCACAAAACCTCCTTTCTATATATAGGAGTCTAAGGAGTCACAATATAATCCAGCTGACCTAACAATAATAATATAAAGCCACAAAAATAACAATAGAGGGATTCTATGGGGCACAGAAATAACAATATGTGGGTAATAGGGGCACAACAATATAAATAAGGGGTATAACTATAATAGTAATGGGGTAATCACTAGTATTATAGGGACCCAACATGCCCCTCTCCTTCAAAAAGGTGTTGTCCTCAACGCTTGAGTAACTCTGGATACTTCTGCATAAAATTCTCATCCTCCCATGTGGAATCTTCAGCGGATAAGTTCTTCCACTTGATAAGTTACTCTGAAATTGATCGATTTCGTAGCTTTCTTGTTTCTGTGACTGCTTCCAGTTCCAATATAATTTTTCCTTCCTCGTCAAGTTCTGGAAATATTGTTTGAATTGGGAGCTTGTCCCCTATAACCTTCTTTAAACATGAAACATGGAAAACTGGGTGCAATCGAGAAGCTGCAGGAAGCTCCAATTTGTATGCCATAGTACCAATCTTTTGCAACACCTTGTACGAACCATAATACTTTGGTGATAGTTTATTATCCTTCTTAGCTTGCTTTAGGGACATTTGCTTATATGGTTGTAGCTGTAGGAATACCCAATCACCTACATCAAAACTTCTTTCACTGCGATGTTGATATGCCTGCTGTTTCATTCTATTTTGTGCCAACACGAGGTTATCCTTTAAGAGCTGGAGGACTTGTTGTTGATGTTCGATGTGATGTTCCGTTGCCTGAACCTTAGAATTTTCTCTTAAATATGATGTGATGGATGGTGGTTGATACCCATAAAGTGCCATAAATGGGGTCATTTTTGTTGCTGTATGGAAGGAAGTGTTATACCACCATTCAGCCAGAGGAAACCATTTGACCCATTGTGTCTGTTTATCAGATACAAAGCAACGAAGATATCCTTCCAAACATTTGTTTACTATCTCAGTTTTCCCATCAGATTGAGGATGATAAGATGAGCTATGAGCTAATTGAGTACCAAGACAAGAAAATAATTATGTCCAAAAATTTCCAGTGAAAATGGGATCTTTGTCACTTACAATAATCTTTGGGTTTCCATGTAGCTTTTGAACTATTTCCATAAATGCAGTAGAAATTGTATTGGCTTTAAATGGGTGTGATAATGCACAAAAGTGTGCATACTTGGTAAGTCTGTCAACTACCACCATGATGACACTCTTTCCCTCAGACTTGGGTAAACCTGTGATAAAATTCATTGAAACCTCCTCCCAACGTTGGCTTGGAATGGATAAAGGTCTTAATTGTTTCAACTTTATTTTGTTGGCAAACCAAACATTCCGCCACAAACTTTTGAATATCTAGTTTAAGTCCATCCCAAAAAAATTCCTTCTTAACCCTGTGGTAAGTTTTTAAAAATCCTAAGTGCCCTCCTAAGGGAGAAGTGTGCAATTCCATAAGAATCTTTTGTTTTAGCTGGGAATTATTACAGAGGTATAAGCGATCTTTGTACCATAACGAATCATTTTTCCAGCTAAATGTATCAGAAGTACTGGAATCTTGTTGTAGCTTTCGAATAAGTGCCCACACTTCTTCGTCATTCTTCCATTCCTCCCTTGCTTCGTTTATCCAATCTGGTCGGATAATAGAAATGGCACACAACAATGCTTCCACATCCTCATCCTTTCTTGAGAGTGCATCTGCCACCACATTTTGCTTCCCTTTTTTGTAGATGATTTCAAAGTCATAACCTAACATCTTTGTGACCCACTTTTGTTGCTCTTCAGAGGATAATCTTTGTTCTAAAAAGTATTTAAGGCTATCATGATCCGTTTTTACCTTGAAGTGTCTTCCCATTAGGTAGGGTCACCATTTCTTAAGTGCATGGAGTATTGCCAACATTTCCTTCTCATAAATAGCTTTGCTTAAAAACTTTCCCTTGATTGGATGACTTTCAAAAGCAATGGGTCTTTCATCTTGCATTAGAAAAGCACCAATTCCATTTCCTAGAGCATCACATTCCACAATAAAGGTTTTTGTGAAGTCCAGTGTAGCTAAGACCGGTGCTTGGCACATTGCCTCTTTAAGATGTTCAAAGGCCTTTGTTGCTTCCGGAGTCCATGAAAATGAATCTTTCTTCAATAATGTTGTTAGAGGTGTTGATATTCTCCCATAATTCTTAACAAACTTGCGATAATACCCTGTCATCCCAAGAAATCCTCGCAGATGCTCTATGGATGTGGGGATTTTCCATTCCTTAATGGCTTTAATTTTGCTAGGGTCTACCTTAACTCCTTCATGAGATACAATATGACCCAAATATTCCACCTCCTGGACTCCAAAGAAACATTTGGATCTTTTTGCATATAATTGTTTCTCCTCCAATAGTTGTAGCACCCTGTCAACATGTTCAACATGATCCTTCCAAGACTTGCTGTAGATTAGTATATCATCAAAAAATACTAACACAAATTTTCTAAGGAATGGTTTGAAAATTGAATTCATCAAACCTTGAAATGTTGAAGGTGCATTGGTAAGGCCAAAAGGCATGACCAAAAATTCATAATGACCCTCATGAGTTCTAAATGTCGTTTTCGGAATGTCTTCAATCTTCATTCTGATTTGATGATATCCCGAACGAAGATCCAACTTGGTGAAGTAAATTGATCCATGCAATTCATCCAGTAATTCATCAATGACAGGAATGGGGAACTTATCTTTAATAGTGAGCTTGTTGAGCTCCCTATAATCCGGAAACATGCGCCATGATCCATCCTTCTTGTGTACCAATACTACTGGAGCTGAGAAAGAACTTTGACTCGGTTGAATTATACCAGCCTCTAGCATTTCTGCAACCATACGTTCAATTTCACTTTTTTGGACATAGGGATATCTGTACGGCCTAATGTTTGGAGGAACACTTCCTGGAATCAGATGAATAGCATGATCATGATCACGCATAGGTGGGAGACCTTTGGGAGTCTCAAATACCTTGGAATGATTGTCTAGGACTTTTTGGAGATCTGGAGAAATAGATGATTCCAATGTGGAAACATCTAGCGAACATAATTGTGCAATTACACCTCTTTGCTCCTTTTTTAGAAGCTTAGTCATGCCATTAGAGCTGATTATCTTTCCTGGTTTCCCTGCAATACCCCTTAATTCAACTTCCTTTCCTTCCATAGAAAATTTGATGAAAGTTCTTGAAAATTAAAAGCTATTGTACCCAAGGATTGTAGCCATTGGACTCCTAGTACAACATCGGCACCTCCCATTGGAATGGAAAGCATTGGGCTAGTCAATACATATTCTCCCATGGATAGCTTGATATTATGGCACTTTCCAGAGCAATTTATTGTTCCTCCATTTGCAATCATCACTTGACACTCTGGTGCTGGATATAGGAAGCAATTCAATTCTTTTGCTACCCTACAATGAATAAAATTGTGGGTGCTTCCTGAATCAATCAACACTATTACCCTTTTCTTCTTGATTTGTCCTTTTATCTTGATGGTTTGAGGAGTGGTAATTCCCGCCAATGCATTACAAGATATGGTCAGATTTATTTTTTCTTCATCTAGGCTTTGTTCCTGGAATATATCCTTTTCTTTTGACCTTTCTTTCTCCTTTTCTTCTTCCTCTTCACAATCTATGTAGAATAATTTCTTCTCAGCACACTTATGACCTTTTGTGTATTTGCTATCACAATTGTAACAAAGCCCTTTTGCTCTTTTTTCTTCCAATTTTTGTGGTGTCAACCTTGTAGGTTGTGGAAGACTAGGGGCAACAACACTTCCGTCTTTATAGTTGTGAGTGGTATGCTTCCTAGTTGCCATAATTTTGCTTTCCATTTTTCTTGCTAACCTGAATGCCTTCTCTAATGAATCAGGTTCCCAAAGGCGAACATCATGTTGGATATTATCCTTTAAAGACCCTATGAACACATCAATCCTATGCTCCTCTGGAATATCTTTTACCCTTATGTTCAATTTTTGGAACTCCTCAATGTGCTCCATTATTGAACCCTTTTGTTTGAGACTTATCAATTGGCTAAAAAAAGTGTTGCTTTTTGTATCCTCATAATGTGCTATCAATTCTTCCGTAAAAATTGCCCAAGTGATAAATTGTTTACGAGAACAAAGCCATTGATACCATACAAACTGATTTGGTTCCAAATATACAGTTGTCATACGTACCTTTTGTGCGTTTTACACATTATTGAGATCGAAGAATTGCTCCATCTGTAATATCCATGTGGCAGGATCCTTGCCATCAAACTTCCTCATATCGATTTTTGGAATATGGTGATTCTTCGATCTAACATTAGTGTCTATGGAATCATGATTAACATTTCTTTTGTTCTCATCATGAGTTTCCTTTACTACCTTTTCACCATTAGTAAGTATTTCTTGTAGAAAAATTTTCAAATTTGTCTTCCAATCTGCCATGCCTGTCTTCAAATTTGTGTTCAAATCTATCTTCAAATTGTCCATCTTAGCTTCCATGCCATTCTTCTTAGCTTCCATGCCATTTATCTTAGCTTCCAAGCCATTTATCTTAGCATCTGTTAACTTTTGTGAGCGTGACATTTGTTGCACTTGTTCTTGTAATTTTGATATATCATGTAGCATTTCTTCCTCTTCTTCATGAGTCATGCTAGAGCTTTCAGGTTCCTTACTAGGTGTTTGCTTTTTCTTTCCTCGGGGCATCAGTTACCGATAATAATGCTCTACTATGCCCTTTGAATTCCTTCAAAATAAATTTTCTAACCAAGCTTAAGCAAAAATTTAAAAAAATCTACACACCTTTTTTCACTTTGTAGGAGCTCGATATTTCCTCTGATTTATCTCTGTACTTTCCAATCATCTAGCTCTGAATTTGTGAATTTTAGTAGCTCCCTATGTCCTCTTTCCAATGCCACCAGTCTGATCCAAATTGGATTCTCCAAGAAAGAGTTATGCACGATCTCCCAAGATGACCTGATTATAGACCTTTCCAGAAGAGCGAAGTTGTATGAAGTGCCACGTTTACAATTTTCGATATTTGGTTCTGAAAAAAATATACAAGAAACTACAGTCCATCCTCTTTCTGTACCTTCTTACGAAATTTCAATTTGATTCCCAGAGAGAAAGTTATGACAATTTTCCCCAAGTCACCTGTTTTGAATGTAATTCAGGAGTCTGCAAAAAGACCAACTTCCTCGGATCATATCTCCGAAAATGTTGCATGAAAAGCTCTGAAATTTGGACCCAAGGTTCAACAATGGGTTTGTTTTGTGACTTCTGAAACGTCACTGAAACAAAGTTATAGCGAAAATGCCATGATAACCGGTTTGGCGCAGCGAAACCCTAGAATCCAAAGCTCTGATACCAAATGTTATGAAACCAGCTCAAGAAAAGATAGAAAAGATAGATCAACGCCTTAGAATTCAGCCTCTTCGAGGGGGTAACCTCCTTTACATTACATAAATGAACAATTCTTTGATGATTCAAATGATAAAACCTCCTTTCTATATATAGGAGTCTAAGGAGTCACAATATAATCCACCCGACCTAACAATAATAATATAAAGCCACAAAAATAACAATAGAAGGATTCTATGGGGCACAGAAATAACAATATGGGGGTAATAGGGGCACAACAATATAAATAAGGGGTATAACTATAATAGTAATGGGGTAATCACTAGTATTATAGGGACCCAACAGAACATGGCTGAATCATAAGGAGGGTTTCTTTTAGGCAGAGGACTCTGAATTGCTAGAAAGAGTTCAAGGGTCTAGGATCTTTTAGTAAAGTCTACTTTTTGATAGGATTAGGTTTTCATAGGAAAGAGGATGGGTTGGTGTAGTATCAGGGGCCTGCAGTATTTTTTCAATGGAATTAGAATTAATTGAACAGAGGATTTCTCCTGTGGGTGAAATAATCGCTCTTTGGCTAGGATCATAAGATTCATGGCATTTTCTTACAAATTTAGGTGCTCTGTGTATCTGAGGGAAAATGTAGTGAGGCAATTGGGAATCCCAGAGTCCTATTTCATCTGTCTGGTCAATTAGTTGATCTTCCATCCAGCAATAGATTTCATATAAATCAAATTGAGAAGAAGTCTCAATGATTTTACAATCTCTGTCGACTAATGGGGTATGATGGAAGTCGACCTATGGATGAATTAGAGGATTTGGGACTTTTGCAAGTTTTTTCCCTTGGGAGGCATTTTGTCAAACAAATTGCAAACTAAAAATGACAGAAATTGGTGTGAAACAGAGTGATTATAGTAAAAAAAGATAACTGACAAAGAGGTAAGTGGACCTAGATGTCGGCTTCCCAAATAGGACAAATAATTACTTAATGTCGGACAGTGGTCGAGCTGTAGGCAAGAAACCTTCAATGATCAATTTAGTTGTAGAAATGGACTGTGTAACCATTCTCATGAATTAACAAGGTTTATAAATGAGAAAAAACAGAGCAGGGGTGGCAATGAACGTTTGAATTTTGCATTAATAACCCAACAGAATTAATTAATGGGTCTTTGAATCATAAATTCGCAGGAGCGACATTGAATGGATAACAAATAGGCAGTAGTTGATTGGACGATAGGCATGAAGTGGAGCGTGACGTGGAGTGCAGCGTGGAGTGGCGGTTAATGGTCACTTGATATATTGTGTTTGGTGGTAAGGTGAGGTAGTAAGTAGTTTCAGGATTTTAAGTCTCGAAACACTAAAAAGTGGAAAAGGTTTTTTATGTCAGTGGTATTGGAAACTGCCCATTTCGAACCCCCCCCCCCCCTCATGCCGATAAAGTTCAGACGATGAATGAGGACCGAGGAGGGACGTGGGCCATCAATTTTGGGTGCGCATGCGAGATGAAAGGTGAGGTGGGGGGTATTTAACACATAAGCGGAAGTGATGGTGGAGTCACGAATTTGAGGGCGGATGTGACAGCTGCAGGTTATGGCGAATAAATGGATGATTGGAAATATTTATGAAATAATATTGCAACTTTTAAAACTTTAGGTTAATTAAAACCCATCATCGAATTATGTTTTTCCAATGCTACAGCTTAGGATAAAAACATTTGCTTCAATTACATTTCACATGTCTACCTACCCCTTTTACTCCTAACATTTTTACTTGTTTTTTAGGGTGCATTTAAGCTAGCAACTCAACATTTCCTTTTTATGCCTGATCTACCTCTATCCCTTATTTGCTCCATTGGCTCAGTTTAAACTGTTGAGCCAATTTTATTTACTACATATTGCTACCTATTGACAAAATTTAAAACAAATCCAATCATGATTAAACTGTATAACTGGATTGTATAAACTAGTGTGCTAATTTAAACAAACTACACACAACTTTTATTTGCAGAAGAAAGCTAGACTAAAGTAGTGGCATCTAGATTTGCAACACTTTCAGAGTTTATTGTTTTTTTTTCCTTTCTTTCTAACCTAACATTTTATTTTTGCCTTAATTTTTTAAGACATCTATTCTAACATTTTATTTGATATGGACATATTTATCAAAATATTTCCTAACGTTTTTTATTCAATATTCTTTTTTTCCATATCCTAGCTTAACATTTTTTGAAATATATTTTCATTTTTTAACTAATTGATTCTAACTTACCAAAACCAAAAATTCTACAACACATTTCTCGCCATCTTCTTTCACCACCAGAATCAATCCCATAGATCTCCCATTGAACTGGGTCTACCACAGGCCCAAGAAAAACCCCTCAGCAACAAAGGCGTCCCCTTCAAGCCAAAACAACTACAATACCAAATGTAGGTTTTAACCCCATACAGAAACTACTTGCATACGAATTCTAAAACATAGAAAAATAAATAATAGCAAGAGCATAACACATAAAACGAATATACACAAAGATTTCCCCTGGATCCCAAAACTGAGACTACCAGATTGATTTTTATTTATGTTCCTTTCAATGTTACAATCAATATATATATATATATATATATATATATGTATGTACATGCCAAAGCATCTAATACCATGGACCGAAAACCATCGCGCCCAAAACCATGTGTGAAAACCATGCAAAAAACCATAGGTAGGTCCCCCCACCTAATATAGGGTCCAAAAAAAAAAATTCCCGGGGGCGCTACCCCGGACATCGTAGAGGGGGACTAACTGCCCCCCTCAAACCTGTTGTACAGGGGTGGTTGCCACCCCCACTACGCAATAAAGGGGGGGCTTCATCCCCCTTCTAATCCCCCAGTTAACTAGGGTGTCTAGTCGTGGAAAGAATATAACACAACCCAACAGGTCAACCATTAATCCTTGCCTACATACCACATGACCCAGCAGAATCCTAAAGGGGACACAAAACAAGCACTTCTTTAAGTTTAACCCATTCTAATACCCTTGACATGTATCCAACGTTAAGCACAGACTGTCTACATGGCACTTGACTAGCCCAAACTCTGTCCATTCATCGAAATAGACCTCCAAGAATTTGTGAATGAACTTTTTGAACGTCGCCATGACTACGCGAGAGAATATTTTCAGTGCATTCTTGAGTCCAAACGACATTATTGTATACTAGAAACATCCCCATTTCATCGCGATGGTTTTCTTACTCCTATCTTCTGGCACGATCTTAATCTGATGGTACCCTAACAACCCATCAGTGAAGGAATACTCTTCTTGTCCTCCCACATTGTCCAGTACTTCATCAGTGAATGGTGTCGGAAATGGTTCATGGAAATAGGCATGTTAAGCTTTCTAAGATCTACACAAATCCTTATTTCATCCTTCTACTTCTTTTCCTGGACTACCATTGGACTCATGGAAAATTTTAGGGGCTAATGTTCGCCCAGTGGGCTAATTTTCCATGATTTTTCCACAAAAAAGATTCGCCAATTTCCAATTTTATAAAAGACGATTCGCCCAAATTTTAGAATATAAAATTATTTTACCTTAAAAATCGCCAACATTATAGAGAGACTATATATAAAATAACTATAAATTTGATTAATTTTACAAATATATCAATAAACATTTATAATTTGCATATTAGGGATTAGTGAGATTCGCCAATGTTTTAAACTTCAAGAAAATTTTCCATCCTTAAAATTATCCTTGGCCGACTCACCCAATCAGACTCCTCCATGGGTTTAATAATACTGGCTTCAATCATCTAATCCAACTCCAAGTGGACTTTTTCCTTGTATTTGGGATTAAGGCGATATGGCCTCTACTTAACAGGCTTCACATCCGGTTTCAGATTTATTTCATCACGCCTAAGTCTCCTATGATACCTTTTAGGTTTGAAAACTTTGTAGGGATCAAATCCCGATATTCATGGATAAATTCAGTGACCTTATCTACTGTGGCATCATCCCAATAATCCCCAATATTCACAAACTTCTGCTCTGCTTATGTTCCAATGTTTACTTGCCTAGTTTTCAGTGGAGCGGTGATGTCTGGATTCTCTATTTGTGGTCTGTCTACCTTGCGGTGGCCTTCTATTTCTGGAATGTTAATATTCCTTGGATCCTCATCCTCTCCTTCAGCAGTCACATTATAGCACTCCAAGGCGTGGCGTAGCTAGCTGCTCCAATCTGGTTGAATCAATTCCAAAGAATCCTACGGTATTCTGAAGATCACTACCTTAACCTCCTGTAGTGCCTCATCAATTCTTTCAAACCCATCTTCAAATTTGAATGTCCTCATGAACCCTTCTCTTAAGACATCCAATTCCATGGTGTTGTGGCAAGATCTGTCTCCAAATACTAGTTCATAGGGATTACGTCCAAAGTGTGACAGAATAAATGCACCCATTCTGGTTGCGGCTCTGTTCCATATGCCTTAGTCCATTTAGCCAAGTGATCGCACAAATCATTCCTACCATCATACTTCTCAGTTACGCATACTTTAGGCTGACTAAACCACATTCTAATCATTCTTCTACATTCGCACCACTCATCAAAGTTTCCTTTACGTGTACCCCATCACCGAGTGGGCATAGCACGCAATGTCCAGTCCAATGCCTAAAAACAGTAATCCTTTGGAACTTCTTTTTCAAAAGCAACCAAAAATTTATCCACGTCAGTTAAACCATCATAATAAGGAAAATTTCATACATCCGATGACACACAGAGCAGTGATTTGGTCATCATGTTGTAGCACAATGTGGATACTTCATGCAGCCTGTTTTGCCAATGTTCCAACTCCTCAACTGAATCCGAAATACAGGAACTTTCACGGTCCCATGCAATTTTCCCATTAGCTGTCGAAGTAACCCAATCTTGGTCTCGCACTGTTATCTTATAGATCTGGTCCAAATCATCATCTCTTTCCTCGTCGACCGGTTCAGTATAGTGTGATCATTCTGCAGGGTCCAATGGGACTACAATGCGGAGTGATTTCGTTTCAAATGACATTATCTGCTTCTTCAAATTGATTACCCTGTTCAGGTCGATATCCTAATCGATTCCCATGAGCACAGGATATGGATTGTTGTCATCAACAATCTCTATCACTTCAAAATCGGCCAGCGTGCTCGCTCCTTCTATATCTACGGTCACTCCATCCAATTTCCCCATAGGGATAATCTTCTGTTGGTTTTCCATCCTCAATCGAATCAGGGACCACTGCAACACAAGTCTCCCCATTTGTTCCCATGTTTGTTTAGGCAAAACGTTCACATCCGACCCTAGATCCAAAATAGCTTGGTCCATCACATAGTCTCCTATTTGCGCGGTGAGTCTCAACTCACGCCTTGTTCTCCTCTTGTGTTTGCCTATTTTTTTTACTATGCGGTGTCCTTTAGGAGAACATTCCTTACTAACACACTTATTTATCAATTCTTTTAGCCCTTTTACAGCCTTGCTATCATGCAGTAGGTTCATACAAGTCTCCAAGAAAGTAGTAATCATGGAGGGGTCAATCTTTTCAGATAGCTTGTCCTGACTTCCTGAGGTAGAGGCCTCAGTGAAGCTTTTCTTCGCTTCAATAAATGTTTCCTTCATGTGCTCCAGGTCAAATGCAACTTATTTTTCTGGAGCCTTGTGGACCCACTCACTTTTTTCAGGTTGTTTTCCTTTATCATCACCAGTCATCATTCCACTTCGCAGCATACTATTCACATTGGGATCCTCTTTGTGGGGCTCAACCCTCATCATTTGTAAATTCTGGGTAGGTTTTTGAGGCTGCACCTTCTTTTCCTACATTTTAGCTATCAATATAGGGAATTCTTCTATTGTGTGGTCAAATTGAGTACAATATCAGCATGATGGGCATGCCTGGCTCGTACACTCCTACGCGTAGTGTCCTGGCACAACATAATTATAGCAAATAACTTGTCCCTTACCTCTACCAGGTCCTCCTCTTCCCCAGTCTCATCTGCGCCCCTGATATCCTCTGTGCACTCCCCCAGCACCCTAATGTGGAGGCCAATTTTCTGCTTGCATTCGATACGTAGGAGTCCTTTCCATCATCAATTCATAGCTACATCAGTTACACTCATTGTGGCCCACCGATTTACAGAAATTACAGAATAGTTCTTGCAGCGTCTATACAAACTTCTGTAGAAAATAACAATTATCTATAACATGTTTTACAGCCACCTGACAAATAGCATACCATAGCACGGGCCCTATAATTGGTCCTGCTGAAGCTTCCTGCCTCAGAGGCATTAGCCCTCTTCCTGTAATATAATTCACGAACATAGGGTAGTGATCTTATCATGTCCCTGCCTTTTGCATTTGAGGCACCAAAATTCTTCGCACACCTTTGGCCGAGCCGCTTTTTCCTTTTTCAAGATCTATAGTTCCAAGAAGAGTTTTTGCAATGCCACGTGAATCTGTTGATCTCCCAAAGCAGCATCCTGAATAGGCATTTCATGCAATCTCATCATAATTTCCAGAGCTTCCACCTGGGTCCCTATCTTTTTCTACGATAAAGAAACCCTTAGGTGGGGTAGGAGCAAGGCTACAAACCATTCACGGTGCTAACTATCCATGAGATTCATATTAGCTTCACGGATTTGGAAATTCAATCTTTGATCTAATTCCCAGGGAATTTCATCAGACCTCATCATGATTTCCTTGAATCCGATGACTGATTGTGATTTAGACTTAAGCTTATCAAATTATTTGTTCAGAGTGGTCTGAGTGTCTGCTAATGATGCCAGAGGGTTATTAGTGAAATACTTAATGTACCATGTCAACACGTGATCCTGCAGATTGGTACCCAACTGCGCCTTCTTTATATTATCATCCATAATTTGTTGTGTTGTCCATACAGCCTTTGCAACAAACCAAAACTGATCTGGATCCTCACTTCTCAATCCTTTGAAAACTGGCAACTTCATCGTATTCGACATGTTGACCAGTGGTGGCAATGTGGGAAAAGGTGTATGCTATGAAGGTGAAGGTGGAGGTGGTGTGGACAGATGAGGTATTCATGGAAACCCTTGCCTTATTAACTGGACAGCACTCTACGGTGAAGCTTGTGCTGCTCTCTCGTTGTCACTCAGAGGAGGCTCAATCAGCAGGCTATATTCAGGGCCTATCTCCCTCTATCCCTGAAGAACTTTACACTTCGCTTAGCTCCAAACATCAAAGTAATGGCATAACCCGATTTTCACACAAGAGCATCTTAATCCAAGTATTCAAAGATATCAAGTACTTACCTCACGGTCCTTTGAAGAAGCGTCACTCTGCTTCACTGTAACTGACTGAGGTGACAACCGTGAACTCTATAACAAATCCTCCAATGATTTGATCAAGGCAGTGATCTATGACGTACGCGATCTTATCTTCAAAAGCTTCCAACCTTCACACGAGCTCTAGGGTCCACACTATCATACCATCAAGCCTCCACCTTCGTTGGTCGTCTGCCAATTTGGAAATCCACTCATCTGGTTCGATCGGGAAGGTGCAGAAGAAAATTTCAAGTATTTTTGTGTATATATATTTGTCCAACCATTGTTCTTTTGTCATGTGTGCATTTCTGTTTTCCTGCACCACGAATTCATGGATCTTTCCATCCAACCACTTCTCAATTTATTTCTTTGTTGGATTCCAGTGATGTGACAACACACATCCCTTTATGTAGATCACGATCCTAGCAACAGAACCATTTGTTGGCTTAGTGGGTCCTGACCTAGGTTCAAAGTTAGTTGTGCCAAACAAATCCACATCAGCCTGTGGAGCGTGAACTGAAGTCTCACTTGAAGCAGTATGGGGGGATGCTGGAACTATGTTTCTGCACCCAGAGATCAATGTGATGCCATTTTGTTCCCTAGGTATGCCTTTGCGTAGATCGATAAGCCTTTATGGCTTATCAATGGAACTCCCTTTAATCAACTTCTAGACCTCCTTGAAGATCTACGGATGGCTTTTGCAGACCCTAAATAGGCTAATTAGCTACTTACGCACATCCAAGATTATTGTTGACCTAGTATTTATTTTGATCTGCTTAAGTGTTAGATAACTTGAACATAAAATGATATAATCTTCGCGTAAATACTTGACATAAATTGCATTCACATAAAAATATAGATCGAGTAAAGTCATGCATTAATACAACATTATCTCATAAACCCATCATTCATCACAGCATAAAGCGCATTCATACATAACAAAAGTAAATAGATGAAACACAGGAATTTTTGTAACAATATTCTTTATTGATATTCAGTGAATGCTTACAGACCCAATACTTCCCTGCACACTCAGCTGTAGGGATCCACGCACTCAATTGCGGACTCTACCCTTGGCCTCTACATACACAGCTGCAGAGCCTTCTTTCTTACTCTCTGCGCTAATTCTCTAGACTCTTTCCATAGAGAAAACTTGTTACTTGCCTTAGACATCCCTAAGACACACATATTTATACAATCCCATGGTCTCTGAACCATGGGTAGATCTTCAAAAAGCCGACTTAACTTACATAAATAAGGGTAAAACCCTTTTTGACTCTTTAATTATCTACGAGCTCCGTGACCATAATTTGCAGAGACTTTACATCTTTATACAACAAAACTTGGGCTGTTGCCCCAAAACTTGACCCAGGGGACCCCATCCCAACATGATGTGATAAGGCATCAGTGCTTCTTAGTGATTCTTAGATAATTATGAGACCCCTATGCTCAGATATGTTGTTATTACCTATAGATTGCATATTTGTGACATGTTTGATGAAATGTATGTCATGTTGTACATGTGTATTCATTGTGTTGTACTCTATGTACGTATATGTATTGTGTTGTACATCGGATGTAGGTGTATGTGTTGTGTTGTACACCGGATGTAGGTGTATGCATTGTGTTATACACCAGGTGTGGGTGTATGTATTGTGTGGTGTTGTGCATTGTGTGTGGATGTACATGTTGTAATGTACATTGTGTGTATGTGTACGTGATTAAACAGAATCAAAGGCACTAGGTTCTTTCCAAGTGTGGCAACCAATCCAATGTGTGTATAGAAAGGATAAACGCAGAAGTAAGGACCGATAACGGATAACTATCAGTATTTTATTTTATTTTTATTACACATGGGATCTATGATTTTGACTTGTGATGGTTACATGTGATTTATGATTAGGGTTTATGATGATTGCATGTGATTCATGATTTTGACCTATGATGGTTGTGTTTGAGATAAACATATGTGATATTTTTATACATGATGATTTGATAAAACAACTATTTTGACTTGTTGTGACAGGAAGTAAATAGGATTGCAAGTGTGCCTTATTGATGAGCTACCAATGAGGTATGATTTGAAGTTATTTTAATTTATTTTGAATATAATAGAAATTAAGTTAGATATAAGCCTTTTGTTATTGAGATTATAAACAAATATATTTCATAAATTAAGTGCTTGGTATAGGAAATCATGCAATGCCCGGTTTGGGATGGTTGAAACCAACTGCAAGAATTCAGAGCGTTAGTGAAAGGAATTGGAACAAGAAGCAATATTTTGGTAAAGCGCTTCAAGAACAGGGCCATTGTGGGACACTGGTATCCAATAGTATCCATTTATTTCCATGAGCATGCTATGACTGGTATGATGGTTTTGAGGCAAGCATATGCCTTGGTTTTTTTACTTCTGATATGAGGAAACCCTTCCAAGGGAGGGGTCACCACAACAACTATGTAGCAGAGAAGGGGATGCCTGCAGAATTGGAAGGTGTGTGACTGCATGGAAGGGGGTGATCGGATTTCCTGAGGGAAGATGTAGCAGAGAAGGGAAGGTCAGGGAATGTATTTCCTTTGGTCATTATCATTTCCATATGGAATCAGATGCACATTAGGAGTGCACCCTGGAACAACCAATTGGTAAATCTTCACTTAGAGGACAAGTGGCGCAGGATTGTAGCGTTGGATATTAGATACAGTTTTGACTTTGGTAGTGGATTCTATACTTCCTAGGAAGGATGTGAATCCTGGTATTACTTTGAGGGTGGAGGTGTTAACCTCTAAATTCCCTTTTTGCTGATATGGGCATCGTATCCTTTTATTTGCTAGTTGAGAAAATGTGCATATGTACATATGTGTATATTATTGTAAATATTTTATCGCGCTGGATTTATAAATATCCATAGACAGTATGATTATTTTATGGTTGAAGAAAATGTGTATAAGAGTATATGTGGTTGTTATTGTAAATATCGTAATGAGTTTTGTTATAAACCTACAGTAAACGGTATGGTTCTCATATTTTCAACAAGATGTCATTGTAAATACTACAACGAGATGTGTATAAGTCTCCATGGCAAGTATGTTTTGGTGGTCAAAATTATTGTTGGTTGTAGGTGTTATTGAACACCGAAGACGGTGTTCCCCCAAGGGGGGCAATTCTATAACAACCCTGGTTAAACATTTATATATATATATATATATATATATATATATATATATATATATATATATATATATATATATATATATATATATATATATATATATATATATATATATATATATACACCAAGGTCATGGGACACGTATTCCAAGTTGAATGGTGGGAAAAACATCCTAGTGGGTTTCACTTTCAATTTATTATTGCTAAGGAAATTGGAAAACGCAATGGCAAAGGCAAAGAGGCATTATTTGGAACATATTTATGAAAATAATGGATATTAGGAGAAAATAGAGGTGAAAGGTCACAGGTTGCATGTGAGCAGGAAAATGAAGGAAAATAATGGAAAATTAAAGAAACTAGAGGCCTCATTGATAAAAAGGCTTATGAGGATGAGTTCATGGATGTTTTTCAGTTCACTTATGGTTCTCTATTCTACTCTCTCTCTCATACTCTTGGACACTTAGAGTTTTCTTGGAGAACTCTTGGGGGAGTGTTGCATACTTGGAGTTTTGGATAAAGAAGGAAAAGGAAGAGCAAGGAAGTTCCATAGGACATCAAGATCAGCAGCTACTATCAGTTTTTCTTACAGGTACTGAGTTGCATGTATGATTTCCCTACTAGTTTTGGCATGCATGGCATATGCATGTGGTTTCTTGGTTATGATTTGTCATTTTCACGTAGGAATGATTAGATTCAAGGTGGTTATGTTGCTAACACATAATATGTTATCGATGTTAGTATGGATGGTTTCCAAGAGTGAATTTTAAGTACAAATTGGTAGAAAACTTTAAATTAACCTTAATACTGATTCACCCTCCCTCCCAATATGAAACTTTTTTCTAACAATTGGTATCAAATCCTGGTTCCTTCAAGAATAGATTAACCACTCAAATGTAGATTAGAGGGAAACAATGGCTAATCAAGTTTGGATAATAGCAAAAGGAGTTCCATTTCTAAATGGACGAGACTATGAGCTTTGGCAGATTAGAATAGAATCCTATTTGATGGTAAGAAATGAAAACATTTGGTTGTATGTGATATATGGAGAAAGGAATGAGTTCAATACAAAGGCAAAGGAGATTATGATGTATCATAGCTAGATGCCAATAAAGTAAGGCATTGTGAGACAACAAAGGAAATGTTGGACAATTTACAATGTTTGTATAAAAAAGACAAGAATGTGTCACAAGAGAAGGTCGAAGAACCTTGTTACTCAAGTAGTGAACCTGAATCTGTGAAGCTTACAGATAATGAGAAGAATAGAAGGACAAAGTCAAAGAAAGTTTCCTAGAAAAGAGATTCTAAGAATATTTAAGATGTTCCTCTTAATGCTTAAGTTTCTACTCATCACTACTGAGAGGATGAGGAAAAATCAGAAGAGAGGCCACGGTGCTCTGAAGGTAAGCTATTGTTTTGTGATAAATTTAAAGAAAGTGGTCATTCATTATCTATATGTTCATGTGAATCACTCAAAGATAGAATTAGCCATGCATCTAGTAGTGGTAATGAAGATAGACCTACTTTAGTAGCAATAACAAATGAGGGATCCTCTCAAGGAGAAGAGAGTATATCCTATGAAGAGAATATGGATTTCATTGGAAGTGATGAAGGTGGATTACTCCTAAGACCTAAGGAATATTCCATGGACACAAAGATGGATTTATATCTCTATTGTGGCTTAGCTAGCACCTATGATAGAGAAGAAAAAGATCTAGATGAAAGGATCTATTTTAGAAAGAAGCTGGTCTTTGATTAAAAGGAGATCAAGGAGCTATCATAAGAAAATCTCAAGCAAAAGGAGCATGTGCACAAATACGAGCTTGAGAATGAGAAGTCGAGAAAAACAATTGCTGACCTAAATGCTCAACAAGAATAGGCTAGCAGGCTTAATGGGATATTGACTAATGAGATAAATGATAGAGAAGCTCACTGTGAGAGACTATAAAATGAAGTAGTCTTGTTGAGACATGACATAGAAAGGGAAAATAAAGAGATGCCTCAAATTGAGAAGCTTTAGGAGAGCAATAAAGCCTTGGATGAGATGATTTCTAAGCAAAGATTTCCCCTCATCAAGGATGGTTTGTGTTTCAAAGAATAACCAAGCTCCAAGAAGGAAAAGGTTTGAAGGTCAACCACCCATGTAAGGGTAGTTGAAAATTCCAACAACAACAAAGGAAAGGAAATTGTTGGAAAAAGACAACAACAAGGGAAGAGAAGACAACAACATGATGCTAAGCAACATTAGTAAGGAGAGAAACATAAGAAAACCAACAAACAACAAGAAGGAGTGTAAGACAGTAGTGCAAACTTCCATGAAAGGTACATTAAGAACCAAAAGAAGTCCTTTCCCCCTCAAGGGCAAAGCCTTCAAAGAAAAGGTAACTTCTACTATCAAAATCATTTTCATGGTTACTATTTTTCTTACAACAATTATGGGCATAAATCCATAGATTATAGATGGCATGAAAGAAAACGAGATGTTTTGAGTAGCATTAATCCAACAATGCGCAAAGTGGCTAGGAGAAATCATATTGGTGGAAGTAGTGGCTTTAATAAGAATGTTACTATTTATGAAAATTCCTTTGCCCCATTCTTAAGTAAAGTTGAATACTCCAGTTGTGGTATGTTTGGAAAAAAAAGAGAAGGCTACAGACATAAGAATCCTTGGCATGCATCCCATATGATGCAGCAAAATGAAACAACTCAACTAGTGAAGATGAGAAGAAATAACGGAGCAAATGGATACAAGTTTGTCTTTAAAGCTCTGTTTCAAAGGAGAAAGTTGAAAAGAGGATAAATAAGTTGGAATAAATATCCTCTTACCTCCGTAGTAGACCCCTATATTATTTTCAACTGCAATGAATGCAATACTAAAGTGATGAACGGGAGCAGTAGAGTAACACCCTTCTCCCACATTCACCCAAGCTAATTGTTCCACTAGGGTAAACATGTGATGAAGAGTTAAAATGATATGATTAAGCTCCCTAAGTGTAGTTAAGGAAGTGGAACTGAAGAACCAACACTTCACAGACCTCCCTAAGGTGCTACAAGACTGCATGGAGCTAATCCACATCCGCAGGTGCCCAACCCCTGAGTTAACCTAGCCTTTCAATGAATTAAATCCCCAGTCGCTCCCATGACATGGGCATGCATGTGACTAGGACCATCCAGTTGCTCCCACAATGCCCACAAGGGAGAGATTGTAGTCTCTTTTTAGACAATTTTGTGCCATAGACTGCGAGATTTGAGCCACTTTTCAGGGTTACAAATATACAATCTACATGTCATAACAGATCTGAGCATAGGGGTCTCATACTTATCTAAGAATCACTAAGAATAATTTATGCCTTATCACATAAGATACATTATCATCTATTAGGTCATCCATTAATTATTGTTTCACATAATAATCAAAATATGATGACAACCATACAACATGCTTATAACCAACAAATAACCTGAGATATATCAACTAGGAAATAAGCATTAAATCCACATAACATCAGGTACCTTTACTCATGAACATACCAAGGGAAAAACATCTCTTATTAACACATGCAAATACAACCAACTTAGGGACTTCCACATACCACCCGACCACAAACTAGGATAAACCAAATATTTCTTTCACCCATTCACTCTCGTGCCATATTCCAAGCACGAATGTGGGATCTCATGAAACACATCCAACAAAACCAATCCAAGGCTCCTAGAGGCCAAACCACCTCAACCCTCAACTAGTAATTCCACCTCATGGTTAGACATCACTAACTGCCACCAGATTAGTCTCCACCCAAGCTATCTAGGGCTACAAAGAATTTTTTCCTACCAAGGCTTCCAAGACTAGTAATTCAACCCACAACTATTGCTAAACTTCAGAGTATTTTTCCAACCAAGGCTTCAAGACTAGTAACTCAGCCCACTAAGGACTCCAGAGCATTTATCCAACCAAGGCTCTAGGACTAGTAACTTAACCCAAGATGTTACAAGGCTCCAGAGTATTTGTCCAACCAGATCTCTAGGAACTAATAACTCAAACCATAGCCAAAGGAATATGAGAACCAACCAGAAGACAAAAGTAAAGAAACCCACAACACCATGGCTAGCAACGAAATGGAAAGGCTAAGAAAAACCACCTTTAATCTAAGCATTCCTACATGTCAATGACAAATCATACCCAAGAAACCACATGCATATGCCATGCATGCCAAAACTAGCAACGAAATCATACATGCAACTTTGTACCTGCGTGATAGCAACATAACATAAATACATCAAGACATACACCATGAGAAACATACACATGAACACCGAGGCTTAACGTGGAAACCCTCCGGAAGAAAAACCACCAAAGCTTGTTTGTTATTGTGATGTAAATAAGAGTACCTACTTTATTACATCAAAAAACATTTGTGAGCCACCACTCACAAGAAGCACCAACTCCATTTGATTGCTTGCTAGCACCCACTAGCAAGAAGCACAAAATCCCTCCTTTTGTAAACACTTCATCAGCTTACCAAAAGCACCATGTGACGCACCAACTTCATGAATTTGTTGCAAGAACCAACTTGTAGCTCCTTCGAGAGCACCAACTTGTAGGAGGCACCAACCCCAAAGATTTCTTCAAACACCCACTAGAGATGAAAGCACCAGCTTCTTGTGTGTAAGTTCTATTAGGGTCCTATAGTTATAGGAAATCTGATGATTTAGATATTATTTATTTCTCTCATGATGAATCTTTTGGCTTGCTGACTCGCTCTACTCCCTCTCCATTTTGCATCATCCTTTACTCAACTTCATGCTTTATCACCCACTTTCCTTGTTAATTCATCTGAATATTACCCAACATAAGCTGAATACCTTCTTTCAAATCATTAAGAATATCTTTGTGTGACAAAAATGTTATATATTGCAGAGCTTCTGGTTTTGAAGCCTTGGATTTTATTGAAATTTACATAAAAAATAAGCTCGAAATCTTAGCTCTCGCTCCATCTCCATGTGACTTGCATTCATAATACCTAAGTTTAGCACACCTAACACCAAGCACAATTGGGTAGCCTTGGGCTTATTTTGTCGAAACACAATGTAACTATGGGCTTATATAAACCATCATGAAGAATGTTCCCTTGTGAATGTGGGATAAATCCCATAAAGTATATATATAATCCATCTTTTTACCCCTTACTTCACAAAACCCTATTAATATAAAGTTTTGGACTTTATATTAATTTCTCCCCACAAGCCTATGCTACCTCTCCCCCCTGCAAAGTCAACCAATGGCCCACCCCGCACTAAGAATTAAACCCCCTTCATTTTTATTTGCCTCGAGATTCGCAAAAATAAATGAACGGCTAAAATTCCATATCGCATGCTCGTCTCATCCAACACTTAACACTCAAAAATCACGCGAGATTAGTGGTTTTCCCAGCCCACCTTTTTGCTATGTGGTAGCCCCACATTATATCGTGTACTCTAAAAAAATACCACCTACCACTTTAAAGGGATGCGATAAACCATTAATTGTTTTGGTTTTGAATCTTATAAATGTTACGGTAATATAGGGTGGATTAAGTTCAAGTGAAATACAGAGATATGAGAATGCGGTAATATTTCAGAGCTACGAGTGAAAACATACTTGAGGTAAAATTATATAGCTACAGGCAATATGAGACTAAGGTTGTGAAATGATATTCAAAGGTAAAATGGTTTTACAGCGACACATGAAATAAAATTCATGATATTTCAGAGCTACGAGTGAAAACATACTTGAGGTAAAATTATATAGCTACAAGCAATATGAGACTAAGGTTGTGAAATGATATTCAAAGGTAAAATGGTTTTACAGTGACACATGAAATAAAATTCACGATGTCATGAATTTATTAGAGAAAATAGAAGGGAAAATTTCACATGAAATTAATGTACAGGAGAGCAAAGATAACATTCATGTAAATGCATTTCACCATAGAAGATTAAGGTGAAATCAATTCACATGCACAGTGAAATCAATTTACAGGTGTAAAATCATGTTGCAGGTGAAAGTAAAAGAGTAAATTGAGAATACTCTTCAATCATACAAATCAACACATATAAAAGGAATTTACAGAGGAAGAAGTAATAGGAACAAAACTACACATCATGGTTTTGTGAATTCATGGAAAGAGAATACAAAACCACGGATTTGAAACAACACATAGTTTTGTAGAAATTTAATTATAAATTTCATTTAAAATATTTTGGAAATATTATTCAAATATATATATTATTATATACTTTCCAAAATATTTTGTGACACTATTGAATGATAAAACAACAAGATCAGCCGTCAGTGAGGGAAGTCTCAGATTATCAAGTCAAAGGATCAGCAAGCAGTTGAGTGAATTATTAAGAAAAAGAGAGATACATCTGCATCTTCTAGTTCATCTACCAACACATCCACAAATTTGGGTCCACTTCCTACCTGCTCCCACTTCCACAACAACAACATTTGCACAACACATTCCACCAGAACTATTAATCTGCAGCAGTTATATCTTTTAGTTCATTTATAGTCTAAAAATATCTTGTCTGTTAGAGATAGCATTTATTGTAAACAGTTTGTAAAATTTGTATAAATACTTTTGATTTTGAAATATTAGAGGTCAATTTTTTGAGATCAGAAATATTAGTTATCTATTGGAGCATTGTTAGATTTTTTTTAAGCACTGGAGCATCAATACTAAGTAGACCATTCATAGGATTCTTGTGGCTTAAATACTGGTGATGTTCTTCTTATGTTAAAGTGTTTCACTATCATCTCTTCACTATAATCATCTAAATTGCAATTGCAAAATAGAAATGTGATGAATAGGATTTAGTTTTGAGTCCCTTATTCTGGCTACTGTTGCAATCTGTATGTTTTCTACTAAAGGCCACACTAAAGAATTCTTGACTGCTCTTTAGTTTTTCCTGATTGACTGAATGCCACACTAAAGAATTCTTAATTTATCTTTAGTTCTGCTAAAGGTTTTCATTGTTCTGCCATCATCTACAATCTGTACGTTTTCTACTGAAGGCCACACTAACGAATTCTTGATTGCTCTTTAGTTCTGCCTAATTGACTGAATGCCACACTAAAGAATTCTTAATTTCTCTTTAGTTCTGCTGAAGGTTTTCATTGTTCTGCCATCATCCACTTATTATTCTAAAAGATCCAGTAAATATTCCTAACTTTCCCTGAGTTTACTCTGTGAAAAATTGATGCAACCATCCAGTTTACATCTTGACTCCATTCCCCAATAGATGCTAATTAAATTGAATACAATCAGCCTTCCAAAACCCAAATCAAAACCCAAAACCCAAGTACAATCATAAATAGTCTAATATTTTCAAGCAATAATGATAAATTTTACAGAGAGAGCCCTCTCTGGGATTGGAAGGGCTAGATTCCCATCCCAAAGTTGGTTTGATGTTACATTCTTTTGATTTGTCCTACAACCTTCAAATTACAGGGTGATAACAGCGTCCAACCCACACTCAATAAGGAGCTAATGTTCATTGTATATGGCAGCATATCTGCCTGATATCAACTTTGTTCTCCCTCAACACTCGGCCCTTTGTTCTGCTCAACAAAATTCACTCTATTGTGCAGTAAATCCTTTCCGCGGACATAAATGATCCCTCTAGTCCTGTGGGAGGATCTAGCAATAAACTAGACAAATATGTGCAAACCTTCCTAGTTTATATCAGAAAATACAAAGCAAGATAAATGACCTAATAGCATAATTCATTCAAACATAAGCTATGTGACAGATCAAGGAGTATCACAGTAAATGAGTAATGATAGACACATTAATGGAAAGTGTTAGTGTCTATTAGTCTTAACAGTCACTGGTCATCAAATGTCAAAGTTATTGATAGGGTTATTAGGTCAAATTGTTATATTTTCAAATAAAATTTGGTCACTGGTTAGGTTAGATAGGGTATCACTACTCCTTTCAACTTCATACTCAATGGACATCATTATGGTCAGACATTTCATTTTGTAAGGGTGTCATAGTCATTATGGCCATTTCCCTCATTCCCTTTAAAATCCCTTTTTCTTTGAGGAATTCCTAAATACTAAGTCAAACCCCCTTTTTCCCTTTGAAACTCTCATATTTCATATTAAATACCCAACTCTAGCCTTAACCCATTATTTCATTAATTATACACCTTTTCATATTATGTTATAAACTCTAACTGCATCCATTAAAATTATATTGAAATCCTTTAATGGGAAAGTCCTGCTATTGCATATCCCGCATCGGCACATATCACATATTACGATAAACAACATTCCTCTCCCGTAGGTCGATTGCAATAATAGTCCCGCAAGCCGATCGTGATCATTGATATCGTGATATAACCTTGATTGTGATATAACCCTGATTTCAATATAGTCTTGATTGCGATAACTTCCCAGTCCCCAATTGTGATATCGCAATCGGAAATCGCGCCCATCAAAAGTTCCTCCCGCAGTGTCTTGCTCCCGATTGTGATTACGATGTGGAATGCTCGATTGAATGCGATATTTTTTATAATGGATTGAAAGGGTATTTCAGATCCGTTTAATGGAAAATCACTATGTAATAAGGATTATGCCCCTTTTCTGTTGCAACTGTGATATATAATCAGGCTCAGATCAACAACCTAGATCTAATCAGACAGCTCAGATCAATGGCTCAAACTCCTTCCTGATGGTCAATAACAGTTCATTTCATTTTCTCCTAGATATGGTTTTCTCACTTGTTCTTCCAAAAATGAAAGACTACGCCCCCATTCACAGAGCACCAGATCACTTTCCACCGCCACTCAGAGGACGATGAAGACCCATTCAACACTCTTTAAGTAGTGGAAAATAGGGACAACAAAAATATTCAAAATTGAATGCAGAAGAGGTGGAACAGTAACACAGTTCAACAGTAACGAGGATCAACATAAATGTTTATTCAAGGCCCCAGTTACACCAGAACACCCAGAAACAGCGCCATAAATTATCCATGTGATATTTTAGTAGTCATGATCTATTTTAGGAATTTTTTAATAAATCTTGAAATCTATTTAAAGATATTTTATTGTAAAATTGTATAAATACTCCAAATTTTGAAGTATTAGGTGAAAAGTTCGATATTAGAGAGTGAAAGGCTTGGAGCTTGTAATCATTATCTTTTTTATAGGAAATCAAATGCCAATTGCAGATATTATTTAGGAATTCTTTTGGTGTGAGTTTTTGATAGTGTTTTTCTTTTGTGATTCACTTTAATGAATTTTTAATGTATCTTCTTTCCATGTCTATGCTTTTAGTGATTTTCCTATGAGTTTGATGAACATAATTCTTAAATTTTAAGCTATGTTTAAATAGGAACTTCATCTTTGTGTTATCTATATTCTGATAAATGAATTCATGCTTGTCATGCTCATTTTGAATCTTTTCTTTTCTACCCTACACTACATTGACAAAACCCCAAAGTATCACAAAAGCATACCTGCCCTACTCCTCTTTAGCTCTTGCAACTGAACCCTTGATACCCTAATTTTGACTCCTAATCCAGCAAAACCTTAAATTTCAAAAGCTTGCATGAGCTGAAATATCTAGCCTAAAATCTATTCTTTCTCCATTCATGTTTGGTTGTGATCATATAGAGATCCCTCTCTGGTTTGGTAGAGATAGCTTCCAAACTAAAAGCTTAGTTTGAGGTTACCTCCTTCGATCTTCCTTCTTAGCCTTGGGATATTGTGGAGGATAACATTTTTGCGTTGTTGTCGGGGAACGCAAGATCATATATTCCCTGTGAAAGAATGACAAGGATTATATCTAATTTGTTGATGGTGGATAACGGTTAGACACATATGAAGGATGAAATCATTCACCCGGTGACTCCAAGTTAGTTTCAAATTTAATTCAAAGACTCCACTAGAGGATGAACCTTATCAACAGAAAAATGAAAGGACAATGTTGGAAGATTAGGTATTCAAGTTGGAATTTCATCCAAGACTTCATGTTATTCATTATAAATTATTTCTTCTATTTTCCTGAGAATGTCAAGAATATTTTCCAAATTATATTGTATTTAAGAAAAGATCCCAAACCCGTATTTGATTATTTTCCTTTGAAGATTATGAATACAAATTTTGATTTTGATCAAGACCCTTCTTCCAAATCTTATGATGACCATATTCAACTTAATAAGCCTCAAGAGATCAAGACTAATCCTATAGTTTTTGTACATACTCCTACACCTTGTAAAATTCTAGATAGATACAAGCCACTCATCTTTCCTCCTATACTCCATGATTTCCTTGAAAAACATTACAAATATCTTCCCACATTTGATGGAGAATATGGTAACATTACTGCTGAAAAACACATTCAGAATTTTGAAAATTTTCGTGACCTTTTTGAGGTTAAAGAAGATGATGTCACTATTAGGATTTTTGCTTTATCTTTGTAAGGTGAAGCCAATAAAGGGTTTAATAACTTACCAACTGCAAGAATTCTCGATTTTCATCAATTTATGAAAGTTTTCCTTGATAAATGGGTGATCAAGAGGAATTATTTTCTTATTTTAGAATAATATAATCGTTTGAAAAGACATCTAGAAAAAACAATGCAACATTTTTCAGCTAGGTTCAATCAAGTATACCATTCAATCCCTATTCATATCAAACCACCTATTGGTTTAGCTCTCTTACACTACCGAGATGCCTTTGATCTGGAAATGGCATTTCAATTGAGAGAAAGGAACCCTACCACACTTGAAGAAATGAAAGACGGTGCAATAACTATGGAAGCTAATCTAATGTTCAAGAGGTCAAAGTTGAAGGAAGTAGAAAGGGAAAACATAGAGAAGGAGAACTTGACATCTTCAGAAGTGAAGCTCGACATTTTGGTAAGAACAATGGAAGAAATGATGTGAAACAACATCATGATAGATGAACTTGTTGTTCAAAAACATCATCTCCCACTTATTGCAAAAGAAGAAGAGGTTGTTGGCCTTAACCATTCTGTTGCTAATCTCAGTTACCATACATCAAAAAATGATTGTTTTATGTATTCATTTATGGATAATCATGAAAATAGATTTGTATATTAACCCGCGGGGAACCAATCTACTGATCTAATGTTTATTTTTGATGTCATTCCTTATATTGATGAGTTACCCAAGTATGATCCGTATGCTGATGATTATGTTGTTGAAAGAGAGGTTGATTCTTCAAGGAAATCAGCAGCATGTTTTTCGGAGGAAGAAGTTCAGTTACTTCAACTCAAATATAGCACTCAGCCTATACATATTAGCCATGACAGCAATGAAGAAAGTGCGGAAAATTTCAAATCAGGTGAAAGGCCTTTCCTTTATGTTTTAGTTCATTTCAATTACTGAGAGAAAATTTTCCTAAGATTAGAAATCAACAATATTTCTGTTTTGATATTAAGCATGAAGATGACAATGAACTTCTTGATCGAGACTCTTTACGCTTGTGTTTCTCCTCATTTGAAAAAATAAGAGAAAAATATAAGAAAACAAGTAAGCAAATTGTCAACAGCATAAATGGGTAGCTTTCTCATGAATTAGTTGAGGATGTCACTTGTGATATGGAAGCTTCTTTCACTCTAGAATCCCAGCCACTGAGTCACATTGAGTTTCAAATCACAGATGAAAGTTTAGAATCTAAAACATATTGTGAATTGATGTAGGATAATTCTGTACCATTAAATTTTGATTCATTTTAGTTTTTGAAGAAATTTTTTGATAATATCTCTGAAGCAAAGAATGAAAATCTTATAGAAAATCATGTAGTCTCATTGGAATCAATGTATGACAAGTTCCAAAAGTCCTCTCAAGTTCTCCATGATCCAATAGCCGATGTTTTGGATGATATATGTTGTCAAACTCCTTCTCCATTAGTTAACTATGAGCTTCAAAACAAAGATGACATTGATCTTCCATTTTCCGAAGTTGATGATAATTTGCAGCAGTCATGCCTTTCTTTTAATACACAAGATACATATGATAATGGTCATTTCAGCTGCCCTCTTTTCCTTGATGAAGACCCTAATTTTGATCTAGTTTGTGTTGAGATTCCTGAGAGTCATCATTTATCTATTGAGTTTAAAAGTAATGAGAAGCAACATGAGAATGCATCCCAAGACGATGGGATTAAAAGGGTATGTGATATATAATTGCATCTTGTTGTGCCAGTTGTGGAAAATTATATTGAAGGTGATCTTTTCCAAATATTTGATGAATTTGTTTCTCTAGAAAATAGTAATCTAGATTTACATGAAGAAACACTCATGCATGTAGCTTCATATTTTGAGGATGTTAGACTTCAATTTGACCATCATGAGTTACAAGAAAGCAGTGAAAAAGAAAAAGTTGTTTTAGAGCCTCTTGCAGATGAAAATATTCCTCCAAGTTCAGAAAATGAAGAGTTTGTTGAAGAAGAGAAGCTTATTGAAGATCCTTTTTCTAATTTTCTTCAATCATCAAGGGAGATCAATTTTATTGTATTTATGGATCATGTACACATATTCATTGGACACTTGGAGTGGCCTATTTTTGTTTTTTCCGCCTTCTCAAGGAAAGAGTGGGTGGGATTCAAATAAGTAGCCATTTGCTGGATTAGTAACATTGGAGGGATCATTTCACATGACTGTATATATCTTCAGCAGGTTGGTGATTATCATCAGGATTTGAAGCCCGAGGTGAAGGCCCTAAGATCTTGATGGTCTCCTGCCATAAATAAGTTCAGTCAGTTGTTAGTCTTAGAGTTAGGTTAGTTTTTTTTAGTGTGTCAATTCAATTCAGTTTGATGGTCAGTTTTCAGTTCTGAATTTGGTATTTTTTTTTTTGACTCCATGCCAAATGGATTATAATGCTTTGTCTATGGTATTCTTGACACCTCCTAAAGAAGCTTCCATCCACATCTGGAACCAATGTTAGTGTCTATCGGTCCTGCCAGTCACCGGTGATCAAATGTAATCTTTCAAACTTGTTGATAGGGTTATTATGTCAAATTGCTATATTTTCAAATAAAATTTGGTCACTGGTTAGGTTAGCTAGGGCATTACTACTCCTTTCACCTTCATGGTCAACGGACATAATCATGGTCAGTGATTTCTTATTGTAAGGGTGTCATAGTCATTATGGTCATCATTCTACTCATTTTTTCCATGTCAAGTCATCATTAGGTCATAAGGGTCATTTTTTCTTGGAAAACGCTCATATTTCATTCATCTCCCCATCTCCCTCAATTGCCCTCATAAATTCCCTCATTCCCTTTAAAATCCCTTTTTCCTTGAGGAATTCCTAAATCCTAAGTCAAAACCCCTTTTTCCCTTGGAAACTCTCATATTTCATATTAAATACCCAACTCTAGCCTTAACCCATTATTTCATTAATTATACCCCTTTTCATATTATGTTATAAACTCTAGCCGCATCCATTAAAATTATATTGAAATCCTTTAATGGGAAAGTCTTGCTATCGCATATCTCGCATCGGCACATATGACATATTACAATAAACAATGTTCTTATCCCGCAGGCCAATCGTGATCATCGATATTGCGATATAACCTCGATTGCAATATAACCCCAATTGCGATATAGTCCCGATTGTGATAACTTCTCGGTCACCGATTGCGATATCGCAATCAGCAATCACGCCCATCCAAAATTCCTCCCCCTTAGTGTCTCGCTCCTAGTTGTGATTGCGATGAGGAATGCTTGGTCGAATGCGATAATTTTTATAATGGATTGAAAGGTTATTTCAGATCTGTTTAATGGAAAATCACTATGTAATCAGGATTATGCCCCTTTCCTATTGCGATTGTGATATATAATCAGGCCCAGATTAATGGCCCAGATCTAATCATACAGCTCAAATCAATGGCTCAAACTCCTTTCTGATGGTCAATGATAGTTCATTTCATTTGCTCCCGGCTATGGTTTTCTCGTCTATTCTTCCAAAAATGAAAGACTACGCTCCCATTCACAGAGCACGAGATCACTTTCTGTCACCACTCAGAGGATGATGAAGACCCATTCAGCATGCTTTAGGCAGTGGAAAACAGGTAAAACAACAATATTCAGAACCGAATGCAGAAGAGGTGGAACAGCAACACAGTTCAGCAGTCAGCAAGATCAATAGAAATGTTTATTCAAGGCCTCAGTTACACCAGAACGCCCAGAAACAACACAAGAAATCAGTCATACGATATTTTAGTAGTAATGATCTATTTTAGGAATTTTGTAATAAATATTGAAATTTTTTTAAATATATTTTTTCTGTAAAATTGTATAAATACTTCAGATTTCGAAGTATTATGTGAAAAGTTGGATATCAGAGAGCGAAAGGCTTGGAGCTTGTAATCATTATCTTTTTTATAGGAAATCAAAGGCCTGTTGCAGATATTATTTAGGAATTCTTGTGGTGTCAGTTAGTGATAGTGTTTTACTTCTATGATTCAATTTAATGAATGTTTAATGTATCTTCTTTCCACGTCTATACTTTCAGTGATTTTCCTATGAGTTTGATGAATAAAAATCTTAAAGTTTAAGCTTTGGTTTATTGGGAACTTCATGTTTATGTTATCTATCTTCTGATAAATTAATTCATGATTTCCATGCTAATTTTGAACCTTTTCTTTTCCACCCTACACTACATCGACAAAGCCCCAAAGAATCACAAAAGCATACCTACCATGCTCCTCTCTATCTCTTGCAATTGAACCCTTGAGACCTGGTTGAGTTCCCTGATTTTCACTCCTAGTCCAACAAAACCCTAAAATCTTAAAAACCCTAGAGCTAAACATATCTAACCTAATATATTTTTCTTTCTCCAGTCATTTTTGGTTGTGAGTATAGAGAGATCCCTCTCTTGTTTGGTAAGGCTAGATTCCAAACTAAAAGTTTGGTTTGAGGTTACCTCCTTTGATTTCCTTTCTCAGCCTTGGGATATTGTGGAGGATAACATAAAGTAAATAAATAATGTATTATAAATATAATGGTAAAGGGAGAATTACAACCACTTAATCCTTGATGTTGGAATCCTCCTTTGGATGAGTCTCCAAGTCCTAGCCAATAACTTCAAGCACTCCTTTCTCCTTAGCAAAATGGGAAGCATTTGGGCATAGTTTCAGCATAGGAAGGCAACCAAGCAAATAGCCAACCAATTTTGGATAGTAGGGATCTCATTTATAGAGAAGGATAGGAAGTTAAAGATCCATAAAAGGAGGGAGAGGTTCTACAACTCAAGTTAAAGATCCATGAATGTAGGATCAACGACCAAGAATTAGAGATCTCGCTCTAATCCTTATTCATATACAACTAGCTCGTCGTTATCGAGGCTTCTAGTAAGTGAAGCTTCTCCTCCACTTTAAGAAAAACTGCCTGAAGAGGTTTAGCACAGTTTTTCCTTAAAATTTTCACTGGAAGCGCTAGATCAACATAGAGCAACAAGTTACCAACATGGGTCTCCAGTAGTGCAAAACATGTTGATCCTCAAAACTAGGATTTTAGGCAAGTTTCTTCAGAACTATTTTAAGGAAAATTTTCTCCTATTCTTCAGGGATGCTTCTGTATATGTTTCATGGTGAATACACTGACAACTTTCATTATTTTGATGGTTCAGGATACGGGACAGGAAGTTTGACAAAATATTGTGTAAGACACTCATGCACAACCCTCTCTACACTCTCTCCACTCTGCAGCAGCATACACTTACACAGGGCTCTACAATCTGTACCAGGCAATCCTTTATGTGAATAGAAATGATCCCTCTAGACCTATGGGAGGATATAGCAACAAACTATACAAATGTGTGCAAACTTTCCTAGCTTATATGAAAAAATACAAAGTAATATAGATGACCTACCTCACTCTGATAGTAACACCCATTGATATTGTTCTCGATCTTCTCACTTCCAAGTTCAATCCTCTCTACACCATTGTGGATGAATACCTAAAAAGAAGATCAAACGGAGATAACATAAGCATACATAGCATAATTCATTCTAACATAAACTATGTGATAGATCAAGGAGTATCACACTAAATGAGTAATGATAGTCACACTTATGGAAGGTAAAAACATAATGTATTATAAATATAATGGTAAAGGGAGCATTACGACCACATAAGCCTTGATTTTGGAAGCCTCCTTTGCATGAGTCTCTAAGTCCTAGCCAAGACCTTCAAGCACTCTTTTCTCCTTAGCAAAATGGAAGCATTTGGACATAGTTTCAGCATAGGAAGGTAACCAAGAAAATAGCCAACCAGTTGTGGATAGCATGGATCTCATTTAAAGGGAAGGAGAGGAAGTTAAGGATCCATAAAAGGAGGGAGAGGTTCCACAACTCAAGAGAAATATCAATGAAATTAGGATAAAGGACCAAGAATGGGAGATATCGCTCTAATCCTTATTCACCTATAACTAGCTCGTCGTTCTCGAGGCTTCTAGTATAGAAGCTTCTCCTCCACTTTACAAAAAATTGCCTCAAGAGTTTTAGTGTGGGTTTTCCTTATAAAAGTCACTTGTAGCACTAGGTCAGAATAGCGCAACAAGTTATCAGCATGGGTCTCCAGTGGTGAAAAATGCATTGATCCTGAAAAAGAGGGTTTTAGGAAAGTTTCTTCATAACTCTTTCAGGGAAACTTTTCTCTTATTCTTCAGGGATGCTTTTCTATATGTTTCATGGTGAATACACTTACATCTTTCATCATTTTAACGCTTCAGGATACGGGACCAGAAGTGTGACAAAATACTTTGTAACACACTCATACACAACCCTCTCTATACTCTCCACTCTACAACAACATAAACTTACCCAGGGCTCTCCACTCTACAGCAGACAATCCTTTCTACGAACAGAAATGATCTCTCTAGTCCTATGTGAGAATCTAACAACAAACTAGAAAAATATATGCAAAATTTCCTAGTTTATATCAAAAAATACAAAGTAAGATAGATGACCCACCTCACTCTGATGCTAATGCCCGTTGATATCGTTCTCATTATTCTCACTTCCAAGTTCAATCCTTTCTACACTGTTGTGGATGAATACCTGCAAGGAATATCAAACAAAGAAAACAAAAGCATACATAGAATAATTCATTTTAACATAAACTATGTGACATATCAAGGAGTATCACACTAAATGAGTAATGATAGACACATTTATGGAAAGTAAACACATAATGTATTATAAATAGAATGGTAAAGGGAGCATTGAAAACACTTAAGCCTTGATGTTGGAAGCCTCCTTTGGATGAGTTTCCAAATCCTAGTCAGGACCTTCAGGAACTCCTTTCTCCTTAGCAACATGGGAAGCATTTGGGAATAGTTTTAGCATAGGAAGGAAACTAAGAAAATAGCCAAACAATTGTGGATAGTAGGGATCTCATTTATAGGGAAGGAGAGGAAGTTAAGGATGCATAAAATGAGGGAGAGGTCCCAAAACTCAAAGGAAATATCCATGAAATTAGGATCAAGGATGAATAATGGGAGATCTCTCTCAAATCCTTATTCACATGTAACGAGCTCGTCATTCTCGAGGCTTCTAGTAAGAGAAGCTTCTCCTCCACTTTAGGAAAAACTACATGAAGAGGTTCAGTGTGGTTTTTCTTTATAAAAGTCACATTGGTAGCACTAGATCAGCATAGCACAATACATTACCAGCACAGGACTCTAGTGGAGCAAACGAATTGATCCTGAAAAACTAGGTTCTTAGGAAAGTTTCTTCAGAACTCTTTCACAAAAACTTTTCTCCTGTTCTTCAGGGATGCTTATCTTTATGTTTCATGGTGAATACACTGATAGCTTTCATCATTTTGATGCTTGAGCATAAGGGACCAGAAATGTGACAAAATACTGTTTAATACATTCCGCCTAAAGCATAAAGGCAGAATGGGAAGTGATGGGTGAAATTATTTATAATTCAAGGCAAGGACCCAGAGAAATACCGCTAGGAGACCTGAAAATCAAGGATGATACAATATATCTGACATTTCTAATGTAATTATGCCTAATAATACATATTTGAATAGACATATAATAATACATAAATCCACGGCATGGAGTCAACCATACGAATAAAAGGGATCGTGTGTATGGATCCATGACATGGACACAACCATCCAAATAAAAAGGATCATATGTACAATCACGAATAGCCAATAACCCCATGCAACCTAGATTTATCAGATGAAACCCAAGGTCTTCATCTCTGTCTCAATCCAACCAATATATTAATTCCACCATGTGAATAGATGTGTCGGATTCAAACATGGTAGAAAACCACCTAATTACCAGTGAATGATGGAAACTATTAACAGGCATGAGAGAAACCACCAACAATGATGATGGCTCTCAAGGTACAACAACACAATCCATGATTCTGAACAAGGAAGCTGAAGTCGAACACTCACAGAATCATTCAATCAGAGGCCAATGATTTTTACCTATCGTCGAAAGTGAAGAACCTGTTATTAAGGCATGCAAGCTCCAAGGTACTGAAAGGGAGTTTCTAAACCATTTTCCTAGATAATGAGTTGGAGTCGACAGGAAGTGATTCATCAAAGGAGGGCTATAATGTTTCCCACATCATCGACATGAAACATAGGATTTAGCAGATTTGGTTAGAGTGATTTAGGATTGTGGAAGGAAATTAAAACATGGTATAAGAGGTTTGAAGTTCATATGGGACTTCTCTTGAACATATCGACAAAATGACTGTGGGCTTTGGAAACATTTGACTCAACATAGGAACATAGGTCATGATGACAAATGGATATAATCAGATGAGTGGAAAATGGATTCCCAAAACCTAGGAAGGCAAGTGATGAAGTGAGGATAACCCAAACCCAACATGAGCAACAAATAAGTGTCATGTTCAAGAGTGACATGTTGCCTTTATACAAAATACAGGACATGTTTACTTCCATTTTTCCCCACTATTTCTAGTGAGTACCTCATTATTTTTTTTATCTCAATCTTGAAGAGGATAACATATGCTTGTCATATAAGTTCATCCTTCAGATGAATCCATCCTAGTTTTTTTAACGAACCCTTGGAAGGAGTAACTCGGTCTCGTCATAGTGACAAGTCCTTTGTCATCCCAGTTTTTTGAGTCTGACGGAGGAGTAACTTGACATCTTTTTCATGTTTAGAGAGTTTGAAAAAGAGGCAAAGGAAACTCCAAAGTTCCCTTTTTGTAAATATTCTCTCGAATATGAAAATGTATAAAACAATATTCAAGAGAACCTCTTAGCGATGTGTGACTAAGGTATTCCCTTTTCATTAGCCAATCTCAGTCCGGAAAAGGGTTAAACTTATACTGAGTTGACGTTGTTCTCACACAAAGTCTATAGGCACTGCAACAATGCTTAGATTAAGTATTAGAGTGACAGCCCTTACTTTGAGCGTTGTCGCACATAGTGTCTAGGCACCGCGACAATGCTCAGAGTAAGGGTTGTCACTATAATCCTCACTCTGAGCATTTTCATAGCACCTAGACACTTTGTGCGATAATAGATGTCATTTGATTTACTTTAACGAGTTCAAAATGATAAGTACTCGGAAATCTTTTCATATTTCGAGAGTCAAAAAAGAGTTGAAAGATGACTCCAACGGGGTTCCTTTTTTTTTTTTGACAAGTCTAAAAAAGAGATAAAATAAAACTCAATATTTCAGTCAAAATCAATTACCGTCACTAATAAGCCATAACCTATCACTACACATGTGAACAAACATTACCTGGTTCGATAAAAATATTAAAATATAGGTAAAATATGCCCTAAATGGTAAAAAAAAAAAACATTAAAAGCTTATATAAACTCAAAAAGTAAAAAAAAAATTACCATTTACCATTTTTCAATTTGGAGAGCACATTTTAACCTATTTTTCCCTCGTCTTCAGATGAGTGTGATCGATCTATGGCATTGTTCAATGAACCATTTGTTGCAGGTAGGAGATATGTCCTTCCTCTGCATTTTACCAGCATTTTAACAGTATTCTTAAGTGATTGCATCCATAGGATAGGTAGTGAGGGAGGCTCAAAAAAAATTATGTAAAGGATGATCAATGTGGGTTTTACCCATCGGACCCGCGTTGCTCTTGATTGGAATCTAGATTAGGGGCAAAAATTAGCTCAAAAATCAAAGTTCTTGGAATTGTTTGAAACTTGAACAACCGCATCTGTCTCAGCAAAACAATCCCAACGCAACTCATTTCGTTCAAAATGGAGTTTCTATCAAGGAATATACAGCTCACTGTCCACTTTTCCAAACAGATGAAATTTAAAAAAAAAAAATGCACAGTCGTTGCACATTCAGTAGTCTGTACTACTGACGTGGCAAGTGACTTTGCAAGGTCAATGCTCAATCATGGTTCTCCAAGTGGCACTTTTTTATTGGTTCACAAGTGCACTGATGTGGCAGGTTTTGGTTGGTTAATGGTAGACCAATGAGGAGGGGGCAAGTGGCAAGCTCGGAGGCCACCACGTGGCCCTCCCCAAAGGTCGGCTCGGCGCGCAATGCTTACCAAAAGTTTATTATCAAGTGAGGGGGTTGAACTCGAGACCTTCTCCAAACCAACCAAAATTCTTAACGTTATACCACCAGATGTTTCTTAACCATTATATGACTCTGTGAACACTTCAGCAGTCATGGTTTATATAATATCCAACACGTAACAAACCAGCGGGTAGTGCAACAAACCACAACCGCAAACTTCAATCGATTGCATGTGACCACTCCTCCGCAGAAACCGTCAAGCTAACGGTTTTGGAACCATCGGCTAATCGTCACATGTGTCCACCATCGTGGATACCACGGTGTTAAGGCTATCTGCTCCACATAACCGTGTGGATTAAATACCATGACATGTGTGCACCATGAAAACTGGAGGATTAAAGGCTAACAGTTAGCCATAACCGCGTATATAAATGTGCTAAGTAGGTTTAATAATTAGTTAAACTGGACTTAATAGTTAATTAACCTGAAGTTTGACTTGCTGGAGTTTTCGGCGGTCCACCAAATTCGGAAATTCCTCCAAAATTAGTGAGGCTAACTGGAGTTCCTCCGGTTTTAGAGGAGGTTTTTGAGGGAAAAATAGTTTTGGTCATAAACGGAGCAAATTTCGACCAAATTGAGGTGAGGAAAAGGTGTTCCTAGCTTATTTTGATGCTCTAAGTCCATTGAAGTAGGTTTCAGGAGTTTTAGCCCAGGAGGGGTGAACTCCTTCATAAAAACATTGTGTTAAGTGTTCATGTTGATGGTTTGTTGTACTTTTCATTGCTGTTGTTTAGCACTTGTTTTTCATGCTCTCTTTCTCATGAATGTCACATTAAACTTGATCAAATTTACCTGTTTACATTTACAAACAACCTACGAAAACCTATGCACATGAAGCAATGGACAAGCATTTGTTTATAAATTTGTAATTGAAATTAGCACAGGAAAACTAACATTCAATAACAGATCAAGTTGGTATCAGAGCAAAGGTTATTTACTTGATTTCTTGAGTTTTGTGCAATTAGGGTTTTAATGGTTGCATTTTGTGAAGCTTTTTGATGCATTACAAGTGGGATGGCAACTTCAACAAGTGATATTTCTAATCCCTCTTCCTTAGAAAGATTCCTTGATGAAGAGATGTTGCAAGATGTTATCATCATGAGAGATATGGTGCAAGATCTATATGAAGATAGGAAGGATAAAACTATACTTCAAGAGTAGTTGATGGCCATGAACAAAGAGAGGCAAGAGCTTCTTGAAAAGATGCATGAGATGGAGAAGCAACACCATGATGCCAAGGAAACCCTAGCCAAGTATGTGCATGGAAAGGAGGTATGCAATTCAATTTTATCTTCAATTTCCTCTCAAAATAAATGTTTTGGTGCTTTTTAAAGACACACTAGAGGAATAGGGTCCAAATTATTTAAGAATATGGGCTATGAAGGTAAAGGGTTAGGCAAACATACACAAGGCATAGTTGATCCAATTGTTGTTGAGGAAAGGCCTAGGTATTTGGGTCTTGGTTATAGACAACATGATGGAGAATGCTTCAAATCCAAGGAGGCACATGAAGATGTTCCAAGAAGTACTTTCATTGCATGCTCATTACCTCAAGCTTGTAAACTTTGTGTTCATGAGGAATGAAAAAACTTTATACCCACTTTGCAAGAAGATGCTCATAAGCATGCAACTAATGGAGATGGAAAACAAGAGGATGTTGAAAGCTCTAAGGTCATTGAAACCATTGTTGTTATTCTGAAAAGAGCCACTACCTCATCAAAGTCACTTCCTCAATAAGGCAACAAAGGTGAATGTGCAAGGTATAAATCTTCCTTTAATCAAGTTTCTTTTGATTATGATAAACATGGTAACTCTTCACATAAGATTTGGAGAGATTTTACATGTTCTTTTTGTGGTTTGAATAACCATACTATTTTGAGGTGTTGGAAGAGGATAGCCATACACAGGAAACTTTCAAAACAAAAGAGGCAGAAAGCTAGAGGTCCATTGGATAATGGAGGCTATGTTGAAAAGAAGTGGCAATTATTTTTCACTCATTCTCATAAGTAGGGCCATCTTGTAGACAAGTGTTGGACTTTGCATCCAACATGTCATCCATGACAGTCGAATTAGGAGGAGAGATATTTTGACAAAAATGGAAAAGAGGATTCCATAAATGATATGGGTTAGAAGGATGCACATGATGAAGTGCAATTGAAAGAAGCACCATTGAAATGGTTTGGAAAGAGATGGTTAGATTTCTTAACCAAATCAGGCCTTGCATTTCTTTTGATAATTGATGTAAATCTTGGCTTAGGGATGCATATCCTTATTGATGCATTTCCTGTTATTTTGATGCATTTCTTTTCTCCTGAAAGTATGTTGCATATTGCATGAAGCAAGATGTTGGAAAATTAGAGTTATGTTGACTCACTTAGATGCAGAAAAGATGGGATTTGCAACTACAAATTTGCATGTATTTTGCATTCTTGAAATTTCATGTTTACGCCAGGAAGGTGTTCAAAACTAGAGTATGTTGACTCACTTTGTTACAGCAAATTTGGTCATTTCAGTTCTTCAAGTACTTGTACATACCAATGGGATTCTTGTACTTGTGATTGTACTTGTGAGAGAGCTGGGAATTTTTATCTAGGTGCAAAGGGCCAACAATGGACTGATGTAGTCTAGGACAGCACTGACATTTTCACCCTACCCGGGGGGGGGTAAGGAGTCTCACCTGAGGCATGTCGCAACCAGAACTAAGAAGGGTTCATCATGGGATTAAGGATGTGTCAACCTTTAATATATATATAACCATCATCACATACATTTTTGATACAACAACATACCATTCAATGTTAATCAACTACTACATGCATGAATCTTACATGATAATTAAAATTTTAAGTGGGTCTATACATCATAAATAACCATTCGCATCATGCTAGTAGACTAGTCTAGACCTTAATTTATATTAAATCAACAAAGGAACATTACATAACAGATTGGCATCAGCCACAGTTGATTACAAGGAATACATGATTACAGATTCAGGTGTTCAATATTGAACTCCAAGGTCCTTCTTGGCCATATCCCTGCACCCTAGTTCTATCCAGCTGTAGCCATCCAACCCACCTGCAACAACCAACCCTTCTCCTTACGAGTCTCTTCTTTTATATTTCCCCTGTTGCCTCGACTGCCAATTCCTGCTCGGTTGTTCCTTCCCTTGGCTACTACCCCTTCGCCTTGTCCACTCGGCTACCTCTACCTTCTACTAACACTTTTCGGGAACCACCCTGCAACTGCTTGTTCTTGCTTTCCTCTCTAGTTGTCCTCCTCGCAACCTGACCGTTGTTACTGCCACCCTTTTCCTCCTCATTCTATGGCAATCCAAAATAATCAAAATCAAAACAAATGCCCCAGTAGGCCCCAGCCACAATTCTTTGACTTGTCACCGAGTCAATTTATCTCGACCTCGACCGGTCCTATTGGTGTTCCCGTGGGTGCTTTGGTTGGTGGTTGAACTGTTGGTTGTGCTGACTCTATTGACTGATGGGTTGATGCTTCTTTTGTTTCGGCCAACACTTGCAGGGTTGCGTCTGCTCCCCTTGCACTTTCCTCCTTCTGCTGCGCCCCTGTTTCAAACAAAGGCTCCAACTCCGGAACAGCTACTGTGTCCTACTCCCTGAATTCTTTGTACTTCTGCAGGGCAGCTTCCCATCCTGTGAGGATTGTGTCAGCCTGTTGAGTGAATTCTTCAACCGTATTAGACATTAACACAGTTGGTCATTGACTTTGTAGATTGTCCAATTGTTCTTCACTAGTGTTTAGAGCCAGAACCTGTAGATGGACCGATGAGCGCAGGTCTCTTATCACCCTTTTAGTTCTTGTTGACTCTTCTTTCATCTGATCAACCTTTGCTTGGATTGCAGCGATCTGTTCATTAATATGTTGAAGGTGGACAGAATCCATGCAATCTCTTAAACTAGAGAACAATATCTGTATTTTGTCTCTCATGGGATATACTAGATGATTTTTCAATGTCAGGCTTCCTCGCGAATCGTGAACTCTGTCCATCAGGGTGTAGCTGTCTGCTAGTGCATCAGCGAGTGCTCAATTCTTTGCTTGTACTTCGTTGGTCTTGCCCTCGATGTTTCTCTCATAAATCTCGTCTGGGTCTGGCATCGTTGATGTTCCCGTCTCTAGTTTCTTTCTCATATCATCATTTGTGGCTACTAGATTTGAGCATGTTATTTCATATGGTCACAACAGCTCACCAACGTGTAGGTTGTAATATTTTCTGGGACTTCCATTTTTGCATGAATGATCATTGGCCATAATAATTGGAATCTTTGTGTTACCTGGTCAAACTATGCTTGCAAATTTGTGTTTGCACATCGTAGGTGATCTCGCTCTTCCATCACCTCCTGCAGCTGTTGTCTTTTCTACTCATGTTCTTTGGCCAGATCATCATTTATCTTCTCGTTCCTTTGTACTGCTTTTTGTATGAATGCAAGCAGTTACACCAAGGATAAGTGTTGTAGTGTATCGGCTTGCACAGTGTTGGGTTCTAGAAAATTTTATTGTATCGGTAGGTCACTGGCTATGCATTTCTCTGAGTGGCAGGTGAGTGAATGAATGGCCTATCACTGTGGGGTGAACTAGGGAGTAGAGGGGACAATATTAAGGTTCAGGACCCCCGAGAAATTTATTGGAAAGAGTGGCTGGTATGGTTCACCCCTTTCCTCTTGCAGAATAGTTGTGTTTGGGCATTTTTCTTGTGGTGGGTTCGACCCAAAGAGTAGAGATACTAGTGATGTTTGTTGGGTACTACTGGCAGAGGTGGCGTCCTTAAACTTCTCTGCTGACTCAACTTCCATTTCTACAGTTGTTCATCATCTGCTAGAAGGGAGGGTTTCTAATAGGGTCGTGGAAGTGGAGGTTGTGTGCAGCGAATATTTCCACAACTGATGTAGGATGGTGGAGGTTGTGGGTGAAATTTATTTGACTATCGGGGATGCAAAGACTGAATGTCTGACCTCATCAGTAAGGTCAAAAATTTGAATTTTCGGTACCATTCTCGGATTTTTAACAACAAGGTTGCAAATAACTCTTTTCTTCTTGGGCTTGGGCACTGTTGGCTGGGATGGAATGTGAGCAACTCCAATGGGAAGTTTCATAGCCAACAGAGTTGTAACAATGGGCGAAAACATAGTGGAACCTTGAAATTGCAAGGGTTGGTTATTCTCACCTGATTTCCCATCAAAACTTGCAATTGTCTACCTTAGCATGAACATTTTCTCCTCCATTTGCAACAGCAATGGGTGGAGGTCATCTTTAGCTGGTCTCTTTCTATTGATTTCCCCTGCTTCTCCCTCTTGCCCCTATGGCTTTAAGGCCCCAAACAAATATTTGTACTTCCACTTAGTAATCTCGTAGGCCACCACCAGCCATAATCCCAACTCACTATGTAGTGTCGCTTCAGTGAGAATGAATTTTGTGGCCTTATCTTGAATGCTTTAGGATGGATGCACCATGGTCGAAGGTAGATTTGCCCATGCGAGGCTCTGAACTAGACTTCTCCAAAAAACTCATCTAGAAGATTTTTGGGTATTCTCTGCGTCGACCTTACTGCAATTAGTATCATTTCATACCATTATTTGAAAGCCATTTCATTTACTTCCTTCGTGATCGGATCCTCTGACGCTCTCCAAGGTTCATACCGAAGTGCTAATGGTTTTCCTTCCATGATAGGCATCATTTCTCTCCCTCTTGGCAACCTACATTTCCACATCACCAAAGACATTAGAATGTACCCGAACAGAAAATTGGTACTCCACCTAAAGAGCTCATTTAGAAAAAACGCTGACCAGTTGAGTACCTCCCCGTTACAATAGTGATCTACAATCGAATTTACATCCAGAGTGCATTCATTTCTAGAGAAGTGTCTTATGGTTTTGCCTTCTATGATGTAGCAGAAAAATATGATGTCGACTTTGTTTATCATGTCCATCTTTGCTCCTTCTTCACCTCACCCATATTTCGCATAGTATTCCTCTTCGCCCTACTTCTTGGCTCTTTTAGCGCCTGCCTGGAATTTTGTGGTTACTATGCTCCTACCAGCTGACAGCCCTGTTAGACGATGAATATCGTCTACATGAATTAGGTACTCTTTGTCGAGCCACAGGGACCCCCCATGCATTCTGCTAGATAGTATTTTGGTACATTTCATGGCAACGCACTAAGTGCCAAAAGTTGGTAAACTTCTCAAGTTGATTATTGTCGACCTCTACAATCCCCTGAATTGTTACCTGACTCTAGAGGTTATGGTGCCATCTTCCTTCTAGACTTCTTCTGTGTATACCTCTCTCTTCATAGTCGGGAACTAGAAGCAATCTATAAGGTCATTTTTTATTAAGAACGAGTTATCATATTTCCCATACAGATTCTCCACCAGCTCAATTCGTTCATCTAGCTTATCTTGTGCAACTAAGATAATTCCCTTAGCCATTTCTCTGAGTCTCTGGTAAACAATTGTCACATGATGCTTCACACTCCTGAGTTTCTGCAACTGTTCTTCAGAGCAGGCCTGGATTTCCTCTGCTTTCTTCAATTTAAATTTTGTACCTTCCTTCATTATCCTTGAAAATTAAGTAGTTTGGCTCAACACGACGTTTCCTTACTAGACTTTGGCAACTAATTATTCTAGAAACTTTCCCCTTGTATCCTATCCCTGCTTTGTCGTCGTCAGCTCACATGGACCTAACATTAGTGACGTAGGTTGGGGAAGGACAGCATGGGCCGCATGGCTTATTAATTTTACCATGATGGGGGTTATTTATTAACTAAACTTGTTCCTAACGGGAAAAGACTTTACAGCTCTCACCTGACAGTTGCATTATTGTTACTTATTATGGAAATGACTACTGGTACAGTAAAAAGGACATATACAATGTGTGACCATAAATACTAAAAAAACATCTGCCTACGTGTAACTTAAGGGTTTTTAAAGCATATGCCTATGACTGACTTCTAACTCTACTACATGCCCGCCCCTGCGACCACAAATGGGTTGCTGCGTGATGACAATGTCGCTGCAACATTATTGACACTTACACTTATTTTTGCAAAAACAATGTAAAAAAAAACCATGACTTCAAATTTTATTACTTCTTACCTACTTGTGGGCTTGTCCCCAAGGCCCTCCTCTATCTTGAGTTTGTGTTTGATGACCTGTGGAATGGCTTTAGGCATGCGTCATTTACCCATCCTTGCAACATGTCTCCGTCAAGTTGCGCCAATCTTACCGCTCAAGAATCTCTGATTTCTGCAACTATGAACGGGCCTAGCCAATGCATCTGTAGTTCACTTGGAAATTTTTTAAACTTGTTGTCGTATAGTAATACGTGATCCCTAACTTTGAATGTCCTCTTCTTCATATGCCTATCATGCCAAGCTTTTTTCCTTATTTTCTCCACTAACTGATGAAACTTGGCCAAGAATCTGGATTCATCAAGTTCCATTAGTTGACTTAGTCTTTATCTTAATGCTACATTATCCACCATTCCGATTGCTCCAGATATGAACATGCTGGTTATTATGAACTCTGCTAGCACCACTACTTCCTTCCTGCATACTAGGTGAAATGGTGTTTGTTTCTGAAATCTCTTCAACATTGTTTTGTACACCCATAGAGTTGTTGGTACTCTTTCATCCCAGTCATCCCTGTTCGCTAATATAATATTTGTGAGACCCTTTTCCAATATCTTTTTGAATGCTTCAACAGTCTCGTTGGCCTGAGGATGATATGGACTACTTTTATTACGCTGAATCATGAAATTATTTAGAAGAGCCTCTATGGTTTCATTTATAAAATGCGTTCCTTGGTCACTTGTCAAGCTCTTCAGGCATCCAAATCTTGAGATTATGTTCTCAAAAATAAACCTTGCGGCAGTGTCAGTTGTACAGTCTCTGACACGTGCTGCTTCTGCCCATCTAGTGAGATATTCTATAGTGGTTATTATGTATCTTCTGTGTCAATTCCTTGCTAGTGGTGTAATGGGTCCAATGAAATCTATTGCCCATTTCTCGAAGATTTGCAATATGTAAACGAGGTTTAAAGGCATTTCATCCCACCGAGAAGGTTTCCCAACCCTCTAACAGACGTCGCAATTCTTATCATATTTCTTAGAATCATTATGAAGGGTTGGCCACCATAGTCCTGCATGCAGTATCTTCCTTACGGTGGCTTTTCCTCCCACATGGCCTTCTACCATCCCTGTGTGACATTCCCATAACACATATTCTGTTTCATGCTGAAGTATACAACATCTTAGTACTTGGTTCAAGCCCATCTTATAGAAGTGTCTTGCGATTAACTAGTAATTTGTTGTCCTCACTATTAAGTGTTGCCTCCGTGTTGTTGTATACCCTTCTGGGAATTTCTTTGTTGTTAGTAGTGCAACAAATTCTTCTAAGTGATCTAGGACCACCTCTATTCTGAACAAGTTGGCATTGGGTAATTGATCATCCAGTGCTCCTTCATTCTCTCTAGTCTCCAGTCGTGACAAATGATCTAGCCTGACATTCAATCTGTCAGGTTTTATAACCACCTCGAAAGTGAATTCCTGGAATAGTAATAACCATCGACATATCCTACCTTCTAATACTGGTTTGTTTACTAAGTACTTCAGTGTAGAATGGTCTGTGAAAAACTTGAATGGCGCTCCCAACAAGTAATGACTAAAATTCTGTAGAGAATAAAGCATGGCCAAGGCCTCCCTCTCTGTTGTCGTATAGTTCCTTTCTATAGTTGACGACTTTCTGCTGGTGTAATACACCAAGTGATCCATATTTATTTCCCCTAGTTGCACTAAGACTACTCCTAGCACGATCCCTGACGCATCAATATGTACATGAAACATTTTGTTCCAATATGGATAGACAAGGATCAGGGTGCTTACCAGTTTCTCTTTCGATTTATTCAATCTTGCTTGATAGTCCTCAGTCCAAGTGAACACTTCCATCCTTTTCAGTAATTTCTCCATTGGGGCTGTGATTGATGTGAAATTCCTGATGAAGCGCCATTAATACCCTGTATGGCCCAGAGTGGACCTCAGTTGCTTTACGTTGTGTGGTAGATCCATGTTGACAATTTCCACAACCTTTGTTGGGTCTATGCATACTCCATCTTTGCAAATGATGTGGCCTAGCAGTGTTCCAAACTAGACTGTGAAAATGCACTTCTTAAGGTTTAACGAAATTTTCAATTGTCAGCACCTTTCAAACATGACTTTTAATAAGATTGTGTGTTTCTTCAATAGGCTATATGCTATCCAGTCATCCATGTACACCTTTAGAAACATGTGCATGTAGTCTCGGAATGATGCTATGACAATCCTCGAGAAGACCACCAGTGCATTCTTCAATCCGAACGACATCACATTGTATGCATATGACCCCCATTCGGTAGTGAATATTGTCTTCCGTTCGTCTTCATCGGTTATTTGAACCTAATGGTAGTCCGCGAATCCATCTATAAATGACTATGCTTCAATGTCCACTACATTATCCAAGACTTCATCACTGAAAGGTGTCAGGAATGGATCATGCACATGTGCATTGTTGAGACTCCTGTAATCAACGCAGACACTAATTTCTATCGCATCATTCTTGTTTTTTATGACTATCAGACTTATCCAGTCTGCTTCATCCACTGGAAATATAATACCTGCCTCCAACATTTTGTCAATCTCCTTATTAACCTTTCCTTCACCCTGGGGTTTAGTCTATGCGGTCTGTGCTTCACTAGATGAGCATCTGGCCTTAGAACAATATTCATCTCCCCAATGTCCCCTTTTATTCCTTTTAGCTCTACTACTGATGTTGGAAACAAGTCCTGATACTCCTACAATAGGTCCAAAACTTCTTTTGTCGTTTTTTCATCCCAATAATCTCCCACTGACATGATTTTGGGTTTATTCTCCGTCCCAACATTTTGTTTTCTTAGCTTCATCGGTAGAAGGTGAGCACCTTCTCCCGAGGGACTTTCTCGTATGTCTCTTTCTCCTTCTGTTTCCTCAAAGTTCAGGTGTCTCAATCCTTCTAACCCATCCTCATCTGGTTTTGTGTCCATTTTGTTGTAGGTCGCATATTCTAGAGAGTCTGTGTCATAAAGACATTGCAGGAAATTTTCATCGATACAACCTTCAACTAATAAACCTTGGGTGATTAGAACTCCTTTTATTGCATGCAGTGTCTCAATCATGTATATATTATCACTCCTGAATGAGAAGCTGTTAATGAATTGTGCATCCAAGGAATCCCAATCTGCTATTTTCCTTTGGAGTTCCTCTTGCACGTACCAAGCATGGGGAATGGTACCTTGAGTATGTATGAATACATGTACCCAAAATCTTTCGGAATTCCTTGTCTTTCCCAGCTTATTATGCAGTCCTCTGCGTGCTTCCTAGGATTTGAATTACCTTTATATTTCATATTATCTTGTGGTTGGTCTTCCTCCTGGCCAAACCTCTCCCTCATAGCTTGCTTTATGGCTTCCCATTTTCGCAGTGTGTTGCGGTTTTTTTTCCACCATCTTGTCGATGTGGCAAGGAGCACAATATCAAGAAATGGAAACTTTTGATCTTCCCTCATTTCTTTATCTACTTTGTTAAAGAAGATGTCCACTGGTTCAATGTCATGGAACTTGGGGTAGTCACATACCTCTGCTCCTATCCAATTGATCCGGACTATCGTTCCACAACATCTGGTATTAAGTTCATATCCGCCTTGTTGACATGCATCCCACACATATTTCAAACCAATATTTGAGCTCTAAACACTCCTCCATATGATGCATCCTCCTGTAGTATGATTTATGTAATCTTCCCTTTTTCCTGTTGTTAGTGTGTATATCTGGTCTAGCATTCCTGGTTCGTCCCTATCATCTACGAGTTCTGTGAATCTAGATCCTCGATAAGGATCCAAGGGTTGTATCACTCTCATTCCTTCTGCTTTGAAAATAATCAATTATTTCTTTAGGTCGATGATAGCATAGTTTTCATATGCCCAGTCGATCCCAAGGAGTGTTGGGTATGGGTCCTTATCTCCCTTTATGTTGATCACTTCGAATTAAGTGTGTGTATTCACCCCCACCACATCTACTTCTACATTTTCTAGCCTTCCAATGGGTAGGAGACAGTACTGATTTTCCATTCTTAATTGGATTGGCGAGTATTTCAGTTGTGGTTTTCCCATTGCCTCCCAGGTTTTCCTAGGCAGGATGTTTACATCTGATCCCAAGTCCAGCATCGTGTCCCTTCTTTTGAATTGCACAACTTGAGCATTGATTCGGAATTCCTTTTCGCTTCTCTTCTTGTTTTGCCACACTATTCTGGTATGCTTTTCTGGTAGATCGGCAGATGATCGTTCTGCATCCCCTTCCTCCACTGATAATGTTGCCTTTAAACATTTTCGCAACCCCTTTAGCATGTATTCATCTTTGAAGATCTATAGGAATAATTTAAACCATTCATCAATCAAATGATTATTTTTGAGCATGTGGCCATTCTATCTCTGATCTTCCTTCACCTTGGTCATCCCTTAGAATAACTTATCCACCTCGTGATAATATTGTTTTTGTTGCTCAAGATTATATGATTTCTTTGGGCATGTTGCCTTAACGATCAAGGGTGGGTCCACCGTACTACGATCCTCCCCCACATTCTTTCCTCCTCTTGAAACTATATTGATATTGGTTGGGGGAATACCATTGTGGGTACGAGGTTCAGCATTAACCAGGTTAGCCCCCCTCTGTCTGGTTCTTTCTTCCCACTTTCCAATGAGTTCTGGGCAATCCTCCGTGGCATGAGTATTAATTCTACATTGTGAACACCATGGTCTCCTAGGGAGCAAGCATTCCTTGGCGACGTGTCCCTCTTGGTCACAGTTGTAACAACTTATGGGACCTCTTCCTCCCATTTCCTCCTTGTCCTCCCCGGTTGGACTTATTAATCCTGAATGTCAACCTATCCAGTCATTCTGCTAGAGCATCCAGTGCTTGGAATTGATCAGTGTGATGTGTTGTGGATGCAAAAATCTCACAATAGTTGTTAGTAGGGACATTAGAGTACTTATGCAGTATCGGGAAGATCCGTGGTAGATGTCCATACATCCTACAGATCTCACAATATCCCTGGTTATTTCGTCCAAGAAAAACTCCTTACGCTCCTACTGCCGCAACTCCTACATTTGGTAGGGTCCTTGACGATCCTGTGATCCCCCCCGAATGAGTAATTCCCTACAACCTCAAGCATTCTGTCACAACATGCCATTCTACCATGTAGTGTGTGCACCATACATTAGGTCCAGCTAGCCACATTGGTTGAAGATCCTTCAATTTTTTCGTTAGAGTTGCGATCTAATTTGGAAGGCCCACACTTGACGGATCCTGCAAACCTATCCCTCCTCTATATTCATGAGGATATCCAGCCATGGCCTCTATACACGATGCTTGATCCAAAGCATCTTGGAGAGTTCCGATCTTTTGTTGCGTCAATGGAATTCTTGTAAGGGGAAAAAGTGCCTTGATGAACCACTCCCTTTGGTGATTAGGATCCAGAGTGTAACTCAGCTTAGCAATGGCGTCCTTAAACCTTTGCATGAGTTCCCAAGTAGTTTCGCCTTCCTTCTGCTTGATTTCCAACAACTTTGATAGCCCTTGTTGATCATTCTGAGGTACTTTAAATTCCTCTGCGAACCCCCTCTTGATGTCATCTATCATGGGATTCTGATTTTGTTCCACCCATTTTATAAACCAACGCAGAGCTCTCTCTCTTAGCGTGTTCTGGAACTCAACTGTTTTGACTTTTTCTAGAGTCTGTCGTGCTCTCCAGATAGCTTTGCAGAGATACCGATGTTGTTCCACATCTTTGTACCCGGGCTGTTGAGATCCATGCAGTCTTAAGTTACTAATACCACTAGTTCCCCCTTTGTTTCATGTATCGAAATTGGCCTTATATTTTTCGCACACACTGTGTACTCGTATTTCTTTGGCTAGTTTAATAACAAATTTCTCCAGATTATTGTAAGGCACCAGGGGAAGTTCGAGAGGAATACTACAAGTACCTTGGGGATATTGATGCTGACTTCTAGAGGATGTTTCTCCTTCAGCGAGTAATCTTCTCATGATGTTTCCCATGTCCTCTTCTCTTTCTTCTTCATAATTGCGCGACACTTGGACCCCCGCTATCCTTCCCGCAACCTGTAAGGAAGGATCCTCTTTATCATCCTGTCTCATGTCTTTTGAGTTGCTACTCTCCCCTTGTCCTACATCCTCTTTCCCTCCCCCTTCCTCTTGGTCTTTCCCTGACACCGCTCCTACTTGGTGGGGTCCCATCTTTCTCTTCTTCAAAGTCTAAACCACTCTCGCTTGCCACTTATCGGCTAACATCGCTCTCCTTTGTGCCCTAATGTCTCTATCTTTTCGCAACCCTCCCACATCCATTCCTTCACCAACCAGTAGCATTCTCGCCTTGGGCCCTAGTACTAGGGTTTTACGCTACCATTTCCACAGTAGGAGAGGGTAGTAGTCCTTCTTCTACCAGGAACATTTTAATCCACAATGACACTTCCATCATCAACCTTCCTCTTAATCTAGACCCAAAATCGCCTCCGCCTTTGAGAAATATTGATAACTTTTAGCGGCAAACTCAACTATATTGTTATAGACATTTTTGTGCCTTACAGCATGAAGCATGAAATGTCAATAATCTGAGGGATCCAAAGTCCTTAAACATGTTGTTCCTACCCCTAGAGGAACAGGGTCAGCAAACCACAGCACTAAATATCAGTTCTCCACCTAAAAACACTCAAAAACAAGCTAATTCTGGATCATGTCAACTGCTCCACTGAGCATCTGCGCTGAATGTCAACTGCTCCACTCTGTACCTGTGCTGAATGTCAAAAGCAATGAAGGCTACCTGCGCTGGGCGAGTTTGGCCAAGTGGCACAGTCATTCCTCAATGTGTCAAATGCCCAGGAAGCTTCCAAATTGACACTTGGATCAGGGAATTCGCCTTGTGATGAGTAAGAGGGTCTAGATCTCCAAGTGGAAGCAAGAACCTCCAAGTGGACTCAAGAACTGAAGAATAACTGAAGTGGGAGAGGACACTAGTCAGCTCCATGCCGAGCTCAAGCTGACTCATCCTTTCTCCAAAACTCCTATATATAGAGCTCTCTCAAGAGGTCTATGGAGGCTGCAATCTGGTGAATGTAAGGAAGTGCTGTTGGTTTGTGCATAGAACTATTGGGTGATTTGCTTGAAGGAGGTGAAGAGGAGATTTCTTTCTGCTGGGAGGTGTTGCTGGATTGGGCCTCTTATGGTTGTAACACTCTCAGAACTTTACTTCTTCCATTAATAAAGCATTTGAGGTTCTTCTATATGCATGTGTCTCTGTGGCGTATTGATGCTTGTATATTTGATTTATTCTAATCCTTGAATCAATTATGGATGTATGCTTCTTGTAGTTTCCCTTTCTTGTGCTTTTGCAGGATCTTTGTGTAGCTGGGCCAGTGAAAGAGCAAGGAGCTGGGAGCAGGCAGCAAAGAGGGAAGATTGGATCAATCATTAGCGGAAGATAACGGTTAGTGGATCCCTTTCTCCTCTCTCTTACATCTCATAAAGAAGTAACCTTGAATAGCTTTGCATTCGGTTGTTGCTGAGGTACTATCACCCTTAAGTGGGATAGGGTCATTCCGTATTGGATACTTTTCCCAACAACAAATTGGCGACTCCGCTGGGGATCGTATCTTGTTGGTTGTTTGTGTTTTTTGCTATTCATTTCATAAACAAAGGGAGTACCGAATCGAACTGCATTTGGATCTTTCAAATGCAAAGTAGAGGGCAGCTACTCTAGCTCAGTTTCTGGGCAAGTTTATGATTTGAAGAGCTAATCCACAAGGACTCTAAATAGCTCTTAGTGATAGCTTTTCATCCTCCTTTTCATCCCTTAGTGTGTACTTGACTGATAGCTTCTGATTTGGCCAAAAACTGTGAATTTTTGAGCAATCTGTGACCCGGAAACCAAGAGAAACGAAAGTTTCGTTCTTCAGTGCAGGCTGTGTGAAGGCTGTCTGCATTTCAGCGCAGTTCCCAAAGGGGCTACCTGCGCTGAAGGTCAAACTGCCTGTGTACCACCTGCGCTGGACCAGTCTTGCCTTGTGCTACTGGGGTTTCCTGCTGTTTCTTGCCCTGTTTTCACTCTTGTTTTTGCTGCCTGTTACCAGTCAATGTGCCTATCTGAAACCAACTTTCCTTGCCACTATTCCGCCTCGGTTGTATAAAGAAACTGTGTTTGTTCTTTGTGTATTTCTTGTATCATTTACAGTTTCCCATAACGAAAGTGAACTAGTCTTGCTGTGGCCTCTTAGATCTAGACCTGTGATTAAGTGTCGTTTTGATCTTAAGAGTTAGTTTGTTTGCTGTTCATAGCTGATTGAGCTTTTGCTTTCGTCATATGGTTTGAATTTATATATTTCTAGTGTCGAAACAAGTAAATCTTAAGGTGTCTTTTGATTTTGGACAAGCTTGTTTGCTTTCACTTGAAATTGAATTCAAAGTTATACAACAGCTTTCTTTTTGTGTCGCACAAACATTAAGAAAGAGAAAAGAAATACTTGCATTGTGCATGTGCATTATGACAGTTTGCATGTTGATTTAGGAAAAATGCATTAGTGTGTGCTCTATGATCTGTGTGAAAAGATGTTATCTTTCTTTTCCCTCAGTAGTTAAGATTTTCAAAGTTGAAAGATTGAAAAGCTTGCTTATCATCTTAGACTGCATTTAGGAGTGTTACTATACATCTCGTGGTGATCCATAAAGGCGAACTGCTAAACAAGATCAACCTTAAAATAAATTGAATTTACATAACAACGCATTGAAACATAACGCAAACACATAGAGGTCTAATCTAGAGACGTGTTCCAGCGTCGTTAAACGTGATATCTTAGCGTTGAGTGGTTGGGTGATTCCTCCATGGTGAAGCGATAAGTATCAATACGGACTTGTGCTCCCACGTACCGTCACGTATATATTGGGAGACCCCTATAGGAATAAAGCCTTTATCCATAGGAAACCGTGTCGGCCGCCCTACTGATCGCAATGCAGTGAACACAGCATTCACGAAGATCGACCACTCGTACCGTAAAACGTATTCTGTGGTTTTGCGAAAAGTTTGGCACACCCTCTGCCTAGAACTCCAGAGCAGTTTCTTTTGGCCTTTTTCAAACCCTATAACTGAAAAAGTCCATCCGAGCATTTGTCACTTCGGGCTCATTAAAACATCGAAGGAGACTAGAGTCATCTTTAGCTTTTTCTCGACTCTTAAAAAGTGAAAAAGCAAGTTGTGTCTAAAGCGTCGTTATAAAATTTATTTTAAACGGAACATAATCACCTCCTATTCCTGCGTTGATCTTAGGTTGAGAACATGGAATGCCCCAACCAAGGAATTCCACATGATGGAAATCCTAGTCCATTCTCCTCTTGGGGAGAAGTTGGTGCGCCCCACATGGCCACATTGTCGCTTCCAGGACTGACAATTGGCCTGCCTATTTGGCTATTCTCAACTAATGTAGTTCAGACCACCATGGTTCTTGAACAGTCGAGTCAACAGTTAGATGAGTCTAGAGCTGCCCACCAGCCTTCAACTTCCTATAACTCTTCCTCCAATCCTTCATCTTCGCAAGGTAGAGCCGGCAAAAGCCAAGCTCCCATGAAGAAGAAGGAGAAGAAGGAGAGAGAGAAGAAGAAGAAGGAGCCTAAGGCAACTGGGGGCAAGCAAAAGACATCTAACAAAAATCCACACACAGCACAGACCGGGCCTAAATCGCCATGTTTCATATGTAGAGGAGACCACTTCCATAGAGATTGTCCCTGTATTCCCCGGATACTAAGGGACTGGTCCCCTCGGTTGCACAATTCGGGAGCATCAACCTCTGATAGCCATGGTGAATGCTTACCGTCAACCAGCGAAAGTGAAGGTTCAAGACAAAGAGGGGGAATAAGATCCCCCTGAAAACTGTGTAAAGGCGATCACGCCATCCACCGTTGTCCCTTCTTAGACGAAGCGAAGAGAGTTTTGGAAGATCGTCCGGTTTCACCGTTGAGACTTCCTCCTGGATACAAAAAACTCGTGCCAAGTCCTTCGTTGGTTCAAAATACAGCTGGCCCGCTCAAGTGGTCAGCTGAAGCGTCAGTCATTGAAAATGAACCTACTGAATCCGGACCAAACGAAAGTCTAAAGGTCGATACGGCAGTTGACCCGGTTTTGCCTTCAGAGGTTTCATCTTCAAATGACACCGTCATTAAAGATTCATCTTCAAATGACACCCTCACTGAAGAGAATAAGGATGACACCATCCAGATTCTTTTCATCAACACAGATTCTGATGAGCATCAGGGCAATGCGCCCATTCCTTTATCGCAGGAAGGAACATCGTCAGGGTCGTATCCGGCCGTGTATTCGGTCCCACCGCCAAGCAACCTGGTTGTGTCCTTTGATTGGAACCAACTAGGCAGACCCCGGTTACCAGCCAGTGTACCATTCAGAATCATAGTCCAAATTTATAGAATGGTAATGGCTGGAACTATCATTGATGAAGGGGCATCTGTGAGTATCCTTTCCTCTATTGCTTGGAAAGCACTGGGTTCCCCGGCGCTTTTGCCTGAGATGAGAAATCTCTCGGGTTTTGATAAAGGAACCAGTCGACCGTTAAGGATCCTCCCCAATGTGCGTGTTACATTGAAAGGGAAGACCGTTCAAATGAACGTGATGGTCATTCAAGGACCCTTGGATTATAACCTACTCCTTGGACGAGACTATATATATTGCATGAGAGCTATAGTCTCCTCACTCTTTAGAGTAATGTGTTTTCCACACGAAGGAAGAATGGTCAAGCTCGTAGACCAACTTTCATTTCCAGGATCACGCATCGCAAATAGTCAAATACCAACCCTGAATGGTGTATTCACCCAAGAAATGTCTCCCCCCCCAGTCCTCCTTCCCGATGAGTGCGAGTGATTCGGAAAGATGGGACTGGAACCCAGGGGGCATGCATCCTGGTCTGCTTCGGGCAGAGGAAACCTTGGGTATAAAGTAGAATTTCCGCGAAGGAATATGACTAGTCCGTACCCCGTCCGTGGAAGGAAGAGGGGTTGTTCTAGAACAGGATTCTTTTGATAAGGTTACTTGTCTGACAAAGGTCATTCACCATTGTCTACTTCGGTAGACAGTGCCGAGGAAGTGTTTTTGTTTGATGGTGTTAACAAAACAATCTTTGGGTAACCAGGAAGAGGCAAGCCTCACCCTTTAAAACAAATGTTTTATCGGATAATTTGGGGCAGCCTTGAAATTGTACTTTATACCTGGGGGCATGCAAACCTTTTGGAGTGCAAGCTAGGGGCGGTTATTTATCTGTTTTTGGGATTAGCCGTTTCCGAACTTGCGTAAAGAAAGGATGAGAGGGAGCATAGCTTATGTGAGGTGCAAGCTCTATAAAAATTGGAATCTTGCAGGAGACATTTCTTATCTTATGACTGGTATATCGAGCAGTTTTATCATAAATTTCATGCTCGTTAAAAAAATAAACGCGAGATCGAGCAGTTTTACCGTGGAATTTATGCTCGTTAAAAAATAGAAAAGCGTGAGCAAGAGTTTCCTCCAGAGTTTAAGCTCATTAAAAAATGAACCTATTCTGGTAAATAACCATTGTGATCGTAAATTTATTAGCCATAAAAAGCCTTGGTCGTGTTTGCACTTGCCACCTCCATTCCATTTGGCCGATCGTTCACCCCCATATGATTGTTTACCCATTTTGAGGAACAGCTGCGAAGAGTGATTTCATTTAGCCATCCTTGTGACACTGCCGTCATTGGAAAATTCCAACCTGTACCTGGAATCTACTGCTATCCCTGTTTATCACTCGTTCCTCAAAAGACGAGTCTTCTTTGAGCTCTTTTCTTCTGACTCGTAAAATATGAAAAGTTTGCCGAGTTTTGGCCTTCCAGCTCGTTAAAGTGACCGGAAGAGCTATCCCTCCTCTAGATTTTAATATTTTTGGACCTGAGGGATTATTGCACAAAAAGGTCGAGCGCTTGTTTTATTTGGCTCGTTAAAGTCATCGAAAACTCATCCCTTCTGTATTGTTTTATACTTTTTCGGACTTAAGGGATTAGATGACGAAAAAAAATTTTGGAGTTAACTTTCTGTACCTTTTCAGACTCTCTAAAAATGAAAAGGACCGAGTTTTCCTTGTCGTTAGACTCGTTAAAATTATTAAATAGCGACAAACTTGTCTTTAGACGAGAACGAGTTTCCCTATCGCTAGGCTCGTTAAAACATAGCGATGGGCTTGCCCGAAGGGCAGGTTATAGAACAAGCATATGTTATCCTCCTCAAGCTTGACAAAAATAAAGAGGTACTGGTTAGAAATGACTGGGGAAAAATTGGGAGAACCTCAAAGCTTTAATGGTAGCAAGTCGCTCTTGAACATGACACTTTGTCCTCCATATCACATCGGGTTGGGTTGTTTCATTCACTGGTCTCATCACCATGGTCCTCGCCAAACCATCCACATTTGGGGTAATGCTACCAATCCATCACATCAGTGTCGTTATATGTTCAAGAGATGTTGTTCAGAAAGAGTCAACCGTGTCCCATCCACTGCCATACATTATCCTTCATCCACCCATGATCGCCACCCTGAATCATATTTCACAGATTGTTTTCACCTCCACTAAAACCATTAGCTCCGTTCCGTGTCACTGATGTGGGATTCATTAAGGCCCTCCTTTGACGGATCGCTTCTTGTCGACTTCAGCTCATTATCCAAGAAGTTGATCTAGGAACACCCCCCTCAGTACTTTGAAGCTTGCATGCCTCAATGGCAAGTTTCTCACTTCCGGCGACAGGTATACATCAATGACCTTCGACCAGAAGATTTTGTGTGGTGTTCAACGCCAAGTCCTATATTCACACCACGTGAATTGTACTGCAGTACCTTGAGGGTCATTATCATTATCGGTGATTCCTCTCGCGCTTGTTAACGATTTACATTATTGACCGATAATCAAGCGATGTCTTTCCATGTTCGACTTTAGCACAATTCTCACATGGATCGACTTGTACTTAGAGTGAAGATCGAACGAGTTTTGAAGACCCCGGATCTAATTTCATCCATCCGGGCTGCGATATATATTCAGGAAATATAAAGACATTTGATATGTACATCATTGCAGCAGATGATCATCCTACTCAAAGGATGATAATTTCAGCAGATAATTATCAGTCTACCATCAGATGATCGTCTGTTCTATGTAACAAAATGAATTTATAAAGCTAAGCATGGGAATGCCCGCCTCAGCTAGATCATGAAAGCAGAATGAAAAATAATGTATTGTATTGTATTTTATTACAGGGCACCTCTCAGCGATTGAATGAACTTTGGATCCTCCTGATAAAGCATTTCACCCGATAAACGACCTCATACTTTAGGGGGCAACTGTTATAGACATTTTTGTGCCTTACAGCATGAAGCATGAAATGTCAATAATCTGAGGGATCCAAAGTCCCTAAACATGTTGTTCCTACCCCTAGAGGAACAGGGTCAGCAAACCACAGCACTAAATATCAGTTCTCCACCTAAAAACACTCAAAAACAAGCTAATTCTGGATCATGTCAACTGCTCCACTGAGCATCTGCGCTGAATGTCAACTGCTCCACTTTGTACCTGCGCTGAATGTCAAAAGCAATGAAGGCTACCTGCGCTGGGCGAGTTTGGCCAAGTGGCACAGTCATTCCTCAATGTGTCAAATGCCTAGGAAGCTTCCAAAATGACACTTGGATCAGGGAATTTGCCTTGTGATGAGTAAGAGGGTCTAGATCTCCAAGTGGAAGCAAGAACCTCCAAGTGGACTCAAGAACTGAAGAATAACTGAAGTGGGAGAGGACACTAGTCAGCTCCATGCCGAGCTCAAGCTGACTCATCCTTTCTCCAAAACTCCTATATATAGAGCTCTCTCAAGAGGTCTATGGAGGCTGGAATCTAGTGAATGTAAGGAAGTGCTGTTGGTTTGTGCATAGAACTATTGGGTGATTTGCTTGAAGGAGGTGAAGAGGAGATTTCTTTCTGCTGGGAGGTGTTGCTGGATTGGGCCTCTTATGGTTGTAACACTCTCAGAACTTTACTTCTTCCATTAATAAAGCATTTGAGGTTCTTCTATATGCATGTGTCTCTGTGGCGTATTGATGCTTGTATATTTGATTTATTCTAATCCTTGAATCAATTATGGATGTATGCTTCTTGTAGTTTCCCTTTCTTGTGCTTTTGCAGGATCTTTGTGTAGCTGGGCCAGTGAAAGAGCAAGGAGCTGGGAGCAGGCAGCAAAGAGGGAAGATTGGATCAATCATTAGCGGAAGATAACGGTTAGTGGATCCCTTTCTCCTCTCTCTTACATCTCATAAAGAAGTAATCTTGAATAGCTTTGCATTCGGTTGTTGCTGAGGTACTATCACCCTTAGAGTGGGATAGGGTCATTCCGTATTGGATACTTTTCCCAACAACATATATACCCTTCCACTACAGTGTTTACCCAAAAATTGACTGCTCTGGTCAGATCCTTGTCTAACTGCTAGAGAAATATGAGGTCTGAGAAAGTGTAATTGCGGCGAGCTGACGTTAGTCCCCCTGACCGATTCTACACTTTTAGCCTTTTTAACCAATTATATAATTCTTCTGGGAACTTGCACCAGAATATCTCATACTGGTCATTAGCACCCTCGGCATACAAAATCTCTTCCCTAACTTTGCTAATTGGTTGATTCCTTTGGATAGCTTGCTCTGCTATAAATTGATCTATTCTTTGATCCCACTAATCTCTAATCTCTTTCTTGAATATCCTCGACACCATGTTCTGAACCAGTTCTTGTAGCTTCATGTCCAGGCAATGGAACATTTTTTTGGCACAAAATAGTCATCAGGGGAGGAGACCCTGGGTCCAGGTACGAAGGGCCAACAATGGACTGCTATATTCCAGGAAAACACCAACATTTTCACCCTACCCGGAAGGGGTAATGAGTCTCAACCGAGGCATGCCGTGAACAGAACTAAGAAGGGTTCGTCATGGGATCAAGTATGCGTAAACCATTAATATATATAATCAGCATCACATACATGTTTGAGACAATAGCATATTATTCAACGCTAAGAAACTACTACATGCATGGATCTTACATGATATTTAAAATTTTAAGTGGCTTTATACATCATAAACAACCATTCGCATCATTCTAGTAGACCAGTCTAGACCTTAATTCATATTAAATCAACAAAGGAACATTACATAACATATCGACATCAGCCACAACTGATTACAAGGAATAATTTATTACAGATTTAGGTGTTCAATATTTAACTCGAAGGTCCTACTTGGCCATATCCCTGCACCCTGGTTCTATCCAGCCGCAACCATCCAACCCACTCGCAACAGCTAACCCTTCTCCTTACGGGTCTCTGCTTTTATATTTTCCCTATACCTGGACTGTTAGTTCCCGCTCAGTTGTTCCTTCCCTTTGCTGCTACCCCTCTACCTTGTTCACTCGGCTACCTCTGTCTTCTATTGACAGTTTGCGCAACCACCCTGCAACTGCTTGTTCTTTCTTTCCTCTCCAGCTATCCTACTCGCAACCTGACGTTGCTACCGCCACCCTTTTCCTCCTCGTTGTATGGCAAGCCAAAATAATCAAAATCTTTTCAAAATCAAAACAAAGGCCACAATAGCCTTCAAATGATCAATGTTATTTGTCCAGCTAGTAGATGTGTTGTTTTCAGATTAAAATGTGTTTGAAAGTGTCTTCATTTTCCTTTGTGTCTCGCTGTCATATTTTCTCTACATTCTTTATGATGATCATGTTGCTTGATATACACAGAAAAATACTCTCATTGTGTCGTTGAGCGGAAACGAAATAAATGTTTTAATGTTCATTGGGTCATTGATCCGAGTCAATTCAATCTGGGTCGTTGATCCAGGTCGATTCAATCTAGGTCATTGATCCAATCTGATTAAATCTACATCATTGATCCGAGCCTATTAGTATCACAATCGCAATATAGGAGAGGGCCTTTTTACCATATTTCATAGTGCTTGTCGATTGTCTAGACATGAAACTTCAATAAAGCATGATACATAAAATATCGCATCCAGAACTAGGACTTGCATATCGCCATCAGAAAGGGAAAAGGGGCTTTAACACTGATTTATGGTGATTTACCAATATGTCGGACTTGAAATTTCTCAAAACCATAATACATTACTTTCGGATCCATCGCAATCGCAAGTCAGAAAGGAGTTCGGTGGAGGAGGGATTTATGATTTGTGTGATCCCCAATTGCGACATCGCAATTGGTGGGGGGAGGAGTTATCGCAATCGGCAAGGACATAACTATCGCAATCAGCGAGGGGAGACTTATCGCAATCGATGAGGGGAAAAGAACTTTGTGATATCGACAAAGGAGGGACTTTGCTATATGTGATATCGCAATCGCAAAAGTTAAAAAGGAAGACGGGTGGATATGTATCACAAAAAGGGAAGGGGCTGATAGCGATTATGGTGTGTGGGTCTCAACAACTAAAAAGGGTTTCGGCATGATTTCTGAATGTTTTAAAACATTTCAAAGGGGAATCAGAAATACGGCCAGAGTGGGATATACAAAGGGATTTCGGTTAGAGTTAAAAATGGGTCATTGCAGCTATAGGTTTTTATTTAAAACAAAGGAAAAAATGGGGTTTGTGAAAGAAATGGGTTTTAGAGAATATGAGAATTTCTCCAAAACAATTTAAACTGTACTTGTTCTCCCACCTTTAATCTACAATTCGCAAAGCACATGACCCTCTTTCAGAAAAGCAGAAGATAGCAAATGATTAATTAAACTAAAAATTATTTATAGGGGTTATTGTGGATAACAATGGCTCCAATGGGGATGTTGTGCCCCTGTGGTACAGGAAAGAACCAGTAGACTAGTTCCCTTATTGAAAACTGAAAATTGATGGCAAAATCTCCAAGTTTTTAATGACCTTCACTTCGAGCTCAAACTTGTCAAATATATCATCCACACCTGCAAATGAGAAAAATAGAAAAAAGGAATATATATAATGGTGTTTCTTCCAACTGGATCAAGAGATATAATGTTTGAGAAACTTGCCATTAACAGGTCCTCCTGCACATAGTTGACCATCCATCTCTTGTAATATAAATGTATTATTTCCATGATAGGATGAAATCTTATACAGCCCCTTCCAGAGATTCTCAAACTTGTCTTGTCTTCCTTTAGCTTCAATCTTAGCCTCCCACTTCAAAACTACATCTTAAGGACTGAAATTTTCTTCTTTGATCCTTTTGTCAAAATTATTTTTAATTATGTTCTGAGATTGTTGATTATTGTTGTAAACTTATTCTCCTTTTTCCTACAGAGCAATTAGTTGGTTGATCCTCCTTTGGGCAGCATTTGGTTCTTCTTCTAGTCCCTACAACAGTTTCATGGCTGGAACTCTAAGAGAACTAGGGGAAACAGCTTCAGTTCCATAAACTAATTCATAAGGAGAAACTCCTATATATCTTTTAGTACAAATTATGTCAGCCCATAGAGCAAATTTCAGCTTTACATGCCATGACCTTTTATTTTCTTGCAAAATATTTTTGATGATTCTAACTAGGATTTTGTTTGATGATTCATCTAAGTCATTACCTTGGGTGTAATAAGTTGTAGAATTAACAAGAGTGATATTATAAAGGTTACAAAAAATTACTATCCATTTTTATTTGAAATCCTAAGCATTGTCAGTGATGATCTTCATGGGGCAACCAAATCTTGACATGATGTTATTTTCCATAAATTGAATAATGACTGCATCTGTAGCTTGTCTTGTGGGAATTGCTCCAATCCACTTTGTGAAGTAATCAGTGGCTATTAATATCCACCGATGTTCACCTGAATATGTAGGATGTATTTCGCCAATAAAATCTAAACCCCACTGTTGGAAAGGGGCTTCCACAAAAAAAAGTTTCAAAGGCAATGAGAGTAATTTCCTTTCTCCTTCAAATATTTGATATTCATGACAAGCAGCAACCCTTTTGTATACATCTCTTAACATTGAAGGCCAATAAAATATTGCTCTGAGTATCTTATTTACTGTTTCTCTCTAGTAATCATGTCCTCCACAATCACGTTTATGAAACTCTTCAATCACCTTTTCAGCCTCATCTTCCAATAGACAGTTAAGAAGTATTCCACCTGAATCTTTCCAATACAAACATTTATTTAAAATATAATATATCACTAATTTCAACTTGAAAACTCTATATTTTGATTTTGTTAGTTCAGGAGGAGCTCTATGATATTGTAGTACAAATATAACATCTTTATACCAATATGACATTGTAAAATTTTCTTCAACAAGGATGAGTTCTTCATCTTCGATTGTATCTGAATTTTCTGCTACAAAATTGATATCTAGACAGTCAAAATTTCATTAAGTCATCAACTTTTCCAATCCTCGTCCTTTTACAAATTTTGTAAGCCTAATTTCTAAATAATACTCCAACAGAGTAGCAATCCATTTACTCCTTTTACCATCTAGATCAGTGTGATTTAATATGTCTTTTACTACAGCATTAGGTACATAAGCAACAATGTGTGAATGAATAACATACACAATGAAATCTTTAAGAGATTTCACCAAAGCATAAGCTTACTTCTCCATGATGTTATAATTCAATTCATAGTTTCCAAGAGTTCTACTGAAAAATGAAATAGGTTGTTCATAATCTAGTTGTCCTTTATGCAACAATACTCCAGCAATTGTGTGTTTTGAAGCAAAACCTAAAACCAGAAAATACTTTGAGAAATCAGTATTTATGTGGACTGGAGCTTGGGTAAGAGCCTTTTTTATTTCTTAAAATGAATGTTTAGCCTCTTTTGTCCATTTAATATCAAAATATTTCCTAAGCATCTTTGTGATGTGTTTCACAATTTCTGCAAAGTTAGGAACAAATCTTCTCACAAAATTCACTTTGCCTAAAAAAGATTGGATACCTTTTCTATTTCTACGTAGACCAATTGTTTGGATAGCAGAAGCCCTACTTGGATCAATCTTAATTCCTTCCTTTTATATAATATGACCCAAAAACTTTCCCTTTGTCAAAGAAACCATACTCTTAGAAGGGTTTAAAGAAATATTTAATTTTATGCATTTTTTAAAGACTCTCTCCAAGTGCTTGAGATGTTCTTCTTATTTTTTAGAAAACACGGTGATATCATCCAAATATACCACTACAAACCTGTTTATGTCATCTACAAATGTTATGTCCATACCTCTCTGAAAAGTTTCCCCTGCATTCATAAGCCCAAAGGCATCTTTGCATACATAAATGTTCCCCAAGGTGTGGTAAAAGTTGTCTTCTCTTGGTCATCGTGATCTAGCAAAATCTAATTATGTCCTAAGAAACTATCTGGCATTGACATCCTTTGTGATCCTACAATGCTCTACAGTATATGATCCATTTTTGGAAGTGGATAATCATCTTTTAATGAAGCTTTATTCAAGTTCCTAAAATCAATGCATATCCTAATTTCCTCATTCATTTCTCACGAGCACCAGGTTAGCCAGCCACTTGGAAAATCTCAATGGCACTATGATCTTTGCTTCAAACAACTTTTTGATCTCCTTTTCAATCAATGGAAAAAACAATGAATCTATTTTCTCAATTTTTGCTTGAAAGGCTTTTCGTTTTATTTTATTGGTATTGTACGTTGAATAAGATTTGGATCGTAGCTTTTTAAATCAGCATAACTCCAAGCAAAAATATCTATGTATTTCTTCATCAAATATAAATATTTTTGTTTTTCCTCAAGATAAAGAAATTTGGATAACTTGACATTCTTTGAATTTTTTGTAGTACCAAGATTATAAGTTTCAACCTCCTCATCATCAGATACCTTAGGGTTTTTGGCCACATCATTCTAGTCAAATAACTTCTCAAGAGGAATCAATCCCTTTGGAATACAATTGTTTTTGAGTTGGAAAACTTCGGTATTGGCTTTTGTTTCAGCAAAGATGTTTTGTTGATAAACTTGAATAGATTCAAATTCTTCTTTCAATTCCAGAAAATTTCTGACTTGCTGATCATTATCAAACACTTGTCAGTTTGTTATGTTTTCAGGTATAGCAAGCCTATTCCTAATTTCAACTTCATATTTATTGTTGGAATGAATTGGGATTGTAAATAGACTTGTTGAAACACCCAAAAAATTTGCAACACTGTTTTATTCTCTAGGTTTGATGGTGAAATTATATTCTTCAAAATTTTCGAGTACTTCAAGAATCAGATTTGTGTATACTCTCATTCTAACATTGTTGGTTTGATAGGTGTTGTTAACTTGTTTGATGACCGATTCAGAATCACCAAAAACAGAGATTTTCTTTGCACCTAAATTCTTCAAGGCTTCTAAACTCAAAACCAATACTTCATACCCTGCCATATTATTTATGAAAATGAAACTGAGTTTATAAGAGAAAAACTTACTTTCATCTCCTGGGGTAATTATCCATATGCCTGCACCAGCTCCATCTCTTCCTGCAGCACCATCAAAGCTCATGTGCCACCATCCTTTCTTATCAATTTCTCCAACTTGTTGCCCCTTTTCTGCATGTTGATTTTCTCTGTTGTTGGTGATTTCAATGAAGAGTATATATGAGCCCAATCCAGTATCCATTACATATACTTGAAAGTTTTGAGGTTTATATTTGTTGCTAACCATATATTCCATCCTAGACTCTCTTTATAATCTCCTTTTTTCACCAAAAACTGGGATAGTAGCATAGGACATGTCCATTTGAATGTTTCCTTTGACTTTGGCAGCCCATGATCTAGATAGAAGCATACCAAACTTTGCTGGAATATCAGCCACAAAAATATCCATTAGTATAGTCTTAGTAGGAATTTGACTTAAACCATCAACCACATCTTTTATTAGACCTATAAATTTTCCCCTTTCTGAATCAAAAGAAAATAAGTCTTTGCGTGGCATGGTTATGTCTAAACCTAATATTTCCATGATGACCTTAGGCATAAGATTGTGTGATGCCCCTGAATCTAACATAGCATTATGTAGTGTCATGTCATGGATGTTTAAACTCACATAGAAAGGTGGTACCTATTCAGTTTACTCATCTTTTGCTCTTGGCCATAGGAACACAGTAGGATGATCTTCTTGCAAATTTAAAATATCAGATGATCCAGCTTCAGTGTTAAGCATCTTAACAATTTTCTTTCCATATTCTATAACCCTTATTATTTCTCCGAAGAGGACAGCAATCTTTATCTTTGAGATTCCATTTTCTAAGATGAAAATTGGTTCTGTCTTCTCAACATCCTTTGCACAGGTTTCTTTCTTTTCTTCTGTAACCTTTGGAGCATCTTTCTTGGCTTGATTTTTATTTGCAACCACAGGAACATTTATGTTTCTCAAATTATACTATTTTTGCATCATTTGTTTAGGAGGAGCTCTTTGATTTTGTAGTACAAATTGTTACAGGGAAAAGTGTCTATGTAGAACTGCTAATCCCACTAAGGTGTGGTAGCTACCTTAGAAACAAACAAAGTAAAACTACTTTCGTTTTCCTTTATGAAAGATAGATGAGAGAAGAATAAAGGAGACCAGCCTTTGTCTTGCGCTTGGCTCCTAGTTCGATTCCTCTCTCTTCTGATAGTCCTTTGCTACTTGCTTCCTTGTATACCCAGCTTCACAGAGTACCTGTAGAATCAAAGTAGCATAACACTATAAAAGAACATGGATCTATTATCATAAACAATCTAGGATCAAATGTAAATTGACCATACAAATGCATAAAACATAAATGACACAAGAGTATGGAGGAAAACTTGAATAGCTTTTATTGATAATCAAGAAAGAGCCAAGAGAGTTACAACCAGTTGTTCTGACCCAGCATCATCCTCTCAACAAGTAAGCCCTTCTTCACCTCATGAAAATCTTAGATCACCCAACACTATGATGTTGCCTCAAGAAACCAACAGTAATTCCTTACAAGATGCAAAATTCCAGCCTCTGGATCTCTAGGATGAGGGATCCATATATAGATATCTGTAAGGGAGATGAGTCAGCTTGTGATTTGATTAGTGTCTTCCCTCTGATAGTTCTTGCTTCCACTTGGAGATTGATGATCTCTTACTCATCCTTGGTAGAATTCAGAGAGGCAAGTGTCATAGGAGAAGTTTCTGGAAGATTCCATGCCTCTCCACCTCGCGGATTGACACTGCCATTTGTCACTTCTCGCCCATCGCACCCCATAGAAGGGCTTTTTGAAATGCAACGCACCCACAGAGTGTACTTAGGTGAGATGCAACGCACTTTGCCTATGGAGCAGGTGAAATGATCCTGTTTTGACTAGTTCTGAGTAGTTTTTCATGGAGAACTTCTGGGAGAAGCTATAATTAGTTGACCTTGTTCCTTTAGGGGTTAGAACAACACTTTTAGGGACTTAGGAGCCCTTGGTTTATGGACATTTTATGCTTCGGGTTGCAGTGCCCAAAAATGTCTATAACAGTTGCCCCCTAAAGCATGAGGTTGTTAATCCTTTTTTTGATGTCGGGTGAAATGCTTTATCATGAGGATCCGAAGTTCTTTCAAGCTGGGAGGAGACCTGTAATAAGATACAATACAATACATTATCTTCATAATACTTTCATGATCTAGCTGAGGCGGGAATTCCCATGCTTAGCTTTTTAAATTCATTTTCATGTACATAGGACAGACAATCGTCTGAGTGTAGACTGATGATTCTGGTAGAGCCATCATCCCTTTGATTGGATGATTATCTGTGCAGCAACGATGTACATTTGATGTCTTTATTTCCCTGAATATATATCGCAGCCCGGATGGATGAAACTATATCCGGGGTCTTCAATGTCATTCGATCTTCACTCGAAGTACAAGTCGATCCATGTGAGAGATGTTCTGGAGTCGAACATGGAAAGGCATCACCTGATTACCAGCCAATGATGTAAGTTGTTAACAGGCGTGAGAGGAATCACCGATAATGATAATGACCCTCAAGGTACTGCAGTACAATTCACGTGGTGTGAATAAAGGACTTGGCGTCGAACACCACGAAAAGTCTTTCAATCGAAGGCCATTGATGTAAACCTGTCGCCGGAAGTGAGAAACTTGCCATTGAGGCATGCAAGCTTCAAAGTACTGAAAGGGGTGTCCCTAGATCGACTTCTTGGATAATGAGCTGATGTCGACAAGAAGCGATCCATCATAGGAGGGCCTTAATGAATCCCACATCAATGACACGGAACGGAGAAAATGATTTTAATGGAGGTGAAAATGATCTGCTGATATAAGGTTCAGGGTGGTGGTCATGAAAGATTGGAGCATAAATGTATTGCAGCAGGTGAGACACAAGTGATTTCTCTGAGTGACTTCTCTTGAACATATCGGCGACACTGACGTGATGGATTGGTAGCATTAACCCCAAATGTGGATGGTGTGATGGGACCATGGTGATGTGACTGGTGAATGAAACAACCCAACTCGACTTGGATACGGAGTGAAAGTGTCATGTTCAAGAGCGACTTGCTACCAACAAAGTTTCTTCAAGTTTTCTTCCCAATTTTTCCCCAGTCATTGCTGACCAGTACCTCTTTATTTTTGTCAAGCTTGAGGAGGATAACATATGCTTGTTCTATAATTTTCCCTTCGGGCAAACCCATCGCTATGTTTTAACGAGCCTAGCGATAGTGAAACTCGTTCTTGTCTGCTATGGACAAGTTTGTCGCTATTAGGTTTTAACAAGTTTAACGACAAAGATAACTCGGTCCTTTTCAATTTTAGAGAGTATGAAAAGGGACTTAAACGAAACTCCAAAATTCCTTTTTCGTCATCTAATCCCTTAAGTCCGAAAAAGTATAAAACAATACAGAAGGGATGACTTTTCGATACTTTTAACGAGCCGAACAAAACAAGCGCTCGATCTTTTTGTGTAATAATCCCTCAGGTCCAAAAAGATTAAAATCTAAAGGAGGGATAGCACTTCCAGTCCCTTTAACGAGCTGGAGAGTCCAATGGCTCGGCAATCTTTTCATATTTTACGAGTTAGTTGAAAAGAGCGTAAAGGAGACTCGTCTTTGAGGAACGAGTGATAAAATTGGGTAGCAGCTGATTCCAGGTAAGGTTTGGAATTTTCCAATCACGGCAGTGTTACAAGGATGGCTAGCGAGATCACTCTTCACAGCTGTTCCTCAAAAGGGGTAAACAATCAGATGGAGGTGAATGATTGGCCAATACAAAGTGGAGGTGATGATGGGAACACGACCAAGGCTTTAAAGGCTGAAGTACTACATTCACGATGATTATTTACAGGGAATTGGTTCATTTTTTATTGAGCTTAAATGTTGGGGGGAACATTTGCTCATTGCTTATGTTTATTTTTTAACGAGCATGAAGTCCGCGTTAAAACTGCTCGATTAATCCAGTCGTATAATAAGAATGTCTCATATATGAAAACAGCATTTTTTAGAGTTTTGCCCCACATCCTTTCTTTATGCAAGTTAGGAAACGACTAATCCTACGAGTTTAAAGGTTAGAGGACCTACAAATTTAAAAAATAAATGGTCGCTCTTCGCTTGCACGCCAAAAGGTTTGCATGCCCCCAGGTATAAAATAAATCTTCAAGGTCACCTTTTATTCTACCGAAAAAACATTTGTTTTATCAGGAAAGGTCTACCTCTTTCAGGTTACCAAAGATTGTTCTATTCACACCACAAACAAAACACTTCTTCGGCAATGTCTACCGAAATAGACAAAGGCGAGCCAATCCACTCACATAACTTTGACGAGGGAATCTTATTCCAGTCTAACCCCCTTTTCAAATCACGGGCGGGAATACAGACTAGTCATATATCTCTCGCGGAAACCTACCCTATACCCGAAATTTTCCTGCCGAAGCAGACCAGGGTGCATGCCCCCTTGGTTTTAGTCATGTCCCCCGAATCACTCGCGCTCATCAGGTGGACGGACTGGGGATTGATGAGACATTCCTTGTGTGAAAAGACGACTCGGGGATGGTATATGACTATTTGCTATGTGTGATCCAGGAAATGAAACCTGGTCTACGAGCTTGACCACTCTTCCTTCGTGCAAAAAACACATTACTCTAAAGAGTGATGAGACAATGGCTCCCATGCAATAAATATAGTCTCGTCCAAGGAGTAGATTATAATCCAGGGGTCCTTGGACTACCATTACGTTCATATGAACGGTTTTCTCTCTCAACGTTATGGGCACCTTGGGAAGGATCCCTAACGGTTGACTGGTTCCTTTGTCAAAGCCTATTAGAATTCTCATCTCAGGCAAAAGTGATGGCGAACCAAGCGCTTTCCAAGCAATCGAGGAAAGGATACTCACAGAAGCCTCTTCATCTATGATGGTACCAGCCATAACCATTCTATATATTTGAGCAATGATTCGGAATGGTACACTAGCCGGTAAACGGGGTCTGCCTAGTTGATTCCAGTCAAAGGAAACAACTAGGTTGCTTGGAGGTGGGACCGAATAGACGGCCGGGTATGACTCTGACGAACTTCCTTCCTGCGATAAAGGAATGGGTAAATTTCCCCCATGTTCATCGAAGTCTGTACTTATGAAAAGAATTTGGACGGTGTCATCCTTGTTCTCTTCAGTGACTGTATCATCTGAAGATGGAACCTCTGAAGGCAAGACCGGGTCAACTGCCATCTCGACCTTTTGACTTTCATCTGGTATGGGTTCATATGGTTTGTCTTCAATGATAGATGCTTCAGCCGACCACCTGGGCGGGTCAGCCAGATTTTCAACTAGTGACGGACTCGACAAGAGTTTTTTATATTTAGGAGGAAGTCGTAACGGTGAAACTGGACGATCGTCCAAAACTCTTTTAGCCTCGTCTAAGAAGGGACAACGGTGGATGGCATGATCGCCTTTGCACAGTTTACAAGGAAATCTATACTTTCCTTTTTTTCCTTGGGCTTCACTTTCACTAGTTGACGGTGTGTTTTCAACATGATCATCAGAGGTTGACGACACCGGGTTGTGCAAACGAGGAGACCAGTCCCTTAAGATCCGAGGGATGTAGGGATAATCTCTATGATAGTGGTCTCCTTTGAAAATGACACATGGCGATTTAGGCCTGGTCGGTGCAGTGTGTGGATTTTCATTAGACGACGCTTGGTTGCCCCCTTTCGCTTTTGGCTCCTTCTTCTTCTTCTCTTTCTTCTTCTTTTCCTTCTTCTTCTCAGGTACTTGATTTTTGGCTTTACCAGCCCCATCAAGTGAAGAGGAAGGAGGAGAGGAAGAATTGGAGGAAGTAGAAGGTTGGTGGGAAACTCTGGAATCGTCTAGTTGCTGACTCGATTGTTCAGGAATTGCGGTGTTGTGAACGACAGAGGTTGAGAAGAGCCATATGGACAAGCCAATTTTCAATCCTGGAAGCGACAATGTAGCCATATGGGGTGCACCAACATCTCCCCAAGAGGAGAAGGGACTAGTATTTCCTCCAAGAGGAATTCCTTGGTTGGTGGACTCCATTCTCTCAACCTAAGACCAACGTAGGAAAGGTGATGATTATTCTGTTTAAAATAAATTTTAGATGCTTTGACACAACTTGTTTTTTCAATTTTAAAGAGTCGAGAAAAAACAAAAGATGACTTTAGTCGCCTTCGATTTTTAATGAGCCTGAAGTGACAAGTGCTCAGATGGACCTTTTCCATTAAGGAGTCTGAAAAGGAACGAAAGGGACTGCTCTAGAAATCTAGGCAAAGGGATTACCAAACCAATCGCAAAACTGCAGAATACTTTTTACGGTACAGCAGTCAATCTTCCCGAATGACGTGTTCAGTGCATTGCGATCGATAGGTGGCAGACACGGCTTCCTATGGATAAAGGATTAAGCCTATTCTGGTCTCCCAAAATATACTCGACGGTACGTGGGAGCACAAGTCCGTACTGGCACTTATCGTCTCAAAGTGGAGGAATCACCCAACCAACAATGAGAACAGCAGTTACCAGGCTTTACGACGTCGGAATACGTCTCTAGCCTAGACTTCTAGATGTTGTGCGTTAGGTTCCAAAGCGTTGTTAGATTCATTAAATTTATTTTATAGTTGATCTTGCTTAAGAAATTTTCCTTTCAGGTTCACCACGTGATGTAGATGTACAATTCCTAAAATGCAATCTAAGATGATAAATAATCTTTTATCTTCTTTGTGTAATGAAAATCCTAGCTACTAAGGAAAGAGAGACAGTATTCTTTCACAAAGAGCATAGAGCACACACTATATGCACTGTCCTAAATCAAACCAATCAAACAGTATAAATGCAAATGCACATGCATGTATTTTTTTTCAGCCTTCTTAATATGTGAATGATAAAAAGAAAGCTAATGCGCAAATCTGAATTACTTTCAAGCGACAATTACTAACAAGTTTCTTTTCAAATTCAAAATGAAGACTTGCTTTCGACACTAGAAAGACTACTAATTTAGATCAAATACAATAGTAACAGAGTAATCAACTATCAAGAGCAATCAGACTCTTTTCTATGACTGAAAATGACACTTGCGACACTTTCAAATCAAGAAACGACAGTACAATTACGTTACTTTTTTGCAAAGGATAACTGAAAATGACTCAACAAATACACAAAAACATTTACATTTCTTTGCACAATGGAGGCGGAATATCATCAAGGAAAGGGGTTTCAAACAGAGGTGTACTGACTACAGGCAGCAAAATTCATGAATAGAACTGAAAAGAATGAACACAGAAACCAACATTCAGGAACAATGCCTAGTCTGATCAACGCACCTGTAACAGTTTGGAGTTCAGTTCAAGGATTTTGGCTGAGCAAGTGGTAATCAGTAAATCAACAACAGGGGCAGATCTAAGGAGGTTACTAGAGCCACCACAAGGGCAATTAGAGAGTTTGTAAATCAATTGTTTAATTCATAAACAAAACCCGGAGATTGACTGAAGCGGCATTTATCTACTTTGCATTTGCATAGCAAATGCAGTTCGAAAGCTACCTGGCTCGACTTTAGGCTTCGTCTGTAAGTTTATAAAGTAAAAAAAAATGTAGATAAACAAACAACTTAGTCGCTCCCCAGTGGAGTCACCATTTTGTTACAGGGAAAAGTGTCTATGCAGAACTGCTAATCCCACTAAGGTGTGGTAGCTACCTTAGAAACAAACAAAGTAAAACTACTTTCATTTTCCTTTATGAAAGATAGATGAGAGAAGAATAAAGGAGACCAACCTCTGTCTTGCGCTTGGCTCCTAGTTCGATTCCTCTCTCTTCTGATAGTCCTTTGCTACTTGCTTCCTTGTATACCCAGCTTCACAGAGTACCTGTAGAATCAAAGTAGCATAACACTATACAAGAACATGGATCTATTATCATAAACAATCTAGGATCAGATGTAAATTTACCATACAAATACATAAAACATAAACGACACAAGAGTATGGAGGAAAACTTCAATAGATTTTATTGATAATCAAGAAAGATCCAAGAGAGTTACAACCAGTTGTTCTGACCCAGCATCATCCTCTCAGCAAGTAAGCCCTTCTTCACCTCATGCAAAGCTTAGATCACCCAACACTATGATGTTGCCTCAAGAAACCAATAGAAATTCCTTACAAGATGCAAAATTCCAGCCTCTGGATCTCTGGGATGAGGGATCCATATATAGATATCTGTAAGGGAGATGAGTCAGCTTGTGATTTGATTAGTGTCTTCCCTCTGATAGTTCTTGCTTCCACTTGGAGATTGATGATCTCTTACTCATCCTTGGTCGAATTCAGAGAGGCAAGTGTCACAGGAGAAGTTTCTGGAAGATTCCATGCCTCTCCACCTCGCGGATTGACACTACCATTTGTCACTTCTCGCCCATCGCACCCCAGAGAAAGGCTTTTTGAAATGCAATGCACCCACAGAGTGTACTTAGGTGAGATGCAACACACTTTGCCTATGGAGCAGGTGAAATGATCCTGTTTTGACCAGTTCTGAGTAGTTTTTCATGGAGAACTTCTGGGAGAAGCTATAATTAGTTGACCTTGTTCCTTTAGGGGTTAGAACAACACTTTTAGGGACTTAGGAGCCCTTGGTTTATGGACATTTTATGCTTGGGGTTGCAGTGCCCAAAAATGTCTATAACACAAATGTAACATCTTTATACCAATCTGACATTATAAACTTTTCTTCAACAGGGATGAGCTCTTCATCTTCGATTGTATCTGAATTTTCTGCTACAAAATTGATATCTAGACAGTCAAAATTTCATTAAGTCATCAACTTTTCCAATCCTTGTCCTTTTACCAATTTTGTAGGACTGATTTCTAAATCATATTCCAGCAGAGTAGAAATCCATTTACTCCTTTTACCATCTAGATCAGCTTGATTTAATATGTGTTTTACTACATCATTAGGTACATAAGAAACAATGTGTGAATGAATAACATACACCATGAAATCTTTAAGAGCTTTCACCAAAGCATAAGCTTACTTCTCCATGATGTTATGATTCAATTCAGAGTTTCCAAGTGTTCTACTGAAAAATGAAATAGGTTGTGCATAACCTAGTTGTCATTTCTGCAACAATACTCCAACAATTGTGTTTCCTGAAACAAAACTTAAAACCAGAAAATACTTTGAGAAATCAGGACTTATGTGGATTGGAGCCTGAGTAAGAGCCTTTTTTATTTCTTCAAATGAATGTTTAGCCTCTGTTGTCCATTTAATATCAAAATCTTTCCTAAGAATCTTTGTTATGTGTTTCACAATTTTTGCAAAGTTAGGAACAAATCTTCTCACAAAATTCATCCTAAAAAAGATTGGATTTCTTTTCTATTTCTACGTAGACCAATTTTTTGGATAGCAGAAGCCCTACTTGGATCAATCTTAATTCCTTCCTTTTATATAATATGACCCAACAACTTTCCCTTTGTCAAAGAAACCATACTCTTAGTAGGGTTTAAAGAAATACCAAATTTTATGCATTTTTTAAAGACTCTTTCCAAGTGCTTGAGATGTTATTCTTCTTTTTTAGAAAACACAGTGATATCATCCAAATATACCCCTACAAACTTGTTTATCTCATCTACAAATGTAATATCCATACCTCTCTGAAAAGTTTCCCCTGCATTCATAAGCCCAAAAGGCATCTTTCCATACATAAATGTTCCCCAAGGTGTGGTAAAAGTTGTCTTCTCTTGATCATCATGATGTACCAAAATCTAGCTATATCCTAAGAAACCATCTAGCATTGACATCCTTTGTGATCTTACAATGCTCTATAATATATGATCCATTTTGGGAAGTGGATAATCATCTTTTAATGAAGCCTTATTCTAGTTCCTAAAATCAATGCATATCCTAATTTCCCCATTCCTTTCTCACAGGCACCATGTTAGCCAGCCACTTGGAAAATCTCAATGGCACTATGATCTTTTCTTCAAACAACTTTTTGATCTCCTTTTCAATCAATGGAAAAGCAATGAATTTATTTTCTCAGTTTTTGCCTGAAAGGATTTTCGTTTTCTTTTATTGGTATTGTATGTTGAATAACATTTGGATCATAGCTTTTTGCATAACTCCATCCAAAATATCTATGTATTTCTTCATCAAATCTAAATATTTTTTTTTCCTAAAGATAAATAAATTTGGATAACTTGACATTCTTTGGATTTTCTGCAGAACCAATATTATAAGTTTCAACCTCCTCATCATCAGATTTTATCTTAGGGTTTTTGGCCACATCATTCTGGTCAAATAACTTCTCAATAGGAATCAATCCCTTTCGAATACTATTGTTTTTTAGTTGGACAACTTCAGTATTGGCTTTTGTTTCAGCAAAAATGTCTTGATGGTCAAATTGAATAGATTCAAATTCTTCTTTCAATTCTAGAAAATTTATAAATTGTTGATCATTATCAAACACTTGCCAGTTTGTTATGTTATCAGGTATAGCAGGCCTATGCCTAATTTCAACTTCATATTTATTGTTGGAATGCATTGGGATTGTAAATAGACTTGCTGAAATAGCCAAAGAATTTGCAATGCTGTTTTTTTCTCTAGGCTTGATGGTGAGATTATATTTTTCAAAATTTTCAAGTAATTCAAGAATTAGATTTGTGTATGCTCTCATTCTAATATCCTTGGTTTGATAGGTGTTGTTAACTTGTTTGATGACCAATTCAGAATCACCAAAAATAGAGATTTTATTTGCACCTAAATTCTTCAACACTTCTAAACCCAAAACCAATGATTCATACTCTGCCATATTATTTATGCAAATGAAATTGAGTTTATAAGAGAAAAAATTACTTTCATCTCCTGGGCTAATTATCCATATGCCTACACCAACTTCATCTCTTCCTGCAGCACCATAAAAGCTAATGTGCTACCATCCTTTCTTATCAATTTCTCCAACTTGTTGCCCCTTTTTTGCATGCTAATTTTCTCTATTGTTGGTGATTTCAATGAAGAGTATAGATGAGCCCAATCCAGTATCCACTGCATATACTTAAAATTTTTGAGATTTATCATTGTTGTTGACCATATATGCCATCCTAGACCCTCTATAGAATCTCCTTTTTTCAACAAAAACCGGATAGTAGAATAGGACATGTCCATTTGAATGTTTGCTTTGACTTTGGTAGCCCATGATCTAGATAGAAGCATACCAAACTTTGGCAGAATATCAGCCACAATAATATCCATTCGTATAGTCTTAGCAGGAATTTGACTTAAACCAACAACCACATCTTTGATTAGACCTATACATTTTCCCCTTTTTGAATCAAAATAAAATAAGTCTTTTCATGGCATGGTTTTCTCTAAACCTAATCTTTCCATGATGACCTTAGGCATAATATTGTGTGATTCCCCTGAATCTAACATAACATATGTAGTGTCATGTCATGGATGTTTAAACTCGCATAGAAAGGTGGTACCTCTTCATTTTTTTCATCTTCTGCTCTTGGCCCTCGGAACACAGTAGGATGATCTTCTTGCAAATTTAAAATATCAGATGATCCAACTTCAGTGTTAATCATTTTAACAATTTTCTTTCTATATTCTGTAACCCTTATTATTTCTCTAGAGGGGACATCAATATTTATTTTTGAGATTTCATTTTCTAAGATGAAAATTGGTTGTGTCTTCTCAACTTCCTTTGCACGGGTTTCTTTCTTTTCTTCTGTAACCTTTGGAGCATCTTTCTTAGGCTGATTTTTATTTGCAACTATGGGAACATTTCTGTTTCTTAAATTATACTATTTTTTCATCTCTAGAATAGCATGTTGATAGCCTTCTAAAGATTTTAATTGTGGTTCAGTTTCATCGCCACCAAGGTCATTATTAGACTCTTCATGTTCTTCTTTTGTTAACATTCCTTTTTCATCTTCATCCAAACAATGAATGATATCTTCTTGGATCTCTGGTTGCATTTCCTCATCATCTACTAGGTTTTGATGGAAAGGATGCATAACTTGTTGGTCAAATTGATTTCTCTGTTCTCTTTTCCTCTGTTGAATTTGAACGCTTCTAAAATTTGGATTTCTAACTTGTGTCTCGGGTTGTGCAGCAAGAGGATTATTTCCAAGGGCTAGTTTATCCACGATCCTTTCCATTGTTTTCATTATGGTATCAAATTTAAGATCGGAATATTTAGAAGGTTGTTCTTCCTCTTTTACCTTTCCTTGACCAACTTTAGACCTCTTTGTTATAGCCATATTAACTTCCACTTTTACAACATCATTCTGCATCTCAGTTAAGGTAGCAGACTCTCTCTCTTAATAGGATGAAAAACTCATAATAATAGGCCTCATCATAGTGTAATTGGGTAATGCTTGGGGCAGGTTTAATTTGAGAGAGAATGGAATTATAGAATTTATTGTATCTTTTTGAAAAATCATGTATTGATTCATGGCTTGATTTCTTCAAATTGTTACATTCAAGAAAAGCTTGAACAGGATTAACTTTACTTCCCCATTTCCTTAAGAAAGTGTCTTCTAATTCATTCCAAACATGTAAACTCCTAGGGGTTAAAGCCTTGAACCATTTTTTCACCTCACCAATGAAACTATGTACAAACAACCTCATTTTAACATCTTCATAATCTACCTCTTCTAGGTTTATAAAGTCATTGAACTGGTCAACATGTTGTTCTGCAGTTATCCCCTCCTCACTTCAAAAAGTTTTTATTCTAGTGGAGTACCCTTGAGGTAAGTCATGAAGTACAGCTGGTAAAACAAGAGGATCATATCTAGCATGGCTTGCCATAGCAGAAGTACTAGCAAAAATTCCAATAGGAGGGGTAAAAATGAAACTAGTAGGGGTAGTGATGAAATCAGATGTAGTAGAAGGAGCTTGAGTGATAGAAACTTTTTTTTCGAAGTAAAGGTACTTCTTTCAGGCAAAGGGAAACCAATTTATTTTCTTGTCAAAAGTTCAAAAGGATCAAATTCTTTTAGTTTTTCTAAAGACTCTTATTCAAGTGATAATTTTGATGCAGCAATTTCCCAAAACCTCTCTTTAACTTCTTTAGGAACCTCAAAAGTAGAATCTAACTCTAGTTTTGGTAAATCATTCTATGATTTAGATCTGAGAAATATAGGCTTATACTCTTCATTAAATTTAATACCTTCAATATCTTGAATATCTCCAGAGGGTAATGAGGTAGATCTTAAGAGAAATGAAGTACCTGATTTTGATGAGCTAGCATCTTTTCTGAGAATTTTTTCTGGATCATCAACTATTATTTGTGGATTGGGGTGTGGATTTCTCCTCGTATGAATTTTCTTGGAAGCCAACTTTAATTTGAGGGTACCAATGGAGTCGCCAAGGTAGAAATACAACCTCGAACAATCTGATCTCCTACTACCTTCAAGAGCTCATCTTTTGAAATGAAACATCTAGGATGATATAACTTTCAAACTCTCGGCAGACGCACCAAAATGTTATCACTAGGCTAGAACATTGTGGGTTGTGTCAACCTCCAGCCAAGTCTAACTATTTCAGATCACTTGAACTAGAATTTAGTCCTTCCAATCTGAGAGGGCTCTCTCAAAATATTTATAAAATGACTGTAATAAACTCAAAATTCAGATGACTAACTTTGATCTCTTTTTATGATTTTTTAGGTGAAGAAAAATGTGATGACTGCCACCATTGGGCATGTAGTCAAATTAAAACAAATTATGATCAACAACAGTGTTTAATGGAAGTTGAGGCATCTATGGCTATGAAACTGATACAAATGAATACCCATAGTCATATATAGTCAATGAAGTAAATTGGAGCAGTTTGACAAGATTTTCAAGTAATCAAGATACTATGTGAAATAATATGAAAAAAAACCCATAAAATCCATGACACGAATCTCAGGTAAAAAAAGAGAGTTGTTGCACATTGTCTATTAAAAGATAAAAATATTACAAAAGGTCAGTTCTTCACATTCTCCATCCATCCGTCTCAAAGTCGAAAATATACTTATTTATAGAGAAAATATCTCTTTACATTTCTTGCCACCTGGGCCAAATTCTATTCACTATTCTAGAGACATGTTTCTACTTTTCTTCTAACTAACAGAGTTTTCATAGGGAGTTTTAGTTTTCACAGAGTTTAAATACAAATAGGAATCACATATAAATAGAATTTATCTAATTATTACAATAATTTAGGAAAATTGCAACTGTTTGTAGTGTTGGCACTATATTTGTGGAAATTTAGAACATCCAGCCTTTCGAATCCTATTGTGTTGTTTCTAGGCCTTCAAATGAGAAACGTTATTTGTCCTACTGGTAGACCTGTTGTTTGTTTATTAAAACATGTTTGAAAGTGTGTTCACTGTCCTATGTGTCTCGTTGTCCTTTTTTCTCTAGATTCTGTTTGATGATCATATTGTTTGATATACGTCGAAAAATACCCTCTCCGTCCCACTAAGCGGAAGCAAAATAGACGTTTTATTGTTTATTGATCTGGGTTGATTCAATCTGGGCCATTGATCCAGGCCAATTCAATCTGGGACATTTATCCATGCCTGTTGGTATCACAATCACAATGCATGAGAGGGCCTTCTTACCATATTTCATAGTGCTTGTCGATTGTGAGGGCGCGAAACTTCAATAAAGCATGATACATAAAATATCACATCCAGAACCAGGACTCGCATATCACCGTCGGAAATGGAAAAGGGGCTTTAACAAGGATTTATGGTGATTTCCCAATATGCCAAACTTGAAATTTCTCAAAACCATAATACATAACTTTTCGGGTCCATCGTAATCACAAGTCAGAAGGGAGCTCGACGGAGGAGGGATTGATGATTTGTATGATCGACGAGGGGAGAAGTTATCACAATCAATGGGGAGAGATCTATTGCAATCGACGATGGGAGACTTATCGCAATCAGCAAGGGGGAAAGAACTTTGTGATATCGGCGGAGGAGGAACTTTGCGATATGTGATATCGCATTTGCAGAAGTTAAAAAGGGAGACGGGTGGAAATATATCACAAAAAGGGAAGGTCTTGATAGCGATTATGGTTCATGGGTCCCGACGCTTAAAAAGGGTTTTGACATGATTTCTCATTTCAAAGGGGAATGGGAAATACGGCTAGAGTTGGATATACAAATGGATTTCAGCTAGAGTTAAAAATGGGTCACTGCAGCTAGAGTTTTTTTAAAAATAAAGGAAAAAATGGGGTTTGTGAAACAAATGGGTTTTATAGAATATGGGAATTTCTCCAAAACAATTTAAACTAGACTTGTTCTTCCTCCTTTAATCTCAATTTTGCAAAGCACAGCAACCTCTTTCAGAAAAGCAGTAGATAGATGGAAATGATTAATTAAACTAAAAATTATTTTTAGGGTTTATCATGGATAACAAATTATATAAATTGACAGACTGTCAGGGTACGTGGAAGTTGGACAACCCTATTGCGTGGACTCCAGAATCGGTAAGGAATCTAGAAGCTTCGAAAACAAGATCACCAGGGTTGTCGATTACTGGATCGATAGCATTATTGGCAGATTCATCACTAAGTTCGTGATCAATACATATGTAAGTTATAGCGAAGTTGAACGACGATTATTCAAAGTACCAAGAGGTAACTATCATAAATCCCTGAAGACTTGGATTAAAATGTTGTTGTACGAGAAAAGGGTTATTCCATTGAAGTAATGTTTAGAAGGGATCTGACGAGAGCTATGCAAAGTGGAAAAATAATCCGAAGAGACCTAGATTCAAATGTTGAATATAGTCCTTTATTGGGAGCGTTTGACGATAATGAAGAAAGTAGTGTTCTGAGGACACCTCTAGGTGTGCTACAGATTGTAAAGCAGGGTATCGTGGGGATAAAAAATCCATCCACTCCACCTCCACCATCACCTCCGCCTCACACACCTACACCTACACCTCCACCGCCACTATTCAACATGGCCAACGCGATGAATATACCCATATTCAGAGGTCTATGGATATAAGACCCTGAATATTTTTTATTTGTAGCAGATGTTGTGGAGAAGTCTCAGCAAGTTACTAATGATGATTTGAAGAAAGCATAGCTAGTTACTTCACTGCAAGATAGAGCACTAAGCTAGTACATTAAGTATTGTTCGGTGCATCAAAATGTAACATTGGACGAGACAAAGAAGGTGCTCAATAGTGAATTAAAGAAACCTAAGTCACATGCTGAGTCAGTAACTGAGGTCAAATAAATCCAGCAAAAGGTAAATGAGTTCACATGGGACTTCGAATAGAGGTTGAAGTGTCTACTCTAGCAAGCTAATATGTAGATCAGGGATGATCAACATAGTGATTGGTACATTGCTTCATTGTTGCCCCATCTGAGATTCCCACTATCACAGCAGAAAATTGGCATGCAAGCTGAAGCATTAGAGATTGCTATGAGATTGGAAGCTTCGCCCATTCAGGATATGAATCTGTGGGTGCAATAGATTCAACCGCAATTGGCTAGCTTACATATGGAATTACAAAGCCTAAAAAAGGGAAAGGAAGCTCAGACTGAGGTTCGCGCTGAAGTTTGGTGCTTGAAATGAAAATTCCATGGTCATGATAAGGACCATTGCCTGGTCTGTCATAATTATTTTATTAGGGGAGGCCCTATCCCCATGAAACAAGAAAATACCGTAGGACCAAGCACGGGAGTAGCACCCCAGTGCGCTATTTGTCAGGTTACAGGATAACATGCGATAGATAATTTTCATCTTCTACATAAGTCTGTACAGACCCCCTTGTAGTTGTTTCATAATTTTTTCAAATCTGTAGTTCATGATGAGTGTCATTGTTGAAGTTATGAATTGATTATGGATAGAACCCCTACGTATAGAATGCAAGTAGAGACATGTCCTCAACAATATCAGGGTGAAAATGTGGCATGCGGAGGATTCCAAGGTCGAGGAAGTGGAGGAGGAGGAGGAGCTAGAAGGGTTCATGGTCAGATCATTTGCTACAATTATGGGGAAGTTGGTCAGTTTGCGCGTGATTTTCAAAATCCAACGCACTCTTCATGTCAATATTGCCGAAAATTTGACCATGTTATAGAATATTTCCCAATTCTTATCACAAAGATGCAAGAAAAGAAGACTCATACCCAACAACCTACACATAACATCCAAATGATGAGGTCGGAGCCTCACGAAGAAGGTCCTAGTGTTAATATTGTCACGTGAAGTGGCATAACTAAGAGGGAAGATAAAGGGAAACAACCAGAGGAGAACGTGTGGGTTCGTTGTTGATAAGGAGATGGGATTTGATATAAGTAAGGTGAAGGAAATGTTTATCTAAGAAAATAAGAGCTTCACGGATGAAGGAGACTCCACATCAAGGACTCAGAATATTGGAAAGTCTGAAGAGACCAGTACTGTGCAGGAGACAAACCTGTTACTATTAGCATCATTTTTAAAAACTTGTATGAAACTCTTAAGGGATAAGAAGGTAGTAGAAGTACTAAAATAATTGATAGATAATTACACTGGTAAGAATAATATTATACCAGAACAATGCGCAGTCCATATGGTGAGAAAAAGTAAGGATAATTGGTCACGAAATGAGATTAACTTCCCAGATTGGAGAATATGAAATGGACCAGGTAATTCTTGATTTGGGGTTTGATGCAAATGTTCTGCCAAATCAAACTTGGGAGATAATGGGAAGACCAGTGCTACAATGGTCCACGATCTAGCTAAGAATGGCCAATGAGCAGAAGATTATCCCTATCGGGTGCCTACATGGAGTGACTATGGATATTGAAGGGGCGCGCTCCATAGCCGATTTTGAGGTAACCAAAATAGTGGACAACAGTAACCCATATCCAACCCTTGTTGGAATCGATTGGACATTTGATATGAACGTAGTCATCAATCTAAAGAAGCATAGTATCCCATTCTAAAAGAAAGATATGAGGGTCATTGTACCATTAGACCTATTAGGGTCCTATAATAATAGGATTCATAATTTTGAATTGGATATGGTTAGTCTTGTAATATTGTACATACTTTTTCTTTCTGCAAAATGTTTTCCATATTAAAAAAAAAAAAAAATGTAAAGAGGGTATGTCCTAAAAGAAAAATCAAAGAAAAAAAACAACGAAAAAAGTGAAAAAAAGTGAAAAATATGGACCCCAAAAAGAAGTAAAACAGATCATGAAAGTGTGCAAATTCAAATGCCACTACTATTTAGTTTTTCATTCAAAATAAGGTTGTGTGCATCTTCTCACGAATGCCACAATCCATGATGGTCAAATAGCTTAATCTTGACTTATTCATGCTTTAAATTTTATGTTGATAGATAGAGAATAAAGATCTAGCCAAATTGTTTAACCTTGGCATATCAGTAGTTAGGTAGAGAATAAAAATGAGCTCATCAGCTTAATCTGAGCCATTGGGAGTTATAAGGTTAGAATTAGATAGGTTTCTTTTCAAAAGAAAAGGAAATAAAGGGTCAGCAAGCTCAAATGCACCCAATAAAGTGAAGAAAAAATGCTAGGATAAATAAAGGGTAGGTAGAAGAAAGGTTGCAAATGTACAAGGTTGCTGAGTCAAAAGCACATTTATCATGCTTAATCCTATGTTTCAAGTGCAGGAGCATTTATTTGAAATAAAATATGTTCACAAGCTGGTTTAAGTAATTTCCCCTCATTTCACTATGCTCCCACATGCTTATTTGCTAATTTCACCATTATCCCTTTATCAGTTATAAATTCCCTTTTCCTTTCATTTTGACCCTTACCTCTCAGTTTCACACATTTCCCTAGTAATTACCCTTCAAAAATCATCCCCCTACCCAAAGCCCCTTTTCCGTAGTGCTAAACCCATTTCCCATTGCAAATATTACCCTCCCCCTTATTAATTTCCCTATTTCCCTTCAAAAACCCATAGAAACCCCCTTATCCTAAATTTTTATCCCCTCGCATTATCTAATTAATTTCCCCACTTTATATTTCCCCAAAAAACCCTTTGTTAACCCACCAATCCTTGTTATGGTTAAAAAACCCCGTCACATAACCCCTGATCCCACTTTATTAACCTGCTGCTTATATTTAATCCCGACCTTATACACTAATTAATTACAATTTGCTATAATTAAAACCTTGGGCCCCACAAATCCCTTCCCCGATTCCCTCCATGTAGCTTAACCACGCGACAATCGTCCGATCTCCTACCCCCAGATCCGACGATCCGTATCCATATCGCGTAGGTTCACCGTCCAACCGATAGCAGCCCGAGAGCACGCGATATTCGCGGTTTTTCCTATGCTCTTTTCCGCTACGTGGTGGCCTTAGGCTAGATCGCGTGCTCGCAAAAAATATCGCCTGCCCTCCAAAAGCGGTGCGATGGCCTAGAAAACTGCCTCCCCTCCCAGACCAAAAACCACCCACTATTCATTTATAATTTCCGTGCCAAAATGTGATTGTTACCCTTTAAAAGGTTGGAAAAGCCCCAATTCATATTTTCGCTTGATTTTCACTGTAACTGCTCCTCAAGCCATTTGGCTGCACCTTGAACCTTTGTGACCAAATTGACCACCATCTGTCGCCTGAAGAAGCTGCAGACACCTAATTCAAACAACTAGTTCATAGTTCAATCTACCGTACCCTCTGCATTCGCCAGTTTGCAAGCCAGACCATCGATTTCCAGGTATTCTTGGAAAAACTGGAATGACCCCTGAATTTGAAAACGCTCAGTCTAATTGAAAGCTTAATTAATTGAAATAAATTAAGGAATTTATCTAAATTGAAGACAAGCTTATTTGTATATCCCAAACCCTCCTTTTTTAAATTGTAATTACCCTCTCATTGTACCAGAACCCCTAAACCTCGTTTCTATAATATTTACAAGCCTAATTCATATCCATAAACTCAGTTATGGCTTCCCAAGCCTCTCTAGACGTGAGACCTATGTCAACCCCTCACCTAGACATCGAACACCTTGCATTAGCAGACAGATATTTCGAAATAAATGACACAGCCTCCCCTGCATACCTTCTAAATCTGCACTGCTAGAGTAAGGACAAGTTCCTAAACCAAAACGATGATATTCACCTTTGGGAGTCTAATTTTCCCAAGTATTTGTTCCCAGAAGTACACCCATTCCCTGACATCATCCACTTTTGTCATGCCTATTACATTCCTAGCCAAAGGGCTATTATCACCCCTAACAAGCAATTGTTATTTACCATCACTGCAGAGTCTATTAACCAAATGCTGCAGGTCCAACCAAGCCCTAATGAGACCCCACTGTCTATTGGAGACTTGTTGGACCTATATGTCAAGTTAGACCTGGCCAAAATAGCACAAATTTTTCAGACTTTCATCATAGAGGACCGCCATACTCCCACAGATACTCCCTCTTATGCTGCCACCATTTTTTCAGAAGAGGCAGACAAATTATTACTATGCTCTCTTGCATCTCAACGTATACCTCAGATGAGCATGTGGATGAGGTTGTCCTTGCCTTTCTTTCCATTTTTAGCCCAGGAAATCCTCCTTTTGTGATTTACAACTATGCTCAGTTCATTACAAACTGGATGCATGAACAGTTCACCAGATTACCTACTTAAAGAGTCTTCAAGTACTCTTCTATATTATTTCACATGTTTTTATATTATCAATCAGACAAATTCCCTGTCAGCGTCCAAGGGAAATCAAAGATCAGTTATTGATTGGACACCCTTGATCCAAAGGTACTCCAATACATTCACCTATAAGGACTTCATTGATTCATTTGTCCATCCAGTCATGAACATGCTAACCAGTAGCCCTCTGCCCAGAATTAGCCAAGAGATCAAGAGGGTGTTACAGTTGGACAAGAATAGCAAGGTGGGAAACTGGTCTTTGTACCATAACCACACAAAGATTAGAATTTATGGATCCCAACTTGCCCCTTACAAACTGCCCAAATACCTCCCTATGAGGATATTTGCACTAGAATATTTTAGGCAGATCATCAATTATGATGAAGTCAACTTCCTAGCAGTTAGGAAGAAAACCCAATTCAAAATGAAAAATCAATTGGGCCCCTTCATTTTCAATACCAAAGAAGTTGGACCTAAGGTAGACAAGATGTTACATCAAATGAAGTTCAAAAATAGTTTTATGTGGTAGTATGACCCTCATGGGGTCGTAAATAAGTTGATAATCAAGGTCAAATTGGGACCTTTCATCCACCATCCTAGACCGGATATTGAGAGGTTTTCCAACCAATCAGAATGGTTGGAAAACACCTTAATTGACATGGATAGCACAGTAGTGGATGTAGAAAACACACTGATTGATGTAGAGAAATAAATTGATGAAAGTTATTTCCTGCAGGTTACAGAACTAGGGGAACCCATGAATACTCCTCATGTTTTACAAACCCCAGCAAAAGAGGAGAGAAACCCAAAGATAAACAAGGAGGAGGGTTCCAGTTCTGTTATGGAAACTATAGATGAGCATTTTGAACTCAGGAAAAGGCCTAAGCTAAATACTATAACTGAACAGGAAGAAACCATTGAATCAGTGGAAATCACTGGCACTAATAGAATGGTGGAAAGAAGCAAAGGCACAGCTGCCCGAGGAGAAACACAATAGCCATCAACATCTAACACTCAATTGATTGAGAGACAACTCAGTGTTGAGGTTTCTTCTTTTACCAAGCCAGCAGATAAGGAAAAAGATATCAAGGATAGGTACAAGGAGATCAAGTTGAGAAATGAGAAGTTGAAGGCTGAAACATATGCCCAATACTTCAAGCTCACATCAGCTAATCAGAGAAGGTTGATGTCAGCTTTTGATATCAAAGAAGGAAAAATGCAGGTGTCCTTCATGCAGCCTACTGTTCAACAGGAAAAAACATCAGCTGACTACAGAAAAACCGACTTCAAGGTGTTGGCCAGGGATGTTCATCCCATTGACCATATTTAATTCCACAAGCAAGATGGAGAGATGATCTACTACACCTTAATAGGGAAGGGCATGGCTGCACATAAGTTGCAGAATTCATTAGATAACATTACAACCCAATATAAATTGGAAAAGGCCTCCTCACAGGCCAAGGACAATAGGATCAAGTCATTGGAGGACTTGGTAATTGACCTGGGACATGATCTCAATGACATCAAAGCTGATGAGAAGTTGATCAAGAATAAGAATGAGGACATTGCAGCTCTTAAAAAAAAAAAAACTTCCTCATTCAGAGCACCCACAGACAAAAGAGGTCCTGGAGAGCCAAACACATCAGGAAAATATTATGGACCTGGTTTTATAATTGAATGGTCAATTGAAGGAAATGGAAAAGGAGTTAGAAAGCTTGATACACGTAAAACAAGCTCGTCTGGAGAATGTCCCTACCACTGTTATCCCAACAGTTACTACTGTAGTACCTTCCACTTTGGCAGCATCATTAGCTCCTACTGCTCCAATGGCTACAACACTGTCAGCTTCTACAGCGTCTACATCAGTAAGAGGGTCAACATGTGATGAGGCTAGCAAATTGGTCAAGGAAATGGAAGACATGTCCATTCAGACCATAGAAATGAACAAGCTCAAGGAAAAGGTGACCAGTCTAGAGACTGACTATAAGCTTGCACAGATTATGCACAAAGAAGAAGTGCAGAAATCAAATAAGATGAATGAAAGAATTAAAAACTTGGAGAAGGAGCCCTTGGACAGGTTAAGGAACAATTATGGGCCATCATTGACTCTATCAATGATATTTGGCCATCCATTCAATTACGTTTTGAATATATTGACTTAGTGAAGCAGGCTACAAAAGCCATACAGAGAGTGAAAATAGAATTTTTAGATATGCCAGAGGAAGCAACAAGGATCATTCACTTCCTTAACTCCCGAAATAAGTATGAATTGTAGGAATTAGAGATACATGACAGGACAGGTACAATACTGGAAGTAGAAAGGTTCCTCACCAAGAAGAATTTAATGCTAAACCTTGAAGATAAGTGCCAAACCATGCAACTGGCTATAGACAGGTTCATGGTTAAATTTGAAGTTTTGAGGCAAAAGGGTCTACCCAATCCCTTGGTAATAAATGATAAGTTAATGCCACAGGAGGACTACAACAGGAAAATTAGAGAAGTGGCCAGAGATCAAGTGAACACTTCATCTATGAAGGGGATCCCAACTAGAAAGGTCCTATACCAAACTTTTGAGAACTTGTTTTACCTCCAGCATGAGGTAAAACATCGTTTTGTGAATAAGCCCACTTTTTCCAAGTACATGGAGGTAGATGAGATTTATAGGAAAATGATAAATATCCAATTACCAGATGCGGAAACATGGGAGAAATTGAATGACTTACTGCAGAAATACGCAATCAAAATGTAAAAATGTACAGTAAGGGTAAAAGGCACAGTAAAAGGATAATGATAAGACATCCAGATGAAAGAGTATCATGTAAAAGTGTATCAGTTGAAAGATCAAAGTAAGTAGAGCATTTAGCTTGAATACCAAACAGCAAAGCAGAGATTAAAAGGAAAAATATCACAACTTAAAGACAACACAACCTAATAAACAGGGATAGCAAACAATAGTTCAATAGTTGTCTCTATCTTCTTGCATGACGATATTTCTTTCTCCTAGATTAATTCCCAAGACGGTTTGGGATATTTTTAAAATTATTTTTGTATAAATACCTCATAGTTCAAAGTATTGAGTGGGGATTGCTATACATTTGTAGAGATATTTTGATCATAAACCTAAGGGTTATTGTACCAATTTTTCAAGTCAGCAAACTAGACCAAGTAATAAAGAGATTGCATTACAGGATTCATCTGTTGAGCTATTACAGTGAAGTATTTTCTTTGTCAAATTTGTTATTTTCTTATGTTTTTCACAACTTGAATGTTATCTAAAGTTGAATGAATTAACTGGAAATTTATCTCAGAATTTGTTTAAGTACACTCTGTTTGAACAGTTGATCATTTACATGTTTTCTTCTGATATCTGGATATGAGAATCCTTAATTTATCTCCCATCCTGGTTTACCTCTTTCACTTTCTTCAAAATCCAGCATAAGGAACCCTTAATTCTCCCTGGATCCAATTCAAAATCACTTCACCATCCAGCCTTTGAGATCTGAAGTAACTCAACTATCTTGCCCCGTAGACATTGTTTTTAGAACTTGATCTAGTCCTGTTTGTTTGACATTTGACCCCATAGCCCAATGGTAAAAAACATCCCTCTATTCATCTAAGTAAGTGATCCCACCGCCAAAATCCAAATCAAAACCCAAGTACAATCATAACTAGCCTAAAATAAAATAACTAAACAAAGTTAAATCATAAAGAGAGAGCCCTCTCTGAGAATTAGGAAGGCTAGATCCTAATCTCCAAAGTAGGTTTGTGGTTACCTCTAATCATTTCTTTCTAATCAACTCCTGAGAAATATTGGAGTGATAACATATTGGCGACCATATTGGGGACTTTGATCCTCAGTGTAATAAAACATTAAGGAAAACTTAAATTTCACCTTTTTCCCCTTAAGGTCATTTTAAGGAGTTGATGTTAAAAAGTTTCCAAAAAAAACAATTAAAAAATTAAATTTATGGCTCCCAAAAAGACTCACTATACCAGAGAAAATCCAGATCCAAATCCTGCTATAATAGTTAATGACCCTGACAGAATTTTAAGAAAACCAAAAAAGGTAGAAACTCAAGCAAATAGTACCCAGTTAGTTAAGGCAAATTCGCTCCCCGAGGAATTATCAACTATAGAGGAAATTCCATTGGATTTTTTGTCTTTGAGGTTTCTGCGAGTTTCATCATTGTTTAGATTATCTTCCGGATATAGATTATCTTCCGGATCCATCGCATAAGGATTCTTTTTCATCGACGTTTCGAACCAGAAATGGTGGTTCATCTTCAGGATGTCCATTTGATTTTTCATTTGACCTCTTATTGTTTAGAACTAAATCAGAGAATGGAATTCATGAAACTGTGTTAGACCCTAATTTTATTCAATTCATTGAGTCAAAAAAGGTGCCTATACATCCAAATTTAGATAAACTTGTGTTGGATACTTTTGACAAGCTAGAAGCTTTAACCTCCACATTGATAAGCCATATAGATGATGCTTACCTTCAAAAATCAGTTGAATTAGTTTCCCTCACTGTTGTTGCCTCTGAAATTTATGCACAAGATTCAAATAATATAAATACACCTTCAGTTACTACCACCTCACCTATAATATCCACCACAGTTCATTACCTTAAAAGAGTTGTTCATCAACTTCCTATCCAATAAAACACTTCAACCTCATCTAATTCATCTCCATCCATTTCAAGCCCTTCCTCAAGCACCAGCACTTTACCCCCTAGTCAAGCCAGAATCTCAACCATGGCAAACAGATATGCACCTTTGGTTTTACCAGCACAGCTCCATACCATGCCCCAAGATTATCAAAGCAAAATCTTTTTGTTTGATGCTACTAGTCAGTACACTACCCAACAGCATGTGAACATAATTATTGACTATTTTGAGTTGCATGAGATTGATGAATAAGATGTCCAAATGAGGTTGTTTGCCCAAAAATTAACTAGGGATGTTAAGAAATGGTTCAAATATTTACCTACTAATCATATTGCAGAATTAGCTGCTTTTCATAGATTGTTTATTGATAGATGGGAGAGAAATAAAAACCCTCTGCAAATAGTTTCTGAATATGATAACATTAGATGGGCTCCTAATGAGTCAGTTCAGGATTATTGTACTAGGTTCAATATCATCTACAATGGAATCCCTGCTAATATTAAGCCTCCACTAGACCTAGCATTCATCAAATTCACTGATGGTTTTGACACTGATATGTCATACCAGTTAAGAGAAAGAAACCCTAAAACATTGGAACAAATGCAAAGTAATGTTGTTAGTGTAGAAGCCAATCTATTAGCTAAGAAAGCTAGAATGAGAAATGAAAAAATAGTTGTCATAAAGTGTAAAATCCCACTTCTGATGGTAAAATAGATATTTTAGCAAAGAGTGTAGAAAGAATAATGGGTAGATTAGAAAACATGGAAAGAAAAACTTAGTGGGAAAATAAACATCCACACCCAATAAGAAACCCCAACTTTAGGAAATCCTAACACTGGAAATAATGCAATACCAGATTAGCAAATTAGACCACCCTTCCAGGAAAGCTATGCTGAGGGTTCACAAAACCATGAGGGAGAGGATGACACGGAGATAAATATATTAGGGATAAAAAATGAAGATGTTGTTTTTCTTACTCAAGAAGAACAGGAATTGTACATGCTACAACAATTGCAATTAGAATCTGGAGAGTCCTTTGACTTTAAATAGGGCTATGAGTTTGCCATATATGAAGTTCACAAATAGTATAGCCTAACAAGTAAAAAGAACAATGATACTCCCACTTATTGAAATGTGGCAACAAGAATATTCCAATTTAATTTGTCCTTAAATTAAATTGTGAATTAAAATCAAGTTTAGTCTTAACAGCTACTTGGAAATAATTAATTAAGTTATTTTGACCTAACTAGTTGGATAAATTCAAGTTAGAAGTCTTTCTGAAGTCATGCAAGAGTTATCCCTTAAATTAAGGAGATAAGATTGAGTTATATTTGAGTTGTAATTAGTTAACTCAGTTTACTAAGTTAAGTCCAGTTAAATTAGTTCCAAACTGTTTGAGGAACTAATAGAGAGTTAGCAGTCAGTTGATGCATGCATCCAACTAGTGCTACTCTAGTTAACTGAAGATTCCCTCATCAGTAACTCATGCACGTCTATTCTGAGAAAGACCCAGTTGAGATTAAAGTCAAGGACAGTGTACTATCAGTTGCATGTGTTTTATTATAAAGAAAACTCATGCATGCAGTCAAAGTATCATTCCTTGAGGATTGCACAGTTCTGACAATGTGTGAGATCAGAGTGTTCCACTTGGTTAAATGTGAATCATCCCAAAGGAACAGCGCAAGGAAATAGGAGCTTGGAGGGAAGAGAGGAAGGTTGGAGAGTAGCCAAGATTTCCTGTGAGCATCTGTGAGGATTGTACTGAGATTTGGCTAGCTGTGAGAGCTAAGGCTTTGTATAATTCCTATGTATTTTCACCTTGTATGGTAATACAGATAGTGGGGTTTTTAGTTAAGGCTTTCCCCAAAGTATTTTCATGTGTATTGTGCGATTGATTCTTCTTATTCTAGTTATATTGTTCAGCTCAATCTTTAAGCTTCCGCAAATTGATAGTAGAAGTAGGTTATTTTATTCTTCTTTGATTTATATTGATTATTGGATTAACCCACAGTATAATTTTCTACATGGTATCAGAGTTGGATTTGTAGAGAAGTTTTTCATGGTATCAGAGCTCTAAACAGTATACTCAGAAGAGAATTCGAAGTTTGAAGTTTGGGGTTGCAGGTGCAAATCGAATTCACATCATACTTCAAGGTTGGCCAACGGTGTTCTATGGCTTGAGACTCGAGTATGCCTTGGAAGGTAGCTATAATTACATAGCATGGAAAGATATAATGGAGGCTGTATTAGAAGACCGTGGCTTGAAGGAATTCATTAATCAAGAAATCCCAAAGCCAACTTCAACTAATGCACAAGAGTTGGCTGAGTGGAATAAGTGTGAGGCAAAGGCGAGACAGATCATCCTTGAGGGAGTTCAAGACCATATTGTCTTGAGTCACCATGGGAAGGATACCCCATTTTCAGTGTGGAAGACATTGAAGGACCTCTACCAGAACAATAGTGACCAGAGGAAATTGACACTCAAGGAAAAGATTTGAAGAATCAAGATGGATAAGGTTAATACTATTTCCACATATCTGAACAAGCTCACCACCTGTAGAGATGAGCTTGCCAGTGTGGGAATAACTACTGTCGATGATGATATGGTGAGCCTTGCTCTCCTTGGCCTTCTAAAGAGTTGGAATAGCTACTAGGACTCTGTGAATGGAAGGGAGAAACTCCTGAATTGGGAATGACTGTGGTCGGATATTATGCAGGAGGAGATCAGGAGGAGCACACGAGATGGTTCTTCATCCAAGGATGATGATGAAGAAAATATGGCCTTAGCAAGTAAGGCAAGGAAAGGGAAGGGGCAGGCTTCCCATTCCAAATCGAATTCTTCTCATGGAGGGAAGAACGGTGACATGTCTAAAGTAAGATGCTTTAATTGTCACGAGATGGGACATTATGTGACTAAATTCCCATCGAAGAAGTCTAAGAAGGGATCCTCAGAAGGATCAGAAGGTGAGGCATTAGCCTCTCAGTTCGAAATTGACTTTACCCTCATCACATGCATGGTTTCATCGATGATGGGTTGTGTCTGGTATCGTGACAGTGGAGCCTCATTCCACATGACCGGTGATAAAAGTTTATTCAGTGCCTTGGAGGAGAAATACCTCAAGATGCACATAGAGATGGGTGACGACAGAAGGTATAGTGTTTCAGGAGTGGGCATGGTTGCTTTTTAGAGGGAGCATGGAGCTCCTATCACCTTGACAGATGTGATGTATGTGCCTGGACTGAAGAATAACTTGGCATCAATCGCGATGTTGGAGGACAAGGGCTACGATCTTGTCTTTAGTAAAGGAAAGGCGTTCCTAAGACACATAGCCACGAGTAAAACCAAGAGGATAGGGATTCGGGTGAAGAATCTCTATAAACTAGAGGTAGATGATTGTGCAGCATTGAGTACGAAAGCAAAATTGGTGCAAAGCGAAGACATTGGTGAGTTGTGGCATAGGCGGTTGGGCAATTTGCATCATGGGCTTTGAAGATAATGCAGCAGATATCCATAGGACTTCCAAAAGGTAAACTTGAGCAAGTTGACACATGCAAAGGTTGTACCTTGGGAAAGTACACCAAGTCTTCCTTTCATGATTGAGACAGTCGTGCAAAGGCTATCTTAGAGCAAGTTCATACTGATGTGTTTGGACCATTCTCGATGGCATCCACAGCGAAGCAAAGGTATTATGTGATTTTTATTGATGACTATTCTCGTAAATGCTTGATTTATTTCATGCAGAAGAAGGTCCAAACCTTTACAAAGTTTTTTGACTTCAAATCTTTGGTCGAGAAAGAGTCAGGGAAGAAGATCAAGGCCTTGAGAAGTGACAATGGTGGAGAATATGTCCCTCAAGAGTTTAAGGACTTCTGTGCAGTGGAAGGAATTAAACGAGAGTTGACGGCACCTCATAACCCACAGCAGAATGGGGTGGCTGAGAGGAAGAACAGAACTATTGTAGGGGTAGCACGGGAAATGTTGCATGACCAAGGCCTACCACTTCACTTGTGGGCTAAGGCATGCAACACAGCAGTCTATTTGCAGAATAGAAGCCTGCATCGCATACTTGGGATGAAGACACCAGCGGAAGCTTTCTCCGGTAAGAGACCATATGTGGATCACTTCAAGATGTTTGGATCATCAGTATATTTCCATGTGACAAAGGATGCATGGAAGAAGCTTGAGCCGACAGCAGAGTTGGTGATACTTGTGGGGTACACTGATACACCTCACAACTATCGGGTGTACTTGCCTGCCAGTCAAAGTATAGTGGTTCACAGAGATCTCAAGTTTGATGAGTAGAAGGCCATGCGAGTTTCCCTTGAGAGGGAGCTCCAACTACAGGCTGTGGAGGAACTATTGGTTCCTAAGGAGGAGGAGCCTCAGACTAATGCGAAGCAGCCGCATGCAAAGGTTCCAGGAGTGGAGACATCCACTCAAGTAGAGTCTTCCAGAGATGGACAAAAGCACACAAAAGAAGATGACAAATTGTTGGAGGATGCGAGAGAGAATGTGGGAGAACCATCTTCTCAGCGCAAACAGAGGAGGTCACTTGAGAGGTACACTAGATACATGGACCTTGCTGGGGAATGTGTTGAGACCGAGCCATCTTCCTTTGAGGAAGCTGTGCAGCAGCCGAATTGGGTTGATGCTATGGTGGAGGAGTATGACTCCATAGTTCGTAACAGTGTTTGGGATGAGGTTCCGAGACTAGATAATAAGTCAGTTGTGAGTTCCCGTTGGCTTTATAAGGTAAAGCAAGCTATTGATGATGGGAGGATCATGTTGCTGCAGTATATTTCAATAAAGGAGCAAGATACTGACATTTTGACAAAGGCATTGTCAAAGTGTAAATTCGAGTTCCATAGAGACAGGATCGGGTGGCAGATAATCCATTTATTGTTAAGAGGGAGTGTTGAAATGTGGCAACAAGAATATTCCAACTTAATTTGTCCTTAAATTAAATTGTGAATTAAAATCGAATTTAGTCTTAACAACTACTTGGAAATAATTAATTAAGTTATTTTGACTTAATTAGTTGGAGAAATTCAAGTTAGAAGTCTTTCTAAAGTCATGCAAGAGTTATCCCTTAAATTAAGGAGATAAGATTGAATTATATTTGAGTTGTAATTAGTTAACTCAGTTTATTGAGTTAAGTCCAGTTAAATTAGTTCCAAACTGTTTGAGGAACTAATAGAGAGTTAACAGTCAGTTGATGCATGCATCCAACTAGTGCTTCTCCAGTTAACTGAAGATTCCCTCATCAGTAACTCATGCATGTATATTCTAAGAAAGACCCAGTTGAGATTAAAGTCAAGGACAGTGTACAATCAGTTGCATGTGTTTTCTTATAAATAAAACTCATGCATGCAATCAAGGTATCATTCCTTGAGGATTGTATAGTTCTAACAGTGTGTGAGAACAGAGTGTTCCGCTTGGTTGAATGTGAATCATCCCAGAGCAACAGCACAAGGAAATAGGAGCTTGGAGGATAGAGAGGAAGGCTAGACAGCAACCAAGATTACCTATGAGCATCTGTGAGGATTTTACTAAGAGCTGGCTAGCTATGATAGCTAAGGCTTTGTATAATTCCTATGTATTTCCACCTTGTATGATAATACAGATAGTGAGGTTTTTAGCTGAGGCTTTCCCCAAAGTATTTTCATGTGTATTGTGCGATTGATTCTTCCTCTTCTGGTTATATTGTTCAGCTTGATCTTTAAGCTTCCGCAAATTGATAGTAGAAGTAGGTTATAGTATTCTTCTTTGATTTATATTACATTATCAGGTTAACCTACACAAATTTTCTACACCACTAAAAGATCAATCCAAACCCAAACTAAAAAGATAACATAAGCTCCTGTAACCAAAGTCCTGCAAATCCTCGCTTGGGGAACTCAGGAGACTTTTAGCCCAAAAATTGTAGATATCACTTCATCTAAAACTCAAACTGAAATTGTTACTCAAAGAATTCCAAATAAGAGAATTCAAAACAAAAATGTTGAAACACAGACCAAAGTGCCTAGTACAGAAAAAGAAGATAAAAACACACAGACCACATTCGCTAAGGAAGATCTCATCCAATCAAGCAAAACTCAATTGCCTTTCAACATTAAAATTGAGATAGAAAAATTGAAAATATCAGTCCCTTTGACTGAGCTAGTGAAAAATGAATCATATAGATCACATATCACTGAAACATTGAATATAGTTGAAGGTGAGGATGATGTGAATTTGAATGATGATCAACCTGAGTTATTGTTTGGTCCTAAAGTAAATGGCACCCATCAACAAGGGTGCATTCCTCCTTTCTACATTAGCTTGAACATTCATGACAAAATATTACATAATGCTATGCTAGACTTAGGGGCATCCCATAACTTAATGCCAAAGGCAATCATGGAGAGACTAAACTTAGATATCACCAGACCATACAAGGACCTCTTCTCCTTTGACTCTAGCTAAGTTAAATGCCTCAACCTGATCAAGGATTTGTTTGTAACTCTAGTCCAGTGCCCAACAAAGAGTATTGTGATGGACATAGTAGTTGTTGACATCCCACCCAAATATGGAATGTTGTTATCTCGCTCATGGGGAGAAAAATTGCAAGGATCTTTACAATTAGATATGTCATATGCCACCATCTCTATTTTTGGTCAACAAAGAAAACTTTATAAAGAGACCTTGATGAAATACATGGTGAGTAGTGCAAAAAAACCATAGAATTTCCCTATATACTCCATGCATTCTGATATGGACTCTTTTATCTTGTACAATTCAAAACATGACAAAAAGGAAATCACAGCTATAGAAGAAAAGTACAAAACACTTGATAGTGAAAACGTTTTTCAAGAGTCTCTATGGAATTTGGATTTTGATGAATCTATGAATAGACTAGGAGCAGGTGCAAGAGTGTGGATTCACAACATGGAAAATAATCATGATGAGGTTCATGCATTTAGATTAAAATTTAAATGCACAAATAACATGGAAGAATATGAAGCTCTAATCTTAGGACTACAAATGGTTAGAAAACTTGGAGCCAAGAGAGTTTCTAAAATGGGAGATTCAGAATTTATTATTAAACAAATCAAAGGTGAATACTCTGTAAATAATCCTAGATTGAGCCAATATAGCGAGACTGTCCTAGATTTGATCAAATACCTTCTTGAAACCGAATTTGCTGCCATTCCTAGGAAACAGAATATGCAAGCCCACAGTCTTACCACTTTTGCTAGTACCCGCAAATTTCCTTTTCAGCCCAACCACCGGTACACTGCAAAAGTGAGACATAGGCCTGTCATACCTGGCAATTTGAAATATTGGCATATTTTCTCACAAGATTCTCAAATTTATGATTTCATGAATGTTGAAGGTGAGTTTCAAAATTGTAATATAGATACAGATTGTACAGTAGACAATGACATAGATAGTGGGATAGGTGTAAATATTTTAGATATAGGTAAACCCACTAATTTCACTAAACTAGAAATAGATAACTTAGAAAATGTAGAAATAGAAGAAATAATGAATGATGATCCCGAAATTCTAAACCTTAAAAAAAAAAATTGCCTAAGGGATTAGTCCCCTTAGAATATTTGTTTGATTCAAATGATGTAGCTAGGAAACCAAAAATGGAGCCTTTAAGAGCAGATATAGAAGAAAGTAACATAGGAATTGAAGAAAGACCTAAGTTCATTAAAATATCAAAAGCCTTTCCTCCAGATGAAAAGGTTAAATATATAATTATGTTCAAAGAGTTTCAAGATGTCTTCGCCTGGAGTTATGAAGACCTAATTCTTATCACACCAGCATAATTCAACACAAGATACCTATCAAAGAAGATCATAAACCTTTTAAACAGAAACTTAGGAGAATTAATCCAGTTCTTATGCCATCAATTGAAAAGGAAGTCAAAAGGATGTATGATGCCCAAATCATAGCTCCCATTAGATATTCAGATTGGGTCTCAAACTTAGTCACTACTAGGAAGAAAACAGGAGAAATTAGACTCTGCATTGATTTCAGAAATCTAAACAAAGTCTCATTGAAAGATAACTATCCTCTCCCAAAAATGGACCATATTCTTCAGAGGGTAGTAGGTTCATCCAGAATTTCATTGCTTGATGGATTTTCTGGATACAACCAAATCTTAGTTCAACTAGAGGACCAAGCAAAAACTGCATTTACTACTCCTTGGGGTACTTTCATGTATTTGAAAATGCCTTTTGGATTAATGAATGCAGGAGCAACATTTCAAAGAGCTATGGATATAGCTTTTGCCAAATAAATCTGTGACTTCCTAGTTGTTTACCAAGATGACATCACAGTGTTTTCCAAATCTGATAATGAACATCTAGATCACCTGAGAAGAGTTTTCATTAAATGCAGAAAAGTTGGTATTTCCTTAAATCCCAAAAAGACAATCTTTGGTCTAGAAGGTAAACTCTTGGGACATATAATATCTAAAGATTAAATTAGAATTGATCTAGCTAGAATAGAGGCTATCCTCACCATCACCCATCCTAGAAACATCAAAGAATTACAGTGATTTTTAGGCAAAATAAATTTTCTTAGGAGATTCATTTCAAATTTAGCAGAATTAATTAGAGAACTAAATAACATGTTAAGAAAATATTCAGCACTTAAATGGACAGTGGAAGCTAAATAGTCTTTTGAGGCGATCAAACAAGCCCTTACCAAAAATCCAATCCTCGTAAGTCCTGACTTTCAAAAAGATTTTATAATTTTTTCTTTTGCTTCAGAACATACTATTGCAGCAGTATTGTTGCAAAAGAATGATCAAGGATATGAACGTCCCATTGCATTTTTCAGTAAATCTTTAAGAGATGCAACACTAAAGTACAACATAATGGAAAAACAGGCATTAGCTTTAGTGAAAGCTATTAAAGATTTTAGAGTGTACATCTTGTATTCACACGTCATTGCTTATGTTCCAAATTCAGTAGTAAAGGACATTTTGACACAAAATGGGTCTGAAGGAAAGAGAGGCAAATGGATTGCCACTATTTTGGAATATGACGTAGAATTAAAGCCTACAAAACTTATCAAAGGCCAAGGTTTAGCTAAAATCATGGCTGAATCAAACTGTTAGGCCCTAGATATAAATTTCATCGGTGCCCTAGATGAGTAGGAAGAGATGGCGACTCCATAGATCAGTGAACCTTTTACAGATTCACCTTGGTATGCAGATATCATATTTGTCTTACTAAACTTACAAGCTCCTCCTGGTTTATCTAGAACTAAAGCTAGATTTTTGAAAATGAAATCAATGAGATATTGTATAATATATAATGCTTTATTTTGGAGAGATAATGGTGGTATTCTATTAAATTGTTTACTAAAGGATGAAGTTGATAAGATTATGCAAGAACTTCATGCAGGAGATTGTGGAGGACACTTGTATTGGAAAACAACTATTGACAAGATTCTAAGGGTTAGTTTTTACTGGCCCACTCTTTTTGTAGATGTCAAGAAACATGTGACCTCCTGTCATAAGTGCCAAATATTTGAGGGTAAAAGGAAGCTTTTACATTTCCCTCTCAAACCCATATCCATAGAAGTGCCATTTCAACAATGAGGTTTAGACTTCATTGGATAAATTCGCCCAGCCTCCTCAGCCCAACATAAATGGATTTTGATCGCCACTGATTACTTCACCAAATGGATAGAATCCATCCCTTCTAGACAAGCAACAGACTCTGTCATTCTCTCATTCCTTGAAAGCAATATCCTATCAAGATTTGGATACCCCCAAAAGCTCATTACTGATAATGCAGCTGCTTTTAAATCCAAGAAAATTGTATACTTTTATAACAAATATCACATTACCCTTGGCCATTCAACTGCCTATTACCCTCAAGGTAATGGACTTGCCAAATCCTCTAACAAAATCCTTGTCAATATCATTAAGGCACTACTAGAAGACAACAAGAAGACAAGGAATAAAAAGTTGGTCAATGCCTTATGGGCAGACAGACTAACTACAAAAAATTCCATTGGTACATCTCCTTATCAGTTAGTATATGGAATGGATGTTGTCTTTCCATCCTCTTTACGAGTGCCAGTGATGAAGATCATCCAAGAGTTGCAGGTAGAACCAAATGCTATCTAGAGGAGGATAAATCAAACAATACACTTGCAACAAACCAGAGAAGAAGTCTATGTCAATTCACAAGTAATCCAGGAAAAAATCAAAAATATTTTTGACAAAAAGACTAAAGCTGATGATTTTTACATAGGTGAAAAAGTACTTGAATGGGATTCTAGAAGAGAAGACAAGGGAAAACATGGCAAATTTGATTTCCTATGGCAAGGCCCTTATGTCATTTATGGTTATAGAGGTAACAATGCATTTTTCTTGAGAGAATTAGATGGAACAGATCTACCAGGAGGACCTGTCAATGGTAGAATGTTGAAGCATTACTTATGCACAGATTAACAGTAGTTCACTTTAATTTACTCATTATGTATAACATTGCAGAGTTTAGATTGGATTGGATGGTAATCTTTAGAAGTTGAAGCCCGGAGAGAAGGCCTTGAGCTTTGAAGGGTTCACCATCATAAGTATGAATAAAGTAGATTCATATAAGACCAGTTTACAAGTTAACTGCAGTCACAGTTCCAAAGGCTACTGATCTTAAAGTTCTTGACATTTCACCACGAAATGCCATCCTCGTGTGGAGCCACTATTAGGGTCCTATAATAATAGGATTCATAATTTTGAATTGGCTATGATTAGTCTTGTAATATTGTAAATACTTTTGCTTTCTGTAAAATGTTTTCCTTATTAAAAAAAAAATGTAAAAAATGTATGTCCTAAAAGAATAATCAAAGGACAAAAAGAAAGAAAGAGATCAAAAAAGTAAAAAATATGAACCCCAAAAAGAAATAAAATAGATCATGAAAGTGTGCAAATTCAAATGCCACTACTTTTTAATTTTTTATGCAAAATAAGGTTCTGTGCAGCTTGTCACAAATGCCACAATCCATGATGGTCAAATAGCTTAATCTTGACTTATTCATGCTTTCAATTTTATGTTGATAGATAGAGAATAAATATCTAGCCAAACTGTTTAACCTTGGCAGATCAGTAGTTAGGTAGAGAATAAAAATGAGCTCATTAGCTTAATCTGAGCCATTAGAAGTTATAAGGTTAGAATTAGATAGTTTCTTGTCAAAAGAAAAGGAAATAAAGGGTCAGCAAGCTCAAATGCACCCAATAAAGTGAAGAAAAAATGCTAGGATAAATAAAGGGTAGGTAGAAGAAAGGTTGGAAATGTACAAGGATACTGAGTTGAAAGCACATTTATCATGCTTAATCCTATGTTTCAAGTGCAGGAGCATTTATGAGAAAGAAAAGATGTTCACAAGTTGGTTTAACTAATTTCCCCTCATTTCACTATGCCCCCACATGCTTATTTGCTAATTTCCCCATTATCCCTTTATCAGTTATAAATCCCCTTTTCCTTTCATTTTGACCCTTACCTCTTGGTTTCACACATTTCCCTAGTAATTACCCTTCAAAAATCATCCCCCTACCCAAAACCCCTTTTCCCTAGTGTGAAACCCATTTCCCATTGCAAATATTACCCTCCCCCTTATTAATTTCCCTATTTCCCTTCAAAAACCCATAGAAACCCCCTTATCCTAAGTTTTTATCCCCCCGAATTATCTAATTAATTTCCTTGCTTTATATTTCATCGACAAACCATTTTTTAACCCACCAGACCTTGGTACGTTATAAAACTCCACCACATAACCCCTGGTCCCACTTTATTAACCCACTGCTTATATCTAATCCCAACCTTATACACTAATTAATTACAATCTGTTGAAATTAAAACCCTGGGCCCCACAAATCCCTTCCCTGATTCCCTCCATGCAACTTAACCATGCGACAGCCATCCGATCTCCTACCCCTAGATCTGATGGTGCACATCCATATCGCGCGGGTTCACCGTCCGACCAATAGCATCCCAAGAGCACTCGAGATTCGCGGTTTTGCCTGGGCTCTTTTCTGCTACGTGGCGGCCCCAGGCTAGATCGCATGCTCGCAAAAAATACCGCCTACCCTCCAAAAGTGGTGCGATGGCCCAGAAAACTACTTCCCTGCCCAAGCCAAAAATCGCCCACTGTTCATTTATAGTTTCCGCACCAAAATGTGACTGTTACCCTTTAAAAGGTCGGAAAATCCCCAATTCACTATTTTCGCTCTTTTTTCATTGCAACTGCTGCTCAAGCCATTTTGCTACACCCTGAACCTCTACGACCATATTGATGACCGTCTACTACCTAAAGAAGCTCCGGACACCTAATTCAAGCAACCAGTTCACAGTTCAAGCTACCATACCCTCTGCATTCACCACTAAACCCAGTTTGCAAGCCAGACCATCGATTTCTAGGTATTCTTGGAAAAACTGGAACGACCCCTGAATTTGAAAATGCTCAGTCTAATTGAAAGCTTAATTAATTGAAATAAATTAAGGAATTTTCCTAAATTGAAGACAAGCTTATTTGTATATCCCAAACCCTCCTTTTTTAAACTGTAATTACCCTCTCACTGTACCAGAACTCCTAAACCTCATTTCTAGAATCTCTACAAGCCTAATTCATATCCATAAACTCAGTTATGGCTTCCCAAACCTCTCTAGACGTGAGACCTCTGTCAACCCCTCACTTGGACATCGACCACCTTGCATTAGCAGACAGATATTTCCAAATAAAGGACATAGCCTCCCCTGCCTACCTTCTAAAGCTCCACTGCTAGAGTAAGGACAAGTTCCTAAACCAAAACGATGACATTCACCTTTGGGAGTCTAATTTGCCCAAGTATTTGTTCCCAGAAGTACACCCATTCCCTGACATCATCCACTTTTGTCATGCCTATTACATTCCTAGCCAAAGGGTTATTATCACCCCTAACCAGCAGTTGTTATTTACCATCACTGCAGAGTCTATTAACCAAATGCTGCAGGTCCAACCAAGCCCTAATGAGACCCCACTGTCTATTGGAGACTTGCTGGACCTATATGTCAAGTTAGACCTGGCCAAAATAGCACAAATTTTCCAGACTTTCATCATAGAGGACCACCATACTCCCACAGATAGTCCCCCTTATGCTACCACCATTTTTTCAGAGAGAGGCAGACAGATTATTACTATGCTCTCTTGCATCTTAGGATATACCTCAGATGAGCATGTGGATGAGGTTGTCCTGGCCTTTATTTCCATTTTTAGCCTAGGCAAGCCTCCTGCTGTGATTTACAACTATGCTCAGTTCATTGCAGACAGGATGCATGAAGAGTTCACCAGATTACCTACTGAAAGAGTCTTCAAGTACTCTTCTGTATTATTTCACATGTTTTTATATTATCAATCAGACAAATTCCCTATCAGCATCCAGAAGTTGGATACCAAGGGAAATCAAAGATTAGTTATTTATTGGACACCCTTGATCCAAAGGTACTCCAGTACATTCACCTATAAGGACTTCATTGATTCATTTGTCCATCCAGTCATGAACATGCTAACCAGTAGCCCTCAGCCCAGAATTAGCCAAGAGATCAAGAGGGTGTTACAGTTGGCCAAGAATAGCAAGGTGGGAGACTGGTATTTGTACCAGAACCACACAGAGATTAGAATTTATGGATGCCAACTTGCCCCTTACAAACTGCCCAAATACCTCCCTATGAGGATATTTGCATTAGAATATTTTAGGCAGATCATTAATTCTGATGAAGTCAACTTCCTAGCAGCTAGGAAGAAAACCCAATTCAAAATGAAAAATCAATTGGGCCCCTTCATTTTCAATACCAAAGAAGCTGGACCTAAGGTAGACAAGATGTTACAGTAAATGAAGTTCAAAAACAGTTTTATGTGGCAGTATGACCCTCATGGGGTCATAAATAAGTTGAGAATCAAGGTCAAATTGGGACCTTTCATCCACCATCCTAGACCGGATATTGAGAGGTTTGCCAACCAATCAGAATGGTTGGAAAATACATTAATTGACATGGATAGCATAGTAGTGGATGTAGAAAATACATTGATTGATGTGGAGAAACAAATTGATGAAAGTTCTTTCCTGCAGGTTCCAAAACTAGGGGAACCCATGAATATTCCTCTTATTTTACAAACCCCAGGAAATGAGGAGAGAAACCCAAAAACAAGCAAGGAGGATGGTTCCAATTCTGCTATGGAAGCCACAGATGAGCACTTTGAGCTCAAGAAAAGGCCTTAGCTGAATCCTGTAACTGAACAGGAAGAAACCATTGAATCAGTGGAAATCATTGACACTAATAGAATGGTGGAAAGAAGCAAAGGCACATATGCTTCAAGAGAAACACATTAGCCATCAACATCTAACACTCAACTAATTGAGAGACAGCTCAATGTTGAGGTTTCTTCTTTTACCAGGCCAACAGATAAGGAAAAAGATATCAAGGATAGTTACAAGGAGATCATGTTGAGAAATGAGAAGTTGAAGGTTTAAACATATGCCCAATAATTCAAGCACACACCAGCTAATCAGATCAGGTTGATGTCTGATGGGTTGTGTTATATGCTTTCCACGACTAGCCCACATAGTTAACCAGGGGGTTAGAGCGGGGGCGGGGCCCCCCCTTCGTTGCACCGATTGCATAGTAGCGGGGTCACAGGGGGTTTGAGGGGTGTAGGTAACCCCAATTTATGGATTCCGGGGCAGCGCCCCGGAAAATTTTGGTTTTGGAACCTTTGATAGGTTGGGCGGACCCACCTATGGTTTTGTGCATGATTTTCGCACATGTTTTTGGACGCGATGGTTTTCGGTCCATGGTATTGGATGCTTCGGCATGTATAAATATGTATTATAACATTGAAAGGAATATAATGAAAAATCAAGATGGTAGTCCCAGTTTTGGGATCCAAGGGAAAATCTTTGTGCATATGTGTTTTATTTGTTATGCTCTCGCATTCTTTATTTTCTGTGTTTTAGAATTCGTATGCAGGTAATTTATGTATGGGGTTAAAACCAACATTTGGTATTAGAGTTGTTTTGGCTTCAAGGGGACGCCTTTGTTTCTGAGGGGTTTTCGCTCAGACCTGTGGTAGACCCTATTCAGTGGGTGATCTACAGGATCGATTCTGGTGGTGAAAGAATATGGCGAGCATGTAGAAATTCCCACCTGTAGATCACCTGGTAATGCAATGTACTAAAGCAAAACACTTGATCTACTTCTACAAACAATTTAGCGGAAGCTTAATTGAACATGACCAACATCAATAAGAACACACATAACTGATAAGAAGGAATCAGTCAAACAGAACACAGAATAATTTACCTAGGGAAAGCCTCAGCCTAAAACCCCATCTTTGTATTATCATACAAGTGCAAATATAGCCAGTATTACAAAAAGAATCAACTCAAAATCTATCCTTCTCTCTCTGCAATACCTCTGTAGTTCATAGACAGTCAAATGCCTCTATCTAACCTCTATTCTACCCTCCAAGCCTCCTATTTCTTTGCGCAATTATGATTGGGGTCCAGTGCAGCCACTTGTGTGAACTGGCCTCTTCACACACTCACTAACCTCTGATCCAACTACGCAGTCCTGAAGGAGATAAATCCTCATCATGGATGAGCTTCCTTTATAGGAAAAATATTCATCCAACTGATAGTACATTGTCCCTTCTCTAATCTCAACTGGGTCTCTGTCTGAACTGACATGTATGAGTTATCCATGAGAGAATCTTCAGTTATCTGAAGTGCAGCAGTTATATGCAAGCATGCATTAACTAACTGAACTAACATTAATTTAAACAAACTATTTAAATTAATCTAACTGGACTTGACTTAGTTAACTAAGCCAACTAATTAGAAATCAAATTAGAACTCATCCTTATCTCTTCAACTGATGGATAAATTCCTCAATTAATAGAGAAACTGTTGCATGTCCTCACGTAGACTTCAAGTTTGTTTTTCCTTAACTAATTAACTCAAGATGAATTAATTAATTAATTTACAAACTGCTCTCAATATCATATTCGAATTTTACTTCCTATTTTTAGACTCGGGACTGACTAAAATAGGAATCCATCCTGAACTGCTAAAAATAGAATGCTATTTTTAGCACTTCCATTTTCCATTCCCTGTTGCCCAATCTAGCACTGGTACTCAAACTGCTATTTTTAGCAGTGCTATTTTTAGCACTTCTATTTTTAGCATTAATTGTTGTCATTTTCAACAGATCAATGGAAAGATAGAGATTGAGAAATTTAATGGTCAGAATTTTGAGTTGTGGAAACTCAATATGGAGGATTTGTTGGTGGATAAAGATCAGTGGATCGCAGTAGATCCGGGTACTAAACCAACAGGAGTTTCCGATAAAGAATGGAAGAAGTTGGATCGGAAGGCAAAGAGCACAATACTATTGTGTGTCTCAGATTCAATATTATTGAATGTATCAGGGAAAGCTATGGCTAAGGCTTTGTGGGACAAGTGAGGGACTTTGTACCAATCTAAGTCTCTAGTGAATAAATTGTTCCTACGGAAAAAGTTGTACAACCTGAGGATGAAAGATGGAGACTCAGTGATAGAGCATCCGAATGCGTTTAATATTGTGGTAAGTCAGTTATCATCTATTGATATCAAAATTTCAGATGAAGATAAGTGCATTAGTTTATTATGTTCTCTACCAGATTTGTGGGATAGTCTAGTTATTGCAATAGGTAGCAATGCAACTGCCTTGCAGTTTGATGAAATAGTCTCATCCTTGCTGACGGAGGAGATGAAACAAAAAAATATGGAGAGCCAAAATGGGGATGCCTTGTCTGTACGAGGACGGTTCCAGAAGAGAAACAAAAATAAGTCATCAAGTGGGAGATCTAAATCTAGAGGGAGATCTAAATCTCCAGGAAAACTTGTAAAGGTGGTGTGCTGGAAATGTGGAAAGGAAGGGCACTACAAAAGGGACTGTAAATCTAAAGCTCCTGATAAAGGAAAGGAATTTGATGATGCTCCTTCTGCAGAGGCGAAAACCACCTTAGATGAAGGTGGGGATGTGTACTTGGCTTCTTCAAGTACACATGTAGGTCATGAGGCATGGTTGATTGACTCAGGTGCATCCTTTCACTTTACTCCCCATAGAGAGTGGTTTTGCGAGTATGAGAAATACGATGGTGGTGATGTCTTCGTAGGGGATGATAGCAAGGCTAGAATAGTTGGTCGTGGAAAAGTAAAGTTGAAGTTGCAAGGTGGAAGGGTTAGAACACTTCGGGGTGTTCTGTATATTCCTGCATTAGCCAGAAATCTAATTTCTATAAGCAATCTGGATGATGCAGGTGTAAAAACAATGCTCGAGAAGGATACCTGCAACATGGTTCGGGAAGCACTGGTATTGATGTGGGGAGTTATAACTGGAACTATGTACAAGCTGCAAGGTAGCACTGTTGTTGATGGGTGCAACAGTTCTGTGGTTCCTAAAAGTGGAGCAGAAAACCAATGGTCTCTGGAGAGAAGACCTTGTTGTGGCATCAAAGGCTTGGACATATTGGAGAGAAGGGCCTTCGAATACTTCATGGTAAAGGTATGGTAGAAGGTATGAGTAATAGCTCTCTGGATTTTGATTTCTGTGAAAATTGTGTATATGGGAAGCAGAATCAGGTGAGTTTCCCCTCTGGTGGTAAGAGGGCGAAACAAATATTAGAGCTTGTGCAGAGTGATGTGTTTGGACCTGTGAAGGTTCCATCACTGGGTAAGTCTGTGTACTATGTATCATTTATAGATGACTTCTCAAGGAATACATGGATATATTTCCTTAAGAATAAATCTGAAGTCTTGGACAGGTTTAAATAATTCAAGGCTCTGGTGGAAAACCAAACAGAGAAGAAGATAAAGGCGTTGAGGATAGATAATGGTGGAGAGTTTTGCAGTAAGGAATTTGAAGAATTTTATAAGAAGTGTGGTATAGCACGATAGAAGACTACTCGATATACACCTCAACAAAATGGAGTTTCAGAAAGAATGAACAAGACGTTGATGGAAAGGGCAAGAAGCATGCTCAGTGGTGTCGAGTTAGGACAAGAATTCTAGGCAGAGGAAGTGGAGACAGAATGTTACCTGGTCAATAGATCACCTTCATCAGCGTTGCAAGATAAAAATCCACAGAGGTATGGACTGGTAAGAAACCCTTTCTTTCACATCTGAGGGTATTCGGATGTGATGCATATGTACATGTTCCAAAGGAGAAACGAACCAAGTTGGATAGTAAATCTGAAAAGTGCATCTTTACTGGTTATAAGGATGGTTTAAAGGGTTATAAGCTTTGGAACCCAGTAACAAGGAAGGTTGTGTACAGCTGAGATGTGGTGTTCAGAGAGGTGAAAGATGTTATTAAACATGAAATCCAACCAAAGGAACCTGAGAATATAGAGTTTGAGCAGAAGAAGGAAGAATCAGACTCTACATCAGAGGAGGAATTAGAAGATGAAGAGCCACAAACTCCGGGTGTAAGAAGATTAGTTCAAGAAAGAAGGAAGCCAGAAAGGTACAATCCAGCTACTTTCTGTTCAAATTTTGCTTTATCTATTACTGATGATGATCCCAAAACTGTGAAGGAAGTAGTAGATTTAGAGGTTGGAAAACTCTGGAAAGAGGCTGTGGTTGATGAAATGGCATCTTTGAACAAAAATGAGGTTTGGGATCTGGTGGATTTTCCGGGTGGAAGGAAACCCATTGGCAACAAATGGGTGTTCAAGAAGAAGACAAATGCAGAAGGAAAGGTGAAGAAATACAAAGCTCGGATGGTAGCAAAAGGTTATTCCCAGGTGCCGGGAATTGATTTTGGTGATATTTTTTCTCCTGTTGCCAAGGTAACTTCTATTAGATTACTTTTATCTGTTGCTGCCACTTTGGATTTTGAGGTAGAATAGATGGATTTGAAGATAGCATTTCCTCATGGGGATCTGGAAGAGGAGATCTACATGAAGCAACCTGAAGGCTTTGCGGTGAAGGGTAAGAAAGAACTGGTATCCAAGTTAAAGAAGTCTCTGTATGGGTTAAAACAATCACCAAGGATATGGTATCAGAAATTTGATACATTTATACGGGGACTTAGCTTTCCCAAAAGCAAAGCAGATCATTGTGTGTGTCTTAAATTAATTTGTGACCATGTTATTTATTTTTTCTTGTATGTGGATAATATGTTGCTGGTTTTAAATGACAAAGAAATTATCCAGGTTTTGAAGACCTAATTGTCCTCCAAATTTGACATGAAAGATCTTGGTGCTGCAAACTATATTTTGGGCATGGAAATTAAAAGAGATTGGGCAAAGAGGAAGCTCTGGTTAAACCATAGGAAGTATTTCGAGACAATATTGCAGAGTTTTAATATGTAGGATAGTAAACCAATGAAGGTTCCTATTCATGTAGGTGTAAAGTTATCTATTGAACAGTGTCCCAAGACACAAGAAGAGGAAGAGGACATGTCCCGTGTTCCATATGCAAGTGCAGTTAGCAGCCTGATGTATGCAATGGTCTATACTATACCAAACATTGCACATGCAGTGGGAGTATTGAGCAGGTTTATGTCAAAACTAGGAAAGGAGAATTGGACAGCAGTGAAGCGGGTTTTCAGGCATTTGCGTGGCAATAGTGATTATGGTTTGTGCTACCAAGGAAGACCAGGATTAGACAGAGTGTTAGATATTCGTGGCTTTGTTGATGTAAACTGGGCTGGAGATCTGGATCAGAGAAGAACTACAAGTGGGTATCTGTTTAACCTATTTGGAGGTGCAGTCAGTTGGATGAGTAAGAAACAATCTGTAGAGGCACTATCAACTACAGAGGAAGAATACATGGTAGCCACTCATGCAAGCAAGGAAGAATTTTGGTTGCAGAGATTGTGTTCAAGTATGGGGTTAGTACAGGGAGGTATAAGGATAGAATGTGACAGCCAAAGTGCAACTTTCTTTGCAAAGAACCCCACATATCATTCAAAGACAAAGCACATTGATGTTCAGTATCACTTTGTGAGGGATATGATAGAAGACAAAAAGGTGTTGCTGGTAAAGTTGGACACTTTGAAGAATACTGCAGATGCATTGACAAAATCTTTGAGCTCTAAGAAGTTCTCTTGGTGTAGATAAACAATGGGTGCTACAGGGCTGGATAAATGACTAAGCTCTCTTGTGGCCCCCTGTGGAAAGAAAATAACAAGTGGAGAATGTTGGGTTGTGTTATATTCTTACCACAACTATCCCACGTAGTTAACCAGGGGGTTAGAGGGGGGGCGAAGCCCCCCCTTCGTTGCGCTGATTGCGTAGTGGGGGGGTCACGAGGGGTTTGAGGGGTGCAGGTAACCCCACTTTATGGGGTCTGGGGCAGTGCCCCGGAAAATTTTGGTTTTGGAACCTATGATAGGTTTGGCGGACTCACCTATGGCTTTGTGCATGATTTTTGCACATGTTTTCGGACCATGGTTTTGGATGCTTCGACATGTATAAATATGTATTATAACATTGAAAGGAATATAATGAAAAATCAGGCTGGTAGTCCCGGTTTTGGGATCCAGAGGAAAATCTTTGTGTATATGTGTTTTATGTGTTATGCTCTCGCATTCTTTCTTTTCTGTGTTTTAGAATTCGTATGCAGGTAATTTTTGTACGGGGTTAAAACCTACAATGTCAGCTTTTGATGTCAAAGCAGGAAAAATGCAGGTGTCCTACATGCAACTTACTGTTCAACAACCAAAAACATCAGCTGACTACAAAAAAACCGACTTCGAAGTGTTGGCCAAGGATGTTCATCCCATTGACCAGATTGAATTCCACAAGTAGGCTGGAGAGATGATCTACTCCACCTTGACAGGGAAGGCCATGGCTACACATAAGCTGCAGAATTCATTAGATAACATTACAGCCCAATATAAATTGGAAAAGGCCTCCTCACAGGCCAAGGACAACAGGATCAAGTCATTGGAGGACTTGGTAATTGAGTTGGGACATGATCCCAATGACATCAAAGTTGTTGAGAAGTTGATCAAGAAGAAGAATGAGGACATTGCAGCTCTTAAAAAACAATTAAAACTTCCTCATTCAAAGCACCCACAGACAAAAGAGGTCTTGGAGAGCCAAACACATCAGGAAGAGATGATGGACCTAGTTTTACAATTGAATGATCAATTGAAGGAAATGGAAAAGGAGTTAGATAGCTTGATACAGATAAAACAAGCTAGTCTGGAGAATGCCCCTGCCATTATTATCCCAACAGTTACTATTGCAGTACCTTCCACTTTGGCAGCATCATTAGTTGTTATTTCTCCAATGGCTACAACACTTCCATCTTTTACAGCGTCTACATCAACAACAGGGTCTACAGGTGAAGAGGCTAGAAAATTGGTCAAGGCAATGGAAGACATGTCCATTCAGACCACAAAAATGAACAATCTCAAGGAAAAGGTGACCAGTCTAGAGACTGACTATAAGCTTGAACAGATTATGCACAAAGAAGAAGTGAAAAAATCAACCAGGATGAATGAAAGAATAAAAAACTCGGAGAAGGAATTGACTTTAAAAGAACCCCTTGGACAGGCTAAGGAACAATTATGGGCCAATATCATTGACTATGTTAATGATATTTGGCCATCCATTCAAGTAATTTTTAAACATATAGACTTAGTGAAGCATGCTACAGAAGCCATACAAAGAGTGAAAACAGAAATGGGAGATATGCCATAGGAAGCAACAAGAATCATTCACTTCCTTAACTCCCAAAATAAGTATGAATTGCAAGAATTAGAGATACCTGACAGGACAGGTAAAATAATGGAAGTAAAAAGGGTCCTCACCAAAGGAATTTAATGCTAAAACTTGAAGATAAGTGCTAAACCATGCAACTGGCTATAGACGGGTTCATGGTTAAATTTGAAATTTTGAGGCAAAAGGGTTTGCCCAATCCCTTGGTAATAATTGATAAGTTAATGCCACAGGAGGACTGCAACAGGAAAATCAGAGAAGTGGCCATAGATCAAGTGAAAACTTCATCTATGAAGGGGATCCCAACTAGCAAGGTCCTATACCAAACTTTTGAGAACTTGTTTTACCTCCAACATGAGGTAAAACACCTTTTTGTGAATAAGCCCACTTTTTCCCAGTACATGGAGGAAAATGAGATTTATAGGAAAATGATAAATGTCCAATTACCATATGCAAAAACATGGGAGAAATTGAATGACTTACTGTATAAATACACGGTCAAAATGTAAAAATGTACAGTAAGGGTAAAAGGCACAGTAAAAGGATAATCACAGGCCAGCTAGATGAAAGAGTATCAGGTAAAAGTGTATCAGTTGAAAGATCGGAGTAAAAAGAGCATTCAACGTGAAGACCAAATGGCAAAGAAGGGAGTAAGTGGCAAAATATCAGAACTTAAAGATAGCACAACCTAATAAACAGGACAGCAAACAGCAGTTCAATAGTTGTCTCTATCTTCTTGCATGAAGATATTTCTTTCTCCTAGATTAATTCCCAAGGCAGTTTGGGATATTTTGTAAAATATTTTTTATAAATACTTCATAGTTCGAAGTATTGAGTGGGGATTTATATACATTAGTAGAGTTACTTTTATCATAAACCTAAGGGTTAGTGTACCATTTTTTCAAGTCAGCAGACTGGACCAAGTAATAAAGAGATTGCAAAACAGGATTCATGTATTGAGCTATTACAATGAAGTATTTTCTTTGTCAAATTTGTTATTTTCTTATGTTTTTCACAAACTTGAATGTTATCTAAAGTTGAACAAATTAACTAGAAATTTATCTCTGAATTTGTTTAAGTACACTCTATTTTGAACAGTTGATCATTTACATGTTTTCTTCTGATATCCGAATCTGATAATCCTTAATTTCTCTCCCATTCCGGTTGACCTCTTTCACTTTCTTCATAATACGGCATAAGGAACCTTAATTGCTCCCTAGATCCGATTCAAAACCACTTCACCATCCGGCCTTTGAGATCTGAAGTAACTCAGCTATCTTGCCCTGTAGAAACTGTTTTTAGAACTTGATTCAGTCTTGTTTGTTTGACATTTGACCCCATATCCCAATGGTAAAAAAACATCCCTCTATTCATCTAAGTAAGTTATCCCACCACCAACATCCAAATCAAAACCCAAGTACAATAATAACTAGCCTAAAATCAAATAACTAAACAAAGTTAAATCATAAAGAGAGAGCCCTCTCTGAGAATTAGGAAGGCTAGATCCTAATCTCCAAAGTAGGTGTGTGGTTACCTCTAAACATTTCTTTCTAATCAACTCCTTAGAAATATTGGAGTGATAACAAGACCCAGCCGAAGGTGCATGATATATTGAACCAGTCTGTGATTATGAGGAGGATGATAGCATTAAGTAGATCTATAAGTTGACTGTGCGGGATGAATATTGGATCAACCCTAAGATGATTGGGTGAATCATGTGGGAGAAGGATAGCTCCTGTAATTCAGATTTAGATGAGGTGCTTGAACACTGGTAGAACTGTTTGCATGAAGTATCATCGTTGCGATGCAATAGGCTTACCAAATCGCTATGATTATTTCCACCGAGGTACGCAATTTACCTTATTATAATGGTTTAGAGGATGTCAATTTATTTCTAGAAAAATTTGAAAGGGATGTACCAGAGGAACATTGGTTCCAAGAATTAGACATTGTGCTATGAGTTATGCCTGCCCATTGGTGGGGCACGCATAAGAAAAGTTTTTCAGATTGGAAGGAGTATCAAAGAATGATGAAGTTAAGGTTTGGGTATGCTAATACCCATATTATGGATAAATACACAAGGAAGGACGATCCATGTGAGCACTTAGCATACTGGAAAAAAGCATGGGGATAAGAACCATAGTCGGAGTGGGTTCATATATTCTACCACACATTGGATACAATCACGATGAATTGGTAACTAGAAACAGAGTTTCGACATGGAACCGTAGAATGGGATGTTTTGAAAGAACGTTTTTTGTTAACTTTTAGCTTTGAAGATAGCTTGATTATATAGATGAAGCATTGTAGACAATCAAAGCTTCTATTTTCAAAACGCCTCAAGAACCGGTTTAATGGGTCCAACCACATTGGGGTATGCAGTTGCGTCATGTACTCGAATGCTACAATGTGATCACGAAGGATGGTGAAGAAGATCCCAGGAACATCCACGTTCTTAATTCTAAAGGATAGCATGAATTTGAGGGACCTAAAGCAGAAATCCCTGATATATCAAAGCCTTAAAAGACTAAGCAGGTGAATATTGGATCGGAAGCGCAGCCAACATTCGTAAACATAGGTGACTATTGGGATGAAGATACAGTAGATGAAGTCGCAGAGCTATTGCGAGAGTATCAAGACTTGTTTCCCACCAAGTTTTCTGATCTAAAAGGGATAGTAGGGGATCTGGGAGTCATGAAGATCACATTAAATCCAGATGAAAAGTCAGTGAAATAGCACCCCTACCGATTAAATCCTAGGTATAAGGAAAAAGTTCGCAAGGAATTGGATACAATGCTTGAAGTTGGGATCTTTGAACATGTCAAGGAATCAAATTGGGTTAGTCCCACGGTGGTTCAAGAAAAGAAAAAGTAGGTTGAAATTCAAATATGCGTAGTCTTAAGGAAGTTGAATGACGCATGTGTCCATGATCCTTTACCTACGACATTCATGGATGAGGTACTAGAGAATGTTGGAGGACAGGAAGCCTATTCGTTCATGGATGGATTCTCAGGGTACCATCAGATCAATATTGCGCCGGAAGACTGGAGGAAGACCACCTTCGTGACTGAATGGGGCTTCTTTCAGTATATAGTGATGCCTTTTGGGCTTAAGAATGCCCCTGCAATTTTCTCTACGGTAGTAATTCTGGCCTTCAAGGAATTTATCCATAAATTTTTGGAGGTCTACTTTTATGACTAGACTGTGTTCGAGTTAGTAAAGCGACATGTTGCTAGTCTGCGGTTCATGTTGTATACTTTTTGAAAGCATCAGATAGCCATTAATTTGAAGAAATGCATATTTTGTGTACCATACAGGATACTCTTGGGCCATGTTGTTTGCACACAGTGTTTAATGGTAAACCCTTCCAAAATTGTAGTAATCGTCAATTTGGAAGCCCCAAAGAATCTTAAAGAACTGCGTGCAATATTGGGCCATATGGGATATTATAGGAAGTTCATCAAATCATATGTGAGAATCACTGTGCCTATGGAAAAATTATTGAAGAATGATGCTATATTATGTTGGGACGAGGATTTCCAGAAGAGGTTGGATGTTTTGAAGGAGAAAATGGTCATTGCGCCCATTTTAGTGTTATATGACTGGAAGAAGGAGTTATGTTGACCCAACCAAGTGAAGGGGATATCGACCATCCAATAGAATCTGCGAGTAGGAAGTTGTCAAAGGTAGAAAAGAACTATTCAACCACTCATTGCAAAGGTTTGGAAATCGTGTATGTGCTGCAAAAATTCAAGCACTATATGTTGGGTGCTCACTTCAAGATGTATACAGATCATTCTGCTATGAAATACTTTGTCAATAATCTTGTGTTGGCAGGAATATTTGTCGATGGTTTCTGCTTTTCGAGGAATATTATTTCGAAGTAATTGTGAAGCCAGGACACCTGAATGATGGTTCATATCACCTATCACAAATTGAGAATGGAGACGATCCTACGAGTCTGTTGGAAGGGTTTCCTGATGCCCAGATCTTCGTTGTTCACATCGTAGATGATCATTTCACAGACATCATTCAATTCTTGTCTATAGGTACATCTCCTAAAAGATATTCGATGAAACAAAAGAAAGAACTGGTGGTTCAGGCTGCCGATTTCTCTGTTATCATCAAACAATTAGATAAAATGGGCTCTAATGAAATATTGTGTAGGTATGTTCTGGAGTATGACTGGAAAAGTATCCTTACAAAAGCACATGGAGGAGTAGCGGGAGGACATTATACACGAAGAGAAACTTCACCGAAGATCCTACGCATAGGACTTTGGTGGTTGACTATGCATAATGACTCCAAAATACATTGCAAGGTATGCGATGTCTATTAGAGGATGGGGAGACCACCGAGAAGAGATGAATTTCCACTGAATCCACAATTGACGTTGTAGGTGTTTGATAAAATAGACTTTGTGGGACCAATATAGCCGCTAGAAAAAAAGACATGGAACAGATATATCATTACCGTGACTGAATACTTAACCAGATGGGGGGGTGCACAGCATATCAAATATTGTAGTGCTGTTACCGCCATGATGTTTATTTTTTAATATATCTTGTCTCGGTTCAGCTTCCCTAAGATTTTTATGAGTGATAGGGGCACGAACTTCTTGAATGACATAATTTCTACATTACTTGAGGAATTCTAGGTATACCATCAGAAGAGTATGCCTTATCACCCCCAAGAGAATGGCACAGTAGAAGCCTTCAACAAAAGTCTAGAAAGCACTTTGACGAAGATTTGCAACACAAAGCGAAATGACTGGGATGTGTGCATACCAATGGTCCTCTAGGCATACAGGAAAACCTGCAAGAAGTTGACAGGACAAACATGTTCAGACTGGTATATGGACAAGAGACTATAATTCCCATGGAGTACATAGTCCCAAGCTTACGGATTGCAGAAGTTATGTACATGGTTGATCATGATACCATGGAGGAACGACTCACGTAGCTCATTGAGTTGGAGGAAGATTGCTTCTTGGCTGGCTTTCATCACTAGGTGTAGAAGGACCATGAAAAGACATGGCATGATATCCATATTAAACAACGTGTTAGAGTTGGTCTGTTCAACCCTCCATCAGAGATCAAAACCTCTTTGTTGCATTTCATTTTAGGTGTCTCATTCAACTCGATCATCTGCATTCCATTAGGAGCATCGATCTTCTGACGAAAGGGTCTTTTCTCCATACTTCCCTCATGTCATGTACCTGCTGGTTTGTGTTTGATCATCAAAGTTCATCAAATCAATTTTACAGTCATTATGGATGGTCTTTTGGTTAGCCAAGATTCATTTCAGTCATTAGGTCTAGGGTTTCACAAATTTTGTCTTAAAACTGTCCAATAATGCCAGCAGGCCAGAGGGAGGTTCTAAGCAAGTTTTTATTTCAAAAATTTCATCGTCATATTGATGGACTATGACTTTTCTTCAAAACTCTATTTTGAAGAAAATTCGACATTTCGTCCTTTGTAATAAACTGCCATGTAAATTTCAAAATTTTTAGTTCTTGGATATTTCAGATGCAGCCCTGGTCACCCTTTTCCGAAACTCAATGCCAAACATCCCTGCAAAATTGACAAAAGAGTTTCATCATTTCAGCCAAAAATCAAAGAGGAAACAAGAAGAACAGAGTTGTATTAAAATGAGAAAAGTGCCAAAACTAAAACATAAGAAAGTGGGTTTTTGAGAAACAAAAATCAAACCCATCACTATATAAGATATTTTCATTGTTTGAAACACCCATTGGTATGCCAAGAGATCAATTGAAGTCGACTTAAGTTGGGAAAGAGCGAAGCTGTGTTTTGAAAGCCAAGACTATGTGTTGGAGTGCGTGCGGCGCATTGGAGGAAGGCGCGGCGCACATAGGCTGCGCGGCGCATTGGGCAAAGTTTCACCCTGCAATTTACAATCGGTGCGGCGCACTGGGTTTGTGGGTGGCGCACAGAGCAGACAGGCCAATTTTATATCACTGCTTTCATCAAAAACCAAACAACTCCATTTCTTCTGCTCCAAGTAAGTTTGAGAGTTCTCGCCATTGAATTTAGCTTGTGTTGGGTATTGTTTGGAGGGAAGATTTGAAAGTTTAAAGTTTGAAAATATAAACCCTATATTTATATCAAAATCTGCTCCTTTGGGTTTTGAAATTGGTGTTTTGAAATTGTAATTTTGGTGCCAAGTCTCCTTTCCCACCTGTGATCCTTTCCCTTTCATAATTCTATCATTATAGTCAATCCCTTATGCCCTAACCTCCCAAACTACTCATATCCCTGCTTCCCATTTTCCCTATCCTAAATCCTACCATTCCCTATCATTTTCCCTCTCCCATATCATTTGTAACAAATTCCCAAACCCCACATCCCTAAACACAGTCAAATGACTGTTAACACATTTCAAATTTCACTTGACAAACTCCACCATCCACTTTTCCCACTGTCCCATATTCCTCACAGTTCCTTATTGCTCTTTGGCATATTTGGCATTGAAAACAAACACCTATTTCTCATTTTCAAACCAATCAAACATACACTTGTTATACACATTGCAGCACCATGGCGGAGACCGATTCATCATATGAACAAGACAGTGATTCTACCATAGAGCTTCATGCACCGACGAGGCCTCGTAAGGGTGGAAGACATGTTAGAGAAGAACCCACCTCTTTGACTGAACTGCAGGCCTGCCCACTTGCCATGGCATGTTTCCAACAACAGTCATGCTTTCAATATTGTGAAATGATTTCTCAGATTCAGCATCATCAGGAGTTGGCTCGGTTATTTGTTTTGCATTTTCATGATGGTTAGGTAACTCTTGCTGGTGTAGATTTCACCTTGACACCGGAGACCATTTCTCAAGCAACAGGAATACCGAATGTAGGTGAGGAGTGGAACAAAACAATGCAGGTGGAAAGAATGCATTATGAACCATATATCAGGCCTAGCTATGTGAGACAGCTCAGCAGGGTGTTCCCATTCCAGTTTTTGAAAGAATCCTATGCGCCATTGATGAGACTCATTATCAGATATTTCAGTTGTGAAGGCCGCTTCGCACGCCTATATGCATACCATATCAGGTTATTGATGCATTTCATGAGAGTAAATATGATGAAAATTCCATATTTCATGTGCCAAAACATCGAGAGGATGACTACTCTTGTGCAGAAGAAGACTCATGAACAGCAGTACAACAACATTTACCACTATGCGCTCATCAAGATCATTGTTGTGCATCGACTTGGCTTGCAGGGTATCACATGGGAAGACTTCATTTCCCGTGAGTTCTTCACAGCTTCAGCAGCTCATTAGGAGGTTGTCCATCATACAGGTGAACCTTCACATTAGCATGGAGGTTGGGAGGCAGAGACTACTAGTGTGCCGACATATGTCACCTATCAGAGAAGCATGAGAGGATTGTTTGCAGCAACCCGAGTACTATCTCCACCTAGGGTGGAAAGGGTCTCGTTTCAGTCATTAGCAGCATAGGTATAGGTACAAGACAGAGGTAAGAAGCCTATGTAGGATGAGGGCCCTTCAGGAGGCCTAGACACTGATTTCATACTCATCGATGATGATGTGAGCTCTCCTAGCTCAAAGCTGAGGGAGGTCATTCAGGAGCAAAAAGACGAGATAGATGCATTGATCGACAAGTTGCAGAGAGATCAATGGGTCATGAACTATTTGGAGTAGCGAAACAAACAATTGGAGGATTAGCATACAGTCATGGAGTTACAAAACATTTGGCGGAACCGTCGAGCTACCCAAAGGAGGATGATAGAATTCACTTCATTGGAGCAGGAGATAGAGGTTGATCGAGATACTGGCTTGAGAGGGCCAATACTCATCTTGTGAAGCTTTTGGTGAAGGTAAAAAAGGACAAGGACATGCTCAGGCACATGAAAAATCATTATTGGGCACGAACTCATGTTTGCAACGCAAGGATCAAAATCTTGAAGGCAAGACTAAAGAGGGCACTAAAACAACGCAAAAGGCATGATAGGCTCCAAATATTGGCCGAAGCTTCTTTGGCTAAGCATGATACTTGATGATGGAACTTCAATCCAAATTTCAACAAATTGGGAGAAAATTTTGTCAATTTTGAATTTTTTGGCTTCAAAACAGATTTTCCTGCCCAACGCGTAGTGCCACTTGGCGCGCGCTTATAATTGGGAGATCCTCTACAGGAAAATTTTACATTTTTGGATTTTTCATCAAAATTTATGCATTCTCATGGATTACCTAAGGATTTAATCAAGTTCTAGGTTGCCTAAAGGGTCAAAAACACCCTAAAAATGACCTCTCTGCCACCTTTTGCACCCACAGGAAGCAGTCTTGGGAGATTGAAGTTTTAAAGGGGAAAATGACATCCAAATCCAGAAATTCCACTTGGGTTGGAAAGTAGACAAGCAGGGATTTCCAATAAGTACCTCAAAATCAGCTCCAAATTTGTGCTACACATACAGGTTTTGGGTGCAGCGCATAGAGAATTTTGGCCTATTTTTCACTCAGCAGCTCAAAATTTCGCCCAGTTTTGACTAGTTTCACTTTTTCATGTAACTCTTGATCTACCTTGATGTAATTTCATGAAAATGATGTAATTTTGGCACATATTTACTTTTTTTAGTAGATTCATTCACTAAAAAGTGAAAAACAACTGAATGAATCAGTTTCCTAACATATAGAGGCAAGTTGTTTCATTGCCTATTTTTCAGTTCCTTGTTTAGATATGGTTGAAACAGCTCCTAGAATGATGAGCTCGACCTCTAGAGGCATGGGAATTAGTTAAGCTTGCTTATATCATGTAATTTCTCAGTCATTTTCATGGTTGGACACTTGGGATTGCTTGGCACTCTATTGTACATCTGATTTCTGCATTTCTGGCAAAGGAAAGACCAAGGTTTTGCAGCACTTGTTGGGATCCTTGTGGCTCTGTGTTTTGATGGTGTTTTTCTTCATGTAATTGTGAGTTTGCTGATGTTTTATGTATTCCATTTCCCTTCTTTTTGCTTCTGAATTACACAAGTTGAGTGACAAAGGTAGAATCCATGAGTTTGTTGTGCTCTGCCTTAAACTTTGTTTATTTTTACATGTTTTCATCTGTTTGGAGAGGTTTCTTGCAGCCACTTGCCCTCTTCAGCTCCTCAACGGTCTTTTCTATCCATTCATTTAATCTAAAGCATCAAAACTACTGCCTACCTTGCCCCAACCGGAACTCTGCAAAAATTTTCCTTCATCCCCGGACCCAAAATTGCCTTTCCCTTGATTCCAACAAAGTCCTCAAAAAAAAAATCAAATCAAATCCTTGTATTTCATATCTAGCCTAAAATTAGTCTTATTTCAGTCATCTCAAGCCCCATAGATCATCATTCGTTGAGATTGACCCGGAGAGAGCCCTCTCCTGTCCTCGTAGGGCTAGCTACGAGGTTGAGCGTGGTTTGATGTTGGTCCTGGATCCTGCCTTTTCAGCCTGAGGTAAATCTAGGCACTAACACAACGCACCTTCAAGATCCACCATTTAGTATTGCTATGTGACAGTAAGTTCACAAAGTTCCTGGGAAAATTTTAGATGCATTGGATGGGGCCATATGTTGCGAAGGAAATTACAGATGGAGGGGTAGTTCAGCTCGTGATGCTGAATGGGAAGTTATTTCCATGAAAATTCAATGGCAGTCGATTGAAGTTGTACAGGGGTGATTCTACCCTAGTGCAATGAATATATGATTGTGGGGTAGTCTTAGTACTCCAAGCAGCTGCAAGGAAGTATGACTATAGACTACATTGCCCGAAAGTTAAAAAGGAAAAGTGAAGGGACTACGTGTCAAGTCAAAGAATGGCGCCAAGGGGAATTGTGCCAAAGGAGTTGCGCTAGGTATGTGGACCCTATGTAAACTGGTCAAAAAGTGACCCTTGGAAGTATTGTAGTTGATTGGCTGGAGAATTTTCTATTGAAAGGAGTGGGGGGGGGAGCATTTATGGAGCATATATTTCGAAATTTGCTGCCAAATGTGCATTAATGACCAGGAATTGGAGGGAATGGTTGGATTTGAATTCCAATTGCTCTATAAATATGGCATACCACTCTGCATTTAAACACTTTGCATCCTAAGAGTTTGCCTTAATATTTTTCGCTTTTCTTTGTTCCAAGTAAAGGTCTCTATGTCTTAGCCAGATTGGGAGGGAATTCATTCACAGCCGGCGTTCGCAAACTTGCTTGAGTGCTATTGTAAGAACTTCTTGGAGATAATGAGTGGAACTCGCCCTGAGACAGAGCCAGTCCCACCTGAGACAATGACAGCCCCATATGTAACTACAGGGTTTCCTACTACCATGCCTAGGTCGCCAAGGCCTAATCCATCTTCTTCTACGGCGAGAGATAAGAAGTAGAAGAAACCTCAGCAAGCGTTGGTGCGGAAATCACCGCAGAAAAACCCAACAAAAATCCACTAGAAGGGAAAAATGGATAAGTCCAAACAGTCGATGGAGCCACTGGATCTGGATGAGGAAGAACTGCGTGGAGGAATAGAGGAGGTTGATGCAGAAGAGGTTCAACCAATTACTCAGCTACCGAAGTACATTCCACCTAGAAAATCCAAGGGGAAGGTGCCCAATGATCCGGACAATGCGAAGTTTATGGTTTCCACACCATTGTTGTTGGAGAGTGTGTTGTTTGAGGGAAACTTGTTGGTCCATATACTGAATCTAAAAATGGAGGATTGGGACCTTGGGGACCATGAGAAGTTTCCACAATTGGCACCAAACAAGTACCTCAAGAAGGTCTACTATGAGGAGTTGGGCATCACACGCCTTGAACCAATGAACTGGGTGGCTAGAGTTGGGGGTGCGGGGCTCCTAAACATGTTGTGGGTGCCACACTTCAATTGCATCATTCTTAACATAGTCTTTGTGTGCCAATTGCTAACACTAGTTCATGGTGGGCACCTCTAGTTGGGAGAAACCATCCCGATCACTAACATGTTGATCCAACGTATAATGTTGTTGCCATCCTAAGGAGTGGACCCTGCGGAGGCTTACGTAGGAAAGTCACAGCAAAAGAAGCGGGCGGACCCAACCAAGGGTGAATTTGGTCTGGTCAAGTAGTCATGCGGGTACTCTATTCGGTATATATCATATGGCGTAGTGAAGTTTTCTGCACAAATCTTACCTGATAAGATCATGAGAAAGTGTCTCATGGATGAAGTACCAACACCCATTGTCTCTTTGGCTATGCAGTGCGTGAAAGGAGTCCAGTATAATTGGGCTCAATATCTATGTAAAGAGTTTCTAGAGGACTGCAAGGAGGCCCAGGATCAGGGAAAGGTATTTCACTATGTCTGGTTGTTTCTGTTGATCACTTTAGTTGCGTGGAGGATGCCCGAAGAGAACCAATTCCCTCAATAGGACTCAGACCTACCGGATGTCACAAATTTTGCTTTGATATGGGCTACTAAAGACCCCGAGCGTGTAATGAAGGAAAAATATTTTGGATCTTATTTGAGATAGAACTCAGGATAGTGATCAACTAGTAGCCAAGGTTATCCCCCACTTTGCATGCATAGTACACTAACTTTTTTTATTTCAAGGCAGGTTTGTACAATACGCACATTCACGCAAAGAAGGATGCCCGAGGCATATGGCACAAGTTGACTTACTTGGTTAGCGAGGAAGATATAGTAGGGGTTATCAACAAGTGGCCAAGTGACTGGCTCACCCCTTCTGATGTCGACGTAGGCACTAGGATGGCTACTGAAGGTTCAGTAACACATACCATGATAGCAAAAAAGAATAAGGACGCATAGAAAGTTGTCGCTTGAGAAAAGGTTGCGCAGAATAAAGAAGCTACTGTGAGGGAGAAAGAAGCAGCAGCTAAGGAAAAAGAAACAACGCAGGAAAAGGTTATGTACCAGCCCACCATCAACGTCGAACACATGTAGTGGAAGAAACATAGGCAGAAGAAGAAGAGGGCTTAGAGATGGAGTCCCACTTCATGGTCAAGAAAAGGAAGAAGAGGACTTCCAAAGGGTAGCAAGAAGAAAAAGTATAAGAAAATAGTGGTTGTGACATCATTGGTCCTCATAGAGGGGGACTTGGATGAAATTGGGGATGTGGTCTGCAATGCGAATACGAACCTCATGAGCCACTTTGAAGCACAGTACCAATAATCGCTCAGTAAGGTACATCAGGGCCTACTAGATTTGCAAGTACAAACAAGTCTACTTCAAGCTAGAGTGGGACAGGCAAGCGAGAAGCAACCGAGTCAGAATCAAGCGAGCAGGTCAATATTGGACGTAGAAATGACGTGGATCTTCACATAGTACAGCTACCAGAGGGATCCTTGTGTGACAAATCAGTTGAAGAGCAGGCACATCTACTCCAGATGAAGAAGTTGAGTCTGAATTTGGTCGTGCTTCCCATTCAGAATCTGCACGAGCTACACCAAGGGGTGTCAGATGAACTAAGGAAATAGGAGAAACATTCCCTAGTGGTAATCAATGACGTTAAAACAAATAACCAGCAAATATTTGAGGAAAAGGTGCAAGCCCTCAAGGAATACGAGGAGGTCATAACGTGAAGCCATCCGCTAGAAGTAGCGATTGTGCAGGCCTGTAGTGAGCTCCCAGAGCTCAAGCTCCCAGCAGAGGCAGCCTCCACGGAGAAAATTCAAAAGATGGTCATTGTAGTCAAAGAATCTAAGGACGAAATCAGTCGAGTCCAGTTCGAGTTACAGCTACAGATCTTTGTGTTACAACTAAAGTTGCAGCCTACTACCCCTCCAAAAGTTAGAGAGAAGCGTGAAGCTACTATCAAAGAAGGAATGGCCACCTTGGAAATGCAGTCAAGGGTTGAACTAGGCTATTTGAGCAGGACTTGGAGTTATGGAAATTGCTGCAAGAGGATCCAACTCTGCAAAAGATTGGAGCATACATTAGGGAAAATCAGAGGTAGTTTGATGAAATCCAATCGACTGCATGAACCTTGGCACCTGTGCAAACGTTCGCTAGATTACAGGAAGGAAAGATCATCCAGAATTAAATTGATTAGTTACATCACAAGGAAGCGATCATATCTTCATGGATGGAGACCGTGGTAGATGAGGCCAGTTAGTTGACTCTGTCAATGCAGAGTAAGCTCAAATGGATGCAACAGACACAAAGGACCATGGGCCTTGTAGTTGAAGGCCCAAGTACTGAAAAACTAGTCGAGGAAGTGCACCAAGTTGCTACGCAGGGAACAACAGACCTGCAGGTGCTAAATATTTAGTTCAGTGAGATGCAGGTGAATATCGAGGTGCCACCAGTAGAGTAACTCGAGGACGACTCACGAAATTGTGTTAGGGGCCTATTGGGACAAGGTCCCTTGGAGTAAATTTTGTAACTAATTTTGTTAATTATGTAAAGTCTCCGCATTTTTAGGGAACAGAGCATGAAGGTCATAGGAGACAAAAGGGACTTTAGTCCCTTATTTTGTTAGAAGATAGGATGTTTTTTGACCCACCCATGGTTCGCGAACCATGCAATTGTTATGAAAGAAGCTATATAAAGGAGTCATAGCGACTCATAGGAAGAAGATAATTGATGATCATTGTATGGGAAAGTAGTCTGAGGTAGGAAAGTTTGTTTCATGTACTTAGGTGAAGGGGACGCTCCTGCAGCTAAGTGCGTGGAGCCCTTAGTAAGCTCACAAGCTGAGTGCGCGGGCCCCTGTAGTTTTTTGTGCAGGGAAGAAGAGTTTGTAACATAAGGATCATATCTAATAAAGACTATTTTGGAGCAATAATTGTGTATCTGTGCCTTTATATTTATTTATGCAATTTATGTGTATTCGCTCTATTTCCTACATTCATTTGAAGAAACACTTAATTAATTCACGAAAGTGGTAGATCTACATGTTTACTTGTTATTATGAATGTTTAAAGTGTTCAGTGAAGGGTTAGATTATGTTTCAGTAAGTTAATGTGATTTCTGCACTTTAAGGGTTAAGGTTTGCGAAGATTGCAATAAAGCCCTATAATTAATAGAAACCCATCACACATACCTCTGGATGTAGAAACCTGGTTCTGTCATCCCCCGATACTCCTTCAGGTGAGACTGCAGCCTGTGCTACGCGGGTTATTGCCGAAAGGGCCAGCAGTTTAGGGTTTTGTTGGTTGGCACAACTAACTCTGAACTTAGGCCAGGACCCCTCAAGCCAACAAGGAGTCAGAGGAAAATAAGGTCAATTGATCTACTGTGACAATTTTCCCTTGGTGGGGAAAATGAAGGACACAAAAAAGAGAAGAGACCACAAAAAGCATTGCATGAGTCCAACTTCAGCCAAGTAGAAGATTGTAATTGAGATTTGCGTCAAGAACCTCTACTTCCAAATTGATAGTTTTTCCTTCGAACTGAATGGGTAAGGAGTTGAGAATACCATACGGTCAGAAACCTCTACCATCAAAAGCTTCCAATTATTTGGGGACTATTTGAGAGGAGGGGAACCAATGGCTTTCCAATATGATAAGGACATAATGAATGTCGAGGCCCCTTCATCAACAAAAATTCGGTGAATGGTTTTTCCCATGACCACAACTTGTATGAGAAAATAAAGTTGAGGTGTTAGGCAAGGGACATGGTTTTCAAGATCAAAAGTGATCAAGCTAGAATACGTGGGATCAATTCCTCCAATAGAGGATATCAAAACCTTCCTTTGTGATGAACACATTTGAAGGACTTCCAAAGCCGACATCATCGAGGGTGCATGAGCCAAATATTCTACAATATTGTAGTGTTGGGCAGCTCACGCATTTGGATTATAAGACGATTTCTGAAGAATACCTTTAGGGGGTGGTCATATTATGGAGTCAGTGCTATTTTTCTCGATGTGGAGAGGACCATAATTGGGTGAAGTGGAGGAAGAGGGTATATCAGTGACATCTTTCTCCACCACAGGTTTTTTAGGAGGTGGATAATCTTTTGATTTAGTAGCTACGAAAATAGTTTTTGAGCCACTCATGAATACTTGAGAACTTCGAGAGGTCTGAGCATGGGGTTGGTCTACCATTGGCACCTGTTGAGATGGGAAAGGTTCCTTCAACACAGTTGGCGTCCTTGTGGTTCCTTTCAGAAGATGACTTACTTCGTCACATTGGGTCCAATCCTTAATGTAATGATCTTCATCACAAAAAAGCCAAGGATACTTAGGCTTTCATTTTCATGAATCGTTAGCTAGTGGTTTTTGGGAATCCTGTTTGGGGGTATCCTACTTAGATTTTCCTTTATCCTTCTTCTTTCCTTTCAAGGATTTTTCTGCTGCAATAGAGTGGACAACATTTACGTGTGAGGTTTTACCACGATTCTTTGAGTTGTCTCTAGGATTGGAGTTAGTAGCGGCCTGAGTAGATTTGGGTTTCATAGAAGCAGTTCGGGTAATACTAGACCACCGGGATACATATCCAATGATACCATCAATGGGTGGTGTATCTACGGGTGTGGAAGATGTAGGGCCAGTTGAAGGTCGTTGGGCACCAGGTAGAGTTCATACAATGTGCCAGATTGTGAATAAACAAGATCCAAATACTAGGCAAGGGTGATGGCTTGTTCCTTTGTTACATAGCCACCCATGGCTATGTCTTTAGCAATAGGATGGATGAATGATTTGGTAAACCATTCAATCAAAATTTGATCCGGGATGTCAAATTTTATGAGATGACATCTACATTTCCATCCATGGATATGATCACAGATATGAGTGGAAGTCATCTTTTGTAAAGATGTTAAGAGATGGGTTCCAGTCTCGTGCTGGATAGGAAATTGGAAATGGGTGAGGAAATCCATGGAAAAAGTGTTGAAATTTTGGAAGGTACCTTGATGAAGCTCGATGTACCATTTAGTGGAAACAACCGTTAAAGTGCGTTGAAAAATATGTAACCAGATTGAATCATCAACCCAAGAGTTAGAGGAACACCAAAGGTGGTAATTCATAATGTGCGCTTGAGGGTATTCTTCAAATTTACCTTCCAACTTAGGACAATCGCTAGGTATTTTAGCTAGAACCGAAGGTCAATACGGTGAGTGCAGTACTAGGTCATTTGTGAGTCGTGACACATCCAGCAATTCCAACATTGCCAAGAATGGAAGTTGTGGGTTATACAGGGTGTAAGTTCTCTGGTATGTACCAAACTAAGTATTCCAACCTTGTTGAGTTTGGGTCTTCCCCCACTGTGGTGGGCTTTGTCCATAAGATGGTTGACAATAAGGAGGTTGACCATAAGGAGGTTGACCATAAGGAGGTTGACCATATGGAGGTTGACCATAAGGACGTTGATCATACTGAGTCTAGTGACCATATTGGACTTATGGAGTCTATGAAGAAAACTGACCATGTTGTTGTCGGTAAGGTCCATGTTCCATTTGTTGTGAATGTTGTGACGGTTCTTGGTAAGGTCCTTGTTGTTATTGCAAGGGAACCTGCAGCCATGGCTGCTAATAAGGTCCCTATTGGGATTGGTAGGACACCTGTTATTGTGGCTGCGGATATAGTCCCCGCTGGGGTTGGATAGGAACTTGTGGCCATGGTTGCTAGTAAGTTCTTTGTTGGGATTGGTAGGAAAACTACGGTTGTGGCTACGAGTAAAAAACTTGCGGCTATGGTTGCAGGTAGGGTCCCTGCTGCAGTTGGATAGGAATCTGTGGTCGCAGAGGATGATTACCAATCCCATTAGCATACTGAATTTGAGGACCATGCTTCATTTGAGGACTTTCCTACTGATAAGGAGTTTGGAGCTATTGAGTGCCACTAGAAACATAAGGTTGTTTGTAGGAAAGTTGAGTCAAAGGGACTTGTTGACCTTGTAAAGGGGTCCCTATGATGATACCTGATATAAGTGGAATTGGTGTTCCCCCTGGGTTAGAAACAACACCAATGGTTTGACTTTCCCCCGTTGTGGGAGGAGGGGGTGCATAGTTTCCATTAGAAGCAGGAGGTACATAGGGTGGAGGTATTTCCCCCCAGACAGTGGAGCAGATGAATTTGTAGGCTATCCACTCACATTGGGGACCGCAGTTACCATGGCTATAGTAGGAGGAGAAAAAATATTAAGAGGAACATGTGTTCCACCTACTGACACTGTAGGTTGGGTAGGAGTCTATGCAGTTGCCGGTATGTTTGGAACAAATGAGCTGGTAGTAGGAGTGACACAAAATGACCAAATAGGAGTATGAAATAGTGAAGTTGCACCAGAATTGTCAAAAAAAACATCGTCGAGAGAGTTATAACCTGGTGGTACCAAGGATGCACTATAAGGAGGAGGTGTGCTTGGCCTACTCATCATGTAGGGAGCGGAAACGTAAGGGAAGCCTTCTATAGGAAGAAGTGATAGAGGATCAATCTTCGTACTTGGAATATGAGTTCCATAAGTTTCCACATAAACATCCTGGGGTATTGACCCTACAGGTGGGTTATCACCTTATGTTTCCATGGTTGGGAACAGTTCTCGGTTGGGAACCCAAGTCTCTATAGGAGAAGGACTCAAAGGTACATTGGGAGTATCAAAAGGACTATACAGATGTGGAGGTGAAAAATACATAGGATCTGTATGATGTGATTCAAATAGTGGGTTAGGAGGAGAAAGCAAAAACTCTGAAGGAGGTTTAGGACTAGCCAGACGAGAGACCTTAGATGAGCCTACTGACTCTAGCGGTGGTCAAGAAGCAATGGGTTAGATACTTAGGACAATACCAAGTTCAACACCTTAGTTTCTAAGGGATTCATGCTCAACAGCATCGAAACCTACAACTCTAGGTGAATCAGGTGCATTAACACCTCCATTGATATATGGGGTCTTGTTTTGGAATCCTTGTGGTTCTGCCACGATGTCTTTTCATGAAATCAATAACTAATGTGTGTTGGTGAATGCTTTGGGCTTAAATATTATTTTACAATTAACTATTAATGTTGAGGACAAAACGCGTTTTCATTTCACATGTAATATGCGATTTCATCATCGATTGATTTTAGAAATTAACAAAAGAAACAGATAAAAAGGGGTAAATTAGGTATGAGGGTTTACCAAGCAACCATCAAATTCTATATACACCTTGACGAACCATGGACTTAATGTACGGTATCCAATCTCCCTAAATGTTGTGTTTAGTGTATCACGGTATACAAGGTCTTAGAATTGGTTACCTATGGATGGATAACAACCTATTGGGCACTCCTAAAATATATGCAATGGTACATGGGAGTGTAGTCTATAGTAGTTCTATAGTAATGTATAACCATTCGATGAGAGTGCTCCTATATACTTACCATGCGTAGAGCACCTCTGATATACCCAGAAGTACTGGAGAATGGTCCTATACACTTCCATACATGATCCAGGTGGATATTGGTGGCCACCCAACAATTCCACTTGGACCCCCACCATTGTTTCTTTCAGTTTCTCAGTTTCCTTAATTGTAGCACAGTTTACTATTTTTAGCACTTTTTCTGGTCCTGAACTTCCGAAGCCATTTTGAGGTCATAAATGAAATTTTTTGGGAAAAATGGGAGCAACATGGGTTCATGGACTGATGTTTCTCATGCTAAAGTTATATTCCTAAGATAGATATTTCTAACGAGGTATTGTGCACGTCAAAAAGAGATCGTATGCCAAAGTTACGACCCCGGGAAGTTGATGCACCAATTTACCCAAAATAGGGCCCATAGTTTGGTGCTTCATCTCCTAGGGTTATGTTTTTGGATGTTTAGGGTTTTCCATTGTTTCTCAATAATAAATAGGCCTTCGAGCCTCATTGTAAGATAGTTCAGAGGCATGTAGCCACAACATATCTCCTTAGACATAAGCTACCATCGCCCGAGCTAGTTTATTTCCATTTCTGTTTCTAAGCATATTTCAGTATTTTACATTAATGTAATGAAGTATTATTTCTATTGCATATTTGTATTTATGGTTATCTCTATAATTTTTTTTGTTTCTGTTTAAATCTAAATCAGTGGTATTAGAGCAGTCTGCTCTTTCTCTGTTTTTCTTTGCATGTCCCCAATGAGGTCGGGATATAACAAGTTAGGGCTTGAACCGGTCGAACCTTTGCAAGACTAGATGCATGTTCCGACTCTGAGTCAGAACTCGAAAAGTGTAATGACAAAGGGAAGCAGATTATCGATGCGGAGCCCAACACCACCATTGCCACCACGAAGATCCAGAGGAGGAGGAGCGCCTCTTCCACTCCTAGATGTGGGTAAAGGGCTCCTTGCTACAGTTCATTGTCGATGGCGGGAGCCAAAAGAACCTCATTTCGCCAAAGGTCATGAAGCAGCTGGGCTTACCGACCACAAAACATCCACAACCGTACACCATAGGGTGGCTTCACCAAGGACGGGATCTTCACGTGAGCTAGTAGTGTCACCTTCCATACAACATCAAGCCCTTCACGGATGAGGTATTGTGTGACATTTCTCCCCTTGATGTTTGTGATGTATTATTAGGCCAACCATACTTGTGGAAGCGAGATGTTGTGTATGATTCAAGGCCTCGTGTTGTTATTGTTACTTTGGGAAATAAGTTGTACAGGATACTGGAGGTAGCACCGCCTACCGCAATCTCTTTGGTTACTACAAAATAATGCAGTAAGCTCATTTCCAAAATCAGGAAAAAAAATTTCCTGATGATACGCCCTCAAGGAAAGAAGAAGACAGTGGCCAAAACCTCCATACAATGCCCCTCTGCACAAAAACTACAGATGGAAAAGGTCATGGAGGAGTATGAGGACAACTTCACCTCCCCCGCAGGGGTTCCTCTGCACTGTCAAATCAAGCACTTCATTGATCTAACCGCAGGTGTGCCGCTACCCAATGGACCAATATATTGGAGCTCCATTCTGAAGAATGATAAAATCAAGAGGCAGATTCAGGAGCTACTATATAAATATCACATCCGACCGAGTTCATCGCCCTGTGGGAGCCCGATTGTGTTGGTATTGAAGAAGGATGGGACTCGGAGACTCTATATTAACTATCGGGCACTGAAAAAGATCATTGTCTGGAATAGGTACCCGATCCCACGAATTGATGACCTTCTAGACCAATTGAAGGGGGGAAAATATTTCAGCAAGATCAATTTGAAGTCAAGATATCACCAAGTACCAATCAACCCTCCGATGTGTGGAAGACTACCTTCAAAGCCAAGGAGGGCCTTTTCGAATGGTTGGTTATGCATTTCGGGTTGACGAATGCTCCTACAAATTTCATGAGGCTAATGGATGACATATTGCGGCCATTCACCAACTCATTTGTAGTGGTATACTTGGATGACATCCTAATCTTCAGCCAGAGTTGGGAAGATCACCTCGACCACATCCAACAAGTTCTCCAAACACTGCAACAACACAAGTTATGTGCCAATTCGGACAAATGCACTTTTGGCATGACCCAAGTTCAGTATCCTGGATACATTATTAATGAACGGGGGGTGCATGTGGATCCAGCCAAGATCCAAGTCATTCGGGATTGGCCATCTCCAACCCCTTTGACAGAGCTTCGTAGCTTTCTAGGTCTTGCCAAATTCTACCGCAAGTTCGTGTTGGTATTTTCTCATATCACTTGGCCCTTGAATCAAGTCACCATGGGAGGAGTGAAAGAAAAATTCTTTTGGTCTGAGTCTCAACAAAAGGCATTCACAAAGTTGAAACATCGCCTCTGCTCGGCACCAGTGCTCTCATTACCAGACTTGCAATAACCATTTGAGATCGAGACAGATGCCTCTAACTATGCTATTGGGTCAACCCTTACTCAACACAGGCATCCAATGGCATATCATAGTGAGACACTTTTAGACACAGTCCAGAAGTATCCCACTTATGACAAAGAGAGGTATTCCATTATGCAGGCCTGCTGACAATCGAAGCATTACATTTTGGGGAAGGAAATGGTCATCCACATAGACCACCAGCCCCTACAGTTCATATAGATCCAAGGGAAGTTGTAGAATGATCGCCATCAAAAGTGGTCCACATACCTGTAACAGTTCCATATGAATATCAATTATAAGAAGGGAAGCACCAATAGTGTTGCAGATTGCCTCAATCGACCACCAATCATGGCGTTAACCACCATGCTCAACTCTTGTGGGAATGAGACTTCTGATTGGCTACTTCTCTACAAAAGTAACCCAGAATTTGGCCACACATACCAGAAACTCTTGGAGGGTCATCATGTTCGAGATTTGCACCTCTAAGATGCCTTATTATGCCACCTGGGTCACCTTTGTGTTCCTTCAAGTGAGCGTACCAAGATGATTTGGGAAGCACACTATAGTTGGGTTGTTGGGCATCTTGGGGTCGAGAAAATGGTGGCAATACTATAGAAGTATTTCTATTGGCCGAATCTTTGACAGGATGTCAGGGAGTACATCAAATCCTGCACCGCCTGCGCCATTACCAAATTGACCCTCAAGAAGCAAGGCCTCTATACCCCACTGCCTACCCATAATCAACCTTAGGAATCCATCTCCATGGATTACATGTTAGGCCTTCCTTCTACTAATCATGGAAATTATTGTGTTTTTGTGGTAGTCGACAGGTTCTCGAAGATGCCCATTATGGCGGCCTGCAAGAAGAATATCACAGCAGAAGCTAGTGCTAAACTCTTCTTTGAATGAGTGTGGGTACACTTTGGGATCCCACAGTCTATCATCTCATATCCGGACAGCAGGTTCCTTAATACATTTTGGTCTAGTCTCTGGACGATGCTAGACACCAAACTCACTAAGTCCACAGCCTTCCATCCCCAAGCTGATGGCCAGACAGAGGTTGTCAACAGGATGATCATACACATTCTGCGCATGTACAACTCAAAGAATCCATGCACATGGGATGAGAGCCTCCCCTATGTTCATCACAGCTATAATTGGGCTCTCCACAGCTCGACTGGCCACAGCCTTTTTTAGGTGGCCTTGGGATTCCAACCACTATGTCCCATTGATGTGGCAATGCCATTTGCAGCTACTCAGGAAGATTCAGCTCATGTCTAGTCCGAAACAGATAAGTCAAATAGCTTCATTGAGCACATCCAACATATCTACCAATAGGTCCATGACATCCTAGACAAATCGAATGCCAAGTACAAGCAGCGACATGATTAACATCGGGTACCACACAATTTTCAGGTGGGCGACAGAGTCTGGTTGCATTTGCAAAAGGAACGCCTTACCGGAGCCTATCGGAAACTTAGACCACTCCGATATGGTCCTTACACCATTACCAAGGTTGTGGGAGGCAATGCATTTGAGTTCAGCATTCCCCCATTCCTTGGCCTACACCCAGTGTTCAAAGTGGACCGCCTTCGACCATACTTTCCACCATTACTAGACACATCCAACATTGCAGAACAATTCACACCAACAAAGTTAAATCCAAAGTGCATGGAACAAGCTGCAACTGATCGGATCATGGACATGCAGATCAAGCACACTCACCAGCAGATAATCCAACTGTATCGAGTTGTCAAAGCAGGCCAACTCCTTCACTAGGGAAAGTGGCTCACCAGGGACCAAGTTCAGTAGAAGTTTCCTCATCTCATGGAGGAACTCAACGCAATGGGGACCATTCCTTCCTAAGGGGGGAGGAATGATCCAGGTGGTTTGGTGGCCAGCTGACAATTCCACTTGGACCTCGACCATTGTTTCTTTCGGTTTTTAAGTTTCCATAATTGTAGCACAGTTTACTATTTTTAGTAGTTTTTCGGGTCCTGAACTTCTAGAGCCGTTTTAAGGCCCTAAACAAATTTTTTTGGGAAACCTGGCAGCAACATGGGACCATGGACCATTTTTTCTCATCCCAAAGTTGTATTCCTCAAATAGATATTTCTAATGAGGTATTGTGCGCGTCAAACAGAGATCGTATGCCAAAGTTACGACCCTGGGAAGTTGATGTACCAATTTACCCAAAACAGGGCCCATAGTTGGCGCTTCATCTCCTAGGGTTAGGTTTTTGGATGTTTAGGGTTTTCTATTATTTCTCAACAATAAATAGGCCTTCAAGCCTCATTGCAAGACAGTTCAGAGGCATGTAGCCGCCACATCTCTCCTCAGAGATAAGCTACCATTGCCCGAGCTAGTTTATTGCCATTTATGTTTGTAAGCATATTTCAATATTTTACATTAATGAAATGAAGTATTATTTCTTCTGCATCTTTGTATTTATGGTTATCTCTGTAATTTTTTGTGTTCCTATTTAAATACGAATCAGTGCGTGGAATGGGATTTAACCCACGGGATACAACATTACGACAGCTGCTACGTTTAATGACGATGGAACACATCTCTGGCCTAGAACTCTAAATGTTTTCGTTATTGACAAATTATCCTTAGGTTAATTGAGGTAAATTTTAAGTTGATCTGCAATTAAGTTTCAATTTTAAGGCTCAAAGATCAATGTCACCTGAACACCTATGATGAAAATAGTATGAAAAAATGATTCTTTTCAATTCGATGAAAGCTATCTAGCATAGGGAAGAGGTTCAAACATTGATACAACAATCAAGTATGCAGCAAACAAATCTTGCTAACTAGATCTTTCATTTTCACTATTCCAATGCACCCAACAAAAGTAAAACGAACTTCAATTCACTAACATGTAATGACATGATTCATTCACTTTTATTTTTTCAATCCAATCACAAAAGGTAAAATGAAATTCAATTCAAATGCACCTACATGAATTTTTTCACTTTTCTTTTCCAATGAATGAAAATTCACTTCTTTCAGCTTTCAGAACTAGGTAATGTAATATGTGGTCAACTATGACCCCAAAAATGACTTTTCAATGCAATTTCAAAAAGTAAACTTTGATACTAAAGCGAAGAAAATGAAAATATGATTCCTATTATGATTTCAAAAGAACTAATAATGCTTAATCAACAGCAAATCAATATTCCTTTCACACACACAAGAAGCAAATAGTAAATCTAATTGACCTAAAGACTCAACTAGAAATCACTTCCACTTCTGCAAACAATGGGATGGACTTTTTCACATCAACAAGAAATCAACCAAAATATTGACAAATCCAAAGCACATAGAGCAGGAGGACACTTCAAAGACCAAGACACACTGGACCTTTTAGGGATAAACCCTAAAAATTCACAAGTTTTAAGGATCGGCGTGACTATAACAGTCAAAACCCCTGCTAATAGGGCTTTCAGCACTACTGTTAATGAAAAAACCACATTGGCAGTGTCACTTTTCCTGGATAAAATGTGTTGGGAGAGAAAGTCTTGGAAAAATAAAAATAATTTCAAAGACAAATCCAGAATTGAAACTCAAAAGGACAAACTACTCTGTTAGAACTAAAAAATTGATCATCTAGCCTAATTTACTAGATGGATCGTAGTATATCATGTAAAGCCAATTTTATCCTAGTAAAATTTCTTTCACTGTAGAAATTACCTAATAAACCACCTTTATTAAGTAATTTATAGTTAAACCCATGAAGAATAATTAAATAAATCACTATTTGTTTTATTTTCTTCTAGGAATAATTAATTAAACCATTGTTCAATTATATTCCTTGTCATATTTGACCCAATCATGAAAAATAAACAGATAAATCATTAATTATCTTATTTTTCTCTAAGAATAATTAATTAATCACTAATTAATTATTATTCTTTTTTAAATTTGACTAAATCCCTTAGGAATAATTAAATTAATCATTATTTGTTTATTATTCTTTAACTAATTTCTTGAGATGATAAATAAATCATTCATTTATTTATTATTTCTAAATAAAAGTTTAAAAACTTTTTCCCTCCTAACCAAATATAATAAAATATTCCAAGTGATTATTCCAAGTGGGATCAATAATGTTTTATTATTGCTCATTATTCGAGGATAACTCAATATTTTTTTATAAATAGAAGAGTTTTCCATTCATTATTCAATTTGGATTATTTTCATTGTTGCACTCACTGTTGTAACCCTAATAATTTTCGTTGTTGCACACCATATTTTTGCTAGGTTTATGCATTATAGAGGAGAGAGACTCTACAGAAGCTGAATGCTTTTGAGGATAGCCAAGAACCCATCCCATAGAGGGGGACTGGTAACATATATTTGTTCCCTTCATAGGCGTTATAATAAAATCATTCTTTACATATCTAGTTTCCATTGGATGTTTTGGGTTATTACTCTTTATTTCATTGTTTAACTATGATTGCAGCATAGATTAGAATTTTGGCGGGTTTTGTTTCTATCAATAGCTTCAGATCTACAATGTTGCAGTCATTTCTATTGTTGAGAGCGATTGTCATCCCCGATCTTAAGTGGGTTCTTTTTGTACATCATTGAGAAGAAAACACTACAACATACTCAGAATGCAAAACCATGATGAACCTAAATTACATATTACTAGGAGGTTGGCCAAAATAATCACGAAGACCAAACTTAAAAAGGAGGTTTGAAGGGCTATAAGCACCTCTTGACAATACTGGACCCACCAACATGTTAGGGGATCTCCCCAGTAGGAAGTCCCAACTAGACCTTAGACCGTTTGGTGTAGGAGTCCCAGCAGTGGGTTGTACAGTATCGCCTTGAACGCGGTTGCATGAAGATGCAAGCAGGATGTCCTTATTGGTAGCAAGGGTGTCACCAGCGTAAGGTGCATGAACTGTTCTAACACACAGAAGGTGGAATAAGAGCACCTCTTGGAAATCTATGAAAACACGCGGATTAGAAGGGAACACATGAGCAAAGATACATCACCAACTTGAAGGTAGGGAAACCAATGATCCAAAGTGATGGATAAACCAATAGCACATCTCAATAAGGTTCATACATACATATATAGTAAATTCCACACATACATGTGTAAGAAAATAGATACATATATTGTTAGTGTAACCAAGATAGTTGAAATACAATAACAACATATGCATGAAATGTGTTGGCTCTATTATATTAAGAAAGTGAAAGTTCCAATCATAGATGCAACCATGGCCAACCGCTAGTTCCAATAGCAAAATGTTATAGTCATTGCCGCCTGCTCCTCCAAAGAGATATACTAGCTTTTCACTGTGGAGAATCCAAGGCTCGTTACAATACACTCCAAACTTTCTCTAAGATACTCCTATAGGAAGCTTGGCTCCCAAAAGCCTGTATAATGAGTTATGAGGTTTTATAAATAGAACAGGGTGGGATGACCCTTTACATTCCCCTTTGTGACTCTTCACCTACCCTCATAACTCTTCAACTACTACAAGACTGTTACATTCAACCATTGACACTTCTTCTTTCACTTTTACAAGATATTACATTACAATCTGCACATGTACCCATGTGAGAAAAAATAGGCTTGAGCAAGCCATGCAAGCAATCACTAAGACTTAGACAACTATGGGAAGACCAACTCTTCGATATCCTTGCAATGATTGATGATGGCGAACTGATGCCAAGCTTGGTAGTCAGTGATGGTGTCTGTGTGCTCAATGGTAACATCCTACTAAAAGCGAACTCTCGCCTCTTTTGCATCCAGGTACACTAATCGGGCACCTCTGTCCAACGTGTTTGCTAACATGCGCATCAGAGTCTTGAGTGCAGCCAGACTAGAAACATACTAATGCATAGCGTCTGTGCTGATCTCCAAGTCTGTGGTGGTGCCTAGACACATCAACTCATCAAAGTACTCCAACTTTGTTCGGACTTGGTTCTTCGACTTTTCCTCGGTGAGTGTGCCAATAAATGGGATCGTGTGTGTGCACACAATGACATCCATGCTTCTAAATACTCATGCATGCGAAGCCTCTAAACTGGTGATTAGCTGCGGGAGTTCCTCATAATTCTGGATCTAACTCCGGATGTGTGCCTTCAACTCTACTGCCTTCGGGGTCATCATCTTTGGCAAATGCAATGGGGGTCCTTTGTATCTCATTGTCCATGTCTGCATGCAGTCATCAGTAGTGTGCAGATTTGACAAGATGCATGCTCTCCTAGCACATCGCTGCTGCCAACCATTGAGATGGACAATTGCCTTATGCACGGTGTTGAATCTGGAATAAAACATCTGCATGACTATTCGAGGGCTGATACTTCATCCAATATCGCTCTCTTCGACTCTGCTCTAGCAGATGACGTAACCTGCTCTCCTACCTACTTGGTCGCTTGTAAATCCTTGGCCATGCACTCGTTTTCTACTTTCAAGAATCGAACACTTGAGTTGGTGGCCTCGGCATATGCTCTGGTAGCGTCAGCTAATGTTTCTGGATGCTTACGCACATCAGATACGATCATTCATTCTGCAAACTGCATAGGATATGTGTGGACATCCGAAGTAGGCACTCTGTGTGATTTCACAACTTTGTGTTGTGACTCATCGAAAGATAGGTTTTACATCTCTACTTCTCGATTGTCTTCAAGGATATTTGTGTCTCCTTGATCACTTGGGACTAGACCTACTTCCGGATCTGGTGAAGCCGGTGGGGTGACCTCTTGGTTATGAGGCATGAGGTATGTATCCTGATTTAACTCTGGTTGCACCATGTCTGTATCCATCTGCTCTAGCATCTGTTCCATCTCTTGAGCTAAGTCCTTCTCCTGCAACTGCTCACCCTGTATACTTTGTGCCAGCTGCTCGGATGAGTCTATAACCTCAATGGTTGAAATTTCTGCAATCTTTGAATGTTGTGCCTCCTGCTGTGTTTATGCCTACTACACTTCCTACTCTCTTCTACGTAGCTCCTATTCTTCCCAGATTCGTTGCTTCAACTCTTACAACTCCTTTTGTGTTTCCTCCATTCTCTGTTTATCTCTTTGCCTTTGCATGCTCTTCTTATGGTGTTGTCGCCTCTTAGCTTCAATCTCCAAAGTTTCTTTCATCACAAGTGGATCTTCTTTGAACTTGTAGCTTTGTTCTGCCTCTACATTGTCGACAAACTTTTTCTTTCCTTTGTCGTGTGCAGGTCTGCTACCCCCTGCTGTTGCTGATGATGGTGCTCTCTAATAGGCTGCTTCACTCTACTTTGTTATCCATTCCACAGCTATGTTGATCAGTTCATTGAGCCTGGAGAAGCTATGACAATATCTCCATGGGTTTTTCTCAGGCCAATGACATGCCCCATGGATCCACAGAAATTTCACTCTCACACAGTGGTCCTTTACAAAGAAATGCGGGTGATACGGGTTAAAAATTCTGGTGCCAAAAGTGAATCTTTTGAAATCCTATGTCTCGGCATCAGCATGCTTGAGATTTTGTATCTCATATAACCCGATCAGAAAAGGAAGAGTGGGCCAAGGTGCCTTCTTCTTCCTATGCAGTCTATCTAAGAACCCTGTCGAGATGTGATACGACACTTCTTACATGACGAGATTTTCCATGGAAAACTTTAGTAAAACATGCGGAGGCTTCTCTACGCTGTACATCCAAATGTAAGTTCCAAGGGGTGAGGCATAAAAATCTTCTATGTCGATCAATGCCTCCATCGCTGCCTGTGACATGCAAAGTGGATCCTACTCAAATATCATTTTGTACATCGGGGTGACAAAGTGGTGTGACAACTGTGTGATGACTCCACGGAAGTTGCATTCGGAGAACAATCTACAATAAGTGTGCACAGAGGTTTCTGAAGGTGTCCATGCCCACTTCAAACCTGAGAACTGCTAATGGGCATAGATCACATCCAGAATATAAGCAGACATGTATATCTCTTCTTGTTGACCTTTGGGTGGATGTCGGGCTCTTGTCACTTGTTCTTTCAACCTGAGGGCCAACATGTCGGACCAGTTGCATGGCCTTCCTTTGCTGACCAGTTGGTCCAACGCAATCACTGAGCTCTCTGGGAAGGTCTCTGTGCTATCTTGGTCATATAAGCGGCATGTAAACATGACCAAGTACTGATATGCCTTCCGTAGTATCTTTGTCTTGTAAACCATACTAGGTTTTGTTCTGAACTTGGTTGGCTCTTTCACCCAACTCTTCAAGATATCTCTGGAGTTTGTGTTGTTGTGTATGTTGAAGGGTTTCTCCATTATGATCATCGGTTGTGGTAAGTGATACATCTCTTGATAGTCCTTCACCCTGAAGGTAGAAAGCTCTATCTTGCTGACACTACTCAACATCATTGTCTCAGGATCAGTGTGCGAGACAATCCAATGTATCATGTTTGTGCATGGAAACGCGGGATACCTGCATGCAATCTGATACAAGCCAAATTTGTGGATGTTGACATAGACCCTGCGATATTCTAGATCTTCCAAAAATGTGCCTGAGAATGTATCGTTGATGTCTTGCCATTTCATCTTGATGTCTCTGTCTATGACCAGCTTGGTGTCTTCGTAAACAGGCAAGCCCATAGACACTTGTTCAACTGCATCTCCAATTTCACTTCCAATAGTGTCCTTTGACCCTTCTCTCTTGGAGGCCATTGTACCTATACTGCTGAGAGATGGACGAACACCTTCTATACCTAGAGACATAGCAACACTCATGGAAAGAAATATGTCAATTGAAAACCAAACCAAATCTGAGGACTGACATGGAACATACCTCGGTGACTCGCAGTACAGATTGCACAATTTTCACTAAGAGGCTGGGAGACTGACAGCCAAAAGTATGAGAAGCATAGTCCGGGCTTTTAGGAGGTTGACTGACTGTTGGATTTGTGCAATGTGCAGTCCATTATGCCTTTTGAGGCCTAAAACTGTGCAATGTGCAATTTCACTCAGCAAGGACATGCATGCCCAGGAATTTCATTGTGCAATTTTCTAAGTCAACAGGGCATTGCCTCCTAGAATTACACAATGCAAGTATGTAGCTTAGTGCTGGCTAAGTTTGCACAATTTCAGGAGCGAAGGCATAGCCTTCACTTCCAGAAATTCGCATTTCTATCTAGGTGAGGCAAGGTCTGGGCCAAGGCAGCCCAGACCGTCGACAGGCGACTGAAAACATAAAGAGGTTTGAATGCATGGCGAGACTGAATGTAAGAAAGAGTGAATGATAATGGATGTAAACAATGAATGTAGGATTCCGAAAACGAGAATGCATGCATGTGTGTGAAATGAGTCGCTGTAATGGCGACTGTCAGTGCAAAACAATGTCATGCATGCGACAACAGTGAGATGAAAACAAAAACTGAAACAGTGCTTCTACAAGCTAATATACATTAAAATTACAGCAGGTTTTCAACAAAACCAAGAAAACAGCATTCGCACAAAGCAGAATATGAAAAGCGAAAAAAATCAGCAAATGACATGAAAAGCAAACTTACCCAGAAATAGTTGAGCCGAATGTGCCTAAGACTCCTAGATGTGATGTGGGATGTCAGAGCTCCAAGATCAATGTGAAGAATGAGCTCTACAATGTCGAATAAATAATTTTGAGGCTTATGACGCGCATGCCACAAATCTGGGAAAAAGCGACACTTGGAGGGAAGTTTCTGAAACGATTTTTGCATGTAACCTCCAACTGCTAAAAATAGATCCCTAAAATAGGGATGCTTTTTGCATGTTGCTTTTTTATATTTCTGGAAAAGTAGCCCATGCATGAAAATTATGATTGCTTAGTCGCGAAGGGAACCGGTCAACCTGAAGGCTGCAAGTTTGGGAAATGGATTTGAGCAGTTTCTAGGTTGAACATGGCTAGTTATCTCTCAGGCATTGTGCAATTTCTGGGGTCTGCAGGTCACTGCCTCCTAGAATTGCGTGATTTCTGGGCTAAAGCCTAGTGACTGGCTGGATTACAAAGTTTTCTGAGGGAGGGTTTCTTGGGTGGATTGCGCAATTCTAGAGTTCAGCAGGCAACCCAGCAGGATTGTCCAATTTCTAGAGGGAAGGTTGTTTCCCCTCTAGAATTGTTCAATTTTCTGAGTGAACCTCTTAGCCAAAAATAACCGAAGTCCGGAAAGGCAGCCTGTGATGGGAAACAAGCAACTTAACATGCACAGGCTGGCAAGCCTTTGAAACTCATCTAAATCCTATGTACTTGACAGTACAAGACATGTTGTTAAGGATGGTTGGTAGGGAGGCTCCAAAACGAAGCTAAGTAAAAATTTTGGAGGGTGGTTGTAGCCACTGCAACAACTCCCCAGTGGAGTCGCCATTATATTGTGCATGAAATCCTTTCTACGGATAGGAATGATCCCTCTAGTCCTATGGGAGGAGATTCTAGAAACAAACTAGACAAATATGTGCAAACTTTTCTAGTTTATATTAGAAAATACAAAGTAAGATAGATGACCTACCTCACTTTGATGCTAACAACCGTTGATAGCATTTTCGATATTCTCACTTTCAAGTTCAATCCTCTCTATGTCATTGTGGATGAATACCTGCAAGGAAGATCAAGCATAGATGACAAAAGCATACATAAGACAATACATTTTAACATAAACTATGCAACAGATCAAGGAGTATCACACTAAATGAGTAATGATAGGCACATTTATGGAAAGTAAACACATAATGTATTATACATATAATGGTAAAGGGAGAATTAAAACCACTTAAGAATTGATGTTTGAAGCCTCCTTTGGATGAGTTTCCAAGTCCTAGCCAAGAACTTCAAACACTCCTTTCTCCTTAGCAAAATGGGAATATTTTGGGCATAGTTTCAGCCTAGGAAGGCAACCAAGAAAATAGCCAACCAGGATAGTATGGTTCTCATTTATAGGGAAGAAGAGGAAGTTAAGGATCCATAAAAGGAGGGATAGGTTCCACGAATCAAGGTAAAGATCCATGAAAGTAGGATCAGGGAGCAAGAATGGGAGATCTCGCTCTAATCCTTATTCACATGTAACCGCTCGTCATTATCGAGGCTTCTAGTAAGAGAATCTTCTTCTCCACTTTAGGAAAAACTACCTGAAGAGGTTCAGTGCAAGTTTTCCTTATAAAAGCCACACTAGTAGTGCTAGTTCATCATAGTGAAACATGTTACCTGCACGGGTCTCCAGTGGTGCAAAATGTGATGATCCTGAAAACTAGGATTTTAGGCAAGTTTCTTCAGAACTCTTTCAGGGAAACTTTTCTCCTATTCTTCAGGGATGCTTTTGTATATGTTTCATGGTGAATACACTAACATCTTTCATCATTTTGATGCTTCATGATATGGGATGGGAAGTGTGACAAAATATTGTGTAACACACTCATACACAACCCTCTATGCACTCTCTCCACTCTGCAGCAGCATACACTTACACAGGGCTCTTTAGTTCTCTCGACCTTCTTCTTCTACACAAGCACTCTCGGCCTTTATCCTTTGCATAGGCACTCTCGTCCTCTTCTCTATAGCAAGGGCACACTTGGTCTCTTCTCAACAATGCACTCCACACATATTTTTTCTCTCTGCCTTCTTCTATAGCGTAGTCACAGTTGGCCTCTCCTCATCAATGCTCTCACAAATAAAGCTCTCCACTCCTCTCACTCAACAAAGATGCATTCCCTTGTTGCTCAATTGCAATACTAATTTTTTTCCACTGTTGCATAATGGTCGATATTGTCTCTGATATCATCCACAATACCTAAGTGCATACTCCATGCATGGATTCCAATATTGCCTTCCACTTCACCAAATCAGGCCCAAGATAGCTTGCTATAAATCTCTACATGTCTACTTTCTAGGACAACTAGAATTTTTGGATTTGGATTCCATTTGCCCCTTCAACAATCATTTCTCTCAAGACTGGTTCCTATGGGTCCAAAACGTGGCAGAGAGGGCATTTTTTAAGTGTTTTTTTCCCTTTAGGTGACCCAGATCTCCTCCAAATTTCATGAAACTTTCTGGGTTTCATTATTTTTCCATGAGGAATCCAAAAATGCAAGCCATTTTGAAAAATTCCTAGCCAACTCAATGAGCTGAAAATTCTTGTGTTTTACATTTAAAAATTGTGAAATGACAAAATTTTCTCAAAATTGCTTCAAATTTGGCAAGAGGCAAGCTTACTAATTGCTTTGCTAAGCCAAGGAAGCTTCAGCCAAAATTCTAAGTTTGTCTTAGGGGAGTGGGATATGGAAAATGGGATTAATGGATTGATTTAGGGCAATGTAAGATAGAAAAGGGGAAAATGATGTTGGTTTTGGTTATGGAGTGAAAGTTGTACAATGAAATGGAAAATGATGAAGACAAGCTAAGGTTTGATGTTTTAAAATGAAAAACTCATGAATAAAACATGTAGAAAATCAAATTCAGCTCAAATGCAATGAAGACTAACTTATAAAAGAGAAATGCAGCATTTTTTAGGGTTATTAGGTGATTTGGAATGTTTTGGCAGCTTCTTGACTGATGCACAGTGCACTGGGCCCAATGCGTAGTGCCCTCCTGATGTGCATCGCCCTTGTAAATTAACACTGGCAGAAACCCACTGATGCGTAGCGCCAATCTGATGTGCAATGCCAGGCAGATTTGCTTGGAAAACAGGGTTTTCAACTTCCTTTGTTCAATTTGCCTCCAAATCATGATTTTAGCTCTCCAAGGGTATCTTGCACAATGAAATAGATGAATACCACTCCTTTCACTTTATATATGGATGCATTTTGATTTTTCCTTCTTTCAAACCCACTTTTATAATGTCATACTTTTGCATTAAAACTTTGTTTTTCATTTGAAATGACTTTTCTTGATCACTTGATGAATTGATGCATTGATGCTTTTTCTTTTGTTTGCAGTGGCTGGAGTTGGCAAGGTGAGCAAGGCCAGAAGATGGAACTTATTACATATAAAAACAATTTAAATTACTTAAAATAAAAAACCTTGTTTTCACCTCAAAACAGAGTTTTGAGGTAAAACCCATTTATTGAGAATATCATCAGTGAATTTATGATTCTCTGAACTTATAGAACCTCCTCATGTGCCTGCTGACCTTTTATTGAGTTTTGGATGATCATGGTGGCAAACCCTAGACCTAATGAGACTAAAACCCTAAAACTAACTTTTGTAAATGAAATGAAACAAAAATGAAAGTAAATGACCTAAACATGTGAAAACAGGCTAGCAAGTAAATGCCATGGGGAATTGACAATGAACCACTACCATTAGTTGATCCATGACCTAATGGAATGCAGATGATCGTATGGGACACCTAATATGCATGCAAAAAGAGAAATTTGGTCACTGATGGAGGGATGAAGGTACCGACACTAACAGAGATATAGTAGGTGTCTTCTATAGATTAGTTTTTTGTGTTTACTCATTTATCACAGATAGAGCCTCTGCTGTCTGCAAGCGTTCATATCCTCGACAGGGTTATCTTTTAACAAACAAGGATTCATTTTCCCATCTGAAGCAATTTTCAAAATTCAATATGATATTCACTCGCTTTCAATCTCATTTGGATCTTGTCCTTTTTCCTTTTATATAATATTTCCTTTTAAGTTTCTTAAAAGTCATTGTCTAGGCTTGGTAACCTAATAACGACAATGCCACTCACTGGTTGTAATTAAATTGAACAACATGGATCTTAATGAGACCCCTTGTCCTTTGATTGATTAGATCATTGGCTATTACCCTGTTTTGGTATGTTGTTTTGGTAATATTAGTTTAATTATTTCCCAATGATCATGGTAAACAATCTCGTAATGAGACTTATTATCTTCTAAGTTTTTCATATTTTAGAATTACACTCTGAAAAAGGAAAATTTTATAAGATGGGGTGAATTGTTGGCTCTTTTAAGAGTTTTGGATGATAATGATAGAGTTTTAAGATACTCATCTACAGAAAGACCTTACTAGGTTAAAGATTATTTTCTTGATTGATAACAAAACATCTATACTTTGTAAAGGCAAGAGTTTGTTCATAGAATATATGTTTCACCAAGATCAAGTTTTTCCAAAAAAATCAGGTTTACTTTGATACTCAACTTTCCTAATTATTTCTTTCACTTTTCCTACTTATAGAAGCGAAAAATCAAAAATATTATCAAAGATTTTATTTTGAAAAGCCAAAAGTAAATACTAATTAACCTTTATTTTCCTAAAAAAATTAAAGGCAATATGATACAAAATTAGAAGAGGTTATCTTCTCGAAAAAGTATTTTTTTCAGAATTTTCCCATTAACGGGCAAGGAATCTATCCTTCCTGATAAGTCTTGTAAAAGAAATGTAGATTGACCAATTTTCTCAATGAATTGGAAAGGGTCGAGCCATAGTCTTTGGAATTTGGTATGTTTACCCTTTTCCTCGTGTGCTTTGTCCCATTTCAAAACCAAGTCACCTACTTCATGAGTTTTATGACTAGCAGAAGTTGTATCGAAAGAGGCTTTGACTAATTTCTTATGATGGAAGTGGGTTGCTTTAGCTTTTTCTCGTTCTTATTTGAGCTTAAGAATCTGGAATTGTCTTGCTTGAAGAGAAGAGGAATGGTTTTCATCGATGAATTGCACTAGGGCAAGAGATGGAATTGTTATGTTTGTGGGGAGAAAAGCTTCTTTTCCATAAACTAAAGCAAAAGGAGAAGAACCAATGGAGAGCTTCTGTGTAATTATGTATGCCCAAAGAGAAAATGTCAATGCTTTGTGCCAATTCCTATGATTTTGGTCAATATTACTTTTGATGATTCTGATGAGCTTTTGTTTCTTGATTCTGCTAATCCATTACCTTGTGGATAATACTTGGTTGAATACGTTAATTTAAAACCTTGCTTTAAATCAAATTCTACCATTGTATCTCTAGAAAAATACGATGCATTGTCAAACATTAAAGTTGTAGGTAAGCCAAACCTAGTAATTATGTATTGATCAATGAAGTCTGTGACACTTTCTGTATTATCTATCTTTAGTGGGATAGCTTCTACCCATTTTTTAAAATAATCAGTAGGTATAAGTATGTATTTGTGTTGCTTGAAAGAGTTAGGAACAATCTCACCAATTATATCTAATCCCCATTGTTCGAATGGTTGTTGGATGTTTACTGGTTGTAGAGAGAATGCTGGCTTATTTTCTCTTCCCACTGCAGTTTGACAAGTTTACACTTTCTTGCATATTCATGTGCATCCCTGAATAGTGTTGGCCAATAATAACATGCATGCAGGATTTTATGAGTTGTGGTGTTTCCTCTGGAATGTCCTCCAGCTGGTCCATCATGTAATACTTGCATGACCTTTTCAAATTCAGTTTTCTAGGCATCTTAACAATACCGAATCATAATTTTTCCTAAACAATACATCATTGATTAATTCATACTAATTTGATTTCAACCTTAAAGCATGCTTTGTTTTATAATTGAGATGCATAGGAGAATATCCATTCTTCAAATAAAACTTCAAATCAGCATATTGTGATTGTGCATCATTGAGGCTTACCTCTGATATTTGCACTTCATTACATTGGTATTCTTCTGCTGATAAGTGGGAAGCTTGAGTTAGCATCCAGCAAAAACCTTGGCCCCTAACAATTTTAGCTGGCCGGATTTCTACATCGTACTCTTGAAGCACAGTAACCCAATTGGCTCCTTTCTCCCCTACTTCTCTTTGAATGAATAATTGCCTTACTGCAGGGTAAGGTACCATTATCTTTGTATGGGTTTTGAGAAGGAAAGGTATGAAATGTTTCAAGGTTTTAAAAAGAGAAAAAACTTGTTTCTCAACAGCTGAATAATTTAACTCAGCACCTTGCAAGTTGGAATTGAAAAAAAGATGGGTGCCTCGATATTTTGATCATTAAGTTGTGTTAAAATTGTTGCATATGATGTATCGGATGAAAAAATGTAAAACAAAAAAGGTTTGAGAAAGTCAGGAGTTGTTAAAAAAGGAGCATTGATAATGGTTTTTTTAATCAACTCAAATGACTCTCTTTCTTCTTTACCCCACTTGAAGACTGCGTTTTTTCTTATCATTGCTTGAAGGAGTAGGAAAATCTATGAAAAATATGGAATAAATATTTTTACAAAATTAATTTGGCCTGGGGACAACTGCATGGTCTTTTTGTTATGTGGGAGAGGAATCTTTCAATCTCTTTGACTCTATTAGGATCAATGTAAATCCCTTTCTTGGACACTATAAATCCAACGAGTTTGCCTTCTGGTAAAGAAAAACAATATTTTTTGGGATTTAAAGAAATGCCATATTTCTTGCATCTTTCAAAAATGTGCTTTAGGTCATTTAAATGATTTTTTCTATCCTTAGAATAGACTGTGATGTCATATAGGTAAATAACAACCGGTTTATTAATCAGACCTTTGAAATCAATATCCATAGCACGTTGAAATGTAGCACCTGCATTTATGAGTCCGAAAGGCATCTTCGGATAAGCGTATGACCCCCATTTGGTCCGGAATGTTGTCTTCAATCTGTCATCTAGATGTACAAGAATTTGATTGTATCTTGAAAATCCATCTAGGAAAGACATTAATTCAGAACCTACAATTGATTGCAATATTTGCTCCATAGTAGGCAGAGGAAAGTTATCTTTTTCACAAGCTCTATTCAGGTTTCTAAAATCAATACAAATCCTAATATCATTGATTTTCTTCCTCACAGGGACCATATTTGATACCCATTTTGAGTGTCTAACAGGAAAGATTATTTTGGCTTTGAGAAGCTTGTTCAATTCAGATTTGATTTGACTTTCAAGGTTTGGGTGATTTTTCCTAAGCTTCTGTTGTACTGGCTTTTCATTCAAAGTCATTAGTATGGTATGTTGAATTACAGAGGTATCGTAGGTCTTGAGATTTGTATAATCCTAGGAAAAGACACCTTTATATGTTTTTAATAACTTAATGAATGATCTCCTTTCTTTAGATGATAAACCAAGACCTAGGTTGACATTTTTAGGTTTTTCAGTTGAACCTAGGTTTACTACTTCGAATCTCAAAGTGGAACTCTGAGTTTTGGAGTTGGTAGTATTCTTGAATCTATCCTTTAAATCATAGAGATCTTCCATCTTAACTACAAACTTCGGGATTGGATTTTTATCTTGTTTATGGTTGATTTGCAGATCATGCTCATGTTCATCTATGATATGTTCCTCGTAAGACCCTTCTGATGTAAGGAAATTGATTATATCAGCATCATTATTAAACACTCTCCAATTTGTCACATTATCGGGAATGGATGGCCTAAAAAATAACTCCATTGAAAATCTATCTGGACTAAATTTCTCCAATGGTATAAGCTTGGATGCCACATTAGCAAGTAAATCAGCACTTGCGTTTTGCAATTTGGGAACTGAAGAAATGTTTAAAGCAGTGAAATAAGAAGTAAGATTCTGGGCTAGAGATTGATAATGTTTAAGGTGCCCATACACACACTGAATTGTGTTTCTTACCTATTTAACAATTATTTCAGAATCTCCATATACTTGCAAATATTTGACATTGAGGCCAATGGCTTTACAAAGCCCTTGAATCAATACTTCATATTTCGTGGTATTGTTAATGCATTAAAATTCAAGTTTGTAGGCTAACATGGTTTTTTCTCTGTGCGGGTTGATCAAAATGCATCCTGCACCTGCACCATCTCCATATTTCGAACCATCAAAATAGAGAGTCCAGAATAATGAATTATCTAAAATTTTATCTACTATATTTACACACTTGGAAGCATATGCTCATGAAACATTCTCTATTTTAGACACTACAGCATCATTTGGAAATGGAGACCTTTGAGCATTAAAGGATCCCATGAATGACTCAGCTGAATAATTTCCAATGATATTATTGGTGAAAGCAACAGGTTCATTGCTTCCCTCAACATAAGTGATTGTGTATTTCACAAACTTTTCTCTGTCTACTCTGATTTGGTTTGGTTTACCATTGTGTGGCAACCACATGTGAGACCAATGAGTTGCGAAGTATCCGTGCAACTTTTCATACCAATCCCTACTTAGAATTAAACCATGAAATTCGGGGATATCAACCACTATAATATTGATTATCTGCGAAACTTTTGGATTAGAGGAAAGCCTAATTGAAACTGTTGATATTTCTCCAAGTACCTCTACTTTTTTCTTGTCTAATTGAACTATGTGTAATGTAGATTTTTGAGGTGTAATATTCAATTTGGTGCACACGGTCCTTGGCATAATATTTGAAGAGGCTCCTAAATCAACAAGGCAATTATGGACATTTCTATTGAAAATTTCATAAGTAAGGACGAATGGTGGTGTATGAACGAATGGTGGTGTATGAGAGATAGGCCTATCACCTATCAGGACTAAATATGTCAGATTTACTTTATTTGAAGAAGAGGGATTTTTTCCCATATTGTAGGTAGCTTGAGTAACTACATCATATGGTAAAGGGGATACAAGAACTTCTTTTAACTCTCTTGATAGAATTTTCTGTTGTTACTTGAGTTTAGTCAGTTCGTGTAATGGAATGTTTTCTCTCATATTTTTCATATCTTCGACTATGTTATATTCCACTGTATGTGAGATTACCAATATTTTGGAGGCATTTGGAGGATCTAGTGGAATAGGATTAGTTTGACTAGTCTTAGACTTCTTACTTACTGTTCTCTCCTTTACAGGAATAGCAGTGTTGGGAGTGGGATCCCCCAAGGGCAGTTTTGGGGATAAAAGCCCATGTTTGAGTTAGATTTTGTAATAAAATGGTAAAGTCTCTACATTGTGTGGTCGCGGAGCATGAAGGTGTTATGTGTCATAAAGGGTAGTTCGCCCTTAGTTTTGTAAAGTAAAGTCGACCGTAAGAGTTCTACCCATGGTCCGCGGACCATGGGATTGTATAAAAAGAGCTAAGCTCTAAGTAGTTTTAGAGACATACAATCATGGATAATGTAAGAGAGTCATAACTCTGAAGTAAGAAGTCTAAGTCGTGGGTCGTAGCGTAGGTAGAGGCTCTGCAGCTGAGTGCACAGAGGCCTAGGGTAGAAGTCCGCAGATGAGTGCAGGACCCCTATAGCTATGTGCACAGGGCGAACAGAGTTTGTAAACACTTGGAAGATATCAATAAAGATAAATATTCGGCAATTCCTGTTTCTTTGGTCTATTATTGCATCTTGATATGTTATGTATGAATTTCCTTTATTATGCTTATGTGATGCACGAATGAATGCAATTACGTTGAATAATTGAACGCAATTACAATTATCTATTTACGCGGTGTTAGCTATAATTATTTGATAAGATAAGAAAGTCACTTAGAGTAATTGGGGAATCTGCACAGCACGCTGCAATAGTAGCATGAAAGTACCTGAGTAGCAGGCTAGGGCTGCGCGAAGGTCAATCATACCCTTTCACGGAGGTATTAAAGGACATAATAAAGGGCTTGTATTGCAAGCCCTAGAGCGAAGAAACCTGCGTGAAGGCAGGGATAGAGAGAAACAAACGACATCACAACCATCTCAGGGTGTGGAAATTTTGTTCCAGCATCCCCCCATACTGCTTCGGGTGAGACTTCAGTCTGCGCTCTGTGGGTTGATGCCAAAAGGGCCAGTAGTGTAGGGATTTGTTTTCCTAATTAACGTTGAACCTGGATCAGACCACCTCAAGCCAACAAATGGTTCTATTGCCAGGACTGGAATATGCATAAGAGATGTGTGATGTCGTATCACCAGAATCCATCTAAGAAGGAGTTTGGAGACTGGTTGGATAGGAAGATTCACGAATTCATAGCACAGGAGAACAGAAACCCACAACTAACAAAGGAATAGTGGTTGGACAGATACCTATACAAAGAGATCCATGAAGCTAGAAGATCGCCAGGGAAGGTGGAAACTTGACGGTCCTATTGTTTGGACCCTGGAGCTAATACAGAAATTGGAAGCCTCTAAGGACAAGATTACACGCGTTGTTGATGATTGGCTCGATCACATCATAGGACGACTTGTGATTGAATTTGCAGTCGACACCTCAGTTAGCTACAACGAGGTAGAGAAACGCTTTTTCAAAGGACTGTGAGGTAAGTATGTAAAATCTTTGAATACCTGGATTAAAATGCTATTGTGTGAAAAATAGGTTATGCAGCTACCTGATGTTCAGATCTACGCGAAGCAGAAAAACTTATAGGAACAAAGGAAATTAGGGTCCGGAGTATAGTCCATTAATTTCACCTCCGCGAGGTGATGAGGAAGAAATAGAAAAGATTTCTCTACGAATTTCTATTCAATTAATAAGACAAGGATTTCCGTGAATACCACCTCCACCCACACCACCTCCGACTTCACCACCATCGCCTCCAACTTCACTCGTACCACCTCCACCTCCACCACAATTCAGTATGGAAAATACAGTAAAGTTGCCTTTGTTCAAAGGCTTGGGAAATGAGGACCCGGACCAATTCTAGTTCATTGTGGGGCTGTGTGGAAAGCTCAAGGTGTTGCAGATGATCATATAATGAAGGCAACACTGGTTAGCTCTCTACAAGATCGCGCGCTAACCTGGTATATTAAGTACTCTAATGATAACCTGAATGCTAGAGTGGCAGACATCCAGACAACACTGAATAGAGAGTTCAGTAGGCCTAAATCTAAGGCATAGTCGATTGTGGGATTCAAGGAGATTGCGATGCAACCAAGCGAGATGCCTTGGGAACTAGATCAAAGGTTGAAATGTACAATCCACAAAGCCAACATGAATTTGATAGACGGACAACATCGCGAGTGGTTTGTGGCTTCACTACTGCCACACTTAAGGGTTGTGCTATTGCAACAAAAGATAACCACTCAGGCGGAGAAACTTCGATGCAAGATCCAAATCTAGAGGTTCAGTAAATATATGCGTCGCTGAAGAATCTATGCCTTGAGATGCAAAGTTTGAAGCAGGACAGGACGGTTCGACCAGAGGTGTGTGACGAGGTATGGTGCTTGAAATGCCAGAGTCAGGGACATGACAAGGACCATTGCCCAGTCTTTGCAAACAATATTGCAGGAGGAGGACCGATGCCTTTAAGTCTAGAAGCTCAAGCAGGACCTAGTGCAAGGCCTGCATTATGGTGCGTTATTTTTCAGGTAGCAGGAAAACATGCCACAGATAACTATCATTTGCTGCAAAAAAAATTGTATAGACACCGCAAAATTGTATAGGAGTTATGAATTGATGATGGATAGAACTCTCGCCTACAGGGTTTAGGTATAAACACGGCCCCCTGACCAGAGCACAGGGATGGCGTAGACAGGATTTTAGGGGCATGGACGAGGTCGAGGCGGAGGAGGACCTGGCAGAGGTCGAGGATAGTTCATTTGCTACAATTGCGGAGGACTGGGACACTATGCTCACGATTGCACTAACACAACACGTCCATCGTGCAAGTATTGCACGTTGTTTGATCATGAAACGAAATATTTTCCTACATTGATAGCTAGGATACGTGACAAAGGGGTGATACCACCTTCGTCGACTCAAAACCTACAGATGATGAGGTTTGAGCCGCGTGAAGAATATCCAAACATAAATATAGTGCTCAGAAGTGGAATCACGAAAGGAGATGACAAGGAGAAATAGCCAGAAGATAGTACATGGGTTCGCAAAGCTCTGGTGAAGGAAGCTGAGTTTGATTTGGAGCGTGCACGTAAAACCTTCATGGAACCTAAGAAGAGCTTCGCCGAGGCCTCCACCTTAGGAAGCAAGGATAAGCCTGAGCAGGAGATGGACCCCTCTATGCTCAAAACTTTCCTGGAGATCTGTATGAAGTTACTGCGCGATAGTAAGGTTGTGAAAGGGTTACAAGAGCTCATCAATAGATGCGCTAGAACTGCTTCGGGTGAGCTGTTCATAGTACGAAAGAATGGCAAGCATAAAACAAGAACGAGACGGTAGATGAGACTGACAATGGAGATAGGAGAGTATGAAATGGATCAGGTTATTTTGGACCTGGGGTCAGACACAAACGTCCTACCGAAGCATACTTGGGAATGAATGGGTAGGCTCGCGTTGCAATGGTCTCCTATTTAGCTAAGGATGGCCAATCAGTCCCCATGAAGTGGCTGCAGGGGGTGACTGTGGATATTGAAGGTGCGAGCACGCTGGCTGATTTTGAAGTAATAAAGACAATGGATGATAGCAATCCCTATCCTACGCTCCTAAGAATTGACTAGGCCACTGATATGAATGGGGTAATCAGTCTGAAGAAGCGGAAGATGATCTTTGAGAAGAAATCACTACGCGTAGTAGTACCTCTAGATCTTGTTAAGGGATCACACTATACTGAACCAGTCCGCGGCTATAAGAGTGATGACGATTTGGACTATATCTATAAGATAACAGCGCGAGACCAAGATTGGGTGAATCCCACTACGGATGGACGAATTACATGGGATCGCGAGAGTTCCTGCACTTCGGACTCCGATGAAGAGATAGAACACTGGCAGAATCAGTTACATGAAGTAACTATGTTTAATTGCAACATTATGACCTAATCGTTGTGCTGTGTGTCCTCAAAGGTAAGAAATCTTCCTACTTATGATGGTCTAAATGAGGTAGATATCTTTCTAGATGCATTTGAAAGGGAGGTACTAGAAAAGCAATGCTTCCAGGCATTGGACTGGGCACTATGCATTACGCCGACAAGATGGTGGGGTACACAGAAGGGAAGATTTGATGATTGGAGCGAATGTAGGAGGATGGTGAGAACACGATTCGAGAAGACTAAGATGCGAATGACAAACAAGTATGATGGGCAGGTTGATCAGCTCGATATTTTGGCCAAATGGACCCAAACTTATGGAGAAAAGCCCCAACCTAAATGGGTGCACTTGTTCTGTCACACCTTGGATATTGTCCCGATGAACTGGTTTGTAGAAACCGAACTCTGCCATGGGACAGGAAAATGGGATATCCTACACGAGGGATTCATGAGAACATTTAGTTTGAGGATGGGTTTGACAGTATTGATAAAGCGCTACAAGAGGTGAAAGTAGCAACCTTTAGGATACCGCAAGATCCTTTAGACCTGATTCAGCCTAAATGGGCTACTCAGCTGAGTCATTCCCTAGAATTTTATAATATAACTGTTGAGGAAGAGGATGAGGATCCATGGAAGATTAACATTCCAGAAACAGAGGGTCACTGCGAGGTTGAAGGACCGTAGATTGAGAACCCTAATATAACCGCGCCATTGAAAACAAAACAAGTAAACATTGGTACAGAGGTAGAACCCAAATTTGTGAAGATTGGAGACTACTGGGACGACGCGATGGTGGATAAGGTCACTGAATTACTCCGTGAATACCAGGACTTATTCCGTACCAAGTTCACAGATCTGAAGGGGATAATCAGGGACCTAGGAATGATGAAGATTACGTTGAAGCTTGACGTGAAGCCGGTTAAGCAAATACCTTACCGTCTCAACCTGAAATATAAGGAGAAGGTCCACTTAGAGCTAGACAAGATGCTCACAGTAGGCATCATGGAGCCTGTGGAATAATCTGATTGGGTAAGTCTAATGGTGGTACAGGAAAAGAAAAAGAAGGATGAAATAAGGATATGCATGGATCTCAGAAAGCTTAATGACGCTTGTGTACATAATCCTTTCCTGACTCCATTCACTGATGAAGTGTTGGACAATGTAGGTGACCAGGAAGCATATTCCTTCACTGATGGGTTCTCTAGGTACCACCAAATCAAAATCGCGTCGGAGGACAGGAGTAAGACAAACTTCGCGATTGAGTGGGGTTGTTTTCAATACACCGTAATGTCGTTTGGATTGAAGAATGCGCCTGCGATCTTCTTGTGCGTAGTCATTGTTGCATTCAAGGAATTTATTCATAAGTTCCTAGAAGTATATTTTGATTATTGCACTGTGTTTGGGATGGTTAAATGCCATGTAGTAAGCTTACGCCTGATGCTAGATACCTGTCGAAGATGCCAGATTGCGCTCAATCTCAAGAAGTGTTTGTTTTGTGTTCCTTTTGGGAACTTGTTGGGGCATCTGGTTTGTAGACAGGGATTGATGGTAGACCCCACAAAGATCGCAGTGATACTGAACTTGGAAGCACCGAGGAGTGCGAAACAGTTGCGCGCTACCCTAGGACATACGGGATAATACAGAAAGTTTATCAAAGGTTATGCCCAGATCACCATGCCTATGGAGAAATTGTTGAAGAAGGATGTCACATTCTATTGGAGCGATGACTGTAAGAAGAGATTGGATATATTGAAAGAAAAGATGGTCACCGTGCCGATTCTAGTCTTCCTGAATTAGAAGAAGGCGTTTCATGTACATGTTCACGTGTCATGTATAGCGCTAGGAGCAGTACTGGCACAGGCTGGCAGAGAAGGCTTGGATCATCCTATCGCGTTCGCAAGCCGAAGATTATCCAAAGTGGAGAAGAACTATTCTGCCACTGAGCGCGAAGGGCTAGCCATGGTGTATGCACTCCATAAGTATAGGCACTACTTTCTTGGAGGCCATTTTAAGATGTATGCAGATCACTCCACGCTGAAGTACCTAGTCAATAAGCCTGTGTTGGGGGGTAGAATATGCAGGTGGATCTTATTGTTCGAGGAATATGATTTTGAATTTATTATGAAGCATGGACGACTGAACATGAGACCAAACCATCTATCTCGCATCGAAACAGGGGAGGAACCCCCTAACTTGGAAGAAAGATTGTCTAACGCGCAGCTATTTGTAGTGCACATCGTGGATGGTCACTTTAAGGATATAATACATTTCCTAACAACAGGTACTGCACCAGAAGGATACACTGTCTAGCAAAAGAAGGAATTAGTGGTGCACACAACAGATTTCTCTGTCATTGTTGGGCATCTGTACAAGATGGGGTCTGATTAGATATTGCAATGGTATGTACCGGAGTTCAAAAGAAGCATCATCCTCATGGATGCTCATGGGGGCACTGCGGGAGGACATTATGCAGGAAGAGCAACCACGCAGAAGATTCTACGCACAGGGTTGTGGTGGCAAACCCTTTATCAGGACTCAAAAGCATATTGCAAGGCGTGTGATGTGTGTCAAAGGACTAACAGGCCATCGTGGAGGGATGAGATGCCTTTGAATCCATAGATGACATTGCAACCCTTTGAATCACTGGGCCCACAGAAGCACGGAGGGAGCTGCGCTACCCAGGGAGAAATCGTGCAGGTTGGCTAGAAACTGACCGTTACAGTCACTGTTCATGAAAAGATAGCAGAAGTGACGCCAAATAGAGTGGGAGGCCAGCATTTAAGATGAAATTTATGGCTTAGATCTTTAAAAATCTACTGCCAATCCGGCATTAATGAACCTATTTTGGGGGGAACGGTCGGATTTGAACTCAAAATTCCCTATAAATTACAAGTGGGTGTCCAACAAGAAACACTTGGCATTTTGAGTATTCAGTTGTTGAGCTCCCAGACATCCATGAACCAAGAATTATTCGAGACTTTCAAAGAGACTCCTGAGTTTGTGAATTTTGAAGAGATGACACAAGCATTGTTATAAATATCGAGCAAGAAGTAGAGGGGTTGGCACAAGAAATGGACATAGAAGTAGAAGTAGTTGCTTTGGAAGTGGCCGAAGTATTGGAATAGGTCCCTAAGTCACCGAGAATGCCGAGACCGAAGCCAACTTGAACCAAGGAAACCGAGAAGGACAAGAAGGGAAAGCAGTCTGCCATACTGGTGCACGCATCGCCAAGGCGAAACCCACCAAAAGCCACTGAACAGTAGAAGGGCAAGGCCATAAACTTAGAGCCAGAGGACGAGGACATTGAAGACATCCTGATCGACGATGAGGATGTGGGAGCCGAAGTGGAGGAGGTTGAAGCCCAGGGTGCGAACCCTATTACGCGGTTGTTGGAGTATGTCCCTCCGCGCAAGCCTAAGTCCAAGGTCCCAAAGGACATTGATGAGAGTAAGACTCCCCTGCAAACCCCTCTACTACAGGATGAAATTGCTTTCGACGATCTGCGTTTGGCACGAGTGCCGATACTGAAGCTTAAATATTGGGACTTGGTGGACCATGAGAAGCTCCCACACCTGGCGACCGAGCAACTGATGTGCCTTATCATAGATACAAATATGGGAATGAAAGCATTGGAGCTGCGGAGGTGGCTCAAGGGGGTAGAGAAGGTAGGATTTCTTAACCTACTCTGGGTGTCGCACTACAACCGCACCCCAATGACAGTTTTGGTCATCAAGCAACTGTTGTGCTTGGTGCATGATGGGTGTCTGTGGCTGGAGGAGCCGATATCCATCACAGACAAGTTAATTCATTGAATGACACGCCTGTTGTATACAGGTGAGAATCCGGAAATGATATTTGGTGGCAAGGGTTTCAAGCAAGATCTCGTAGATTCAATGAAGGAGAAATTTAAGCTGGTGAAGAAGCCGTGCAGGTACATTATCTCCAGCATCTGTGACCCCGCTGTGAAGGTAACGATGCAGATCCTTGCAGGGAAGGTGATGCGGAAGTGTCGCGTCGACGAGGTGCCAGCACCTGTCATCGCACTCGTACAGCAGTGCGCAGAAGGATTCCAGTTTAACTAGTCAGACTACCTTCACGGAGAATTCCTCGCGAACTGCCGCAAAGCACAAGAGCTCAACAAGGCGTTCCACTACACATGGCTCTTGCTGTCGATTGTGCTGGTAACATGGGACCTACCAGAGGACAGCCAATTCCCTTCAGTCACGCCATACCTCCCTAAAGCAGCAAAGTACAATTCATTGTGGGCGACCAAGGACGTGCGGCGAGTTTAGGACAACAAGATCTTCTGGATCTTAATGGAGATGAATATCAGGATGGCCATCAATTGCAAGCTAATATTGTCACCCATAGTGTACACTAACCTACAGAGCTATGCGAAGTTCAAAGCCGATTTCCATCGAGTCTCCACACGGCACGGAAGGACCCTGCGTAGAAGTGGTATGACTTACCATATCTGGCCACGAATGATGCCATCGATGCGGTGCTCGATCAATGGCCGATGGAGTGGTGCACTACCACGGACTTGGAGGTGGGTGGAAGAAAGTCCGCCACGTAGAAGAAGAAGGAGGAGGCTAAGCTAAAGATGGTGCAGCTAGTCGAGAAGAGGAAAAAGGAGGCCACTAAGAAGGCCCAGGAAAAACAGGTAGGAAAGGAGGCAGGAAAATAGACGGGTGGCATAGAGCGGGGCTCTAACAAAGGCGTGAGGTCACCTTTACCTGAGACCGAAGAGGAAGACACAGAACAGCACAGCGCGGACCCTCAGGAGACATTCGCCTATATTAAGTACCCAATAGAGCTGGAGAAGGTCTAGAAAGAAATCCAAGGCGACAAAGACCTCCCTGGACCCTATCACATTGACAGAGGGCGACTTACATGATATCGGTGACACGGTCAGGCATGTCACCACAGAGGCCCTAAAGCTATTTGAACAGTAGTAGCAGATCATACTAGGGGTCATCCAGACAAGGTTGCAAGAGTTGTAGACCCGCGCATCACAAGCTAGCACAGTGTCTACCATCTTGGCTATCAGCACTTCAGAAGCTGCCGATATGCAGCACACAAAGGCTTCCAGTGCAATAGTGATGCCGGATGGAGCACTGACCATAGAAAATGAGGTTGACATGCCCACTATTAGCGCCTTGAATGGAGTTGGGCTGAACTTGGTAGTGCTTTCGCGCGAAGCACTCCATATATTTCAAGATGGAGTAATTGCAAAACTGAGGGCTCGAGAGCACCGCACCCTCCAGGTGATCAGCAAACAGCGGATCAACAATGAACAGATGACCCTACAAAGAAATGTTTCCATCATCGTTAAGACCGAGGCGACCAATCAAAGCAAGAATATTATGCAAGTTGTTGAGGAGGCATGCAGAATGGTCCTAGAGTTGGCCATTCCAGAGGAAGAACCCTTCGAGGTTCGCATCCACAAGTTCGTCACAAGGGTGCGCGACACTCAAACTGAGATGGCACGGGTTCAGTTGGAGTTGAACCTACAGATTACAGAGCTACAGTTGAGGGCCTAGCCTTCAACACCACCGAAGGTAAAGGAACAACAGGCGACCACTGTCACCGAGGCAGTAGCGGCGGTGGAAAGTGCAGTAGTAGACTGCAAGCAGTTGTTCAAGCATTCATTTGAGGTCCTGACAAGCTTGCAGGAGGACCCAAATATACAAAGGCTAGAGACGGAAGTGTGCAATCTACAATAGCACTATGATGAAGTTAATGGCACAGCGTGAACTGTCACACTGACACAGAGGCTAACCAAGCTGCAGGAGGCCAAGCAACAGAAGGAACAGGTGGACGCAGCGCTGCACAAGGAAGCAGTGTTGAAGGCACGCCTAAAGCCCTGGCTGGAGGAAGCTTACATAGTCATTGGATATATCGAAGGCAAGCTTATGACTCTGCAAGTGACGCAACAAAAGCTTCAAGCTGACAGCGCAGGAGCAGTAACCGAGAAGGCAGTGGAAGATGCGAAGCAGGTAGCAGCTCAGTGCACGGCCGAGGTAGCGGTCATACGGGTTGAGCTGGATGGGCTTCGCACAAAGATCTCCGTGCCTACCGAGTGACTCGAGGCCGAGTCATGATGTTTGTGTTGGGGGCATGTGGGAGCGACATCCCCCAAGGGCGGTTTTGGGGCTAAAATCCCATGTTTGAGTTAAATTTCGTAATAAAATGGTAAAGTCTCTGCATTTTGTGGTCGTGGAGCGTGAAGGTGTTATGTTTCATAAAGGGTAGTCCGCCCTTAGTTTTGTAAAGTAAAGTAGGTCGTAAGAGTTCTACCCATGGCCTGCAAACCATGGGATTATATAAAAATATCTAAGCTCTAAGTAGTTTTAGAGACATACAATGATGGATAATGTAAGAGAGTCATAGCTATGAAGTGAGAAGTATAAGTCTTGGGTCGTAGTGTAGGTAGAGGTTCTGTAGTTGAGTGCACAGAGGCCTAGGGTAGAATTCTGTAGCTGAGTGCGCGGACCCCTGCAACTGTGTGCACAGGGAGAAAAAAGTTTGTAAACACTTGGAAGATATCAATAAAGAGGAATATTCGGCAATTCATGTGTCTTTGTTCTGTTATTGCATCTTGATATGTTATGTGTGAATTTCCTTTATTATGCTTATGTGATATGTGAATTAATGCAATTACGTTGAATAATTGAATGCAATTATGATTATTTGTGTATGCGGTGTTAGCTATAATTATTTGATAAGATAAGAAAGTCACTTAGAGTAATTGGGGAATCTGCATGGCACGTTTCCATAGCAGCACGAAAGTACCTGAGCAGTAGGCTAGGGCTGCATGAAGGTCTACCCTTTCACGGAGGTATTAAAGGATAGAATAAAGGGCTCATCTTGCAAGCCCTAAAGTGAATCGACCTGCGCAAATCCATGGATAGAGGGAATTAAATGACATCATAACCATCTCAGGGTGCGGAAACTCAGTTCCAGCATCCCCTCATACTGCTTCGGGTCAGACTTTGGTCAACGCTCCGCGGGCTGATGCTGAAAGGTCCAGTAGTGTAGGGATTTGTTTTTCTAATTAACTTTGTACCTGGGTCAGGCCCCCTCAAGCCAACAAGCAGTTTTCTGTTTCTGATTTGTTATATACATATCAAGAGAGAATCTACTTCTTGTAGTTACTAGCATAGCTTGTGCTTCTTCTTTAGTTGGAAGAATGAAATCCCACATTCCATTTAATTAAACTTCTTCTTATGTTTCGGCTTCTTCTTCAGCTGGTGACTCTTCTTCTGTTTCTTGATCAGATTCGGCATTTGAAATAGTATTCAGTGGTTGCGATGCAGAAGAAGGGTTTCTTTTAAATGAGCGAAAAGGTTTCTTGGGAGTAGAGGATTCTGCGACCTGCTTCTTGATTTCGACCATTTCATTGGACATGGTTTTTAACACTTTCTGAAGGCCTTCAAGATCGAAAGGGTCCTTTGAAGCTTTCTTTTTTGAATCATCCTTAAATTTTACTTTCTTTGACTTCCTTTCGTCTGTCTGTGATCTCTTTTCTAAAGCTATAATTCTTCTTTCTACAGACAGGGCTTCTTTCATGTTTTCAACAAGGGTAGCCTTATTGGCTCTATCTACAAAAATTGCAATATTAGAAGGAAGGGAGGATATGTACCATTCTATTTGTACATCTACTGCAGGTTTTGAGGCAACTGGGATTTTGTTTAGTAACTTGTTAAATCTAGAGTTGAAGTCTTTGATCCTTTCATATGAATTTTCTTTTAAGTTAGAAAGATCATTGATTAAGGATGTAATGGTCCTGAGATCACCAAATTTTGCAAGAAATACTTCTTGAAAAGTATCCCAATTTCTTATTGAACCTGCTGGAAGGGAAAAATGCCAAGACCCAGCAGATCCTTGGAAGGTATAAGGAAACAGTTTGATTACAAAATCTTCATGTGCAACTCCATTAAGATTCATGGTTAACATAAAGTTATTTAGATGTTCTTCAGTTGGAAGACCATCATCAGGATTGTACTTAGGTAACCATTTTTCTGGGTTTGCTGGGAGAGCATTTGGATTAGCAACCAGAACAACACCAGGATTTGTCCAAGGTTGAGCGGGTTGATTGGCGATAACTTGAGTCAGAGACTAGGAATATGGGAAGGCCGGTCCAAAAGTAGGTACAGTTGGCGAAGAACTTACTATTGGGTTATTACTACTAGTAGCAGTACTAGTTGGAGAAGTGGATAGTTGAGAAGAAGTGGATTGAGTAGAAATGAATGGAGAAGTGAATGGATGGAAGGGTGATGTGATCTCGTTGGTATTCAATTCAGATATTGATGTGATAACTTTCCTACGTTGTGGAGGGATGGGAAACTCAAAAGGAGTTACTCCAAGCCTTTCACTTTTCAATCTAGTTAATACACCAGTTTCTCGTAATAAGGAAGTAACACTTTCTTCAAAAGCTTCAGGCCTCTCTGGTTTCTCAGCATAAATGGATATATATTCCAATTTTTGTATCAAAGAATAGACTTCGGGAGACTCGAGAGTGTAATCTGAAGAAGGTGGTTGTCTTACTACTTCAAGAGACGAGGGAGATGTTTCTACAACTTCATATTTATGATCCAGAGATTTTGAACGAGATCTAGAAGGTGTAGAAATGGTGGAGGGGTTTTGACTCTTATGAATGTTTTTCGATTGATCTTTAGGTTTATATGCCATTCATATTCAGATGGCCCTCCTTCTAGTGCCAAAATGTTGAAGGCCTCAGATTTCTTCTGTTCCAACATGGGGGATAACCACCCAGTCTGGACCTTAAGATAGCTCCTTTTCCTATTTAAAGTGGTGGCTCCAACTGGGGATGATGGGACCAATTTCCCATAATGGGTTTTAAAATGAGAGTGGTTGGTTTTCGAGTGATTTCAATATAATAATAATAACCAAATGACCTATTCTATCATGCAAATCTCTAGCTAACTTAATCTAATATAAACCTGGGTATTTCTGTATAATATGTGATCTAAAAATATATATGCTTGACATGTGATAATAAACATCAATCATGTATAAAACAGAGATGATAACGTGTAGAGATAATTTCTTTGACTAAATAGTTAGTCAAAGAAATGTATAAACTATATCACATATATGATTATTTAAATATGAAAATAAACAATCTCAGATAGGCATCATACAATAGTGCAATTAACACTTAACAGAAAGAACATATCTCATATACAATTCATGAAAATAAAGTGTTGTCACTCATTAAACAGAAACAGGACTAATCATACAAGAGAGAAGTACTATATATGTGAAGTTCTGCTCATTTGACTAATGACATAGATCGACTCCTTTCTTCAGATCAAATTATCTTCCAAGTATACGATAGTGCATCAACAAAGGAAAGTAGTCTAATATTTAAAAGAAACGGTCATGTTCCATAATTTCACCAAAGTATTCACAAACTTACAAAAGTGCATTATTTGCAAATGTTTTTGATAAAATTCTGGACCCTTCTCTAAATGCATAAGAAGGGTATAAATACTATTCTAACTAATGTTCAAAAATAGAATATACAAAATTTGAGAAGGTTTCAAACAACCTTCTTCCTAACTAGTTAACTAACTCTAAAAATAAAAAGTGACTTGATGAGCAGAGGCTATGATAATGATTTGCTATCTGCCAAGTTGTCTTTCAAATCGCATATATTGGCCATCAGTTTGACTTGAGGAGGTACCCCAAACTGTGTTCTGACCTGTCCTGCAAAAATTGCATCTGTGAGAGGTGGTAGCATCCGCTGAGTTGAATGGAGCAAGTAGTTAAGGGTCATTATTTGACTGTGTGGCTTGACAAGCTATTGTAAATATGACTCCCAATCAATCTTTTCTAACTTTTTGATTGCTTCCCTTTGAGTTTTCGCTCTTTCCTTCCATCTTTTATGCAAGTCATTTAAATCGGGAAGTTCTTTTGGGTTGCCTTCCTTCACCAGGTTGGTGGCAAACAAAGTGTGGTTTACCACCTTCACTACGTTATTCGACACCTCGGCCGCTCTTGCCACCATTAATTCAGCTTGTTTGATCCCCGCATCCCAATCCATGAAAATAATGTCCTTGTGTGTCTCCTCGATCTTAGGCCAATTAACCTTCCTCCCCTCTTCTGTTTCTTTCCATTATATGAACTCTGTGATTCTTGTGTTTAGATCAGTAAACTCAGTTCTCTGGTCAATCGCTTTATCTATTAGCTGGTCACTAGTGATCATATAAGGAGCAATATGTGACATCTTTTGGCAAAATTATTCTTGATGTTTTAATAAGAGAGAATTTAGCTCTAGCGCCTCTTTGATGAATTCCTCGACAGTAGGAACATCCTTATATCTTTCCATGGCTTGCTGCAAGTCTTGTAGTTGCATGTTTTTGGCCGATATGTCTGCTCATGGATTATCTTCAACACCTCCATGCTCTGTTGCAATTGAGCTAGCTTCTCAGCAGCCTACATGTTCACACTTGCCTTCTCTATTTCGAGCTGTTGCTTGAACTGTGCAATCTTCTCTTCCTTTTCCTTCAACAAAATAGATATCTCGATAGATTTTTCCATGGTGGTCATTGCATACGCCCCTGTAAACTGTGACAATCTGGCCAAGTTTTCAGCTGGGTTGGAAGGGATGTCTTTCCAGACTATGTCCATCAGCTCATTCCCAGGTGGGAGCTCAGGTGTTTCTATCCTTCTCCATTTCCTCTATCTCCTTACTACAACCTTGTGCAACGGGTTGTAGAACACATCAAGAGGAGATATTTCAGTCACTTTTAAGACAATTTCTGATGTGGGTAGAGTGGGAATGATTTTAGTCTGCTGAGACGTCGTCGCTTGCTCATCCATCTGTTTAGACTCTGTGTTTTTTTAACATCCAGAGGATTTTGATACACCATAGTTTCCTAGGAATTTGTTGTCTTGGGAGTGTCTTGTAGTTTCTTATTGAATTGATCCCACTCTTGCTCCAAACTATTGATTTTGATCTCAAAACTGATATCTTTAGGTCGAGTGCTCATACCCTACTTTTTAGCTGACTTCCTGCTGGATTGTGTTGTATTCTCGGTGTCTTGGGCCTTACTTGTATCCACTTGAGACTTTATGTGAGAATTAGGTCCCTCATGTTGACAGTCACACTAGGCATAGGCTTGTCCTCAATTTTTAACAAATGCAGCGGAATTATTTCAAGCCTTTTGTTTTTGAACTCCTAAAAGCTTTTAAAATCTTCAGGATTCAAATTTTTCCTTGCCCATTCAAACGATTATTTGAAGGATTTAGCCCACTGTAAAAGGTCTTCAAAATCATTAGCCTCATGGTTATAAGGCTTGATCTTTATTGCAGTAGTGATGTTATATGATATCTTGTCTAGGTCAAATTTCCTTTTCGGAAAAGTATGGAACCTAAGACTTTCTAGGCTTACTGACTCCTTGATTGCATGGTTAAAATTTTCTAATGGAAAGGAACCGCATCTCATAGGAAAATATGTCCATAATAACTTCTTGTTTTCTTTTAGGTACTTGGTCAAGCCTTTTCCCATGGTCTGGTGGGCTATTTCTCTTGCTAATAATTTATCAAATACATACAAAGAGAGGACATGTGGGTCTGTTGTAATACCAAAAACACTGATGTATGTAAACCATTCTTCAACAAAATATTTTTTGACTGCGAGAAGGTCTGTAGCGGCTTCTTTCGAAAACCTAGGGGCTTTCTTATTGAAAATTAATTAATGTAATGGAAAAATAACAACATGGAATAGTTTATAAAAATGGGGTATATAATGGGATTCCCAAAAAAATTTATGGTTGAGATGGATAGGGTAGGGGTCCTGCAAGGTCCATTTCCAACCATTGATTGGAAATTTAGTATAGAAACAAATCGCATCCATGATGTAGGCACTAAAATAGAATGGAGGAAGGTTCTATGGAGAGGAGGATCTCTTCTGTCAATATTCGGTGATGACAGTGGCTAGGTTATCAGATAGGATGGTGGCCTAATTCATAATGTGGGAATTGACACAGGCATCAATCAAAGGAATCCATTCTATGGAAAACTTAGCATTATTAGGTAACATTTATAGTCTACATAACATAGCAGCTGCATAGTTGTAGGGGTTTTCCAAAGAGGCTACAAGATACATACCTGTTTTATCAAATTTGAACTTGTTCTCCAGTACCCTCCAGCGTTGTATCATCTTGAAAGTTTCTTCGTTCTTCTTTGCTAATTTGGCCACATATGATTTATCATATATATCCTAAGGGTCAGGTATATGGTGCATTTGCTTCAAGTCTTCCACTTTGAATGACCCCATGAGTTCCATTCTCAAGAACCTGAATTTCCTATCTTCAATAGTGAGGTTTTCCACCACCCACCTAATCATATCAGTGTATGGGAGGATTTTTGCTCTCGCTCCTATTCTGTGAAGGAAAGAACAGGCAGCATCCTTGAATTGGAGTTCCGATGGGTTTTATTGAGTCAGTCGTTTCTTTTGTGACAGTAATCTTGGGATGCTCATCCTCAAGCCTATTGTATATGACCTCCCAACTTGTTGCTCCCCCATCGGCACTGCAGACCGTATCAGAGAATAGAGGAGACATTTCTAATAGCTCGGATTCTGTAATGTTTTGCTTTTTTTTGTTTCTGCATCACTTTCCACAATGACATGTCTTTTGTAGCTTGCCTGAAATGGAAGAGATATATTCAGCGCAGACGATATAGGGAAATTAAGGCTGAAAACTCTCTGAAATGACTTTGAATCATGGGAGGATTATGGATGACATATTCAACGTTAACTAGCCATAACTTGAAACATCATTACCTCTCCTCGGGCCGCTAAACATTAATTACCATGTCAAACCATTCATTATTATATTAAAACACAGTTACTTCCCACACTTGGTGCTTTATTCGCGCATCGCGGATTTTTAAACTATGTCGTATAGCATTGCATGTTTATAATGTGAATATCGCAATATCATATTTCATGAATCGTTAACAGATGACACAATGGCAAGGCTTAAATATTTGTGAATCCTGCGAAATGCGATTGCGAATTGTTAAGGTGTTTTGATCGGAATGTCGCAGCGGGGGGGTTGATCGTATATCGCAATTTCTTTAAGGTGTTTATGGTTATCACATGGAAAAATGTGATTTGTGATTTTCGATGAGTATCCTAAACTTGGGTTGTTTTCTCAGAGTTTTTAAGGCAATTTCTTAGAGTTAGGATTTATTTTTCAAAGACTAAAATTTTGAAAAGGGTCCCCATTTATATGTCTAATATCAGCTATTACTATATATAAATGGGGGGGTTGTTACATAGTACAACATGGTGTTGAACTGATATTTTGTTTCAAAGCATCAAATTCTTTACGTTGTATATCTCCCCAATCGAAGACTTTCTTGACACTAGTCAATGCATGTAGTGGTGCTGCAGTGGAAGAAAAAATAGCAATAAATTTCCCCCATTATTGTGTTGCCCCTAAAAAGCTTCTTACCTCTGTGTAACTGTATTGGGCTTGGGCCAATTCACAATGACCTCAACCTTAGAGGGGTCTATCTTCAGCTCACCTCCTCCAACAATGTGTCCCAATTACACTAAAGAAGTCTTTCCAAATTCACACTTTGACATCTTTAAAAACAACTATAATTTTCTCAAGACATCAAGTACTTTTTTCACATGCATGACATGTTCATCTCTGGATTTGGTGAATATGAGAATATCATTTAAGTAAACAATGACAAATTCATATAGAAATGGTCTCAATGCATCATTCATAACTCTCATGAAAGTAACTGGAGCATTTGTTATACCGAAAGGCATAACAAGCCACTCAAACAATCCTTGTTTAGTTTTAAATGTGGTTTTCCAAATGTCCTCTTCAACTATTCTAACTTGATGATAACCACTTTGTAAGTCTAATTTAGTGAAATACTTTGCATACCTCAATTTATCAAGAAAATCATCAATTCTTGGGAGTGGATAATGATTCTTTACCATTATTTTATCAGTGCATGGAAATCCACACACATGTGCCAAATCTCGTCCTTCTTTGGCACTAAGAAAATGGGTGAACCACATGGCAAAGTATATGGGTGTATGATACCTTTTTTCAGCAATTATTTAATTTTCTTCTTGATTTCCATGCTCTCCATGATCGACACGTGATACATGCCAATGTTTGGAAGTGGAACATCCCACTAGTACAAAATGACTAATTAGTTACTAAAAAAACAACTAAAATTTGCATACAAACAACCATTTTTCAGTCGGTGACCAATAGTAGCTAATTTGCAGTATCTTATAACGCGACCAACTTTTAGTCATTTTTAGCTTAGTCATTAATTGGTTTCCTCAATTTTACCATCTAGTAGTATATTTAGTCATAAATTTGGTCATAAAATTTTCATTGGTTTAGTTATTAATTGTCGCAATTAATGACCAAATATAAAACAAAATATATTACTATATGAATCCTTGAGAAAATCAATTAATGACCAAAGAAATATGACCAAAATGTTGTTTGTGTTATAAGATACTGTAAATTAGCTACTAATAGTCATATATATGCAAATTTTAGTCATCATTTGAAACCAATTAATGACCAAATAAATATGACTAAATTTTAGTTGTGTTATAAGTTACTCTAAATTAGCTACTAATAGTCGTATATATGAAAAATTTAGTCATCATTTTAATAAAAAAAATTATCATTTGTAGTAGTCATTTATATTTTTTTGGTATTTTCATATTCATTATATAAACGACTGATTTAGTAGTTTCTATTCATTTCAATTAATTTCATTCAAAATCATTATAAATGGCTAATTTAGTCATATATTCATTTTATTCGTGTTCATCATTAATTAATATAAACTACTAATTTATTAGTTTTAGATTAATTTTATGTGTTCATTATTAATCAACATAAATTAATTAGTATGATTTTGTGACTAAATTTTTTAAAAAATGCCATACAATGTGCATGTTTATCTAATATGATAACGCAAAATTACATATGTTAATTACAAGACTAAATAATATCAAGTGCAAATAAAAATAATTTCAACCATATAAACTTTATTATATAAAATATCAAGTATTACAATATGAGTTTCCAACTTAATATCAGTTGGACTACAATTTACACATGAAATATTGTTTTATCATTTCAAAACATTATCAGTGTGTCTCCAAAGCATTGCAAGTGAATTCACGAACTCTAAAGGCTTGACCATTAGTCTTTATGAGTGTGTCTTATGAAAGATATTGGCTCTAGACATATTCTCTTGTCTCTCTAATTTTTCATTTGTCGCTCCAGTGTTGTTGTTCTCCTCTTTCTTCAATTGTCGCCCCTTACCATCAATATTGAGTTCCTCTCCTGAAAATGAAAGAAGATACAAAGCAGAGTATAAGACATGAAAGACTATGAATACTTGAATACAAAATAAAGTATACTATAAAGATTTATACGAAATATATCTCAACATTCAATACTGGCCACTATGCGACTAGATGACCTGTATAAACAAAGCAAATAAAACGTCACCATAGAAAATAACACCTTAAGAACTTATTATTCAAACTTCAACAAAACCTTAGGCACAATCATACCAAGTTACATGTTAAAAATATCAGGAAGTAGATAACTTGTGAAAACAAATGGAAAAAAAAAAAAAGATCAGTGTAAAAAATATCTTTATTTCTTGTTCTAAAAGAGTCATGTTCCTTAAATTTGGATATTCTTTTGCCCACAGTAAAAGTTCCTCGCTATTATGAATTATGTTTTAGGATCATGAGATTGATCCAACACCATATTGGATTGTGGAGACAAAATGATTCAACTTTCCAAGATGAGTACCTCACTTGGTTGAATGAAGGTGCTAGCTGTGAGTAGTGTCAAAACCTTAGGGAAACAAAACACTAAGGCCTAAGAAAATATATCACCACTTTTCCACAGAAAAAAAAAATTTTAATCCCATAATGACCTATGGGAGTACATTTCATTGGATGGATATCACACTCTGAGAAATGATTGTCTAATACAATGAGAAGTGTACATATATTGTCACAATGCCCCTCACAATTCGACCCTATAGTTGTGTCCTATAATATTAATCATATCATACTATTTAATTATAAATTATGACTATTAGTTAATTATTAGTGACTATATTATGACTATCTTATATCTTATCTTATAGTTGGTGATGGATATAGCTTATAAAATTATGAGCCATCCTTGTCATATATTATATTTAATGATGGATATAGCTTTTGAAAGCATCAACCTTGTCTATTATTTTTACGGTCAATTTAAATAGAAGTGATCATAATTTTATTCAATATTGTCTTGTACAATTGGAAATAAAATCATGTGGGGGTGGTGTTTCTAGTGATTTTCAAACTTGTTTTAATTACTTAAATTTAGCCTATTTGAATTAAATAGTTGCACTGACCATCTTATCTTCAAGTCAATAAATTTTCTTGAGGGCATCTTCATGACATCCAACATATTTGAAAATTATGAAATATTAGTAGTATCTTTCACTAAATAGACAATGTTGGCATAGAATCTTTTATTGTGTTTTTTACTCTGTGTCACAAATTTATTGATATTTTATGATTCTTGGTTTCGATTTCCATGCTAAGACTGGATTCATCATGCCTGCTAGGATTTTTAGTTGTGCAAACATCATATTTCTCACTTCTAATTGTATAAAAAATAGAGAGTATGCACAATGACATGTAGTGACATGTGGGTGTCTATTTTACTTAATGAAATGCTTGATTTTTTAACCCATTCCAATCCTACCACAATGAAATTAAGAGAGACAAGGACACAAGAAGGACTATCAATAAATGAAATTAGAGACTTTAGAATGCAACTCAAATTGTACCTGAATGTAATGATAAGTATTTGTAGCTGCCTAGTCACCAATGAGCATTGAATCACACTGTGAAAAATTCCTTGCATTATGAGAATTTGGTTGCACCTGCACTAATCCTCTGTAGTAGTTCCTTGACTTGCCTATAGATATAATTTTAGAAACAATCCTACTCCTACAATTCTTCCCTATATGGATCATCTTTGCCCCCCCCTATTGATAGTTATTTTTCAAGGCAACATAATATAACTCTCCAATTGCACCATCACCTTTCAAAATAATGCTTGAGTATTTCCAGGTGATTGTTGAACCAGTCTCTACTCAGGTCCATGAAATCCTTGATTTGTCTCCATCGCAAAAACCTCTTTTCATAATAAAATTATAAATCCCATGTCTACATTACTCGTCCCTGACATACCAATTCTTTAAAGTGGAATACTTTATCGTTGCTCCCTCAGTGCAATAGAGATCCACTACTGTGGCATGTAGATGATTGGTGTCATAAAATGGTGTAGTGCATCCTTCAATATATGTCACAGAACTCCTCTCACCTCACAAAACTCCTCTCATATACAACAATAAGAGTCCTCTCAAACTTCCTGGTCTCCATCTCATTCATCCTGAAATAAGTGGATATTTCCATGGGTGACAAAGTGTACTTGGGGATTTAATAGAAAAAAGTTATCACTAAAAAAAAATACAATGCAGCATAATAGTTATCAGTAGGAGGAACAACCCTACCAAGCTACTTCATAAATAGATCAATATACTCCAAAATTACCTGTTATAAATGAACAAAAGATAACCTCAACTTCCTATAGAGTCTACCTATGCATGGTAGCAATGTCAACAGTGTCAAAAACAACATCTACAACAATGTTGGTCAATCTCTTCTTCTAGTCAAGGGCATGCCCAGCTTTTGAAAAGTATTAAGGAGGTCAAGGTCCACCTCATCCAGGTTCCTCTTCTTCTTCTACTCTCTCTGTTTAGGTTCAAAATAATAGCAAAGGACTTGGAAATTGATGGGTGGTTAAAAGGTATCAAACCATTTGGGTTCTTCTCTTTTTAATCATTGTCTGCAAGCATTGAGTATAAATTAAAAAAGTCATTCATGTTCCTTCTTTTTAGATGAAATTAACCTAAGCTTTGGAGAGTTGTAAGCTTTAATGGATCTAAATATATTCTACTTAAAATCTAGTAACATAGTTTAAAATTGTAGGCATTGAGATAAAAATCTAAGGATGAAACAGAGAATATTTTATGTTCATGATTACAAGAAATTTTAATTCCATGTAACAAAGTTTGAGGAAGGTCTAGTATTTTCATCCTACCAAAAAATTTGTTTGCATCACTCAAGCCCTTTGAATTGGTCATGGTAGAGTCCATTACACAAACAATCAACCACTAAAAGAAAGGTGAAAAGAAAAAATAAAATTTCATGCATTCTGACCCTATAAAAGTTAGGAAGGAATGAACAAAAAAAAGTTGAAAAGAAAAAATAAAATTTCATGCATTTTGACCCTAGAAAAGTTAGGGAGGAGCGAACAAAAAAAAGGTGAAAAGAAAAAATAAAATTTCATGCATTCTGACCCTAGAAAAGTTAGGGAGGAGCGAACTGATCTGTACAATAAGGACATACAAAATGCTTACTTGTCCATTGTGTTTTGATGAATTGTTGGCGCAATCAAGATCTGCATTATCATAATCATTAAACCCTTTGTACAATAAAAACATGAAAAATCTTACTTGTGCATTCTCTTTTGATGAATTGTTGGCCGTAATCAAGATCTGCATTATCCTAATCATTAAACCCTCAACTGTAGATGAAATTTATTCTTTGATCTCATAATCATTAAACCCTCAATTGTAGATGAAATTTATTCTTTGATCATATAAACCCTCGAAATTGTTTACCCATAAGAACAAAAGTCATCTTTAGTAAAAAGGAAGAACTCTGCAAAGTAATCATTAAACCCTCAACTGTAGATGAAATTTATGCTTTGATCATATAAACCCTCGAAATTGTTTACCCATAAGAACAAAAATCATCTTTAGTAAAAAGGAAGAACTCTCCAGAGTCCAAATTCATACCCATGTAAAAATGGCCAAAATCTCCACGCGCAATGACCTTGCGCTTCCTCCATCTAATCATTGATGCTATCCTAAGGTGTTTCCCATGCAAACTCCATGTGGGGATCCAATCCCATGAAATCCATAGATCGCATTGATGGTCTTCCTTCTTTTGGCATTTCCACCCAGATATCAACAAGGCAGACAAAAATGCAGTGCTACAATGTGATGTTGTAATCTCTAAATATTTTATTTGAACCGAGTGCTAAACCGGAAATGAAAAAGAAAAGACATATTTATAATGGAAAAAATAAAAGAAATATTTATAATATAAAATAAAATATATAAATTGTGATTGGGTTAAATGATTTATTTTTAATAAGAATTTGTTATTTTTGTGTAAGATGCTAAAGTAAAAAGAAGAAGTTAAAAATGATATTGGAATGACTGTAAACATTTAAATATGGCCTCAATTAATAATAAAAAGTTAAATTAATAAAAATAATAAAATTCAATTTGTTATATTTTGATTTTATTATTAATTTGTGAATAGGCTTTGTTACAATACCATGGGCCAATACCATGGTTTATCAATACTACAAGTCCAAAAACCATAACTTATTTCACAACCAAAATATTTTATAACAATATGACAAGATTCTTAACCATGGATATTCACCCCCACATTACGGTAGATATTATTAACTTGTAAAAAATAGCCTTTGTTACAATACCATGGGTCAATACCATGGATTATCAATACCACATGCCCAAAAAACATAAATTATTTTACAATCAAAATATTTTATAACCATGGATATTCACCCTCACTTTACCATGGATATTAACTTGTAAATTGGCTTTGTTACAATACCATGGGCCAATACCATGGCTTATCAATACCACATGCCAAAAAACCATAACTTAAATTATTTTACAATCAAAATATTTTATAACCATGGATATTCACCCTCACTTTACCATGGATATTAACTTGTAAATCAGCTTTGTTACATTTATGATTTCTAAAGTTTTTCATTATTTTATTTTCTTTGGCATGATTGATCCAAAATATAGGTTTAATATTTTACAACCAATTAGGTTTTTTTAATTTAGATAATTTCGTAAAAATAATACAATGTGATCAAATTTAAAATAGAGTTGGGGAGGGCGCGGAGAGAGTGAGGGAGATAGTCAAAAAGTTGGAGGGCACATAGAGAGAGAAAGAGAGAGTGGGGGGGGGAGTGAGGTTGGAGAGAGGGAGCGAGAGGAAGGAAGAGAAAGGGAAGAGAGAGAGAGGGGGGGCGGAGAGAATGAGAGAGAGAGAGTCAAAAAGTTGGATGGCATGGAGAGAGAGAAAGAGAGAGTGATGGGGGGGCAGAGGGGGGGTCAGAGTGAGGTGGAAGAGAGGGAGCGAGAGGAAGGAAGAGAGAGAGAGAGAGAGATGGAGTTGGAGTGTGAGAGAGAGGGAGGAAAGAACAAGGACATAGAGAGATATAGGTGGAGAGAGAGAGGAGTGAGAAGGGAGAGAGTGAGGGAGAGAGGAGAGGAGGGAAGACAAAGAAGAGGAGAGGATAGAGATGGGGAGAGAAGGGGAATAGAGAGATAGACAGAGAAGGGAAAGAGAGAGATAGCCAGAGAAGGGAAAGAGAGGGAGAGAGTGTGTGTGTATGTTTTGGGGTTGAGATAGAGAGGGAATAAAAAAGAGACACAAATACAAATATAAATATTATATAGTATTATATAACCAACCTAGATCCATATTAACCCTATAACTATCAAGTGCCGAGAGGGATCCAATCTCTCGAGGTGCAAATCATTCCTCAAGTTTTTCACTAGGAAAAAAAAAATTGCACCTCAAGAGTTTGGATCCCTCTTGGCACTTGATAGATCTAGGGTTAATATGGATCTAGGTCAGTTAATATGAAATTAAAGTATTTTTTATTTGATATTATAGTCTTAAAAAATAAAATTTCTCTTCAAATTAATATTAAATTGGAACTAGATCCAATTAGATTCAATGAAAAGATTTTTAAAATATATATATATATATAAAATAAATAAAAAATAAAAAAAAATATTACAAATATATTTTTAAAATTATAAATTATTAGAGATAAATAATGCAAAGTTGGCTCACCTATACACCATGTGAGGATGAAGAAGTGTTTAAGGAAGGATAACCTTTCAACCAATATTTAACATCCTTTCAAGCCCCTATCACTTGTAAGTTTAGATTGCTTGACACAATTAAGATGACTAACATAAAAAACGGATTCATATTCTTGTAGTACTTGTTAGGTAGTTGTATTTTTGTTCTTAGACTAAATTAGTCATTTTTAGTTGTATTACTTATTAGATAGTCACATATTTTAACCCGCGACTAAATTAGTGATTTATGTTAGTCGTTTTTAGTTCGGTCACTTAAGATTTCTCATTTTTGGTAGTATTTTACTTGGAAAAGCTGCGGTGACTAACTTTTTTAGTCACCTAGTTGCTAATTTCTCATTTTCTACTAGTGTCCTATTGCAGTTGTATCTCATGTTGAATTCCCCTCTTGGTAGGTAACCCCTTTGGTTCCTGAAACATCTCGCCATGCTTTCTTACCACATCAAACAAATCAGATTTTAACTTATCATCACAACCTTCAAAAGATTCATAATCGATATCATTATTTTTCTTGATCATGAGAAGCACAAAATTTTTACTTGCATTTACTAGTCTCTTAATCTGCCCTGCATTAACCAAAGAAATGTTTAACTTTTTGCGATGGGCTCTCACAATATACTCCACTCCATCCTTGAGCAATAGATATTTGTTCTCATGGCGATAAAATATTGTTTTCCTATCATACAAATATGGGCTTACCAAAATGATTCTTGAGATGTCAAGTGGAACTACATCTAACTCAACTTCATCAATGAATTTTTCAGTAATGGAAAACCCGAATAAGCATTTCCTTGTAACCTGTAAATTTACATTATTGACTATCCAACCCAAGGGATATGGCTTATGATGAGGTACAGTTTCAAGGTTAATCTTTTTGACCAAGTCTTCTGAAATTAAGTTCGATTGTGACCCACTATCAAATAATGCATCAATCTTTGTATGATTTGAAATTACCCTTACATGGAACAATTCTATCCTTGATTCTTCATTTGGAGTGTTGTTATGACTATGTGAGGAACTAGTGCTTGCAGTAGCTTTTTTCATTTTGTGAACATGGCTGAAATCTTGGTCTCATCACCAGAATCTAATCCAAGATAATGTTGTGTGGTAGCAGTCATCTTTTGTTTTCCCTTATTGTTTGGTTTCTTAAGCCTTAGTTTGGGATGTAATTTCCAACAGTGGGTTTCATCATGCCCCGCTTTGGAACAATGTTGGCACATAGTTTTCTCCCCTTCTTTCTTCACAAATGCATTCTTCTTTCCCTTCCATTTTCCACCCTTCTCTTTCTCCTTACCCTTGAATGGCTTCTTCTTACTACCCTCTTCCTGAATGTTCTTTCCTCTTATTCAAGGTGCGTGGCTTGCAAACATACCTCATCTAAATTGCTTAGATTGAACATAAGGATAGTATGTTTTAAGTAGGAATGTAAACCCCCAATACATTTCAAGAGTGTATCTTAGGAATTCAAGTTTACTCTCAATAATAAAGCCCTCTTCCTAAACTCCTGGGTATAGTCTTGAACTGTTTAGCCCTTGAGTTGCCTAAAATTTTTCCAACTCATAATGGCTTTTTTCATATAGGCTAAAGGATAAAACTGTATTTTAATTGCAGAAACAAATTCAACCTAAGAAATGGATATCTTACCATGAATTCGCATTTCCTCTTGAGTCTTTGCTTCCCACCAAACTAATGCTTCTCCTTCTATCCTTAGTGAAGCCAATTGGAATTTTATGTCATCTTCTTGAAGGTTCTGAATTCTACAATAAACCTCCAATTGTTTAATCTAGTTGTCTAACTTTTTTGCATTCACCTCACTATTGTACATGGGAAGTTCAAACTTAATGTCCAATTTAAGTAAGGGATTTTTTTCCTTTGGGGTTTTTGAATGAGTATGAACAGTTTTTGTGGTGAAAGTGGAAGATGATGTTGTTTGAGATGATGAGGATGATGAATATGATAAGGAATATGGAGATGGTGGTGATGGAGGAGGCTTTCCTCCATTACCCTTTAAATCCTTCTTTTCATCTTTTTTATCTCCTAAGCTTCCCTCTCCATGTGGGGTCTTAGAACTCTCTCTGGCCATTCTAGTATTCCTCTCTTCATAGAGGACTCTAACCATGTCAATCAAGTCCTAGAAAGCTTTCTTGAATTCTTCCTCTTCTGAAATACATTCAGTCTCTCCTGCTCCAGACATGATGGCTTTGGATTCAAGCTCAACTTCTAGTATTTCTTGTACCTCCTCAATCTCAATTGAAGGTAAAACTTGAGGTGCTTAAAGTGCAGCTGGAATTGGAACTTTGGGTGGAGATTGTGGTCTTGTGGCTCTCCTTCTTCTGGGAATTACCTCAGGATTTGAAACCAATAGTTTCCCTTCTCGTCTCTACAACTTTAACCTTGTAAGGATCACAAATTTGCAACCATTAAAACCCTACTTGCACAAAAATCAAGCAATCAAGCAAATAACCTTTGCTCTGATACAAACTTTATTTGTAGTTGAATGTTAGTTTTGTTGTGCTAATTTCAACTTCATAATTAAAAACAATTTCTTATCATTTGCTTCATGTGCATAGGTTTCCTTTATGGTGTTTGTGAATGAACAAGTAAATTTTATCAAGTTTTATGTCAAATTCATGAGAAAAATAGCATGAAAGTAAAGTGTTGAACAACAACAAACCTATCCACATGAAGCAAATGATAAGCAATTTTTTTAATTATAAAGTTGAAACTAGTAGTGAAAAACTAACATTCAACAACAGATCAAAAGGTGCAGGAAAGGAGTGGTGAAAAAATGCCTTTCTTACTAAGAGGGAGTGTTGAAAACATGTAGCAAGAAAGGCTCAATTTGACTTTAGCCTTAGTCAAATTGAGTAAATCGAATTTCCACATCGGCAGGACAACTTAGAGGCAGCTAACTAGTGTGACATGGATCTTGTCACTCAGTTAGCTAAGTAAATTCGAGTTAGAGGGCTTGGAGTTTAGTTATGCATGTTTGATTTCTAAATTTTAATAATCTAGTTTTGTTATTTTCAGTTATATTCAATTAACTAATCTCTAACTATTGATAGAATCAGTTGAAGGTCAGTCGTACAGTGGGGTAGTAGTCTAACTCTGAGATCTATCAATTAACTGATCAATCAGCCCAAAATATCTAGTGCATGCAAGAAATTTGAGTTCCTCAATTGAAGTGGAGATGACAAGGCAATGTAACATCAGTTGTAGACTATCTTTGAGTGTATAGGTGTTGCATGAGTCAAAATATCAATCCTTGGTAATTGCGCAATCAATTTAGAGAAAATTCCTATCTTTTAGGGGCTAATTTCCTCAAGATTTGCGCAAGGAAATAAGAGGCTTGGTGAGAAAATAATTCGCTAAGTGTTGGCTATAGTTTCTCATTGATTGGAGAGAACAATTATTCTTTTGCGGGTTGAGCTCAGAGTTGAAGCTAGCAATTGTAATAGTTTTTCTATTCAACTGATTAATGCGAAAAATCTTGAGGGGTTTTTTCCCAATTGGGTTACCCTAGAAATGACTGTGTATTTGTGGTTTTTCTTCTTGCATATCTATGCATATTGTTCTAAATTGTGGTTTTCATTCCACATATCAGTAGAGTAGAATTATGTCTCTTGTTTTTTAGTTTGAAATCTTGAGCAGTTGCAATTTCTATCAAATTTCTACACAATATACATTGATACAATGAGATACCACTGGCTCCAATAGTGGAGCATTAAGCCACTACTTACTCTCCAAAATAAAAATATTTCTCTCTAATGCCTAGGTGGAGAAGCCAAGGTGAAATTTATTTTGCTTGAGTAATGAGGCTTCTTTTATAACAAGAGGAATGACCTTTCATAATCCTCATGACTCTTGGACTACCCTCATGACTCTTGAACTTCTAATGTGACTTTTGGACTTCTCCATGTGACTCTTTTGTCCATATGTGACTCTTGTACTTCCACATGTTTACATTTACAATATTTTCCAAAATTACATCATCATGTGACCACAACATGACAAGTCATTGACATTGATGACTTGGATTCATGGTGACTTGTACATAGAGTTCATTGAGATGTGGCGACACTGCCACTATGTCTTCAATACTCATAATGTGTCTTGCATTGTTGTTGCTTTATACCCTACAAAGGGTTTCTTGAGATTATGGAGTCTTCATGAGTCACTTTGATCATCTGAATCCATCATTCCTTCAACTGTCGCAATAAGGTTCCTTGTTCCTTTTGTCTTCAAGATGATTCCAAGGGCATCCTTTCCTGATTTATATATATCCTCACATATATTTTCCATGCTTTCTTGATCACTGGGAACAATAAATCACTCGTGGAAAGTAAACATTAGTTAAAAGTTCTCCTGCTCTATCATGATTCATGCAAATTTTCTAATTGTGGATCAACAATGCAACAGGGGAAGAGAAAGAGACCTTTTGGGTATAGGGAACACTTTCAAGGGACATAGGAGGGCTTCAATTCTCACCAATATTGTGCCATGTGAAGCTCTAGAGGAGGAGGAGGCTTGGAGGGCGCAGGGCACACTTACAAGAGGCAAGACAACATGATTGTTTACTAAAATTGTGCCATGCGCTTGGGAGAAATTCCAGGGCCACAAGGAAGGCACATGACTCACTTGCAAGGCACAATGGAAGGCATCACTACCCACAGAAAGTGCATAGTGCTCTCAACTAGGAGACAAAGGCTTGACTGGCATAGGGTGCGGAGATAAGCAACATGAAGGAGGATCTGTTGACTAGAAATGTGTTGTGCACTCGGAGGGAGAGAGAGGACTCATATGGGTGGAGGGTATAGTTCTAACTGATAAAGAGGGTCTCCACTATTCTCTAGAAGTGCGTTGTGTGCACTTCCTAACCTAGAGGGAAGGCTTGCAAAATCAAAAAAATGTCCAAGTCTCAAAGGGTGAAGCATGGGAAAACACACTGAATTAGGGGTATAATCAAGCGTGACACATCTCAACTCATCACTGAAACTTAGACAAAACCCATGACTAATAAATATACATCGAAATTTTAGCTCACAAACACTCACCAAGTATGTGCAATTGCGACCAAAAACTTCCGTTTTGTGACTAGAAAGTATACTATGACTTTAAAGTGCATTATTGTTACTCTTTATGATCAGACGACACTTAGGAAAGGAAACATACACTTGAAACATGTGTAAAATCATAAAATGACACTTTATGACCAAAAGAAACACTTCATATGACAAGAGGTAGGCTCCAAAATTTGAATATAACAAAATTTTGGAGGGTGTTATAGCAGCAACAACACTTACATTTTATTAATTAAACCTTATGATTGAATGAAATTTGATATTTTGAATAAAAATATTTAGAGCCTACCATTATGGGATAAAGTTAACTTTTTTAGGTTTTTTCAATAGGTCTATTTTGAATTTAAAATCCTCCTCTCCTAAGTAAATTGTAAGACTATAAAACATTAAAAAATCTTACAAAAGGCATCTCAAAGTATGTTCCTTGTTGTTTCCTCCTAAACTCTAATGTTTTTTATTGACTTGTTTCTCACATAGAGAAAACAATGCCCTTTGGATTTATCTCTATTATCCAACCCACTATTATACAGGAGTTTCATCACATTACGCATGATACTCTTGTTAGCACAACCTGATCTAAGGCAATGACATATTAAAAATTACTTTAATTCAATGGGGTAAAAATGTCATCATATACCCATATTAACCACAATTGTATTAATAATAATAGGAAAACTCATAACAACTTTGTTAATCCTTATCATTCCAAAATAAAATTAATAAGTAATTTGATGTAACTTTACCAACCTTAATGAAATTAATTAAAACCTTTATAAAGTGAGAAATTTGTGTCAAATTTAGAATGGGGAGATCGGGAGATGTTTTAGTAATGGGTTAGATAAAATTTTGTAATGCACTGTTAATATAGTGTCAATTCAATTAAAAAAAAAACTAATTTAAATTTGTCTTAATTCTAGATCCACTAAGTGTTGAGAGGGATTAAATCTCTTTTGATTCTAAAAGAAGTTTGCCCCTCAAAATATTTCCTCCCTCTCAACAATTGGTAGAACCTAAGTTAAGATGGATCTAGGCCAGTAGAGAATATATATATATATATATATATATATATATATTATTGGTGTTAGAAAATTATATATTATAGAGCAATGGAACACATAAAATATTGCAGAAATATAAACACATAAAACAAGAGAGACACAGATATATGTGGTTCACCCAATTTGGGCTACATCCACAGAGAAATAGCTAGTCCTCTTTTTATATTATCTAGCAAAATGAAGAGATGCAACCTACAACAGATCCATTGTAATTCCCTCATCGCTCTCACACAATCTCCTCTCTCTTCCTCACTCAGAATACACATCTACATAGCCTCAATACAATTCCCTCATATATAGTGAGGGGTTGCCTTCTAGGGTAAAAAACCCTAAATTAAACATAAATTTTACCGTCATATTTTCGTCATCCCCCCCCCCCCCCCCCCGCACCCCCCTGGCGGCACGCATAAACAGGCGGTGTTACCGCCACAATACAAAATGGGGTCCAATGTAGAAATACTTCTAAATAAAGAAGATAATTAGGCTCCACACCCAATAATTGGAAAAACCATGGGTTATCAAAACATGGAGAACAAAAACCGTAAATGGTAAATTGACCATTTTACCTCATTTTTATTTTAATTATTATTTTTATTTTTTATTTTATTTTTATGTAATTTGATTGAGGTAAAATGTTTATGTAATAGGATAAGACTGGACAAAACATTACAACATCTCTTCCATACTCATTTGTAAGATCAATAATAAAAATTAATTTAAAATAAAAAGGAATAAAAATAAGAATAAGAATAATAAATCCACTGAATTGAATTTGTTAAATTTTGTAGAAATTAATGTGTAGATTCAATATTGTTCATGAAATTTACTAAATCACAATACTTGAAGCTACTATACTCATCTACGGAAGTTAATTCACCATCTAAAACATGAATCATAGACATGCAAAAGGAAACATCACACATGCACAAAGATTTATCTAGGGGGAAGAAACTGCTCAAAACCACTTACTATTTTGTTGACGATGCTAGACCCACCAACGTCAGTGGATCTCCCCTGTATGAAGTCACAACTAGACCCCACATCGTTTGGTGCAAGAGTCCCATCTGATACGATGGTCTAGTTTCCATTATATTAAAGATATGTGTTATCTCTTGCTTGTCAGCACGTGAGAGTGGTCTTCTTTGTCTTTGAACAGTGAAGTTCATGTGCCTGGTGATTGATAGTGTTACTTGTGTCAAGGTTCCTTTACTGCAGAGGGAGAGGGTGGAGGTGAGTCTCTAGTTGAATGGGAAGAGTCCCAACTCTGTCAGAGACACACAACACATAGGACATGTGTAGCTTCTGACAGAGCTGTCCATACAGATGTGGCAGTCACAAACAAACAATGAAAGGGTAGCATGTACAACATCTAGTGGGGTAGTTCCCACGAGTGCGACAGTCGTTATAACAAGTTTATGGGAAAGGTTTTGTCTAATGTACAGTGAGGCGGCCCACATGAGCAAGACAGTGTTAACAACTTATACAACACATTTTCATAAACATATGTATTAGAGCAACTGAAGCAGTTTAATTGTTTAACACAAGTTAAAGCAACATGCATTACAAGTGTTCCAAGATAATTTTTACAAACAGCTACAATACATGTGTGAAAATGTGTTGCCCTGTTAGCAGGCTTCTGAATTAAGTGAAATTTCCAGAACACATCGGTACACCATTACATCACTAATCCCATGGGTGGGGCGTTGGAGCTACTGCTCACTCCTCAAAAAAAAGATTATAGACTCTCAAGGCTATGTGGGAGGAGCCAAGGTGAAAAGTCTTTTGCATGTACAAATGAGGGATATTTATAGCCAAGGGTATAACTGGCCCTTGTGACTATTCGACTTCCCTCATGATTGTTTGACTTTCATGACTCTTCAGATTACAAGTGGGTCCCTTGGACTTCCATGTTACATTACATTGATTTACACAGTATGGCCCACAGTAGTGATGTGGCTTGACATGACTCATGATGTAACTTGACATGACAGTGCTGGTATGTTCATGTTGTTGCCGGTGTGCATGTCGAGTTGCAGTGCTTCTGAGTGACGGATGTCCTTTTGGTGTATCACATCTTCACCTCCGCATGGCATGGTGTGCGGAGTCTTCGATAGTCATTGGGTTCACTTGATGTTGCATTCGCACATTGCTCCTTGCTTGTACTTTGGCATGCTTGACATGTTCATCCGTCCGTGAAAATTTCATGTCCATCTGTTTGTCTGTCCATGAACACATCTTTGCATGTTCATCCATCTGTCCGTCTACGAACACATCTTCGCATGTTCATTCGTCTGTCTATCCGCAAACACATCTTCGTATGTCCATCCGTCCACGAACACATCTTCGCATGTTCATCCATCCATTCGTCCATCCACGAACACATTTTCGCATGTTCATCCATCCATCCATCCGCGAACACATATTTGCATGGTCATCCATTCACGACCACATCTCCTTGCATGGATCATTTGTTTTTTTATTCACACACATGTGCTCTTGCATGTACTCTCCTCTTCTCATCCCATCTATCGTCACGTCATGTCTATTCATGTACCTATATCTACAGTCACTCATGACGAGATGACATCAAATCCATAAATCTCCTAGTCTACCCTGATGCATGATCATTTTCGGATGCGGGTGACTCGGAGAGAGGACAATGTTATGAAACTGTGTGAGGCAAGTTTTGAGCTGGGATGCGGGCTCTGGGCACTATTGGTGAAAACTACGCAGAAGTCATTAGGAGATAGAGACGGGCAATCCAGATCGGGAGTGACTATCCGCGGGATCTAGCTCGACTGGAGGATAGATGTGCGCAATTTCTAGGAGAAGCGGTGCGGGCTACAGGAATGCTTGGCAAGAAAAATCTACGTGATTCAAAGGGAGCTGGCAGCAGGTTGTTGGGAGCTGCCGGCAGGAACAATTGCGCAGTTTCTAGGAGACTGATTTGCTAACCACCTCTGTGCAGTTTCTGAGCTGAGCAGACTACCGGGCTGCAAGAGGCTTTCTCATGAAATCTGTACAGTTTTCTTGGTGAGCATTCGGTCAGCTGACTAGGAAAAATGCGCAATGTTTTAGGGGAGTCAATCTCATGGTGACTGCCGGTCAAACTCTCTGGTTAACCAACAGGAGATTTGATTGATCGGCTTGCGAGCAGCGCAGCTTGGAATGGCTTGTTGGATGCTTTTGTGTTGTTCTGGGTGACATTCGGTCGAATTGATGGTGGGGTGAAGGTTCGGTTGTTAGAGGGGGATCTGGTCATCAGAACTTCAGCAAAGTGGCTAAGTGTGTGAGCGAGTGAATTTCTACATACGTGACCTTGCAAAAACACACACTCATGTGACTTGATGACAAGATGCTTCAAACCATCAAGACACACATGCTCAACATGACTAACTGACGGTGCAAGCGACAAGTGCGATGCTTGTGATAGATCGTTGGACGACCGTGACGACGCTTGCGCAACAGTGCATACAACTTCATGTGTGAGTGTGACGGATGTTTACATAGCGAACATAACATGTACACACGAAGCGAAGACCTTGAACATCACTAGAACGAGGCCACAAGCATGACATAACAATCAATATGTGGAAGACGATAGTTGGTCGAATAAGTGAAAAAGAAGCGCGACATGTAGAGGCAACACATAAAGTGAATTTTTTAGTTTGCGCACATGCATGTTCCTGAGGACAAGATGATATGACAATGATAAGAAGTCCTGCAAACTCAACTAAGAGGTGTACTTCGAAATATGTTTCGTACTTACCATACTTACGCTCAAGATGATCGTGCATCTGACGAAGTTCACATTCGATCCTAATCTTTTCCATTACTCAGTTCCTTTGTCCTTCTACTTAACTCCTTGGAAGCGATTTCAACATGTCACATTTTCCTGTAGTCACTGAGAGGTGGATCTGCATAATTTTAGCAGACAGTGACTGCTGCCAGAATGAGGCCCTGGGAGGCCCATCTACATAATTTCTGCATGCAAGACCGATAGGAAAACTTGGACAACACTTTGCATTTTTTAGGCTCAAGGCATTGTTGTGGGACAGGGGTCCCAGGAGGAAACCTCTATGCAATTTCTAAGTGCAATGCAGCTGGACTTCTCTGTACATTTCTAGAGAGTAGTGCTAGTTGGGGCCTCTATGGGTAGTGGGGTTTCAGCAAGAAAGGGAGATTGGTGTCTCTGCGCACTACGGGGTTTCATCAAGCAAGGGAGGATGGTTTCTCTGCACACTGCGGGGTTTCAACAGGCAAGGGAGGAAGCTTGATGGTTTCAGAAATAAAGCATATAGTTCCAGGAAGCTTGATGAGGTTAGGTTGCTTAGGAAAATGGCTAAGTGTGAGATCAGTGAAACATATGAAAACATTGATAGGACTCAACTGTGATCACACACGGACACTTAGTGACACAACATAGACCATCTAGAATACATAAGACATACATTTCTTGATGCAACAACCTTCATGACGTGAGTGCGTGAGGTGAGTGTGAAACATGTCTATTTGATGACAACCACTCATACATGCACAATTCCCTTAAATAAAGACACCATCCCCTTTGCATGAAAAATAACAACCCTTGTGCTTGAAAATGACATATGCTACATAAGATGAGAACGCAAAAAACTCTTTAGGATCAAGGAGGGGATCTTGAAATCATCAACTTATCAACAAGCGACTAAGGATAATCGATCGCAGGATCTGAGGTAGGCTCTGAAATTTGTATGCGAGCCAAAATTTTGGAGGGTGGTTGTAGCCACCACAACATATTTGTATTACATTAATTAGGGAATAGAGAATAAATACAATGCTTTCTCAATCCTGAACACACCCTGCAAGTGTATAGTTTATCCCTTTACCTGACTAATTGAATCTAGCCCAACACTTAGCCAATTTCAAGCCTTCTTAATCTCCTATTTCCTTGCGTTGTTACCTTTGGAAATTGCCCCTATTTTGTAGTAATTTCACACCAAGGAATTGCACAATAGCCTTAGGTCAATCTATAACTACATTCACCACTTGTACACTTGGGAATTTGTTACAACTGATAATACATTGCCTTGGAATCTCCATCTCAACTGGGTAACTCTAATTCTCTACATGCAAAATTATTTTGGGTTGATTGATCAGTTAACTGGTTGATCACTCAATGTGGTTGAAGTTACACATCCACAACTTGACCTACACTAGTTCTTCTAACACTTAGAACCAGTTAAACTAACAATAACTCAGACTAAATGAAATAGATTGCTACAAATTAACAATCAACCATGTAGAACTAAACTCAAGTGTAAGTCGAATTTACTGAGTTAATTGAGTGAAAAGAGCCATGTCACCTCAATTAACTACCTTCAAGTATTATGCTGAAATAGAAATTCGAATTTTAATCTAGTTTGACCAAGGAAAAGTCAAAACTAAATTTTCTTGTTGAATTTTCAACACTCCCTGTCAAAAAGAAATGGATTATTAGATACCCCAATCCTGCTTCTATGGAACTCAAATTTTCCTCTTGACAAGGTCTTTGTCAAAATATATGCATATTGTTCCTCTATTGGAATGTAATGCAACAACATACTTCGCCTCTGCACATAATCTCGTAGATGGTGATACCGGATGTTGATATGCTTGGGGATCATGAAATACTGGATTCTAAAAGAGTTTGGTTCAACTCTGATTGTCATATTAAATCACAGTAGGATCCATCCTCTGACCAAGTAACCCAACAAGAATCTTTCTCATCTAGATAGTCTTACATGTTACTTGACTTGTGACCGTGTACTTTCCTTCTACTGAGTTGAGTGCCATGGATCTTTGCTTCCTGTTGTACCAAGAAACTGTTGTTGACCCAACACTGAAAATTCCTCCCAAAGTGCTCTTCCTGTCTGATTGACTCCCCACCCAATCTAAATTTGTGAAGCCTTGCAACTTCACTCCCTCTGTCTGTTTGTACCAAAGACCAAACTGAGTAGTGCCTCTGAGATATCTCAACACATGCTTTGATGCCTTTCAATACAGTTTGGTTGGCTTAACCATTTCTTGACTAAGTTGGTTAACTACATAACACATGTATGGTCGTGTTTTCACAAAATACATAAGTGAACCTACAAGCTACCTGTAAAGAGTAGCCTCCACTACTTCACTTGAAGTAACATCCTCTTTCCTCTAGTTTCCTACTAGAGGAATCTCCATGGGTTTGCACCTATCCATGTGGAACCTCTAACGTATATCATTGGCATATTTTCCCTTAGAGACCAATAGTTCCCCATCTCTTTGCCATACTTCTAAACCAAGGAAGTAGTGCATGAGGCCCATGTCCTTCATCTCGAACTCTCTTGCAAGGTCCTCCTTACCAGATCTAATCAACTTCTCATCACCAGTAAGGATCAAGTCATCAACATATACCACAATAATCAATAATTTACCTTCTACCACAATGCGATAAAGTTTTGCATCTACTTCACTTTTGGTGAAGCCCAAACTAATGATATAACTATCAATCTCGGTATACCAAGCACAAGGTGCTTGCTTGAGTCCATACAACGCTCGCTTGAATCTGAACACATGCACCTCTCTATCAAAGGTCTCAAACCCCTCTGGCTACTCAATATACACCTCCTCCTCAATAACTCCATTAAGGAATGTTGTCTTCACATCCATCCGGTGGATCTTCCACCCCATCTGCACCTACAATGCTATAATTGACATGATGGATGAGTACCTTGTTAATAGAGAAAAGGTCTCATTATATTCAATTCCCTCAACCTGCGAAAACCTCTTTGCCAAAATTTAGCCTTGCATTTATCTATGCTACCATATGTTGCATGTTTTACCTTCTAAATCCATCTTGAACCAACCATTGATTTGTTTGTTGGTCTTGGGACCACTTCCCAAACACTATTTCTGATAATGGAATCATATTCCTCTACCATAGCATCAACCCATATTGGTTTCTCTATAGCTTCCTTGGATGAGGATGGATCAGTCTCTACAAGCTCACTCATTATATCCATGTGGCCAGTGTATCGATCCGATGACCTCCTCTGCCTGCGCTATGATGTGGGTGCTCCCACATTCTCTCTAGCATCCTGCAATAATCTGTCAGCTTCCCTAGTTCGCTTCCTTCCTTCTCTGGATGTCTTTGCTTGAGTGGATATATCCACTCTTTGCTCCTCTGCTTGTGGTTGCTCCACAAATTCCTGAGGTTATTCCTTTGGATCCAAAAGCTCCTGATCAAGCTGCAACTAAAGCTCCCTCTCAAGAGAACACCTCATTTCCTTCTCCTCATCAAATTTCACATCCCTTCTTACCATTGTCATCCTGAGAGATGGCAAGTACACATGATAGTTGTGAGGTGTGTCTGTGTACCCCAAAAATATGCCCAACTTTGTTGTCGACTCTAGCTTTTTCCTTGCTTCCTTGGAAACATGACAGTAAACTGATGATCCAAAGATCCTGAAGTGTGACACATTTGGCTTATTCCTTGAAAAAGCTTCCTTTGGTGTACTCATTCCAAGAATCCTGTGAGGACTCATGTTCTGCAAATAGACCGTTGTGTTGCATGCTTCATCCCACAAGTGCAATGGTAGGCCTTGGTCATGTAGAAAATCTGATGTAGGTTAACCTGATAATGCAATATAAATCAAAGCAGAATACTATAACCTACTTCTACTATCAATTTGCGGAAGCTTAAAGGTCGCGCTAAACAATATAACCAGAAGAAGAAGAATCAACCGCACAATACACATGAAAATACTTTGGGGAAATCCTTAGCTAAAAACCCCACTAACTGTATTATCATACAAGGTGGAAATACATAGGAATTATACAAAGCCTTAGCTCTCACAACTAGCTAGCTCTCAGTACAATCCTCATAGATGCTCACAGGCAATCTTGGCTTTGCTCCAACCTTCCTCTCTACCCTCCAAGCTCATATTTCCTTGCGTTGTTCCTCTGGGATGATTCTCCTTCAACCAAGTGGAACACTCTGATCTCACACACTATCAGAACTACGCAATCCTCAAGGAATGATTCCTTGACTGCATGCATGAGTTTTATTTATAAGCAAACACATGCAACTGATAGTACATTGTCCTTGTCTTTAATCTCAACTAGGTCTTTCTCAGAATAGACATGCATGAGTTTCTGATGAGGGAATATTCAGTTAACTCGAGTACACTAGTTGAGTGCATGCATGCATCAACTGACTGTTAACTCTCTATTATTTCCTCAAACAGTTTGGAACTAATTTAACTGGACTTAACTCAGTAAACTGAGTTAACTAATTACAACTCAAATATAACTCAATCTTATCTCCTTAATTTAAGGATAACTCTTGCATGACTTCATAAATACTTCTAGCTTGAATTTCTCCAACTAATTAATTCAAAATGAATTAATTAATTATTTCCAAGTAGCACTTAAGACTAAATTTGATTTTAATTCACAATTTAATTCAAGAACAAATTAAATTGGAATATTCTTGTTGCCACATTTCAACACTCCCTCTCAACAAGAAAGGGATTATCTGCCACCCTGATCCTGTCTCTATGGAACTCGAATGTACACTTTGACAATGCCATTGTCAAAATGTCACCATCATGCTCCTCTATCGAAATATACTGCACCAACATGATCCTCCTATCATCAGCAGCTTTCTTTAACTTGTAAAGCCAAAGGGAACTCACAACTGACTTATTTTCCAGTCTCGAAACCACGTCCCAAAAACTGTTACGAACTATGGAGTCATACTCCTCCACCATAAACAATGTAAACTTTGAAACGGGAACTGATATTGTTACTCGTTTCGTAGAGATAGCAAAAAAATGACCTGATTTTGAAAAGGGGTGATGCAGAACACACATGTTTTTTTTAGAGCATAGTTTTTGGAACTTTAATTTTTTTCATGTGCATTACATTTTAGAATGGTAGTGATTTTCATGCTGATTTAAAAAAGTGAGTATTCTGCATCACACCCTTTTTTTAAAAGACCTATTTTTTGACTTTAAATTTTCTAGTGTATGAAATGTAAATAATTATTTTCTAAATTTGATAGTTTTTGAAGTGGTCGTTTTCTTCATATTTTCTTGTTTTCTATTTTAATTTTAATTTTTTTGTAGTGGGTTTTTTATTGTTTTGCATTTTTAAATTAGAAAGTCGATAGTTTGAATTTTAGATAATCTACATATTTATACATTTTTAATTAATTTTTCAATCCACATGAAATAATTGTTTCTAAAAAACAATATTTTTTAACAATGGACATAAAAATAACCATTTTTAACATAAATATAACAAAAAAACTACACGTTTTGATAATTTTTTGCTAGAATTAAGATGTCAAAATCATAATTTTTATACAAAAACTTTAACTAAAAATGGTCAAATAATAGTTTTTTTTATGAATTTCATGTCAAAAAAAATAATAATAATCACTTTTTTTTCAAAAAATAATAATTAACTTAAAAATCAATGCGAAAATCACAAATTAAAAATATTGAACACATAACAACTTTAATTGATTGATTATTCTTTTCATAAAATGTGAAAGTCAAAACATTGCAAAGCTTGATTTCCAAGTATAACTTAAATTTAATCAACAATGTCACGTAATCCAAACTCTTCGTCCTCTAGAGTTTCATCATTGTCTTCTTCCACAATATTTTCTGCTTCCTTTTGCGCATTTTCCTCTTCTAATGGGTCTTTGATGTCTGTGAATCTCCCAATGTATGTCTTTCCAAACATTCCATGTAATGGTGGTTGGGGTTCCTTTGCCTTTTTTGCCACACGTGATTCACTAAAGTCCCCTTTCTTCAACCCAATTTCTTGCATTACATCTGGAAGAAATTGAAGAGCATTAATTCTTTGCTGAATGAAATTGCATTGTAATGGATCTTTCTCAATTGCAATGCAATTTCTTCCTTTTTGAAGGCAGCATGCTAGTGTTATACCTAATTATCAAGCACAAAAAAAATAATGAAGTAAATTAGTACAGTGACATATTAATTAAAAAAAGAACATATTGAAATTCAATTCCATATAGAAAAACCTACCTGAGCCAGAAAATAAATCCAGAACCCAATCTCCTTCATTTGAACATATGTCTATAAGATAGTTAATCAATAATTGTGGTTTTTGATAAATGTTAACTATCTCTCCTTTCGTTTCTTTGTCTCCATATGTTAGTTTTCTCACAACAGCATCATAAGTCAGTATTTGGCTATGACTCTTTCCGTCCACCCGATTAAAAATCATAGACATATGGCTATCATCTTTTGCCCAACTATCAATATGAATGAACTCACAGTCATTTATAAATTGTTGATCTTCATTGTTAAGAAGATTTGACTTTTGCCTGTAACATGAAATAGTAAAAGTTCAGTTAACTTGTACATAAATGAATTTTTCAACATTAATCAAATATACCTTTTAAACGTCTTACCATGTAAGCTGCATCCTTGAATTTGTTTTCCCCTTGAAGCTTGACAATATCATTGCCAATTGTGTGTCTGAATGAAATGTCACAAATCTCCATAATGGTGATGACGTCACTTCTACAAATCCCGCAACCACTTTATTAAAAGCTTGATAAGTATAAGGGTCACTACCATAGTAAACGTTTGGAATATTGAAACCATGGGGAATATCTGCAATAACTAGGGCATAATCCCTTTTTGGTATGAGTTTAGCAATGTCTTCACAGTCGCCTTGTATTACTTGATATTGAATAGTGTCTAGCCCATTCCAAATGAAATGATATAGAGTTGGATCAAGTTCAACATTCTTAATACGTTGCTTCCTCAGTCTTTCAATCTTTATTTTTTCAATAAAAGTCTTGAAACTGTCTGGTGCTCCATTATCTTCCTTCCTCATCTTTTATCAAATAAACAAATATATGTGTAAGTTTTAAATTAAAAATAGTACACAGATGAATAAAATTGAATGTATAAATCAAGATACCTTTTTAAATGCAAGATAAAAAGCTTTTAATGTTGATGTAGAACTTGAATCTGGATAGTTGCATACAACATCATCTCAACTATCTTCATTCAACAATCTAACCATTTGTTCCTAAATTTTCATGTAAACTTTGTGACTGCATAGATAAAGTAAGAAAAAGTTAATATAATGATATGTATAATAAATACTACCAAGAACAACATGTTTTATTTAAAAGATAATTATAATCCTAGAAATAAATAAAAATAATTCAGCAAACTTACTTTTGAAATTCTTCAGACATTTCTTCCAATGATAATTCCCCTGACCTCACACGAGATAATATTGTTTTGACAATTTTTTCATCTTTCACTCCTTGCATCGCCCTCCAAAGCGTGATGGTCATATCGTCTGGAAGTTGCTTCAGTGCAGGAGTTGAATTATTGTTGCTACATATCAATGGCTTAGACTTTTTGACCCTCTGGTTTTTAATGCCAATGTCTTCCCACGTGTTAAAAATCTCATCAATAAACTTCCAAACATCTCCAGTTCTAAATGCCAATTGGAAAATGTTATCAACACCTCTGAATAAATCACTATTTCTTTTGTCTTTTCCACCTTTTGAATTGGTTTTCTCTTCAATTTGATAGCCTATTTCCATACAACATTCCTTTCGGAAATCTGCAGTAACATTTATCCTATCCCCACCACATTTTTCTTGAAATTCACTATGAATAAATCTAACCCTTTGGATGAAAGTCATAGACATCCTATATTCATTATCTGAATTATGATCCCATGCCACTAACTTTGCTTCTGTTTCATTTAAACCAGCATAAATGATACATTTCATTGTTTCAAAACGTGAGTTATTAGGATATTCCTCCATCAATTGTCTTTGAGCTTCTACATAATGGTTCCCCCCAAGCACATAATAATTGTATTCAAAACATTTTGACTTATCAAATGCTTCTTTGTTGGGAACTTGAAGTGGATCAACAAGAAGCACATAACTAACCACATGAGCATATGGATTGTACCTCATCAATGTCTTCAAGTTGTGAACATGCAGATGATGTGGCTTTCTGACTTGATATTGGCATTGTCCTTCACTTGCCTTATAGGTTTGTCTGACATTTAGCTGAAATGTACGACCACCATCAATTAAGTTTCTCTTTTTCAAATTCTGTCGAATGGAATTTTGTTTTGTTTTGATAATGCCATCATCTAAATCAGCTCCTAGTGTAATGATTTCTCTGCTTTCTTTTGAAGTTTCACTAGGTTCTTGACTGCTGGTAATGACTACTTCAAGATCTTCAACTCTACTTTTCTTCATCATAACATTATCAACAGATTTATTCTTGGGCATTGTTACTTTTGGTCTTTTACGACTTTTCTCAGTTCCAATGTCATCTTCAGTAATGGAAACATATGCTTCACTGTCAATTTCAACTTCATCGTCCTCAAAAGTAACTTGTTTACCCTTGCTAGATTTATCCACCAGAGGCCTTTTTTTCTGATTCTTTGGATGTTTTGTAGCATCATCAATTATTACATTTTCCACGTTTTCCATATCTTCTTCTGACACTGAGTAAAAATGGCTGACAACTTTCATGATATCATGCTCTATGAAATGAATGCCTCCCAACCTAATTGAACAACTTTCAACAAAATTCTGCCAAACAAAATATCATATGTCAATAAAAACGAAGTTAAAAAAATATAGCAAGACACTTACAAGAACGCAAAATAAAAATACAAATAACAATACTTACAATGTTTTGTGTCATCCCATTTACGATTTGTTTACACAACTTTGTAGATACCTCTCTTGTGTCATATAATGAATATGATAATCGGCATTTAATTCTTTCATGTGACTTGGGAGCTTTTGTAAGTACGTAAACAACTTCAGTGTTCGGTACCGAACACATATCTATGACTCTTCCCATCACCTCCAAATTTTCATTATTATGGGGTATATCAATATATAGATATATATTCACATTTGTGCTCTATCTTTCTTTCACATACCAGACTCTTGATGGAAATTTCACCTCTTTTGAATTTTTCCAGTCTGAAATTATCTTCTTATCACTTAAGGCACTTGAAAGATTTGTAGCCATGAGCTCAGGTGGAGTTCATTCACCAATGTTTTTTGAAGATGCACCTTTAAGAGTCTTTGGTCCAGAAAGATTCACAGAAATTTTCCTTGATGCCATTTTCCTAAAAAATAAAAACACATAAATTGGTAAATAAAAAAAACATATTAACTTAAATTAACAATGTAAATATACCATAAATTTGTTATTTGTATAATCAGAATCGCCAGCCACCTCTAACGGGCATGCGTGTCGATGGGCGGGCGGGAGGTCGGGTGAGGGACGATGGGGCTAAGTGGACAGCTGGGCAAGTGAGGGCGAGCCCCCTACCCCCTACCCATGCCACCCCCCTCTACCCAACCGACCCCCCAAGCCCCTTACCCATGCCCCCTCCCCTTAACCCCCTTACCCATGCCACCCCTCGAACCCCCTTACCAATGCCCCCCCACCTACCCCCGCAACCCCCTACCCTGGCTACCCATGACCCCCCACCCATGCGCCCCCCTACCCATGCCCCACCCATGCGCCCCAACTCTCCACCCCCATCTCCCCCTCCCCAAAACCCTCTACCCACGCCCACACCCCTACCCTCACCCCCAACCCCAACCCCACGACCCACCCACGCACCCCCCAACCCCCTCACCCCTCGGCCCTCCAATCCAACCCCCCTCTCACCTCTCAGCGCCCCCCCCCCCCCCCCCCCGCTCCCCTCTCCTCCCCTCCCCCTCTCCCCTCGCCTCCTCCGCCCACGCCTGGCCACCCCTGCGGCCCTCCCACTCCAACCTGCCCCCTCACCTCTCAGCCCCCCCACCCACCACCCCCCCCCTCCGCCCACCCCCCCCCCCCCCCCCCGCCGCTCCCCTCTCCTCCCCTCCCCCTCTCCCCCGCTCCTCTCCCCCGGCCTCCTCCGCCCACGCCTAGCCACCCCCGCGGCCCTCCGCCCCGCCCGACCGGCAGGAATCGACCACCTGCCGGTCGAGCGGGGCGGAGGGTCGCGGGGGTGGCGCGGCCTCGGGCGTGGAGGAGGGCCGCGGGGGCGGCACTGGCCTCAGGCGCGCCACCCCCGCGGCCCTCTGCCCCGCCCGTCGGTTGGGCGGGACGAAGGGTCGCAGGGGTGGCCAGGCCCAGGGCGGGCAGAGGAGGCCGGGGGAGAGGGGGAGAGGGGGAGGGGAGCGGGAGAGAGGGGGGGTGAGGGGAGCGGTGGGGGGGCACATTGGTGGGGGAGGGGTAGGGGTGTTTGGAGGGTGGGGGGCAGCGTGGGTGTAGGTGGGGTAATGGGGGGTGTAGAGGGGTGGGGTATGGGGGTTGGGTTGGGCGAGGGACGTGGGAGTTAGGGGGTTGGGCACATGGGTAGGGGAGTTGGGGGGGGAGGGCAATGGGATTTAGGGGTGGGGGCGCATGGGGAGGCGAGGGGACGGGAGTTGGGGGGCGGGGATGCATGGGTAGGGGAGTTGGGTAGGCAGGACCGCATGGGTGTGGGGTGTAGTGGGGGGGCGGGTGAAGGGGCGCATGGGTTGCGTAGGAGGGTGAAGAGGACATGGGTGAGGGGGAAAGGTCGGTAATGGGTTGGGGGGAGGCTGAGAGGTGAGGGGGGAGGGCGCATGGGTTGAGAGAGGGTGGCATGGGACATGGGGGGCACAACGACGGCCCACCCACGGTTATTGGGCGATTGAGTTTGATCGGGCCCACCATGCTCACGCTTGACGTAATTGTTATTTTGGCTTAGAAAAATTATTAATTTAAAAAAAATCTTCTTCATTAAATTAATTTAATATGAAAATTTTGAAGGAAAAATATTGAACTTACCTTTCAATTGCGAGAATTCTTTGTTGAATATGTTGTTGATAACAATACAGTTGCTCCACAAATTCACGAGTCTTTCAACGAACTTCAAAAAACCTGGAGGTGACATGAGTAATAGTGATAATGAAATTTAATATATAAGTGAAATTACGGAGATGTTTTTCCGTACGATTAATGTGGGATAATTTGTTTTAAAATATTATAGAGCGAATATTGTAGAATTGTTTTACAACGGATTGAATGTGGGATTAATTTGTTTTAGAATATATTAAAAAAAAAAAATCAGTTGTTTAGTAAATATTATATACTTTAACTATTAGAATAATTAATGTACAAGTTGTAGTTTACAATTTTAATTTTAGTGATTTATTTCATAAAAAAAATTAGTTTACATTTTTCAATAAATTGTAGAATAAAATAATGAAGGTAAATAAATCTAACAAACTTTTGGAGGGAAATATTTTCGCGAAACTTTTTGGAGGGAATATTTCATTCTTTAAGCTATATAATATCCTTAGGAGACTCCATTTGTATCATTCAACATCTCCTATTTGAAAGGGATGGATTGTTCTGATAGTGAAGTTTCGATTTATACACCATCAACATCTTCTTCGCGTAACAACTCTATTCATATTGATGAATATAGCGGGAATTCTTCCACTATGAATAGAAAGTCAATTCTTCCACTTAGTCCCCATTCTAAAGAATATGAGAGTAGCACTGATGAAAGAGGGGATGGATAATTTTAAATTAATAAAGAGTCACAGATTCCACTTAGTCCTAATTCTAAGGACTATGAAAGCAGCGGTGATGAAGAGCATGATGGTGAAGTTCAAAAGAATGGAGTGTCACGATGTCCACTTACTCCTAATTCTGAGGACTATGAGAATAGCAGTTTTGAAGAGCAAGATGGTGAAGTTCAAAAGAATGGAGAGTCACGGTGTCCACTTAGTCCTAATTCTGAGGACTATGAGAGCAGCACTTTTGAAGTGCATGATGGCGAATTTCAAAAGAATGGAGTGTCACGGTGTCCACTTAATCCTAATTCTAAGGACTATGAGAGCAACAGTGATGAAGAGTGTGATAATGAATTTCAAAAGAATGGAGTGTCAAAGTGTCCACTTAGTCCTAATTCTAAGGACTATGAGAGCAGCAGTGATGAAGAGTGTGGTAATGAATTTCAGAAGAATGGAGTGTCAAAGTGTCCACTTAGTCCTAATTCTAAGGACTATGAGAGAAGCAGTGATGAAGAGTGTGGCAATGAATTTCAAAAAAATGGAGTGTCAAAGTGTCCACTTAGTCCTAATTCTAAGGACTATGAGAGCAGCAGTGATGAAGAGTGTGATAATGAATTTCAAAGGAATGGAGCGTCAAAGTGTCCACTTAGTCCTAATTCTAAGGACTATGAGAGCAGTAGTGATGAAGAGCATGATGATGAATTTCAAAAGTATGGAGTGTCACGGTGTCCAGTTATTCCTAATTCTAAGGACTATGAGAGCAGCAGTGATGAAGCGTGGGATGATAAATTTCAAAAGATTGGAGTGTCACAGTGTCCTCTTAGTCCTAATTCTAAGGACTATGAGAGCAGCAGTGATGAAGGACAGGATGATTCAGTTATTCCTAATTCTAATGAGTATAAAGGTAGCAGTGACAAAGGGCAGGATTTAGCATCTTCAATAAGTAAAAAGTCACATTTTCAACGTAGTCCTAATTCTATGGACTATGATAGTAGCACTGACAATGCACATGAGGAAGAATATCCATTAAACATCGAGTCAAATTTTCCATTCAGTCCGAATTCTAAGGACTATGACAGTAGCACTGAAGAAGGGGAAGATGAAGAGTATCCTCTAAGTCAATATTTGAAAAGCAGAGTTGATCATAGTGTGGATAAGATTCCTCTTAATGATGATGAAAATCCTTATAAAAGTGATGATCCAATGATGGAGATGTTGCTAAGAAATATTGGAGTAGGAGCAAACCTTTTCGTATCAATGCAAGTTGTTCTAGTTATACAAGGGGTAGAGCAGAATATCTGACGAGAATAAGTTCTATCAGCGTTCTCATTTCAAGTGAATGTTGCCAAAAAAATTGCTTGAAACATATGGATTTCACATTTGCATTAGAAAGCAGGAAGAGATATTTGTCAATGAATAAAAGCATGCAAAATTCATATTTAGTTGGCTGCATGCAATCTACATTGTCAGGTTATGATTATCATATTAGGAATTTATTATTATGTAGAAAAGCTTTCAAAATGTTTCATTCAATTGGGAATTTTCGTCTCTCGAGAATTCAAAAAAAATTGGAAAAGGATCCCACATTTTATTCAGAAGTACATCATAAAAGACAGTTTGGGCCATTATCAAACACTCTAATGTCATGGATGAAAGATTTCTTTTCAAAGCATGGAGAGTGTATGCCAAATAGAGAGACAATACGTATTCCAGATAATTTTTCAAGATGAGAAATCTACAACTTATACAAAGAATATGCAGAAGGTGCTGAGGGACATGGCCAATTTATTACATATCAATATTTTTGTGAAGATATGGAAGAAAGAATTCAATAATGTCTGTATTCCTAAGAAGACAAGGATGGGGATTTGCAGTACATGTGCTTCTCTTAAATCAAAAAGGGACAAATGTGAAGGCTCAAAAAGAGGTAAGCGTTCATAACTTTAACTTTTAAAATTGTATAGTCATCAACTATCAAAACATATTTCTTAATGAATTTCTTTTATGTTGTGTAGATTTAATTGTCAAAGAACTTCAGGAGCATCGAGAACAACAAACAAAAAGGAAGAAGTTGTACAAGCATCGAAAGAAGTGGTATGATAATCCGAATAAATATTTGGGTTTGATAATTGATGGTATGGACCAGAAGAAAACACTTTTACCACATTTTGTTCGCACACCCAAAAATTTACAAGAGGAAAATTTAATTCAGTTTCACTTGGTCGGTTGTATGGTCTTCAATGGGAAAATGTTGCCAAGGGTGTACTTCACAGCTCCAAATATTCATAATGATGCAAATCTGACCATAACCATAATTCATGATATGATTTCTTATTGGTCTGGTAATCTTCCTGAAGTTTTGTATCTACAATTGGACAACACTTGCCGTGAAAACAAAAATCAGGTTGTTTTCGGATATCTGAACATGCTTGTTGAATTGAGAATTTTTCAAAAGGTAAAGGTTGGTTTCCTTCTAGTTGGGCACACTCATGACCATATTGATCAGATGTTCAGTCATTTTTCAGTCACATTGAGGAGGAAGGAAGTTGGGAGCTTGCCATCACTAATTAAATGTATTAATAAATCATACATGCCAGAGCGTACTTTTGATGTGTTGGAAGAAACTATTGACATGCGAAGGTTTATTCTGGGATCATATGGTGAGGGGAAATGCATTGAACAACTTAATGACATTAGCTTCCAACATCAATTTCGTATCAAAAAAATTGATGGGAAAACACTAATATGGGGCAAGAAGTTTTCAACTACTACAGAATGGGCACCATCATCAGGTTTGCAATTTTTGAAGTTCATTCCAGATCATCCAATATTTGCATCAAAAATATTGTTATTACAATTAGTTGGTGAAGTTCAGAATGCACGCAGACAGAATAGACATATAAATTATTCTGATTGCCTGGAAGAAATTAAAAAATGTATTAGATATACATATGAGTACTTTGACATTGCTGATTCAGTTTGGTGGGAGTCATTTTTCAATAATCAAAGTGATATCATTTCAACAACAACAAATGAAGATATACCTTTGAAAAATCCATTTAGTTGGCCACAAAATGTGTCGAATGAACATGAGGAAGTAACATTGTTGAATAGCAACAAAGTCAAGGTATTATTAATTCTTCACAGGCAACGGAAAGAGAGATGTATATTGGTTCCAGAAGATCTCGTGCACAACGTGAAGCCATGGAAGACCTTTATAGGGGTTCAATACAGGATATTAAGGAGGGTTGCATGACTGCAGTGCTAGCAGATGGAGATCCCAATGGCTATCCATTTTGGGTTGCTAAAGTTATAAAGGTCTTTACAGAAAATGAGGATGTTATAGGTGTTGAAGTACATTGGTATGCCACAAATACACACCCATTCAATGGTGTGTATAAGCCAGAGATGGTAGTTGACAAAAAAAAATGGTGTAAAAGGAAAAAGAAAGGGTACAAATATAAATCGCCGCCGCACAAACATATTACAATTGGAGGATGTTGACATACTTGTTTATGACTTCAATTTAACAAAGAGAGGAACTGTTCGCTTCAAGACGATAGAGATTCTGAAAAGGTTGTTACAGAAGGAACAGTGTTGACATGGGAGTCTGCTGAAACCAGTCATAGATCTAGAAAAATTTTGAAACCCGGAATGTTGGGCATGCATGTGGACTCAGATGGGGCACTAGTTGATGAAAGAGAAGAATAACATCTTTGTCAGCATCCAGTCACTCATCTGAAGATGTGAATTCTGATGGTGTGCAAGAAAATATGAGTGATTTTGAATAATTGTTTAAGACAATTTATATAACTGATGTATGCATCGTATCTTCAAATAAAATTAATGTTTTCCATATGGTGTTAAATGAGAAGTTATGAAGCATTTTTATGTTGTTGGATTATATGTCTTAAGTATGATAAATTTTATTGTTTAAATATCTACAATGCAATATCAAAATAGAGATATAATGTATGTTTTATTCAGTTACAAATAAAGACTTTTGAATTCATTTAGTGATGTAATTTTTTCATAATGTCATGGTTTTTTAATTTTATAGTTGAAAAAATTTCAGTTTCTTTTGTATTTAGCATGTTATGGTTGAAAACATGTTAAATTTATACTTAGGAAAGAAAAATGATATTCTACCAAAAACATTAATGTGTTTTTTCCTCATAAATAACTTTGTTTGAGACATAAAAATTTGGTTTTATTAGCATTTTTTTAAAATTTTGAAAATTGACCCTAAAAAAAAATCATTGTTCCAGTATCATTACTTTCATTTTGAAGCTATATTTTGCAAAAAAAATTCATAGTAAATTTCGTATTCACTACCATTTTTAAAACATGTTCAAAATTGACGCCTAAAAAATAAAAACATCGTTCCAGTATACACACTTTTCGTTTTTAGCACTGTTTTTTATGTTTTTTGGGGGTTTTTTTGCCAGAGTTCTCGTTTTGAGTTTATAGTTCCCATTTCAAAGTTTACATTGTTCATAGCATCAACCCAAATCGACTGCTGCACTTCTTCCTCAAAGGAAGATGGCTCGGTCCCAACAAATTCCCCAGCAAGGGCCATGTATCCAATGTACCTCTCAGGTGACCTCCTCTTTTTGCGCTGAGAAGATAGTGCTCCACATTCTCTCACGCATCCTCCCACAATCTATCAGCTTCTCTTGTGCACTTTCTTCCATCTCTAGAAGACTCTTCTTGATTGGATGTCTCCACTCCTGTAACCTCTGCATGCGGCTGCTCCGCGTCAGTCTGAGGCTCCTCCTCCTTAGGAACCAACAGTTCCTCCACAGGCTGTAGTTGGAGCTCCCTCTCAAGGGAAACTCACATGGCCTTCTGCTCATCAAACTTGAGATCTCTGTAAACCATTGTCCTCCGATTGGTAGGCAAGTACACCCGATAGTTGTGAAGTGTACCAGTGCACCCCACAAGTATCCCCAACTCTGCTGTTGGCTCAAGCTTCTTCCATGCATCTTTTGTCACATGGAAATATACTGATGAGCCAAATATCCTGAAGTGACCCACATCTGGTCTCTTACCAAAGAAATCTTCCTCTGGTGTCTTCATCCCAAGTATGTGATTCGGGCTTCTATTCTGCAAATAGACCATTGTGTTACATGCCTCAGCCCTCAAGTGAAGTGGTAGGCCTTGGTCATGCAGCATTTCCCATGTTTCCCCTACAATAATTATGTTCTTCCTCTCGGCCACCCCATTCTGTTGTGGGTTATGAGGTGTCGTCAACTCTCGTTTAATTCCTTCCGCTACACAGAAGTCCTTAAACTCTTGAGAGACATATTCTCCATCGTTGTCTCTTCTCAAGGCCTTGATTTTCTTCCCTGGCTCTTTCTCGACCAAAGCTTTGAACTCACAAAACTTTGCGAACATTTGGTCCTTTTTCTGCATGAAATAAATCCAGCATTACGAGAATGGTCATCAATGAAAATCACATAATACCTTTGCTTCGATGTGGATGTCATCGAGAATGGTCCACATAAATAAGTATGAACTCACTCTAAGATAGCCTTTGCTCGACTGTCTCAATCATGAAAGGAAGAATTGGTGTACTTTCCCAAGGTAGAACCTTTGCATGTGTCAACTTTCTCAAGTTTACCTTTGGGAAGTCCTGTAGATATCTACTGCATTATCTTCAAAGCCCCATGATGCAAATGGCCCAACTGCCTGTTCCACAATTTGTCGGTGTATTGGCTTTGCACCAATTCTGCTTTCGTACTCAATGCTGCACAATCATCTACCTCTAGTTTATAGAGATTCTTCACATGAATCCCTATCCTCTTGGTCTGACCCGTGGCTATGTGTCTTAGGAACACCTTTCCTTTACTGAAGACAACATCATAGCCTTTGTCCTCCAACATCATGATCAATACCAAGTTCTTCTTTAGTCCAGGCACATACTTCACATCTGTCAAGGTGATAGGAGCTCCATGCTCCCTCTGAAAAGCAAATGTGCCCACTCCTGAAACACTATACCTCCCGTCGTCACCCATCTCTATGAGCATCTTGAGGTCTTTCTCCTCCAAGCCACTGAATAAATTTTTATCACCAGTCATGTCAAATGAGGCTCCACTGTCAAGATACCAAACACAACCCATCATCGATGACACCATGCATGCGATAAGGGTAAATTCCATTTCGAACTGAGAGGCTAATGCCTCACCTTTCGATCCTTTCGAGGATCCCTTCTTGGACTTCTTCGATGGGAAATTAATCACATAATGTCCCATCTTGTGAAAATTAAAGCATCTTACTTTAGACATGTCACCCGTATTCCCTCCATGAGAAGATTTGATTTGAAATAGGAAGCCTTCCCCTTCCCTTTCCTTGCCTTACTTGCTAAGGCTAGATTTTCTTCATCATCATCCTTGGATCAAGAACCATCTCGTGTGCTCCTCCTGATCTCCTCCTACATAAGATTTGACCACAGTTGTTCCCAATCCAGCAGTTTCTCCCTTCCATTCACAGAGTCTTGGTAGTTATTCCTACTCTTTGGAAGGCCCAGGAGAGCAAGGCTCACCATATCATCATCGGCAGTAGTTATTCCCACATTGTCGAGCTCATCTATGCAAGTGGTGAGCTTGTTCATATATGTGGAAATAGTATCGCCCTTCTCCATCTTGATTCTTCAAAGCTTATCCTTGAGCGCCAATTTCCTTTGGTCGCTACTGTTCTGGTAGAGGTCCTTCAATGTCTTCCACATTGAAAATGGAGTATCCTTCCTATGGAGACTCGAGACAATATGGTCTCAAACTCCCTCAAGAATGATTCATCTCGCATACTCCACACACTTCTTCCACTCAACCAACTCTTGTGCATTAGTTGAAGCTGGCTTTGGGATTTCTTAATCAATTAATTCCTTCAAGCCATTGTCTTCTAATACAACCTCCATTCTATCTTTCCATGCTATGTAATTCGAGCTACCTTCCAAGGCATACTCGAGTCTCAAGCCATAGAATGCCATTGGCCAACCTTGAAGTATGATATGAATTCAATTTGCACCTGCAACCCCGAACTTCAAACTTTGAATTCTCATCTCAGTATATTGTTCACAGCTCTATTACCATGTAGAAATTTCTACAAATCTAGCTTTGATACCATGTAGAAAATCTAGTGTAGGTTAACCCGATGATGCAATATAAATCAAAGCAAAATATTATAACCTACTTCTACTATCAATTTGTGAAAGATTAAAGATCGAGTTGAACAATATAACCAGAAGAAGAAGAATCAATCACACAATACACATGAAAATACTTTTGGGAAAGACTCAACTAAAAACCCCACTGTCTGTATTATCATACAAGGTGGAATACATAGGAATTATACAAAGCCTTAGCTCTCATAGCTAGCCAGCTTTCAGTACAATCCTCATAGATTCTCACAGGCAATCTTGGCTTCTCTCTAGCCTTCCTCTCTACCCTCCAAGGTCCTATTTCCTTGCGTTGTTCCTCTGGGATGATTCTCCTTCAACCAAGTGGCACACTCTGATCTCACACACTGTCACAACTGCACAATCCTCAAGGAATGATTCCTTGACTGCATGCATGATTTTTCTTTATAAGAAAACACATGCAACTGATAGTACATTGTCCTTGTCTTTAATCTCAACTGGGTCTTTCTCATAATAGAAATGCATGAGTTTCTGATGAGGGAATCTTCAGTTAACTAGAGTACACTAGTTGAGTGCATGTGTGCATCAACTGACTGTTAACTCTCGATTAGTTCCTCAAATAGTTTGCAACTAATTTAACTGGACTTAACTCAGTAAACTGAGTTAACTAATTACAACTCAAATATAACTCAATATTATCTCCTTAATTTAAGGGATAATTCTTGCATGACTTCAGAAAGACTTCTAACTTGAATTTCTCCAGCTAATTAATTCAAAATTAATTAATTAATTATTTCCAAGTAGTTGTTAAGACTAAATTCGATTTTAACTCACAATTTAATTCAAGGAAAAATTAAATTGGAAAATTCGTGTTGCCACATTTCAATAGGTCATGCAACATCACCTTTTTTGCTCCCACAATACTTTTGTTCTTCCTCTCAGCCACCCCATTTTGTTGTGGGTCATGGGGTGTTGTCAACTCCCGCCGAATGCCTTCTTTTGCACATAATTTTTAAACTCGTTCGACACGTACTCACCACCGTTATCACTCCTGAGAGCCTTCACTTTCTTGCCAGTTTCTTGAATCTCAACAAGTGCTTTAAACTCAACAAATTTGGAGAATTTCTGGTCTTTCTTCTGCATGAAGTAGTTCCATCACTTCCATGAGAAATCATCTACAAATATAATAAAATACTTGTTCTTGTTTATGGAGGCTGTCGAGAAAGGTCCACAAACATCATAGTGGATCCTTTCAAGGACTCCATTGATCCGGATTTAAACAGGAACACAACAAATTACAGAGATAACCATAAATACAGAGATGAGTTAACCATAAAAACTGAGATGCAGCGGAAATATTACTTCATTTCATTAATGGAAAATACTGAAATATGCTTACAAACAGTAATGGAAATAAACCAGCTAGGGCGATGGTAGCTTATCTCTGAGAAGAGATGTGGTGGCTACATGCCTCTGAACTGTTCTAAACTGTGTTACAATGAGGCTCGAAGGCCTATTTATTGTTGAGAAACAATGGAAAACCCTTCACATCCCAAAACCTAACCCTATAAGATGAAACGCCAAATTGTGGGCCCCGTTTGGGTAAATTGGTACATCAATTTCCCGGGGTCGTAACTTTGGCATACGATCTCCGTTTGACGCGTACGATAGCTTGTTAGAAAGATCTATCCGAGTACTACCACTTTGGGAGGCAACATCTATCCATGGACCCATGTTGTCCCATATTTCCTAAAAAACGTCGTTTAGGGCCTCAAAACGGCTCCGGAAGTTCAGGACCCGAAAAACTGTTAAAAATAGTAAACTGTGCTACAATTTAGGAAACTGAAAAAGCTGAAAGAGACAGTTGTGGGGGTCAAAATGGGATAGGTGGGTGGCCACCAACATCCACCTGGATCATTCCTTCCCCCTTAGGAAGCAATGGTCCCCATTGCGTTTAGTTCCTCCCAGAGATGAGGAAGCTTCTGCTGAGCTGGGTCTCTGGTGAGTTGTTCTGCAATCTCTGATGTGTCCAGAAATGGTGGGAAGCATGGTCGACGACGGTCCACATTGAACACTCGGTGCAAGCCAAGGAATGGAGGAATGATGTGCTTCAAAGCATTGTTGCCCGTAGCCTTGGTACTGGTGTAAGGACCATTTCGAAGTCGCCTGAGTTTCTGATGGGTTCTAGTAAGGCGTTCTCTCTGCAGATGTAACCAAACTTTGTCACCCACCTGAAACTTGTGTGGTACCCCTATGGGTGAGGAGAAGTTGTTCCTGTGTCTTGTCATGATTGTATCCCTTTGCTGCTGCTGCTGCATGGAGGAACCCTTCGCGGGGGTCATGGATGTGATGGAAATCTTCCCCTTACTTTGGGAGTGAACCAGACAGATGAATTTCCTGGTCTGGGAGATGAGCTTGCTGCCTTTCTTAGCGGTGATCAAAGATGTGGCGGTAGGTGGGGCTACCTCTGGTATCCTGTATAATGAAATATTCAAAGAAATAATGGCAGCACGAGGCTTGGACTCATACACAGCATGTCGCCTCCACAAGTATGGCTGGCCTAATAATACATCACAAACATCCAGAGGTGTAACATCACACAATACCTCGTTTGTGAAGGGTTTGATGCTGTAGGGAAGGCGGCACTGCTGGCGAACTTTCAGATCTCGTCCTTCGTGAAGCCACCAGATACTGTACGGCTGCGGGTGCGGTGTAGTCAATAGGCCCAACCGCTTCACGACCTCTGCTGAAATGAGGTTCTTTTGGCTGCCACTGTCGACAATGAATTGCAGTGGTGAACCCTTCACCCACATCTGTGAGTGGAAAAGACGCTCCCCCTCTTCTGGATCTGCAGGTTCATTCTTCTGGATCTTGGCAGTGGCAACAGTGGCGCTAGGATCCGCATCAATGATCTGCTTCCCTTTGCCATTCCCCTTGTCAGGTTTTGGCTCAGGGTCAGAACATGCATCTAATTCGGAAGCCTTCAACTCGGCCACCAGCGACTGCTTGGTCCGAAACTCACTTGTGTTATGAGTGGGACTCTTGTGGAACTCACACCACTTTCCTGTGTCCTTCTTCGGCTTCGTGGTGTTGTTCTTTTCTTGCGGCTTTGACGGGTTGTCTTGGGTCACCCCGCCTTGGCTTTGTACTTTGGGCTTCGGATTTGCAGACCCAAAGTCTCGCTTCTTCTGTTTGAACTTTTGCTCGATTTTGACAGCATATCGGTATGCTATGCCAAGTGAGGAGATGTTCAAGAACCCCATCTCTTCCTGGATGTATCTATGTAGGCAACCGCGGTATTTGAGTATCAGATGCAACTCAGAATCTTTGATACCCAACTGTGTGCGAAGGGTATGAAAAATGTTTGTGAACTCAGGCACATCTTGGTCTCGTCCCTGCAGCAGTGTGGTCCATTTGATGTATTTGTCCTCATAGCTTCCGATAGGGTAGTACTGCTCCTTGATGGCATCCCGGAAGTCATTCCAAGTGGGTGAGGCTGAAAATAGTGAGCCTGTACTTTCATCCTTCTGCTCGCAGTAGGTTTCCCACCAGTCCTTGATGTGGGGGGCTGCTTTGAGATGAGCGAAAACAATCTTTTCCCGACTTGAAAATTCATGAACAGAAAAATAACCCTCTAGCAAATTTAACCATTTATCTACGGCATCTGCGTCTATCTGACCCTAGAATATGGGGATTTCAAAATTAACTTGTACCTTAAAGGGCGTGGCGTTTCCAGAGTAGATGCTGGAAGCTGATGCGTCGCTTCTGGGTAGCCGCTGAAGGATCTGGGCAAAGCTGTCCATTATCGTGTTCCGTTGTCGCTCGAGGGCTTCTTCGAGCAAGATTTTGATAGGATCTCCTGCTCCCTCGTCTTTCTTCTCATCCGCCATGGGAGGCCGTCGGGATTTGCGAGGCTGGTCTTGTAAAGGTTCGACCAATTCAAGCCCTAACTCCTTATATCCCGACCTCGTTGGGGACATGCAAAGAAAAACAGAGAAAAAACAGACCGCTCTAATACCACTGATTCGGATTTAAACAAGAACGCAACAAATTACAGAGATAACCATAAATACAGAGATGAGTTAACCATAAATACTGAGATGCAGCGGAAATAATACTTCATTTCATTAATGGAAAATACTGAAATATGCTTACAAATAGTAATGGAAATAAACCAGCCAGGGCGATGGTAGCTTATCTCTGAGAAGAGATGTGGTGGCTACATTCCTCTGAACTGTTTTAAACTGTGTTACAATGAGGCTCGAAGGCCTATTTATTGTTGAGAAACAATGGAAAACCCTTCACATCCCAAAACCTAACCCTAAAAGATGAAACGCCAAATTGTGGGCCCATTTGGGTAAATTGGTACATCAATTTCCCGGGGTCGTAACTTTGGCATACGATCTCCGTTTGACGCGTACGATAGCTCGTTAGAAAGATCTATCTGAGTACTACCACTTTTGGAGGCAACACATGGGTCCATGAACCCATGTTGCCCCAGATTTCCAAAAAACGTCGTTTAGGGCCTCAAAACGGCTTCGGAAGTTCAGGACCTGAAAAACTGCTAAAAATAGTAAACTATGCTACAATTTAGGAAACTGAAAAAGCTGAAAGATGTTAGAAAATTATATATTATGGAGAAATGGAACACATAAAATGTTGCAGAAATATAAACACAGAAAGCGCATAAAACAAGAGAGACACAAATACATGGTTCACCCAGTTTGGGCTACGTCCACCCCGAACAGCCAGTCCTTCCTTTCTATTATCCAGCAAAATGAAGAGACACAACCTACAGCAGATCCGCTGTAATATCCTCTGTTTTCTCTCACAGTCTCACCTCTCTATTTCCCGCTCACAGAATACACATCTATCACACAACCTCAAATACAATGCCCTCATACAAAGAGATGGGTTGCCTTCTAGGGCAAAAACCCTAAACTAAACATAAGTTCTACCGTCAGATCATCCGCCTAATGAACGGCCCAGATTGACTAGAAATTACTATACTTTTACAAGGCAATTTTACAGTTGTTTTTAGCTTCGGGGGCACTGCCCCCGAAACCCCCCACCAGGGGGGGCTCCCAAAGGTCGCAGCCGCCCCCCCCCCCCCGGACCCCCCCTGCAGCGAATATTTTACGGGTGGCGTTGCCGCCCCCATTTCGAACTAGGGTCCAATGTGGCGATACCTTTGAATATAGAAGATAATCAGGCTCCACACCCAACAAAAGAGACAGTTGTGGGGGTCTAAATGGGATAGGTGGGTGGCCACCAACATCCACCTGGATCATTTATGCGCCCTACTATCCTGATAATTGAAGGTGGAATTTTTGTACTTCCACAACATACACTCTTTGCATGTATCTTGCTTCTCTAGTGCTCCTTTAGGAAGACCTGTATAAATATGTTGCATGATCTTCAAAGATCCATGATGTTAATGGCCAAGTCTTCTATGCCATAATTTGTTGACATCTTGGCTCTGCATCTTCTCTGCTTTTGTGCTCAATGTTGCATTTGTATAGTTTCTTCACTCGAACCCTGACATGCTTCACTTGTCCCTTGGCGATGTGTCTCAGGAAATCCTTCCCTTTGTTGAATATCACATCGTATCCATGGTCTTCCAACACAGCTACGAAAACTAGATTCTTCTTCAGACCTGGTACAAACATCACATCCTTGAGCCTGAGAGGGGAGCCAAACTCCCTCTGAAAAGTAATTATACCAATACCGGTCACATTATACCTTCCATCATCTCCCATCTCGATGTGCATCTGGAGAAATTTCTCCCCCACGTCACTAAAAAATTCTTTGTTCCTCGTCATGTGGAATGAGGCATTGTTGTCCAGATACCACATACTACCTATCATTGTGCTTGTAATGCACACAATGAGGGTAAAATCAAGTTTGAACTGTGAAGCCAAAGCTTCACCCACTTCTCCTCATGCAATCTTCTTTCTTTCCTTCTTATGTGGACACTTTATTGCATAGTGCCTGAATTCATGACATTGAAAGCACTTGATTCTGAACAAATCTTTCTTCTTCCCCCCTTGACTCGAATTTGCTTTAGATTGGGATTTCTTCCCTTTCCCTTTATTTTCCTTTCCAGACAAGGCATAATTATCCTCATCCTTCCCCTTGGATAAGGTCTCATCTTTGGTGTTCCACCTTATTTCTTCCCACACTAGATCTAACCATAATTGCTCCCAACTCGACAGTTTCTCTCCACCATTTACAGAATCTTGATAGCTATGCCATCTCCTGGGAAGGCTCAAAACGGCTAGAGCTACCAAGTCTTATTCATGGACATTAACATTGACCCTGTCAAGTTCGTCATGCCACTATGTAAACTTGCTCAGGTACTGCAAAATTTTGTCATTCTTTTGGATTTTGATACTTCGAAGATTGTCCTTGAGTGCCAGCTTCATGTGGTCACTATTGTTCTCGAAAAATTTTGTCAGTGCTTTCCACATCATGAACAAAGTCTCTTTTCCATGGAGATTCGAGACAATATGATCCCGAACTCCCTCCAATATGATTCTCCTCGCTTTGGCCACATCCTTCTTCCACTGAGTAAGATTTTGGGCATTAGATGCTTTGGGTTTTGCTACTTCTGTCTTTATGTATTCTAGCAACTCATTATCATCCAAGACTACCTCCATCATTTCCTTCCATGCAATAAAGTTTGAGGTGCCTTCCAAGGCATACTCGAGCATGAGTCCATTGAAAGTCATCTTCTTCGTCCTGAAGAAAACGTGCAACACTGGTCTTCAAATTTGAATCTCCTGCAATGACAACTTTGAAATCTCTGCTCTACAATGATTCCAACTCTGATTCCATGTAGAAATTAATGTGTAAATTCAATATTTCTCATGAAATTTACTAAATCACGAGACTTGAAGCTACTCTACTCATCTGCGGAAGTTAATTCACCATCTAAAACAAGAATCATAGACATGCAAAAAGGAAACATCACACATGCACATATATTTATCTAGGGGAAAGCAACTGCTCAAAACCCCTTACTATTTGTATTTCAATAATCAGAGAATAGAGGAGAAATATATTGCTTGTTCAAGCCCAAGCACACTCTGCAAGTGTATAGTCTATCCCTCTACCTGGCTGACTGAACCTGACCCAACACTTAGCCAATTTCAAGCCTTCCCAACCTCCTATTTCCTTGTGTTGTTCCCTTGGGAAATTTCTCCTATTTTTTAGGAATTTCACACCAAAGAATTGTGCAATAGCCTTAGGTCAATTTATCACTGCATGCACCACTTGTACACATGGGAATATGCTACAACTGATAATACATTTCCTTGGAATCTCCATCTCAACTGGGTAACTTTAATTCTTTGTATGCAACAATTATTTTGCGTTGATTGATCAATTAACTAGTTGATCAATCAGTGTGGTTGAAGTTACACATCCACAACTTGACCTCCACTAGTTCTTCTGACAGTTAGAACTAGTTAAACTGACAATAACTCAAATTAATTGAAATAGATTGCTACAAATTAGCAATCAATCATGTAAAACTGAACTCAAGTGTCTCCAACTCGAATTTACTGAGTTAATTGAGTGACAAGAGCCATGTCACCTCAATTAACTACCTCCAAGTATTCTGTTGAAATAGAAATTTTAATTTTAATTTAGTTTGACCAAGGCAAAGTAAAAACTATATTTTCTTGCTGCATTTTCAACATATTTTAACTTTGTCTTTATTAATAAAATTACAAAATATTTTCAAGGAAAAAATGTTTAATATACATATCACGTTAGGAATAAATTTATTTTTAGATAATGATGATTCATATTTGTAACCATGATATTTCAAGACACTCTTTCTCTCTCTAATCAATGTTATGCATATCACATTAAAAAACTTATAAACATGTGGATATGTATAATTAGTACATATGTATCTAATTATATGTATTATTAAGGTTTTAATATAATCAACATCGATTCATCTTAACTCTAGATCCACCAAACCATACATGATCAAATCTTTGAATATGCAAACCTTTCTTAAGTGTAAAATTCCAAAGATTGGATTTTGATCGTTGTTATGCATGACACACAGACACATAAAAAATCAATGTTATGCATATCACATGAAAAAAGTATAAAGCATGTCAAATAAAAATGTCAAGTGAGTATATGTATGTAATTATATGTATTATTGGTGTTTTAATAAAATCAAGATAGAGGATGCTTAACTTTGGATCTACTAAACCCGAAGAGATCAAATCTATCAATATGCAAACCAAGGTCCTCAGTGCAACACTCCAAAGTTTTGATTCCACTTGGCTCTTGATATATTCTTAATTAATCTATATATGTGTGTGTGTGTGTGTGTGTGTGTGTGTGTGTGTGTGAATTGGCACTTTTATTTGAATTGTTTTTTAAGGTTATATTAGAAAAAAAGGTTTATGGTAAGTAATAAGTTTTTATTTGTTTATTAATTAAATTTAAATATAAAATTTTGAAATATAATGATTATATATATATGAATTATTATTTTAAATTTTATGGTAAAATGGATCATAATTTATAACCACTATGTATTTTATATATATATATATGTGTGTGTGTGTGTGTGTGTGTGTGTGTGTGTGTGTGTTCATAGAAATCAATCCATGATAAGTATCAAAACACCTACTTCATAAAAAATTAACTAGATTATAACTTTATCATCATCATTATCATTATCATTATCTTCTTTTTTGTTGCAAGTAAAGTTGTGTATTATAGTTGTACAAAAATTACAGTCATATGAGCTCTGAGGCTCTGCAAAATCCAACCATGGACATGAGCTAGAGGTTGTGAACCAAAGAAAATGATGTAAGTAGGAGGAGGCCTATTCACATAGAGGAGAAAGCAGAGGTCCTCTTGTCGAGTACAAAATAACATTATAGATGGAACCATGAGAGAGAGACAAAAGGAGTTAGGAGAAAAATGCAGATAGAGGTAGGAGCATAGGAGCAACATGGCCATGAGAAGAGCTACCTTGGAAGTCAAACATTGCCCAATTATCATCTACGGGGGACTTGCTTGACCACAAGATAGGGTATGTAATTTTTGGCATCATCGGGAAGGGGATGCACCATTGGAGTTCACTGGTTGGAAGACGCTGGCTACGTTGAGTGTTGCTAGAGAGACAAGACCCCTTGACTACCGAAGTGGTTTCTTTGACTGTTGGAGGGACTCGTTCTATCGTGAGTGGCCTTACTACCATTGTGGGTCTTGTGACTCTTCGACGAGGGGTTGTGATTCCTATCAAGCGACATGTATGTTGGTGTTGGAGAGAGCGAGAGAGAATCTGCATTCCCATAAGACCTCCAATGTGTTGATAGGCCACCTTGGCATTGTGCAAGTGGAATTCCATGTCCAATACGTTGCCTTCCAGCAGGATGTTTCTTAGGACCCAAAGGTGGTCACCCATCACCCTGATTTCCTGAGCCTCCACATTAGCTACCATACGACGGAAACTGTGGGGGATGCTAAAGTCAAAATGGTCATCTCCCTGCTCGTGCCAACATGGGAGGGGAGGTCTTCCTCTGCCACAACCTCCTCTACATGGGCAACCCCTCTTGCGCAACATGGCCTCTCTTGAACTTGTCTTTAGACTCCTCACCTAAATTCCTACTACATAGCTTGGCGCCTAGCTTCTTACCCAAATTTTGAACTCCCTCTTACTCTGAAACTTAACAAATAAGTGCTACAATGATGAATTGCCTAGTGAAATAATTTGGAGTTCCTCTTGCTAGGCGGCAAGATGAGCATACCAGTTTGTCATTCTCCATAAATGTCGGGAGAGGGTGAGCTTGCCACCACCTTTGTCTCCTAATATTGAAGTGCTCTAGGAGGCGATCCCCTGGCGCCGCCAAAGTCTTTCTTCGTGTGAACTCGAGCAAGGGGGGGATTCATGTGATTAGTTAATGTAGTCAATTTGTCATCCAACACCCGGATCTGGGGATCATTATGTAGAAAATCTTGTAGATTCACAAGCTCATGAAATGTACTAAAGCACAGGACAAGAATATACTTCTACTTTCAACCAACGAAAGCTAATAGGTCGATGAAAACAATATGAACAAGAAGAAGATAATTCAATGGCACATAACACAAGATGTATCTGGGGAAAGCCACTGCTCAAAACCCCGCTATATGTATTGAATATATTAGAAATATGAGTGAAGATACAAATCTTGTTCTCACTAAACAATTCCTCAAACGTATGCTCAACTCTCTCAGCTCACAAGCTAGCTTTTGGCCAACACTTAGCCAATTTTGTAGCTCTCCAAGCTCCTAATCTCTTGCATAATTCTTAGGATGAATGACCTGTATTTAAAGGGAATTCATGCTTCTAAAACTACGCAATTCAAACATAGGATCAATCTCTGATGCATGCATGATATTTACACTCTAGTAAATAATACCATTGATAGTACATTGTCCATGCACTCTAGTCTCAACTGGATCTTTCTCTAAACTAACATGCATGAGTTTCTCATGAGGGGATCTTCAGTTAACTGGAGTAGCACTAGTGGATGCATTAGTGCACCAACTAATTGTTAGTCCTTTATTAATTCCAAAAACAGTTTAGAACTAATTTAATTGAACTTAACTCAGTAAACTGAGTGATCTAATTTCCAACTCAATTTAAACTCATATTGGACCCCTAAAACTTAGGGAGAACATATACATGACTACAGAAAGACTTCCAACTCAAAATTCCTAATATAATTAAGCTAATTAAACTTAATTAACTATTTACAAGTTGCTATGAGAATAGAATTTGATTTTAATTCTCAGTTTTAAAATTCAAGGACAAATTAAAATGGAATTTCTTGTTGCCATTTCTCAACACTCCCTCCCAACAAGAAAGGAATTATCAGCTACCCCAATCCTGTCTCAATGAAACTCAAATTTACATCTTAACAATGCCTTTGTCAAAATGTCAGCATCTTGCTCCTCCATGGGAATGTACTCTAACAACATGATCTACCTCAACACATAATCTCTGAGATGATGATATCGGAGATCAATATCCTTGGACCGATCATGATAAAATGGATTTTCAGAGAGTTTGATACAACTCTAATTATCGTAGTAAATCACAGTTGGATCCATCTGCTGACCAAACAAACCAACCAGGATCTTCCTCATCCAAATGGCCTCACATGCTGCCTGACTCGCAACCATGTACTCTGCCTTTGCCGAACTGAGTGCAACCGATCTTTGTTTCCTATTGTACCAAGAAACTGTCACTGAACCAATACTAAAGATCCTCCTAATGTGCTTTTTTGGTCAGATGGACTCCCTGCTCAATCTGCATTAGTGAAGCCTTGAAGCTTCACTCCCTCTATCTGTTTGTACCATAATCCATACTAAGAAGTGCCCCTGAGGTATCTCAACACATGCTTTTCTGCCTTCCAATATAGCTTGGTAGGCCTAACCATCGCTTGATTAAGCTAGTTAACTGCATAACACATATTCGGTTGTGTGTTCACCAAGTACATGAGTGAACCCACAAGCTGCCTGTAAATAGTAGCTTCCACTACTTCCCCTAAAGTAGCATCCTCCTTCCTCCAGTTACCTGTTAGAGGAGTCCCCATGGGTTTGCTGCTCTCCATGCGGAATCTCCCGAGTATCTCGTTGGCATACTTTCCCCGAGACACAAACAACTCCCCATCTCCCTGCCATACCTCCATGATAATAAAGTAATGCATGAGTCTCATGTCCTTCATCTCAAACTCTCTTGCAAGGTCCTCCTTGCAAGACTTTATCATCTGATCATCACCTGTGAGTATGAGATCATCAACATAAAGTGCAATGATCTACAACTTTCCTTCCACCACTATGTGGTACAAGTTCGCATCTGTTTCACTCTTCGTGAATCCAAACCTGTGAAGTAGTTGTCTATCCTGGTGTACCAAACACGGGGTGCTTGCTTCATCCCATATAATGCTCTCTTGAGCCGGCACATATGCGACTCATGGTCAAAGTTTTCAAAACCTTCAGGTTGCTCTATGTACACCTATTCTTCAATCATGCCATTAAAGAAGGTTGTCTTCACATCCATCTAATGTATCTTCCAACCCATCTTTGCTAATAGTGCCAATATAGATATGATTGACGAGTTCCTTGCAACAAGAGAAAAGGTCTCATCATAGTCAATGCTCTCTACCTGTGAAAATTCATGGGCCACAAATCTAGCCTTATGCTTCTCCACACTACAATCTGCAACTCTTTTTACCTTATAAAGCCAACGGGAGCTCACCACTGACTTGTCCTCTGGTCTCGGAACCACATCCCAAACATTGTTACAAAGTATGGAATCATACTCATCCACCATGGCATCAACCCAAAGCGGTTTTTGCACTTCTTCCTTAAAGGAAGGTGGCTTTGTCACAAGACATTCGCCCATAAGAGCCATGTATCCAGTGTACCTCTCCGATGACCTCCTCTTCTGCGCTGAGAAGTGGGTGCTCCCACATTCTCTCGTGCATCATCCAACAATCTGTCAGTCTCTCTGGTACGCTTTCTTCCCTCTCTGGAAGACTTTGCCTGAGTGGATGTCAAGGAAAATTTTAAGGATGGAAAATTATCTTAAATTTTAAAACATTGGCGAATCTCACTAGACCCTAATATGAAAACTATAAAATGTTTATTGATGTATTTGTAAAATTATTCAAATTTATAATGATTTTATATATACTCTCTCTATAATGATTGCGATTTTTAAGGTAAAATAATTTAACATTGTAAACTTCGAGCGAATATTTTTTATAAAAAATCGAAATTGGCAAATCTTTATTTTGGAAAAATCATGGAATATTAGCCCACCTACAAATATTAGCCCCTAAAATTTTCCATGGTGGATGTCTCCACTCTTGGATTCTTTACATGTGGTTGCTCCACATCAATTTGAGGCTCCTCAACCTTAGGAGCTAAAAGCTCCTCATCCGCATGTAACTCAAGCTCCCTCTCAAGGGAAACTTGCATGGTGTTCTCCTCATCGATTCTGACATCCCTGTGAACCACTGTCATTCTGGTGGTCAGAAAGTACACTCGATAGTTGTGAGGTGTATCATTGTACCCCACAAATATCCTCAACTCTGTTGTCGACTCAAGCTTCTTCCATGCATCTTTAGTCACATGGAAATATACCAATGACCCAAAAATCTTGAATTGACCAACATTTGGCCTCTTACCGGAATAAGCCTCCTCTAGTGTCTTCATCTCAAATATCCGATGTGGGCTACGGTTCTTAACATAAAACATTGTGTTGCATGCCTCATCCCACAAGCAGGGAAAATTTTAAGAACCCCCCCAAATTTACATGTATAATAAATGGGCGAATCTCCATGGTATATAGGAAAAATGGAAGGCGATTTTATCAATAATATGATATGTATATATAATTTTTTGGCGAATCTCTCACCAGGCATGGTGAATATTTTACTCAATTATAAAATCTTGTGTTTATTCAGTACACAAATGAAATCATTGCATTTCTTTAAAATATCTTTTGAAATCAAAATTACCGAAACTACATATCAATAACCTAGTGGGTGTAGGATAAAATTCACCTGTGCCATTCACAGAAAGCATGAGAAAACACCTAATACTATATATAAAACTAAGAAAAATTCAAATTCATCACTTCTAGGGACCTCATAACCACCCTACCAATACACAAGTATGTTCCTGTTTGCAATTAGAAAAATTACCCAAATTGCAATCTGTTTACTCCACTTCTAGGGACCTCGTAACCACCCTGCCAATACACAAGTATGTTCCCGTTTGCAATTAGAAAAATTACCCAAATTACAATCTGTTTACTCCAGCATATGTTGGAAAGTTATAGAAGGATGACTAGTGCAATCAATCCATTCCTTTTAGCCCTGGATTTGTTTCAGTTTAAAACAGAAGTATACAAATATACTTATCCAATGTCTATGCTTTAACCATTCACCTTAAGATGTTTTTACAATATAATTTCCTAAGTCTATTTAATATCTTCATTATCATAAAAACCAACCTATATCCATCTTAACTCCACATCTACCACTCTTAGGGGGATGAAATCTATTTATCCCTCTGAGCACTTGGTAGACCCAGAATTAAGATGGATCTAAAATAGAATTTACCCTTTAAATAGTCTCTGCTCACATGAATACCATGGGTCAATACCATGGGTTATCATAAACCTAGAGCTTAAAAATTACTATTAGTAATTTATAAAAATTAATAAAATTAATAGTTGATTTTTATTTTATTTTTTATTTTAACCAAGCTAAAATGTTTAACATACATTAAATTACAACATCCATTTTTACTCTTGATCGGATCAAATATTTTTTCACTCTATGCTAGTTTGCATATCTTGATATTTGATACCTCTCGGGGGTTAGTTGATCCAGAGTAAAGATGGATCTATGCTGGTTTAATTCCCCCATTTAAATACGCTACATTCCAAGTGAATACCATGGGTCAATACCATGTGCCATTTTGGTGAATACCATGGGTCAATACCATGTGCCATTTTTATTTTTATTAATACTAATATTAGGGTTAATAATGTTTTTTTGCATGGTATTAATAACAATCTAGTCCATGGTATTTGTCCCATAGTATAAATATAAGGTGACTTATAGAGTAAATATAAAAAAATGTTTTATTTGTTTACCATACCTCTCGTTTATTTATATTTTTATTAATTTACCATACCATTCATAAATGCAAGGTGACTTATGGAGTAAATATAAAAAAATGTTTTATTTGTTTACCATACCTCTCGCTTATTTATATTTTTATTAATTTACCATATCTCTTTTACAAATATGGTATTTGGCCCATAGGATTCACTTAAATAAAACCTCTTTCTTGAGCTTTCATAAATAGAATGAGGGTTATGGACTAAATATAAAAAGAGGTTTTATTTATTTACCATGCATCTAGTTTATTTATATTTTTATTTATTTACCATACCTTTTGAGTAAGTATAAAAAGACGTTTATTTATTTATCATACCTCCACTTTACTTATATTTTTATTTGTTTACACCCTTGCATGTATATAAGGTGACTTATGGAGTAAATATAAAAAATGCTTTATTTATTTACCATATCTCTCATTTATTTATATTTTTATTAATTTACCATACCTTTTTTATAAATATGGTATTTGGGCCTTTGGCCCATAGGATTCACTTAAATAAAACCTATTCTTGAAAATGGGTGAATGGATTCACTTAAATAAAACCTATTCTTGAAAATGGGCGAATGGAAGGTTGTAACTCCTAATTTCAAGGGCTAAATTTACCTTTTTTACCCTCTCCCTTAACATAAGGTGGGCTATTTGAGGTGATTTGTAAAAATGTACTATGATACAAAATATTCGCCCACTAAAAATTTAAAACCCCTTAATTTCGCCAAAGGGCGAACATTCGCCCATAAAATCACCCCTACCCACAAGTGTAGTGGTAATCCCTGATCATGCAACATCGCCCTCGTTTCCCCTACTATGCTTATGTTCTTCCTCTCGGCCACAGTCCCATTCTGCTGATGGTTATGGGATGTCGTCAACTCACGTTTAATCTCTTCCGCTGCACAAAATTTCTTAAACTCATTTGAGACATACTCACCACCATTATCACTCTGTAGAGCTTTAACCTTCTTGCCCGACTCTTTCTCCACCAATGCTTTAAACTCACAAAACTTTGTGAAAGTTTGATCATTTTTCTGGATGAAAAATATCTAGCGCTTTCGAGAAAATTCATCAACAAATATAACATAATACTTTTGTTTGGCCATGGATGCTGTCAAGAATGGGCCACACACATTTGAATGGACTCACTCTAGAATAGTCTCTGCTCAATCGTCTCTATCGTGAAAGGAAGACTTGGTGTATTTTCCCAAAGTACACCCCTTGCATGTATCAACTGGCTCAAGCGTACCTTTGGGAAGACCGGTAGAGATCTACTGCAATATATTAACAACCTCATGATGCAAGTGGACCAATCGTCTGTGCCACAACTCACCAACGTCTTGGCTCTGCACCCTTTCTGCTTTTGTGCTCAAAGCAGCACACTCCTCTACCTCCAGCTTATAGAGATTATTCACCTAAATCCCTATCTTCTTTACTTGACCCGTGGCTATGTGTTGAAGGAACGACTTTCCTTTTGAGAAGATCACATCATCGCCTCTATCCTCAAGCATGGAAACGGATACCAAGTTCTTCTTCAGCCCGGCCACATACATAACATTCTTCAAGGTGAGTGGAGCCCCATGCTCCCTCTGAAAAGTAATTGTGCCCAATCCTGTAACACTATACTTCCCCTCGTCACCCATATCGATATGTATCTGGAGATCTTTCTCCTCCAGGTCACTAAATAACTCTTTGTCGCGAGTCATGTGGAATGAAGCTCCATTGTCTAAGTACCATACACTTCCCATCATTGATGACACGCTGCATGAAATGAGAGAAAAGTCCAATTCGAATTGACAGGCCAAAGCCTCACTCGCCGCTCCTCCTGAGGACTTCTTCTTGGACTTCTTGAGTGGACAATTTGTAGCAAAATAGCCCAACTCATGACAATGAAAATACCTAACTTTCGTCATGTCTTTCTTCTTACCTCCAGATAAGAATCCGATTTAGAATGGGAAGCTTTCCCTTTCCCCTTATTCGCCTTAATCGTTAAGGCACAGTGCTCTTCATCATCAATATTGGATGAAGAGCCATCCATGGTATTCCTCCTGATCTCCTCCTGCATCAAATCCGACCATAGTCGTTCCCAATCCAACAGCTTCTCCCAACCATTGACAGAGTCTTGATAACTATGCCAACTCTTTGGGAGTCGCAGAAGAGCAAGACCCACCATATCATCTATAATGACCCATCTTTAATATAGAGAGCACAAGAGTATTAGCATGCATACAATGCATGCAAATGATAGCTACATATGCATGTATTGCACTATTATATATATATATATATATATATATATATATTCTAAATTAACTATAAATGTTGAAATTCGACACTGCTTCAAATAGAAGTTACACCCTCACCCATCACCAAGCATATTGTTTAAATGCGTCATAATTAAGGAGAAAATACCCTATATAATTTCAATAATATAAATTTAAAAGTATAAAGTAAATTTGGTTATAAAGAAATAAATGTAAAATTTAAAGTTAATTATAAATATGGTTATATATTTATATATCCCATAATATTAATAAATATATTAAGTAATAATTAAAATATGAAATTTAAATCAAAATAAAATAAATATATAAACTATGGGCATTTAAAGAAAACTAATAAAAAATCCTGAAGGTAAACTAATACACATCAATTATCCTATAGCTTTGAACAGATGGAATTACACGTTACAAAGGGGGAAAGGTGTCACCATGTAGGAAGCGGTGACCGCTAAAAAAATGTTATACATAGGCAGAAGAGGAGCATGAAAGGGGGGAAAATATACAGAGAATGGGGAAAACTAAATTTGTTTGAGGGATGAGCCAGGGCCTCGATTTTGGGAACTGAAAATTAGAAAATCTTCAGCTGTTCTTGGAGTTTTGGGCACGAGGGCCAGAGGACTTCCATTTCAAAGTCCTCTGGATCTGGGAACCGCAGAGGTTGATCCCAGATAAGCAGGGAGGAATCGGTTGATTTGGTAATGGAACCAGAAAACTCGGAGCAGCAGGGATCGACATCAAATGGAAGAATCAAGTACGCAATTGCATTTAATTTGATAGAACTAATCTGATAGAATTAATATGATAGAATTTTACAAGAAATCTGTTCATCTTGTTACATTTTAATAACAGTCCTTACATCATCCTCGGCAACCGTGATTCCAACACTTCCAAGTTCATCATGATATTGAGTGAACTTAGTCAAGTATTTTGTAATAGTCTCGCCTTTCTCCATTTTGATTTTTCAAAGTTTGTCCTTTAATGCCAATTTCCTTTGGCCATTATTGTTCTAATACAAGTTCGTCAATGTTTTTCACATATCATACAAAGTTTCCTTGCCATGGAGACTCGAGACAATGTGGTTTCGAACTCCCTCAAGGATTATTCTCCTTGCCTTCGCCGCACACTTCTTCCATTCAACCAAATTGTGTGCATCCAATGGTGTTGGCTTAGGAATTTCTTGATCAACGAATTCCTTCAAGCCATTATCCTCTATCACAGCCTCCATTTTGTCCCTTGTGGCTATAAAATTCGAGTTGTCTTCCAAGGCATACTCAAGTTGCAAACCTGTAGAATGTCATATGTCGATCATGAAGTATGTATTGCAAATTTGAATTTCACCTGTAACCCAAAACTCAAAACTTCGAAATATCCTCTAGTATATTGTTCTCAGCTCAAATACCATGTAGAAAATCCTGTAGATTCACAAGCTCATGCAATGTACTAAAGCATAGGACAAGAATTTACTTCTACTTTCAACCAACATAAGCCAATAGATCGATGAAAACAATATAAACAAGAAGAAGATAAATCAATGGCACATAACACAAGATGTATCTGAGGAAAGCCACTTCTCAAAACCCCACTATCTATATTGCATATATCAGAAATATGAGTGAAGTTACAAAAGCTTGTTCTCACTAGAACAATTCCGCGCAAGTATGCTCAACTCTCTCAGCTCACAAGCTAGCTCTTTGCCAACACCTAGCCAATTCTGCAACTCTCCAAGCCCATAATCTCTTGCGTAATTCCTAGGATGAATAGCCCATATTTAAAGGGAATTCATGCTTCCAAAATTGTGCAATCCAAACATATGATCAATCTTTTATGCATGCATGATATTTACACTCCAGTAAATAATACCACTGATAATACATTGTTCCTGCACTCTAGTTTCAATTGGGTCTTTCTCTCAACTCACATGCATGAGTTTCTCATGAGGGAATTTTCAGTTAACTGGAATAGCACTAGTGGATGCATTAGTGCACCAACTCACTATTAGCCCTCTATTAATTCCAAAAATAATTTAGAACTAATTTAACTAAACTTAACTCAGTAAACTGAGTGATCTAATTTCCAACTCAATTTAAACTCATACTGGACCCCTAAAACTTAGGGAGAACATATACATGACTATAGAAAGACTTCCAACTCGGAATTCCTAAGCTAATTAAATTAATTAACTATTTCCAAGTTGCTAAGAAAATAGAATTCGATTTAATTCTCAATTTAATTCAAAGACAAATTAAACTGGAATTTCTTATTGTCATTTCTCAACACATTATTATTATTATCATTAACTATAAAAAGAATTAATATACAAGTTAAATATATATACATTATAAAAAAACACATGTAACAAAATTGTATAATATGGAGATTTACTTTCACTTTGCCATGGAGAATCTTAATATGTAAGCCAATACTAACGCTTATTAGTACCACATGCCTAAAAAACCATAACTCATATCATATGTATTTATTTATATGTCATATTTCTCATTTAATCAATTTAATTAAAAGGGGAAAAAAAACATAACTACTTTTTAAATTTTATGATAAAATAAAAATATAATATAACAATTGAATTGAGTCTAAAATTGTTTTTGCTCAGCTAAGAGCTCTTCTTCCTTGAACCCAAAACCTAGAGACATCTATAGGAGTGAAAACAACATGTTAACAACCCAAAACCTAAAGACATCTATAGAAGTGAAAGCCATAGCAATCAGAAATAGTTAGTCCTCATTTGATAAATGAGTTAAGATAGATTTTTTTCAAAAAAAAATGAATTGAATCAATTTATTATTTTTTAATTTTTTTAATTAAATTTCATTGTATTTTATTATTATTTTTTGATAATATGATGTAAATAATATTGTTAAAAACAACATAAATTTATTTTAATTCTAAATTTAAAATATATATGAAAAAAAAATCCACTCAGCCATCACAAATAAATCAAAAACTAAAATTAAATAAACAGATTATATATATACACACTATGGAAACCAGCGAAAGAATCTTCCTATCCTACTCTAATTGTGACATCATAACGCCCAACCCGTAATTTCCAGGGATGTAGCCACTGCCAGCAATATGCAGACGCACAAAACCTAATTCCATCGCATCTCAAAATAGTGAAATTGGGTGCTATTCCAATAGTGACATCATAACCCCCACCCCCTGAATTTTAGGGAATGTAACCAATAGTCATTAACTAACTATATATGTTTTCATTATTATGATTATGTGGGCAAGAAACTACATATTTACTTTTTGGCTCACTTAATGGGCCCACGTCTCCCTCACTTTTACAAATATATTCACAATGGGAGGGTGGAAAATATAAAATATGCATTGCCATGGACTCCTCCTCTAAAATCATAATAATTGAACTTAATGCCTCCCTGGCCCACCACCACCATCTTCCTTTACCCTTGGTTTCGTCCACTTCCTTTATAATATATATATATATATATATATATGGGGCTGGGGGGCAGTACGCTCATCCCCACCCTTCACACTACTTTATAATATATATATATATATGCTCAACCCCACCTTCACAACTACCATATATATAGACACATGGTGGGCTTCCACCGTATTTAAAATGGACTATAATGATGAGAGAGTTTAGTATAACAAAATTTAATGTGACCATACACCAATTCTATTTTTGGTTTTCATTCAATTTAGTATGTGAAGTATTTGGAAAAGTGGCTTGCCCACGGTGGGCACACAAAACCATTGTGAATGGTTAGTTAGTTTTGGTGTGAGGGTGGTGCCCTTTCTTGCAGGTAAGCAGTCGCTACCAAAGAGTCCAAGTCCAGTATCAACTGCTATGTGTCCTTTCTTTAAAGGGAATACTTATCATAGATAGGGTGGGTTGTTGTTTATATTTATTTACCTTCAATGTACTACGATACTTGTTACAATCATTTAATTCAATTCAATTCATGTTCCTTCAAAAGATTTATTTGTTGTGAACCAACAACCACAACTAAATCAAACAAAACCATGTGGCTACCCTTAATTCCCTCCTTTGAATGAACAGTCGGCTGGAAAGCCCATTGCGTGCATATTCCTACTCCTACTCATCATTCAAATCAAATTTAGTCAAACGGCTAATGTCCGGGAGTGGGAAACAGTTAATAAATCATTCAAATCATTAGTGGTTGTTAATCAGGTGGATTGGGAAAGCCGCCATGTCAACGAGGAACAGTGATCCATTTGCATTTGTATTTGTATGTAAATCAAAAGGACAAGGGAAGTGGTGGTACAATCAATCTTTTAAGTTTGAAGGTTTGGTTTTTACAAATTTTGCAGTTCAAGGTGGTTTGGTTTTTACCAGTCTTGCAGTTTCAAGTTTGGATTTTATAAATAAATTTTGCGGTTCAATTTCGAACAAGAATATGTATATTTGAAAAACAAGACTATATACATGTGACCTCTGTTCCAAGCGCTATGTCAAACCAGACTATATATTACACCTGAGATCTGTTCCAAGGACGATTTCTTCAGTTAGAAAAAACCCAAAGAGGAACAAGACTATATACAACTGACCTCTGTTCCAATTGCGATTTCTTCTGTTAAAAAAAACCCGAGGAGGAGATCCATTTAAAGGGACAAAGGGGTAAAGGAACAGTGAGGCGATCCATTTATTTGTAAATCAAAAGCACAAGGGCGGGCTGAGATGCGAGTTGCGTTACCCCACTCCTTCCCATATTCATTATTTAACAAACCCACCTGCCATCATGTGACCAACATCACTGCTTTCTATAATATAATATATAAAATAGATAACTGTCAAAACCGCAAGTTTAGTCCTGGGAGTGTGAAAGGAAGAGGAGAAGAGAATTGGGGGGGTTAGGCTGCCACAATTACGACACAGCAGTGTACTGTGTTTTTTCTGTGGACATTGGCGCCATGTGAATTGACTGCACAAGGACCAACTGCCTTCCAACGTTGCTGTTTTCTATGCATGATGAAGCATTGACTAGTGCCCAACCCAAACACCAACCATTCCCTCCCATTTCCCTCTTTCTCCGGGAAAGGGTTGGAACTTCCTGTTGTATTTGTTGACTCTGTTGCCATGTTCTGTAATGTGATTATCAGTGGGACATCAACAGCCCCACCTCTTTTCTGGACTTTAAACAGGATTAAAAAAACCTGTGAATTCAGAACATTCAATGGGCTATGATTTTTCCAATGCTGTTAAGAGTGTAGATCATCGGATGAAGATATTGAATGTGCGAGTGTTTTAAGCCTGGCCCCACCCCTTGTTCGCTGTACGGGTTCCAGCTTTTCGATATGGGTGGAGAAGGTGCGTAAAGACCATGGCATCCACTAATCCAGCTTTTCTTGCCCTTCCAGTCAAAACTCCAATTCCCACGTTCATACTGGACACTCAAAATATCTGTTTTTGAATTTCCATGGTCACATAAGACAGCACGGTTGCTAAGAAAACAATAAAAAGCTTTTATAATAAGAAACTATAAAATGGTCAAAGCATGTTCCTCGACAATATTTTGGTTTACACTGGAGTTACCTTACATTCGAGTTCGGGATTGCAGGATTTCAGATAAGAGTTGCTGTTATCAATATAACTCCAGTGAAGTTTGACTAAATTGTCTGACTATTTTTATGAGATTCAACAGAATGGTGTTTTTTTAAAGTATTTTTTTAATTAATTTGGCTTAAAATTTAGTAAAAAATTTTAATATTTTAAATTTTAAATTTTAGTGGTGTAATTTGCAAAATTTAACTCAAAAAACTAAATCTATTTATATATTTAAAATAACAAAAATTCACATCTAAACAAAAATTATATCAAGTTTACCAAAGATTTTTTGGGATAAATCACATGGTAACCAACCAATGTGGTTCATCGTCAGGACAATGAACCGACGATGAACCACATTGGTTCGATGAACCACATTGGTGGGTTTGGAAGACGTCGACAAATGAAATACCATGTGATTTACCCCAAAAAATCTTTAGTAAACTTGATATGAATCACAGAAGCCTCAATTCAAAAATTATATCATTAAATAAAAAATACATCTAATAATCATACATTCAAAACAATTAAAATTTACATTTTATCAAATTACAATTAGAAAAAATACCTCTAATAAACTACACCATATATAGTAATTAATTTTTTGCCTCCCAATACTTATTATTCAATGTCTATGACCAACAGTGATATTGTTGATATCATAGTGTATATATAACATTAATTGTTTTGCTGTGAGATACTTATTATTTACTTATTTGATAAGCGGTGATTGTTCATATCATGATCAAATTTTAATGAGAACTTTAGTCAAGTTTGACTAAATAGTCTTAACTATTTTTATGGGAATCAACAGATTTTCTCACTCAAAATACACAATAAGCCCTCCATAACAAAATAATCAGTTCTGTATACATTGGGATATGCAAACGTATATCCCAAACTTCTATACAACTAATTGCTTTGCAGTTGCATATTTATTTTTTAAACAGTGTGCTAGGAGCAGTGATAAAATAATCAGTTCTGTATACATTGGGATATATACAACCATTTCCCAAACTTGTATACAATTAACTGCTTTGCAGTTGGATATTTATTTTTTAAACAGTGTTACGAGCAGTGATATTCTGGTTTTTTTGTTGAGGGATTAATTTTATTTAGATAATAAAAATCACTAAATTGATTTTTTTTTTTAAATTTGACAGTAGGAGTGCTTGAATTATATTTTTGATAGTGAAAATAGATTCAGCACTATCAAAAACCCCTGAAGCACTCAAAATCTTGAAGCTTGACAGTTGGTTCACACTATCAAAAACCCCTGCAGCACCCAAAATCTTGAAAATCTTGAAAATCTTGAAGCTTGACAGCTGATTCGCACTATCAAAAACCCCTGCAGCACCCAAAATCTTGAAATTTGACGACTTTAACCGGGATTTTCAAAAATTTCCACCATATTGGATCAAAATCATATTGAAATTTCCAATATTTTCTAAGAAAAACAGCATCTCTTTAGACTTCCCCATAATATTTTTCATACCATGCCATGTAAATAACATTAATTGCTTCGCCACAAAGTACTTATTATTTACAATATGTATGGTAAACGTTATAATGAAAACTTTATGACAGTGTGAGAAAGGTATTGAAATATGTTTCACTGGCAGAGGTGGTACAGTGGGGACTTCATATTCAGATGGCAGTGTCTATGATGTATTCAATACTTTTGATAATCATCCTTATAACACTGCTCTAAGCACCTTGAAAAGGTCACACAATGGAGGACTGGACTCCCTAGGAATTTCAGTTGTCACTCTGGTATGATACCATGTTTCCGACATATGGAAGGGGGAGATAATGAGACGGAATTGAATGCTCGGTAACTGACACATAAGTAATCTGACTGCAGAGCCAAAAACATCCTCTTAACGACAGAACAAGTAGAACGTGCGGTTCAGACAATCAGGGAATTAAACTTGGGTAGCATTTACCATTGTATGGCACCAAGCCAAAAGACTTGTTGAATTCGGAAAGAAAGGAGGTGCATCTAACGTAAGGGAGGAATTTCGAAAATTATTAAGAATAAACCAGGAGAATTTGATACCAGTCGTGAAAATATACGTTTTAGGAAAACTCAAAATTTGGAGCAGATCTAACCTAAATTCATTTGAACTTACAATTTTTTATGAGATAAAAGGTGTCCATTTCTTGAGATGCAAACATTTTTCACCGATGCAAAAAAAATGAAAAAATGTTCACATGTCAGCAATTTGATCTTTTTAGTGCTATTTAAGTCCAGATTCAGATACAGATTATCATGAACAAAAGAGTATAATGATAATTTGAGTCAACTCCTAACATATTTTTAAATTTTTTTAATACATTTTAGTAGCATACTTCATATTACCTCATGAGAATCTGATCGTCACGAGGATATGCTTTACACTGGACTGTAGAACAGCAATCAACCGATCCAACAGGGATATCCAAAACACAAACCAGAAAATAAATAAAAACCAAAACCAATGCAGGTAGGGTCGACACGTTTTTAGGTTATGCAAGGAGAGAAACTTGCACTCTTTTTAGGGTATGCAAAGCAAAACGAAGTAAAGCAGACAGCTTGGAGCACGCCCTTGGTAAAAGTACAGTACATTGTTTTAGACACAACGAAGGAAGACCTCCCCAGTCATAAAGACAATGTGAGAAGTTACATTTGAGCCTATATTCACACAAGCATATAGTCAAAAGTTCAAACCATAACCATTCGTGAAAATTTCAGGCCTACCTCCCATGGTGGAGTTGAGTAGCATAGTTTGCACTCTAAAGAGACCCACAACAACTTTGTATGATTTAGTCCAGAGTTTCAGAATGTATTTCACAAGGATATAGACAGTTTCACACACCCACAACAACTTTACAAGATGAAATCCAGAGTTTCAGAATGTATTTCACAAGGATATACACAGTTTCTGTTTTTCATTTGGACCCAGTGCTTATTTCTTTCAATGAGATTGAGAGAATACAAGGTTCAGGGATAAATTAGTATCTTATTGTTTGTTATAAGATTAATATTTTTAACCTCAAAGTTAGCTTAGTTAATAAATACTCTTATGCAAAACTTCATAAAACCCTTGAGATTTAATCTCATAGAACCTCTTAAAAATGAATCATAAATTACAGACGAAACTCAAAATTTGCAGGATAAAGAAAATTTAAAATTACTAACTCAACCCCACACATACACAACGATTTCAACAATCAAAATTATGAACTCAATCCAACACCAATTAGTCAAATATAACAAAACACATATTTAACCACCTTGAAGACAACAATTCTAGTGTAGCAATGACACCGAATAAAGTAAAAAAATAACTGCCTGCATTCCTGAAAGTCTTACTGTCTAGTCTTTCGTTTCTTTCGTTGTCTTTTAAGTGGGGCATAAAGACAGAAGGCAAGAAGTGAAAGCGAACCCACCATCCATTTAGTTTCATTTCATTATTCGATTTCATCTTTCGTTGATCGCACACTTGACTTCTTACAGAAAAGAAAATAACAGAGCTCGTAACTTCTTACAGGAAACAAAGACAACAGAATTCTAGTGGTAGTCAAATTAGTGGATACGTAACACTCGAATCCAGAACTCAATTATGTAACGTTTTGTCAAAGATACAGAAAAGCGAGGTCGAAAGAGTGACATATGAAAACTTTAATGTGCCAACCAAAGGCAGTTTTCCTTCAGGTTTGCTGGTCGAAAGTCGAAAGCTAAAGCTAAATAGTGACATCCAATGGGGGGCCCAAATTTGAGAAGAAAATCCGACATTACACATCACGTTAAACACTGGTGCAATCAACATGTTATATTTTTACAGAATCTCGATTACTTTTGTGCATCCGCTGGTGAAGCTAACAAATCTCATATAAAAATGTCTTGCGAAAGTAGAAAGTATAATAATTATTAATTACAAATGATGTTTAAGATCTTTTCGACAAAAATCTTCAATTTTATAAAACTTTCAGTGTCTTTTATGGACAAGAATACATAGGATTGTTTTGCAAATCTTAATTTTATAAATTGCAGTTTGAGATCATCATCTTTGGAGTTATTTGCCTCTTTCGCTTGCAATGCCTAACCATAAGAGAAACCACTCCATTCCAATTTGAAGAGTGAATTTGACACTTTCTTTATGGAGGCCCCGTATAAAAGAGACAATATTAGACATATCATTACTAAAACATAGGCAGCAGATCCTATGTTACAGGACAGCTGGAGACAAATAACCACTTTTATACAACTATTTTCTTTTTTAAATATGCCTAGTCCAAATCAAAATCAAGGAATTCAGAAAACAAGTCTGATATTTTTTACACAATATTTTTAGACATTTCCAATAAACACTGCGATCCAAATTGAAACAACCATGCTTGGGCACTGCTTTGTTGAAGCTCCCATGCCAATCAAGACACTTCCATATGGCCGCATGTCAAAACCCACCCACATTCATTCTTCCTGGTCATTGAGATTTATTCTCAAGGAGAGGAACTAACTACACTGCACAAACTGGTCCATAACCTGAAGGAAAGATCAAACTCGCAAAACTTTTGAGAAATGGAAAGCCTGCTTAGCAAACATATACACCCTCAAGAAATTTGAAAAATGTGGGCAGCACAGTTATTTGTTGATGTGGACATTTATGTCAACGTTACCAATTTTCTTCCATATAGGATTAGCTGTGAGTAAACAAAGAGTTATATGTCTCAGATATTGTACACTGCTTGAAAGAGTTCAACATCCCGCCCAACATAATCATCCAGAGTTTCTGCATTCAACGTATAAACATTCACCAGCCCTGAGACACAGCCTGTGAAGGTTTATTATCTGCATGTTAACTCATGAGGCTCCTGGAGGCAGCTTGAAAGGCCTTGAAAGTCATATTTAGGAAAAAACAGTGTTAATGTCTCAATAGAACACTGGAATTACAAACTGGTTTTTGTTAAACTGAGTATAGAAGAATGTCAGACTTCTACTCTCCAAATGATGTTATCACCCTTTCCTTGAGGTTTCTCCAATGCAGTCACCTTATTGCGGTTGCTCCCAGCCATGGATTTGCCTCTTTCTTGAGGCAGCTCGCAGGCTTCACTGACAGAACCACACATTATGTCTGCTGGAGGGATAAAGCAATCCAAGGACAATCCAGGCACATTGAATGCAACTTCCTCTATAATCCAAGCCTCTTCCATCCGGGTTTTGGTGTGGCTCATTGCTGTTTCTCCGAATCTGAAGAGAGTGACAACAGAGCGGCCAGAATGAGCTATCATCATTCCCTCTACAGGTCTGTAATCATCAAGCACTGAGTTTATTGTTGTCTCCCAATAAACAGCATCACCTCCAGTAGATTGAATTCGTGTGAGATGAGAATCTTCCATATGGACAAGAAGCCCAGTTCTCTGGCTAAAATAGCCAAAGAGAACATGTCTGATAATCTCAGCAGGGCCATCACTTCTAGCCTTTAAGGTTGATGGATCTGCACAAAGCTTAAGAACAAAGCAGTCTTCCCCATTTATTTGCTTCTCTCCAATGCATCTAGCATCAGAAAACATGGTTGCAGTGGTTCTTGGATCCAAGCCCTGAACCAAACACAAGATTTCAGGACTTGAACACCGCAGAATTTATTAATTCAAACCAGAAATGAAGAAGAAATATTACTTCTAAATTCAGAAAATGTGGATTCTGTACTTTATCAAGAACTAAGTATGAATGTAGGCTTTGGTAATTGGGTAATGAAAAACTGATAAAATTGAACACTACGAAAACTAAAATTTGGCAATAGGTAGTGCGCAATTTCGCTAAAACCATCAAAGATATATTCCAGATATCCTACACATAGGACATATTAAATACATGATCCATCAGGTTCTGTTTTGGTCAGGTTGCAGAAATAATCATTCCTATCAAAAGACCAACAAGAAACACGGGTTTTAGCACCTACCTAAGAGTTGTCAAAATTAAAGAAAAAGATCATAACCTAAAACAAGAAAAAAGCGATCAAATATGGCCTGGAGTGAAAAAACTGAATCTATTAAAATGAGGAAAATTGAAAGCAATTACATAACCCCCCTGAAATGTACTTGAAGTAAGATTTAGACTTCTGCCTCTGGCCAGTGCAGACAACAATAAATTGAAAAAACAAGAAAAAAAAAGATTATATATATATGTATATATATGAAATTCAAAGTAAAGCAAAGATAGGCCTAGTATTTGGATCTGAAGAGCCCTACGCAAAGGCTTGCGAATCAAATATGGCCTGAGTGAAAAAACTGAATCTAGTAAAAGGAGGAAAATTGAAAGCAATTACATAACCCCCCTGAAATGTACTTGAAGTAAAGTAAGATTTAGACGTCTGCCTCTGGCCAGTGCAAACACCAATAAATTGAAAAAAAAAGAAAAAAGATATATATATATATATATATATATATAAGAAATTCAAAGTAAAGCAAAGATATGCCTAGTATTTGGACATGAAGAGCCCTACGCAAAGGCCTAACAGGTCCTTTTGCGGCATGAGCACCAAGCCACGACGTGTGTCTCCAAACCAGCTTCCCATTGCTCCCTGCATGCACTTTGCTGCCTCCAACTGCGAGCTCCACATACCACATATCAGGCATCATCTGCCATAATACAAAGCCACCAGTCTCTGCTGCTCTAGAGGAATTACGATTCTTTGTTTCTTTTGTAGCTGTTTCATATTCAGATGCCAACATCTTCACCTTTCCCATAGCATATGCATTCCGGATTGAGCTTTGATACCGGGCACCTCCAGAGGCTGCTATATATTGTTGCAAGATATATTGGGCAGATGAGGTTTCCTGCATAAATAATAATGGTTTTCAGCAAAATCGTTCAACCGAACTTCAGAGAGCAAGGAGAAAAGAAACATCAAACTCATGTCCCTGGACATTAAATCACATGTTTCCAGACTATATCTCTCCACATTTATCACAATCCAAAGAAATAATGTGTGAAATCTCAAACTCATAGACATTTATCAAAATCACTTCTTTCCCCAACCAGATATCAAACCCTCCTACATATTTCTCGAAACAATACCAAGGGTAAAGGGTGAGTAACGTTTAGGTCCCAGCCCTGGGCAGCGTGTCAGATTCGGCATATCGATCCCTTTGCAGGGGCACAGCCACCCAACCCCTTTGGCTTTCAACCTTAGTTGCAGCTGCAGACCTCTCACCATGAGTAGACGGGTGCCTATTATGCATGGAATTAGGGCGAGCCCTGTGATTCACCTCAAAATAAAATCAAATCCAGTGCCTCAACATTAACTCCCTATTTATGAAAACCTATTATGTTGTCTTATACTTTAATCTGTCTCCATAAATTATTACCATCATTTTCCACTACAAACCGCAACCCATATCATGTTTGATCAAGATAATAAGTGCAAAACAAATTATCAAGCTACCAAATGGGTTAATTTACACAATGTTCTGGAGTAGAGAGGGAGCTTGCAAATACAGTAAACGTGAAAACGACTAGGGCAAAGGGGATGAAAAAAAGCATAGGATTTCTTACAATGGGAGTGTCTTTAATACTCAGATGAGGAAGAGGATCGCCACTGACAGGCATAGGGGCTAAAGGAGCACCCAAAACACCGAGAAGCAGGCGAAGATCCGAACGCTTGTAACCAGACAGAGAAGGCGCTCTGGCCAGCTGCCCTTTCATCCAATTGTGCAAAGCACTCCATCCCTCCTTTTTGGTCTCATTCTCAAAACCTTCAGGATTGGGCCCTTCCATAAGAGGGGCTAGTGTCTCTCCAATGGGTCTCAGGCTGCCCGACCTTGCTATTAGAGGCTCCGGCTGACTCTGGAACTGCTGTTTATTCCTTCTCAGTAAGCTTAGTGGAGAAGCACTTCTGCTGGGACTTTTTGATCTAGATTTAGCCGGAGACAGACTCCTAACTACCTCTGAGAAGAAATTATGCTTTCTTTCCATTTTCAGCATGCACGAAAAAAAGCGCCCTTGAACGAAAGAAGGCCTTGTTTTTCAGAGAATATATAGCTATACCTGATGCTTCAACAGATATGATGATGTTTAATGCCGCTCAAGTTCTTGCATTCATTGGAAATGAACAAAGCTCCGAGTTTGGATCGCTGCATACATTGACTAGCCATACTAATCGGGACGGCCCCGTTGCTTCTTTCCGATGCATTGACTCAATCAACCACCAACATTGTTGAAAACCATGCAACTTTTAATGGGATTGGTCATACACAGCCTGGCTCTAATCTTCTCAAGTCGATGGCAGACTTTCTTATCAATCAAGAACTTGGTTCAACTAAACTCCGCCTCCGCTAGAACAAGAAATGCATAGCAATGCCAATGCCTGTCTTTCTCCCTTAGAATTCCTATAACCCACGGAATATATGTTTCTCAAAGTAGGCTTTCTTTGCTTTGACTGATTAAAAGGTGCTACGCTTCAGTGTAAGCACTGGGTAGTGTACATATGCCAGGAAAATTGTAGCAGCGCTGTCCATTTCTTTCTTATTGTTGCAGATGCAAGTCTACAAGTGTTTCTTGCAGAAACAGCACAAAACCGATCCTCTTCGTAGCATGCCGCAGTCCCCGCCACGGCTTGGAAGATGGGGATATCCAGTAAATATTAGGAACCAGTGAGAAAAGAAGTCTAATTTATTGGGAGACTGGTCAATGAGCTATATGAGACTTAAGTGCAGGAGAAAAGGGATGGAATAAGGGCTTTTCTTCTAGTTAATGAATGGTGGTCTTTGCTTTCTATCGACAAACAGTGGCTGGGAAAGAAGAAGACGAAACAGTTCCTTGGGAAGTGAAAACAACAAGATTTCACAGATTCTAATGAAGTCCAACCAACATGTAGCTGATGGGAAACACAGAGTGGAAGTGGAAATGGATGATAGGAAGGAAACAAAGAGAACCTTACAAACTTCTATAGAGTATTTTTCAAGTGGATGATGTGTGAAAAGTACTTGAAAAGTAGCATTCTGCAAAGCTTTAGCTTTTCCGAGTGGGGACGTACAAGAACCTGGCGTTGCTGCTGCTTCTACAAGCTAATTTGTGTCGAGTTCTTATGAGGAAAAATGCATGAACACATGATGTTGGAGGAAGCAAAATGATGTGGTCGAGTAGAATGCATGGGCAGCTTTATCTGCTCTTGAGAACTGGATTCATGGAAACTTGGTGAGACATATACAGTGGGACACCAAAAATACATGGTTAAAAATCAGGGGAATCAATCATTTTGATAGGGAGATTGAGGGAGGAAGAGGAATGAATGCCTCTGGGCTTAGATACATGAGCACAGACGGACATTGAATGCAAAACAATAGGGTCCAAAAAAGGTTTGAACCGCGGACTAAACAGAGACAAACAGACAGACATGCAGGATGAAGACAATGGAAGCCAAAAAGTATTATATAGTTACGGTCAAATTGCAAAGTGCGAAAGAAGAATCCAGCGGAAACAATTGAATATAAACGGCAACGATTTACTCTGCACTAAATAAATACACAGATATCCGCAATACCATAGGTGTCGGTGCTTTAATATGAAACAGATGTTATAAATATATATATATATAGGAATACTGCTCTCACATCATATACAAAATCCCATAGTTATTTTGCAGAAACTGCCCAAATTTTGGTGGGACTCGTGTCGTTTTATGAATTGTCACAGAAATGCGTGTTAGCCTCGTTAGACTATGGCGTTACCTAAACTCCCACACCATATTCTGATCTGAGTAACTATAAAGTGTACAAGCTTTAACTAGGGTATTCTGAATAACTATTAAACTCTACAAGGGTTAACTAGGTAGGAGAGTTAGTGGTACAATGGCAGGGCGTAATCGATGGGTTTGGCAACGAAGTGTGTTACAGCCGGTAAATATGTTGTCTGACAATCGTCAGGGTTTCAGTTGATGAAAAGGAGCAGAAAGTGCGTATATTTTTGACGGGGACAAAAAACCTTCATACTCTACCTAAAGTCCACGCACCAACATCCCGACGCCAACGCCAACAACATCAATATCGACATCGACATCGACATCGACATCAACATCAACATCAACATGGCGGGAATCTTCCAGGAAACAATTACCTTCACATTTTCCCCCCATTTCCCTTCCCTGTGCACGCTAAAAGCTAAAAGAAGTCGACTTAAAACCCTACCTTGCTAACAGCTAAAAGAAGTCGACTCAAAACCCTACCTTGTGCCACTTGTTAGTTTGTAGCGAAACCAACTGCGCGTCAACTGACAGAAACCGCGTACGTGGGTCTATTTGTGGTCCTCGGAACAGCGCCAGGTACCGTTACGCAACATGTGCTGCAAAGTCGTTGGGTTTTCCGACTAGAGAGAAGAAAAATCGTCCCCGTCAAAAATGACGTCAAATGAGTTGAGTTGAGTTGCGTACGGCCAGTGTTTGCCGTTACTCACTCCATTGTCGCAGGGCAGAGGTAGCAGTAGCAGTAGCAGTAGCAGGGCTTCCCGTCACGGGACTCATAATTGGGAATCAATTTGGGTGACGTTACTTTTGACCCCCAAAATCAGAATTATGAAAGGGCGTCGCGAATTTCATTCATTAATGGGAACCTCCCACCCCTCACTGCCTACGCTATCACGAGGGGATTGTAGCCGGGCCCCCAGTCCTACCACATAGTGGTTCATGGAGTCAAATGGAATCGCGCGCTCTCATTGTCATGTGACCAAAAACGGCCTCCACCACAACTCTACTTTTCTCGAAAACCGTGTTCAACTTATATAATAGAATGCATAAATAACTGTGCAGTGTGGTCACATGGAAATAGTGGTTAGGTCAATTCAAGTTGGCCAAAACATACATACCATACATACCTTTGCCTTTGCCGGTAGAGGTAGAGGTAGATAGAGGAGGTCTTTCTTGGGAAACACCAAACCCAAATCCCTTGGGGAGGAGAAGAGAGGAGAGGAGAGAAAAGGGAGTCATAATGTTTAGTGAGTTGCTTCTTCTTGGAATGTGAACTTGGTCGAATAAAGATACCCTTTATGTGAGGGTAGGGTAAGAGAAGTCGGGTTAGATTGGGTTAGGTCTACTAAGGTATAATATCTTATATATTTTCAGTCGACTTTTATTGGAAACAACGAAGAATAAAATAATATAAAGTGAAAACCCAACAAGTTTGAAATTCAAATTAAGGAAAAAAAGTCAAAATTAATTACGAAGCGGCTGAAGCTTTGACTAAGGCGAAGCTGGAAAGCTTACTAGAAAAAAAAAAGGGTGAAGCTGGAAAGAAAATAATTAGTTTTGTATGAGGAAGTTGATAAATATTGTACCGGGAAAGAAATTCAAGATTAATAGAGGTTTAATTCACGAATTTATATCAACACATATGAAATATTTTGTATTAGTATGGAATTTGATAAGCTTTTAATGGAAAATGAATAAACACATTTAAAATCAATTGGAATGAATTTTGTTAAGAGTTTTGAAATAAAAATGCACGTATTCATTTTGCTCAAGAGTTTTGATGTATTTATCGAATATTCATTTTGTTAAAAGTTTTGACATAGTTATCCATTAAAGTTGAGAAGTGGAGAAGTTAAATTTATTTTATAGTAAAATTATTTTTTAGAGTTTTCATATATTTATTATATATTTATTTTTGTTAATAGTTTTGTTTTGAAATTTTGTGGACAAAAATCCAGTTATGTTGGTGTGGCTTAAGTCGCGTGTCATTTTCGAGTGATTATAATGGCTTAGATGCTTCTCGGTCGCAGTTTCTCAAGCCACATGTCAAGCTGAAGAACTCAAGCCACATGTCAAGCTGAAGAACTCAGACCACATGACAAACAAACAAAAAATTGTTTTGACATAGTTATCAATTAGTTTAGATTTATCTTAATTCTGGATCTACTATGTGAGAGGAAACAAATCTCTTTTCATTTTAAAAGATTTTTGCATCTCAATAGATGTGAACTTTCTCCACACTTGATACATCCAAAGTTAAAATGAATCTAAGTTGGTTTAATTATTAATTATAAATAAAAATTACTAATTTTATGTTTTTTATTTAAGTTGATTTAATTATTAATTATAATAATTATAAATATAATTATTAATTTTATGTTTTTTATTTTATTTTATTTTTATTTAAGTTGATTTAATTATTAATTTAATTAATTATAAATATCATTAGTAATTTTATGTTTTTTATTTTATTTTATTTTTATTGTGTGCTCTTCAGCCTAAACTAAACTAATAAGTAAAGTGAAATAATTAGTTTAGTGTTGGCAGTTTTTGGACTCTAGATTTTCAATATAATATTTTTATTTAAAATATAATATAATATTTTTTTAATAAAATTATTCATTTTTATTGGGTTGAGAGGTCTTTTCCAACCCAATATACTAGAGATGTGTAACTTAATGTAATGCAATCGTAAACATTTTGACTCAATTAAAATTAAATTAAAATTAAAATATGGTAGAGATATGTAAGGTAATGTAATGTAAACATTTTAACTCAGTGAAAATAAAATAAAAATAACCCTATAAAAATTAAATAATAAAAATAAAGAAAAATGAGTCATGGTATTGAACCGTGACATTAAGAATCCATGGTATTCATGTGGAATATAACCTATTTAAGGGGGGAATTAAACTAGTCTAGATCAATCTTAGTTTGATATTATATGTAGATACATAATTAGCTATAGAAAACGATGTCGTTGAATCCATGTAGCCTGCAAAGGTAAAAAAAAAAATCATGGATATGTTCACCCTAGGTATCTGTATGGATCTGTGCAATGGCCCTAAGTCTTTTTGTATGTTTTGACTCTATAGTTGAATGGATGAATACATCATTCGTATATATGAGCGAAAGGTTCAGAGCTTGCTTTTCATTTCATTTGTCCTAGACAATTCACCTACCTATAGTGTTATGCATGCCCTAACTACATTAACCTCAAGGTTCTTAGCTGGAATTATTATTTTAAGATATGTAGGGTCATGAGTAGCACATCACACCCTAGAGCTTCAATTGTATGCATTAGCAAGAGGCCTGAAACAAGATAATACATGAAACATTCTTGCTAGGGTTGTTCTTCCCTTCTGAGAGCAGCACATCAATAGTTCAAAATCAAAGTTTGAATTGTTGTATTGTTGGGGTTTGGTTCAAAATGATTGAGATGTTCTTAATCAAATCTACCCTCTGATTTTACAGAGTTAATTCATTGGCAAGACCAGGAATATGGGAAGAGAATAATATATAAGTGATGAGACTGGATTTATGTTATTGTGTATTCCTATGTTGTCCATGTTGGGGTTTAATTCAAAGTGATTCAGATGTTTTTAATAAAATATACCCTCTGATTTTACAGAGTTAATTCACTGGCAAGACCACAAATATGGGAAGAGAATATTATATAATTGGTGAGAGTGGATTTAAGTTATTGTGTATCCATACATTGTCCCAACAACGTTGGGGTTTCCTTCAAAGTAAATGTCTTTAATAAAATTTACCCTATGATTTTACACTGGCAAGACTAGGAATATGGGAAGAAAATAGTATATAATTGGTGAGAGTGGGTTTATGTTATTATGTATCCCTACATTGTCACTGAGAATGCTAGTACTTTATATATTGTTAGGGTCTGGACTCAGCTATCGTGTTTCCCACTTGACGGTGGTGAGAAAAGAGAGGATCGAGGGTTGTAGATGCATGTGGCCTACCAGAAATGGCCAAACTTATTCATGGTGCTCCTAGAGACTATTGGTGATTTAGGAAGGTGTTTTCACAAGAGTATGATTAAGCAAGACTGAAGAGCATACATGACAATAGTTGTGTCAAGAGTTGCACACGGAAGACGCGAAATGACAAACCAACACAAGAGGAGCTCACAGGTGCGGATCACCAAGAGCTCCTACAAGCAAATTGCCACACCAGCTTCACATTAATCTCCAATAATAAATAGATACAATTTGTTAGGGATGACAAATCATATCTCTGAATAATAGAAACTGAATGACTAAGAAAAGTAGAATGCATAACTACATAACAAGAATAACCTATTCTCCATTAATTCTAACACTCCTCCTTAATGGAGAAAGGGTTCTTAAACACACCTAATATGTCCCTAAACAACTCAAACTTCAGTCTTCCCAGAGGCTTACTAAATATATCAGCCATATTATCACAAGAATTACAATATTCAACAAAAATCTCTTTGGACTGCACCTTTTCCCTAACAAAATGAAATTGAGTGTCTATGTGCTTAGTGTTTTTATGAAACATAGGATTGCAAGTCAATTTGATGGAACTTTGATTATCGCAATTGATAACCGTAGCTTCTGTCTGTTCTTCCCCTGCATCTTGGAGAAGTCTGCGCAACCAAACTGCCTCACATGTTGCTACACACATAGCTTGATATTCTACTTCTGCTGAGGATAAGGGTACAATATGTTGCTTCTTATTGCACCAAGAGATGACCCCAGACCCAATGCTAAAGGTGTAACCTATAATTGATCTTCTATCATCTAAATTTCCTGCCCAATCAGAGTCTGTATAACCTGACAAGCTAACATGAAATGAGTCAGAATACAAATACCAAAGTCTGGAGTTCCTTGTAGATACCTCAGTACTCCTTTCACTGCAAGCCAATGGTTCTCATGAGGTTGAGTCATGAACTGACTCAAAACACTCACTGCATAAGCTAGATTTGGTCTCATTGTAGTCAAATAGATAAGACTACCAACTAATTGTCTGTACAATGTTGCATCTGCATATTTTGAACCATCATCCACCTAAATTTTGTTGTTCTGTTGTAAAGGCACAAATGCAACCTTGCACTCATCTATTTTGAATTTAGTCAACAAAATCTTAGCATACTTACCCTGGGACAAGAAAGTTTGGCTTGAATCTCTCCAAACTTCTAGACCCAAACAGTAATGCATTTCTCCAAGGTCCTTCATCTCAAATTTTTGTCATAACTGTTGCTTGATTTCTTCAATGGGATTGTCTACACTCCCTGTCATGATCAGATCATCTACATATAAAGAAATCAACACTATCTGCCCCTCATCATTAAACACAGTATACAAATTAGGATCATTTTTGCTCCGTTTATAACCATGCATGAGGAAAAATGAATCAATTTTTTCGTACCAGGATCTAGGAGCCTGCTTTAAACCATATAAAGCTTTCTTTAATCTACATACTAAATGCTCTTCTCCCTTCTTAACAAACCCCTCAGGCTGCATTAAGTATACTTCTTCTTTTAAATCACGATTTAAGAAAGCAGATTTGACATATAACTGATGTATTTTCCAATGATGCTTAGTGGCTAAAGCAATAATCAATCTAATGGTATTTAATTTTGCAATAGGGGCAAATGCTTCCTCAAAATCAATACCTTCTTTCTGGGAATACCCCTTTGTAACCAACCTTGCTTTATGCTTATCAATAGACCCATCTACTTTAAATTTCAACTTAAATAACCATCTGCAACCTATGGGTTGTTTATCATGAGGAAGCTTTACTAGATCCCAAGTATTGTTCTTAATAATATATTCATATTCCTCCTTCATTGCTTCCTTCCATTCAGAACTCTTACTAGCTTCATGAAAATTAGAAGGTTGTGCAATTTTTAACATGCCAAACATGAGCGCACTATCCCTAAACGAGTTGGTAACTATTTCAGCTTGCTTAATCTCCTGAGTGGTGGGGCGTCAATTATTTTGCTTTGTTCTTCTCTTTGTGGACTGAACTCAATTTCCTCCTCTTTATCCTGTTGTTGTTGTTGTTGTTGTTGTTGCTGTTGACTGATCCCTATTTCAACATCCTCATCTGAAAGTAAGGGTACATGCCATTCTTCATTATCTTGAATAGGATTTCCATCATCAACCTGTTCATGGAATACTACGTCTCTACTAACAAACACCTTGTGAGTAGAAGGATCAAATAATTTATAAGCCTTATACTCACTGCAGTATCCAATGAAGGTACATTTAATGGCCTTTGAATCTAACTTCTTCCCGTTCTCTTTGAGAACATGTGAAAAAGATTTACAACCAAATACCCTAAGGTGACTTACTGCAGGCTTGAAGCCAAACAACACTTCAAAAGGAATTTTATATTAGAGAAAGATTTCGGCGAAAATCACATGGAAAATCATTTGTCGACACGTTTCGAACCAACTTGTCCTGACGATGAACCACACTAGTTGGTTCGAAACGCGTCGACAAATGATTTTCCATGTGATTTTCGCCGAAATCTTTCTCTAACATAATATGGATCACAGAAGCCTAAACTCCATTAAGGAATTTTATAATCAAGACTTTTAGTAGGACTCCTATTCTTCAAATACACTACAGTATTAATAGCTTCTACCCAAAAACCATTAGTTAGATTTTTACCTTTCAACATACTGCAAGCACACTCCACCAGTGTTCTATTTTTCCTCTTAGCTACTCAATTCTGCTGAGGAGTGTAAGGTGTTGTAAATTGCTATTGTATCCCATGCTCTTTACAGTATTTGTTGAAATCCCCTTTCTTGAATTCTCCGCCTTAATTTGATCGAAGAATCTTGATGAACTTTCATGTCCGCTTCTCAATCATGTTCCTGAACTGCTTGAAATACTCAAACGCATGACTCTTTTATCTAAGAAAATACACCCATGTGAATCTTGTACAGTCAACAAAAAAGATTAAAAAATAGTAGGCCCCACCTAACGATCTTGTCTGCATAGGGCCACATAAATCAATGTGTACAAGTTCAAGTGTATCTCTCTGTTTCCTATCTTTAACAACAGGAAATTCATCTCTATATTGTTTACCGAATGCACATGCTTCACAATCAATATGCAACTTTTTCAAAACAGGAAGACCATGATCTACCTAACCTTTGTTCTGCAATAGAAGAAGGTCACTGAAATTGATGTGCCCAAGTCACTGATGCCACAAATTTTCAGCAGACTTATCCGATGACCTCAATGCTTGTTGTGGCATACTCTTCACATCCAATTTGTAGAGTCCTCCTATACAAATACCTGTAGCAATAGGCTTCATCCGGTCCAGCAAGTCTTTAGTAATACAATGAGATTTAAAGAATTCTACCTTGAGATCCTGATCTGTAATCTTTGATACAAAAATCAGGTTCTTAATACCAGGAGCATACCACACATCAGATATATTCCTGATCTTTCCATCAGGCAGAGTAACAAGGACATCTCCATGTCCCTTGATCTCGTACCCTCTATTATCTCCAAGGTATACTTTTACTCCAGTGTTGGATTCTCTAAAATTTCTGAACCATTGCTTTTTACCTGTCATATGTGAGGAGGCTCCAGAATCTACGAACCAAATATCTGATTCATCCTCCTCAGTGGCTAGTGCAATCTCAGCCATAAATAATCTAACATCCTGGCTTTGATCTGCATCAACCAGATGTCCTGCATGTCTTCTCTGCTTGTACCTCTCTCCATCTCCCTTTTTCTTATGGAAAAATTTAGCAATATGGCCTATCTTACCACAATAAAAGAATTTAGGAGCAGAGTCATGTTTATGTGAGGTCATACCTTGTGGTGTCCTTTTTCGTGATGCGCTGCCCTTCTTATGATCAACCACTGCTTCCCCTTTGGCTTGAACTTTGTCCTCAATGCAAGATCGAGATTTTGAGGTTTGAGAGACAACCTCCTTTCCTCTTCTTGTGGTAAGATGAGCTCTTCAAAGCCCGGAGGCTTTTCTCTTGCATTCAATCCCATTATAAACATCCGATAATCATTCGTCATGCCATTCATGGTAATTGTCACCTGATCATCATTCGCCACGGTCTGACCGATATCAGTTAGTTTATCTTTAACTTCCTTTATCTGGGGTATGAATGAAGAAACAAACTCATTCTCCTCCATCTTGATGGAGAGAATCTTCTTCTTGAGGTACAAGGTTCGACTGGTGTTCTTGATCTTGTACATCTCTTTCAGAATCGTCCATATGTCATTCGTTGTTTTGCAATCTCGAATGTGAGGGATGACGCAATCTTTGACTAATAACTTGAGGAGAACCTTTGCTTTCATCTCCCTTTTCTCCCAGCCTTGAATCGTTGTATTCGATCCACCAATTGCAGCAGTCGGCTTGACCTCATCATCGGTGGCAATGCCATGGGCATTCTGTCCCTCAAGCAGAGTCTGAAGCTTAAACTTCCAATTGGTGTAATTGAAACCATCAAGCTTATTACTCTCATTGAGATAAGCTTCAGCAATTTGATTATTCATCTTGAATGAATAAAATCTTCAATAATTTAAAGAAACCCCAGATTTTTTTTAATTAAAGATTTCTCAATATCGAATCCTGGTACAATGAAGGTTATGGCCAGAATGAAAGTGGCTAAAAGTAACGAAGGTTAACTAGGGTCGGGTCTCCGGATCATGCTTTTGTTCAGTGGGTACCAATAATGGATTTGACAGTCGACCACATGTCTTACTTTGATTGGATAACCACAAACGACAAAAGGGCGAAGTTTCCTCTCCCCTTAAACACACCTTCATTATAAAAAAGACACCTTCAGTGGAATCATTCGCTCTTGTGAGGTCTCATACAGGAGGGATCGCAACACAGTTGGGAGAAAAGGCCGAGCGGAAAAGCCATCAGTCCAAATCCTTCTGCTGTGCAAACATTTGGTTGACAGATGGACAAATTAAGTTATGGTAAATGGGGTGGTTGGATAGCCACAGTAGTTGTGCTCTTGCGTTTATTCACTGCCATTACTGCCCAACCAGGTATGTAATGGAACAAAAGGCTCACTAAGTGCGCTCTTACCTGTTGTGTTGGAGTATTTCCGTTTCGTCTAACTTTTAGCACCGTCCGTTTTATAGTTTTCAGCTCACGACTTCCTCCACGGTCTTGAGTGATCTCGGCCTCCTCACCTCCTCCTCACAGCTCTGCTGGCGATCTGGCCTCCTCTTCGATGCAGATCCAACCTGAACACCTCACGTCCACACTTCTCCCTCAGCCAGACAGTGGGCGATTCCTCCACGCGGCCTCTTGAATGAGGATCACGCTGTTCCAAACCTCTACACGTTTTGAAAGGAGAAAAAAATGCACAGCTTCACACAGCCCTCATAGCCTCTTCTAATCCATTGGGCTCTCTTACACACCACGGGATCGCGAAGATCTTCGCCGAAAAACAAAACTTATCCGCGAAGATCTATCCACCGCTCGCATCAATTTTTTAAAAGGGTGACGACGAGAAGGATCACAGGGTGGTCGTCGCACTTTTTCACACAAGACTCGTGACAATTTCGCTACAGTCACTCCCTTCACTCAGCCTACAGGATTAATAGTCCTGCAGCTCTGATACCATGTCAAGAGTTGCACACAGAAGACATGAAATGACAAACCAACACAAGAGGAGCTCACAGGTGCGGATCACCAAGAGCTCCTACAAGCAAATTGCCACACCATCTTCACATTAATGTCCAATAATAAATAGATACAATTTGTTAGGGACAACAAATCATATCCCTGAATAATAGAAACTGGATGACTAAGAAAAGTAGAATGCATAACTACGTAACAAGAATAACCTATTCTCCATTAATTCTAACAAGTTGAATACTTACTTCTTCATTTTAATCATTTCTTTGATAATCACTTTAACACAATATTTGTAATATAATCTCTTAATGTGTAATAATGATTTTATAGAACTCTCATAGATCTAGGATGGTAGTTTAGAAATGAATAAGCTAGCTATGAAAGTGAGTTGGGGTGAGGGAAGGAGGTCTAGCAAATATTAGGTAAAATATAATTATTACATTTTGTCTATTATTTATCTCTACCTCTATCCACTTTTTACTAGGTTATATTGGGTAAAATATAATACTATAATATTTCATTTTACCTCATAGTTCCCCTCAACTCGTCCACTTCTTATAGAAATTTTTCTTTATATATTGAAGTTTAAAAGTAAACAAACTCAAAATATCGAGTAAAATGTAATATTTAGGCTGGGGCGATGGGAAATATTAGGTAAAATGTAATATTTAGGGTGGGGTGATGGGAAATATTAGGTAAAAAGTAATAATATTACATTTTAATTAGTATTTCCCCCTGTTAGTGTCGGTATCTTCATCCCTCCATCAGTGATCAAAATTCTCTTGTTGCATGCATTTTTAGGTGTCTCATCCAATCAGCTGCATTCCATTAGGACCATGGATCATCTGATGGTAGTGGCATATTATCAATTTTCCCTCATGATCTTTACTTGTTGGCCTATTTTCACAAATTTAGGTCATTTACAATCATCTTTTGTCTTTACATTTGCAAAAGCCATTTTTAGGGTTTTAGGTCTCATTAGGTCTAAGGTTTGTCACCATAGTCTTGTAAAAGCTTAATAATGGTCAGCAGACACATGAGGAGGTCTAATAAGGTCTCAGCATCAAAAAATTCAATAATGACATTCTCAGTAATTGATTTTTCCTCAAAACCCTGTTTTGAGGAAAAACAGAGTTTTATCTTCTATGTATAAAAATTTCATGTAATTTTAATTTTCCTATATGTAATAAGTTCGGAAATGCAGCCCCGTCACCTTGCCAAACTCCTACACTCCAGCTCCTACAAAAGAGACAAGAAATTCAAAGCATTAGTCCATCAAAAGTCAGAAAGAGAGGCAAACTGCAAAACAGAGTTTTTAAAGAACAAAGTGAAAAAGAAAACATTAGAAAGTGGGTTTCTTTTAAATAAAAAATTAAAGTCATTTGTATATAAAGTGTTTCTTGTGTTATAGACTTCATTTGTGCCAAAAGAGTGAGAGAACAAGGCGAAAATCACGATTTGAGGCGAAGAAGGAAAAATCACAGCAAAGTTTCTTGGCGTGGCACACTTGGGTTTAGGCGCGGCGCACGTGGGTTTATGCGCAGCGCACCTGCTCGGCGCGGCGCACCTGGGTTTATGCGTAGCGCACCTACTCGGCGCAGCGCACCAGGTGCAGAAAATACACAGGGAGTTGAACTGGTGCGGCACACCAGTCCTCCAAGCCTAAACTTCGCTCAATCAACCTCCTTAAGCTCCAAAACTTTGCCAATATCATTCCACAAGTAAGTAAAACATCCCAAATTGCCATTGCAAGAGATTTACTCCTCATTGATGGTGTTTTGATAGGTGCAAGATCCAACCCTAATTTGCTGCACAGTGCATTACCAAAACTGTCTAGGGTTTTGCAATTTTGATATTCTTGCTGTTTTTCTCCCCTACATAATTCTCCCATACACCATCCCTCTTCACTACATTTCCTAAATTTCATTTCCCTTTCCCTCTCTCACTTACAATCATCCTACCCCCTATCCCCAAAACCCTAAAACCTTAACAAATTCCCACTACTCCCCAAACCCTAATCTGCATTCCCAAACCCTATCACTCCCTAAAAACCTTACAGCCAACATCAAATCCTCCACTCATCAGTCCTATTCATCAAACAATAGTCACCTATTTTTGACTTCAAATCTCTTCATACTCATCATTTTACACCATACAGTGTCAAATATGGAAACAGATTCAACTTATGAAAGGGATGAGGAAACTGTGAGTGATTCCTCCCAAGAGATTCATGCACCAAGAAAGCCACATAAGGGAGGAAAACACATCCGGGAGGAGCCCACCACACTCACAGAATTATTTGCTTGTCCTCTTGCAGTAGCATGTTTCAAACGCAGTATTGATACCAGTTTTGTGAGATGGTGGAAATGGTGAAATACCACCATGAGCTTGCTAGATTAGTTGTTCTCCATCTTCACAATGGCTAGGTCAATTTAGCAGGTGTTACCTTCACTTTGACACCTGAAACTATAGCTGAAGCAACAAGTATTCCTAATGTGGGTGAACAGTGGAACAAAGGATAGCTTGTGGACAAAGAGCATTATGAGCCTTATATCAAGGCTAGTTATCAAAAGCAAATCAGTAGGGTCTTTCCTTTCAGATACTTACAGGACACTTATGCTCCATTCATGAAGCTCATTATCAAATACTTCAGCTGTGAAGGGAGATTTTTTCGCTTGTACACTTATCATGTTAGATTATTGATGCATTTCACTAGAGTGAGGATGATGAACCTCCCCTATTTCATATGCAAAAATATTGAGAAAATGACTACATTGGTGCAAAGAAAACGTCCTCATCAATAGTACAACATCATTTATCACTTTGCATTGATCAAGATTGTTGTTTTGCATCAGCTGAGTTTGTTGAATGTTTCATGGAATGATTTCATTTCACATGAGGTTTTCAAAAGCCTTCAAGTGACCCCATCAGTATTTCAAGAGGTAGGAGGGCCTTCAAATCAGCAAGAGGTTCATAAGACTCAAACTACCAGTGTGCCAGTATTTATCACTTATGAAAAGGGCACAAGGATATTATTTGCAGCTGCCAAATGAGTACTATCTCCACCTGGGGTGGAAGGGGTCTTGTTTCCTTCATCAGACCATAGGCAAATGCTATCTTCACCCGGGGTGAAAGGGGTTTTGCCTTCTTCTTCAGCAAAGCAGGTACAGGATAAAGGGAAACAACCATTGCATGATGAAGGGCCTTCTGAAGGCCAGGAGAAAGATTTCATTTTGATTCAAGATGAGGATATTGATTTGGGCTCCCAAAGCTCAAAACTCAAGGAGATCATCAAAGAACAAGAAGCTGACATTCATGACTTATCTCTTAACCTTGAAAGAGCTAAGTGGATCATAAATTACCTTGAGCAATGGAACAAGTAGTTGGAGGACAAACAGACAATCATGGAGCTGCAAAACATAAGGGAAAACAGGCAAGCAACAAAGAGGAGGAAAGTCAAATTGACACCGCTTGAGCAAGAGATTGATGCTGACCGGGAATCTTGGCTAGAGAGGGAAAATATGCACTTGGAGAAGCTGCTTGATAAAGCCAATAAGGAGAAAAAGATGTTGAGGTACATGGTTTATCATTATTTGGCAAGAAACAAGATTTGCAAAGCGAAGATAAGGAGCCTAAAAGCCAAGTTGAGGAAAACTTTGAGGAGCAAGATAAGCTCAAGATCTTGGCTGAAGCTTCATTGGCCCAACATAGTAATTTATGCAGGTCACTTATGCCAAATTTCAAGAAATTTGGCACACTTTTTGGCAATTTTGAAATTTTGAAGGAAAAAACAAGTTTTTCCGGCTAGTGCGTAGCGCCACCCGGCGCTCGCTTTTGATAGGGACCTCCTCTGGAGGAAAACTCTACATTTTTGGATTCCTAATGAAAAATTATGCATACCCAGAAATTACTAGGAAGTTTTGACAAGTTTTGGGCCTCCAAAAGGGTCAAAAACACCTCAAAAATGCCCTCTCTGCCACTTTTTGGCCACACAGGAAGCAGTGTTGGGAGAACTAACTTTTGGAAGGGCAAATGAAGACCAAATTCAAAAATTCCACTTGTTCTAGAAAGTAGACAGATAGACCTTTCCAACAAGCCCACTTGGAGAAAATTTGGTGAAGGGGAAGGCCTCCAAATGCAGATGCGAAAAACGCTACACACAGAAAAAATGGTGCTACGCACAGGATGAAAAAGTGTCAATTTTGCTAAAAAACTCTATTTTTCGACTAGTTTTTTCTCAGTTTGACTTTTTCTCTCTCATGGTCAAACTCATGATGTAAATTAATGTAAATGGATGTACTTTGATGTAAAATTATGAAAATTGACTCAAGGAGGTAGATACATCATGTATAGGTGGTTTTGAACTGAATGAATCAGTTTCCTAGGTTTTAGAGGCAAGTTGTTCCACTACTTATTTTTCAGTTCTTAGTTTAGATCTTGTTGAAACAGCTCCTAAACTCATGAATTCGACCCCTAAATGCTAGCATGGGTGGTTTGTTGCCTATATCTAGTACTTTTTCAGTCATTTGTAAAGGTTGGACTCTTGTGAATGCTTTGAGCATTATTGTACATTCATCTCTGCAGTTTGGCAAGGAAATAGACTAGGGTTTGCAGCATTTTGTGGGATTCTTGTGGCAAGGTGATTTAGTATTGTTTTTCCTTCTGTGATTCAAGTTTACATGTGTTTATGTATGCCATCATCTCTCTCTTTTTAGCTTAACTAAATGAATCAAGGATAAAGGTAGAAATCATTGATGTTGCAGTGCTCTACCTAGGGTTTGTTTAGCTTTACATGTTTTCAACTGTTTGAAGAGGATTCCTGATACTTTCATGCCCTCTCCAACTCCTCACCAGTCTTAAGACTCTCCATTTCACTCAATTCAAAGTACTAAAGCATTTTCCTACCTCGCCCCACAGAAACCTCTGCAAGACTGAGTCCATTCCCCAGACCCAAAACTGCCTTTCACTTTTGATCCAGCATAAAACTCAATCAAACCCCTTTGAGCATATACCTAACCTAAAATTAGTCTTTATATCAGTCATCTCAAGCTTTATTGGCCATATTTTCCTGAGATTGACAAGGAGAGAGCCCTCTCCCGACCTGGTAGGGCTAGCTACCAGGTTAAGCGTGGTTTGATGTTACCCTAGACCTGCCTTTCTCAGCCTGAGGTAGATTTAGGCCATAACACCCCCCACCCTAGCCACTTTTTATAGGGTGAGAGTGGTAATAAATATTGGATAACATGTATTATATTTTATCCAAGATTTCTTCTCATCTGATCCACTTTATATTAAAAAAATTCTTATATTTGAGTTTCATAAATAACCTTAACTCCTATGTAAACATTTGATCACGGCATAATTAATAGTTAAACTAGCCTAGATCCATCTTAACTCTGGATGATCACGGCATAATTAATAATTAAACTAGCCTAGATCCATCTTAACTCTGGATCTACCAAGTATCGAGAGGGATCAAATTTCTTGAGTGAAAAGATATTTGATCTTTCTAGGGGCTTAGTAGATCGGGAGTTAAGATGGACCTATGCTAGTTTTATTTTGAACTACTGAAAATGTTAAATAAGACATTACAACATCTCTATTATATTGGATTGACAAATTTTATGTTTTTTATTTTATTTTTATTTTGATAAGTCAATTTATTTTATTTTATTTTGACCAAGTCAAAATGTTAAACATGAAATTACAACATCTCTACTATATTGAACTAAAAAATATTTATTGAGCAATTAAAATTTAGATGTGAAAAAAGTAAACTTACTTTATGATAAAATAATTTGCAAAGTAGAAAAAATTTTAGGTGGCAAATTTTAAAGAAAATTTTGAAACATTTTATATTTTACAGTTATTTTTTTAAGTTTTTCAATTCAAATTTTTAAATAAATATATATATATATATATATATAATTTAGTGAAAAAAAGTCAAATCTTTTAAGTTTGAGTGACTATAACCAGTATTAAGTAATATTGAAAATTTATACCTATGTTAAAGGTTTATATATATATATATATATATAAAAATTTTGTTTTTTAAGTTTTTAATTACTAAATTTAATATATATATATATAAATAATGTTTTTAAATTTTCACTGATAATTAATTTTATATTATCTTTACTTAATAATTTTGAATTTAAAATTTATTGACCAAATTACAATCGATTGTTGCAAAGTTTCACATATAAAGTTTTAGCTGCAACTCTCGTGTTAAAATTAAAAACAAAAGAAAAGGAAATCGATATGGAAAGTCTAATAAAATCACATAAATAGTTCATGCCGTTGAAATTCTTTCAAGAACATTAAATCATCACATGTTGGTGATTATGATATTACATGGTTGATCTATAATAAAATCACATAAATAGTTTATGTTATTGAAATTCTTTTAAGAATATTAAATCATGGAGTTGTCTATAATGCGACTTTTTGGAGATTTCGGTGACGGAATCCGGCGGAAGAAATTGAGGCTAAATTTTGATTTGTTGCAGTTAAAATGGTTTTTTAACTGCATATTTGGATTCAGCACCCTGGAAAACCCCTGGGACGCTTTCATTGTGCAGAAACTAGCTATCAAACTTGCCATTCCAATAAATTCCTGCCGGATTTCGACCGGAAAAACCCGTCGGAAAGACTTTCAAAAAGTCGCGTTATAGACAACTGCTTAAATCATCACATGTTGATAATTATGATATCATAGGGTTGATTTTTTAAAAGTAGATTATATGATTAAGAAAGATTATATAATTAGTATTTATATGGGGAGGTGTAAAGTACGGTTGATAATCCTTAGAGTTTCTTAAGGATAGAGAAAGTTGTTGAAGACCGAGTAGTGTTGTTGAACAATTTTGGACCACTCGTAAAGATTGAGAAAACTATTATAATGGTTAGAAAGGAATGAACCAAGATTCAACCAATAGGAATATAACATAATAAGGAGATAATAGTTTGGAAAATTTGTAAGACGTAATCAAATAATTTTGTTCTTAACAGGAATTGCCCTTCTAAGTAGCACATTAGCAAGTTGTTGTTTTTTAATTGATAAGCATTAGTATTAGAATGTTGTTTGAAGTGTCTGTTCGAAAATATGAGAATTACAATGGCTTTTGCAATCCTTGTGAGTGTGGTTGTCAATCACAGGAAAAATGATGGAAGTTTATAAGAATTGCTTGAAGATTCTGATTCTTGCACCCATGATCTGTTGGAATCCTCGAAGATCAACATTGTAGGAGTTGGATGTCACATCAACGAACAAAAAAAAAACAAGTACTTTCTGCCAATTCATTGGAAAAAAACATGAGAAATGACAATGCCATCCAATGCGATGGGAAAAATGAAGTGAGAACTGTGCTATACAACCTTAAGGCTTCATTTGAGAATTCTAAATTGGTTACAATGCATTTAATCACTTTAGATATGACACCAATTATGTGTCTAGTATTCAAACAATTCAGAATGTTTGATTGAAGTAACACACGTGCTATGTATTTCATTTAAGATGTCATATTAGATTGAGAAAATGACCATATATATACATGTGCCAAGAAGAAAAACCAAACAAATTTAATGAATAATCCAATAGGATCAGTGATTCCTCCAAGGACAAGAGGAATCAAACATAACGAAAACACCCCAGGAATATATGAAAAATCGATTATCTAAGTAGAAATCGATTTTCAAACCCTTATGGTTTATTGTTGAAAAATAATAGAAGTAGCAATACAATTGGTGCGGGCATGAATTTGCACCAAAAAAGCATCCATATATATTGCAATAAAGACTCCAAGCATTTGCAACAAGAAATTTGTTATTTAGACCAAGGCTAGAAATAGAGATGAACATAATAGTTTGTTTGCATGTATGGAAAAACATTTATGGGGATATAATAAGTAACCTATTTACTTAGTTGAGGCAAGTTGGTTACAAAGAATGAAAAGCCTTTTTTTGGGTTCCCATATATTGCTACCTTCTCAATTGGGGCAAGCATGTCTGGTAACAACATTGTTGTATTGGATGAAGTGTTGTATAAATATATAGGCATTGCTTGTATGAAGTTGAGGGTTAACAATGAATGGCATTCAAGCAGTTGCATTTTTTATAAGTGTTCCATTGAGTGGACCATTACCTTTTCAACATTGCTAATCCATGTCTTGTCAACATTGTGAAGGTATAGAAGTTGTAATCCAACCATTAGTGTCGAGGTTACCATGTATAATGTTGACTCGAGTTGTTTTTTGTATTGTGGTCACATGAAAAGGAACAAGACAAAAGCTAGTGAAACAATACTAAAAAAAAATTAGAATAGTGCAATTTCAAGCCGCATAATCACCACGCGAGTCATCTTAAGAAGTGGGAAAGAAACTATATTTAATTTTAATGTGTTATTTCTTTGGTTTCAAAATGAGAACATATTCAAATGGTTTTTTGTAGCATTTGTTAGAGCATGTATAAGATGAATTTTTGGAAAGAATTAATTGACATGAGGGAATTGAAGTGTTTGAAAGGTTGCAGTCTTCAATGAAACACATTGACATACATTTGTAGGAGGGTTGAACATGCTTCCATCTTGCATGAATAAGACTGAAGAGGTAAATCTTATAAAACATTTTAGGAATGAACATGGTTGCATGTTGCATTAATAATGAAATAGCAAGAAACAAGGGGAAGGTTGTCATTAGAAGCAAAACATGGGGAATTTTGGTTTGCATATTCATTTCATGGGTATTTCACAAAAGCTAAAACTGGTTGTGATATGTAAGAAACACATCCATGGTGTTGTGAAAGGTTGCAAATGTAAGTACACATACTTATTTTGGCAGCATATCCATGCAACAGTTTGTTTTTCAAGAAAGAGTAAACATGTGCATAGAAACCTCTTAATGACCATTTAAATTGAAATGTATAGTAGAAGAGGTTCATTGGAAATGCATTCAGATTGATGGGTGGACAAAAAACTGTTGGGCAGTATGGGTTGTTCCATATTAATTTGAAGAATTTAATTGTTGGTTATCTTTTTCATATAAAGTTCAGACTATAATTGTTGGCTATCCATGACATGAAAAAGCAGACAAACATATTATATTTAAGAATGGAAAATTTGTTGGAAAATAGACAAGGAAACAGGGAAAGTAGGTAGTACGAATGCCATGCAAGTATGGTACTATTCTATAAGAGTTATTGTAGAGTGAGTAAAATTTGACGAAAAGCATGTATTGTTTGCTATAAAAGTAGAAGTATGTAGCAAAGTGGTGAAAAAAGATTGAAGTCCTTCAACCAAAGTGCATGTTGATTTTGACTGTTTTTCCTGTAGGGTGAATGCCTAGTTGTAAATACAAGGTGATGTGTGGCATCTACAACACCATTTGACATTTAGATTTGGGATGCGATCGAGGTAATATATGTGAAGTTTTCTGTTTGCATCCCTTTCATGTACATGGATGAGGATATGCATGAAATCTTTAATCCTTTTAAGTAGTTGGAGAGTTGGGCGCAACCGATACAATGGTACAGTATAGGAACGTAGGAACTGGGTCTGTATATCCAAAAGAGAAGCTTCTTGTTCATGTATCTGATGGAAAAATGTGTAGAGCTGAGAAAGATATTGTGGATCCATATGTTTTTGCAAACAAGGGGAAAGCGTGTAAGTGAACATGTATAAATTCATTAATTGAAAGGGCAAGCATAGAAGAAAAAAATATGACTAACATTTTGAAATTAAAAGTATAGTAGAAAAATAATATATTAAAAAAACTTACAAATTTGAAGGTGTTAACATGAGAGACTAGATGAAACATTTGCTAGTGGAATGGAAAGGAAGGAAAGTAACCAAGAATAGAAGGTCTTCAAGTAGTTCGATTCACAGATTTGGAGCCAAGGTATGCTTCTTCATTTTTTCTGCGAAGGATGTACAAATTTTCTTGCATGCGTGCATAGCATGTGAAGGAGAAAGCTGGAGAGATGCAAAGATCATTCAACGATCTAACTCTAGAGATGGTTGTGAATGTAAGGCCCTGACGATCAATGTTGCCAATGTTGATTATTGCCTTCTGTAGGGTTCTTGTGGTTTCTGGATTGTTAGGGCCCATGCCATGTGAAGGGACGGTTGTCTTCGAGAACCACTTGTTACGTGGGAGATGGGCACACATTTGGGATTTGAGCTATCCCATGCTGTACCTTTGTAGTGCATGAAATCGACCACAAAAAATGAGGGGAGTTATGGAGGGCGAGAACCAGTTGTGTAATGAATAATGACAACTTTCCGAGAGAACCACTTACAAGGCCTAATTCAACCCACAAGTTGCTTGTTAGAATGACATGTTGACCAATGCAGAGAAGCACTTGTGCAACAAGTTGTTCATCTACCTGGTTGGAGGAGGGAATTTGTTTTCTTTGCTCAGCATAATAGTGTGCAATAGGCAGGTTCAATTTCTTGAGCATGGTTTTATTGTGTAGTGCAATAGATTCATTAGTTGCATAAAGGTGCATAGAATTGGTGAATGTCGCAAGCTCGTCTTCTAGAAGGTTGGATTTTGAGTGTTGAAAAGTGTGCAACAAGAAATGCTTGTTGAGAATGAAACAAGATGATGGAGCTTAGTGAAAAGAGTCGCCTTCACTAAGTGTGCCCGCAGGCAAATTATGGCGCAAGTTCTATTTTTGATCACAGTGTGAGTGATCACAGTGTGAGTGATCAAAGTGTGGGTGACCACAGTGTGAGTGATCTCAGTGTGGGTGATCAAAGTCTATTTTTAGACTGGCTGTCAAAAATAGAAAAGTCAAATATTATTGTCTCGTAATGATATTTGGACTATAAACTTGATCTTATTCTCTTGGAGCACTTCAGGATGAGCTACAGATGTGGTACATGCAGATCCCAGAGGGAAACACGTGGTTACCTATGGGATGACTAATATTTGCATGTAGGACTTCAGTTAGAACTCAAGTGAGTTGAGTTTAGTGGACTGGAGGTGCAGTTGATGGAGTTGTGTTCAGTTTAGCTTTGTTAAACTGGTTGTATTTAGTCTAACTGATCAATAGACTAGAGATGAGTTGGGTGAATTAGTTATTAATTAATTCACAAGTTATTAACTCATAATGCAACTATAGAATACATCAGTTAACTCAGTTGCATGTCAGTGCATGTTCAGTTCAACAGGGACAGGTGTTAGAGGATCAGATTGCTATCAGTTGTGACTATAGTTGTGCATGATGATTTGCACAATCAGAGGGATTGAGTATGCCAATGAATTGGCCAATATCAAGAATTTTAGCTTGTGCTCACGTCCAACAGAGTGTGAGTGATTATTTGCAGGTCAAATACGAGTTTGGTAAGCCATTCTCATCAGTTCTTGAGCAGGTATTGAGCTGAAGAGGCAGGTAAGCAATGGAATAGATTTGGAGATCAGATCTGAGCTGTATTGTATGTAACAGGTGGAGCTGGTACTGGATTGCTTGTGATAAGCATTGTACTTTGTAATGTTACATGATTCAATCAATATAATATACAGATAGTGTGGGGTTTTTAGCGATATGCTTTCCCCGGGATACATACTGTGTTAATGAGTTTGATTGATGCTTCTATGTGTGCCTGTGAATGTTTCTGCTTCTGTAAATTGATGATCAACATAGAGGAGATTATGTATTATACATGTTCCGCTTATAATTGTATGATCAGGATAATCTCTGTGAATATGTGTTAAATTATTCAAAATTTCTACATGGTATCAGAGCTAGATGATTTGTAGAAAATGTTTCTACATGGTATCGGAGCTGCTTGATTTGTAGAAGAGATTTTTACAGGATATCAAGCGAGGATTGATCATCGGATCTATTATTTAGAAAGTGTTTACATTTTATTTCTTCAGGCAGAGTCTGTAATCGGGCCAGGTAGCCTCTGGATTCATCCTTCTTTTGGAAGGTGAGATATCCGGTGAATGCCCATACAGTCGATCTCTGTACAAGAAATACTTTGTTCTCACGAATTCTAGATCGGAAGCGGTTGAGTTTTGTGCTGGTGGAATTCGAATTTAATTCCAAAGCAAGAGATAAAACTCAGAAACATTAAGTGTGAGAATGGAGACAGTATGCCCCAGTATCTCACGAAGTTCACCCAATGCCGGGATGAGCTGGGAAGTGTGGGGGTGACTGTCGGATGAGGATGGTGAGTCTAGCACTCCTTGACCTTCCTAAGAGTTGGCATAGCTACCAGGACTCGGTGAATGGAAGGGAGAAATTGCCAGGATGGGAGAGACTTTGGGTTAGATGTTGTGCAAGAGGAGATTAGACGGTGCACCAGAGACAGTTCTTCATCCATGCAGGATGAGGAGAACTGTGCCTTAGCGAGTAAGGTGAATAAGGGGAAGGAGAAGGGTTCTCTTTCCGAATCCAGTTCTTCCAGTGATGGGAAGAAGGTTGACAAGTCGAAGGTGAGATGCTTTCCTTGTCATGAGATTGGTTCATGGGTCAGGAACCTGTATGCTCTTGAGGTTCAAGATGCATGCGAAGCCTTGAGCAGTGAGGCAACTGATGGAGACTTGGTGGTTGAGAGGGAGTGTATATTACCGCTCAACATGTAGAGCCAGAATAAGTCTCAGACAATTGTGGAGGAGCCACAATTGGTGCAACAGCTTCAGGAGGTTGTGGAGGAGCCACAACAGGGGAAGCTGAGTGGAGATCGAGTAGAGACATCTACTCATGCAGAGACCTCTAGTAGGGGGAAACTTCGAGCCAGGTGGGTTGAGGGATCACATGCAGCCATACCTCCAGGTAGGAGGTGGGGTGATGTGGATTGATTGTCCCAAGGAGGAGGGGCAGGATCCTTGAGGTACCCAACCTCTTGGATGAGACCTTGCTACGGGAGCCCTAGATGTGTAGTAGCAGGAACTGACTGATTGGGTAGAGACAGATGTGGATGGAGCGGCAGAGAGAGCGACAATGCAGGGAATCCCAGGACAGCGCATAGCTAGCAGGCTGCAGCAATGCGAGAGGCACAAGTGTTTTGCACAGTGCTAGGTGGCACAGAGAGGTGTGAAATGGTGTGAGATGCATGGAGATTTTGCAGTAGTGCAGATGTCAGAGAGGGAGCACTTGTCAGCAGCAGGTAGAGCTTCAGCATCAGAGGGTGTTTCTATCCCAACAGGGAGGTCAGTTGGGAGGTGCAGTGTGGATGCAATGCTGGGAGATAGAACCAACAGCAGCACAGATGCAGTGAGAGATCAAAGTGACAGAGGTTAGAGCAGTCAGATACTGAAGAGCACAGAGATGCAGAGTTTCAGTCGACAGAGGCAATAGCAGTCAGAGACTTTGATGACAGAGCAAGTGGACCGGCCAGATGTGTTGCATGGAGAACATTCCAGAGTTATAGGATCAGGTTTGAGAGGAAGCCTTTCTTGTTGAGAGGGAGTGTTGAAATGTGTGCAACAAGAAATGCTTGTTGAGAATGCAACAAGATGATGGAGCTTAGTGAAAAGAGTCGCCTTCACTAAGTGGGCCCGCAGGCAAATTATGGCGCAAGTTCTATTTTTGATCACAGTGTGGATGACCACAGTGTGAGTGATCACAGCGTGAGTGATCAAAGTGTGGGTGACCACATTGTGAGTGATCACAGTGCGGGTGATCAAAGTCTATTTTTAGACTGGCTGTCAAAAATAGAAAAGTCAAATATTATTGTCTCATAATGATATTTGGACTATAAACTTGATCTTATTCTCTTGGAGCACTTCAGGATGAGCTACGGATGTGGTACATGCAGATCCCAGAGGGAAATACATGGTTACCTATGGGATGACTAATATTTGCATGCAGGACTTCAGTTAGAACTCAAGTGAGTTGAGTTTAGTGGACTGGAGGTGCAGTTGATGGAGTTGTGTTCAGTTTAGCTTTGTTAAACTGGTTGTATTTAGTCTAACTGATCAATAGACTAGAGATGAGTTGCGTGAATTAGTTATTAATTAATTCACAAGTTATTAACTCATAATGCAACTATAAAATACATCAGTTAACTCAGTTTCATGTCAGTGCATGTTCAGTTCAGCAGGGACAGGTGTTAGAGGATCAGACTGTTATCAGTTGTGACTATAGTTGTGCATGATGATTTGCACAATCAGAGGGATTGAGTATGCCAATGAATTGGCCAATATCAAGAATTGTAGCTTGTGCTCACGTCCAACAGAGTGTGAGTGATTATTTGCAGGTCAAATACGAGTTTGGTAAGCCATTCTCATCAGTTCTTGAGCAGGTATTGAGCTGAAGAGGCAGGCAAGCAGTGGAATAGATTTGGAGATCATATCTGAGCTGTATTGTGTGTAACAGGTGGAGCTGGTACTGGATTGCTTGTGATAAGCATTGTACTTTGTAATGTTATATGATTCAATCAATATAATATACAGATAGTGTGGAGTTTTTAGCGATATGCTTTGCCCGGGATACATACTGTGTTAATGAGTTTGATTGATGCTTCTATGTGTGCCTGTGAATGTTTTTGCTTCTGTAAATTGATGATCAACGTAGAGGAGATTATGTATTATACATGTTCTGCTTATAATTGTATGATCAGGATAATCTCTGTGAATATGTGTTAAATTATTCAAAATTTCTACATTGAGTGTGTCATTAGAAGGTTCCAATCAGCCAATGTGGGGGTTGCATTGCGAAGGTTAGAAAGGATTTGACAAAATAAAACATGTGAAGGATTTGTACCTTGTTGGCGGAAAATTTTGGAAAGCGTAACAACAATATTGAAGCTCCGCCAAAGAGCATTTCCACGGGACATGCCTACATACATTGGTGTATCTTTAATAGGTGGCAATTGGGCGAGGTCCCCCACTAGGATTATAGATTGACCACCAAATGGAGTGTTTCTATTGGATGGGAAGGCCTATCGTAAACGTTCATCAATTTGAGCAAGCCTTCTTTAGGGTCATGCCTTGTGATTTATGGATTGTTAGGGCCCATACCATGTGAAGGGGCAGTTGTCTTCGAGAACCCCTTATTATGGGGGAGATGGGCACACATTTCAGATTTGAGTTATCCCATGTTGGACCTTTATAGTGCATGAAATCAACCACAACAAATGAGGGGAGTTCCGGAGGGCGAGAACCAATTATGTAATGAATAGCGACAACTTTCCCGAGAGAACCATTTACAAGGCCTACTTCAACCCACAAGTTGCTTGTTAGAATGACATGTTGACCAATGCAGAGAAGCACTTGTGCAATAAGTTTTTCATATTCCTGGTTGGAGGAGGGCATTTGTTTTCTTTGCTCGGCACAATAGTGTGCAATAGGCAGGTTCAATTTCTTGAGCATGGTTTTATTGTGTAGCGCAACAGATTCATTAGTTGCATAGAGGTGCATAGAATTGGTGAATGTTGCAAGCCCGTCTTTCAGAAGGTTGGATTTTGAGCGTGTCATTAGAAGGTTCCAATCAGCCAATGTGGGGGTTGCATTGCGAAGGTTGGAAAGGAGTTGACAAAATAAAAATGTGAAGGATCTGAAAAATTTTTGAAAGCATAACAACAATATCAAAGCTCCACCAAAGAGAATTTCCATGGGACATGCCTACATACATTGGTGTATCTTTAACAGGTGGAAATTAGGCAAAGTCCCCCACTAGGATTATAGATCGGCCACCAAATGGAGTGTTTCTATTGGATGGGAAGGCCTCTTGTAAACACTCATCAATTTGCGTAAGCATTTTAGGACCAATGAAGCTCATTTTATTAATGATATTGTATTTGACATGATGAAGTTGTTCTTGGTGGTTTAGGAGGGATTGACCTTCTAGAGGGTGCATAGAGGAGACAGAGATGTGGAGGCCAAAGTGTATGGTCAAAGCATCGATGTGGAATTCCACAACACCGGTTGGAGCAAGTAAGAGTAGTGGGTTTTTCCCATTGATAGAGTTGGATAGGAAGGCATTTTTTAGGAAATCAATTAGGAAATATTTGTCGATGCTAGCAGTGCCTTGGATGAGCATCCTTAACGGTATGGTGGAACCTGTTGGTGTCTAGGTATGAACAATTTATCCACCCCTTTTCCTACATTAATGTATCAATCCGGGTGCGTATTCTTTTCAAGGCAACACACAAAGTATATGCAGGGGCAAGGTTACAGTCTGTCTTCAACCAAGGGTTCGTGATTACAAATCAAAACATTACTGAAACTGAAATAAAAACTCAACTGCAGAACTTAAAAAGGTATTCACAGTTATTTAAGAAATCCGCAACAACAACAAGAAATAACATAGCGATAGACAATCCACACAAAACAAGGAAACACACAACACCTAATTAGAAGAGCGGGCCCAACTCTCTGATCAGGGTTGCGTTACTCACAACGAATGATAGATCAGCAAAAAGTTTTGTATCTTATTAATATGAATAATGTTGTTACAATACAATACAGGGTCTGACTAACCCTTGATACAGGAGTGACCCGTCTTTTATACAGTACAAAGGAGAATAACATCTCTCCCCAAAACCTGGAAACTATATGCCCAAAGATACACATCAGTTCTATCACAACACTAGCGCTGAGAGAGCAAGAATAGGAATGGTCCAAAACGGGTTGAGAACAACTGCAATCAGTTATGATGTTTCGTCATGGCCAATCAGCTACTGTGAATCACGGAAATACTACGATATACTGTGTGCTCAACACCTGTGCTCCATAATCTGTGGTCATCACATGTTTTAGTGGTTCGCATAGGTAGAAAACCTTCATGACTCTACTTCATTAATTAAATATCCCAAGAGACGATAAAGGGGAATTACCTTATAGTTTTACACAGTAAATATATGTGAATGAATGAAAAAGGGATGAAAAGAGGAGTGGAAATGCAGGGAAAAGATAGGCCAATTTGGTGCCCAACATCTCCCCCCAAATAACCTTCTGCACACCCTCGTGCAGCTCGCCGTCTCCGCAGGTCTGGGTTGGATAGGTTGTGTGCTTCCTTAAGCTAGGTGAGATCGTATTCCTTAGCCATTTCTGTCCCTGGAACCTTAAACCCTTTTGAGAGAACTTCCTTCCACCAATCATTTGGTACATTATAGGCTGGGGTATATTGTTCTACTGGCAACCACAGGATAGGGTACTGGAATTGCATTCCCATCCACTGAACCCCACATGTTTAGATGCATGCCACATATCTTGGCACCCTGCTGAGTGCTCGTGCAAAATTTGGTGTTCCAAACGGTTCTTTGTTCCGGACAGATGTGGGTGACATCATCCACTTTTTCTAACAACTATCTAGGGCCTCAGCTTGGAATGTGACCAATTGTTTGACACAGAGAGCGATGCACCACTTTTGTGTCCTTAGCATTCGTTCCTTGTTTCCCATAATTTCCAAAAATGTAGTGTTCTTATTATACATAGTCACTGATCTCTCGGGTTCTCCTCTTACCATAAAAGGCTTCGTGGCCTGATTTGACTCGAACGTGTCAGAAGCCTTCTGCCAGCTTATCTGATTAAAAGTGTAAGAGGTGAGGGCCCTTAAATGAATGTCCCCCACATATGGAACCGGATTAAATTCTCTCTCAACACGTAAGAGATACCCATGCATGTAGAGCTCGCACATCAAATGCTGAGTTGGCACATCATGGGCTCTCAATATCCGAAGGAACTGTACACCGTCCTCAATCTCGTGACTAATTTCTTTTTAGATGCTTTCCAAACAAAAGAAAAGAAAGCGCTCATGCAAAAATAAAGAATAACAAGAAGTGGGAGGGCAACATGCCATTGCTTCCTGTGCTAAATGGAGCATCTGCTCTTTATCGGTTTTTAACTCTGCTACTTGCCTTTCCAGCTGCTCCACCTTGAGTTGCTGCTTTGCATGCCTTAATCACATTATATCAATGCGCTCCACATATTCAAATATAGTCGTGGAAGATCTCTCTTGGGCTTTCTTAGCTTCATTTCGATATCGCACCACGGTGGATTTCCAGGTCTGGACCTCAGCCGACAAAGAAAACTCACGACCTTCAAACAAATATTCTATCAGGCATGTCAGAGTGGCAATAGAAGTTGTTGCCACTTCATCTACCTATGTCCCTACTTCAGTCGTCATGGTTTTGGGCTTCTTAGCCCACCGCTTGTATTTCTTCACTTGGTTCTTCAATCGGTGCATCTATTTCCTCAGCCTCTTAACCTATGTTTTGAGCCGCATCATTTCTTTAGACTGAAGCTAATATTTCTGCTTCATAGGCAGCCTTCATTGTTCACATAACTCAACCCATTCTTCTTTAACCACCACCTCATCTAGTACTGCAGCTGGTTCGACAGGTGGTGATTTACCTGAGGGAGTATTGTTACACAATATTTTGTCATTGACCTCGCAACCCCTGATCACAGGTAGAGTTGGTCTTGTTAGCCTTGTTGGCATGTGGCCCAAAATGGATCCAAATATGCTCTCTAAGTCTTCAAAAGTTAGTAAAATCATGCCAAAGATAAAAAAAATCACAGGAGAAGAGCCATTAGAATGGTGGAAAAGCACTATTAGGAGGCCGAAAACACATAAAAATAATGAAAAACAGAGTATCAGAGGCATAAACAGTGAAATACATAGCAGCCGTCAAATCTGGCTGATCAACAGTCCAGATCCAGTCAGCAGATCACAATCGGCGGATATCGGCGTAGACTACATGGAACTGGTGATGGCGATCAATAGAGTCAACGTGGACCATCGATCAAGCATGCAGATCGACGACCCACGTTGCATTGCAGAATCGCAATCGGTCAACACAACCAAGTGCTCACCAAACGGCCCAGGATTATAGCGATATGCGATTGCGATCAATCGCATCGCGATAAATCATCAGAGCTTCACAAAGGAGTGGGGCTTATACCTATATGGATGTCAGATGCGATAAACGGACCCGAAAGAGTTCCTTAAAGCTATTATATAAGATTTGAGATCTGCCTAAAGGCATTTTCCTATGTATTTTGCATATTTTCGTTATTTAACGAAATACAAAGAGACTTGCGATATGCGATAAGACCTGGACCCGAAAGGGTTTGTGAAGGGAAATATATGAAATTTGAAGTCCGTCATGAGCCATTTTTAATGTATTTCTAGTGTTTTTAACGTATTTCAAAATACAAAGGGAAGACTGGGAACAAGCCATTTGCGACTTGCGATAGCGATAAGGATGGACCCGATAGAGGAATAGACAGTGTTTAAGGACTTTTGAAGTCCAAAATAAACATAACTTGGCGGGATTTCACAGTGTTGCAACGTTTTTCTGTGTAAAACAAAAAACAGTCATTGTTAGTATTTGAAAGGATTTCAAAGACCCGCAGACCCATTCCATCACAAGACAAAGACCAGGAGACAGAAGGCTGAAAGGGGAAAGGCAACAACGCAACATATCTAAACCAACAAATGATCATGGAGCATAGCTGGCACGAGCGAGCCACCTGACAGCGTAACGCATTTACCAGAATTTGCTTACTATGCTATTAGAAAAAGAAACCTCCGAGCTCATGCGTGTCTAGTCATGGCATCAAATAGTTAAAAAGACAGAGGGGATAGATTAAGACCTCTCGAGCCTCAGAAGGCTGGAGATCATTGTAAAAGGCCTATAAATATTTGAAATTTCAAAGTAACAAGGGTTCAACTTTTGGATACTGTGGAGACTCTGCTCCTCTAAGCTTCTCATCTTCATTCCAGCAATATAATCTTCTTTTGTTGTTACATATTCAATTCCCATTTTCCCTTTTGTTCTAAGCTTGTACTTGAATAGGTTATTCATGTTTTCTTCTGTGACTAATGCCAGATAACTGCCATCTTATCTCTGCATTGGCAAATTAGATTAGCAAGCTTCATTTACTTCCTATATATAGCCATTCATATGTGTTTATGTATGCATCTGCTGGTACAGTCAGTATTCTCCATCTATCCATTGAATCTATAAACTATTGAGCATTAGTGGTCTAAAGCCTTGTAAAGCTAAGGGTGTTCATGCATGTCTTGATTGAAAACAGAGTTGAAACAGTTATCTGACTTGATCCAAACCATCATCCATTCCAATAGTTCCGAGAACAATATTGAAGATTTATATGTTACTAGGCATCTCCGAGCTACAACCTAGGAGAGCTTCCTGGAGTGATAACATAATTGGCACCGTTGTCGGGGACTGAAGATTGAAGCTCAACTTCCCTGGGAGATGACATAGATCCAACTTTGATGATAGACAAAGTCTAGGCACTTTTTCGGTTGTAATCATCTATCTAGCGACTCTACTAGAGGATGAACCTCTTGGCGACTCCACTTGATAGTTCTGGCTAAGTTTGTGAGGCATACTCGGAGAAATCCTCAGAAGCCACAATATGACCCAATATCTGACCCTGAAAAAATCATCAAAGAAAGAAAGGCATTGTAGAAAGGAGCATCAGGTTCAGGTAGCTCTAAATAATATTCTATATCTCTTCAAGAAAATCCTGTAATAGAACAAATACATGCTGAGATTATAGCATCTAATACTAGAAATGAAGAAAAAATCTCAGAAATTCATAAAGCTCCTTATTCTTTGGGTTCTCCTCTCGTTGTAAGCCCAAAGGAAGCCACTCCTCCTATCCATCATACCCCTTTAGTCTTATCAGTCACTCCTCAACCCTCTATCATTCAGACTTCCAGTACCCTTATAGCCACCACAACTATGGCAGGTCCACAACCTATCAAAATGGAAAGAATCATAGCTGCTAGGTATGGACCTCTAGTACTGCCCACTCCTTTGAATGTCATGCCTATTGGAGAATATCAGAAGTATAGGCCTAAGTTCACTGGGACTGAAGGTGTTACAGCTGAAGAACATCTTGAATCATTCTATAGCTATGCTGATAACCTGGACATTAGTGAAGATGATGTGTGGATGAGATTATTTGTCCAAAGCCTAGATGGAGAGGCTAGAAAATGGTTCAGAAAACTGACCCCAAGATCCATAGCAGATATTGAGGCTTTAGATGATGCATTCCTAAGGTATTGGGGGGATAAGAAGGCTATACTCTACCACCAAACTGAGTTTGGGAACTTAAAGAGGGAAAATGGTGAGTTGTTGTCTGATTTCAATAAGAGATTTAACCGCATGTACAACAAAATACTAGCTGAAGTAAAACCCACCACTACCACTGCTAAACTCACCTATTCCAGTGCTTTTGATTTTGACTTCTGTCTACTATTGAGGGAGAGGTGATGTGCTACTTTGACTGATATGCAGGATGCAGACTTGGAAGTAGAATCAAACATCATGGTTGCAGAGAAGCTCAAGGGGAATGTTGATAGAAGGAGACAAAGAGGCGAATCTTCATCATCTTCACATCCCAAGATAGGTAAAATGACCAAGATGATAGAGTCATTAGCCTCTGAATCTCCAAATTAAAGGTTGAGCAACACCCTAGGAAATGAAGAGTTCCTAATACCTTTGCTCCTAGAAGTCCAAATCCATATAGAAGAGCTAATGAGCAGTTGTAGATTTTGCAAAGAAGAAAAGATGCCAATGAAGACCAAAGGGTGAAGACCCCTTTCCAGAATGTAGTCATGGAAGAAGAGCAGTTTGAAGAATATGATGAGATCCATTGTCTGGAAGACAAAGGCAGTGCCTCCTTTTTGACCTCAGCTACCTATGAAAAGTCATTATTCAATGACCACATCAACCAAGAATGGGATGGTGAAGCTGTTCTACAAACTGCTGATCATCACAGATATAATTTGAGGTCGAAGGTGAATAATGCCAAGGAAACTCCTGTTTAGAGAGTTGTTGTCCCTGCAATATAGCAAGCTAATAAGCAGAAGCGACTAGCAGTTGACCCCATCATCCTCAAAGCTCCAACTCACAAGGTAAGAGGCCTTGATAAGTCTCCTTCTCCTTTCAGTTTTCAATCAGAAATTCAGAAGCTAAGAATACCTATACCTCTGATTGAACTAGTGAAGAATGAGTCCTTCAAGAGATCTATCATTGAGGCCCTTGAGCCTAATGCCATCCAAGCCTACACTGATTATGTAAATCTGCAAGATGACAAACCAACTATTGTTCTCAGCCCAATGATTGAAAATTATGATGACAACTCCCCATCATTCTTTGACTATTCACGACAAAATCCTTCACAACTACCTTCTGGACACTGGAGCCAACCATAATCTAATGCCCAAGGTTGTCATGGATGAGTTGGGTCTTGACATTACCAAGCCTTATCATGACTTGTTTTCTTTTGACTCTAGAAAAGTGAAATGTCTGGGACTAATCAAGGACCTAGCCATCACTTTGTCTCAGCTGCCCATGAAGAACATGATGATGGATATTGTGGTAGCAGATGTACCCCCCAAGTTTGGCATGTTGCTTTCCAGAGGTTGGATCAAGAGATTAGGTGGAACATTACAAAATGATCTGTCCTACGATACTGTCCCAGTTTTTGGAGGTGAGAGCAGGAGATTTTACAGAGAAGCTCAGTTGGCTTATATTATCAGTGATGAAAGGAATCCCACTAATCATCCCATCTATGCTGTCGACATTGATTTTGGAGCTTGTATTCTTCAAAATGAAGAATCCCAGTCGGCCTCCATGCAGCTTAAGAAACCAGTTTGCTAGATCACATAGGAATAAGGTCCACAAATTTGGGACATGTTCTTTGATGGAGCTTGCTCTAAGGAAGCTACAGGGGTAGGTGTAGTCCTTGTGTCCCCCACACAAGAATGCATTCATTTATCTTTCAAATTAACTTTTTGGGTCACAAATAACATAATAGAGTATGAAGCCTTGATATTGGGCTTAAACGTTGCTAAACAAATGGGCATGAAAGGCCTGAAAGTGTTTGGAGACGTAGACCTTATCATTCAACAGGTCAAAAAAACGTTCCAAGCAAAGCATCCAAGTCTGAAAGCATACAAAGATGAGGTATGGAAGCTGAAAGACTCTTTTGATATTTTCAGCATTTCGTACATCCCGAGAATGAAGAACCAGCTTGCTGATTCCCTTTTTGTGTCTGCTAGCATGTTTATTCCTCCTTTGCCTCCTAAATTGACTTATGAAGTTCAGGTGAAATATAGACCATCTCTGCCTGACAATGTCAAATACTGGAAAGTTTTTGAAGATGATGATGAAATTAATAGGTTTTTACAAGTCATTGATGAATTTTTTGAAATGCACATCGACCAAGAAAACGAAACCATTCAAGAATGCAACTAGTCCAAGCTAAAGGACGAGATTGGTCAGGACAACATTATTCAGCTGCCTAGTAACCATATACCCAAAGGATTGGTGCCCCTAGAGAAGTTGTTTGATCATAATGATGTACCTTATAAGCTTTCCAAAAAATAAAATGAGTCTGTTGTTCATAAACATAATGTGGGGAGTCCAACCCATCCAAAGTATATAAATCTGTCCACTCACTTGTCTTCTACCCAGAGTTCCGAGTATTGCACCCTGATGAAGCAATTTGTTGATATTTTTGCTTGGGAATACAATGATCTTAAAACCTATGACACAAACATCATTCAGCATAAGATTCCATTGGAAAAGAACACCATCCCTTTTAAGTAGAAATTAAGACCTATCAGCCCTCTCTTATTGCCTTTGATTGAGAAAGAAATCAAGAAGTTGTTGGATGCCAAGATCATAGTTCCCCTAAGGTATTCAAAGTGGATAGCTAACCTTGTGGTAGTAAGAAAGAAGAATGGAGAAATCAAGCTTTGTGTTGACTTCAGGAATCTAAACAAATGCTCTAAAAAAGACAACTATCACCTGCCTAAGATGGAGCACTTGCTGCAAAAATTTTCAGGGGCTAGAGTCATGTCTTTCCTAGATGGATTTTCAGGTTACAATCAGATTGTTGTACATCTAGAAGATCAGGAAAATACCACTTTCACTACTCCTTGGGGCACTTTCATGTACTCCAAGATGCCTTTTGGATTGATGAATGCTGGGGCTACTTTTTAGAGGGCCATGGACATAGCCTTTGTGGGAGAGAAGGAAAAGCTTGTCCTTATTTACCTTGATGACATAACAGTCTTTTCCAGCACTCACAAGGACCATTTGCAGCATTTGAAGAAGGTGTTTCTAAAGTGCAAATAGTTTGGAATTTCTATAAACCCAAAGAAGTCACAGTTTTCTCTAGAAGAAGGCAAACTGCTGGGACATATTGTTTCTGTTGAAGGTGTGAAGATCGATCCAACAAGAGTTGAATCAATTCAGACATTGTCCATCCCAAGGTCAAAAAGGGACATTCAATCCTTCATGGGTAAGATCAACTTTGTCAGGAGGTTTATTCCAAACTTTGCAGAACTAGTGAAGCACATCACTTCCATGTTGAAGAAAGGATCAAAAATAAAATGGACAGATGTTGCAAGAAGCTCTTTTGAAGCTATCAAACAAGCTATCCTAGAAGCTCCCACTCTAGTCAGCCTAGATTACACCAAGGAGTTTTATATCATCTCTTTTGCCTCTTATGATACACTTACAGCAGTTCTATTGCAGAAAAATGATGAAGGCATAGAGCACCCCGTGGTGTTTTTAAGCAAAACTCTGAGGGATGCTGAACTAAGGTATGACCTTATTGAAAAACAAGCTTATTCTCTCATAAAATATTTAAAGGCATTCATAATTTATATTCTACATTCCAAAGTGATTACATATGTACCTTCAGCCTCAGTAAAAGATGTTCTAACTCAGCCAGATATTGATGGAAAGAGAGCTAAATGGATTGAAAAATTCATAGAGTTCAACATGGAGGTGAAGCCCACCAAGATTGTCAAGGGCCAGGGCTTGGCTAAACTTATGGCTGAGGAGAATTGCAGTTTGTTAGACATCAATTGCATGGTTTCAAATTTAGGTGATGAGCAGACAAAGGAAGCAGCAGAAGAGCAAGATCAGAATCAGTCTTTGGCTGAAAATCTAGTCACCTGTGAATGGTATTCCAGCATAGTTCATTTTTTGCAGAAGCTAGAAGTCCTTGTAGGGCTTAGCTTGAGTCAAGCCTGGGCCATTAAGCTCAGATCAACCAAATTCTGCATTAATGAAAACCTGATCTATTGGAAAGACCCATAAGGAATCCTCTTGAGATGTCTAGATAAAGGACAATCCGTGGAAGTCATGCACCAGTTCCAATTCTAGCATCTGTGGAGGGCATCATTATTGGAAAACCACAACCCACAAGATCTTGAGAGCTGGGTATTATTGACCTACTCTGTTCTTTGATGTGTTTTCTTTTGTGAAATATTGTGACAAATGTCAGAGGTTTGTAGGAAGACAACAACTAAAATCTCTGCCCTTGAAGCCAGTACACGTCAATGGTCCCTTCTAGCAGTGGGGCTTGGACTTTATAGGTGATATCAACCCACATTCCAGTGGCCAACACAAATTGATCTTGGTAGCCACTGATTATTTCACCAAGTGGATTGAGGCTATACCCACTAAGAATGCTAATCATCAAGTTTTCATAAAATTCTTGAATAAGAACATTTTCACTAGATTTGGGTGCCCAACCAAACTAGTCACTAATAATGCAACAAATTTCAAGGCAAAGGAATTGGTGGACATGACTGAATCCGTGGGCATTCAATTGGTGCATTCTACCTCATATTATCCTCAAGGTAATGGCCTGGCAGAATCATCTAACAAGAGTCTTGTAAGGATAATCAAAAAACTGTTGGAGGACAACAAAAAGAGTTGGGATTCCAAGTTGAAGTTTGCGCTGTGGGCTGACAGAGTTACCAACAAGAAGTCCATAGGAAATTCTCCATTTAAGCTGGTTTATGGTGCTGATGTTGTTTTTCCTATCCAGTTGATTCTCCTTGTGGCCAAATTCTTTCAAGAAGAACAGGATGAAACAAATGACATGGTAAGGAGAATGAATAACTTGGTTGAATTACAACAGATCAGAGAGCAGCTGGTTGAGAAGTCAAAAGTTCATCAGAAGAAAATCAAAGAAACCTTTGACAGGAAGGCAAAAGTGGATAATTTCCAAGTTGGTGACTGGGTTCTCAAATGGGATGCATTGAAGGAAAAGAAAGGTAATCATGGTAAGTTTGACTCCTTATGGATAGGTCCGTTTGTCATCGCTCAAATTCAATAGAACAATACCTTTATTCTGCATAGTCTGGAAGGAGAAGATGTTTTTGGTGGCCCAGTCAATGGGCGGTTCTTGAAACTTTATTTCATTTAAGGCTTTAAAGCCTTGATATTGTAAATATGTTTTTTAGTTTTTATTTTCTATGCAAAATAAACTCCATGCCCAATGGAACACTAGGAGATAGATTTGATTTTGGTTTTACAGGAAAGGCATCGGTCTGTGGTTCTTGAAACCTCACAGGGAGGATTTCATCCCTAAAAGGAGTCAGTGTTAGCCTTTTTGGCATGTGGCCCAAAATGGATCCAAACATGCTCTCTAAGTCTTCAAAAGTTAGTAAAATCAGGCCAAATATCAAAACAATCGCAGGAGGAGAGCCATTAGAATAGCGGAAAAGCACTATCGGGAGGCCAAAAACACATAAAAACAGTGAAAAACAGAGTATCAGAGGCATAAATAGTGAAATGCACAGCAGTCGTCAGATCTGGCTGATCAACATTATAGATCCAGTCGGCGGATCGCAATCGGCGGATATCGGCGTAGACTACGTGGAACTGGTGATGGCGATCCGCGGAGTCAATGTGAACAGTTGATCAAGCACGCAGATCAATGACCCATAGAGACCAGGAGATAGAAGGTCGGAAGGGGAAAGGAAACAGTGCAACATAGCCAAACCAACAAATGATCATGGAGCATCGCTGGCACGAGTGAGCCACCTGACAGTGCAACGCATTTACTAGAATTTGGTTACTATGTTGTTAGAAAAAGAAACCTCCGAGCTCACGCGTGTTTAGTCATGGCATCAAACAGTTAAAAAGATAGAGGGGATAGATTAAGACCTCTCAAGCCTCATAAGGCTAGAGAGCATTGTAAAAGGCCTATAAATATTTTAAAGTTCAATGTAACAAGGGTTCAACTTTTGGAGACTGTGGAGACTCTGCTCCTCTAAGCTTCTCATATTCATTCCAACAATATAAGCTTCTTTTGCTATTACATGTTCAATTCCCATTTTCTCTTTTGTTCTAAGCTTGCACTTGAATAGGTTATTCATGTTTTTTTCTGTGTCTAATGCCAGATAACTCTCATCTTATCTCTGCGTTGATAAATTAGATTAGCAAGCTTCATTTACTTCCTGTATCTAGCCATTCATATGTGTTTATGTATGCATCTGCTGGTACAATCAGTATTCTCCATCTATCCATTGAATCTATAAACTATTGAGCATTAGTGGTCTATAGCCTTGTAAAGCTGAGGGTGTTCATGCATGTCTTGAGTGAAAACAGAGTTGAAACAGTCATCTGACTTGATCCAAACCATCACCCATTCTAATAGTTTTGAGAACAATATTGAAGATTTATATGTTACCAGGCATCTCCGAGCTATAACCTAGGAGATCTTCCTGGAGTGATAACAGGTCCCTGAATGGCATCTGTATTGTGTCATACATCAAAATATGTGTCCACATCTTCCATATAACTCAAGAAGATTATCCATGCTCATTAATCCTGAAGTTGACCCTTTTTACGTATGTTTCAAGATCGTTGTAGGAAATCAGCATTCTGTCTGCGACGATGGACTAGAGTGAACAAGAACCTCGCAACACCATTGCAAGAGTACATCTGTTTTGTGCGACGGTCAGATTTTAGGGATCGTCGCAGGTCATCAGTATCCTGCCTACGACGATAGCCCAAAATGCACTAACCCCTTGCGACGTCGTCTCTCAGTCTCATTTTTTGACTTGCGACGACCCAGATATGGCGAATTAGTTCAAACAGAATGCTTCTGGGTGGTTCTGGAGCTGGTTGTTGGGTCAAGGAAGTCCGCCTCTCCTCATTTGAGATGGTGGTTCCACCTTTTAAGTAACCTCCCTTGAAGATAAGCTTCCTCTCCCCTCATTTATGGAGGCCCCTCCTCTTATAAAAGCATCTTCCACGACTATGATTAGCTAGTTCGAAGTTCTAAGAGTGCTAGTTGAGTTTTGGTGTGCTAGTTCTTAGCTTGTTGGATTGATAGCTTACAGTTTGGATTGCCTTTCATGTTATGAGAGTGTAAAATGGTTTTGTAAGAAGGAAGCCTTAGTTTCATACTTATGCTTTTGGGTGAGAGAGAGATTCATTAGTCTTTTTGGCAGACCTTTGAGAGTGAATGCTTATGGAGACATACTGATCGGATCTTTTCAAGGAAGCTTGCGACGTCAAGGCATGGTTGTAAGCTTTACTGTTGTTTACATTATTACAATCAATGGTTATTTCCTATATCATGTATGAAATGTATGTTGATAGCTTATGGTTCCTTGAATCTATAAGTAGATAGTTCGTTGTTGTGCTCTATTATGTTTTTTTTCATTTTCTTATGTTGTTCCAGGTGCATCATTCATTAAGGAGAAGAAAGCGATAACTGAAGCGACGTGACGAAGACTTCATTGAGCACCAATTTAAGGTAGGCCTCTTCAACGAGAACTATTTAAGGAATTGGCTATTGTCTTTGTTTTGATGTGACTAGACCCACTCTAGGGCTAGAGGGGTTGTCTCTGTCCGTAGAGGGAACTTACCTGCATCACAAGTTGGCGACTCCGTTGGGGAGTCCTTTGTGTGTTGTCTCTTGTTTTTTCTCTTGATTTGTTTTTGATTGAATTACATAGTGTCTCCTTGTTTGGGACTGAACCATCAGTGTTCTGGATCACTTGAGTAGCTCTGGTAGTCCACCTCACTGTCTGAGTGATAAGCCTGGTGTCTTTCAGCTGTTTTTGCCTTGTTTTCCTTATCTGTTGAGCTCGTCACTGTTTAATTCCTAACAGCTGCGACGAGTCGCTCCTGTCCTCTTTACCCAAGCTGTATGTCACAGATATTCTGTCATACAGTTGCGACGATTCTTGAAATCAGTCCGTCACTGAGAATAGGTGTACCTTTGCGACGGCGTCGCTTAATTGCTAGTGTAGTGCTTGCAATGATTTGGCGATCGTCTCAGGTTGTCAGTATTGCCCCTGCGACGATTCTTGTAGGGTTGCTTTTTACATTCCTGCCTCCTGAATAGGCTAGTGTAGCTTGTTCCTTGCCGTCTCTTACATCTTATTAAGCCTGTTTTGACTGTGTTTGCTAAGGCATATCCTTCTTAGTTCCATTTGTATGAGTTTTGGTGTTTGGGCTGTGTGACCTAAGTCTTTTAGGATTTCTTCATTAAACTTCGAAGGTGACTAGAGTCATATTTAGCCTCTTTTCTCGACTCTTTAAACATGAAAAGGAAAAGTTTCGTTCCAGCGTCATAAAATTTATTTGCCATGATAACATTTTACCTATTAATCTTGGCCTCGTTGTGATCGCATCTTGATAGATTTTTTGCAACCTTATTGATTTTCTCCTTGACCTTTTGAGCTAAGCCATCCTAGCGGACTCACCGATCTCATCCTCTTTACCGAGTGACAGAGACTCTGCATCCCCTGTCTCTTCTGAGGTATCGACTGTTGGTGGTACCCTTCCCATTGTCCCAAGTGTTCAACCTCTTGACTCTCGAGCTCCGGGAGAAGAACCTTTTGATTTTGAATGGCCTCCTCTTTGCGAGTATTTAGACGATGATCTCTCGTCTACTCCTCCTGGTGTTTCGGTTGTAATGGCTTCTTCCGACATGGATGAGACGAGTCCCATTAGTAGCGAAGAGAACCTTGTGTCAAGCAGAGAACTTCCTCTTCCTTCGGAAGGTTTCCCTTTTAGCACTCCTCTTGGCATGTCATTACCATTGCGTTATCGTGCCTTGTATAACATCATGAGATCCACATCTCTAAATCGAAGTTCTGTGTGGTATCGTACTATAACCCCGACTTCAGGGCCTTTCATGGATTCAACTTCCACACCTCAGACTCAGGTCATATCAGTGACGTCTGTTCCATCAATGCCCACTGTTTGTGTGGCTTCTACAATTCCTTCCATTATTGCAGTTACTGCGTCCTCAGTTGTTACTACTGTTGTCGGGCTCTCTTTTGAGCCTGCTAGCAGTGGTCCTTCATCCTTGGCGTTTAGAGTTATTCACCCTATAGGTAATATACCACTTTCTTTCGGTTCCATTCTAGCAGGGTGGTCATATGAGCAATACATGTTTGCTCTTCAAAACCTAACCCTCTAGGCTCCCAACCACCCTCCTATCCGCATAACCCGTTGCACTATTATGATCCTCAAGGGGCTCATATTTATCACACTGGGTCTCTCCCTCCAGAGCCCATAGTCAAAGTTTCCATTCCACTCTCAATTGCTTGGAATCACACCACTTATCATGGCACACAAATCCTACCTTTACAAGGGCAACCTTCAGGCCTACAAGGACAACCCTTTCAGGGACAACCTTTGGCTGCCACAGGCGCCTCTTTTGTTTATTTAGGGAAACCTTCTAGTCAACTAGGTCAGCCTCAATTCCAACCAGGCCAACCGGTTGCCCAGCAAGGTCAGCCTTCTGGACAACTAGGTCAACCTCTGTTTCAACCAAGCTAACCCGTTGCCCACCAAGGTCAACCTTCTAGTCAAGCAGGACAACCCCAGTTCCAGCAAGGCTAGCCTGCCGTCCAACAAGGTCAACCCTCTGGTCAAATGGGCCAGCCTCAGATCCAGAAAGGCCAGCCTATTGTCCAGTCAGGTCAACCCTCTGGTCAAATGGGCCAGCCTTAGTTTTAGCAAGGTCAACCTATTACCTAGCAAGTTCAACCTTCTGGTCAAGTAGGATAGCCTCAGATCCAACAAGGCCAACTTACTATCCAGCGGTCAACCCTCTGGTCAAATGGTCCAGCCTCAGATCCAACAAGGCCAACCTACTATCTAGTCAGGTCAACCCTCTGGTCATATGGGCCAACCTCAATTTCAGCAAGGTCAACCTATTACCCAGCAAGTTCAACCTTCTGGGCAAATAGGTCAACCTCAGTACCAACAAGGCTAACCTTCTAACCAGTTGAGTCAGCCTTAGTACCAACAAGGCTAGCCTTCTGGCCAGTTGGGTCAATCCCAGTTTTAACAAGGACATCAGTCCGGTCAAATTAATCCACCTCTTAGTCAATCGAGTGTTCAAACGCTAGTTGTTTCTCAAGCCCCACCCAGTTTCCAGACTCAAGCTGGACTCTAGACTCAACCCGGTCTCCAAACTCAAGTTGTATTTCAAGCCCAACCTGTTTATCAAATGCAGCCTGGGCCTCAAGCACAGTTTGGATCTCAGCCCCAATATGGTCTCTAAGTACTTCAGCAACCCCAAGGGCAACCTCAGGGTGCTTCTTATCAAAATTATCAACAACCACAGGTCAATCATTATCAAATTTTTCAGCAGCCTTATGCTGCCCCTATTGGTCAAGCTAGTAACCAATGGTTTGTTGGTGGTGCTGGTGGTCAAAATCTGGGACAACAACCAGGTTATGGCATTAACCCGCCTAACTATAACCCTTATGGACAAAATCCGTGGGGGCAACAAGGCTTTGGTTGGAACCGTACTGCTGGCCCTTATCAGAGGCCTATGATGTCCTTTAATCCTCAATTACCTTTTCTAGAAACTTTGGAATTGCCCGATGTGTCCAAGATAACGAACGATCCAATCCTTCATAATCCATATTTGCCACCAGTTCCGACCAAAATTCGTGGCCCTTATCAGAGGACCCTTAAGCGCATGTCATGACTTATCACCTCTAGTGCTCATCTAACTCATGGCTTGATGATTCTATCCGCCTTCGTATTTTTCAAAGGACTCTCACTAGTTTCGCTGTGAAATGGTATATTGAACTTGCTCGTGGAACTTTCCAAGACTTCAATTCACTTGTGATGGCATTTCTCACCCATTTTCATTTACCGATTCGTTATGAAATGGGAACACATCTCCTTACTTCTCTGAAATATGACACGGCTACTCACATCTCTATCATATTCATGAATGGAGAAGGCGATGCTGTTTGATTAAGTTTTGGATCCCTGATCAGCTTCTGATTAACTAGTTTACTATCTCTTTTGTCGGTCTGATAGCTCGAGATATTGCTATAGGGGCATGTGTTATTGAAGAGCAAGCTATTACACATGCTCAGTATCTGGATTTGGTTTATTCCCAATCTGGTATGCTGTATGATGTCTTACCTGATGCTTCGCGACCTGGAACTTCTAAAGCTCTGTCGTTGCCTTCCATCGATGGTGTTATTGGTTCTGTTGCTTCATCTTCCCGAAATTATTCCACGACCGCTGCGAAGCAAAAACTTACTGCTCCTAGTGAAAATGATTCTCAGGCCACATCTAATACTGGTAAAACCTCCGAAGTCAATGCCGTCTAGTCCACCAATGCAGATAAAGATTCGAAAGGCAAGGAAAAGGGGAAAGGCAAAAATAAGGATGATCCACCGAAGCAGGACCCTCCTAAGCCTCCGGCTGATGATGGTGCGAAATGCAAACCTAAGTATCCTGGTCTTGTCTGTGATGAGGATTACTACACTAAAGACTATCCTAGATGGTTTGAAGTTAGTCGTTTGCTTAAGGGGACTCCAGGAACTCCTTCTGTACTTAAAAAGCCTTTTCCCTCTCAACAAACTCAAATGGTGGTCGATCAACCTTAATCCTTTTCCACTTTTAGCTACCAGGTTTTTATGGTTGGGACTATCCCTATTCATGTGAGTACTCGAGCGAAAGAATATCCTCCATCTGCCGGCAAGGAACTTGAAGTCCCTTCAAACATTCCTTTGTCCAGTTCTGGCCCTCTTCACATTGAACAGCCTAGCACTGAGTCTGTCATTCAATCTCCTACTAAGGGAGTCCTCCGGAAATCTTCTTATAACCCCAATGCTCATGCTGCACAACACTATAGTATTGTTGAAGACTTAGCCCAAGATTCTTTGGCTATGTCCACTTTGGAAGTTCTCTAGAGTTGTCCCCCCCAACGGAAGTCTCTGCTATCAGCCATTGGTGGCATTGACCTAACCGATTCAGAATTAATTACATTCGATCTTGAGAACCATGTGCCGCGATTGCCTCATCAAATTGCTTTTCTCATTCAAGTCGTCATTAACTTGAGGAATATTCATCGTACTATTATTGATGAGGGTGCCTCCACTTGCATCATGTCTGTTGCTTGTTGGAAGGCCATCGGCTCCCCGTCTTTGAGTCAATCTCCTAATACTTTGGAAGCCTTTGATGGAAGAGATTCTCGTCCATTTGGTATTCTCCCACGCTTGCCTATTACCCTAGAAGGGAAGACAGTCGAGGTCGAATTTGAACTTGTTGACGCTAATTTGATTTACAACCTTTTGTTGGGGTGAAGCTGGACGTATGCTATGCATGCTATGGCTTTGTTGTTATTTCGTGTACTTCGTTTTCCTCATTAAGGGAAAATTGTCACGGTCGATCAATTGTCTTTCTTCACTTCCTCTTCCTTGGATGGCAATGTTCTATTTGTGGAGCATACTAGTATTCCATATGAGAGTGTGGGTGCTCGACTCTTTAAAGATCCTACCCTTATGGGTGTTTTTTCACTCCCACCTCCCAATGTCGCCTCCGTTAATATGATTTCTGTCAATCCTAATCCTTGGGTGATTCCCCTCGTTAATTAGGTTGATTCATGGGGTGAAGTTATGCCATTGAGCCCTGCTAAGCTCAATATGTTGAAATTGTTTCAGCTTCGGTTTAATCTTCTGACTCTGCTCCTTTGAGCAGATCTCTTGACGCATATGTGCCATCACCTTGGCTTGGAGACACTATTTCTTCGGATCCATTACAAGAGACATTTCCTTCTGATGAAACAATTCTTGAGACTATGTCTTTTGAGGATCCTCCTTGGTTTGATCATCACCATCGTTCCTTGTTTCTCCCAAGCCATGGGGCCATGACTGCCTGTCTAGAGAAGTTTTCTTCCTGTATGATCTGAATTGGATCCATAAAGACCTGTCAAAGGAACCATGACTGTATCAGGTCAGGATGAACATCAAAAAAATTCCAAAACAACGATAAAAAACACCCTGAACCAGTGGCAATGGTAGCCAGTGTCGAATGACGAGGACCTCATTCAAAGCGCGCTAACCAAGGCCCATGGAGACTGCGTGGGAGGACGAATTAGCCCTTGGGAGGCCCGGATCGGGAAACAGAGGTGGATTTTGATAGCGCTAATCGCACATTGCTGGGAGAAAATGCTCGAAATGGAGTAGCCTGGAGCGCTTGGTCGCGTGGAGAGCCAGGGAACCATAGGGCGAAAGGCGAAAAGGGCTAAAGCTAAAAGGCGGGACCCGCACTCCGAAAAACCGGCGGTATTGATTGGGGCGCCCTCAAATGGTAAGTGGTTTTGGATGGAAGCGGAGCGATCCCACTTAGCGATCGACGCGTGGCAAGTGGAGGAGAGAGAAAACCGCCGCTCATTGTGCGCTAACGGTCGAGCAAGTCAACCACGCGAAATGAGCAGATGGTGTTGGATCTGGGGGACCCAGATCGGACGGTTGACATCGCGCCCGATAGAGAAGCAGAATCGACGAGGGATTAAGCCACGTTTTAGAAGGATTTTAGGCTCGTTTGACCACCACGGTCGAGGAAGACTCACTCCACGATGTAACTGAAGAAATGAACAAATGAAGCAGGCTAGTGCATTACAGGAGGACATGTGGCCACTCCCTGTGAGCCTGATGATGACACTGAATAAGGAACTCCAAGCACAGCTACAGAAGGCGATTCAATGGAGGCGAAAGAGGAACCAAACAGTCTTGGAACGGGTGGCTCTAAAGCCATGAATAGAGACAGAACATAGGACGGAGACAGAGAGAGACAAAGAGACCATAATCCTGAGAGGAGGACAGAACATAGAGAAAAAGACAGTGAAGCAAAAGCAGAAGAAGATAGAGGGTCGAGCTAACCAAAGGCAGCATCGAGCACCAGAGAGCTTGAGAGATTCAAGCCATCCCAGAGAGGATCTATCCAGATTGAGCACCATATTGGGCTCTCTCCATAGTAGACCAGAAGGTCACAGAACTGGTAGGTAGAAGAGTCTGTGCACTCCAGTGGCTTGGGGAATCCAAGAACCACCCTTCCAAGCAAATCCGCTCCAAGAGACTTATATTTAGCTCCTTCATTGTAGTTCTCTGGTTAAGACACAATAAAATAAGGCCACCACTGAAAGCTGGACTGAAGATGTAGCCCTAGAGGATAGGGTGAACTCCTTATTAATTTCTTGTGTTCTTGTGTTTGCTTACTGTATTTCTCTGCTATCTTTCCATTTCAAGTGTCTATGTATTTGCAATCTGATCGATCCGTTGCTTAAATAACACAGGACACACACCATCACATGCGTCCGTAATACCTTTAATCAATAAATCCTTAACTGATGTCACTCATAGGGTGATTATCAGATCAAGTGGTATCAGAGCATTAGGCTGTAAGGTTAGACAAGCTTGTGTTGGTTTAGCTGTGAATGCTCACTAGATCAAAGCTCAAATTAGGAGAAGGAGAGTTGGTGGAAACTAATCTTGAAATTGGAAGAGTCTATCCTTGAAGACAATGTCAGAGGAAGGTTCTGTGGGGCTAGACCCTCAATTCATAGAAAGTTTCCTAGCTATAAAGTCTATGGTAGAAGAAATGTATAGGGACTTTAGAAAGCATAAGGTTGAAGATTCATCAGGTTCTAAACAAGATAAAGAAGAAGATGGGTCTCATTTCCATGACCACTCCAAAGGAAAAGGGAAAGAAGAAAGCTTTCTCACACCTCCTAATAGCCCTGTGCATAATAAGAAAGCATCTTTGATCAAACTAGATGTTAAATTTGATTTTCCTATATATGATGGAGAGCTAAATGCTGAAAAGTTGGACAATTGTATTAGACAAATTGATGTGTATTGCAGGGTACAGAACAAAGACTCAGACAAGAGTAAGATTGAGTTGGCAAGCCTACGCCTAGGAAGCACTGCCTTGTTTTGGTGGGAAGGCAGAACCCAAGCTGATATGAAAAGACATGGTAAGACTATCTCTTTCTGGAGTGAATTTGTTTCTGCAATCAAAAAACAGTTCTATCCATTGGCCTACATGCAAAAATCCATGATGAGTTAGCAAACTCTTTGACAGTTGAAAGGGCAAAGTGTGCAAGGGTATATTCAAGAATTTAGAAAGAGAGCATTGATGATGGGTATCTCATTGGAATCACCAGAGACTCTTTTGAAGTACATTGGTGGTCTACACAGCTACATGAGGCATGCCATCCTCATGTTTAATCCCACTAGTATAGATGAGGTATCTGTACAAGCTACTCATTTGGAAGCTAGAGGAAAGAATGGAAATCCAGAAGTTGGGGGACCATCCAAACCCACTGCAAGCAAAAGCAAGGATAAAAGAAAGCAGAAGTGGAAAGCAAGGAAGGCTAACACTGCACAAAAAAGCAAAGCTTCATGCACTCACTGTAAAAAGGATGGGCATGATGATGAACATTGTTGGATTCTACATCCAAAGCTGAGACCTAAGAAGTCCAAGGGCAAGAAGAAGAAGACTGCTGCAGCTATTCAGAAAGATTTGGCATCAAACTCAGGAGATGAAACAACTATTGCAGCCACGGGTATAAAAGGTAAGAATTTTGAAGCATCTACTAGTAATTCTGCTCAATCTGTTATTGATGAGGAAAATGAGAGAAATAGACATGAGATTTTCCATATTTGAGTTATTTCCAAAAATCAAAAGATTGATACTTTGTTTGATAGTGGCTCACTAGTAAATCTAATTTGTGAAGCAATTATAAACAAATTGGGATTAGCAACTACACCTCACAGGAAACCATACCCATTAGGATGGTTGAATGATAAAGCACAACTGCAAGTGACTAGACAGTGCAAACTCAAGTTTTCTTTTGGGTCAACATTTGTAGATGAGGTTGAGTTAGACATAATTCCTTTGGATATATGTGGAATTGTTTTAGGAAGTCCTTACTTGTATGATAGAAAGGCTATTTTCTATAGAGCTGAGAACAAGTATCTACTTGTTAAAGATGGAATCGAATACTTTGTAAGAGCTCATAAGCTCAAGAATAATTATACTCTCATAAACTCAGGGCAGATGAAAAGAATGATAAATTCATTCAAACAATTCTTACTTATGGTTGTAAAGTAAAAGAAACCTGATAAAACAAATGTATTTGAGGGTTGTAATGCTGAATAGCAAGCTGATATAGAAAGGGTTGTTTCAGAGTATGATGTCTTATTTCAAGAACCTAAAGGTCTACCACCCAAAAAGGGAATAGTACGTGATATTATTTTGCAGCAAGATGTTCCATTGCCTAACATTGGGATGCACAGGTTGTCTGCTTTAGATAATGCTGAAGTCAAGAAGCAGGTGCAGGAGTTGCTCGAGAAAGGGTTCATTAGGCCTAGCACATCACCATGTGGGTCACCAATCGTTTTGGTGAGAAAGAAAGATGGCTCGTGGAGAATGTGCATTGATTACCGAGCACTGAATAAGATAACAATAAAAAATCGTTATCCCCTTCTTCGCATAGATGATCTTTTAGATTAATTAAAGGAAGCTGTTTATTTCACCAAGCTAGATTTGCACAGTCGATACCATCAGGTCAAGGTTGCAGAGCAAGATGCATGGAAGATTTCTTTGAAAACAAAGCAGGGATTGTATGAGTGGCTGGTTATGCCTTTTGGCTTAACTAATGCTCCTACTACTTTCATGAGATTAATGAATGATGTACTCAGACCTTTTCTTGATGATTTTGTTATTGTGTACCTGGATGACATTCTGATTTTTAGTAAAACGTGGGAAGAACATTTAAAGCATGTTAAGCAGACATTAGATGTTTTGAAAAGAGAAAAAATTTATGTTAAATTCTCAAAATGTGAATTTGGCAAAACATCTCTAAACTACTTGGGTCATATAGTAGGGGGAGGTGAATTGAAAATAGATCCCTCTAAAGTGGCAGTTATTGTAAACTGGCCTAAACCCAAGTCTGCTACAGAAGTGAGAAGCTTCTTAGGAGCAACACAATATTGGAGGAAGTTCATTTCTAACTTTTCCTCAATTGCAGCTCCCCTACATGATTTAACAGGATTGAATAAGGTATTTCAGTGGGGAGGCAAACATCAGAAAGCCTTTGACACCTTGAAAGAAAATATTAGTACATCACCTGTACTAGCAGTGCCAGATCTACAAAGACCATTTGAGATCCAAACTGATGCCGGTGATTATGCCATGGGAGCAGTGTTGACACAACACGGTAAACCCATATGTTATCATTCTGAGACTTTTAATCTTGCAGTAGTTAACTATCCTACGTATGATAAAGAATTGTATGCATTAGTTCAGAGTGTAAAAAAGTGGAAACATTACTTAATGGGAAAAGAGACAGTAATACATACTGATCATCAACCACTTCAATATTTGCACTCCCAAACTAAGTTGCAGCAATCAAGACATTATAGATGGATGGGTTTTCTACAACAGTTTCATTTAGTCATCAGATATAAAAAGGGCATACATAAAAAAGTTGCAGACATGTTATCTAGACCCATTATAAATGCATCTACCATACTTAAGCATAATTCTGTACTACATGAAAGCTACATTGAACAATATGCTCAGGATATGGACTTTAAAGATGTATATGCAACTTTGAGTCAAGGCAAAAGAGTAGAAGAATTGGACTATCATGTGAAGGACCGACTCTTATACCATTGTGGGAAACTCTGCATTCCACAAACTGAGAGAGTAAAGATAATTAGGGAAGCACACACTTCTCTGATATCAGGTCACTTTGGAGTAAGTAAAACAGTTGCACAGCTGCAAAGATTTTGTTATTGGTAAAAAATGAATGAGACAGTTTCTAGATATGTAAGAGAGTGTGTTATGTGTGCTAAAAGCAAGCCCAACAATAGAAAACTAGGCTTGTACGCTCCATTGCCGGTTCCTTCTCACCCTTGGGAAAGTGTTTCCATGGATTTTGTTGGAGGACTGCCTAAATCTAGGAAAGGTCATGATTATCTATATGTTGTTGTGGATAGGTTCAGCAAAATGTGTATTTTGATACCTTGTAATAAACAGATTACAGCTGAACAGACTGCAAAATTATTCTTTGAACATGTATGGGTTCATTTTGGATTACCCACTTCTATTGTATCTGATCGAGACACCCGATTTGTGGGGAAGTTTTGGTCAAGTCTGTGGGAACTGATGGACACCAAACTGAAGAAAAGCACAACTTTTCATCCACAAACAGATGGCCAGACAGAAGTAGTTAACAGGACAGTGATCCAGTTACTGAGGGGATATTGCAGCAAACATCCTAAGCTTTGGGATGAACACTTGTGTTATGTGCAACATGCTTACAACAGAGCAAAGCATTCTTCTACATAGAGATCTCCTTTTGAGACCTATTTTGGTTTCACACCAAGGTCTCCTTTGGATTTTGTCTTTGGTAAAGATACCATGGTTGATGGACATAGTGATGTGGACAGGGCAACTAGGTTCATTGAACAGATCCAAGAGATCCACCAGGCAGTACAGAAACAGCTGGAAAAGAGCCAAGCCAAGTACAAGGCTAGGCATGATAAGCATCAGATGGAGCATAGTTTTCAAGTTGGTGACCAAGTCTGGCTGTATATCAGCAAGGACAGGATGCAAGGTGAAGGTAAAAAGCTAAAGCCTATCAGGTATGGACCCTTTAAGATACTTGAGAAGGTTGGTGAAAATGCTTTTCGTCTTGATCTACCAGCTCACATGCACATCTACTTAGTCGTAAATGCAGATTTCTTGAGATTGTTTGAACCTTCAAGGATTGAGGACCCTGAAGAGCAAAGTCAATTGCCTTCTATTGATGACCTGCTACCTGAATATCTTAATGAGTTGCAGGAGACATAGTGCTGGACAGGAAGGTGAGGACAACGCGCAGGGGAGATGTGGAGTACCTCAGAATTGGGCTCAAAGGTTCAAAGCCGAGTAGTGCAAAGTGGATTGAGATTGGACAAGTGAGACAACAGTATCCTCACTTAGTCGATTCTTGAAAACCAACTTTTGGTGGTCCAAAAGCTTTTGCAGTGGGAAGGCCGTGATCCGAATTGGATCCATAAAGAACTATCAAAGGAACCATGACTGTATCAGGTCGGGACAAACATCAAAAAAATTCCAAAACAATGATAAAAAACACCCTGAACCAGTGGCAATGGCAGCCAGCGTGGAATGACGAGGACCTCGGTCAAAGCACGCTAACCAAGGCCCATGGAGACTGTGCGGGAGGCCGAATTAGCCCCTGGGAGGCCAAGATTGGGAAACGGAGGTGGATTTTGCTGGGCGAAAATGCTCAAAATGGAGTAGCCCCGAGCGCTTGGTCGTGTGGAGAGCCGAGGAACCATAGGGCGAAAGGTGAAAAGGGCTAAAGCTAAAAGGCGGGACCTGCGCTCCTAAAAACCGGCGGTATTGATTGGGGCACCCTCAACCAGTAAGCAGTTTTGATGGAAGCGGAGCGATCCCACTCATCGATCGACACGTGGCAAGCGGAGGAGAGAGAAAACCGTCCCTCATCGTGCGCTAACGGTCGAGCAAGTCAACCGCGCGAAATGAGCGGATGGCGTTGGATCTGGGGGACCTAGATCGGATGGTTGACATCATGCCCCATAGGGAAGTGGAATCAATGAGGGATTAAGCCGCATTTTAGAAGGATTTGAGGTCCGTTTGACCGCCACAATGGAGGAAGACTCACTCCACGATGTAACCGAAGAACTGAACCGATGAAGCAGGTTGGTGCGTTACAGGAGGACATGTGGCCACTCCCTGTGAGCTTGATGATGACGCCGAACATGGAACTCCAAGTGCAGCTGCAGAAGGAGATTCAATGGAGGAGGAAGACGAACCAAACAGTCTTGGAACGAATGGCTCTAAAGCCATGAACAGAGACAAAACACAGGACGGAGACAGAGAGAGACAGAGAGACCAAAATCCCGAGAGGAGGAAGGAACACAAAGAAAAAGACAGTGAAGCAAAAGCAAAAGAAGACAGAGGGCCGAGCTGACCAAAGGCAACATCGATCACCAGAGAGCTTGAGAGATTCAAGCCGTCCCAGAGAGGATTTTTTTGGACTGAGCACCACAGTGAGCTCTCTCCATAGTAGACCAGAAGGTCACAGAGTTGGTAGGTAGAAGAGTCTATGCACTCCAGTTGCTTGGGGAATCCAAGAACCACCCTGCCAAGCAAATTTTCTCCAGGAGACTTATATTTAGCTCCTGCATTGTAATTATTTGCTTAAGAAATAATAAAGTAAGGCCACCACTGAAAGCTGGACCAGAGATGTAGCCCTAGAGGATAAGGTCAACTCCTTATTAATTTCTTGTGTTCTTGTATTTGCTTACTGTATTTCTCTTCTGTATTTCCATTTCAAGTGTCTGTGTATTTGCAATCTGATCAATCTATTGCTTAAATAACATAGGACACACACCAACTCATGAGTTTGTAATACCTTTAATCAATAAATCTTTAACTGATGTCACTCATAGGGTGATTATCAAATCACTGTATTCCCTCTCAGCCACTTCAGACGCCTATCCTTATTCATGAGTGTTATAGACATTTTTGTGCCTTACAGCATTGAGCATGAAATGTCCATAATCCAAGGGATCCAAAGTCCCTAAACATGTTGTTCCTACCCCTAGAGGAACAAGGCTAACAAACCACAGCAATTCACAAAAGTTCTCCACCAGAAACTGCTCAAAAACAAGTCAATTCAGGATCAATTCAGAGGCTCCACTAGCTGTCTGCGCTGAAATGCAAAGTCTGCACTGGCTACCTGCACTGCAATGCAGGTAGAAGCACTACCAGGGTGCGCTAAGCGGGAATTGAAAAATGGCAAGTTCATTCAACGAGGTGTCAAGACCCTGGAAGCTTCCAGAACCTTCCTCAATGACACTTGCCTTAGTGAATTCGACTAGTGAGGAGTAAGAGGTTCCCAACCTCCAAGTGGAAGCAAGAACCTCCAAGTGGAAGCAAGAACTGACAGAGGGAGAGGACACTAGTCAGGTCTCAAGCTGACTCATCCTCTCTCCAAACATCTATATATGGATCTCTCCTCCATGAGATCTAGAGGCTGGAATTTTGTTATTGCAAAGAATTGTTGTTGGTTTGAGACTGGAATCATTGGGTGCTTAATGCTTTGAAGGAAGGTGAAGATAGGAATTTCATTTGCTGGGAAGGAGATGCTGGATTGGAGCCCTCTGGGTTGTATCTCTTCCTGAACCTTGTTATTCATCAACAAAGCTATCTTGGTTTCTCCTATATACTGATGTATCTTTGATGTATGATTGCATTAGTATGTTTAGTTTATTTCTAATCCTGAACTAGTTATGAATATGAATCTATGTCTTTGTGTAGTGTTCTCCTCTTGTGATCTTGCAGGAACCTGTTGAAGCTGGGCGAGCGAGAAGGCAAGTAGCTGGGAACTCTCAAAGAGAAGAGAAACCGGATCGAGGGACAAACGGAAGACACCGGTTAGTCCATCCATCTCTCTTCATTCTTAATTCATAAAGGAAGAATACTAGAATAGCTGTCTCTGTTTGTTGCTAAGGCACTGTCACACCTTAGGTGGATAGGATCGTCCTGCATAGGAGTTTTTCCCCACAACAAATTGGCGACTCCGCTGGGGAGATCTGTTTAGTCATTTTATTTGTGTTTCTATCATTGTTTGTTTCATAGACTCAACAACAACAATCGAACTGCATCTGCTATTCTCAGATGCAAAGTAGACAGCTGCTGCTTTGATCCAATCACTGGATTTGTCTATGATCTGAACAATGGACTCACAAATGATTTGATGATCCTTTGTGATAGATCTTAGCCCTTCTTCAAAGCATCCCTTTGATTGTACCTTGCTTGTTGCTTTTATTTGGCCTGAAACCGTAGATTAATCAGCAAACTGTGACCCAGAACCCAGTGAGAAACTCTCATTTCTCCTTCAGCGCAAACCCTGTGAAGAGGTTCTACATTTCAACGCAGGTCCCGTGAAGGCTGCCTGCGCTGAATGTCAAAACCGCTGTGTTGAGGGTGCGTTGATCCAGTTAGGCCTTGTGCAGCTGGGGTTCTCTGCTCTGTTTTGCCTTGTTTTGATCTCTGATTTTTGCAGCCTGTAACCAGCATAGGTACCTGTCTGATAACTCATTTTCTCTGCTTAAATTCCGCCTCCTTTTGTACAAAAAGACTGTGAGTGTTTTTATGTGTTTGTGGTGTCATTTACAGTTTTCCTTTGCAAGAGTGAAATAATCATCCTGTAGCCCTTGATTCAGATCTGTTGATTGTGATCTTAGGAGAGAGTTCATTCGCTGTTTGCAGTTGATTATACATTTACTTTTGCTTTTGGTTTGAGTTTGTCTCTTTTAAGTGTCGAAACAAGTGTTCATTTCGAAAGTCGTAAAGTGTTGTATTCTCTTCTACCCTTTCTGGTTTCGAAAAAGTAAACTTGTTTGTATTTTTCATTTAAAAGCAAATTCAAAGTTGTACAAAAAGCTTTCTTTTTAGGCATCAATATTAAGAAAGCGGAAAACAAACACCTGCATTGTGCATTTGCATCTTGATAGTTTGCATGCTTGATTTAGGAAAAGTGCATTAGAGTGTGCTGATTGCTCTTTGAGAAAAGATGGTGTCTTTCTTTTCCCTTTGTAGCTAGGATTTTCATAGTTGAAAAGATATAAAGCTTGCTTATCATCTTTAGACTGCATTTAGGAATTGTATCATACATCTCGTGGTGAACCTCAAAAGGCAAACTTCTAAAAAGATCAACCTAAAATAAATTGAATGAACTTAACAACGCTTTGTAACTTAACGCACAACATAGAAGTCTAGGCTAGAGACGTGTTCCGGCGTCGTAAAGCCTGGTGACTGTCGATCTCGCTGATGGTGGGTGATTCCTCCTGAGGGACGATAGCGCCAGTACGGATTGTGCTCCCACGTACCGTCGAGTATATATTGGGAGACCCCTATAGGCATAAAACCTTTATCCTTAGGAAGCCATGTCGGCCGCCCTACTGATCGCAATGCACTGAACACAGCATTCAGGAAGATCGACCGCCCGTACCTTAAAAAGTATTCTGCGGTTTTGCGAAAAGTTTGGCACACCCTCTACCTAGAACTCCAGAGCAGTTCCTTTTGGCCTTTTTCAGACTCTATAACGGAAAAAGTCCATCCGAGCATTTGTCACTTCAGGCTCGTTAAAACATAGAAGGAGACTAGAGTCATCTTTAGCTTTTTCTCGACTCTTTAAAATTGAAAAAGCAAGTTGTGTCTAAAGCGTTGTTAAAATTTATTTTAAATGGAACAATCACCCCTTCTTCCTGCGTTGATCTTTAGGTTGAGAAAATGGAGCACACCAACCAAGGAATTCCCCTTGGTGGAAATCCTAGTCCCTTCTCCTCTTGGGGAGATGTTGGTGCGCCCCACATGGCCACATTATCGCTTCCAGGACTGACAATTGGCTCGCCGGTCTGGCTCTTCTCAACCAATGTCGTTTAGAACACCACTATTCCTGAACAATCGAATCAACAGTTAGACCAGACCAGAGTTGCCCACCAGCCTTCTACTTCATCTAATTCTTCCTCTCCTCCTTCCTCTTTGCTTGACGGAACTGGTAAAACAAAAAACCAAGTTCCTAAGGAGAAGAAGGAAAAGAAGAAGAAAGAGAAGAAGAAGAAGGAGCCAAAAGTGACTGGGGGAAACAAGTGTCGTCTGACAAAAATCCACACACAACACTGACTAGGCCTAAATCGCCATGTGTCATATGCAAGGGAGACCACTTCCACAGAGATTGTCCCTGCATCCCTCGGATACTAAGGGACTGGTCTCCCCGTTTGCACAATTCGGTGGCATCAACCTCTGATAGTCATGTTGACAGCGCACCGTCAACTAGTGAAAGTGAAGCCACAGGACAGAGAGGGAAAGCTAGATTTCCCTGCAAACTGTGTGAAGGCGACCATGCCATCCACCGTTGTCCCTTCTTAGACGAGGCTAAAAGAGTTTTGGAAGATCGCCCGATTTTACAAGCGCAACTTCCTCCTGGATATCAAAAACTCCTGCCAAGTCCTTCACCAGTTGAGAACCTGGTTGGCCCGCTCAGGTGGTCAGCCGAAGCACCTATCATTGAGGATGAACCGTCTGAATCCATACCCGACGAAAGTCAAAAGGTTGAGGTGGCAGTTGACCCGGTTTTGCCTTCAGAGGCTCTATCTTCGAATGATACCATCACAGAGGAGAATAAAGACGACACCGTCCAAATTCTCTTCATCAACACAGACTCCGACGAACAAGGGGGCAACTTGCCCATTCCTTTATCGTAGAAAGGAACTTCATCAGAGTCATACCCGGCCGTCTATTCGGTCCCACCACCAAGCAACCTAGTTGTCTCGTTCGACTGGAACCAACTAGGCAGACCCCATTTGCCAGCAAGCATACCATTTAGAATTATCGTTAAAATATACAGAATGGTAATGGTTGGCACCATCATTGATGAAGGGGCATCTGTGAGTATCCTTTCCTCTATTGCTTGGAAAGCGCTTGGTTCGCCAGCGCTTTTGCCTGAAATGAGAAATCTGACAGGCTTTGATAAAGGAACCGGTCAACCTTTAGGGATCCTCCCCAATGTGCCTATCACATTGAAAGGGAAGACCGTTCAAATGAACGTGATGGTCGTTCAAGGACCCTTGGATTATAACCTACTCCTTGGACGAGACTATATATATTGAATGGGAGCCATCGTCTCCTCACTCTTTAGAGTAATGTGTTTTCTGCACGAAGGAAGAGTGGTCAAGCTCGTGGACCAGCTTTCATTTCCCGGATCACGCATCGCAAATAGTCATATACCATCCCTAAATGGTCTCTTCACGCAAGAAATGTCTCAACCCACGGTCCGTCCTCCTGATGAGCACGAGTAATCCGGGAGGATATGACTGGAACCCAGGGGGCATGCGTCCTAGTTTGCTTCGGCAGGAAAACCTTAGGTATAAGGTAGGTTTCCGCGGGAGAATATGACTAGTCTGTACCCCGTCCGTCTTGGAAGAGGGGTTATTCTAGAATAAGATTCTTTTGTCAAAGTTACGTGTTTGGCACTAAGGTCATTCACCTTTGTCTATCTCGGTAGATATCGCCGAAGGAGTGTTTTGTTTGAAAGATTAATGAAACAATCTTTGGGTAGCCTGAAAGAGGTAGGCCTTTCCTGCTTAAACAAATGTTTTGGCAGACAAAGTAAGGGTAACCTTGAAATCATATTTTATACCTGGGGGCATGCAAACCTTTTGGAGTGCAAGCAAGGGGCGACTATTTATTTTTTTAAATTTTTAGGTCCTCCCTTTAAACCTGTAGGTATAACCCTTTAAACTCGTAGGATTAGTCGTTTCCGAACTTGCATAACGAAAGGATCCGGAGCAAAGCTTTGTAAGATGAAGCTCCATAAAAAATAGAATCTTAATGAGACATTCTTATCATATGACTGGGTTAATCGAGCAGTTTTAGCACACAGTTCATGCTCGTTAAAAAATAAATGCAAGATTCGAGCAGTTTTAGCACACAGTTCATGCTCGTTAAAAAATAAATGCAAGATCCGAGCAGTTTTAGCACATAGTTCATGCTCGTTAAAAAATAAACATAAGATCGAGCAAGTGTTTTTCCCCGTTTAAGCTCGTTAAAAAATGAACTACCCTCTGGTAAATAACCACCATGAATGTAACATTATCAGCCATTAAAGCCTTGGTCGTGTTTGCCCGTCACCTCCACTTTTCCATTGGCCGATCGTTCACCTCCATATGATTGTTTACCCATTTTGAGGAACAGCTGCGAAGAGTGATTTCACTAGCCATCCTTGTGACACTGTCGTGATTGGAAAATTCCAACCCGTACCTGGAATCAGCTGCTAATCCATTTTATCACTCGTTCCTCAAAAGACGAGTCTTCTTTAAGCTCTTTTCATCTGACTCATAAAATATGAAAAGATTGCCGAGTTTTGGCCTTCTAGCTCGTTAAAGCGACCGGAAGAGCTATCCCTCTAGATTTTAATCTTTTTGGACCTGAGGGATTATTGCACAAAAAGATCAAGCACTTGTTTTGTTCGGCTCGTTAAAGCTATCGAAAACTCATCCCTTCTGTATTGTTTTATACTTTTTCGGACTTAAGGGATTAGATGACGAAAAAGGACTTCTGGAGTTGACTTTACGTACCTTTTCAGACTCTCTAAAAATGAAAAGGACCGAGTTATCCTTGTCGTTAGACTCGTTAAATGCATTAAATAGCGACAAACTTGTCTTTAGACGAGAACGAGTTTCACTATCGCTAGGCTTGTTAAAACATAGCGATGGGCTTGCCCGAAGCGCAAGTTATAGAACAAGCATATGTTATCCTCCTTAAGCTTGACAAAAATAAAGAGGTACTGGTCAGCAATGACTGGGGAAAAATTGGGAGAAACTCAAGAAAACTTTGATGGTAGCAAGTCGCTCTTGAACATGACACTTTTCCTCCGTACCACAATCGGGTTGGGTTGTTTCATTCACCGGTCACATCACCATGGTCTCGCCATACCATCCATATTTGGGGTAATGCCACCGATCCATCGCATAAGTGTCGCCATATGTTCAAGAGAAGTCGTTCAGAGAAGTCAACCATGTCCCATCCACTGCCATACATTATCCTTCATCCTTTCATGACTGCCACCCTGAATCATATGTCATCAGATCATTTTCACCTCCATCAAAATCATTTGCTCCGTTTCGTGTCACTGATGTGGGATAAATTAAGGCCCTCCTTTGACGGATCACTTCTTGTCGACATCAGCTCATTATCCAAGAAGTTGATCTAGGAACACCCCTTCAGTACTTTGAAGCTTGCATGCCTCAATGGCAAGTTTCTCACTTCCGGCGACAGGTATACATCAATGACCTTCGACCGAAAGATTTTGCGTGGTGTTCGACGCCAAGTCCTTTATTCACACCACGTGAATTGTACTGCAGTACCTTGAGGGTCATTATCATTATCGGTGATTGCTCTCGCGCTTGTTAACGGTTTACCTCATTGACCGGTAATCAAGCGATGTCTTTCCATGTTCGACTTCAGAACATTTCTCACATGGATCGACTTGTACTTAGAGTGAAGATCGAACGAGTTTGAAGACCCCGGATCTAGTTTCATCCATCCGGGCTGCGATATATATTCAGGAAAGATAAAGACATTGACATGTACATCATTGCAACAGATAATTATCCTACCCAAAGGATGATAATTTCATCAAAATTATCAGTCTACCATCAGACGATTGTCTGTTCTATGTACAGAAAAATGAATTTATAAAGCTGAGCATGGGAATGCCTGCCTTAGCTAGATCATGAAAGCAGTATGAAAAATAATTTATTGTATTGTATTGTGTTACAGGTCTCCTCCCAGCAATGAATGAACTTCGGATCCTCCTGATAAAGCATTTCACCCGATAAACGACCTCATACTTTAGGGGGCAACTGTTATAGACATTTTTGTGCCTTACAGCATTGAGCATGAAATGTCCATAATACAAGGGATCCAAAGTCCCTAAACATGTTGTTCCTACCCCTAGAGGAACAAGGCTAACAAACCACAGCAATTCACAAAAGTTCTCCACCAGAAACTGCTCAAAAACAAGTCAATTCAGGATCAATTCAGAGGCTCCACTAGCTGTCTGCGCTGAAATGCAAAGTCTGCACTGGCTACCTGCACTGCAACGCAGGTAGAAGCACTACCACGGTGCACTGAGCGGGAATTGACAAATGGAAAGTTCATTCAACAAGGTGTCAAGACCCTGGAAGCTTCCAGAACCTTCCTCAATGACACTTGCCTCAGTGAATTCGACTAGTGAGGAGTAAGAGGTTCCCAACCTCCAAGTGGAAGCAAGAACCTCCAAGTGGAAGCAAGAACTGACAGAGGGAGAGGACACTAGTCAGGTCTCAAGCTGACTCATCCTCTCTCCAAACATCTATATATGGATCTCTCCTCCATGAGATCTAGAGGCTGGAATTTTGTTATTGCAAAGAATTGCTGTTGGTTTGAGACTGGAATCATTGGGTGCTTAATGCTTTGAAGGAAGGTGAAGATAGGAATTTCATTTGCTGGGAAGGAGATGCTGGATTGGAGCCCTCTGGGTTGTATCTCTTCCTGAACCTTGTTATTCATCAATAAAGCTATCTTGGTTTCTCCTATATACTGATGTATCTTTGATGTATGATTGCATTAGTATGTTTAGTTTATTTCTAATCCTGAACTAGTTATGAATATGAATCTATGTCTTTGTGTAGTGTTCTCCTCTTGTGATCTTGCAGGAACCTATTGAAGCTGGGCGAGCGAGAAGGCAAGTAGCTGGGAACTCTCAAAGAGAAGAGAAACTGGATCGAGGGACAAACGGAAGACACTGGTTAGTCCATCCATCTCTCTTCATTCTTAATTCATAAATGAAGAATACTAGAATAGCTGTCTCTGTTTGTTGTTAAGGCACTGTCACACCTTAGGTGGATAGGATCGTCTTGCATAGGCATTTTTCCCCACAACAATGAGGTTTTTTCTGAGGGAAATATGGGGAATATTACACAAACCATGCCCATCGACATCTCTGTTAAACCAGGTATTGTTGAAAATATTCTCATTAGAGTTACTTGTTCTCCAGAGGAGATCTAGCTTTACACTGGCCTTTTCCGCAAGTTTCGTGACGTGTTCACATGGTCATATGAAGAAATGCCCAGTATTGATCCAAGTATTTTGGTACACAAGATACCTACGTACCTTGGTGCCAAGCCAGTTCGACAACATTTACGCCCCGTGAACTCGAGAAAAGTCGCGACCATTAAAGGAGAATTTGAAAAACTTCTCAAGGCAGGGTTTATTTATCCTATCCCACTGACAGACTGGGTATCTAACATTGTCCCTGTGACCAAAAAGCAGGGCACTATTAGGGTTTGTGTTGATTATCGTGACATCAATCGCGCATGTTCGAAAGATAACTATCCTACTCCCTTCATTGACCAGCTTATCGATGATTGTGCTAGGAGTGAGATATTCTCTTTTATGGATGGCTTTTCTGGTTACAACCAGATCAATATTTCACCTGCCGATCAACACAAAACCGCCTTCATCTACCCATGGGGTACTTTTGCTTACAAAAAGCTCCCTTTCAGCCTGAAAAATGCCGGTGCCACTTTCAAGCGAGCAATGTCCTATGCTTTTCATGACATCCGACACATTATTTAGCCATAGCTGGATGATCTTCCGACTCATTCAACTAAACGCTCTGACCATCCGAACCACCTCTGCGAGATTTTTCTTCGCTGTAGACATTACCGTATTCGCCTTAATCTGCATAAGTGTGTCTTCTACATCGAATCCGACAAACTCCTTGGGTTTTTCGTATCTATAGAGGGTATTCGTCTCAATCCCCTCAAGGTCGAAGCTATACTGAATCTCCCGCCTCTTGCTTCTTTGCATCAGTTGTAGAGTTTCCAGGGAAAAGCCAATTTCCTATGTCGTTTTATCCCTAAGTACGCCGAGATTTCTAAAGGTTACACTTGTCTCCTTAAGCGTGGCACTCCATTTATTTTGGATGACATCGCCCAAAGGTAATTCAAGCAACTCAAGGCACTTCTTGTTTCTGCTCCTTCGTTGCATCCACCCGACTATCATCGTGACTATTTGCTTTATCTAGCTGCTGCTGATAGTACTATTGGTATGGTTTTCGTTCAAGATGACGACAATGGTTCCGAGCATGTTATCTATTATCTTAGCTGCAACCTTCTCAACACCGAGACTCATTATGCTTATGTCGAGAAGCTTGCCTTGGTAGCTGTCCAAGTTGTCCAACGCTTTCGTCATTATATTTTGTTGCGAACGACAACCGTGATTTCAGATTGCAACCCGATGACATACATTTTGTCTCGCCAATTGCTGGGGGTAAGTACTCGAAATGGAATGTTATCCTTCAAGAGTTCGATTTGGAGTTTACTACTGCCAATTCTAAAAAGTCACTAGTCTTCGTTGAGTTAATTTGCTCATTACCATCTGCTTCCACTCCCTCTCGGATAGAGGATCGCATTACGGATGACACACTTTTCTTGATCAGTACCCTCGAACCCTGGTACGGTGACATTATTGTCTACCTCCAGACGTCTTCCTCCCATCCTGATTTGTTTAAGGATGCTTGGTGATGCATTCGTCACCATTCTCAACCTTATCGTATTATTGGAGATACTTTATACCGTCTCGGCATTGATTCTATTCTCCGTCGTTGTCTGAATTTCGAGGAAGCTGAAAGAGTCTTGAATGATTGCCACTCTGGCACATGTGGTGGTCATATGTTTGGTTATGCTACCGCCCAAAAAATCCTTCGTGCTGGTTACTTTTGGCCCTCCATTTTTAAAGACTGCATTTTGGTTATCTGTTCCTGTCACACGTGGCAAATGTACCAGCGGAAGATGTGTGCACCACCTTCCCTTTTGCATCCTGTCATTACCGTAGGCCCTTTTCCTAAATGGGGCATTGATTTTATGAACTGTAACCCTCGCTCAGCCAGGGGGCATGGGTATATCATCGTTGCCATCAATTATTTTATGAAATGGGCCGAAACGATGCCGACATTGTCTAACGATGGTAAGACAGCTACGCAGTTCCTATTCAATCATGTGATTACTCGTTTCAGAGTCCCTCAGGCTATCGTCACTGATCATGGTTCCCATTTCCGTGGTTATATGATGACTGAGTTGACAACCCAGTTAGGCTTGCGTCACGATAGTTCGACGCCTTATTACCCTCAGGCCAATGGCCAAGTCGAAGCTGTCAACAAGGTGTTGGTTACTATGCTTCAGCGTACCATTGGAATGCATAAGTCCAACTGGAATTTAATGTTGTTTTCTGTCATATGGGCCTACTGTACCTCGGTTAAAGATGTGACCGGATTCACACCATTTCAACTGGTTTATGGTCTGGAAGCTACACTCCCAATTGAATGTCCCTTCTCTCAAATTAGCTGTCGAATTTCTCCCGAATACTACTCCGGTGGAAGAATGCCTTCTTTATCTAGAACGGTTGGACGAGACTCATCAGCTTGCTTCTTTAGTTATTGAAGCAATAAAGAAGAGAGTTAAGACTCACTTTGATTAGATAGTCAATCCACATTCCTTCACGGAGGGAGATTTAGTCCTGCTGTATGATCAAGCTAATGACAAGCTGGGGGTAGGCAAATTCAAACCCATATGGCATTGTTATCGGGAAATCTAGTGTCTATGCAGAGCTGCTAGTCCCACTAAGACTGGTAGCTATCTTAGAAACAAACAAACTAAAACCACTTTCGTTTTCGTTTATGAGAAGTAGATAAGAGGGGAACAAAGGAGACCAACCTCTGTCTTGCGCTTGGTTCCTAGCTTGATTCCTCTCCCTTCTGATAGATCTTTGCCACTCGCTTCCTCATCTACCCAGCTTCAAAGAGCACCTGTGGAATCAAAGCAGCATAACACTATCCAAGAACAGAGATCTACTATCATAAACAATATAGGACCAAATATATATTGACCACACAAATGCATATATCATCATAGGAGGGCCTTAGTGAATCCCACATCTATGACACAGAACAGAGCAAATGATTTTAATGGAGGTAAAAATGATCTGATGATATAAGGTTTAGGGTGGCGGTCATGAAAGAATGGAGCGTAAATGTATTGCAGTGGATGAGACACAGGTGAATTCTCTGAGCGACTTCTCTTGAACATACTGGCGACATTGACATGATGGATTGGTAGCGTTAACCCCAAATGTGGATGGTGTGATGGAACAATGGTGATATGACCAGTGAACGGAACAACCCAACCCGACTCGGATGCGGAGTGAAAGTGTCATGTTCAAGAGCGACTTGCTACCAATAAAGTTTCTTCAAGTTTTCTTCCCAAATTTTCCCCAGTCATTGCTGACCAGTACCTCTTTATTTTTGTCAAGCTTGAGGAGGATAACATATCTTGTTCTATAATTTTCCCTTCGGGAAAACCCATCGCTATGTTTTAACGAGCCTAGCGATAGTGACACTTGTTCTTGTCTGTATGGAAAAGTTTGTCGCTTTTTGGTTTTAACGAGTTTAACGACAAAGATAACTCGGTCCTTTTCAATTTTAGAGAGTCTGAAAAGGGACGTAAAGAAAACTCCAACAACCCTTTTTCCTCATTTAATCCCTTAAATCCAAAAAAGTATAAAATAATACAAAAGGGATGAATTTTTGGTAATTTTAACGAGCCGAATAAAACAAGCGCTCGATCTTTTTGTGTAATAATCCCTTAGGTCCAAAAAGATTAAAATCTAAAGGAGGGATAGCACTTCCGGTCACTTTAACAAGCTGGAGAGGCCAATTGCTCGACAATCTTTTCATATTTTACGAGTCAGATGAAAAGAGTTTAAAGGAGACTCGTTTTTCGAGGAACGAGTGATAAATTCGGGTAGCAACTAATTCTAGGTAAGGTTTGGAATTTTCCAATCACGGCAGTGTCACAAGGATGGTTAACAAGATCACTCTTCGTAGCTGTTCCTCAAAAAGGGTAAACAATCAAATGGAGGTGAATGATCGGCTGATACAGAGTGGAGGTGATGATGAGAACACGACCAAGGCTTCAAAGGCTGATGATAATGCATTCACAATGGTTATTTACCAGAAATTGGTTCATTTTTTAATGAATGAGCTTAAACTCTGGGGGAAACATTTGCTCACTGCTTATGTTTAATTTTTAACGAGCTTGAACTCCACATAAAAACTGCTCGATATAATGATCGTTGATTACCTTGATTTTACCATTGACAACTTTGTTCCTTCAAAGGTTGTACCGCCTATTCAATTGCTTCATCAAACTAGTTAGAAACGAATAATATATGCTTGAAAAATGAGTCAAAACACTAATAGTTTACTTGAATTACGGGAAAAGTAATTTAAAAGTGGTTTTTACCTCTCATTTTACCATTTCATTTGAACTTTGGTTTGTTGGAGCTTTGGAGGTGCTTTCCCCCTTGATTTTCACCAGCTGATTCCGGGAGATTCTGTGGATGATTCTTGGCGCTGTCTAGACCAAGTAAGAGCTAAACCTGAGCTCTTCAGTTTCATTCTTTCCTTTTTGAATTCTGAGCATGTTTCCTGGTTTTTCTGAGCCCCTGGGGTTTGAAGAATTTGCCCTGGCTCCATTGCACCCTTCCTATATCGAAAGGTGCGATGCATGTTGGCTTGGCCATTGGCCAGTCAGCATGCAACCCACCCAATACACTGCTGGGGGTGCGATGGGCGCAAGGAGGGAGACTTGTGCACAATTTTTCATGGAAATTTTTGCCTGTTTTTCACAAAATCAGGATCCTGACTCTTCTCTTGTTTGTTTTTAGAGATTCATTGGAGAAAAATGCCTGTTACATGGCAAGAACGTGAGCATGAAGAAGAGGACATGCTTGCTTTACATGATCCGGTTATGGTAAATGCACTGTGGAACTGTGGCCTGTTCAAGTTTTTCCGCATCTCTAGCATGAGGCAACAAATCAACTTGCTGTAATATTTTCTCGATGCATGGGATCCTACCAACCAGGTGTTCCAGATTAGGGGCAAATCCATCCCTTTGACTATCGTGGACATCTATTTTTTGACCGGCTTATCGAGGCGTGGTGCCCCTATCTCATTATCAGGTTCGGCCCGTGGGGGTGAATCTGTGAGAGATTATATTCGTCAGTACTGCAGAGAGGGATCTTAGCCGAGTAAGGACGGCAAGATCAATGTCCGAGACGTCACTGACAGGTCTTTGAGGAGCATTCTGTTCACTTTTGCTAGACTGGTTGGTAGTGCGACTCTTCATGTGGCTAACAGGTCTTATATGAAGTATGCCTTGGAATGCCTTGAACCAAAGGTGTTCAACTAGTGTGATGTAGTACTCTCTGTGATGAAAGAACAACTGACTAAGGTAAAAAATGGAAGATTGAAAAACTTTGGATATGGTTCTATTTTACCGATTTTGCCTTCGAAAAGATCCCGCTGATGCAGCAGCAGTATGTTTCACTTGGTTTACCTCCACCGATTGAGCCACGGATGCAGAGATGGGTCGACCTTATGGCCAGACATGCTGGTCAGTCCCAGGTTTCCTTTTCTGATACCTTCTTCGAGTGGTTTAATCATCAGGAGATGGCTTTTTCCGAGTATCCATATGTTGGTATGGATTTCCGAGGTGACCCGGATTTGGTGCTGCCAGCTGGCGAGCAGTGGGGTGCCATCGATAAATTCTCTAACCATATCTCTGTTTATCGTTTCTTTTTATAATGTTCTTATGCTTTCTTCTATCAGGACTAATCAAAACTCATGCGCTCATGCAGATGTTGGACCAGTTCGGCTAGTAGTATGCCTGAGAGTGCCAGCTGTCGCTCCAGCAGGAGAGGCTGTGGGAAGGGCTATCCTTCGCGACCTTGATGTGGCCGAGACTCTTTCAGCATTGCAGGACCAGGTCGAAGGCCTCACTCTTGGTATTCTAGACGTGATGACTGATGAGCTGCCTCTGAGGTTGCAATGACATATTACCGGTGTGCTGAGTCGATGGACTAGGCTTTTACGCATGATTGCACAGGCGGTGACTTGTTATCACCAGCATCATTAGACTAGGGTGCCCCCTAGTGTTTTGAGTTTTGGGTCATCTGACCAATTTTGTCTTGGTTACAGAACATTATGTGTAAACCATAAACAATTATATATATTTTTTATTTTCGGAGTTTTATTTTGGTTAAGTTACGTGATCTTGATGCAAATATTGATGAAATGCTTCTTTTTATAAATGTTGCAAATGTCTATCTAACACATAATTTTCCAATGAGTCTGTTAATGTGTTTAAGTTTCTGGAAATATGCTAGTATTGAATAAAATCAAATTGCCTTTCCAAAATCTTTACCCTTAGGAACATGCGATAGATAGCTGGATTTCGGACGGAGTAGATACCAGTGAGTTGTAGGATGACGAGTTGTGAGTCTAGTCTGACGACAAGTGGGCATACGCCATGTGTGATGGCGTCAGAGAGGAGTTCTATCAATGCGCTATATTCAGCGATGTTATTTGTTGATCGACCAATACATACCCCTCTGAAACTTATTAACTCGCCGCTTGGATAAAAAATGGCCCAGGCCGCAGAAGATAGGTTCCGTGAACTACGACTCGCTCCGTCGGCATATCCAACAAATGGTTCCAATAGGTTCGACATCTACAACAGTTGTAAAAAGTGGATTACTTGACCAAAACAATCACCCTTAGCGAAAACAAAAATGTAACAAAAGCATAGGGGTTACTACACTGAATTAGGCGTAGTAACGCTTAAGGTACAACCCGTTACGGGGTTGCGCCAGTGGAATCCCATCATAATTAACTAACTCGTAGGCTCCTTTTGCTAATACATGCTTAACAATATAGGGGCCCATCCATAAGGATTTGAATTTACCTGCTCCCAATTTATCAGATTCTTGGTCGTAAAGTAGGACCAAGTCACCTTCTGAGAAGACACGGGGTTTGACATTCTTGTCGAACTACGCCTTGACTCGTTTCTTATGGGCTTTGTTAGCCAAAGTGGCATCACGACGGGTTTCATCCAAGTGGATTAGTTCCAAGAAACGAGCCTCCTCTTTTGAAGTTCCGGGGAGAAGGTCGACTGCGAGTTTGAGGGACGAGATTTCACACTGAACTGGCAAGATTGCTTCTAGGCCATACACTAGTTGAAAGGGTGTAAACCCGGTTGCATTCCTTACTGATGTTCGGTATGCCCACAAAGCTGAGTACAGGATCAGGTGCCAACTCCTTTTGTGGACTCCAATCATCCTTTGCAGCATCCGCTTCAGGAATTTGTTGATTGCTTCAACTTATCCATTGGCCTACGGGTAATATGGAGTAGAGCTGTCGTGGGACAACCCAATTTGGCAGCCAATTAAACCATCATGTGATTGCGAAAATGCGATCCATGATCTGTGACTATGGCCTGTGGAACACCGAATCTGGCGACTACATGATTGAAAAAGAAAAGGGCAGATGTTTCACTTGTGTTGTTTAATGTAGGCATCGCCTCGACCCATTTGGTAAAACAGTCTACCATGACTATGATATACCCATGCCGCCCCGTCGAGGTGGGGTTACATGTCATGAAATCTATGCCCCATTTGGCGAATGGCCCAACATAAACTATTGGTTGCAGTGGAGTGGGTGGTCTTCTGGTTTTGCTATCGAAAATTTGACATGCATGGCAACTTCTGACTGCGGTTATGCAATCTTTGAACATTGTTGGCCAGAAGTATCCTGCTCGTAATTTTTTTTTGTGCCGTAGCGTAACCAGATTGATGCCCCCCACATGCGCCTGAATGGCAATCATTCAGGACTTTTTCGGCCTCCTCATGGGTGAGGCACCTCCTCAGAACTGTATCAACACCACGACGGTAAAGCGTATCACTGCCGATCATGTAGTCTTTTGATTGGTATCGAATATGTTTTTGTTCCGAGCGTGAGGTATTAGACCTATATTTTGGGTTTGGAGATAGATGATTATATCTCCATACCATGGATTGCTTGAAGATATCAGAAACAAAGATTCATCCACGATGGTTTCTTCGGATGTTTCACCGTTGGACGACGATGGGAGATCGCATAGTAATTCCGCGAAAACTAGGGATTTCTTCGATTTGGATTTTACAAATTCTAGATCAAACTCTTGAAGAATTGCTATCCATTTTGAATATTTCCCCCCCAGCAATTGTCGCGACAATATATAAGTCATGGGGTTTCAATCTGACAAAATGGTAGTTTTTCAAAAGAGGTTATAGTGTCGAAATCTCTGTATCGCTTGAACAGTTGTGAGAGCCAGCTTTTCAACATAGGAGTACTTACTTTCTGTATCATTTAAGTTTCTACTCAAATAATATATGGGATGTTCAATACCATTGTCTTCTTGAACTAAAACCATTGCGATGGTTGTATCCACTGTAGCCAGTTATAGGTTAAAGTCTTTTTGATAATCAGGAGCATACATTAATGATGCTTTCATTAGGGATTCCTTTAAAGCATCAAAGGAAGCTTGTGCGACCTAATCCCAGACGAAGGGTACTTCTTTTTTCAATAGACGTATATAACCTTTAGCAAGTTCGACGTAATTTGGAATGAACCTTCTAAGAAAGTTTGCTTTCCCTTGGAGTTTCTGAATCTAAAGCAAATTTGAAGGTGGAGGCAAGTTTATGATTTCCTGAACCTTACATGGGTCGAGACGAATCCCGTCCTTTGAGACTACAAAGACAAGCAAACGACCAGAACTGACACAGAACACACATTTGTGTGGATTGAGTCGTATCTTGTAGTGTCGGCAACATAGAAATATCGCTCTCAAATGCTGCAGATGATCGGTCCGCTTTCGCGAATGAGCCGGAAGATCGTCGAGATATGGTTGAACGATGTTTTTGATGTCATGGAAGGCATAATTCATTTCCCTCTGAAATTTTTCCCCTACGTTCTTTAAACCAAAGGGTAACTTTCGATATGCAAATGTTCCCCACGGACAAATAAATGCAGTCTTTGACTGGTCCTGTGGGCGAATATTTATTTGATTATACCTGTAGAATCCATCCATAAATGAAAATATTTCACATCCTAATCCAGGCGGATGTTGGTGGCCACCCACCTATCCCATTTGGACCCCCACAACTGTCTCTTTTAGCTTTTTTTAGTTTCCAAAATTTTAGCATAGTTTACTATTTTTTGCAGTTTTTCGGGTCTTGAACTTCCGGAGCCATTTTGAGGCCCTAAACGATGTTTTTTGGGAAATCTAGGGCAACATGGGGCCATGGACCAATGTTGCCTCCAAAAGTGGTAGTGATCAGATAGATATTTCTAAGGAGCTATTGTACGCGTCAAACAGAGATCGTATGCCAAAGTTACGACCTCGGGAAATTGATGTACCAATTTACCCAAACGGGGCCCACAATTTGGTGTTTCATCTTCTAGGGTTAGGTTTTGGAATGTGAAGGGTTTTTCATTGTTTCTCAACAATAAATAGGCCTTCGAGCCTCATTGTAACACAGTTCAGAACAGTTCAAAGGCATGTAGCCACCACATCTCTTCTCAGAGATAAGCTACCATCGCCCTAGCTGGTTTATTTCCATTACTGTTTGTAAGCATATTTAAGTATTTTACATTAATGAAATGAAGTATTATTTCCACTGCATCCTTGTATTTATGGTTATCGCATCTTTGTATTTATGGTTATCTTTGTAATCTATTGCATTCCTGTTTAAATCCGGATCAGTGGTATCAGAGGGGTCTGCTTTTTCTCTGTTTTTCTTTGCATGTCCCCAACGAGGTCAGGATATAAGGAGTTAGGGCTTGAACTGGTCAAACCTTTGCAAGACCAGCCTCGTAAATCCCGACGACCTCCCATGGCGGATGAGAAGAAAGACAAGGGGGCAGGAGATCCTATCAAAATCGTGCTCAAAGAAGCCCTCAAGCGACAACAGAACGCGATAATGGACAGCTTTGCCTAGATCCTTCAGCGGCTACCCAAAGGCAACGCATCGGCTTCCAGCAGCTACTCTGGAAATGCCACGCCCTTTAAGGTATAGGTTAATTTTTAAATCCCCATATCCGAGGGTCAAATAGACGCAGATGCCGTAGATAAATGGTTAAATCTGCTAGAGGGTTATTTTTCTGTTCATGAATTTTCGAGTCGGGAAAAGATTGTTTTCGCTCTTCTCAAAGCAGCCCCCCAGGTCAAGGACTGGTGGGAAACCTACTGCGAGCAGAAGGATGAAAATACAGGATCATTATTTTTAGCTGCACCCACTTGGGATTCATTCCGGGATGCCGTCAAGGAGTAGTACTACCCTGCCAAAAGCTATGAGGACAAATACATCAGATGGACCACACTACGGCAGGGGCGGGACCAAGAAGTGCCGGAGTTCACAAACATTTTTCATACCCTTCGCACACAGTTGGGTATCAATGACTCTAAGGTGCATTTGGTACTCAAATACCGTGGCTGCCTACACAGATACATCCAGGAAGAGATGGAGTTCCTGAACATCTCCTCACTTGGCATAGCATACCGATATGCTGTCAAAATCGAGCAAAAGTTCAAACAAAAGAAGCGAGACTTTGGATCTACAAATCTGAAGCCCAAAGGACAAAGCCAAGGCGGGGTGACCCAGGACAACCCGCCAAAGCCACAAGAAAAGAAAAACACCATGAAGCTGAAGAAGGACACAAGAAAGTGGTGTGAGTTCCACAAGAGTCCCACTCATAACACAAGTGAGTGTCGGACCAAGCAGTTGCTGGTGACTGAGTTGAAGGCTTCCGAATCAGATGCATGTTCCGACCCTAACCCAGAACCCGACAAGGGGAATGGCAAAGGGAAGCAGATCATTGATGCTGATCCTAGCGCCACTGTTGCCACTGCCAAGGTCCAGAAAAATGAGCCTGAAGACCCAGAGGAGGGGGAGCGTCTTTTCCACTCACAGATTTCGGTGAAGGGTTCACCGCTGCAATTCATTGTCGACAGTGGCAGCCAAAAGAACCTTATTTTAGCAGAGGTCGTGAAGCGGTTGGGCCTACCAACTACACCACACCCACAGTCGTACAGTATCGGGCGGCTTCATGAAGGACGAGATCTCAAAGTTCGCTAGCAGTGCCGCCTTCCCTACAGCATCAAGCCCTTCACAGATGAGGTATTGTGTGATGTTACACCTCTGGATGTTTGTGATGTATTATTAGGCCAACCATACTTATGGAGGCGACATGCTGTGTATGAGTCAAGGCCTCATGCTGTCATTATTTCTTTGAATAATTCATTATACAGGATACCAGAGGTAGCCCCACCTACCACCACATCTTTGATCACCGCTAAGAAAGGTAGCAAGCTCATCTCCCAGACCAGGAAATTCATCTGTCTGGTTCACTCCCAAAGTAAGGGGAAGATTGTCATCACATCCATGATCCCCGCGAAGGGTTCCTCCATGCAGCAATAGCAGCAAAGGGATACAATCATGACAAGACACAAGAACAACTTCTCCTCACCCACAAGGGTACCACACAAGTTTCAGGTGGGCGACAAAGTTTGGTTACATCTGCAGAAACTCAGGCATCTCCGACATGGTCCTTACAGCAGTACCAAGGCTACGGGAAATAATTCTTTGAAGCACAACATTCCTCCATTCCTTGGCTTGCACCGAGTGTTCAATGTGGACCGTCGTTGACCATGCTTCCCACCATTTCTGGACACATCAGAGATTGCAGAACAACTCACAAGAGACCCAGCTCAGCAGAAGCTTCCTCATCTCAGGGAGAAACTCAATGCAATGGGGACCATTGCTTCCTAAGGGGGGAGGAATGATCCAGGTGGATGTTGGTGGCCACCCACCTATCCAATTTGGAACCCCACAACTGTCTCTTTTATCTTTTCTCAGTTTCCTAAATTGTAGCACAGTTTACTATTTTTAGCAGTTTTTCGAGTCCTGAACTTCCGGAGCTGTTTTGAGGCCCTAAACGACGTTTTTGGGAAATCTGGGGCAACATGGGTCCATGGACCGATGTTGCCTCCCAAAGTGGTAGTGCTCGGATAGATCTTTCTAACGAGCTATTGTACGCGTCAAACAGAGATCGTATGCCAAAGTTACGACCCCGAGAAATTGATGTACCAATTTACCCAAATGGGGCCCACAATTTGGCGTTTCATCTTCTAGGGTTAGGTTTTGGAATGTGAAGGGTTTTTCATTGTTTCTCAACAATAAATAGGCCTTCGAGCCTCATTGTAACACAGTCCAGAACAGTTCAGAGGCATGTAGCCACCACATCTCTTCTCAGAGATAAACTACCATCGCCCTAGCTGGTTTATTTCCATTACTGTTTGTAAGCATATTTCAGTGTTTTACATTAATGAAATGAAGTATTATTTATGCTGCATCTTTGTATTTATGGTTATCGCATCTCTGTATTTATGGTTATCTCTGTAATCTATTGCGTTCCTGTTTAAATCCGGATCACATCCGGCGCATTCATCAATTAACTGGTCAATAAAGGGTGTAGGGTAGTTGTCTTTTGGACAAGCTTGATTTACATCCCTATAATCGACGCACACTGTAATCGTTCCTTGTTTTTTCATTACAGGAACAATGTTCGATACCCAATCGGTTAGAGGAACTGGGTAAATGAAACCAGCATGGAGAAGTTTTTCAACTTCTGCCTTGATGGCAGTGGCTTTCTTGGGGTGCACTTTCCGTAGCCGTTGTCATATTGGTTTGACATCTGGATACATCTTTATTTAAGGCTCAACTATACTCGAGTCAATGCCTAGCATTTCATCATATGACCAAGCAAAGACATCTCTGAATTCGCGATAAAGAACTTTGTATATTTCCATTTCTGAAGGAGAACAACATTTGCCAACATAAATATTCTCTACAACATCTGTTTTGGTTGAGATATTTATGGCAATAGTCTCTTCGATATTGGACAAGTTTCGCTCGGAATCCACCGTGTTTACAGTGTTTGATAGGAAATAAAAAACAAAAGGATGATGAAGGTCATTAGGAGTATCTTCTTGACAATCCAGAAGATGGGAACGATGGTGGTAATTTTCCCATGGCGCCCCGTCAATTATCATTGACTGAACAATTTCTTCGTCGGTGTAATGCACTTGTGACCAAGGATCTGAAGGGGTTCTATTTTCCTTAGACCTATCTATCCAAACGCTTGTTGAGCGTTGATTTGGGTTTGCCTCCCATGCCAAAAACATTGATTGTTACAATATTTCTAGTGGGCTTGGAGGCAATACCTGCAGATGATCCATGCTAATATCATTTTTTGAGATCTTTTGAATAGAAGATATCATATTGCGGGCTCCTACCATTGCCACTTCCGCCAGATTGATTGGAGGTGGGAGGGAAAAAGTCCCCATTAGTATAGGGTCTTTTAGTAGGCCTACTCCGATATTTTGAAGCGAATGGAGGCTTCCATGGATCATTGGAATGCTTCCCGTAACTTGGGAACTATTGGGGAGAAATGTTTGTTGGTCGACGATTGTAATTCCTCTTTGAAAGGGAAATGCAATCTTCCTAAAGTAGGTCGACACAACGGCAGCCATAGCATATATCCAGGGCCTTCCCAGTAGGATGTTGTAATCGAGGTTTCCATCGATTACCTCAACATCTATTTCCACTGTTTCGCCCCCAGTTCAACTTGCAAGTTACTTAAAATCCCATATGGGGTATATGTTCTTCCATCAAATGCTTTTAATGTTGTTGAAGATCGTGACAAGGGTGGAGATCCTAAAGTTTTCCAGCAACTCATCGACATAATACATGTAGATGCCCCCGCATCAATAATTGTTCGATGAACAGTTTTGTTGAGGGCTTTCACTTGAATGAGGAAAGTTAGTTGAGCTGGTAACTGAGGATCGTATCCTTTGTGATTAAAGGATACAAGATTAGAATCCTTTGGGTCAATCCCACCTATTGCTGATAATAAAGCCTGCTTTTTGGAGGGGCAATTTTGCAGTACCTTAAGTGTCGACATAGTGGATGGCGATTGGGCCAGATCTTCCACTATATTATAATGTTGTGCTGCTCTGGCACAAGGATTAAATGTCGACTTGTGTACTACTCCCTTTGGTGGTTTTATTGTTAGCTCTGGAATGATGGGCAGCGCAACTTCTGTCGAAGTTGTTGTCGAACTACTAGGTTGATCTTTATCCTTGTTGTTCGATAGCTGTGGATTCCCGTAATCTTTATTCCTTGTCGTTATCAAAGCATCATTTTGCTGTTTCGAAACCGACAACATCAGCACTTGGGACAGGGAAGCATTATCACTGGCAACCAGATTTGTTCCTGGATTTGGAAACGGATCAGTTAATACCGCCGAGGTTTTCGAATTCTTGAAGAATTTTCTAAGCTCAGCTTTATATGGACACTCTCTTGTCCAATGATCCTCATCACATATAAGACATGGACGATTTGGTTTCTTATCTCTAGAAGGGTTTGCAGAAGATTTTTCAGGTGATGATTCCTCCTGTTTCTTCTTCTTCCCTTTGTTTTTCTTCTTGCCTCCTGGTTGCTTGGTTTCTTTGCCCTTGTTAGTGGAGACGGCATTTACTTCCGAGGCAAGAAGTTCTTCCTTTGCATTTTGACTAGAAATCTTACGGGCCTTTTTAGATGTAGCCTTTGTTGATTTCGTGTATGTCGTACCAATCACGCCATCATCGGCATGAGAGTCATTTTTTGATGTAGGAGGAGGAGGAACGGAAAATTCCGGTCTGGGAGCGTCAGGGATTTTATCGTAGAGCGTGCTAGACTGAGTATAAATCAAGTCTAAATACTGTGCACGAGCAATAGCTTGCTCTTCAGTGACGACTCCTCCCTTTGCCACATCTTTTGTAATGGAAGGTAATAATGACTTAATAAACCATTCAGCTAAAAGCTAATCAGGAACATATGTTTTTACCATTCTACGACGACGTCGCCACTCATGAATATGATCGGATATGTGAGTGGCCGTCGTTTGCTTGAAATTAGTAAGAAGTTTTGTTCCCATTTCGTACCTTATGGGTAACTGAAAATGGGTCAAAAATGTTGTGGCTAGGGTACTGAAGTTATCAAAAGAAGCTCTAGGTAATTCGATATACCATTTTGCTGCCAGACCAGTTAACATTCTCTGAAAAAGGCGAAGCCTAATCGAATCATCATTTAGGGTGTTTGATGAACACCACAGATGAAATTTCATCACATGATTTGATAGGTATTCACCCGGATTTCCATTAAATTTAGGAATATCTGACGGAATTTTATGCAGAATCGCTGGCCACCAAGGGGCGTAAGCAATTGGATCGTTCGTTAGCCGATTTAGATCTGGTAACTCTAAAGTCGCCATGAAGGGTAACTGTTGATTCAGGTTTGGCGAAGCATACCCATGATAAGATGGAATCACCTGGGTAGTTGGTCTTTGCATACCAGCATAATGCATTTGATGCTGGTAACTTTGGTAAGGTTGATGGGCATAACCATTGTAGAATGGTTGATTTTGACCGTTTTGAATATACGGCTGCCCATTATTTGCAAATATTTGTTGCTTAGATCCTTGGTAAACTTGTTGGAATTGCGGTTGTTGATATTGCACCAGCCATGGTTGTGAAACCATGTGCTATTGTCCAATACTGGCTGTTTGACCAAGATGAGGGGTAATTGTACCCGTTTGGGCCTATGTCATTCCACTAGTTGGCAATTGTGGTTGGGTTGCAGGGATAAGAGGCTGTTGCATTACAACCCGAGAAACCTGAGGTTGGCATACAACAGGAAACGCTTGTACTTGCGGCACCATCACAATAGCCGACGTAGTTGGTATATTTGACACAGGTAAACATTGTTGCAATGAGTATACAACTCTTGGTTGTTGAGGTAGTATTGGTACCCAACCGCTAGATGTAATTCCAGCATAACCTAAATTTTGTTGTGAACTATCATACGGTTGTCCTCCTGGAGGAGACAATGAAAGGGTATATTGCCCCCCATATGGCGGTAATCTAGTACTCAAAGGAATGATTGTCCTTGAGTGCCGGACTGCCCAAATTGACACCGTGAAGGATCAATTTGCTGAGACTCAACATAAGAGTTCTCGGATATTATTCCGGATGACCAAAGGGAATGGAACATACTTTCGAAATAGCCCCTGAGTGGGCTCCATCTAGCGATTGAGAGCTAGTTGGGACAGATGGTATGCCGGCGAACATTGTTGGAGTGACCGCATAAAGTTCTGCCGTCGTTGTGTCAGATGACACAATCCTAGATGTCGACAGTTGTTCAGACATTTCTAGTCTATCCAAAAGATTTCCTAGCGATTCTACAGGAGCTTCCGATAATGGTAGACTAATTTCTGATGAAGAAGGATATAGGGTGATCCTGACTCCAAATTGCGATGGAGTACTAGATGGAGGATCCTCCACAATCTCCTCTATAGCAATCAAACCAGGTGGAAGAGGTAGACCGCCAGGTCCGTAAAATATTTCCGGTGTCGAAGAAGGTATAGTTTCTGCAGCAACAGATGTTTGGGGAATAACACCTTCCGAATTAGCTGTAGATGGAGCTGGTTAAGTAATACAAGTGTTTACCTTCACACTAGGATCAAATCTACTGTCCTTTGGTGGCTGCGGAACTTCTTCTATAAGGGTAGGGATACCAGAAATGTTTGGAGTAACCGGAGTCTCCTATGGTGTTGGAACACTTGTTCTAACTTTACCAGGGGATTGCGAACCAGTTAAACGAGTTCGCTTTGTCCATAACAGTTTTGATTATGGAGACAAAGACGGTTGACTCGTAAGCCTCCGCGAACGACGGTGTTTCAATTGACTTTCTTCCATGATTGCGGATTACTCGATCAACTAAAAATCAAGGGCAAATATGTTTCCGAATTAAATGAATTTTAGACGCTTTGACACAACTTGTTTTTTCAATTTTAAGAGTCGAGAAAAAACAAAAGATGACTCTAGTCGCCTTCGATTTTTAATGAGCTTGAAGTGACAAGTGCTCAGATGGACCTTTTCCTTTAAGGAGTCTGAAAAGGAACGAAAGAGACTATTATGGAAATCTAGACAGAGGGATTACCAAACCAATCGCAAAACTGCAGAATACATTTTACGGTACGACAGTCAATCTTCCCGAATGCTGTGTTCAGTGCATTGCGATCGATAGGGCGACAGACAAGGCTTCCTATGGATAAAGGATATAGCCTATTGTGGTCTCCTAATATATACTCGACGGTACGTGGGAGCACAAGTCCGTACTGGCACTTGTCGTCTCAAAGTGGAGGAATCACCCAACCATCAATGAAAACAACAGTTACCAGGCTTTACGATGCCGGAATACGTCTCTAGCCTAGACTTCTAAATGTTGTGCGTTAGGTTCCAAAGCGTTTTTAGATTCATTAAATTTATTTTACAGTTGATCTTGCTTAAGAAATTTTCCTTTCAGGTTCACCGCGCGATGTAGATATACAATTCCTAAAATGCAATCTAATATGATAAACAATCGTTTAATCTTCTTTATGCAATGAAAATCCTAGCTACTAAAGAAATAGAGATGATATTCTTTCAACATAGAGCAGAGAGCACACACTATATGCACTGTCCTAAATCAAACCAACAAACAATCTAAATGCAAATGCACATGTGTTAGGCCCCTATACTACTAGTGTAACCCCTTATTGTTATTAGTATAACCCACTTATTATATTGATGTACCCATGTAGTGCCCATATTGTTACTATTATGCCATATAGAAGCCCACCATTGTTACTGTTGTGCCCTACAATATTATTGTTATGTAGGCTTTGATTGTATTGGGACCACTTAGACTCCTATATATAGAAAGGAGGTATTTTCATTTGTATCATCCAAGAATTGTTCATTTATGTAATGTAAAGGAGGTTGCCCCCTCGAAGAGGCTGAATTCTAAGGCGTGGATCTCTCTTTCCTATCTTTTTGTGAGCTGGTTTCATAATATTTGGTATCAGAGCTTTGGATTCTAGGGTTTCGCTGCTCCAAACAGGTCATCGTGGCATTTTCACTATAACTTTTTTTTCTGTGATGTTTCAGAAGTCGCAAAAAACACCCATTTGAGAAGAATTGGCTCTGAACCTTGGGTCCGAATTTCAGATCTTTGCGCGCAATATTTTCGGAGATATGATCTGCGGAAGTTGGTCTTTTTGCAGACTCCTGAATTACACTCAAAACAGGTGACCTGGGGAAAATCGTCATAACTTTCTTTCTGAGCATCGGATTGAAATTTCATAAGAAGGTACAGAAAGAGAACGGACTGTAGTTTCTGTTTATATATTTTTCAGAGTCAAAGGTTGAAACAGTGACACGTGGCACTTCATACAAGTTCGCTCTACTGAACCAGTCTATAATCAGGTCACTGCGGGAGATTGTGCATAACGTTTTCTTGGAGAATCCAATTTGGATCAGACTTGTGGCATTGGAAAGAGGACACAGAGGGCTACTACAAGTCACAAGTTCAGAACTTAAAGATTTGAAAGTGCAGATTTACAGTCGTTTCAAGGTAGAGCTCCTAAAATCAAGAAAAAGCAAGATGAGGAAGTTTGATGGCAAGGATCCGGTAAATTGGATACTTCAGATGGAGCAATATTTTGATATACATGGTGTACAACTGTTACAAAAGGTATGTATTGCATCTTCATATTTAGAACCAGATCAATTTTTATGGTACAAAGGGCTTTGTTCTCGTAAAAAACTTGTTACGTGGTCAATTTTCACGGAGGAAATGATAGCACATTATGAGGATATAAAGAGCAACACCTTCTTTAGAGCAACAACACAACAATTGGAAAGATCAAAAGGGCTTTGTGACATAATGGAAAGAAAAATTATGGAAACCAGGAAGCATACCCCTCACAACTATAAAGATGGAAGTGTTGTTTCTCCCAGCCTTCCACAACCTACAAGGGTTACACCACAACAATTGGAAGAAAAAAGAGAAAAAGGGCTTTGTTACAATTGTGATAGCAAATGCACTAAAGGTCATAGGTGTGCTGAGAAGAAATTATTTTACGTAGAATATGAAGAGGAGGAAGAAAAGGATCAAGAAACATTAAAAGAAGAGGATATACGTCAGGACACCACCCCAGAGAAAGAAGAAATGAATCAGACCATATCTTGTAAAGCCTTGGCAAGAATTACCACTCCTCAAACTATCAAGATAGAAGGACATATCAAGAAGAAAAAGGTGCAAGAAGTGAAAGATCACATCGAGAAAGAAGAAATGAATCCAACCATATCTTGTAATTCAATGGATGAAATTACCACTCCTCAAACTATCAAGATAGAAGGACACATCAAGAAGAAAAATGTTCAAGAAGTGAAAGATCACATCGAGCATCAAGAAATGAATCCGACCATATCTTGTAAAGGACTGGAAGAAATTACCACTCCTCAAAAGATAGAAGGACATATCAAGAAGAAAAAGGTTCAAGTAGAGAAAGACCATATCGAGCATCAACAGCAAGTTCTCCAAATTTTAAAGGATAACGCCACTTCAGTGCAAAATCAAATGAAACAACAGGTAGATCAACATCGTAGTGAAAAATGTTTTGATGTGAGTGATTGGGTATTTTTACTGCTACATCTCAAGCAAGCTATTTATGAGAAGGAAATGTTGGCAATACTACATGCACTTAAAAAATGGCGACCTTACCGAATGGGAAGACGCTTCGAGGATGAGGATGTGGAAGCATTGTTTTGTGCTATTTATATTATCCAACCAAATTGTATAAACGAAGCAACGGATGAATGGAAGAAGAACGAAGAAGTATGGCGACTTATTCAAAAGTTGCAAAAGATCCCAATTCAAGCAATATTGCCAGCAACTGAAGAGGAAGGAACAATCATATTGGAACCTGGAGCAGTCATAGAAACAAGAACCCGACAGCTACGAAATCGATCAATTTCAGAGTATCTCATCAAGTGGAAGAACTTACCCGCTGAATATTCCACATGGGAGGACAAGAATTTTATATAGAAGCATCAAGAACTACTCAAGCGTTGAGGACAACGCTTTTTGAAGGAGAGGGGCATGTTAGGCCCCTATACTACTAGTGTAACCCCTTATTGTTATTAGTATAACCCACTTATTATATTGATGTACCCATGTAGTGCCCATATTGTTACTATTATGCCACATAGAAGCCCACCATTGTTATAGTTGTGCCCTACAATATTATTGTTATGTAGGCTTTGATTGTATTGGGACCACTTAGACTCCTATATATAGAAAGGAGGTATTTTCATTTGTATCATCCAAGAATTGTTCATTTATGTAATGTAAAGGAGGTTGCCCCCTCGAAGAGGCTGAATTCTAAGGCGTGGATCTCTCTTTCCTATCTTTTTGTGAGCTGGTTTCATAACAACATGCATGTATTTGTTTTTAGCCTTCTTAATGTGTGAATGATAAAAAGAAAGCTAAGCGCAAATCTGAATTATTTTTCAAAGCGACATTACTAACAAGCTTCTTTTCAAGACAAAATGAAGACAATGACTACACTTTGTGATTTGGAATTGAAAACTTGCTTTCGACACTTGAAAAACTACTAATTCAAATCAAATACAAGAGTAATAGTGTAATTGACTATCAAGAAAAATCGGATTCTCTTCTATGACTGAAAATGACACTTGCGACATTTCCAAATCAAGAAACGACAGTTCAATTACGCTACTTCTTTGTAAAAGAGAACTGAAAATGACTCACAATACATAAAAACATTTACAGTTCTTTGCACAATGGAGGCAGAATAATGGCAAGGAAGGGGGTTTCCAACAGAGGTATACTGACTACAGACAACAAAACCCTTGAATAGAGCTGAAAAGAGTGAAGAAAAACCAAAGTTTGGAGGCAAAATTAGCCTTTTCTGATTAGCGCACCTGTTACACAGGGATTCCAGTATGAATCCCACCTACAGCACATGGGAAGTCCGATGCATACTGATATCCTTGAAGAGAGGGTGCAATGGTACAGTGCGAGACTTTTGATCTAGTTCTTGATCACAGTTTGCAGCACAGTTCAAGGATTTAGGCCGAGCAAGTGGTAACCAGTAAATAAATCACAGGGGTAGATCTAAGGAGGTTACTAAAGCCACCACAAGGGCAATTAGAGAGTTTATAAATCGATTGTTCAGTTCATAAACAAAACCCGAAGATAGACTGAAGCAGCATTGATCTACTTTGCACTTACATAGCAAATGCAGTTCGAAGGCTAGCTGGCTTGACTTCAAGCTCCATCTGTAAGTTTATAAAGCAAACAAACAATCTATTCGCTCCCCAGTGAAGTCGCCATTTTGTTATTGGGAAATCTAGTGTCTATGTAGAGCTGCTAGTTCCACTAAGACTAGTAGCTATCTTAGAAACAAACAAACTAAAACCACTTTCGTTTTCCTTTATGAGAAGTAGATAAGAGGGGAAAAAAGGAGACCAACCTATGTCTTGCGCTTGGTTCCTAGCTTGATTCCTCTCCCTTCTGATAGATCTTTGCCACTCGCTTCCTCGTCTACCCAGCTTCAAAGAGCACCTGTGGAATCAAAGCAGCATAACACTATCCAAGAACAGAGATCTACTATCATAAACAATATAGGACCAGATATATATTGACCACACAAAAACATATATCATCAATCATACAAGAATGTGGAGGAAAACTTGAATACCTTTATTAATAATCAAGAATTGCAAAGAGGATTACAACCAATTGTTCTGATCCGACGTCATCCTCTCAGCAAGAAAGCCCTTCTTCACCTCATGAAAATCTTAGATCACCCAACACTATGATGTTACACCAAGAAATCAACAACACTTCCTTACAAGATACAAAATTCCAGCCTCCTGGATCTCTGGGATGAGGGATCCATATATAGATGTTTATAAGGAGGGTGAGTTAGCTTTTGAGATTTGATTAGTGTCCTCTCTCTGATAATTCTTGATTCCACTTGGAGATTGATGATCTCTTACTCATCCCTGGGCGAATGCAGAGAGGCAAGTGTCATAGGAGAAGTTTCTGGAAGATTCCATGATCCTCCACCTCGCAAATTGACTCTGCCATTTGTCCACTCTCGCCCATCGCACGCCATAGAAGGGCTTTTCAGTATGCATCGCACCTCCCGTGTGCATTTATGTGGGATGCAACGCACTTTGACCATGGAGCATGTTGGGCAATTTAATTGCTTAAATTGCTTTCATTAAATTATCAACCAGGGAAACTCGTAAGCTTGTGATGGTGCCAGCAAAATATATACAGGAGTAGGCAACTAACTCTATGTCTAACTAAATTATTTAAGATTCAATATAATATGCAAGGGAAGAGGCTCCTAATTAAGGAGGTCCTGGTTGTCCTTCCCTACAATATCATAGATTGAAAAGAAATCATTGATTACATAAAACTAGAATTTTGAAATAAAGACAAGAGAATGAAGTTTAATTGTTGTTCATATTCAAATAGAGAGAAAGACTAACTTAGTCTCTTGATTGTCCCCTCATATACTAATCCAAACTAAACTAAGATTCATTCATAAGCATAAGAAATGAAATGACTTGAAACATAAAAGCAAAATAATGAATTTCAATTATCATGCAAATCAAATGGAGAGAGAGAGAGCCTAACTTAGACCCTTGGATATCCCCTCATATGCTGATAAGATTTTCATTTAAAACTCATTCGTCAATCACAAACAAATCCTCAAACATCTAAGCAATGAAATAAGATCTATTATGAAATAAAATTTTCCTTTGATCCTTTTAGAGTGAGCTCAATTCTCCTAAGAACAAAGTGACAAGTTATTCCATAAATTCATATCCTACATTAACACAATTTATATCTAAAACTATATAATGGAAATTTATGTAAAATGAGGCTTTATTCTATTCCATCATAAATTGGATACATGCTCCAAGAGTCCTCCCCTTGGAATGGAGGAGGTACTCCTATTTATGCAATGGGATGAGATAACAAACTCATAATGATGATCCACTAATCTCTCTTTAGTTCCATACATTTCTCAACCATCTAGACACATAACCCCCTTTTTTCCTTGATCTTCTCCATGAGATCATGATCTTCTCCATGAGGTCATGATCTTCTCCATGAGGTTTATCTTCTCAAATTCGAATTTGATCCTTCAAGACCACATAAAGGTGTCTTGGAAGCTTCCTTGGAACCTACACACGTCACAAAAACAACCCACTTTCCATATATAAAGTAAAATATATTATTTTCTAATATTTAATCAAGAATTTCTCTCAAAAATGCTTAAAAATAAACAATATTTGGAAAATATAAATGAGACCCATTAATGGTGAATAGTAGGGAAAATGGAGTGACAAGGTGGTGAATAGTGAGTGATATAATGGAAGCATAGGTGAAAAATGTATGGTAATGAGTGATATTTGTATGACATTTTTGGAGCCCAACATACTCCCCAACTGAAGCTCTTGCATGTCCTCATGCAAGCTACTACAATGACTTATTTGATTTGATTCTTAAATGAGCTTCCTTTTACAAGATGTTTGGTTCTTGTGTAACAAACATCTTTCAATCATGGACTTCCTTTTAACTTTGCACATCTTTGGATAACTTTTATTTGTTTGCAAAGCATTTACATATTTTAATGATTGGTTCTTGTGTTACAATCATTATTTACTTTGTTGAGATCTCTTTTTAATGATTGGTTCTTGTGTTTACAATCATTATTTACTTTGTTGAGATCAATCATATCCTAATCATTTTGTAGTAGTTTTTATTGTGGGAAGACTATGTGGGTTAAGATGTAATATGAATGAGGGAAAAAAAAAATGAAGTGTGAAATTCCCCCCTCCCCAACTGATGGTTTTTGACAATTTTTAATGAGAAAGGAAATAGTGAAATAGTGGAATATTTTCCAAATATCATCATTTGAGCATCTAAAAAGAATTTCAAGATTAAAGGTTAGAAAACATCATACCTTACTTACCTAAGGAAGTGGATGAATAATGCATGTTCAGCTGCCACAATTCTGATCTGAAGCTTCTTCTTCAAGTTGTGGATGAAAGATGGATCTATATTGTCGTATCGGCTGTTGGATCCTCTGCTACTAGATGATGAGTCTGATGAGTCTGCTGAATATGGCTGAAAGTCGTATCTGCTGCTGGATCCTCCGCTGTTGGATGATGAATCTGATGAGTCTGCTGAATATGGCTGAAAATCTATAAGGCTTGGAAGGTATACAAAATATAGAAGTTACATTTCCCCCTAGCCTTATTTATTGACTTGTCCTCAAGTGATGACAAACTGAAAAACAATGAAAGGGAATTGGCTTCATCTGCTACAAAATATGGGTCTTCAAGTCTTCAACGCTCGATGGCACAAATCTTACTATGTGATTAAATGTGTCGATGTCAAACATAGCAAGAAGTTGTTGACTTAGTGGCCGTTAATGAATGCCCCTAGCCAACACAAGAGCTCTCACCATTGATTCCAATGGGAGTCAGGATGCCTAACACATCTTTGTAGGTACAAATAAATTTGTCGTGGTCGAGTCACCTACAAGATCCAACGAACAAGGGATATTAATGTACTCCCATTGTTCATTGGCAAGAGTACTTGCCATTAAGGCATGCAAGCCTCTAGGTGTTTTTTTTCAATGATACTTAGACTCTAGGACTTTGACTCAAGCAGGGTTTTATTTGCGGAAATGAAGGGGAATGGTAATGACATGGAAAATGACAATAAGCTTGTAAGGAATGGATGTAAGGAAATGCATGGTGTATGAATAAGAACTCTTGCTGTGAAAAATGGATATGGAAAGGTCATGTTTTATGGTTTGACAATTGGTGGAATTCAAAATCTTTTGCAAAAAGGGAGTTGCAAAGTGGTTGTAGAGTTGGATTTGTCTTTAGAATTTTTCATGACTTTAGTCTTTGGAAGAACAATTGTTGTCACAATGTAATCTCCTTATGATCACTTGATTATCCCGTAACCTGTAAAAAACTTGGTACAAAGAAAACATAAGTGTGCTCTAGAAGAAATGGCCAGTTTCTTCATGATTCTTACGCAAAAATTTCATACCAAATAAAACATATTAAGGATAGACAAAGTGTTAAAATTGACTTAATCATGATTTTAAAATCAATCCATTCTTAAAATAACCATGAAAAGTAATACTCCCTGTTGGTGTCAGATGAAATATGTTCGGCAAAAATATTGGCATTAGAAAGATCTGTTGTGTTCTACATATTAGTATGTCATATAAAAGTATTCAACAGAAAGCTATTATAAGTTTAATGCCAACATGAAGCTATCGAAACAAGATAATCATCATCTATAGTATCCTCCAAATGTTTGATAAATCGATCCTCAAAATTTGTTTCCAAGTGTTCCATCCTCAATTTTTTTTTTCTCTGTAAATACTAACTTCTATTAACTGAAAGGCAAAATATTTTTACATATGATCGAGGCGTAACAACACTCGTCAGAACAGAACAACCCCATTACAGACATGAGCTGGGGAAACTAGTTACAAAAGTGCAGGAACCAGAAAATAGACAAAGAGAGAGACATGCTTTGCCGTGAAGGAGAATTGAGCCAACACAGAGATACAAAGGATTTTGCAACCCAGTATATACAGAGTCATCAAATTCCACCTGGGTGCAAAAAAAAACGATAGGACATTTGCACAGAAACCTGACCATAAGCCTGAAACCGAAGCCGATACAAAAAGGAACAGTCCCAAGTGGCATTACTTCTCCTCTGCTGGTGCGTTGATCTTCTTCTCAGCCCGATCAGTGTCTCCAGTCTTCAGACCTTCACTTCCGCTTAAATCACTGTCAGTGATAGTTATGGCTTGCTCCGCCTCGCCCTGAGTTCGGTCCTCGGCTGCAAGTCCTGTGTCTTCGGTTGGAGGAGGATTTTTAAGAAAAGCATCCTGCTCATTTAACTCTTTTTCCCAATTCTTCATGCCTTCTTTGCCCGAGGAGTTCTCACTGGCTGGAGAGGGGATAGGGGTGATGCAGGCCAGGGGGGAGACAAGGTTTTCCTCTTCCGAGAGTATGAGGGTATTGTGGGCGGTGACCAGGGGTCTGTGCAGATTGCTATGAAATTTGAAGTGCGTTGTTTGAAAAGCGCTGTTCGGAATGGGTTTCCTGCCAGAGCCAACAGAAGGTCCAGCATCATGGACAGGGGAGGGATTGAACGAATCTGGCACTGTTTCCATGGAAAAACCAACTGGAGGTCGCAGACGGGTGTCACGACGTCCCTCAGAGCGTTGCCTCTTGCCTGAATGCACCATGATGACAGTATGAAGGTGGGACTCAAAAGGGTTATGGGTGGGATGACTACCAGGACGAGATTGGGTAAGGCAGGAGGGTTGTTCGCCAGAGCTAGCGACCGATAACAGAGTAAAACAGAGCGTATGGACCGCTATGAGAATTGCATACAATAACAGAGAGTGAAAACCGAGAATAGGGGCGAGATTACCTTTGAGAAGGATGGCTTTGAGCCCGCAGCGATGCACCAGGTTTAAACCAGAACCCACTGCTCCCGCAAACCCAGTTCTATCACCGCGCGACAGAGCCCAAAGCTTAATGAATAAGTCTTGGATCGGCATGATTATAACCAGAGGCATAATGCATCGATCAACGCAGATCTTGATTGAAAAACCACCACCTGAGTTCGGATTAATATCCATTCTTGCTCGCATGAGTTTACATCCCGGGAGGCCACGCTGCTCTGCAGCTGGCAGTACTGGGCATTAAACTCATGCATTGAGAACTGTGGGAGCCGTAATGACACCCGGATCCGGGAATCCATCCTCAAAATTTGTTTCCAAGTGATCCATTATTTATTTTCAAACCTGCGTGAATTTTGTGAAAAGTGTATTTGTTTTTTTTTTAAATTTTGCCCTTGTACCAACTGTTGCAGTTTCATCCAGTTCCATTATTCTCTCAATTTTCATATCACCAAAATTTTGTTTTATGCCAATATCCTTCACATGCCAATATTTATTGTTTAAATGCTTCAAAACAATCATAAAACACATAACAATTTTATTTCTTTTTTAAAATCACAACATGAAAATCATATCTAATATAAAACAATATATTAATACAATCATATAACATAACAAACATAACAACAATTATATATAACAAATTACAATTAAATATAACAATTAATACAATTATATAAATATATTAATATGTTAATACAATTAATATATTAATATATTAATACAAATATAACAAACATAAAAATTAAATAACATAACAAACATTAAATAACAAATTACATAACAAACATAATAACAAATTACAACTAAAAATATATATCAAAACAAATTAAAACTAAATATAGAACAATAATAAAAATAAATACAATAACAAAAATAAATACAAATCAAATCTAAAAACACATAACAAAAACTCAACGCAAAACAAAAAAAATGAAAAATTCAAAGCATGTGAAATATCCGACATGTCTATGAACTTTGGGGTGATAGGGACGAATCCACAAAATCGTGGGTCGATTCAAGAAAAATCGATGAAAGAAAATTCTAATCAATTGGATAAGGATGGTAAGGAGGCTTCAGTGCTGCAGAACGCTGGGCCTGGCGAAGAGCTCACAGCAATTACTAATTTAATGAGCCAACAATTACTGTTTCCACAAACTGCACTGCAAATTCTGTGGCAGCGACCTTTAATCTCAGCAAACACCAAAGCTCTGACCGCTAAGTGATTTCATGGGGCACAAGTGCTGAACGGTTCAATTCTGCATTTTGATGGTTCAACATCCGCAATTGGTGCACAGCGTGCTCTTTATGATAGATGGTTTGCTGGAAAATTTTTATAGCAACATTCATGGCGTCTTTTCCTGGTGTATTCTTCAATTGGATCCGGGACACCGTGAGCACTTCCATCAACTAAGCATCTACTTTTCCTCTCCAGCTGCAGTTGCAGATCTCCATTATTAATCCTTAACATTTCTTTCTGGCAAAATAATTCTTTTGATACCACATCGGTGCTCAGCCAGTATCTTATCCTTGATTCGTCCAATAGGTAGTACAAGACCCCTCAAGGTCATTTCACCAGTCATTGCAGTATCAGCTCGGACATTCTTCTTACCAAGTAAAGACATTAAAGCAGTCACTAGTGTTACTCCAGCGGATGGACCATCCTTGGGCACAGCTCCTGCTGGAAAATGAATATGAATGTCACGACTTTCCATCAAGTTGACCTCCTATGCAGTTGCAAGTCTCAATTCAGCAGCCCTTGCTCTCACTCAAGTTAATGCTATTTGTGCCGATTCCTTTATGACATCTCCAAGCTGGCCTGTAAGATGCATGTCACCCTTCCCTATCATTGCAGTTGCTTCAACAAACTGAACTTTGCCACCAAATGCAGTCCATACAAGCCCCACAGCAACTCCTGGGGTGGAAACGCGCTCAGCAGCTTCCCTGTCATCAAATGCGTGGATAGCTCTGACAAATTAGAAGCATGGTTGCAAACACTGCGTTGATGAATTTTTAAATCTGGAACGTGTTGCAAAAACTGAAATGAGCTGAAAAGACTGCGTGGGAGGCAGATCTGGAATGTGAAAAACCGTTTTTATTCACGTAGTTACCAAAATAGGGTCCCGAAGAACCACGATTTACTCTTAGACCGTTAGGAATTTAAGCAAACGATTTCTGGGTTATATAATTCATTCTATTATGGAAAAAACCCATGTCTTCGTTTGTCCAGATTTTCCCTGGTTGGATCACAAACTGCTTTTCAAAACTGACATTTTTAAGGGGTTGCGTTTTGAAGATGATCTTTTTCTCATTCACAAAATTCTTTATTGTCGCATTGCAGATTAGTTCTCCAGCAAGAGTATTTTTATTTGAAATAAATCAATAGATTTTCTGATCTTCCTGATCGCACGAAGCGCAGGAAGAGAGCATACTAATCGCTTGATTTGTTTTTATTTATGTAGGGGGGTTTTTAAAAACTGAATTTAAAACTAGCTAAATACTAAAACATCAGAAAACTCAAACTTGAACTCCTTTATGAAGATCCTGCTGTCACTAGGTTTCAAAAGTTAGTTTTTCTAAAGAAAAATACTAGTACTGAATTAAATTCATAATGCCTAATCCCTTAGCACCATCCCCGGCAACAGCGCCAAAATGTTGGGCAATTTAATTGCTTAAATTGCTTTCATTAAATTATCAACCAAGGAAACTCGTACGCTTGTGATGGTGCCAGCAAAATATATGCAGTAGTAGGCAACTAACTCTATGTCTAACTAAATTATTTACGATTCAATATAATATGAAAGGGAAGAGGCTCCTAATTAAGGAGGTCCTGGTTGTCCTTCCCTACAGTATCATAGATTGAAAAGAAATCATTGATTACATAAAACTAGAATTTTGAAATAAAGACAAGAGAATGAACTTTAATTGTTGTTCAGATTCAAATAGAGAGAAAGACTAACTTAGTCTCTTGATTGTCCCCTCATATACTAATCCAAACTAAACTAAGATTCATTCATAAGCATAAGAAATGAAATGACTTGAAACATAAAAGCAAAAGAATGAATTTCAATTATCATGCAAATCAAATGGAGAGAGAGAGAGCCTAACTTAGACCCTTGGATATCCCCTCATATGCTGATAAGATTTTAATTTAAAACTCATTCATCAATCACAAACAAATCCTCAAACATCTAAGCAATGAAATAAGATCTATTATGAAATAAAATGTTCCTTTGATCCTTTTAGAGTGAGCTCAATTCTCCTAAGAACAAAGTGACAAGTTATTCCATAAATTCATATCCTACATTAACACAATTTATATCTAAAACTATATAATGGAAATTTATGTAAAATGAGGCTTTATTCTATTCCATCATAAATTGGATACATGCTCCAAGTGTCCTCCCCTTGGAATGGAGGAGGTACTCCTATTTATACAATGGGATGAGATAACAAACTCATAATGATGATCCACTAATCTCTCTTTAGTTTCATACATTTCTCAACCATCTAGACACATAACCCCCTTTTGTGCTTGATCTTCTCCATGAGGTTTATCTTCTCAAATTCGAATTTGATCCTTCAAGGCCACATAAAGGTGTCTTGGAAGCTTCCTTGGAGCCTACACATGTCACAAAAACAACCCACTTTCCATATATAAAGCAAAATATATTATTTTCTAATATTTAATCAAGAATTTCTATCAAAAATGCTTAAAAATAAACAATATTTGGAAAATATAAATGAGACCCATTAATGGTGAATAGTAGGGAAAATGGAGTGACAAGGTGGTGAATAGTGAGTGATATAATGGAAGCATAGGTGAGAAATGTATGGTAATGAGTGATATTTGTATGACATTTTTGGAGCCCAACAGAGCAGGTGAGATGGTCCAGTTTTGACCAGTTTTGAGTAGTTTTTCATGGAGAACTTCTAGGAGATGATGTAATCAGTTGACCTTGTTCTTTTACGGGATGGAACAACACTTTTAGGGACTTAGGAGCCCTTGCTTTATGGACATGTTTGATTGGGGTTTTAGTGCCCAAAATTGTCTATAACAGGCATGGTCCCTATATCGTCAAACAAGTATTGCAAAAAGGGGCTTATGAACTAGTTGATTACGAAGGTAACTCTTTGGATAAGCCCCAGAATGGGCTTTAACTTAAGAAATACTATGCATGAGTCTTTCGTGCATTATTGTGTACATAAGTGTGTTTTTCATTTTATACATGTTTGGCTTGGTGTGTAAGTGTTTGCCGCTTATTGTGTCCTTTTTACTTCTTATGCAGATGTTTGTCGCACCTTATATTGGTTTCACTAATGGTGCCTATCACAGTACCCGAAATCTTTCCTCTGCGACATGGGTTATCTACGATCCTCACGGTGAGTTAGTGGATCTTCAAGGTGTTTGTCTAGGGTGTACCATAAACAATGTCGCTGAATATAGCACCATCATCGAATTATTGGCTGAGGCTGTTGACCTCAATATTCGTGCATTGATTGTGAATCTAGACTCCCAGCTTGTTGTTCTTCAACTTAACGGGCGTTATTCCGTCAGAAATCCTCAAATTTTAAGGTTGTATTTACGAGTTCGCTTACTGGAGAGGAATTTTGAGTATATCACATATCGACACATTCCTAGAAGGTTAAATACATTAACTGATGCATTGGCGAATCAAGTATTAGATAGACATTTGCGCAATTTATAAAAATCATAAGCAAGCTTTCAAACACAATAAGTAGATGCAGTAAAACATAGATAGGTTTATATTGTGTGTTGCGCACCATGGCACTCAAAAAATGTATATATATATATATATATATATATATATATATATATATATATGTCTAAAAAAATATGTGTGTTCAGTTACATCGTTAGTCAAATGTCTCTCAAAACTATGCAGAAAAGAAACCTAGAAGTCTAGTATGCATTATGCTCTCTATAGCAAACTACTGCTCGGACCACGTGTCGAAGCAACTAGTGTATCCTATTCGACACACCCCGGTGTGTCACTAGTACTGCCTAGGAATCTCCTCGAACCCTTTGTAGTCTGGGATCCCCTCTGTCAAGCCCTCTAGGTTTCGGGCTATTTCCTCCTCAGCATCTCCACCTAGAGGTGGTAAGTCAATCTCTCTGGCAGCCCTCCGGGCAGTAGGAGCGAGACCTACTAGTCTCTCAGGACCAACATCTGCAAAGAATTGAACATAATAATTAGGGCATGTATATTTACAATCCAAAAACAACAAAAAATTACAAAAGTTTGCTAGTCAAGCTGAGTATTTTACCTCTCTCATCCCACTGTTCACCAGGTGGAAGCATCATGTCTAGATCTCCCCTGAAGTCCATCCCAACGTATGACCAATCCTCGACTACAACTTGTTGGCGGTTCATCCACTCAACAAATTCCAGACCCCATGATGTAGGCTGGCCACCGCCTCCTTGCGACATCTCAAGCGCCCATCGAGTTATCCGTGTCTGCCTTGGCCCTAGCCATCTCAATGTCATGTCCTGTCTCTGCAGGATCGGTACTCACTCCAGCATGAGCGGTATCAATATTGAGCCATATCTGAACTGTTTTGCCTCACCCCGATGGCACTTGGTCAGTTGTCTCTTCATTTTGAGAGACACGGCCTCTGCCCAGTTAAACATAGTAGGGTTCAAGCAGTCTTGGGATAACCATAACTGAGTTTTTGTTGCCTCATGATGGGCTTGGGAGCCCGCTGCTCTGGTTATGTTAAATAGCAGTACCCGTCTCCATTTGGATGATTTCCGTGCTCCTGGGGGGCATAGTTGTGCGATCACGGTGTCCATCGAGTCTCCAGTGACCCGAGTTCCCACCATGCGGGGCATCTCTCCTCTCCTTGACAACCCAGTCAAGAAATAGATGTCTGTGGCATCAAATTCTACCTCTTGCCCACGAATCATGAACTTGCCTTCGTTTGGATTCCATGCTCAGATTAGGTACTCTAGGAGATCCAACTGTGCTCTTAGCAGTGGTGTCGGGAAGAGCTTCAGTAACCCACAGTTCCGCAAGATATTCAGACATTGAGGATCCGCCATTCCCATCTCATCATCGTGGTCATGGGTACGTTCTTGCTATGCAAATGCCATTGTTTATCCCTACATGCATAAGCATCCCATTTTTAAAAGCCATCCAACCTCTTTCACCATTTAAAAGTGATTATAAATGAAGTTTTTTGGGTTCCAGTGCTCGTCGTAGCTGTTCCTAAAATAGCTACGACGAGCTGATTTTCATAGTTCACAAATTCTTGAGTCGTCGCAGGTGTACATCACTTTATTGCGACGATCCCGTTTTTTCCCCGTGCAAATTTCTTGATCGTCACAACCTCGAGGGGGAAACTTGAGACGACCGAGGTGGAATTTTTGTCCAAAAAACCCCTTTAAATACCAGTCTAAAACATGAAATTGCATCTAAGTTAGGCAAAAAAACAAAGTTAGGGATGGGGTATTTACTTGGAGGAAGCACGAGAGGCAATGGACTACTGAGTTTCCCGAAATCAATCGCCCAGTTTCGCAAGGTACGCAATGTTTGAAGCTTTTTTACCACAGTCAAAAGCCACAAGTAAAATGGTTTTTCACCATAATGTCTCTTTTATAATCTTTTTTTCAAAAAATATAGGGTTTTCCTTAAAGTTTGAAATTAGGGTTTTTGACCTATATGCGTGTTTTTGAGAGGCAGATCTTATGCTTGCATTTTCTTGTGTAGTTACAGGTGTTCTGAGCGCTGGTGATGATTGATGCATGAATTATATACTCAAGTAGTACTGAAAAATCTTTTCTGAGTCAAATTTAAGCTCTTTTCTGACTCTTGAAACGTGAAAAGATTGCCGAGCCCTTGTCATTTCCAGCTCGTTAATGGTTACGAAACGTCGTGTCCCTAGTAACGTTTTTTTTTTTTTTTTTGGGCTGGAGACACTATTTACGAAAAATACTCCTTGACTGCAATGGTCAAGCGGTTCTCTCGAGTATCATTTTCTATCTTTTCGGGCTTAAGAGACACAAACATACGAAAAGGGCCCCTTTGGAGTTTTCTTTTCCGTGTCTTTTTCAAACTCTCTAACCATGAAAAAGACTCCAATTTTTACCTATGTCAGACTCGTTAAACCCTGACGACATTGGAATTGTCGCCATGATAAGACCCAAGCTTCTCCTCCCTAGGGCTCATTAACATTTCACTAAGTTGGATTTGTCCAAAGGACAAACTTATATTGCAAGCATATGATATCCCATTCAATCTTGTGTTTCAAAAATAACTAGGGTACTCACCAGCAATGGTGGGGGAAAAATTTGGAAATATTCAGTTGATTACCTACGGTAGCTTATCGCTCTTGAACATCGACACCTTTGTTTCTTCTCGCCAGGTTTGGGATATCCTCACTTCGTCATTGGCCTTCTGGGATTTGGTTTCTTCATTTTGCCTCATTCCATTCGATCCCTACTCTCTCTCCATGACCTTCGATCCCTTGGTACCAAAATGATGCCACATTCTGGAGTCGTGTCACTGATATGTTCAAGAGCTTAATCCTTCTGCAGTTTGCACCCTTACATCCTCCTCTAATTATCTGTTTCATTCATCTACATCTTGTTCCTTCGTCTCGTGTCGTTGATGTGGGAAACATTATGGCTCTCCTGCGACGGATCGCTTCTTGTCGACATCAACTCATTATCCAGGAAGTTGATCTAGAGACTCTTTTTTGGTATCTTGGAGCTTGCATGCCTCAATGGCAATTTCTTCACACTTGACGACAGGCTTGCATCATTGGTCTTCGATCGGGTGATTTCACAAGTGTTCGACTCCAGATCATTCTTCACACTTTGTGGATTGTACTAGCAGTACCTTGAGAACCATTAACATTACTGGTGGTCTCTCTCGTGCTTGTTAACGGTTCACATCATTGGCCGGTAATCAAGATATTTTCTAGTATGCTCGACTTCAACACATTTATTCGCATATTATAAATTGTATGATGGACAGGTCGGGATTCAAGACCCTGGGCTCAGATCACACAAGTCCAGGTTGCGTGGATTATTTATACATGACTCTTTTGATTGGATGGCTGTGACCATACCTGTGTTTTCATATGGTCTTTTTGACTGGATGGCTGCGTCCATACCACAGTCCAGTTCTATCTGTCTTTTGGATGGCTGCACCCATACCTCGACTACATGTATTTCTTTCACTATCAGAGATATCAGTTGTACTTACGTCTGCAGGTTCTCCGCAATGGTGTTCCGGTTCAGTTATGGTTTCGTAAAGCATTTCACCCCTCCCACTCTCTTGGCCTTCATGCTTTAGGGGGCATCTATTACACAGTATTTTGTCACCGACCACGCAGCCCCTAATCCTGGGTAGAGTCGGTCCCTGAATGGAATTTGTGCTGTGTCATACATCAAAATATGTGTCCACATCTTCCATATCACTCAAGAAGATTAACCATGATCATTAATCTTGAAGTTGACCATTTTTACCTATGTTTTAAGATCGTCGCAGGACATTAGTATTCTGTCTGCGATGATGGACTAGAGTGAACAAGAACCTTGTGACACCGTTGCAAGAGTACATCTGTTCTTTACGATGGTCAGATTTTAGGGATTGTCAGAGGTAATCAGTACCCTACCTGCGACGATAGCCCAGAATGCACTAACACCTTGCGACGTCGTCTCTGAGTCTCAGTGTTTGACCTACGACGACCCAGATATGGCGAATTAGTTCAAACAAAATGCTTCTGGGTGGTTCTGGAGCTGGTTGTTGGGTCAAGGAAGTTTGCCTCTCCTCCTTTGAGATGGTGGTTCCGCCTTTTGAGTAACCTCCCTTGAAGATAAGCTTCCTCTCCCCTCATTTATGGATGCTTCTCCTCTTATAAAAGCATCTTCCATGACTATGATCAACTAGTTTGGAGTTCTAAGAGTGCTAGTTGAGTTTTGGTGTGCTAGTTTGTAGCTTGTCGGATTGATAGCTTACAGTTTGGATTGACTTTCATGTTGTGAGAGTGTAAAAAAGTTTTGTAAGAAGGAAGCCTTAGTTTCATACTTGTGCTTTTGGGTGAGAGAGAGAGTCATCAGTCTTTCTAGGAGACCTTTGAGAGTGAATGCTTATGGAGACATACTGATCGGACCCAAGCCTTGGTTGTAAGCTTTACTGTTGTTTACATTAATACAACCAATGGTCATTTCCTATATCATGTATGAAATGTATGTTGATAGCTTATGGTTCCTTGACTCTATAAGTAGATAGTTTGTTGTTGTGCTGTATTATGTGTTTTGTTGTTTTTTATGTTGTTCCAAGTGCATCATTCATTAAGGAGAAGAAGGTGATAACTGAAGCAACATGATGAAGACTTCATCGAACACCAGTGTAAGGTAGGCCTATTCAATGAGAACTATTGAAGGAATTAGCTATTGTCTTTGTTTTGCTATGACTAGAACCACTCTAGGGCTAGAGGGGTTGTCTTTGTCCGCAGAGGGAACTTACCTGCATCACAAGTATCCACAGGGTTACTCGACGAGGCTTCTTTTCTTAGTTTCTCTTCCTAGGGAGCAACAATTTCCTTACTGTCTCCTGCCTCGTCCTGTTGTGAAGCTATCTCGACAGGTGGTGGGCTCACTCGGTGGACGTCCATCGGTGATTCAACCAGACTTTCCCTTCCAGGTTCCTTCATTTCAAAAACATCCACCTCTTCCTCTGTTCTGGGTTCTTGAGAGAGGTCTCTGTGGGGATCTGTGGCCAACAAGCCTGTGGTAGCTGATTCCTTCTTCGACCCATCATACTTCAAAATTGGTGGAATGGTCACATCCTCTTCTTTATGTCAGGCAGAGTGAGACACCCTTGCCCCTTTTGAAATGGAGAAGTAAGAGGAAAATTGAAAGAATTCTCCTACCTGATCTATCTCGGCCCTAGTTGTGGTCTCAGGTTCTTTCCCTCTGTCTGCAGTGTCTTTGCTCTGGGTTAAAACCCCTGATACAGTCCCTTGTTCTGAGGTTGATGCTGGTTCTTATGGAATAGCGTCAATCCCAACATTTAATTCCTCTCTGGTCTCCAGAGTCGGACAGGTTGATGGTGGTTCTTGTGGGACACCACCTTCCATGTCCAGCAGTTCTTGAATAGACGATGCAGGCACTGCGTCCTCCAGCATGGCATTGATATAGATGGATTCTTTCATAATCACATTGCTTCCATCCATTATACCCATAGCCTCTTCTTCTTTTGGCCCCACGGTTCTTTCAGCTTCGGGCCCTTCTCGTTCTGGTTCGTCTTCTTGCATTGGTTCTACAGTCGAGGGTGGTTCTTGTGGGACACCCCCAACCGCAATATTAATGAATTCCTCCACCTCAGCCTGATGTGGTCCCTCTTCATTTATTATAGTTCTACTAATTTTCTCCACTGGCTCCAAGGTCGAGGTTGGTTCTTGAAGGACAACTTCGATTATGGAGCTAGTGGCCCTTTCTATATTGGCCCCTTGTTGGAGCACTTCTTCTTCCAATGGTTCCGAGGTCGAGGCTAGTTCTTGTGGAGAAACCTCGACTGTCCTCCCTGGTTCACGCTCCTGATTTTGTTCTAGCTCTTCGGGTTCCATCTCCATTTCCTCTAGTTCCTCTTGATCTATGTATTCATCCTCTGCTCCGGTTCCTTCCTCCATCGCTTCTGGCTCTTCTTCTCTAGCAGCTTTAGAAACCATTATTTCTTCCTCTGTAGAATCCCAGAATGTTTCCCACGGGATTTGAAATCGACCAATTGCATGCATGACTAATAACCATACCAGACCATGGTTGGTAATGACTACTGCCACTTGTCGCGAACGCTGAGCAGAGTGCACCATTAGATGGAGACTTCTTAATAGGAAGAAAGGAATATTCAATGAGAAGGCTACCGCCTGTGGGAACCAGAGGTGAGCCAATATTCTGAAATGGTATTTAAACATGGTAGTATACCTCCCTTCGTAGGTTATGTATTTCATTACAAAACCTACTACCTAACCCCCATGGGTGTGTTAATAAATTTCGGTCGTACCCCCGACCTTTCTGAACAACATTTTCTCCAGCCTGCAAGAATACTTCAGGAAACTCCGGAAGGGTGTTTCTTCATGAAAACCATTTCTATCCCTACTGGGATAGCCTTCTAACCTCTGCAATGGTTTCTTCCGTAATAGGGATTTCTATCCCCCGGACCCGAGAGCTCTCTTCTTCTAAATTGAGTTCGAATTCAATCGCATTTGCCTCGTCAAATCCTTGTAGTCTGTCGAAATAGACGTTCCACCTTGCATTTTCCAAAACTTGACATACTTCCGGATTGTTTCTGACCATTGTCGTGCCCTCCGGCTCATGGAGCACAACCAACCCACCCATCGCTGTAAGAACTGGATCAACACGATGGTTACAGTTGACTGGTAGGGGGAGAGTAACAACAACCCAACTGACGATGCCAATATTGTTAGCATGGTGGCCGTGGGGTGAAAGAATGATAATAATGACTGGTACGCCTCGAAAAGCACATCAATGAATGGCAGGGTGTGGAAGTACAGGTGAATGATTATGGTAATTGAATACAGCGTACTAGGGAAATGACCGATAAAGTTCTTGGTGTACGATTTCAAATTCCAATGCGCAGGAATCATGATTACAAAATCACACAATTTTTGGTTTCCGTTTTCATTGGATTTGGTAATGATGTGGTATGATTATGATTTTAGGTACGTCATCGTTTCTTTATGACCGGACCCCCCCAACATAAATGCTTCCATCTGCGGCACGTACTAGTCTCTTCTTTCGAATATTTTAATTAAATCCATAAGAGTCAATGAAGGCGTACCTAGTGACCTACCTAGCGGTGGAGTAACAACAAAGACAACCAGTGGAGTAACAGAAATAGTGGAGTAAGATGGTCGACGGAGTAACAACACCGATGGAGTAACAACATGATGGTGTAACAACACTGCGGAGTAACAACAACCACAGAGTAACAGCGTTGATGGAGTAACAACAACGGCGGAGTAACAACGGAGTAACAACATCGGGGAGTAACAACAACAGTGGAGTAACAACATCGACGGAGTAACAACAACAATGGAGTAACAACACCGACGGAGTAACAACACCGGCGGAGTAACAATAATAGTAGAGTAACAACACTGGCGAAGTAACAACAACAGTGGAGTAACAACATCGACGGAGTAACAACAACAGTGGAGTAGTAGCACCGACGGAGTAACAACAACCAGTGGAGTAGCAGCACCGGCGGAGTAACAACAACCAGTGGAGTAACAGCACTAGCAGAGTAACAAAAACGACAGTTACTTGAAAAATTTCTCCATTTCTCCTTGTCACAATTCATTTCTTCTTCCTGCAAAACGACAAACAAGTGAGTAGTAACAACATATATATATATATATATATATATATTTTTTTTTTTAGCAAAAGGGAAAGGGAGTATTCTCTGCACCGACAACCATAAAACCAGATGTATCAGAAAGATGTTTTATGAAGGCATCTTTAGAAGTTGGATGGTGGTATAACTTCAGACAGTGTCCGTTCACTAGGAAGGAAGTACGATTTTCATCTACTGTAACCAATTTGACTGTGCCATTGGCGAATACAGCGTCCACTTCGTAGGGTCCCATCCAAAGAGTGCGAATATTTTCCTTAAAATCTTTGAACCGGGAGTCATATAACAATGCTCAGTCTCCTGTATGAAACACCTTACTCTTGATAAATTTATCGTGCCATTTTCATTCTCTACTGTTGGACAACAGTAGTTCTCTAGACAGCTACTGAATGAATCTCGTCTAACTCATTGAGCTATTCCAGCCAGTGTTTCTGGGCCTCTCATAAGTTAAATCCCACTTCCAAGGCTGTTCTGAGCGTACTGATCTCGAATTCAACCGGAAACAAGGGGGATTTCCCGTAGACTAGCTCAAATGGTGAAAACCTGGTTGTATTCCGCCATGTTGTCCTATATGCCCAAAGAGCTTCTGGAAGTTTTAGTGACCAATCCCGACGATGACTTGCTACAAATTTTTTCAAGATATTTTTCAATACCTTGTTTGTGCTTTCTACTTGTCCATTTGCTTGGGGATGGTAAGGAGTTGTCACTTGTGTTTGACCCCATATTTCTGCATAAGCTCTCTATCATGTTGGATGTGAACTGTTCTCCTCCATTTGAAACAATTTCTCTCGGTGTACCATATCGGGCAAAAATCTCTTCAAAAAAAAAGTATGCCAGCACCTGCTCTGTTGCTTTCGCAACTGCTCTGGCTTCCACCCACTTAGTCACATAATTAGTACAGACCAAGATGTGAAGCTTCAGATGGGAAGGTGGGTTGATGGGTCCAACAAAACTGATGGCCCATTTCTTAAAAGGTTCAAGGACTATCTGGGGCTGTAATGGCATTTCATTCGATTTCCCAGGTTGTCCCATCCATTGACAACTGTCACATCTTCAGACATAATCTCTAGCATCACGAAAGATAGAAGGCCAGTAGTATCCCATTTGCAGCACCTTGTGGCCTGTTCTTTTATCTGCAAAATGTCCTCCACAAGGTCCACTATGGGCAGCCTTCAATATCTCATAGACATCATCCTCTAATACACAGCGCCGAATCTGTTGATCAACCCCTATATGAAAGAGGTATCCTGCCATCCATGAATATCGGGTATTATGATGAATAATTTTCCGTTGGTCCTTATATGAAAAATGACGAGGTACCTTCCTTGTAGCAAGATAGTTAGCAATATCTGCATACCACAGAGTGTTAGAGAAAATTGCAAAAGGATATTAATCTGGATATCTATCTTCTATAGGTGTACCTTCGGCATTGTTTTCTAATCTAGACAGAAAATCAACAACCATGTTGTCCTTCCCTGGTTTATCTACTATGGTAATATCAAATTCTCGAAGTAGCAAAAGCCATCTTGTAATACGACCAAGAGTAACGGGTTTATTCATCAGATACCTGATGGCTGTGTGATCCGTGTGCACAAAAGTGGGGTAACACGTGACATAGTGCCAGAAGTTGTTGATGGTGTAGATGACAACAAGGAATTTTTTTCAGTCCCTGTGTAGTTTAACTCAGTAGGGGCCAAGTTCTTGCTAACATAGTAAACTGCATATGGTACCTTATCCACTTGCTGCCCCAAAACTACCCCAACTACTGTCTGGGAAGCATCAGCATGAATATGGAATGATAATGCCCAGTGTGGTCCTCTAAGGATCAGAGCACTACAGATCAGTTCCTTGACCTTCACAAAGGCTGCATCACAGTCATCTGTCCACACAAAATTTGCATCTTTTGTTAGTAATTGAAAAAGTGGATGTGCCGTTTTAGCAAAATTTTCTATAAAGCGCCTATAATAACTAACACTATTGATAAAGCTACGTACCTGAGTGGGTGTTTTGGGTATTGGAAAATGCTGTATTACCTTTATCTTGGCTGGGTCCATCTGGATTCCTATAGCTGAAAGTAAGTGTCCCAGGACTATTCCTTCATTCATCATCATATGGCATTTTTCCGTACTTAAGGAGACATGTGCCTGCTTGCATCTTTCAAGAAATTTTTCTATCTTCCCCAATGCTTCTTCGAATGAATCTCCATATGTCGTGAAATCGTCCATATAAATTTCAACACTAACATCCATCAGATCAGAGAAAATCCCTAAAATTTCCCTCCGGAATGTTGCAGGTGCATTGCAGAGACCAAATGGGAGGACTTTGTATGCGAACGTTCCCCAAGGGCATGTAAATGTGGTCTTATCCTGATATTCAAGAGCTATTTGGATCTGGTTGTACCCACTAAATCCGTCGAGGAAGGAGAAGAACTTCTTCCCTGCTAGTGTATCTAAGACTTCATTAATGAATGGTAACGGAAAATGGTCTTTCTGAGTTGCCTTATCTAATTCTCTGTAATCCACATATATTCACCATTTACCGTTTTTCTTAGGGACCATTACCAATGGAGAAACCCATTGGTTGTCTGAAATGGGGTAGATAAATCCCACGTCCAACAGCTTTTGGAGCTCTTCCTTAACGATGTTCTTCAGAGCAGGGTTCATTCTTCTCTGGGGTTGCTTCACAGGACGACAATCCTCCTTAATGTATATGTGATGGGTGCACAGATTAGCAGGAATTCCCTTCATATCTGAGTAGTCCCAGGTGAAGACTTATTTGTGTTTCCGAAGGACATCCAGGAGTTGTTTTTTCTGGGAATTTGACAGCTCTGGATTAATATTAAGGGCTTTTCCTGGTTCTATTTCCACGGAAACACTGTCATGCAGTGCAACTGTAGGTAGCTCATCGAATCCATCTACTGTTCCAATACTTTGTTGAGTCTCACAGCTCAAGACGGACTCCAGGATTTTCTGATTCAAATTTGAAATAGAACCACGATCACTGATAAAGGTAGTAATTTCATCATCTTCTGTTTCGAATTTCAATTGGAGGGCCTGCCCAATAGTGAGAACTTGTCTTAAATCCTCATTTTCTGATTCAGACTCTTTCTTATATAAAGATTTCTTGTGGCCTGCTGATTTTGCTGATGGGTTAGGTTCTGTGGGAGGATATAACACTAGATTCTTAGTGCTTTTCCCTTTTCAAATGATCATATGTCTAGATCGACACCCAATATAAGTGTCTGCGGTTGCCAGCCACAGTCTTCCCAGAATCAGGGGATGGCCTTCAGCTAGAGATTGCATTTGGAGTACTAGGAATTCCACAGGGTAGTGCCATGAATCAACCGAAATCGTGATATCTTCTAACTTTCCTACTAGTTTCATTGTAGATCGATCTGCCAGTTCTAATACCGTAGGTGTGTCTTTCAAGTTACGAAGTCCTAATGCATGCACGGTTTCAACAGTGATAAAATTTATGGCAGCACCCAAGTCTACTAGTACATTTGGAATTTCTACCCCATTAATGTGTACAGTCAAAATTGGGTTCCTAGGATCCCCATATTTTACAAGCATGGACCTCCCCATCATGAAAATCTAATAGCTTCCCCATTACGTGAATGGTGAGCGGGTCTCTTGATTTATTTTTAGGCTTCTTAGCACAATATTCCCTAAGAGTTTTCGCATATATAGGTACATCCCTCATAGCTTGCAACAGAGGAATCTTGACAAATAAATTCTGTAACTCCCCTAATAGGTCAAACTCAGCTTGAGGGGTTGGTTTGCTCACAGCCAACCTTTCTGGATAGGGCAGTTCAACTTGGTGTTTTTGAGTAACTGGCAGTTGAGGAGGTGTATGATTTTTTTCAACTCGATTTGGTTTCTCCCCACCCATTTTTGGTTCCTTCTCCTCACTGTCAATTTGTTCAATGATAACCGGTGAGGGCTGAGTGCCTACTGGCCGCCTAGATCGTAAATGCATCTCATAGAATTTTTCGGTGGAGATGCTCTATGAAGGCAGGTTGAGGGTGTCAGCTTGCTGAGCCCCTTTATTGTTAGGATTCGGATTGGGTTGGATAGGGAGTTGGGGACGAAAAGGCTGAATACCAGGAGGCACATTAGAGGGTAACTAAAGTTGCTATTGTGGCATTGACTGGGAAAATTGACCAGGAGGGGAAGGTCCCCGCTAGTTCAGAGCCCACAAGGAACTTGAACTGGCTTGAGGAGCCCACTGCTTCCAAGGTGGAAACTGGTATTGGGGCCACATTGTTATCGGGAAAACTAGTGTCTATGCAGAGCTGCTAGTCCCACTAAGGCTGGTAGCTACCTTAGAAACAAACAAACTAAAACTACTTTCGTTTTCCTTTATGATAAATAGATAAGAGAGGAATAAGGAGACCAACCTCTGTCTTGCGCTTGGTTCCTTGCTTGACTCCTCTCCCTTCTGATAGATCTTTGCTACTCGCTTCCTTGTCTACCCAGCTTCATAGAGTACCTGTAGGATCAAAGTAGCATAACACTATCCAATAACATAGATCTATTATCATAAACAATATAGGACCAGATACATATTGACCACACAAATGCACATAACATCAATCATACAAGAATGTGGAGGAAAACTTGAATAGCTTTATTGATAATCAAGAAAGAGCAAAGAGGATTACAACCAATTGTTCTGACCCAACATCATCCTCTTAGCAAGAAAGCCCTTCTTCACCTCATGAAAAGCTTAGATCACCCAACACTATGATATTGCACCAAGAAACCAGCAACACTTCCTTACAAGATACAAAATTCCAGCCTCTGGATCTCTGGGATGAGGGATCCATATATAGATGTTTGCAAGGGGGGTGAGTCAGCTTTTGAGATTTGATTAGTTTCCTCTCTCTGATAGTTCTTGAAACCACTTGGAGATTGATGATCTCTTACTCATCCCTGGGCGAATGCAGAGAGGCAAGTGTCACAGGAGAAGTTTCTAGAAGATTCCTTGCTCCTCCACTTTGCAGATTGACCCTGCCATTTGTCTACTCTCGCCCATTGCACCCCATAGAAGGGATTTTCAAGATGCACTGCACCTACTGTGTGTATTTAGGTGGGGTGCAATGCACTTTGACCATGGAGCAGGTGAGATGGTCCAGTTTTGACCAGTTTTTCATGGAGAACTTCTCGGAGAAGATGTAATCAGTTGACCTTGTTCTTTTAGAGGTTGGAACAACACTTTTAGGGACTTAAGAGCCCTTTTTTTATGGGCATTTATGATTGGGGTTGCAGCACCCAAAAATGTCTATAACAGTTGCCCCCTAAAGCATGAGGTCGTTAATTTGTTGATGTCGAGTGAAATGCTTTATCATGAGGATCTGAAGTTTTTTCAAGCTGGAAGGAGACCTGTAATAAGATACAATACAATACATTATCTTCATAATATTTTCATGATCTAGCTGAGGCAGGCATTCCCATGCTCAGCTTTATAAATTCATTTTCATGTACATAAGACAGACAATCGTCTGAGTGTAGACTGATGATTCTGGTAGAGCCATCATCCCTTAGGTTGGATGATTATCTGTGCAGTAATGATGTACATTTGATGTTTTTATTTTCCTGAATATATATCGTAGCCTGGATGGATGAAACTAGATCCGGGGTCTTCAATCTCGTTCGATCTTCACTCAAAGTACAAGTCGATCCATGTGAGAGATGTTCTGAAGTCGAACATGGAAAGACATCGCCTGATTATCAGCCAATGATGTAAGCTGTTAACAGGCGCGAGAGGAATCACCGATAATGATGATGACTCTCAAGGTACTACAGTACAATTCACGTGGTGTGAATAAGGGACTTGGCGTTGAACACCACGCAAAATCTTTCGGTTGAAGGCCATTGATGTAAACCTGTCGCCGGAAGTGAGAAACTTGCCATTAGGGCATGCAAGCTTCAAAGTACTGAAAGGGTTGTTCCTAGATCGACTTCTTGGATAATGAGCTGATGTCGACAAGAAGCGATCCATCATAGGAGGGCCTTAGGGAATCCCACATCAATGACACGGAATAGAGCAAATGATTTTAATGGAGGTGAAATGATCTGGTGATATAAGGTTCAGGGTGGCGGTCATGAAAGAATGGAGCGTGAATGTATTGCAATGGGTGAGACACAGGTGAATTCTCTGAGCGACTTCTCTTGAACATATCGGCGACACTGACATGATGGATCAATAGCATTAACCCCAAATATGGATGGTGTGACAGAACCATGGTGATGTGACCAGTGAATGGAACAACCCAACCCGACTCGGATGCGGAGTGAAAGTGTCATGTTCAAGAGCGACTTGCTACCAATAAAGTTTTTTCAAGTTTTCTTCCCAATTTTGCCCAGTCATTGCTGACCAGTACCTCTTTATTTTTGTCAAGCTTGAGGAGGATAACATATGCTTGTTCTATAATTTGCCCTTCGGGCAAACCCATCGCTATGTTTTAATGAGCCTAGCGATAGTGAAACTCGTTCTTGTCTGTTATGGACAAGTTTGTCGCTATTCGGTTTTAACGAGTTTAACGACAAGGATAACTCGGTCCTTTTCAATTTTAGAGAGTCTGAAAAGGGACGTAAAGAAAACTCCAATAATCCTTTTTTGTCATGTAATCCCTTGAGTCCGAAAAAATATAAAACAATACAAAAGGGATGGATTTTCGGTACTTTTAACGAGCTGAACAAAGAAAGCGCTCGATCTTTTTGTGTAATAATCCCTCAAGTCCAAAAAGATTAAAAGCTAAAGGAGGGATAGCACTTCCGGTCCCTTTAACGAGCTGGAGAGGCCAATCGCTTAGCAATATTTTCATATTTTATGAGTTAGTTGAAAAGAGCTTAAAGGAGACTCGTTTTCTGAGGAACGAGTGATAAATTCGGGTAGCAGCTGATTCCAGGTAAGGTTTGGAATTTTCCAATCACGGCAATGTCACAAGGATGGCTAACATGATCACTCTTCGCAGCTGTTCCTCAAAAGGGTAAATAATCAGATGGAGGTGAATGATCGGCCAAAACAAAGTGGAGGTGATGATGAGAACACGACCAAGGCTTCAAAAGGCTGATGGTAATACATTCACAATGGTTATTTACCGGAAATTGGTTCATTTTTTAATGAGCTTAAACTCCGGGGGAACATTTGCTCATTGCTTATGTTTATTTTTTAACGAGCTTGAATTCCGCGTTAAAACTGCTCGACATAATGGTCATTGATTGTCTTGATTTTACCATTGACAACTTTTTTCTTTCAAAGATTGTACTGCCTGTTCAATTGCTTCATCAAACTAGTTAGAAACAAACAATATACATTTGAAAAATGAGTTAAAACACTAATATTTTACTTGAATTACGTGAAAAGTAATTTAAAAGTGCTTTTTACCTCTCATTTTACCATTTCATTTGAACTTTGGTTTGTTGGAGCTTTGGAGGTGTTTTCCCCCTTGATTTCACTAGCTGATTCCAGGAGATTCTGTGGACGATTCTCGGTGCCATCTGGACCAGGTAGGAGCTAAACCTGAGCTCTTTAATTTCATCCTTTCCATTTTGTATTCTGAGTATGTTTTCTGGTTTTTCTGAGCCTCTGGGGTTTGAAAAACTTGCCCTGGCTCCATTGCACCTCTTCTACATCGAAAGGTGCGATGCATGCTGGCTTGGCTATCAGCCAGTCAGCATGCATCCCACCTAGAACACTGCTGGGGGTGCGATGGGCTCAAAGAGGGCCATTTATGCACAATTTTTCATGGAAATTGTTGCCTGTTTCTCACCAAATCAGGACCTTGACTCTTCTCTTGTTTGTTTCAGAGATTCATTGGAGCAAAATGCCTATTAGATCGCGAGAACGTGAGCATGAAGAAGAGGACATGCTTGCTTTACATGATCTGGTTACGGTAAATGCACTGCGGAACTGTGGCCTGTTCAAGTTTTTCCGCATCTCTTGCATGAGGCAACAAATCAACTTGTTGCACTATTTTCTTGATGCATGGGATCATACCACCCAGGTGTTCCAGATTAGGGGCAAGTCTATCCCCTTGACTGTCGTGGACATCTATTTTTTGACCGGCTTATCGAGGTGGGGTGCCCCTATCTCATTATCAGGTTCAGCCCGTGGGGGTGAATCTGTGAGAGATTACATTCGTAGGTATTGCAAAGAGGGATCTCAGTCGAGTAAGGACAATAAGATCATTATCCGAGATTTCACTGACAGGTCCCTGAGGACCATTCTGTTCACTTTTGCTAGACTGGCTAGTAGTGCGGCACTTCACGTGGCCAACAGGTCTTATATGCAGTACGCCTTGGAATGCCTTGAACTAAAGGTGTTCAACTGGTGTGATGCAGTACTCTCTGTGATGAAAGAGCAACTGACCAAGGTGAAAAATGGAAGATTGAAGAACTTTGGATATGGTTCTATCTTGACAGCTTTCGCCTTGGAAAAGATCCCGCTGATGCAGCCGCAGTATGTTTCACTTGGTTTACCTCCATTGACTGAGCCACGGATGCAGCCGCAATATGTTTCACTTGGTTTACCTCCACCGACTGAGCCACGTATGCAGAGATGGGTATACCTTATGGCTAGACATGCTGGCCAGTCCTAGATTTGTTTCTCTGATACCTTTTTTGAGTGGTTCAACCATCAGGAGATGGTTTTTTTCGAGTATCCATATGCTGGTATGGACTTCGAGGGTGATCCGGATTTGGTACTGCCCGCTGGCGAGCAGTGGGGTGTCATCGGTAAATTCTCTAACCATATCTCTGTTTATCATTTTTCTTTATAATGTTCTTGTGTTTTCTTCTATTAGGACTAATCAAAACTCATGTGCTCATGCAGATGTTGGACCAGTTCGACCAGTAGTACGCCTGAGAGTGCCAGCTGCTGCTCCAGCAGGAGAGGGTGCGGGAAGGGCTATCCTTCACGACCTTGATGTGGTCGAGACTCTTTCAGCATTGCAGGATCAGGTCGAGGGCCTTACTCTTGGTATTCCAGACGTGAGGACCGACGAGCTGCCCCTGAGGTTGCAGCGACATACCACTGGTGTGCCGAGTCGGTGGACTAGGCTTTTACGCATGATTGCACAGGCGGTGACTTGTTATCACCAGCATCATTAGACTAGGGTGCCCCCTAGTATTTTGAGTTTTGGGTCATTTGACCAATTTTTTCTTGGTTACAGAACATTATGTGTAAACCATAAACAGTTATATATATATTTTTGATTTTCGGAGTTTTATTTTGGTTAAGTTACATGATCCTGATGCAAATATTGATGAAATGCTTCTTTTTATAAATGTTGCAAATGTCTATCTAACACATAATTTGCCAATGAGTCTGTTAATGTGTTTAAGTTTATGTAAATATGCTGATATTGAATGAAATCAAATTGTCTTTCCAAAATCTTGACCCTTAGGAACATATAATAGATAGCTAGATATCGGACGGAGTAGATACCAGTGAGTTGTAGTATGACGAGTTGTGAGTCTAGCCTGACGACAAGTTGGCTTATGCCATGTGTGATGGCATTAGAGAGAAGTTCTATCAACGCGCTACATTCAACAATGTTATTCGTTGACCGAGAATACATACCCCTCTGAAACTTTACTAACTCTACGCTTGGATCAAAAATGGCCCAGGCCGCAAAAGATAGGTCTCGCGAACTACGACTCGGTCCGTCGGCATATCCAACAAAAGATTCCAATGGGTCTGACATATGTGACAAATGTAAAAAGTGGATTACTTGACCAAAACAATTACTCTTAGCGAAAGCAAAAATGTAACAAAAGCACATAGGTTACCACACTGAATCATGCGCAGTAACGCTTAAGGTACAACCTGTTACAGGGTTGCGCCAGTGGAATCCCGTCATAGTCCATTAACTCGTAGGCTCCTTTTGCTAACACTCGCTTAACAATATAGGGGCCCATCCATAAAGACTTGAACTTACCTGCTCCCAATTTATCGGATTCCTGGTCATAAAGTAAGACCAAGTCACCTTCTGAGAAGACACGGGGTTTGACATTCTTGTCGAACTACGCCTTGACTCGTTTCTTATGGGCTTCATTAGCCAAAGCGGCATCACGACGGGTTTAATCCAATTGGATTAGTTCCAAGAAACGAGCCTCCTCTTCTGAAGTTCCAGGGAGGAGGTCGACTGCGAGTTTGAGGGACGAGATTTCACACTGAACTGGTAAGATTGCTTCTAGGCCATACACCAGTTGAAAAGGTGTGAACCCGGTTGCATTCCTTACCGACGTTCGGTATGCCCACAAGGCTGAGTACAGGATTAGGTGCCAACTCCTTTTGTGGACTCCAATAATCCTTTGCAGCATCCGCTTCAGGACTTTGTTGATTGCTTCAACTTGTCCATTGGCATGCGGGTAATATGGAGTAGAGCTGTCATGGGACAAACCTAATTTGGCAGCCAATTCAACCATCATGTGATTGCAAAAATGCGATCCATGATCTGTGACTATAGACTGTGGAACGCCGAATCTAGCGACTACATGATTAAAAAAGAAAAGGGTAGTTGTTTCACCAGTATTATCTAATGTAGGCATTGCCTCCGCCCATTTGGTAAAATAGTCTACGGCGACTATGATATACCCATGCTCCCCGGTCAAGGTGGGGTTACATGTCATGAAATCAATGCCCCATTTGGCGAATAGCCCAATAGCAACTATTGGTTGCAGAGGAGCGGGTGGTTTTCTAGTTTTGCTATCGAAAATTTGACATGCATGGCAACTTCTGACTGTGGTTATGCAATCTTTGAACATTGTTGGCCAGAAGTATCCTTCTCGTAAAATTTTTTGTGCTGTAGTGTAACCAGATTGATGCCCACCACACACGCCTGAATGGCAATCATTCAGGACTTTTTCGGCCTCCTCGTGGGTGAGGCACCTCCTCAGAACTGTATCGACACCACGACGGTAGAATGTATCATCGATGATCATGTAGTCTTTTGATTGGTATCGAATACGTTTTTGTTCCGAGCGGGAGGTATTAGACCTATATTTTTGGGTTTGGAGATAGATGATTATATCTCCATACCACGGATTGCTTGAAGATATCAGAAACAATGATTCATCCATGATGGTTTCTTCGGATGTTTCATTGTTGGATGACGATGGGAGATCGCATAGTAATTCCATGAAAACCAGGGATTTCTTTGATTTGGATTTTACGAATTATAGATCAAACTCTTGGAGAATTGCTATCCATTTTGAATATTTTCCCCCAACAACTGTCGCGACAATATATAAGTCATGGGGTTGCAATATGACAAAATGGTAGTTTTGCGAAAGAGGACATAGTGTCAAAATCTCTGTATCGCTTGAACAGTAATGAGAGCCAGCTTTTCAACATAGGAATACTTTCTTTCTGTATCATTTAAGTTCCTACTCAAATAATAAATAGGATGTTCAATTCTGTTGTTTTCTTGAACTAAAACCATTGCGATGGTTGTATCCACTATAGCCAGATATAGGTTAAAGTCTTTTTGATAATCGGGAGCGTACATTAATGATGCTTTCATTAGGGATTCTTTTAAAGCATCAAAGGAAGCTTGCACGACCTGATCCCAGACATAGGGTACTTCCTTTTTCAATAGACGTGTATAACCTTTAGCAAGTTTGGCATAATTTGGAATGAACCTCCTCAGAAAGTTTGCTTTCCCTTGGAGTTTCTGAATCTGAAGAAAATTTGAAGGTGGAGGCAAATTTATGATTGCCTGAACCTTACATGGGTCGAGAAGAATCCCATCTTTTGAGACTACAAAGCCAAGTAAACGATCAGAACTGACACAGAACACACATTTGTGTGGATTGAGTCGTATCTTGTAGTGTCGGCAACGTAGAAATATCGCTCTCAAATGCTGCAGATGATCGGTCCGCTTTCACGAATGAGCCGGAAGGTCATCGAGATATGGTTGAATGATGTTTTTGATGTCATGGAAGGCATAATTCATTTCCCTCTGAAATGTTGCCCCTCCGTTCTTTAAACCAAAGGGTAATTTTGTGATATGCAAATGTGCCCCACGGACAAATAAATGCAGTCTTTGACTGGTCCCGTGGGCGGATATTTATTTGATTATACCCAGAGAATCCATCCATAAATAAAAATATTTCATATCCGGCGCATTCGTCAATTATCTGGTCAATAAAGGGTGTAGGGTAGTTGTCTTTCGGACAAGCTTGATTTACATCCCTATAATCGACGCACACTCTAATCGTTCCTTGTTTTTTCATCACAAGAACAATGTTCGATACCCAATCGATTAGAGGAACCAGGTATATAAAACCAGCATGGAGAAGTTTCTCAACTTCTGCCTTGATGGCAGCGGCTTTCTTGTGGTGCACCTGCCGTAGCTGCTGTCGTACCGGTTTGACATCTAGATACATCTTGATTTCGTGTTCAACGATACTCGAGTCAATGCCTGGAATTTCATCATATGACCAAGAAAAGACATCTCTGAATTCGCGAAAGAGAGCGTTATATATTTCCAGTTCTGAAGGAGAACAACATTTGCCAACATAAATATTCTCTACAACAACCGTTTTGGTCGAGATATTTATGGCGATAGTCTCTTCAATATTGGACAAGTTTCGCTCGGAATCCACCGTGTTTACAATATTTGATAGGAAAAAAAAAACTGAAGGATGATGAAGGTTATCAGGAGTATCTTCTTGACAATGCAGAAGATGGGAACGATGGTGGTAATCTTCCCATGGCGCCCCTTCAATTGTCATCGACTGAAAAATTCCTTCGTCGGAGTAATGCACTTGCGACCAAGGATCTGAAGGGGTGCCATATTCCTTAGACCTATCTATCCAAACGCTCGATGAGTGTTGATTTGGGTTTGCCTCCCATGCCAAAAACATTGATTGCTACAATATTTCTGTTGGGCTTGGAGGCAATACCTGCAGATGATCCATGTTAATATCGTTTTCTGAGATCTTTTGAATCGAAGATATCATATTGCAGGTTCCTACCGTCGCCACTTCTGCTAGATTGGTTGGAGGTGGGAGGGAAAAAGTCCCCATTAATGTAGGGTCTTTTAGTAGGCCTACTCCGATATTTTGAAGCGAATGGGGGCTTCCATGGATCATCGGAATGCTTCCCGTAACTTGAGAACTATTGGGGAGAAATGTTTGTTGGTCAACGATTGTAATTCCTCCTTGAAAAGAAAATGCAATCTTTCTAAAGTAGGTCAACACAACTGCAGCCATAGCATATATCCATGGTCTTCCCAGTAGGATGTTGTAATCGAGGTTTCTGTCGATTACTTCGACATATATTTCTACTGTTTTCCCCCCTAGTTCGACTTGCAAGTTACTTAGAATACCATACGGGGTATATGTTTGTCCGTCAAATGCTTTTAATGTCGTCAAAGATCGCGACAAGGTTGGAGATCCTAAAGTTTTCCAGCAACTCATCGACATAATACATGTAGATGCCCCCTCATCAATAATTGCTCAATGAACAGTTTTGTTGAGGGCTTTCACCTGAATGAGGAAAGCTAGTTGAACTGGTAACTGAGGATCATATCCTTTGTGATTAAAGGACACAAGATTAGAATCCTTTGGGTCTATCCAACCTATAGCTGATAATAAGGCCTGCTTTTGGGATGGGCAATTTTGTAGTACTTCAAGTGTCGACATAGCAGATGGCGATTGGGCCAGATCTTCCACTATGTTATAGTGCTCTGCTGCTCTGGCACGAGGATTAAATGTTGACTTGTGTACTACTCCCTTTGGCGGTTTTATTGTTAGCTCTGGAATGATGGGCGGCACAACTTCTGTTGAAGTCGTTGTCGAACTACTACGTTGATCCTTATCCTTGTTGTTCGACAGCTGTGGATTCCCGTAATCTTTATTCCTTGTCGATATCAAAGCATCATTTTTCTGTTTCGAAACCGACAACATTAGCACTTGGGATGGGGAAATTTTTCACTAGCAACCATATTTGTCCTTGGATTTGGAAACGAATCAGTCAATACCGTCGAGGTTTTTGAATTCTTGAAGAATCTTTTAAGCTCAGCTTTATGTGGACAATCTCTTGTCCAATGATCCTCATCACATATTAAGCATGGACGTTTTGGTTTCCTATCTCCAGGAGGGTTTGCAGAAGAATTTTCAGGTGATGATTCCTCTTGTTTCTTCTTCTTCCCTTTGTTTTTCTTCTTGCCTCCTGGTTGCTTGGTTTCTTTGCCTTTGTCAGTCGAGACGACATTTACTTCCGAGGTGAGAAGTTCTTCTTTTGCATTTTGACTGGAAATCTTACGGGCCTTTTTAGATGTAGCCTTTGTCGATTTTGTGTCTGTCGCACCAATCACACCATCGCCAGCATGAGAATCATTGTTCGATTTAGGAGGAGGAGGGACGGAAAATTCCGGTCTGGGAGCGTCAACGATTTTATCGTAGAATGTGCCAGACTGAGTATAAATCAAGTCTAAATATTGCACACGAGCAATAACCTGCTCTTCAGTGACGACTCCTCCTTTTGCCACATCTTCTGTAATGGAAGGTAATAATGACCTAATAAACCATTCAGCTAAAAGCTGATCAGGAACATACATTTTTACTATTCTACGATGATGTCGCCACTCATGAATATGATCAGATACGTGAGTGGCCGTTGTTTGCTTGAAATTGATAAGAAGTTCTGTTCCTGTTTCGTACCTTATCGGTAACTGAAAATGGGTTAAAAAGGTTGTGGCTAGGGCTCTGAAGTTGTCAAACGAAGCTCTGGGTAACTCGATATACCACTTTGCTGCTGGACCAGTTAACGTCCTCTGAGAAAGGCGAAGCCTAATCGAATCATTGTTTAGGGTGTTTGATGAACACCACAGATGAAATGTCATCACATGATTCAATGGGTCTTCACCCAGATTTCCATTAAATTTAGGAATATCTGACAGAAGTTTATGCGGAGTTGCTGGACACCAAGGGGCATAAGCAATTGGATCGTTTGTTAGCCGATTTAGATTTGGTAACTCTAAAGTTGCCACGAATGGTAACTGTTGATTCAGGTTTGGCGAAGCATACCTAGGATATGACAGAATTTCCTGAGCAGTTGGTCTTTGCATACCAGCATAATGCATTTGATGTTGGTAACTTTGGTAAGGTTGATGGGCATAACCATTATAGAATGGTTGATTTTGACCGTTTTGAATATACGGCTGCCCACTATTTGTAAATATTTGTTGCTTAGATCCTTGGTATACTTGTTGGAATTGCGGTTGTTGGTATTGCACCAGCCATGGTTGCGAAGCCATGTGCTGTTGTCCAATACTGATCATTTGACCAAGATGAGGGGCAATTGTACCTGTTTGGGACTGTGTCATTCCACTAGTTGGTGATTGTGGTTGAGTCGTAGGGACAAGAGGTTGTTGCATTACAACCTAAGAAACTTGGGGTTGGCATACAACAGGGAATGCTTGTACTTGCGACACCGTCACAATAGCCGGCGTGGTTGGTATATTTGACATAGGTAAACATTATTGCATCGAATATACAACTCTTGGTTGTTGAGGCAGTATTGGCACCCAACCACTAGATGTAATTCCAGCATAACCTAAATTTTGTTGTGAACTCATGTATGGTTGTCCTCCCGGAGGTGACAATGAAAGGGTATACTGCCCCCCATACGATGGTAATCTGGTACTCAAAGGAATTGTTTGTCCTTGAGAACCGAACTGCCCAAATTGACACCCTGGAGGATCAATTTGCTGAGACTCAACATAAGAGTTCCCGGATATTATTCCGGATGAACAAACAGGAACGGACCATACTGTTGAAATAGCCCCTAAGTGGGCCCCTTCTAGCGATTGAGAGCTAGTTGGGACAGATGGTATGCTGGCGAACATTGTTGGAGTGAGAGCAGGAAGTTCTACCGTTGCTGTGTCAGATGACACAGTCCTAGATGTTGACGGTTGTTCAGACATTTCTAGTCTATCCAAAAGATTTCCTAGCGATTCTATAGGAGCTTCTGATAATGGTAGACTAATTTCTGATGAAGAAGGATATAGGGTGATCCCAACTCCAAACTGCGATGGAGTACTAGATGGAGGATCTTCCACAATCTCTTCTATAGCAATCAGACCAGGTGGAAGAGGTAGACCATCAGGTCCGTAGAATATTTCTGGTGCCGAAAAAGGTATAAAATCTGCAGCGACAGATGTTTGGGGAATAACACCTTCTGAATCAGCTGTAGATGGAGCTGGTTCAGTAATACAAGTGTTTACCTTCACACTAGGATCAGTTCTACTATCCTTTGGTCGCTGCTGAACTTCTTCTGTAAAGGCAGGGATCCCAAAAATGTTTGGAGTAACCGGAGTCTCCGATGGTTTTGGAAGACTTGTTCTAACTTTACCAGGGGATTTGGAACCGGTTAAACGAGTTCGCTTTTTCCGTAACAGTTTCGATTCTGGGGACAAAGACGGTTGACTCGTAAGCCTCCGCAAACGACGGGGTTTCAATTGAATTTCTTCCACGATTGCGGATTACTCGATCAACTAAATATCAAGGGGAAGTATGTTTCCGAATTAGATGAATTTTAGACGCTTTGACACAACTTGTTTTTTTAATTTTTAAGAGTCGAGAAAAAACAAAAGATGACTCTAGTCGCCTTCGTTTTTTAATGAGCCTGCAGTGACAAGTGCTCAGATGGACCTTTTCCTTTAAGGAGTCTGAAAAGGAACGAAAGGGACTGTTATGAAACCAGCTCAAGAAAAGATAGAAAAGATAGATCAATGCCTTAGAATTCAGCCTCTTCGAGGGGGAAACCTCCTTTACATTACATAAATGAACAATTATTGGATGATACAAATGAAAAAACCTCCTTTCTATATATAGGAGTCTAAGGAGTCACAATGTAATCCAGCCGACCTAACAATAATAATATAAAGCCACAAAAATAAAAATAGAGTGATTCTATGGGTGTTACACTAAAAAATGTCACCATGACTATTTACAGTTAGTATGGCTCTATCAACAGTCATACTACCCTCTTAGGCAAGTCTTATGCCTCTGCTCTCCATGTCAAACTCCAAAAAAGAGAGAAAGTCTTGCTAAATGTATTTATCTCTGGGGACGCAGGTTCTCTCAACCTTACCTGCGGGGACGCTCCCAATGTTCACAAAAGCTGCGTCTTTGGACGCTCTGTATGTAAAGGGGCAGGTGCGTCCCCCTGTAAAGGTTAAAATGCGTAAGTTTTATCTTTAAAAAGTCACTTGTGGTCATTTCTAGAGCATTCTAGAAGGTTGTTCGACGTGTATTGAGCGCCTCCAGATGGTTCATGCACTCCTACCAAAGAGGAACTTATCCCATCAATAGGGGAGCTATCCCATCCAAAGAGGGGATTATCCCATTGATGGTGGACCTGATTAACTTCCTCTTGAGCACTATAAATACAGGCATTGGGCCAGAAGGAGGGGAGGTTGAAAGCTATACATTTCTAAGGGTAAATGCTGCAGGAATTAGGACTCCCATTTAGAAGCTTGTGAGGAGAGATTGCCATCTTTGCTTGTTCTATTTGGAAGTGGGTGAGCTTTGTCAAAGTAAAGGAGAACTCTTGATGGACCCCGGGAGGGACTTGCACAACACCAAGGCTCAGGTTGTATTTGTTCCTTTTGTTACCTATTAATGCAAATGAGTCCATTCTTCTCAATAACTTGTTATTTATGAGTTGTTTCATGTACTCCTTGGTCTATGTGTTAAACATGTTTTATTCTATGAGATTATCAAGTGCTATTTAATCGTTTGATTGTTAGTGTATGCAGGTTTCGAAGTGAAGGAGGAGCTCATCCGGATCAGCGGAGCTGGACTGCTACAACAGCGTTGGATTACAGGTAGGATCTAAACACTTGATTTCCCATATAGTAAATGCATGTTTAGAGAAGGATTTCTCTCGTTTGTCTTGTTTGTCACTAGAGAGTCTTAGGCTCCTAGGGAGGTTGGTTGTGTCCACACAATCGACTCTTTCCGCCTGAGAAATTGGCGACTCCGCTGGGGACTTCATTGATGTGAAAAGTCTTTTCCTTTGTATGAACTTTGCTCTGAGAAAATTAGTTTATTTTTCTGGTTTTTGGCTCCGTGACTTTGTCTTTGGGTGGGTTAGCTTAGGGTTAGGTTCATTTTGGTTTTTCTTGAGTTTTCCAGTAGGACGCACCCTCTGAGTATTGCACAGTGCGTCCCTGGACGCACTGTCGCTGTGTGCACAGAGCGGGCCCGCACCTGTTCTAACGGGTCGCCTGCGTCCCCTGCTAAAATTTGAGAAAATTCCTTTTTTTGCATTTTTGCTCTTAGATTTTGCTTTTTCTTAGTTTTTACTGCCCAGATTCATTAGTCCCTTGTCAAAGATCTTCACCTGAACTTGTTTCGATAGCATTGAGTGTTTTAGTGGATTTCATGGAAGTTTAAGCCCTAGGGTTTGATTTTTGAGTAGGTCTTGTAGTGACTTTGGTGGTAGAAGTTGTCAAGCCTTAGATCTCTCTGGTTTTGTCAGCATTCTTAGAAGTCAGACCTGTCATAAAGTCTACCTGTGAGAGCAACTTACCATTGAGTTGTCTCTTTGGGCAAATTTCGAAGTGCTTGTTGATTGAGTCTTGAATTCCATTTTACAAAAAGAACAAAAAGATTTGAGTTTTGTTTTGACTAGTCTTTTGATTCTGCATTAGCTGGTCCTTGATTTGATTTTGGTCAAGTAAAACAACCTAGAATCATCTTTGTGAGCTTTTGCCTTGTTAGGTTTGCTTAGAGTAATTTCCCTTTTGATTTGCTTGTGAGTCAAGTTTTCATAGATTTTATAACTTTTGAGATTGTTTTTTGTTACGATAGGTTTATATGCTTTTTTAAAACGAGAAAATACAAAAACATCTCCTTTGAAAAGTTTTGTTTCAAGTAGCTTTGAAAAGTTTTGAAAGAAAAAGAGTTTTTCGTGCACGTAAGGAGTGGTCATGTTTGTATGCTTGAAAAGATAAAGAGAATTGTTTCTTTGATTGTCTTTTCTAAGAAAGTGGTTTTCTATAAAATTTGCATCTCTCAACTCTCTTAGTTAAGAATTTCATTGAAAAAGGAAAGTAGCGTAAATCATCTTAGGTGCATCTTTGTAGTGGTTTGAGTCGAGTCTACACACCATTGGTTTCACTTCCACTACCTTTCGTCTTTAAGAAAAAACCATAAAATTAACGCTTAAAGTAAAATCGACGTAGTAACTTTTATTTACTAGGGCTCTGAAACACCAATTTAGATCAGGCTAGTGTCTTGGAGTAGGTGAGTAATTAACTCTCCAAGACAACAAAACCAAACAAGTAGCTTATCTTGTGATAGAATAAATCCAATTGTCTCATTTGTACTTTGGAAAGCTCCTCTTAAAGAACCGAGTCGAACCAGTGAGGGGATCAATCCCCCCTCGTTGGGAACGACGCCAGACACACACGTATTACAAACGGTAAACCTCAGATTAACCATTGTCGAGGAGCCAGGGGTCACTTGTCGGTAAACCTTGGATTATTGTCAAGGAGCTGGCAAGGGGATTGAGCTTGCTACTCTGCCCTTGCGTGCTGTCGGAGTTTAGACTGTTCCCCCAGGTGCATTTGTTGCGGTTGGTAACCTTAGTGACCATTATCTTTAGGATTCTACCGAGGTGACGGTGGAGGGAAGATCCCACTGTACCTGGAGCAGACGTCGGCTAGACTCACTTGGATTTTCTGGGGGGTTCACTTCACTCGAGACGGTTAAAGTGGAGGAACTTGGTCCAGTCTATTCATTAAGCAGGTTGCCGGGGTAACTGTTCCACCCGCCACTTCTGTACTGAATCCAGCGATGTTGGGCTTCATCACCAACTAGCGCTTTCGGTCTGGAAGGCTACTGTTTGTGCTTGGTTTGACACCCTAGATTCTTTAGGCGTGTGATCCAAATTTGTTTGGTTCTTTAGAGACTTTAGGTGGTTTGATTTGAAATTTTATTTTGTTTTCGTGTGTAGTAGTTAAAAGTTTTTAGCTGTGGCGGAATTACCGAGACAGTCCCGTAGACTTCGGGGCCAGTCTCCCGAAGTTGTTTCTGTGGCCGAATTGTTGAGAAGATCCTGTAGACTTAGGGGATCACCTCCTCGAGACGACCCGGGTAATCTAGAAGGTTTAAAGGTCCTTGTAACTCCTCCTAGTGGCAGTAGAGTAGGTTCACCTGAAGAAGGAGAATCTTCCTTGGTAGTCCATTCAGATTACCAAGGCTTAGAGACAGGTTATAATCCCGAAGCTGTTACAGTTTCTGAGCTTGTTGGTAGTTTTTCGTCTGCTAGTGATACAGGCGAAGAACCAGAAATATCTGAACCTGTTACTCCGACTTCTAGTGTTCCTGATTCACCGAGAATAGAAAGAATTATCACCGAAAATCTTCCTACTGGTTTGATTGCTATCGAAGAACTTGCTCCAGAGGAAGAAATAGGCGTCTCTAACCTTGAAGATCAACTTACTATTGATCTAAGGGAGCGTGAATCTATCTTTTACAGTCCTCCTAGAAGTACTACTTGGTACCTTTCGTTAACCAATTATTTAGACAACTTTGGGCTAGGTTTTTCTACACCTCGTACTCCTTTTCCACCTGGAGGTATTCATACTCCTGTAAATATGTCTGGTCAGTCGTCCGTGTTTACTCAAAGTCCTGAATCTTTCTTACATGGCGGTCCTTCTGTTCCCACTGGGTATCAATCTCTTTCTGGTACTTTTGCGGGGGCATCTCCTCAGCCCGTTGATCATGGGTTATTAGTTGGAAACAGTGGTAATATACCATTGGGTGTAGGAGACATTTACATGATGTCAGGTTCAGTTCCCGTTTCCCAACCTCAAGGTGGCCAATTACCGCCTGGGGGGCAGCCTCAGTTAACGCCTGGGGGGCAACCTCAAGGTACACCATTTGTGTCTGGGGGGCAACCTCAAGGTACACCATTTGTGTCTGGGGGGCAACCTCAAGGTCAATATGCGCCTATGGTGCAATACATGCCTCAAGGTCAACCCCAGCCTCAATATGTACCCCAGGGTCAACCTCAGTATCAATATCAACCTCAAGGATGGCAACCTCAAGGATGGCAACCCCAAGGGTATCAACCCCAAGGGTATCAACCTCAAGGGTACCAACCTCAAGGTCAAGGTCAACCCCAGTATCCGTATTTACCTCAAGGTTATCAACCTCAAGGTCAATACTCGAGTCAAGGTTATCAACCGCCCCAAGGTCAGTCATATGTTCCAAGTGTGGGAACTGCACCTTACAATTATCAATCCTATCCTCAATCCGGTTATGGATCTCAGTATCCTCAACCTGTTACGGGTCAATACCCTGGAATGTTAGTGTGGGATCCGTCACAGGGTCAACAGGTGTTGCAGCCAAGTATACAGTTGGTACCTCAAGCTGGACAACCCGTAGTTTCTGGTCCACCCGAGCAACCACAACCTGTCCAGTCAAATGTTCAAACTTCTGTAACTTCGGTAGTTACTCAGCTGCCAATTGCACCTAGTACTCCATCTCAAACGGCTGCTGCAACTACCGCCACATCTACCATACTTACTTCTGGAGTATCGACGGCTCCGGTTTCTATTGTCTTTGTAACCACTCCTCAGACATCTTTACCGTTGTCTGGATCTACGATTCAAACCACGGTCCAGATGCCTGCAGGTCAGCTTGGTATAAGTACGGTTGTCACTACTCAACCTCAATTTGTTCACCAACCGTACCAGGGGTAGTACCAACCTGGGCAAGCTGTCCAACAATCGGTTTACCAGTATCAACCGTATCCTGGGTACACTTATCAACAACCTCAACAACCCCAGTATGGTCCGGTTAATCCTGGTTTTCCAGGAGGATATAATATCCCAAATGCGACTCCTGTTCCTAGTTATCCTGGATATCCTCCTCCTGGGACTGGTCTTGTGACCCAGAGTTTTAGAGATCCTAACCGGCAGTTACCGTTTATCGCAACTTTGGATTTACCAGACTTGACGCGCCTAACGAACGATCCAATTCAATATCTTCCGTTCTGGCTGCCAATGCCAAATAAGTTGCCCGGCGATATACCCAAGTTCGAAGGTAAGTCTGGAGAGGATCCGTCCAATCACGTGATGACTTACCACCTCTGGTGTGCTTCAAATTCTATCTCGGATGATTCGATCCGCTTACGTCTTTTCCAGCGTACACTCATTGGTCTCGCAGCCAAGTGGTACATTGAGTTACCACGGGCCTCTTTTTACAATTTTAGCCAGTTAGCTACCTCGTTCTTAACTCACTTTCAGTTGCCGGTCAGATACGATAACGACACGGAGTTATTAACTTCACTAAAACAATCAACGTCCACGTATATTTCTGATCACATTCATGAGTGGAGACGTCGAAGAAGGCTAGTGAAAGTTTTTATCCCGGACCAAATCTTAGCTGAATGGTTTGTTAAATCATTATTGCCGAAGATTACTGAAGATGTAGCTAAGGCAAGTCATTGCTCAGGCGCAATACCTTGACTTAGTTTACACTCAGTCGGGTACGTTACACGAGAAGATTCCGGATCTTCCAAAGTCGAATCAAATCGCTGCTGCTCCTTCGGGATCTCATGCCGCTGACGGTATGATTGGTATCGTGAATACAAAGAGCAAGAAGAAGTCTTCCAAGGATTCAGCTACTTCTATTATCACTTTGCCTGATTCCCCGACAGGAGAGTCTTCTCCTGAACTTACCGCCGATATTCACGCTGTAGAGTCATCTACGGCCAAATCAAAAAACGGCGGAAAGAAGAAAGGAAAGAAGAAGGCTAAAGCAGACAAGGCTCCGAAGGAGAAAACAGAAAAGTCGGAAACCAATGACGAAAAGCGCAAACCTCGATATCCTTGTCTTATTTGTGAAGAGGATCATTTTACGAGAGATTGCCCTCATCGGGCCGAGGTTGTGAAAATAGTCAAAGGTTCTCCCACTCCTGCTGTGTTAAAAAATCCATTTCCGGAGCAGGAGAATAAGATGATAGGTTCTTCTTCGAATGCCAGTGAAGAACCCATTTTGATGATGTCTCATGTGAGGATTGCGACTCGATCGCAGGATTATGGTAGTAAGAATCCTGTTGATGGTAAGGAAGCAGAATCTTCTCACTCTAACCCATCAACCTCAGCTCCTGGTTCCGATCCACTACAGATCGAGAAACCTAACCCGGACTTAGTAATTAAACCGCCCGCCAAGGGTGTACTTCGAAGGTCTGCTTTCAATCCACATGCGAGAGCAGCCCAGAATTACAACATTGTTGAGGACTTAGCTGTTTCACCCTCAGCAATGTCGGCATTAGAAGTGCTGCAATCATGCCCAGCACAACGAAAATTACTTTTGTCGGCTATCGGAGCTGTTGATGTTCAGGACCCGAATCTAATAATCTTCGATCTAGAAAATAGTACACCACGTCTCCCCCATCAAATGGCTTTCCAAATCCCAGTGATAGTAAAAAACAGGCCTATTCATCGGACTGTGATTGATGAGGGAGCCTCTACGTGTATTATGTCGATTCAATGTTGGAGATCTCTTGGTTCTCCTTCGTTGAACCAATCCCCCACCATCCTTAAGGCCTTTGATGGCCGTGGGTTCCGTCCGTTTGGTATTCTACAAGAATTGCCTATAGGGGTAGAAGGTAAAACCGTTAGTATGGATGTGGAAGTGGTTGATGCCCCTCTAGACTAGAACCTTCTTTTGGGTCGAAGTTGGTCATATGCTATGACGGCGGTCGTTTCATCGGTCTTCAGAGTAATTAAGTTTCCACATAACGGTAAGATCGTGACTATTGATCAGCTGAAATACTTTTCATCCGACCCAGCCTCTTCAGAGAGTATCCAGCATGTCGGTAAGACGACAATCCCTTATAGGGACGTTGGTGTAGGTTTAGTTAAAGATTCCGGTTTACTGGGAACTTTTCCTCTCCCTCCACTCAGCGTAGAACCTTCATTTGCAACAATTCATATGATTACATCAGAAAACATTATTTATGATGATCCTTGGATTGTCCCATCTGAATCTGAGATAGACTCATTCGGTGATGCTATGCCTTTGAGTCCATATGAAATTGCTTATGAAGCTGTCATGTCTTTTACCGACTCGCGTTCAACCGAGATCGACCAAATGAATGTGGTCAGTGAAGAATCACTTTTCACCTCAACCTTAGAACGGATAGTGTTTCCCGAAGTCGTGTCATCTGACGAACAACTTCGCGAAATCCTAAGTGTAGACGATCTACCATGGGAAGATCTTCATCACAGATCTTCGTTTTTACCTAAGGATGATGCATTTGAAAATGATTTTTCATCTATCTTTACCACTGAATATGTCAAAGACGCTCAGGATCCAACGAAACATTCTAATTCAGAGTTGAATTTAGGGAATATTTCTCGCACTATTCCCGTTGATATTTCAGTGAAGCTCGGAATTGAGGAGACATTCATATAGGTGCCGCATGTACAGAAGATGAAATCCAAACTTACAAGGCCCTATTCCAAGAATTCCGCGATGTGTTTGCCTCGTCTTACGAGGAAATGCCGGGAATCGATCCTGCCATTGTTGTTCATGAAATAAAGACCTACCCGGATGCTAAACCCGTCCGGCAACGGTTGCGTCAGATTCACCCTCGAAAAGCGGCTGCGATTAAAGCAGAAGTCGAAAAGCTGTTGAAAGCAGGTTTCATTTATCCGATCCCGTTAACGGATATCAATCGAGCTTGTCCAAAAGACAACTATCCTACGCCTTATATCGATCAAATTATTGATGATTGTGCCGGAAGTGAAATGTTTTCCTTCATGGATGGTTTTTCGGGCTATAATCAAATCAATATTCTACCTGCCAACCAACCAAAAACGACATTCATTTGTCCATGGGGGACATTTGCTTATTGCAAATTACCTTTTGGGCTTAAGAATGCCGGGGCCACTTTTCAACGGGCGATGTCTTACGCATTTCATGATATCAAGCACATTGTGAAACCGTATCTCGATGATTTGCCTGCTCATTCATTACATCGAGCTGATCACCTTGTCCACTTATGAGCAATCTTTATGAGGTGTAGGCATTATCGAATTCGGTTGAATCCCCACAAGTGTGTTTTCTGTATAGAAATAGGTCGATTGCTGGGATTTGTTGTTTCAAAAGCCGGCATTCGCGTCGATCCCTCGAAAGTCGAAGCTATCATCAAATTGCCTCCTCCTTTGAGTTTGCGCCAACTCCAAAGTTTGCAAGGGAAAGCGAACTTTTTACGCTGATTCATCCCAAACTACGCCGATGTCACTAAAGGTTTTACACGGTTGTTGAAACAGAACGCTCAATTCTTTTGGGACGAGATTGCCCAACAATCTTTTGATGCACTTAAACACGCATTGACCCATGCACCGTTGTTGCATCCTCCCAACTACAACCAGGACTACTTCTTATACCTCGCAGCTTCGCATTCCACTATTGGAATGGTGTTAGTTCAAGAAGATGAATTCAGAGCGGAACATGTGATATATTATCTTAGTAGGACCTTAAATCCCACTGAGCTAAAATATTCGCATGTGGAGAAATTGGCCCTGGCAGCCGTTCAAGCTGTCCAGCGTTTTCGTCACTACATTCTTCTCCGTAAAACTACAGTTATTTCGGATTGCAACCCTATGATTTACATTTTGACAAAACAACTGCTAGGGGGCAAGTACTCTAAATGGATCGTTATCCTGCAAGAGTTCGACTTGGAGTTCGAGAAGTCCAAGTCTAAGAAATCCTTAGTTTTTGCGGAATTAATGTGTGATTTCCCGCGTGCTGACACAGAGACTGTGGCAGAGGAGTCCATTGCCGACGAATCTTTGTTTCTTATCAGTACTTTAGATCCGTGGTACGGGGATATAATCATCTATCTCCAAACCCAAACCTTTCGGCCTGAAGCTTCAAAGGCGGAACGTCGAAAAATTCGGTTTCAATCCCAGAAATACAAAATTATTGGAGATACACTTTATCGCCGGGGGGCAGACTTAGTTTTTCGACGTTGTTTAACTCACGAAGAGGCTGAGAGGGTTTTGAATGATTGTCACTCTGGAGCATGTGGCGGTCATATGTCTGGGTATGCCACAGCTCAGAAGGTGTTGCGCGCTGGCTATTTCTGGCCGTCTATGTTTAAAGATTGTATCATTGCCGTCCGGAAGTGCCACAACTGTCAAGTGTTTGATCGCAAGATGCGCGCACCACCTGCTCCTCTCCACCCTATAATTGCCGTTGGTCCATTCACCAAATGGGGTATCGACTTTATTACTTGTAACCCTCACTCGGCCGGGGGGCATGCGTATATCATCCTTGCGGTTGATTATTTTACTAAATGGGCCGAGGCGATGCCTACATTCGACGCAAGCGGCAAAACAGCTGCAGTTTTCGTATTCAATCATATCATAACTAGGTTTGGTGTCCCACAAGCAATCATTACTGACCATGGGAGCCATTTTCGAAACATCATGATGACTGAGCTTACAAGCCAGCTTGGTTTGCGCCACATTAGCTCTACTCCTTATTATCCGCAAGCCAACGGTTTGGTTGAGTCTACCAACAAAGTTTTGGTTATCATGATCCGACGAACCATTAGTATTCATCGGTCGAATTGGCACAACATGTTATTTTCAGCGCTATGGGCATACCGAACCTCAGTGAAAACTTCAACAGGGTTCACTCCTTTCCAGCTAGTTTATGGCTTGGAAGCTGTGTTACCCATTGAATGCGAAATCCCATCACTTCAAATGGCTGTCGAATTACTCCCAGCTACTTCCGAAGAGGAGAAACGTTTATTGTACTTAGCTAAATTAGATGAGACTCGACGTGACGCTGCATTGGCAATCGAGACTCACGCGAAGCGAATGAAAGCTCAGTATGATAGAAATGTGACCCCTCGAAGTTTTTCGGAGGGAGACCTAGTGATATTATATGATCAAGCTAACGATAAGCTAGGTGCTGGAAAATTCGTTCCTATGTGGCATGGAACCTACATTGTAAAGCGAAAGCTAGCAAAAGGGGCTTATGAGCTGGTAGATTTTGATGGGGACTCTTTGGGTAAACCCAGAAATGGACTTTACCTAAAGAGGTATTATGCTTAAATGGTGGGTGTTAGCGCTTGGAATTCACCTAGGCTGAGATAGACAAACTCTCAAGGCTACATCAAACCATTTCACCTCGTAGCTAGCCCTACGAGGTATGAGAAGGCTCTCTCGGGTCAGATTTGATAGATCTTATAATATAATAAGCTGACCAATTAGGATCAAATATATTAGGCTAGTAAATTGATAAGGGGGGTTGATTTAAAGATTTTTTGGGTTTTTGGTGGCAATTGGAGGGAGTGCAATTTAGGGTGCGGGGATTGAGCTCAGTTTTTGCAGGTGGGTCTTTGGGGCAAGGTAGGAGTCTATGCTGATGCCTTTAACTGAAAGAGATGATCAGGGAAGAAAGAAGAGAGGCTAAAGAGGGCAAACAATGAATTCGAATCCTCTCTAGACAGTGGAAAACATAAATTTTAAACAAAATTGAAAGCTGAGCATGGCATGCATGAATTCAAACTTTATCACTTCTTTTGTTTAAATAGCAGCAAGAGATCAAGAAATGGAACACATAAACACACTTACAATAACAGTAGGAGACACACCATCAACATAATAATCCACAAGAATCCACAATGAAGTCTGCAAAACCCTGGCCTTCCTTTTCCTCAAATTGCAGAAAATACAAGTCAAAAATACAATAGCACTTCTCCCTCTAGAGTCCAACCATCAAAATGAGAAAGAGAAGGCATAATATAGAAGGTCAAACCTCTTTCCCCACCTCTAGGGGTCGAGCTCAGCTTCCTAGGAGCTGTTGCAACTAATTCTAAATCAGTCACTAGATAATAGGCCAGCTCAACAACCTACCTCTAAAACTTAGGAAGCTTATCTATGCATTAAATATTTACTATTTACATCAAAGAAGCTTCTAGAAGTGGTAAAGAAGAGTAAAAGTATCTAATGCCATGAAATTTACACAATAATCCATCATTTACATGCCCAAATAGTCAACCAAAGTGAAAATAGTGCTTTTCTGGCCGAACTAGTCAAAAATTGGCAAATCTGGAGGTTTTGGTCGCGCCCCTTTGCAGCTACTTTTGAGTGGGTTCCACTGATCCAAATCAGGTGCAAGATGGCTCATTGGAAAGCTTGGCCTGTCTAATTTCCATCCCAAGTGGAATTTCTGGATTTGGTGTTGATTTGACCCCTCAAAAACCATTTCTCCCAAGGTCACTTTCTGCAACTCAAAAAGTGGGCAGAAAGTCATTTTTAAGGTGTATTTTGAGCTTTTGGAGGCTCAAAACTCAAAATTAGGCTGCCCCCAAGTACTGGTAATTTTTCTTTTTGCATGCCCTTTCCAAAAATGCCAAGTTTGCAAAATTCCGAGCAGCCCTTCAAAATGGTCTCACCCGGGGTGAGACCAAACCGTGGGCAAAACCTGTAATTTTACCAAAAATTTGCAAAATGCTCCAAAATTCTCAAAATTTTCAGATTTTGATGTTAGATCAAGGCTGATCAGTACCATGATGAGTGAGGGCCGGGGTGAGACCAAACCGTGGGCAAAACCTGTAATTTTACCAAAAATTTGCAAAATGCTCCAAAATTCTCAAAATTTTCAGATTTTGATGTTAGATCAAGGCTGATCAGTACCATGATGAGTGAGGGATGCCTCAGCCAAGATGCGGAGTGGATTTGTCCTTTTCTTCTTCTTCCGGGCCTCTGACAGCTCTCTTTGGAGAATTTTCATTCTCTCCTTGCAAACATGTAATCTTGCCCAGTAGTGTGTCTTCATGTTCCGGAGCAGCTCTTTGTCACGGTTTGCCTTCTCTAACAGTCCCTCCAAGCGCCAATTTGCTCGGATGAGCAATAACTCTCTATCCTTGGGCAATGGGTCCCCAGGCCTCCTGCGGTTGATGTCTCGGTCGAATCGAATCCTCCATAACTCATCCAACTCCTTCTCGGTCTCCAGCTGTTTGGTCCGCTGCTCTAAATAAGTGATAGTCCACTGAGCCATCTTAAGCTTCCGCTGCAACACAAGGTTCTCTTCCTTGAGCTCATAGAAATCTGAAGAAGGAGGAGAATGAGCATCACGACCAGTGAAATCATCATGTTCCTCGCCAACTGCCTCATCCTCAACCATGGGCTGCTTGCCCTCTCGTACTGCCTGTGCCGATGAAGAAAGCGAGGCCCCTTCCACCTGATGTGGAGATAACACTCGCTGCTCTGATGATGAAGACGAGACCCCTTCCACTGGCTGTAGAGAAAGTACTTGTCGGGCTGCTGCAAATAAGGTCCTGTGACCTCTCTGATATGTGACCCGAGGAGAAGAAGCCATGTGTCTCGGGATGCTGGTCTCGGGCTGATGTGATGGCCCTCCCTCCTCATGAACTGCCACAGGCCCTGAATGTGGCTGTGTGAAAACATCTCGGGAGATGAAATCCGCCCAAGGGATGCCCTGCTGGCTCAGCTGATGGGAAACTACTAGCTGAATAAGACCATGATGGCATAGGCTCCGGAGCTGCTGTACTGGAGTCTGTCTCCGAAAGGTAGTGGCTATCCTCTGAATGTCATGAAATAAGTATGCCGAGATGTTCATCACCCTCACTCTGGTGAAGTGCATCATCATGCGGATATGACAAGAAAATACTCGTGAGAATCTCCCCTCGCATGTGAAGTAGTGCATAATGAGTCTCATGGTGTCTATATACTCTGCTCGGAGGAACTTGATAGGAAAGTTCCTTGTCAAGTGATGCACATAGGCAGGCCTAACATATGGCTCATAGTATACCAGGTCTACCCATTTGCGCTTTGGCCATACCTCACCCACATTGGGTATCCCGGTAGCATCTGTGATAGCCTCTGGAGAAAACACAAAATTTACCCCTGCAAGGGTGACCTGCCTGTCATGGAGATGGCCTACTCACTGCGGGACCGAGATCCTCCTACTTTGGAGGAAATGCAGAAAATTGCAGTCAGTGTGGAGGCTAATTTGAATGACAAAAGGGCAAGAATGAAGGCGGAAAAGAAGGTCACAATCAAAGAGGAGGTAGCATCCACTTCTCAAGTTATTCGGAAAATGGAAGAGATGTCAAAGGCACTCCAAAATCTCAGTCTTGGCAAACCGGAACCACAAGTTCGAAATCCGAACTTTAGAGGCCAACAACAGCAGCCCCAATATAGGATAAAACAGCGGGAGCCACGAGGACAAGAGGCAGCAGTACAGCGACCGATCCAACCCCCATTTCAGCAAAACTATGTCACTCAAGAATCTGAAGATGAGGGTGAAGGTCCCGGTGAAGAAAATCATTTTTTCACTCCCGATGACATGCCCACTTACATCACGGAAGAAGACGAGCTGGTAAGTAATGCTTATGCGCCTCGAGATGAGCATTACATTCTATCTAATGATGTGGCACTTCAAGATGAGTCTGAGGAATATCAAAGAGGTTATCTAAATGCCTTATCAGCTCAACAAGGCAAAGAGAGACAGCTGAGAAACCGAACAGTACCTATACATCCACTTCAAAAGAAGGCAGAAAATGCGGCAAAGAATGGTGCTGATGTTCCGCAAAGAAAAGGTAAAGAAATCATGGATTCTTCATCAGCCCCAACAGCTCTAGCAAACAAGATGGATCAGCCATCAAATGTACCTAAAGATAGAGCAGAAAAAAGAGATAATCCGACCAAAGAAAGTGAAAGAAGTCAAGCGTTCAGCATTGAGAATGAAGTCTCAAAATTGAAATTGTCCATTCCACTTACTGAAGTCATGAAGAACACTACTTACAGAGCACAAATTTCTAAGATGTTCAATACTGATCCAATGTTAGATGCGGTTAATGTGGAGGATGATCAGCCGGAATTGATCTTTGGGCCAGCTCTCAATGGTGAGTCACCGGAAAGCGATGTCCCGCCATTCTATATCAGCTTGAGAATTCATGATTATGTGCTTCATAATGCTATGTTCGATTCGGGAGCATCACACAATTTAATGCCCAAGGCAATAATGGAGAAGTTGGGACTTGATATAACTCGTAACTACCATGATCTATACTCATTTGATTCCAGCCGAGTTAGATGCATCGGTCTGATTAAAGATTTAGTTGTTAGCTTGGATCAAATTCCCGCAAAGAATCTCTTGATGGATGTGGTAGTAGCGGACATTCCGCCAAGGTTTGGCATGCTTCTTTCAAGGTCATGGGGATCAAAACTCAAAGGCACTTTACAGCTGGACTTTTCATATGCCACTATTCCGGTGTTTGGACAAATGAGGAAAGTCTATCGAGAGCAAAAGATGAAGTATATGATTACAAGCAAGGAAAAACCGGTAAATCATCCTGTAAACTATGTACAGACAGATCTAGAGTCCTATGTTTTATTTGCTGATAGTTTTAATGAAGTAAATAGTCAATTAGTTCAGATAGAAGATATCCCAGGCATTGCTGAAGATGTTAGAGAAGTATTGAGAACGGAAAGCAAAGAAAAGGCTGCTGTCATAAAGTCAATTGCTGAGATAAATGGACAGCAAGTCATGACTGAAACAACATCACAAGTACAGCCCTTGGATGATGATGAAGATGGTCTTTGGACCATGGATTTCGACGGGGCAGTGGGCAGCGATGGAGCAGGCATTGGCGTATGGATCCGTAGCCCATTTTCAGTATCTAAACAAGTTCCAATTAAGGTACAAGTTTGCTCTTATAAATTGGCTTTTGATTGTTCAAATAATGAAGCTGAATATGAGGCCCTTATAGCTGGTTTGAAAATCCTCCGGAAATTAAAAGCAAAGAAGATAGCAATTTATGGCGACTCCGAGTTAGTGATCAAACAAGTAAAGGGGGAATTTCAAGCTAAACATCCTCGTATGCGGGCTTATCGCAATGCTGTTCTAGATATTTTGAAGCGGTTTTCAGAGCATACTTTAACATGCATACCCCGGATACAAAATGGAGTTGCCGATGCTTTGGCTAAGGCAGCAAGCAATTTAAAGATACCAATGAATTCGAGTAACAAGTTTGAAATCTATGTAAAACACCGCCCCACAATCCCGGACAACCAAAGGAATTGGCAAGTCTTTCAGGATGATGAGGAAATCAAAGACTTCTTGCATGGAGAAGGAAAGTTTGAAGAAATCTCAATTGACATGGAGCCTGAAGGAATAAATCAAATGGATGTTTTGCAGCTGAAAGACAATCATATTCCAAAGGGACTGATTCCTTTAGAAGAGCTTTTTGATCAAGACGATGTGGCTCGCAAGCCAACTTTGATGCCAACCGAAGAAGGTGTGGAAGATGTCAACCTTGGGACAGTGGAACATCCAAAGATGGTGAAATTATCGAAGGCCCTGCCACCCAAGGTAAGGAATCAATACATTAAATTGCTGTCATCATTTACTAATGTATTCGCTTGGGATTATTCAGATCTAAAGACTTATGATACAAGCATAATTCAACACACTATTCCAATCAAACAAAATCAGAAACCTTTTCGGCAGAAGTTGCGGAGGATCAATCCCAAGTTGCTGCCCTTGATTGAAAAAGAGGTAAATAGACTTTATCAATCCGGAATTATAGTTCCCGTTCGCTTTTCAGATTGGATTTCTAATCTAGTGCCAGTGAGGAAGAAAACCGGTGAGATTCGGTTATGCATAGATTTTAGAAATTTGAACAAGGTATCTCTCAAAGATAACTATCCGCTGCCAAAGATGGATCACATATTGCAGCGAGTAGTAGGTGCCTCCAAGATGTCATTTTTGGATGGATACTCCGGCTACAATCAGATCCTGGTCCATGAGGATGACCGTGATAAGACAGCCTTCACTACACCTTGGGGAACATTTCATTATGCTAAAATGCCTTTTGGTTTAAAGAATGCAGGTGCAACATTTCAGCGAGCTATGGACATGGCTTTTGCCAATGAAAAGGACATATTTTTAGTTGTTTATCTTGATGACTTAACGGTATTTTCTAAATCCGATGAGGAGCATCTTTTTCATTTGACGAAAGTTTTTCAAAAATGCAGAAAATATGGCATCTCTTTAAATCCAAAAAAGAGTCTCTTCGCCATGAGTGAAGGTAAATTGTTGGGACATATCATTTCCAAAGATGGTATACGTATTGATCCCGCAAGAGTGGAGGCAATTCAGCAGCTAGAACAGCCCCGAAACAAGAAGGAGATACAATCTTTTAATGGTAAATTGAATTTTCTGCGTCGCTTCATTCCTAATCTTGCAGAGCACTTAAGAGAAATGACTAACATGCTTCGGAAGGACAGCGAGATCAAATGGACTGAGGAGGCAGTCAAATCCTTCAACTTAATCAAGGTAATCTTGTCTTCAGCCCCGACCTTAATCAGCCCTGATTATACTCAGGATTTCATATTGTTTTCTTTCGCTTCCGAGCATACACTAGCAACAGTTTTGATGCAAAAAAGAGAGGGTGTTGAAAGGCCAATTGCATTTTTCAGCCGGATCATTAGAGATGGGGCATTAAACTATAACATCATTGAGAAACAAGCGCTGGCCCTGATTAAAGCATTGAAAGATTTCCGGGTTTATATTCTTCATTCTCATGTCTTAGCTTATGTTCCTAGTGCAGCGGTAAAGGATGTCTTGGTACAAACAGAGCCGGAAGGTAGGAGAGGCAAGTGGATTGCTGCTCTCTTGGAGTATGATGTTGAAATCAAGCCAACCAAGCTGGTTAAAGGACAAGGACTTGCTAAACTAATGGCTGAAACAAACCTACATGCGCTTGACATCAACTTGATTGCAGCCTTGTCCGATGGTGAAGGAGAAAATTCAGCGGTTCAGGTATCAGACATTTTCATTAATTCTCCTTGGTATACTGATATAGTATATGTACTTCAGAATGTGTCCGCGCCTCCTGGAATGTCAAAGAACAAAGCAAGGACTTTGAAATTGAAGGCCGCTAAGTTTTGCATCATGAAATCAGCATTGTATTGGAAAGATCCCGGAGGCATCCTACTGAATTGTTTGGTTGAAGAAGAAGCGAAAACAACGGTAGAAGACTTCCATAAAGGTGATTGTGGAGGTCATTTATTTTGGAAAACTACAGCCAACAAGATTTTGAGAGCTGGTTTCTATTGGCCATCCCTTTTTTCTGATGTATACAAAGCGGTGAAGAGCTGCCATGAGTGCCAAATATTTCAAGGGAAACAAAGATTGCAGCCATTGCCACTCAAGCCGGTGGAAATTAGTGCACCTTTTCAGCAGTGGGGCCTTGATTTCATTGGTGAAATACACCCAGCTTCATCCGGGCAGCATAGATGGATTTTGACTGCTACCGACTACTTCACCAAGTGGATAGAAGCAGTTCCTACTCGACAGGCCACAGACTCGGTAATTATCTCCTTTCTTGAAACTAATATCTTGTCCCGTTTTGGCTGTCCATTCAAATTGATCATGGATAATGCAGCTGCTTTCAAGTCAAATAAGATGGTGGATTTTTGTTATAAGTACAATATCAGTTTGGGTCACTCCACCGCTTATCATCCGCAAGGTAATGGGCTGGCCGAATCATCAAATAAATCACTAGTAAACATTATCAAAAAGATGCTGGAGATCAACAAGAAAAGTTGGCACAAGAAGTTGGTCAATGCACTGTGGGCTGATCGGGTGAGCCAAAAGAGATCAATAGGAATGTCGCCATTTGAGATTGTTTACGGGGTTGATGTAGTTTTTCCTACATCACTTAGTGTACCAGTCGCAAAGTTAGTCCAAGAAACGGGAGAAGACATGGATCCAATGCAACGGAGAATCAGTCAAATGGTCCACCTACAGCAGACAAGGGAAGAAGTCCTCCAAAACTCTTTGAAGCTGCAAGAACGTATCAAGAAGATTTATGATAAGAAGGCAAAATCAGAAAATTTTCAACTAGAAGATGTTGTTTTGAGATGGGATGCTCGAAACGAGGACAAAGGTAAACACGGTAAGTTTGATAATCTGTGGAAAGGTCCTTTTAAGATTGCTGCATATCGTGGTCCTAATGCTTTCCTTCTTAAGGAGTTGAATGGCGATGAATGTCCCGGTGGGTCGGTGAATGGCCGGCTTCTCAAGAGATATCATGTTTGAACAATGCTGCTCTAAATCATCTTCATTGTACATATCATTTTACTTTACTACATCAAGCGTGAACTGATCTTTCATTCTTGGTTTGGGGCTCGAAGTGAAGGCTATAATTCCAAGCATGAAGATTGGTTGGTGTGGGATTTCAGTTTGTTTATTTTCTGCAAAAAGTCAGTTTGTTTGAGTCATAGTCCTTTCAAAGTTTTCAGTTTATAGTCAAGTCAAATAAAGTCTTTTTGAGTTGGTTATTTTTTCTATTAGTTGACTCCATTGCCCAATGAATAAAGCACTGGTCTGCTCTCCCAAGAGGTCTGAGGTTCTTGGCACCTCCAAGGAGCTACCATCCCCATTGGAGCCAATGTTAGTGTCGGTCTTGAGCCCTCCATCAGTGATCAATAACTCTTTGCATATGCATTTATAGGTGTCTCATCAGTGTCAGTTTTGCATCCCGCTAGGCATGCCATAACACTGAATGGAGGAGCTGGTCTTTGTCTTCTTGGCTTTGCTGGATCAGGTCATACAACAATGTAATTGAGTCAGGCTTGTTCTTGTTTTTGTCTTAAGGTCCCATGGTCTTAGGTCTAGGGTTTTGAGTCAAAATCATTTCAAGGTCATGAGTCATGGTCAGTAGGTGCCCAGCAAGCCGGAAGGAGTCTTGTACATACGTTTCATTATCATTTTCTTCAGCTATAGCTCATTTTATGCCTTGGGTTTAAAAACCCTGTTTTTAAGTCCAAGGCCATGTGGAAATTCAAAAAAATAAAGAAATTCTCAAAAATTTGTAAAAGTGCCGGCAATAACCCTGGTTCCTTCACTACAGTCCCTCAGGCGGTCAACCTGCAAAAAGAAAGGAGTCAAACGCATCAAAAGGCTCATTTCAGGACAAAATGACTCCAAAACAGTGTTAAAAAAGAATGTCCAAGTGGAAACATTAGAAAGTGGGTTCTAAAGTTAAATTTTTTTTGAAATGAACCTATAAAAGCAATTTTCCCTCTTTAGTTACTCTTATTGTGCATATGAAGGTCAAAAATTCATGTTAGAGGCAAGAGGAGGCAACTCGGGCAAAATTCTGCAAATTACAAGGGTAATTCTGCTGCGCGACCACGTGGGTGGGCGCGACCAAAAAAAGGCCAACGCGCTGTGTTAAATTACACAGGCGCGACCAAACGGAGGGGTGAGACCAAACTGGCAGCTTGCGCGACCAAAAAGTCTGCCCGCCCTAAAAACTCACCCAAATGCCAAATCTCCCTCAAATTTGCTCGATTTTGTTGAGGTATGTCTCTTCCACGTGTTGTGTGATGGTTTTGTGGTTGCAAAGGAAGGTAATGCTCATGATTTTATGCAAGGAATCAATAGAGAATAAGCTAAATGACTTGATGTTTTGCAAGCAATATGTATGACAGTTTGTTTGTTTTTCAAGGCAAATTTTTTTCCTTATATCCCTCCATTCATTTTCCCAAAATTAAATTACATATGTTAACATGTTATATTTGTTAATCTCATTTGCAAATTAGTCATACCAAACCTGCCCCTTAAATCCTATCAAATCCTACCCCTAAATCATGTGCAAACCCTAGTCCTTTCAAACCCTACAAACCCTACCTTTTCCCCATGTTATATGATTAAAACCCTACTCTCTCTACACAGCAAATTTGCATACATTAATACACAGCAAAGTAAAAAAGAAAACATTGTAAAAAAAAACAAAAAGAAAAGTGATGACAAGGCATGCACATAAGAAATTGTAAAAACAGTGAAAATGTCATTTGCATAGCCTTATAAAAAATAAAGAAAAGTGTCATCTTGCTGTGTATATGTCAAAGATTCAAAGCTGTGTTAAAGTCATCACAAAATTCATCAAAAATACAGCTGCATAATTGTCAAAGGAAACAGTTTTGTTGTGTTAGGGTTTCTCATTAGCATGGTATCATCTCTCTATCCATAAAACTCTGTTTTTCCCTATCCATTCCTTATATTAAAACCCTAATTCAATTGCATTTCCCTTCATTAAAACTCCTTATGCAATTGAATGTCCCTCCCTATGATCAAAGCACATAGTGAAACCCTAATTCCCTATGGTAAAGCATGATGGAAACTGCCAGCACCATGGAAAGACTGCTGTTATGAAAATTGTTTGGCAGATTTTGGTGATGGGTTTTATTGTCTCCTTAAACCTATTTCTCTATATCCCCTCATCTCCCTAACTCACAAGACATCATACTCTATTTCCATTGCAAACCTATCACCGTAACCCTTCCCTCCCTTGGTGATCAAACATACAAAATCACTGTTTCCCAAAAGCATTGAATGGTCATTCTAAAAGTTATAAAAAACAGAGTATGCTCTTAATAGACATTCAAAGACAAAATGAAATGAGCAGCCTGTTAAATGTTGATATTTGATGCTGCCTTATCCCCCTATGCCCATGACATCCTTCCTTCCATCATGATGAAAATTCTATATTGTCCTTTCCCTTGGTGATTAAAAATCACAGTTTCCCTAAATAAAGTATTGATTTGCAAATGATGAAAGATGAGATGGCATGTTTAACATTATGTGATGTTTTCCTTCAGAATTCCCTGCTTATATATATATTTTTTCCCTTTCCTATATGTAAATTCCCTCCCCTAACATATCCCTCATGATGTTTCCCCTTGAAAACAGCATACTTCACAGCATTTTGCAGGCAGGGCAGCGGTCAATTTGACTTGTTTTTTCCACCTTGCTCAATAACACCATGTCAACCACTGAGACTAATGAGCAAGGTGATGACCGATCATCATCTTCTGAGATTCATACACAGCAGAGGCCTCGTAGGGGAGGCAAGGGTGGTCATCACAGGAGGGAAGAGCCCACATCATTGACAGAGTTGCAGGCTTGCCCATTGGCAGTGTCTTGTTTTCAGCATATGGCTTGTTTTCAGTTTTGTGAGAGGCTATCACACATCCAGCATCACAGAGACTTGGCCCGGTTGTTTGTCCTCCATCTCCATGACAGGCAGGTCACCCTTGCAGGGGTAAATTTTGTGTTTTCTCCAGAGGCTATCACAGATGCTACCGGGATACCCAATGTGGGTGAGGTATGGCCAAAGCGCAAATGGGTAGACCTGGTATACTATGAGCCATATGTTAGGCCTGCCTATGTGCATCACTTGACAAGGAACTTTCCTATCAAGTTCCTCCGAGCAGAGTATATAGACACCATGAGACTCATTATGCACTACTTCACATGCGAGGGGAGATTCTCACGAGTATTTTCTTGTCATATCCGCATGATGATGCACTTCACCAGAGTGAGGATGATGAACATCTCGGCATACTTATTTCATGACATTCAGAGGATAGCCACTACCTTTCGGAGACAGACTCCAGTACAGCAGCTCCGGAGCCTATGCCATCATGGTCTTATTCAGCTAGTAGTTTCCCATCAGCTGAGCCAGCAGGGCATCCCTTGGGCGGATTTCATCTCCCGAGATGTTTTCACACAGCCACATTCAGGGCCTGTGGCGGTTCAGGAGGAGGGAGGGCCATCACATCAGCCCGAGACCAGCATCCCGAGACACATGGCTTCTTCTCCTCTGTCTAGAGAGGATTCGAATTCATTGTTTGCCCTCTTTAGCCTCTCTTCTTTCTTCCCTGATCATCTCTTTCAGTTAAAGGCATCAGCATAGACTCCTACCTTGCCCCAAAGACCCACCTGCAAAAACTGAGCTCAATCCCCGCACCCTAAATTGCACTCCCTCCAATTGCCACCAAAAACCCAAAAAATCTTTAAATCAACCCCCCTTATCAATTTACTAGCCTAATATCTTTGATCCTAATTGGTCAGCTTATTATATTATAAGATCTATCAAATCTGACCCGAGAGAGCCTTCTCATACCTCGTAGGGCTAGCTACGAGGTGAAATGGTTTGATGTAGCCTTGAGAGTTTGTCTATCTCAGCCTAGGTGAATTCCAAGCGCTAACATATTGGCGACCATACTGGGGAAGAACATCTAAATCTTTGCTCATTGAGTGTGTTGTTTCATAAGTCTTAGACGGAGCCTGAAGTTACGCCAGAAGCCTTTGAAAACGCTCTTGTTTTACATCAGCGTTAATAGATAAACGCTGCTTCAGTCTATCTCCGTGGGATTTGTGAACATAGCGCTTCAGTGACATCTTTATCCCAGTATCATTATGGACTCTAAGCTTCAGATGATAAGCTAAGAGTTTCTATTTGGCTGAGTGGTTTTTCCTTTCCTCGTTTATTTGTATTTACAAGCTGGCTTCTGATCCAAAATTGATTGTTAGATCTAATTCATCGCCTGCTGTAATTAAATATTTTGAAGATCTTGATTTCGACGAGGATTTTGAATTGTCATTGTTTAAATCTAAATCTGAATGTGCACTCGATACTTTGGTTCTTGATCCTGACTTTGCAGCTGTGATTGACCTCGAAAGGCATAACAAAGTGGTTGAATCTTATATTTTGCGGCATCTTCAAAGTAGTATACATGCTTCAACTCTTGTTGATTTTATTGAAAACATATCTGATCATATTGGGTCTACTATTGATCAAGCTGAAAATCTTCAAACTTCCCTCACGGCTCATCGAGCTTCTTTCCCTCCTTTCATCTCTATTTCACCTGTTTCGCCTATAGTTACACTTCCCGATACCCCTGTTGGTTCACCTCCATCTACACCTCAAACTCCATCATCACCTTTATCTCCGCCAACATCCCTTCCCCTTATCAATTTACTAGCCTAATATCTTTGATCCTAATTGGTCAGCTTATTATATTATAAGATCTATCAAATCTGACCCGAGAGAGCCTTCTCATACCTCGTAGGGCTAGCTACGAGGTGAAATGGTTTGATGTAGCCTTGAGAGTTTGTCTATCTCAGCCTAGGTGAATTCCAAGCGCTAACAGTGGGTATGGAGAATTTTTAGTTAGGTTAGGTTTTCTTTCTAGCTAGTATGTTTGTTAGTTAGTCAGTGTGCTTAGCTTAGAGAGTGTGTTTTTCGTCGTTATTCTGGCTTATCTTGGTTTTACTCTTGATATTGCAGATGTCCACGCCTCTCCAAACATACATTGGATTTGCTGATGGTGCTTGTCGTAGTACACGGAATATCTCTTCCGCGGCTTGGGTTATCTATTCACCCTCTGACGAGTTAGTTTCTATGCATGGGGTAAGCCTCGGTCAAACAACGAACAACATTGCAGAATACAGTGCAGTGGTTGAATTATTATCCGAATCTATTTCATTTGGAATTCGACGTTTGATAGTGAGGTTAGATTCTGAACTTGTTGTATTACAGCTTAATAGAGTTTATGCCATTAGAAATCCTGTGTTATTAAGGTTGTTCTTGAGAGTGCGTCTCTTGGAACATGAATTTGATTACATTGAATATCAACATATTCCAAGGTCTTTAAATACATTAGCAGATGCAATTGCTTCTCGAGTGTTGGACAGACATTTACGATAATCATGCAAGTAAATTTAAAAACATTTCATCACATATGTTAAACAAGATAAGCCGATAATAGTGATATATATATAGATAGGAGTGTGTCAAAAAATATACATCGTCTTCGATCATAGGTTGAAAAACACCTTATGATCGGCAAAAATGATAAAGTACAAAAAGTAAAAAATGTCACATGTGTCTACAAAGTGACTAGCCAATCACTGGTGGTGCTCCCTATACGACACCACTGCACGGGCTACCTTACACAAAAATCTCCTAAACGGTCCAGGGACCGCGACTACATAGCGCTGAAGTCTGATAGGAATATCATCTATGGTAGTCTCAGGCATATCCGCCGTCAGACGCTCTAGATCTTGCTCCAACTCAGCTAGTGACTCTGCAGCCGCGTCCTATGGGGCCGGTACCGGTGCAACTGGATGTCTCCTCTAAAAAGGCTGGAGGTTGGCTGGGCGCTATGGACCAACATCTGCATTTTGAAAACTTTTACTGTCAGTTTTGAGACGATATATATAAAAAACAAAAAAATACATAATTTGAAAACTTGTGAAAAATAAAGTACCTCTGTCATCCTATTGTTCTCCCTGTGGAAGAACCGTGTCCGGATAACCTCGAAAATCTACTCCGGCATACGGAAAGTCCTGGATCGAAAAAACCTGGTCCTCTAACCAGTGAAAATAACTATCAGTGAATCGAACAACCGCCACGCCCTCGTTAGGATGCCGGGCCATCACCGCAACCCATCGTACCAGCTTTGGCTCCCGAGGACCCAAGATATCAACAGTGAGTTGCTGAGGGATCAGCATCGGAACTCTCTCTAAGGCAAAGCTCACGACTAGAGGCCCATATCCAAAGGTCTTCAGTCGTCCGTTCTTTGCCTTAGTCAGTTGGCTCTTCATATTAGCCGACACAGCATCACACCAGTTGAAAATGGTGCCTTGGTAACAGTCAATCGCCATCCGCATTTGGGACCCAGAGGCAATATGTAAAGCGGCTGCACCGCAAATTCTGGTAACCGTGAAAGCTATAACTTTGAGTTCACGCAGAGAGATGTGTTTGATTTCCACGCCTTTCGCATGGTGTGCATTGGGTGTGCACCAATTTGCCCGGAGACTAGCAAGGGATTGGCCACCCGGCCTAGTCCCGGCTAGATTGAGTTGCTCACCTCTATTTGGCAAGCCAGTGAGAAAGTATACATCAGAGGGCTCTATCTCGAGCTGGTGCCCTCCTATGTAAAAGCATTGCTCTTGAATGTTCCATCTCTCAACCAGCCATTCTAAGAATCTCACCTGAGCCCTCATGCCAGGTATGGCCCAGTATTTATATAGCCCGCATGCTTTTAGGGCATCAATGGAAGGTTGATGTTCAATTGCAGCTAAATCAACGTCTTCGTGCTCTCTTTCTCTCCAATCCAACATGGTGAGTGCCCTACACACCAAGAAACAATGATTAGAATTGATTTGGGGAAATTTGAATGGTTATTTGTGAGGATTGGGGTTTCAAATTCCGCATTTCACGGAGGACGCACCCCGCGTTTAGAACACAGGGCGTCGGGACGCAGCTGGCCTGAAGGTGGGCTGCGTCCCCGACCTTTTTCCTGTGTAGGAAAAAGTCGGGGGACGCAGGTCACCCGAAGGGCACCTGCGTCCACCGCAGAGCGCATTTTGAAACCTAAAACCCCCCAAAAAACAAAACTAAAACCTAAAACACAATTTTAATCGGATGAAATTGAAGAGTAGGATGTTGTAAAATACCTGGAAGAGACGGCGTTCGATTCTGACAGTCGGATTTTCCGCAGCGACCACGGGAAGTTTCTTGCCAAAAGCCCTTGTTTCGACCTCAACAGTAAAATGGTAAAAATGACATGGTAAAAAGTCTTTTTATAGGTTTTTTGGATGAATTTGTTCATTTTTCACCATGGAAGGATGTTTTTCGATGTATTTTTGCCTATCTTAAACAGGTATGAGTAATGTGTTGTTTTTGTGCAGGACAAAGGGGTTTAGAGGGAAAATTGTCATTTTTCACGAACCAAAATATCAGAGTCATCTTTTAAGCCCTTTTCTGACTCCTAAAAAATGAAAAGATTGCCGAGCGTTTCTTTTACACTCGTTAAAACGGAATTAAAAGACGGTCCCCTTATAGCTCTTTTCTGACCGTAAAATCAGGGAAAGATTGCCGAGTTTTTGTCGTTTCAAACTCGATACGGAAATAAAACGACGTGTCCTTGATCGCTTTTTACTTTTCAGGTCAGCGGCACTAATTATGAAAGTACTCCTTGGTCGCAAGATCAAGCGGTTCCCCCAGGTATTATTTTATACTTTTTCGGGCTTGAGGGACACAAATCTACGAAAAAGTTCAACTTGGAGTCTTCTTAAGTTTTTCAGACTCTCTAAAATTGAAAAACGCCGAGTTTCTCCTATACTGGGCTCGTTAAACATTTCACAGTAAAGGACCTGTTCAATTACAAACAGGAACGAACCGCTCCTCCCTAGGGTTCGAATCAAAACTAGGTTGGACTCATCCGAAGGATGAGATTATAATCAAGCATATGTTATCCTCCTCAAGCTTGTTAAAAATAAAGAGGTACTTGCCAGAAATGGTGGGGGAAAAGAGAGAAGAATGAGCCTATTTGTTACCTTTTGTCTCAGAAGAAACTTTATTACCACTCTTGAACATGACACTTTTCATTCACCTGGGTTGGGAAATCCTTTACCTCACAGTTGATCAAACCACTTTGAAAGTCTTCAGCCGGGTTCCGGGGATTAACTTTGAGTTATTCAGCACCAAGCCACCTATCGTGTCGTTATGTGCTCAAGAGGTCTGCAAGCAAAACTTTCATCTGCAAAATACTTGTCATCCATTTGACCATCCCTGAGTCAGTCCTCACAGCAACATTTCTTCAACTTGAACAATGATTTCGTGTTGCGGGCTTGCCTGCAACGGGTCGCTTTCTATCGACATCAACACATTATCTAGAGAGATGACTTAGAAATCGTCAGTACCTTGAAGTCTGCATGCATCAATGGCAGGTTTCTCGCCTTTGACGTCAGTTTACATCATTGACTTTCGATCGAAGGATTCCGTGAAATGTTCGACATCAACTCATTCATTCACATCTCATGGATTGTACTGGGTACTTTGGGAACCATTGACATTACTGGTGGTCTCTCTCACACTTGTTAACAGTTTACATCATCGACTGGTAATCAAGTGGTTTCTACCATGTTCGACATCGACTCATTTATTCGCATGGCTAGAATCGTACCAATTCGGGAAATAGAAATGAAGACCCTGGATCTAGTTTCCACCATCCAGGCTGCGAGGAGTTTTGTATTCATTATCTAAGTAGACTAATCATAAACAGATGGCTGCGCCCATACTGTGTCTACAAAAGTCTATGATTATGATGTACTGCAAGATCATTCCTGTATCAGAGTAGTTAGTCTGTTAGTTAAAGTTTTAATCTGAGTATGGGAATGCCTACCTCAGTGATGATATAATCTTATACATGTATTTTGTGTTGAAAATTGCAGGTTCTGACCAGGCTCTCCACAAGATAATCCTTGAAATGATAAAGCGCTTCACCCTTCCTAGATAATACAAAACCCTAATCTATTTCAGGCTTCGCACTTTAGGGGGCAATCTGTTACACTAAAAAATGTCACCATGACTATTTACAGTTAGTATGGCTCTATCAACAGTCATGCTACCCTCTTAGGCAAGTCTTATGCCTCTGCTCTCCATGTCAAACTCCAAAAAAGAGAGAAAGTCTTGCTAAATGTATTTATCTCTGGGGACGCAGGTTCTCTCAACCTTACCTACGGGGACGCTCCCAATGTTCACAAAAGCTGCGTCTTTGGATGCTCTGTATGTAAAGGGGCAGGTGCGTCCCCCTGTAAAGGTTAAAATGCGCAAGTTTTATCTTTAAAAAGTCACTTGTGGTCATTTCTAGAGCATTCTAGAAGGTTGTTCGACGTGTATTGAGCGCCTCCAGATGGTTCATGCACTCCTACCAAAGAGGAACTTATCCCATCAATAGGGGAGCTATCCCATCCAAAGAGGGGATTATCCCATTGATGGTGGACCTGATTAACTTCCTCTTGAGCACTATAAATACAGGCATTGGGCCAGAAGGAGGGGAGGTTGAAAGCTATACATTTCTAAGGGTAAATGCTGCAGGAATTAGGACTCCCATTTAGAAGCTTGTGAGGAGAGATTGCCATCTTTGCTTGTTCTATTTGGAAGTGGGTGAGCTTTGTCAAAGTAAAGGAGAACTCTTGATGGACCCTGGGAGGGACTTGCACAACACCAAGGCTCAGGTTGTATTTGTTCCTTTTGTTACCTATTAATGCAAATGAGTCCATTCTTCTCAATAACTTGTTATTTATGAGTTGTTTCATGTACTCCTTGGTCTATGTGTTAAACATGTTTTATTCTATGAGATTATCAAGTGCTATTTAATCGTTTGATTGTTAGTGTATGCAGGTTTCGAAGTGAAGGAGGAGCTCATCCGGATCAGCGGAGCTGGACTACTACAACAGCGTTGGATTACAGGTAGGATCTAAACACTTGATTTCCCATATAGTAAATGCATGTTTAGAGAAGGATTGCTCTTGTTTGTCTTGTTTCTCACTAGAGAGTCTTAGGCTCCTAGGGAGGTTGGTTGTGTCCGCACAATCGACTCTTTCCGCCTGACAATGGGGCACAGAAATAACAACATGGGGGTAATAGGGGCACAACAATATAAATAAGGGGTATAACTACAATAGTAATGGGGTAATCACTAGTATTATAGGGACCCAACATGCCCCTCTCCTTCAAAAAAGTGTTGTCCTCAACGCTTGAGTAGTTCTGGATACTTCTACATAAAATTCTCATCCTCCCATGTGGAATCATCAGCGGATAAGTTCTTCCACTTGATAAGATACTCTGAAATTGATCGATTTCGTAGCTGTCGAGTTCTTGTTTCTGTGACTGCTTCCGGTTCCAATATAATTTTTCCTTCCTCATCAAGTTCTGGCAATATTGTTTGCACTGGGAGCTTGTCGCCTATAACCTTCTTTAAACATGAAACATGGAAAACTGGGTGCAATCGAGAAGCTGCAGGAAGCTCCAATTTGTATGCCATGGTACCAATCTTTTGCAACACCTTGTACGGACCATAATACTTTGGTGATAATTTATTATCCTTCTTAGCTTGCTTTAGGGACATTTTCTTATATGGTTGTAGCCGTAGGAATACCCAATCACCTACATCAAAACTTCTTTCACTGCGATGTTGATCTGCGTGTTGTTTCATTCTATTTTGTGTCAACACGAGGTTATCCTTTAAGAGTTGGAGGACTTGTTGTTGATGTTCAATGTGATGTTCCACTGCCTGAACCTTAGAATTTTCTCTTAAATATGATGTGATGGATGGTGGTTGATACCCATAAAGTGCCATAAATGGGGTCATTTTTTTTGCTGTATGGAAGGAAGTGTTATACCACCATTCAGCCAGAGGCAACCATTTGACCCATTGTGTTTGTTTATCAGATACAAAGCAACGAAGATATCCTTCCAAACATTTGTTTACTATCTCAGTTTGCCCATAAGATTGAGGATGATAAGATGAGCTATGAGCTAACTGAGTACCAAGACAAGAAAATAATTCTGTCCAAAAATTTCCAGTGAAAATGGGATCTCTGTCACTTACAATAATCTTTGGGTTTCCATGTAGCTTTTGAATTGTTTCCATAAATGCAGTAGAAATTGTACTGGCTTTAAATGGATGTGATAATGCACAAAAATGTGCATACTTGGTAAGTCTATCAACTACCACCATGATGACACTCTTTCCCTCAGACTTGGGTAAACCTGTGATAAAATCCATTGAAACCTCCTCCCAACGTTGGCTTGGAATGGATAAAGGTTGTAATAGACTCGGTGTCTTAATTGTTTCAACTTTATTTTGTTGGCAACCAAACATTCCGCCACAAACTTTTGAATATATGATTTAAGGCCATCCCAAAAAAATTCCTTCTTAACCCTGTGGTAAGTTTTTAAAAATCCCGAGTGCCCTCCTAAGGGAGAAGTGTGCAATTCCATAAGAATATTTTGTTTTAGCTGGGAATTCTTACAGAGGTATAAGCGATCTTTGTACCATAATGAATCATTTTGCCAGCTAAATGTATCAGACGTACTGGAATCTTGTTGTAGCTTTCGAATAAGTGCCCACACTTCATCATTCTTCCATCCTCCCTTTCTTCGTTTATCCAATCTGGTTGGATAATAGAAATGGCACACAACAATGCTTCCACATCCTCATCCTTTCTTGAGAGTGCATCTGCCACCACATTTTGCTTCCCTTTTTTGTACATGATTTCAAAGTCATAACCCAACATCTTTGTGACCCACTTTTGTTGCTCTTCAGAGGATAATCTTTGTTCTAAAAAGTATTTAAGGCTATCATGATCCGTTTTTACCTTGAAGTGTCTTCCCATTAGGTAGGGTCGCCATTTCTTAGGTGCATGGAGTATTGCCAACATTTCCTTCTCATAAATAGCTTTGCTTAAAAAATTTCCCTTGATTGGATGACTTTCAAAAGCAATGGGTCTTTCATCTTGCATTAGAACAACACCAATTCCATTTCCTGAAGCATCACATTCCACAATAAAGGTTTTTGTGAAGTCCGATGTAGCTAAGACCGGTGCTTGGAACATTGCCTCTTTAAGATGTTCAAAGGCCTTTGTTTCTTCCAGAGCCCATAAAAATGCATCTTTCTTCAATAATGTTGTTAGAGGTGCTGCTATTCTCCCATAATTCTTAACAAACTTGCGATAATACCCTGTCAACCCAAGAAATCCTCGCAGATGCTTTATGGATGTGGGGATTTTCCATTCCTTAATGGATTTAATTTTGCTAGGGTCTACCTTAACTCCTTCATGAGATACAATATGACCCAAATATTCCACCTCCTGAACTCCAAAGAAACATTTGGATCTTTTTGCATATAATTGTTTCTCCTCCAATAGTTGTAGCACCCTGTCAACATGTTCAACATGATCCTTCCAAGACTTGTTGTAGATTAGTATATCATCAAAAAATACTAACACAAATTTTCTAAGGAATGGTTTGAAAATTGAATTCATCAAACCTTGAAATGTTGAAGGTGCATTAGTAAGGCCAAAAGGCATGACCAAAAATTAATAATGACCCTCATGAGTTCTAAATGCCGTTTTCGGAATGTCTTCAATCTTCATTCTGATTTGATGATATCCCGAACGAAGATCCAACTTGGTGAAGTAAATTGATCCATGCAATTCATCCAGTAATTCATCAATGATAGGAATGGGGAACTTATCTTTAATAGTGAGCTTGTTGAGCTCCCTATAATCCGGACACATGCGCCATGAACCATCCTTCTTGTGCACCAATACTACTGGAGTAGAGAAAGAACTTTGACTTGGTTGAATTATACCAGCCTCTAGCATTTCTGCAACCATACGTTCAATTTCACTTTTTTGGGCATAGGGATATTTGTACGGTCCGATGTTTGGAGGAACACTTCCTGGAATTAGATGAATAGCATGATCATGATCACGCATAGGTGGGAGACCTTTGGGAGTCTCAAATACCTTGGAATGATTGTCCAGGACTTTTTGGAGATCTAGAGAAATAGATGATTCCGATGTGGAAACATCTAGCGAACATAATTGTGCAATTACACCTCTTTGCTCCTTTTTTAGAAGCTTTGTCATACCATTAGAGCTGATTATCTTTCCTGGTTTCCCTACAATACCCCTTAATTCAACTTCCTTTCCTTCTGTAGAAAATTTGATGAAAAGTTCTTGAAATTTAAAAGCTATTGTACCCAAGGATTGTAGCCATTGGACTCCTAGTACAACATCAGCACCTCCCATTGGAATGGAAAGCATTGGGCTAGTCAATAGATATTCTCCCATGGATAACTTGATATTATGGCACCTTCCAGAGCAATTTATTGTTCCTCCATTTGCAATCATCACTTGACACTCTGGTGCTGGATATAGGAAGCAATTCAATTCTTTTGCTACCCTACAATGAATAAAATTGTGGGTGCTTCCTGAATCAATCAACACTATTACCTTTTTCTTCTTGATTTGTCCTTCTATCTTGATGGTTTGAGGGGTGGTAATTCCCGCCAATGCATTACAAGATATGGTCGGATTTATTTGTTCTTCATCTAGGCCTTGTTCCTGGAGTATATCTTCTTCTTTTGACCTTTCTTGCTCCTTTTCTTCTTCCTCTTCACAATCTATGTAGAATAATTTCTTCTCAGCACACTTATGACCTTTAGTGTATTTGCTATCACAACTGTAACAAAGCCCTTTTGCTCTTTTTTCTTCCAATTTTTGTGGTGTCAACCTTATAGGTTGTGGGAGAATAGGGGCCACAACACTTCCGTCTTTATAGTTGTGAGTGGTATGCTTCCTGGTTGCCATAATTTTGCTTTCCATTTTTCTTGCTAATCTGAATGCCTTCTCTAATGAATCAGGTTCCCAAAGGTGAACATCATGTTGGATATTATCCTTGAAAGACCCTATGAACACATCAATCCTATGCTCCTCTAGAATATCTTTTACCCTTATGTTCAATTTTTGGAACTCCTCAATGTGCTCCATTACTGAACCCTTTTGTTTGAGACTTATCAATTGGCTAAAACAAGTGTTGCTTTTTGTATCTTCATAATGTGCTATCAATTCTTCCGTAAAAATTGCCCAAGTGATAAATTTTTTACGAGAGCAAAGCCATTGATACCATAAAAACTTATTTGGTTCCAAATATACAGTTGCCATACGTACCTTTTGTGTGTTTTGCACATTATTGAGATTGAAGAACTGCTCCATCTGTAATATCCATGTGGCGGGATCCTTGCCATCAAACTTCCTCATATCGATTTTTGGAATATGGTGGGTCTTCGATCCAACATTAGCGTCTATGGAATCATGATTAACATTACTTTTGTTCACATCATGAGTTTCCTTTACAACCTTTTCACCATTAGTAAGTATTTCTTGTAGAAAATTTGTTAAATCTGTCTTCAAATCTGGCATGTCTGTCTTCAAATCTACCATGTCTCTCTTCAAATCTGCCTTTGAATCATCCATCTTAGCTTCCATGCCATTTATCTTAGATTCCACGCCATTTATCTTAGATTCCACGCCACTTATCTTAGCTTCTGTTAGCTTTTGTGAGCGTGACATCTGTTGCACTTTTTCTTGTAATTTTGATATATCATGTAGCATTTCTTCCTCTTCTTCATGAGTCATGCTAGAGATTTCAGGTTCCTTACTAGGTGTTTGCATTTTCTTTCCTCGGGGCATCAGTTACCGATAATAATGCTTTACTATTCCCTTTGAATTTCGTTAAACCAAGCTTACACAAAAATTAAAAAAAAAAACTACACACCTTTTTTCACTTTATAGAAGCCTGATATTGAATCTGATGTATCTCTATAATTTTGGATCATCTAGTTCTGAAATTGTGACCTGTAGTAGCCTTCTGCGTCCTCTTTCCAATGCCACAAGTTTGACCCAAATTGGATTCTCCAAGGAAGAGTTATGTGAAATCTCCCACAGTGACTTGCTTTTAGACTAGTTCAGTAGAGCGAACTTGTACGACGTGCCACGAGTCACTGTTTCAACCTTAGAATCTGAAACATGCATACAAGAAACTACAGTCCGTCCTATTTCTGTACCTTCTTACGAAATTTCAATCCGATCCCCAGAGAGAAAGTTATGACGATTTTCCCCAGGTCACCTGTTTTGAATGTAATTCAGGAGTCTGCAAAAAGACCAACTTCCTCAGATCATATCTCCGCAAATATCGCGCAAAAAGCTCTGAAATTCGGACCCAAGGTTCAGAGCGATTTCTTCTCAAATGGGTTTTTTGCGACTTCTGAAACGTCATAGAAAAAAGTTATAGCGAAAATTCCACGATGACCTGTTTGGAGCAGGGAAACCCTAGAATCCAAAGCTCTGATACCAAATGTTATGAAACCAGCTCAAGAAAAGATAGAAAAGATAGATCAACGCCTTAGAATTCAGCCTCTTCGAGGGGGCAACCTCCTTTACATTACATAAATGAACAATTCTTGGATGATACAAATGACAAAACCTCCTTTCTATATATAGGAGTCTAAGGAGTCACAATGTAATCCAACCGACCTAACAATAATAATATAAAGCCACAAAAATAACAATAGAGGGATTCTACGGGGCACAGAAATAACAACATGGGGGTAATAGGGGCACAAAAATATAAATAAGGGGTATAACTACAATAGTAATGGGGTAATCACTAGTATTATAGGGACCCAAGAGGGACTGCTCTAGAAATATAGACAGAGGGATTACCAAACCAATCGCAAAACTGCAGAATACTTTTTACGGTACGACAGTCAATATTCTCGAATGCTGTGTTCAGTGCAATGCGATCGATAGGGCGGAAGACACGGCTTCCTATGGATAAAGGATAAAGCCTATTGTGGTCTCCCAATATATACTCGACGGTACGTGGGAGCACAAGTCCGTATTGGAGCTTATTGTTTCAAGGTGGAGGAATCACCCAACCAACAATGAGAACAACAGTTACCAGGCTTAACGATGCCGGAATACGTCTCTAGCCTAGACTTCTAGATGTTGTGCGCTAGCTTCCAAAGCGTTTTTAGATTCATTAAATTTATTTTATAGTTGATATTGCTTAAGAAATTTTCCTTTCAAGTTCACTGCGTGATGGATGTACAATTCCTAAAATGAAATCTAAGATGATAAACAGTCGTTTAATCTTCTTTTTGCAATGAAAATCCTAGCTACTAAGGAAAGAGAGATGGCGTTCTTTCAACATAGAGTAGAGAACACACACTGTATGCACTATCCTAAATTAAACCAACAAACAATCTAAATGCAAATGCACGTGCATGTATTTGTTTTTAGCCTTCTTAATGTGTGAATGATAAAAAGAAAGCTAAGCGCAAATCTGAATTATTTTTCAAAGCGACGTTACTAACAAGTTTCTTTTCAAGAAAAAATCATGACAATGAAGACACTTTGCAATTTGGAAATGAAAACTTGCTTTCGACACTTGAAAAACTACTAATTCAAATCAAATACAAGAGTAATAGTGTAATCGACAATCAAGAACAATCAGATTCTCTTCTATGACTGAAAACGACACTTGCGACACTTTCAAATCAAGAAAAGACAGTACGATTAGGCTACCTCTTTGTAAAAGAGAACTGAAAATGGCTCAAAATACATAAAAACATTTACAGTCCTTTGCACAATAGAGGCGGAATAATGGTAAGGAAGGGGGTTTCAACGGAGGTGTACTGACTACAGGTAGCAAAACTCTTGAATAGAGCTGAAAAGAGTGAACATAGAAACCAAATATAGGAGCAGGAAAGGCCTTGTCTGATCAGCGCACCTGTAACACAGTGAACTGGAGATGCAACACACCTACTACACTCGGGAAGTGCGATGCATCTAGAATTCACAGAAGAGACAATGTGCTGGACCAGGGACGAGACTTTAACTGGGTTCCGGGTCACAGTTTGCAGCTCAGTTCAGGGATTTAGGCCGAGCAAGTGGTAATAAGTAAATCAATCACAGGGGTAGATCTAAAGAGGTTATTAGAGCCACCACAAGGGCAATTAGAGAGCTTTTAAATCAATTGTTCAGTTCATAAACAAAACCCAGAGATAGACTGAAGTAGAATTGATCTACTTTGCACTTGCATAGAAAATGAAGTTCGAAGGCTAGCTGGCTTAACTTCAGGCTCCGTCTGTAAGTTTATAAAGTAAACAAATGCAGATAAACAAACAATCTATTCGCTCCCCAGTGGAGTCGCCATTTTGTTATCGGGAAAACTAGTGTCTATGCAGAGCTGCTAGTCCTACTAAGGATGGTAGCTACCTTAGAAACAAACAAACTAAAACTACTTTCGTTTTCCTTTATGAGAAATAGATAAGAGGAGAATAAGGAGACCAACCTCTGTCTTGCGCTTGGTTCCTTGCTCGATTCCTCTCCCTTTTGATAGATCTTTGCTACTCGCTTCCTTGTCTACCCAGCTTCACAGATCACCTGTAGGATCAAAGCAGCATAACACTATCCAGGAACATAGATCTATTATCATAAACAATATAGGACCAGATACATATTGACCACACAAATGCACATAACATCAATCATACAAGAATGTGGAGGAAAACTTGAATAACTTTATTGATAATCAAGAAAGAGAAAAGAGGATTACAACCAATTGTTCTGACCCAGCATCATCCTCTCAACAAGAAAGCCCTTATTCACCTCATGAAAAGCTTAGATCACCCAACACTATGATATTGCACCAAGAAACCAGCAGAACTTCCTTACAGGATACAAAATTCCAGCCTCTGGATCTCTCGGATGAGGGATCCATATATAGATGTTTGCAAGGGGGGTGAGTCAGATTTTGAGATTTGATTAGTGTCCTCTCTCTGATAGTTCTTGAAACCACTTGGAGATTGATGATATCTTACTCATCCCTGGGCGAATGCAGAGAGGCAAGTGTCACAGGAGAAGTTTCTAGAAGATTCCTTGCTCCTCCACCTTGCAGATTGACCCTGCCATTTGTCCACTCTCACCCATCGCACCCCATAGAAGGGATTTTCAAGATGCATCGCACCTATTGTGTGTATTTAGGTGGGATGCAGCGCACTTTGACCATGGAGCAAGTGAGATGGTCCAGTTTTGACCAGTTCTGAGCAGTTTTTCATGGAGAACTTCTGGGAGAAGATGTAATCAGTTGACATTGTTCTTTTAGAGGTTGGAACAACACTTTTAGGGACTTAAGAGCCCTTGTTTTATGGAAATTTATGATTGGGGTTGCAGTGCCCAAAAATGTCTATAACACACATGGGCGGATAAGGCATAGTCTGGGGACCCATATTAAAATTGCTAAAATATTGGGATGGATCCGAAAACATACCTTGATTTCCCATTGACGGCTGAGGTTGCCATGGCTTTTTAGGTCCCATAAAGTACAACTGCTCCATATCTTCGCCTATCCCTTGAAAAATCGCTTTTAGTTCTAGCAAGGATGGGCATGAACTTGTCGCATGCTTCAATTCATAGATTGCACATTCCTCTACAGAGTTTAATGGACATTCCCTCTGTGGGTGTTTCTTCCCGCATGTGGGGAAAAATACGGCCATAGTTCTTTCCAATTCCAACTATTTCTATTTTACTTGGAGTGTGTCTATCTGTTCAGACAAGGTACTCAAGATATCAGTCCTTCGGCTGTCCAATAGATTCTCGATTTCTGCTTTTATAACACCTCCACCAGATGCCTTTGTGGATCGAATCCCTTGTTTATTTCTTGCAACTCCTCTTGAGCACTGAATACACAACTCACAGATGGTATCAAAGTCCTCCTTTGATATATCTCCCTTTCCTACTATATTCAATAATTCCAAAGAGTCTTCTCGGAAGGCCCGGAGAAGGATAATTTTCAAAATATCTTTATCCAGGTAAGACTGAACTGACCTCTGCAATGTGTATTTAAAACATTCCACACAGTCTTCCTGGTATTTCTCCAAGAAAGTGATTCTCATCGCCTCCCATGTGGTGACATACCTTCCCCCAAGACCCATAAACCACCGCAGGGCTGTCCCTTTTAGCGTAGCAGGGAAGATTTTCAATTTATGAGCATTTGTTATGTAATCATACCCTCGACACACAATGTCAAATTCAAGCAAAAACGTGTCGGGGTCTTCTGAAGTAAGCCCATGAAAACTGGGTAAAGTTGTTAAAGGAATGGGCTTTGTTGGTGACCCAGTCCCTAAATCCCCAATTGGGAAGGCAATAATAGAGGTTGTAGGTGCCATGAATATCCTCCAATACTCACCGGGGATTTCAGTAGGCTCTGTAGGAAGGGATTTTATCACAGGGGTTCGAGTTGCCTTAATCGTGCTTCCTCTATCTTTTGTTGATAGAAATGTCTCTACAACCTCTTCCTCCCTGTCACACCGGCTAGACTCTTTGGATATCCTTTCTGCAATGCCTTCTTCCCTACCGGGATGGACCGTTCCTTCAGACGCTTTACTTGTAACTTCTTCTTCTTATGTTACAAGCAACGAGATCTCTTTAAGGCGTACTCTTTCTTGTTTCTCAGGCTACTAGAAGGGTCTGTTGAATTGAATCGGAAGGGGGTGCTGTGAACAACACTAGTTGATCTACAGATTGTCCCTCAGATTTTGTCCGCGCACCTGGCCTCACGGTTGCATGGGACGATGCCTCTGACTTAGCTTTTGCAATGATTTGCTTGATGTAAGTGTTCCTTCCCAAATCTTGTCTTCCCTTCTTTGGGGCTCTCCCTCTGCCCCTTTTATTTTGCTCTCTATTCATACAAATTGGTGTGATGACAGAGATCAAACCACACTACTCAAGGCTAAATTAGGGTGTCAAAAGGGCATTCCCTCCCCAGGACAAGAGATCACGTTGATAAGAGGGTAGTTAATGAATGAAAAGAAAGAAAGAAAGCAGGAACCTAGGGTTCAGGACTGGAGTAGGGCGTCAAAAGAATCCTCCCTCCCCGGGACAAGAACCTAATCAAGAAAATATCACACACACAAGAAAACCTTAACACTTCAAGACCTGAAGTAGGACTTCAAAGGGCCCCTCCCTCCCTAGGGCGAGGGATTGGGTTTCTCGAAATCGAAATGACCAAAATGCCAGGGAAAATCTAAGCTTAAGGCCTGGAGCAGGGTGTCAAAGGACTCCTCCCTCCCTAGGACAAGAGATCAGCCCGAATAAAATAGGAAACAGTAAAAGCTCAAAATAAACGAAATACCTACGCTTAGGACCTGGAGTAGAGTGAGATAGATTATTCTCTCCCCAAGACGAGAGATTGATCCTCTGGTTAACATAGATCGTGTCTTGCACCTCGTTAGCCTCCCCGACAATGGCGCCAAAATGTTGATGTCCAGGTATGAACAATTTATCCACCCCTTTTCCTACATTAATGTATCAACTCGGTTGCGTATTCTTTTGAAGGCAACACACAAAGTATATGCAGGGGCAAGGTTACAGTCTATCTTCAACCAAGGGTTCATGATTACCAATCAAAACATTGTTGAAACAGAAATAAAAACTCAACTGCAGAACTTAAAAAGGTATTCACAGTTATTTAAGAAATCTACAGCAACAAGAAGAAATAACATAGTGATAGACAATCCACACAAAACAAGGAAACACGCAGCACCTGATCAGAAGAGCGGGCCCAACTCTCTGATCAGGGTTGCGTTACTCACAACAAACGATAGATCAACAAAAAGGTTTGTATCTTATTAATCTAAATAATTTTATTACAATACAATATAGGGTCTGACTAACCCTTGATACAGTAGTGACCCGTCTTTTATATAGTACAAAGGAGAATAACATATTTCCCCAAAACCTGGCAACTATATGCCCAAATATACACATCAGTTCTATCGCAGCACAAGCGCCGAGAAAGCAAGAACAGGAATGATCCTAAATGGGTTGAGAATAGCTGAAATCAGTTATGCTATTTCGTCATGGCCGATCAACTACTGTGAATCGCGGAACTACTGCGATATGTTATGCGGTCAACCCCTGCGCTCCATAATCTGCGGTCATCACATGTTTTAGTGGTTAGCATAGGTAGAAAACCTTCATGACTCTACTTCATTAATTAAATATCCCAAGAGACGATAAAGGGGAATTACCTTATAGTTTAACACAGTAAATATATACGAATGAATGAAAAAGGGATGAAAAGAGGAGTGGAAATGCAGGGAAAATATAGGCCAATTTGGTGCCCAACAGAACCACTGTTGGATAAGTGGGAAAAAACGATATTGAATGCCATGAGTTGGCTTGGGGATAAGGAGGAAAGGGAATGTGGATTTGGAGAGGGAATTTGGTGGAGTGTTGTGGAAGAGCAGTTGAATTCTATGAAGGAAATGGTCATTTCTTGCAAGTGCGAAGGGATAAGAGAGTGGTCCCAATTATGGTTTGCATCAAAGTCACGATGGCCAAGCATGTCAAGCTCATCAAGGAGGATGTTGTTACCTGGGTGGAGTTGAGAGAGGAATTTCCATTCTTCCATGTCTATGGTGGGGAGTGGATGCATTGCATCGGGGGAGGGAGAATTAGAGTCGGACATGGGTGGTTCCAAAGGAGCTCGGTGAACATGCCGTGCTTGATACGTGTTGGAAAACAATTGCCTCATCGGTTTTGCCAATGTTGATAGGAAATCTATGAAAAGGGCAATACAAGAGTAGCTCACTCCAACGAAAATTTACATAGGATGTTGAATCTTTATCTGGGACTACAATGTACCGAGGAGTGACGTGAATAACCTTGGGAGGGAAAATGTGCTTCCAGGGCGATGTTTTCCGACAGGATGAGAATGACCAATATCGCGTGACCTCAATAAGTGGGAATGACTCTAGTGAATGAGGTCTTTGCATGTATGAGGTGATGAAGGGTGTTGATGGAAGATGGGCATCCAATTGGTTTGAAACACGTCAGAAAATTGTTTGTTTAACATTGAGGGAGACAAAAGAATGACTGCATTAGGTAAGCGAGAGTTTTTGGAGCATATGACATGTTTCTTGTGCACCAATGTCCCTATCAACAACAAGCTTGGTCATGAGTTTGCGGACGAAAGACATGGTAGGCGTGTCAGGGGGTGAACTTTGTGAAAGTTGTGTAAGCATTTGGTGGTAACTTTCGGATTTTGCCTCTGCTTTCACCACATACTTTGCAATGTAGTTCAATACAGCATGGCGTAACAACACTGGTTGGAAGTCAATGTTGGCCCTCCAAATTACAAGCATATGATAGTCGTGCACATTTGGCTTGTCGTCATTTCGAGCAGGAGTGTACATTTTCCACCCAGAAGCATCGATTTGGAGAGAAGAAGTTGCAGACAATTCCCAAGGGGCTCCATAGCGGCAAGCAATAGTTTTATTTTTTTTGTGAAGACATGTAGAGGAATGACAATTTGTGTGCCTTTGGATGTATTTCACAAGTTCCTCGTAGTCTTGGAGTTTATTTGATGCAAATATCTCATTTTTCGCAAGGAGGCAGGGATCGTGTATAAATGAGTGGTGCAACCCAGGAGTCTTGTTCTGGAGAGGGTGAGGGTTACAAGCAGTGATGTACGTATCAAAAAATGTTTTGGCCGCATGAACATTTGCAACGTTAGCCCAATTGAGGGCATCCATATTAGGTGTGTCTTTGAACCATAGAAACCCATGTACATGTGCAGAGCCTCTATGCTGCCATTCATACCTTAGTAACAAAGACGGGAAAAAAGTAAGAGGGATGCATGAAAAGGAAAAGTAAAAAAAAAGTAAAGTAAAGGGTAAGCAATGGTAGAGCCATACCTGCACCAAAAATCCTTTACAAGGAATCCTTTTAGTAGAACCTCTTCTAAGAAGATTGTGAATCTGCAATGGATGTATTGAGATGCATGATGTGGGTTTGAAAAAATGTTTTGGATCCTCCATCGAGATTGATCTTGTGCGTTAGATGGAGGATTGGAAGGCATGGCCACATGCAAGTCATGCCATTTGGTATTAGCTACACTTAGTGTGAAGAAGAAGGTAGGGTTACTGTATTGAATGATCATGTCTCTTAGCTCCCCTCTAGACTTGGTCCAAAAAGAATGGCTCCCATGAAGGGATGAGCTGAAGCACATAATCTGGTACGAAATTGTCGAAGGCGGAAGTCGCTGCAAGTGGAGGCAAAGGTCTGCTGTGTTTGCTGGTAAGGTATTTGAAAGGCCCCTTTTAATGAAGACAGAAGTAGTTGCATGGCTTCAATGTCGCATGATAAGTTTGTATAGGTAATAGCGAAACCTAGGATGTTGGCCAAAGCGATTGTCATGGAAGTGCATTAGATGCAAAGCATATTCTTGTATATCAACTTTTACAATTCTTGGTTGGTTAATCATGGTAGTGCTGGTGGGGAAGAGGGTGGGGAAGGCCATAGAGAAGAGGCACTTTGTGTTGTATTCATTGAATGGAGAAAGGTCAATGATGGGCCATTGAAGTGAAGGGTGGGTGTGGAATTAGAGGATTCTATGTAGGCAAGTATCTCATCAATTTCTTTATGAGAATTTGGTAGAGTTGTAACAAAGGAAAATGGATGAAGGTCAGATGGGTTTGGGTGGAGAAGTTCATGGTCAAGATTTTCAGAGAGGGTTTCTTGGGGGCCAAGGGAGTTGGGGGAGAGATGGCGTAACATACCAGAAATGTCTGAAGGGGAATTAGGCAAAGAGGAAAGTGCAAGCGGGTTAAGTTGTACATCTTTGTAGTATGGGTCATTTGCTAACTTGAACACGTGATCAGCTGACAAAGAATTCATAGGATATGTGGTTATTGTTGGTTTTATTTATAATAAGGATGTCTATTTCTGAGAGCATGTGAGGAAGGGAGGTGACAATGTTAGTTATATCTTGAGGGAAGCTAATAGTATGGCCGAAATATTTGAATTTCCCTCCATGTGCATGTGTTACCTAAAGAACGGGGTTGACATGGGCAATGAGCATCTCTTCAACTTGAGTTAGGAAAGTGAGGACATGGGGTTGGTTTCCTGGGTCCATGTTGTTTGAGGATGAGAAGTGATGGATAGTTTGCTCAGAGGCACAACGGGAACAAACAACGTTGGTATTTATATTTTTTGTTTTCATTAATGGGTAAGCTTCACGACAAGTGGAGAAAAATTGTATGGGGCTAAGTGCATCAATTATTTCATGAAAGTGATGATGTGCATGATGGAGATGGTTATTGGGGAATTGATGAGTAGTTGAAGAGGAAGCCACATAGGGGGATGATTGCACATGGAAAGTGGGAGGTGACAAAAGGGAATCGGTTGGAATTGAAGAGGAAGCCTCATGGGGGGATGACCACGCATGGAAAGTGGGAGGTGATGAAAGGGCATCGGTTGGAATTGATTGGGAAGCGAGTAGACATGGAAGTGAAAGCATACGACTTTGGGTGGATTCTAGGGGATGGAGATGAACTTGGGAAGGAAGAGGCGTTCAATTTCGGTTGTTTTAAGAGGGAAGGTTGGATGAATGATTGTTGTAGAGAAGATGACATCGTGCATTTATTCTATCCTTGTTAAGTGTGTAGTGGTGTCGTTGTTGTACCTTCTGTGCACTATTCGCTGGGGTGGGTTGCATAGCTGTGTCAAACAAGAAAAGTTGTCTCAACATTAGAGGTCTAAGTGAAGTAGGAGAAAAGGAAAGTAAAGCATGCATGATTTTTTTTTTTCTTATTTGTTTAAATTTTGTTTGTTTGTTTGTCTTATTTTTGTTTTTTTTTCCTTAGAAAGTATAGTAGCGTATATATGGTGCAGTACGAAGATGGGTGCGAATGATATTTGTTTTGTTTTGTTGTTAGACTTGTTAGAAGTAAAGTAATCCATCCTGGGATGTTCAAACAATTATTAGTAATTGTAAACAAAACCACATGATGCATATTTGGCCTAGACTAAAGGAAGCCCATTTGTGCATGTGACCATAATTAGAAGCATTAGGTGTGTATTGTTTTTCATATATAGCATATCATATTCATATGTGCATTTTAATAATGTGTGTGTGTTGCAAAGAAGCTTACATGATGAACAAGGATAGTGAAAAGCAAGTGACTGAATGGCCATGTATATAGAAGAGACATTACAAGTGAGAAAATGGGCATGTATGCACGCGAGAAAAAAAGAAGTGCCTGCCCATTTGTTCATGAGAACCAATACACTTGAGAGAGGGTGCATATAGTAATGAGAAAGCAGTACAAAAGGCCAAAGCATTGTCGAAGATGAGTTTTAGAAAAAGTAAAGTTTGCTTTGCAGACAAGAGGGTTCAACAAGGTGCAAAAGGGAAAGTGGGGATTATTGAGAGTGAAGGGTGGGAAAGGAGTTGGAAATCGGGAAAGGGAGGGGCATAATAGGGAAAGTGTTTACAAGGTGAAGGATGGGCATCAATGGAGAAGGGGGGGGGGGGTGAGTATGGGAATAAAAGTGTTAAAGGGAAAGGGTGTATAGAGCAAGAGATGGGGAATAGTGAGGGAGAGGGGAGAAAGGTATGTTTATAGGCGGTGGGGATTGTTTTTTCGAGGGGGAGGAGTGGGTTGAAGGTATTGTAGGAGGGGAGTAGATGTAGAGGCATAAGGGAGTTCTTTAGAGTGCATGAGGGTTGGGTGGAGGTGTTCAATGCCATTGAAAGTGTCTGTTTTGACAGCTAGCGTGAAGAGGAATCAACGTGATGTGACCCCATTGGATATGGCTCGGACAACTTCTGGCTCACTTGAAAGGAGGAAAATGTCCTTTGAAGATATGCCTAAAAGGCCATGGGCAAAATCTTTAAAAGCAACCACATTTTTGAGTTGGCCAGTGTGGTCATGTAATTCAAGTCGAAGCACATAGTGATAATCACATTCGAGGAAGGAACCTTCACATTTTGAACAATGCCATGTCTTGTTAGTTTGTTGAACAAATTTTTTCATGCATTGAAGCCCATCAACAGTAAGGGGGAATGCAAGGAAGTAGAAGTCGTCCAAGTCAATTGTTGTAACAGTAGCATAGAGGGAAACCCATGAAGACGTCTTGACATGGGGCATTGCAAGAATGGTAGAAATTGTTTTTGTTTTCATGGGCCTATTGGTTGTGTCGGTGTACTTCTTGCTAAGTGATGGCGAGGGAGATTTGACGCCTTCTTCTTAAAACCATTGCTTGAGTTGTCGTGTCTCATAGATATATGGATCTATAAGAAGGCAAGTCATCGAGATAGTTCTGATAGTACGCCCATTGAACTCGACAAGATGACCACCTCTGGCTGAAAGGACTGGGTCGGTACATTCCATGTGGAGTTCGGAGAGTGCCTAGCCTTCGGTGTGGTAGTGGTTTCCCCACAATGTGACATCGATGCTGCTATCAAACTTGTCATGCAAGGAAATAGTTTGCTTGGGAGTTTCAAAACCATCACTCCTGCAAATGATCGAGGCAGGAGAGGTCAAGCTAACGACACTGATAACATCACAAATGAGTTGAGAGGTGCAAGTTTGAGTGAAATTATTGGCACAAAATGGAAGGTATGGGAAGGTATTGTTTGATCTCGATCCAAAAGGTGAGATACATTTGATGTGGAGAAGAGGAGGATTTTGAAAGGGCATTTAGGATGGTTGTATGCAGGGCTCAGAGCCTTTATGGAGCCATTAGAAACTATGTAGATTTGGCCAAGTTGGATGAGATCATGGAGGGAGTATATGGAGTCATTGAATGAGGATACATGGATTTCATCATCGTCTCGATTAATGAGGTCAAACCCGAAGGATTTCCCAGAGCCGTGTGCATTGGTGTATGCTCGAAGGGGTATTTTTGCGAGAACTCTACCTTGGATGGACTTGTTATCCTCTACAATTTCCTAGGCTGAGGAGGAGATCGAAAGAGATAAACTCAAACCACTTTTAGCTCAGTAGCTAGCGCTACTGACCAGAGAGGGATCTCTCACAATATTTATCAATGAATAGCTTTAAAGAACAAAGTTTTTAGGCTAGATATTCATGTTTGTTTGTGTATTTGTGAATTTAGGATTTTAAGGTTTGCTGCCCTAGGGTTTAGAACAAGTGTCTAGGATTCAAGTATGTAGAAACAAGTATAATAGGAGCTATATATCAATGCGTTATGGTACAATTGGAGTGTTTGTCAATGTAGCATAGGTTTGTGAGTTTAAAAGAGACTAGTGAGCATGTAAAGACATGAATTCATTAGCTTTAGAAGAAGGGAAACACAACTATGAATTTCACATAAACAGAGCTTAATTTCAAGGTTCCTGTTTATATAACTGCAAATAAACTCATAGGAAGAACATAAAGCATGTAAAGAGTGATGATTTATCCATTAAAACCGATATAAAGAAGAAACAAACACCATAGACTCACTGAACTAGAGTTCCTGAAATATAGTTGCAACTGCTCCTGTATTAGTTGAAGAAAACATAAGTATACAAGTCTGCTCCATAAAGTCCAACCTTTTTATATAAATGAGAAATGAAACATATAGACTCAATTGAAACACTTCCCCACTTTCAGGAGTCAAATTCCTAGGTGGTGGGACTGATTCCATTCTCTCAACTAACAGGTGAGAGTGAGAAGGTCAAATACAAACACTTCTTGTAGACTTTGATTTGGATTTTACTTCCTTAAAAAGGCCTATTAAACCACAAAAAACACCTATCATGTCCATTTATTAATGCTTACATCATCTAGCCTTGAAATAACTTCAATTACATCAAGATTTTTCACTTTGACCAAGTCTAACTGAAAACTAGGAAATTTACAAATTGAAATTTAAATGAAAAACACAGAAATTTGCAGAAGTGCAGTGCTGACTTTGAGCACACTTTAAGGTGATTTATTAAGCTCCAAATGAAGATCTGAAAGAACTTTCAACTATATTTTCAAGTTTAGTTTCAATAACACCTTGAATTTTTGAAAATTACCCATGGGAAGGCCTTCAAAAATCCATTCTCCCAAGGTTACTCCAGAAGTGTAGTGCCTGTCAAAAATAGGGCAATAATGCTGATTTTTGACCATTTTTTCTTCTTTTTCTCAAAATTTGGTCTCTCTTTGGAAAATCTGATGAAATTTATTTTTAAAGGATGCCATGGGCTTTCCAAAAATACAAACCATTTGTGATTTGAGCACCTGAGGAAAAATACTGGCCAAATTTCTGAATTAGGCACCAAAATAGCCAAAAAAACAAAAAATGTTTAGATTTCCTCCAAAATTGGTCATGAGTTGTAAAATGAGGTATATTAAGCCCTCATGGATGCTTAAACAAGCATCTATAAGTTACCCTTCTCATTTTGGTCCTTTAGGGTTTCTTTGAGCTTATTTTCCAGTTATTTGACCTTGATGTACAAATCATATTCCTGGTCTGGTAGTGATGTGCCATGTATCTTATTAGCTAGTTATCTCTATTTTCCTTGTCCAAAAGCTTCTCCAAGTGGTCATTAACGTTGTCTAACCAATACTCTCTGTCCTCATTGATCTCCAAGGCAATTCTGTCCTCCATGTCTAGGTCTTCATCTAGCAAATTGTGTCCTTTCTCCTCCTTCAATGCCTTTTTGAATCCCTTGGTCCTTGGCTTCTTTTTCCAAATTTTTTTTTAGGTTCCTCGTGTTCACCAGGATCCAACGCTACTTTACCTTTGTCTCCTTGTTGAAACACCTTGGATTTCTCTTTCTCCATGATGAGTTGTTTGGCGTTAAGCTGACTCTTTTCTTGCTCAAGGAAGGAAATGATGAAATGAGGGAGTTAGGGAAGGGAGATGATGAGAGGGGAAATTTTGGAGATGGATAATGGTGGTAGAAAACCTAGGAAGTTTGAATCGAGTGAAATGAGAGAGAGAGATGAGTAGGATAAATTTAGAAATGGTGTTGTTAGGAAATCTGCCCAAAATGCTAGGTATGAGCTAGGGTTTAGGTAAAGGTAGGGAAATCTAAGGATTTATAAGCTATTTAGTGAATCAAAGTGTGTTTTAAATGTGTACAGAGGTGTGAGGTGGAATATTTACATGTTTTCAGTATGAAAACTAACCAAACCATCAGTTACACTAGCTTGCAGCATGAAAATTTCACCTAAACCCTAGATGAAGAGAACTTGCATTTGAATTCATATTGCCAAAGGAAAAGGTAAGAAAAAGAGTTATAATTACTTGTGAACAAGATTAGGATAGCAATAATTAAGTTTGCAAGCTTCAAAATCAAATTTGGGTGAGTTTGTAGGAATTTTGGGCTGCTCTCGCACAAACACAGCACAATGTCTGGAAGCGTAGCACAATGCCACCTTCAGAAGTGTAGCGCAGTCTCTAGAAGAGAAGCACCTATATTCCAAACCAAATTTTGAGGCCTTAAGCTACTCCAAATTATGAACTTGATAGCTCGTTGAAAATATCTTGAAGTCTGCTACAATATGGACTCCTCAAGCATGTAATTTGGACACTTCATTAGGAAGAAAAATTGGTTTTCCCAAGGTCACCCCAAAAACCCAGGGTGTCTCTGAAAAAAGTGCAAAGCCAACTTGCAGAGCACTTTTGGATGCCTTCCACTAATCCAAATCATGATCTGAAGGTGTCATTGGAAATATTAGGATGTCTTCTACACAATAGAGTCCTTAAACACTACCAACACCTACTCCAAACCCCTGCAAAACTGTTTGGAGGTCAAATTTTCCAGAATTGCAATAACTCTCTTGTAGCGAGTGTAGTTTGGGAATTTTTCTCAAGTTATAACATCTGTGCATACACTGAAGGAGGTTTGTGTTCCTTGGCCTATCATTGACAGAAACCTCTTTCACGTTTGTAAAATTCCTCTCCATTTGGTCAAAAACATAATTTGAACAAAAATGTCCCTATGAGAAATGATGAGATGAGGTAGTGTACTGCAACATTGTCATATTTGAAATAAAACATTACCTTTACCTTTATTTTTCTTTCCCTAAGCTGCTAACTCCTTTTTCCCACTGAATCACATGATGGACATGTTTTTGTTTTGACATATGGTATCATGATGACACATGGAGTGAAACCCTAGACCATGACCTAAAATGAGGGATTTAACCATTTAATGACCCAAGACACTTAAATAAAGATATGATACCTCGAATAAGACAATGACCATGATGAATGATGAAGACCATGAGTAAGTGAAGGAAGTAGCAGTGACCTAGACATCAACAACCAGTGACCAAATTTTTATTTGAAGACTCACTGAAATGACAAAAATTTGACTTGATACCCTAATAACACCTTGCAATAACATATTTGATCACTGGTGACAAGCTGAATTGACTGACACTAACATTGGCTCTAGCCGAGGATGGCAGCTCCTTAGAGGTGTCAAGAACACCGTAGACCTAGTAGCCTTGTTCATTGGGCATGGAGTCAAAATGCAAAGACTAAACTCAAACAGAAAATTGACTCACTAACTGACTTACTTGACTATAAAAAGAAACACACTGACTGAACTTACTTATGGCAACAAACCATCGGGATCTTAGGGCCTTCATCTCGGGCTTACAATCCTGATGATAACCACCCACCTGCTGAAGATATATATACAATCATGTGTAATGATCCCTCTAGTGTAACCAATCCACCAAATGGCTACTTATTTGAATTCTACTCGTATTTTCTTTGAGCAGGTAGAAAAAACAAAAGCTAGGCCACTCCAAGTGTCCACTGAACATGTGCTCATGATCTGTAAATATAAGAAAATTCATCTTCCTAGATGTCTGCAACAAATGAGTGTAAGGATCCTTAAAATATAAAATGTTACCTTGTCTTGCAATCCAACAAAAATACAAGTACTCCTTTCATTTTGATATGAAAGAACACTTGGTTGTTGATCCATAGGAAGGCATAGGGAAGTATGACTTTCTGCTACCTGAGTGTTGGCTACAAATTCATCAAGCATGAGCAACTCTGATTCTATCTATGGCATACTGTTTATCTTGGACTCATACTCTTCCAATTTATAGTCTAAATCATCCTTGAACATAACACGTTATTCAAGATTATCAAACATGTGAGCCGTATCCTCTTCATGAAAGAAAATAGTCCTTGTTAGTTGATCTCCTTGCAGGAAATCTACATCACAAATTGGCTTACTCACAACAACCTCCTGTGTAGTTTCATGAGTCTTATGACTCTCATCATTTAAACCCACATTTTCATTTTCAATAATGGAATAAATTTCTCTTACACATTCTTGACTAAGTGAGCATTGAAAACCTGCTTTAACTTGGGCTGTAACATGGTTTTTCAAGAGATGATCTATTACATCTTCAAATAGAGGAGAACACTAAGTTTTATAGAAATCAACATTGGCTTGGTGATTTTCATTTTCAATATTAGGAATAAGCATTTCTCTATTTTTGATCCCAGTCTGTTTCATCCAAGGAGGAAACTACTAATTCTTTTTGGGAGAAAAAATCATAAAGGGCTTATAATATATCTTCTTCCACAAATTCTTCATCCCCATATGAATTTTCAAGAAACTTAATGAAATTTTTCATAAATCTTACAACAACTATCCATCATTGATAAGGAAAAATTGCAGCTTTGATAATGTTGAAAGAAAACTGAATGAAAATCCTTTAGAGAATATAAACTAGCAAATGGTAGACTCTCATATCATTTCCTCACTATTTCCTCTAGGCTAGCCATGTATATTGTTATAGACATTTTTGTGCCTTACAACATTGAGCATGAAATGTCCATAATCCAAGGGATCCAAAGTCCCTAAAAGAGTTGTTCTTGCCCCTAAAGGAACAAGGTCAACCAATGACAGCTTCTCCCAGAAGTTCTCCACCAAAAACCACTCAGAAACAGTCAATTCAGGATCAATTCAGAGGCTCCACTAGCTGCCTGCGTTGAAATGCAGAGGCTACACTGGCTAGGTGCATTGCAACGCAGGTGGAAGCACTACCAGGGTGCGCTGAGCGGGAAATGACAAATGGCAAGCTCATTCAGTGAGGTGGAAAGACCATGGAAGCTTCCAGAATCTTCTCCAATGACACTTGCCTCAATGAATTCGACTAGTGATGAGTAAGAGGCTCTCAACCTCCAAGTGGAAGAAAGAACTGACAGAGAGAAGCCACAAGTCAAAACATAAGCTGACTCATCCTCTCTGCTTACATCTATATATGGATCTCTCACCCAGAGGTTCAGGAGGCTGGAATTTTGTACTTTGCAGAGAATTGCTGTTGGTTTGAGATTGAGATTAGTACATTGGGTGATTTATGCTTTGTTGGAGGAGAGGAAGGGATTCCTTTGCTGGGAGGTAGATGCTGGATCGGAACTCACTTGGTTGTATCTCCTCTTGGACTTTCTTATTCTGTCAATAAACTATTTGAGTTTCTCCTACATGCTATGTACCAATGATGTTTTGTTATGCTTACATGTTTAGCTTAATCTGATCTTGAGCTTTTTATGAATGTATATCTATATCTTCGTGTAGTTTCTCTGTCTTGGGATCTTGCAGGAATTCGGTGAAGCTGGGCCGGTGAAGGAGCAAGGAGCTGAGAGCCATTGAAGAGAGGAGTGATTGGATCAACAAACTAGCGGAAGACACAGGTTAGTTACATCCTTTCTCCTCATTTACATTTCATAAAGAAGAAATACTCAATTAGTTTTCCTTGTTTGTTGCTAAGGCACTATCACACCTTAGAGTGGGATAGGGGCATTCCGAATTGGATACTTTTCCCAACAACAAATTGGCGACTCCACTGGGGACGTATCTTGTTAGTTTATTTGTGTTTGTATTGTTGTTCTTCTCATAAACTCAGGAGTGCCGAATCGAAATGGATTTGCCATTTTCAAATGCAAAGTAGAGATCTGCCACTCTAGTCCACTCACTGGGCCTGTTTTTATGATCTGAACAGTTGATCCACAAGTGCTCTAATAGCCCTTTGTGATAGCTCTTAGTCCTCCTTTAAATCATCCTCCTAATTGTACCTAATTGATAGCTTTTATCCGGCCAAAAACTGTAGATAAAACTGCAAACCGTGACCCAGAACCCAGAGACAATTCTCGTTTCTGCTTCAGCGCAGACTCTGTGAAGAGGTTCTGCATTTCAACGCAGGTCTCGTGAAGGATACCTGCACTGAAGTTCAGTTTCTCTGTGCTGAGGGTGCGTTGATCAGCCCTTGCCTTGTGCAGCTGTGGTTCCCTGCTTCCTTTTGCTCAGTTTTATCTCTGTTTTTTGCAGCCTGTTATCAGTCAGTGTACCTATCTGAAACCCCTTTTCTTTGCCTCAATTCCACCTCAGTTGTATAAAGAAACTGTATTTGTTCTTTGTGTATTTGTTACATCATTTGCAGTTTCCCATTACAAAAGTAAACTAGTCATACTGTCGCCCTTAGATCTAGACCTGTCGTAAGTGTCGTTTTGATCTTAGGAGTGAGTTTGTTTGCTGTTCACAGTTGATTACGCTTTTAATTTTGTCTTTTGGTTTGAATTTATGCATTTCTAGTGTCGAAACAAGCGTTTACTTCAAAATCATAAAGTGTCGTAATCGTCTTTTTGTTTTCAAAAAGAAACTTGTTTATGTTTTCACTTGAAATCGAATTCAAATTTGTACAACAGCTTTCTTTTTAGGCATCAATATTAAGAAAGCGAAAACAAATACATGCATTTGTGCATTTGCATATTGATAGTTTGTATGGTTTGATTTAGGGAAAAGTTCATTACAGTGTGCTCTATGCTCTTTGAGAAAAGTCTGTGTCTTCCTTTTCCCCTTGTAGCTAGGATTTTCATTGTTGAAAAGATATAAAAGCTTGCTTATCATCTTTAGACTGCATTTAGGAATTGTATCATACATCTCGTGGTGATCCAAAAAGACATACTTCTAAGAAAGATCAACCTAAAATAAATTGAATGAACTTAACAACGCTTTGTAACGTAACGCACAACATAGAGGTCTAGGCTAGAGATGTGTTCCGGCGTCATAAAACCTGGTGACTGTCGATCTCATTGATGGTTGGGTGATTCCTCCTGAGAGACGATAGCGCCAGTACGGATTTTGCTCCCACGTACCGTCGAGTATATATTGGGAGACCCCTATAGGAATAAAACCTTTATCCATAGGAAGCCGTGTCGGCCGCCCTACTGATCGCAATGCACTGAACACAACATTCGGGAAGATTGACTGCCCGTACCTTAAAAAGTATTCTGTGGTTTTGCGAAAAGTTTGGCACACCCTCTACCTAGAACTCCAGAGCAGTTCCTTTTGGCCTTTTTCAGACTCTATAACGGAAAAAGTCCATCCGAGCATTTGTCACTTCGGGCTCGTTAAAACATCGAAGGCGACTAGAGTCATCTTTTGCTTTTTCTCGACTCTTTAAAACTGAAAAAGCAAGTTGTGTATAAGCGTCATTAAAATTTATTTTAAACGGAATATTCATACCCTTTTTCCTGCGTTGATCTTTAGGTTGAGAAAATGGAGCCTACCAACCAAGGAATTCCCCTTAGTGGAAATCCTAGTCCCTTCTCCTCTTGGGGAGATGTTGGTGCGCCCCATATGGCCACATTGTCGCTTCCAGGACTGACAATTGGCTTGCCGGTCTGGCTCTTCTCAACCAATGTCGTTCAGAACACCACTATTCCTGAACAGTTAAATCAACAGTTAGACCAATCTAGAGTTACCCACCAGCCTTCTACTTCCTCTAATTCTTCCTCCCCTCCTTCCTCTTCGCTTGACGGGACTGGTAAAGATAAAAACCAAGTTCCTAAGGAGAAGAAGGAAAAGAAGAAGAAATGGAAGAAGAAGAAGGAGCCAAAAGCGACTGGGGGCAAACAAGTGTCGTCTAACAAAAATCCACACATAGCACTGACTAGGCCTAAATCGCCATGTGTCATATGCAAGGGAGACCACTTCCACAGAGATTGTCCCTGCATCCCTCGGATACTAAGGGACTGGTCTCCCCGTTTGCACAATCCGGTGGCATCAACCTCTGATAGCCATGTTGAATGCATACCGTCAACTAGCGAAAGTGAAGTCCTTGGACAAAAAGGGAGAACTAGATCTCCCTGTAGACTGTGCGAAGGAAACCACGCCATCCACCGTTGTCCCTTCTTAGACGAAGCAAAAAGAGTTTTGGATGATCGTCCAGTTTCACCGTTACGACTTCCTCCCGGATATAAAAAACTCTTGCCGAGTCCTTCGTTAGTTGAAAATCCAGCTGGCCCGCTCAAGTGGTCAGCTGAAGCGCCGGTCATTGAAGATGAACCAGCTGAATCCATACCCGACGAAAGTCAAAAGGTCGAGGCGGCAGTTGACTCGGTCTTGCCTTCAGAGGATTTATCTTCGAATGATACAATCACTGAAGAGGATAAAGATGACACTATCCAAATTCTCTTCATCAACACAGACTCCGACGAGCACGGGGGCAATTCCCCCATTCCTTTATCACAGGAAGGAAGTTCGTCAGAGCGATACCCAGCCGTCTACTCGGTCCCACCACCAAGCAACCTAGTTGTCTCCTTCGACTGGAACCAACTAGGCAGACCCCATTTGCCAGCAAGCATACCATTCAGAATTATCGTCCAAATATACAGAATGGTCATGGCTGGCACCATCATTGATGAGGGGGCATCTGTGAGTATCCTTTCCTCTATTGCTTGGAAAGCGCTTGGTTCGCCAGCGCTTTTGCCTGAAATGAGAAATCTGACAGGCTTTGATAAAGGAACCAGTCGACCTTTAGGGATCCTCCCCAATGTGCCCATAACATTGAAAGGGAAGACCGTTCAAATGAACGTGATGGTCGTTCAAGGACCCTTGGATTATAACCTACTCCTTGGACGAGACTATATATATTGCATGGGAGCCATCGTCTCCTCACTCTTTAGAGTAATGTGTTTTTCGCACGAAGGAAGAGTGGTCAAGCTCGTGGACCAGCTTTCATTTCCCGGATCACGCAAAAAAATAGTCATATACCTTCCCTAAATGGTCTCTTCACGCAAGAAATGTCTCAACCCACGGTCCGTCCTCCCGATGAGCGCGAGTAATTCGGAAGGATATGACTGGAACCCAGGGGGCATGCGTCCTGGTCTGCTTCGGCAGGAAAACTTTGGGTATAAGGTAGGTTTCCGCGAGAGAATATGACTAGTCTGTACCCCGTCTGTCTTGGAAGAGGGGTTATTCTAGAATAAGATTCTTTTGTCAAATTTATGTGTTTGGCGCTCGTTGTCACTCACCTTTGTCTATCTCAGTAGACATCGCCGAAGAAGTGTTTTGTTTGCTGCGCAAATGAGAAAATCTTTGGTAACCTGAAAGAGGTAGGCCTTTCCTGGTAGAACAAATGTTTTATCTGCAAATTGAGAGGTAACCTTGAAATCGTACTTTATACCTGGGGGCATGCAAACCTTTTGGAGTGCAAGCAAGGGGCGGCTATTTATTTTTTAAATTTTTAGTTCCTCCCTTTAAACCTGTAGTTCTAACCCTTTAAACTCATAGGATTAGTCGTTTCCGAACTTGCATAACGAAAGGATGCGGGGCATAGCTTTGTAAGGCGCAAGCTTCATAAAAATGGCATCTTACATGAGACATTCTTATCATATGACTGGATAATCGAGCAGTTTTAGCGCATAGTTCATGCTCGTTAAAAAATAAACATAAGACCGAGCAGTGTTTTTCCGCGTTTAAGCTCGTTAAAAAATGAACTACCCTCTGGTAAATAACCACCGTGAATGTAACATTATCAGCCATTAAAGCCTTGGTCGTGTTTGCACCGTCACCTCCATTTTTCCATTGGCCGATCATTCACCTCCATATTGATTGTTTACCCATTTTGAGGAACAGCTGCGAAGAGTGATTTCACTAGCCATCCTTGTGACACTGCCATGATTGGAAAATTCCAACCCGTACCTGGAATCAGCTGCTACTCGTCTTATCACTCGTTCCTCAAAAGACGAGTCTTCTTTAAGCTCTTTTCATCTGACTCGTAAAATATGAAAAGATTTCCGAGTTTTGGCCTTCCAGCTCGTTAAAGCGACCGAAGTGCTATCCCTCCTCTAGATTTTAATCTTTTTGGACCTGAGGGATTATTGCACAAAAAGATCGAGCGCTTGTTTTGTTCGGCTCGTTAAAACTATCGAAAATTCATCCCTTCTGTATTGTTTTATAATTTTTCGGACTTAAGGGATTAGATGACGAAAAAGGACTTTCAGAGTTGACTTTACGTACCTTTTCAGACTCTCTAAAAATGAAAAGGACCGAGTTATCTTTGTCGTTAGACTCGTTAAAAACATTAAATAGCGACAAACTTGTCTTTAGACGAGAACGAGTTTCACTATCGCTAGGCTCGTTAAAACATAGCGATGGGTTTGCCCGAAGGGAAAATTATAGAACAAGCATATGTTATCCTCCTCAAGCTTGACAAAAATAAAGAGGTACTGGTCAGCAATGACTGGGGAAAATTTGGGAAGAAACTCAAAGAACTTTATTGGTAGCAGGTCGCTCTTGAACATGACACTTCCGCTCCGTGCCTGAGTCGGGTTGGGTTGTTTCATTCACCGGTCACATCACCATGGTCTCGCCATACCATCCACCTTTGGGGTAAATGCTACCAATCCATCACATAAGTGTCGCCGGTATGTTCAAGAGAAGTCATCCAGAGAAATCAACCGTGTCCCATCCACTACCATACATTATCCTTCATCCTTTCATGACTGCCACCCTGAACCATATATCATCAGATCGTTTTCACCTCCATCAAAATCATTTGCTCCGTTCCGTGTCACTGATGTGGGATACATTAAGGCCCTCCTTTGACGGATCGCTTCTTGTCGACATCAGCTCATTATCCAAGAAGTTGATCTAGGAACACCCCCTTCAGTACTTTGAAGCTTGCATGCCTCAATGGCAAGTTTCTCACTTCCGGCGACAGGTATACATCAATGACCTTCGACCGAAAGATTTTGCGTGGTGTTCGACGCCAAGTCCTTTATTCACACCACGTGAATTGTACTGCAGTACCTTGAGGGTCATTATCATTATCGGTGATTCCTCTCGCGCTTGTTAACGGTTTACATCATTGACCGGTAATCAAGCGATGTCTTTCCATGTTCGACTTCAAAACATTTCTCACATGGATCGACTTGTACTTAGAGTGAAGATCGGACGAGATTGAAGACCCCGGATCTAGTTTCATCCATCCCGGCTGCGATATATATTCAGGAAAAATAAAGACATTGACATGTACATCATTGCAACACAGATAATCATCCTACCAAAAGGATGATGATTTCATCAAAATCATCAGTCTACCATCAGACGATTGTCTGTCCTATGTACAGAAAAATGAATTTATAAAGCTGAGCATGGGAATGCCCGCCTCAGCTAGATCATGAAAACATTATGAAAAATAATGTATTGTATTGTATCTTATTACAGGTCTCCTCCCAGCATTGAATGAACTTCGGATCCTCCTAATAAAGCATTTCACCCGATAAACGGCCTCATACTTTAGGGGGCAACTGTTATAGACATTTTTGTGCCTTACAGCATTGAGCATGAAATGTCCATAATCCAAGGGATCCAAAGTCCCTAAAAGAGTTGTTCCTGCCCCTAAAGGAACAAGGTCAACCAATGACAGCTTCTCCCAGAAGTTCTCCACCAAAAACCACTCAGAAACAGTCAATTCAGGATCAATTCAGAGGCTCCACTAGCTTCCTGCGTTGAAATGCAGAGGCTACACTGGCTAGGTGCATTGCAACGCAGGTGGAAGCACTACCAGGGTGCGCTGAGCGGGAAATGACAAATGGCAAGCTCATTCAACGAGGTGGAAAGACCATGGAAGCTTCCAGAATCTTCTCCAATGACACTTGCCTCAATGAATTCGACTAGTGATGAGTAAGAGGCTCTCAACCTCCAAGTGGAAGCAAGAACTGACAGAGAGAAGCCACAAGTCAAAACATAAGCTGACTCATCCTCTCTGCTTACATCTATATATGGATCTCTTTCAGGAGGCTGGAATTTTGTACTTTGCAGAGAATTGCTGTTGGTTTGAGATTGAGATTAGTACATTGGGTGATTTATGCTTTGTTGGAGGAGAGGAAGGGATTCCTTTGCTGGGAGGTAGATGCTGGATTGTTGTATCTCCTCTTGGACAGAGTTTCTCCTACATGCTGTGTACCAATGATGTTTTGTTAGTTTAGCTTAATCTGATCTGAGCTTTTTATGAATGTAGTACATCTTGTAGGTTCAGTGAAGCTTGAAGGAGCAAGGAGCTTGATTAGATCAACAAACTAGCGGAAGACACAGGTTAGTTGAAGAAATACTCAATTAGTTTTCCTTGTTTGTTGCTAAGGCACTATCACACCTTAGAGTGGGATAGGGATTCCGAATTGGATGCTGGGCTTTAATATGGAATATGAAAATGAAATTTGATGCAAACTAGCATTGATCTTTGGTGATCTAGGAATACGATTCGGATGTGCTCTAGGCACAAAAGTTGGTGGAGATTCTAAGGGACATGAGTTGACCAATACCCAGAAAGGGTTTGGGCAGATTCTAAACAGTTTAAGAGATACTAAAATAATTAATATTTTTAATGGAGTCCCTAAGTCTAAACTTAGGGGAAAAAAAATATTAATGTGTATTAATATAAATCTGTGTTAGAATGGTCCAAAATTCATGGATCAAGCTAGATCTAATATTAGCCATTGCTTAGGGACTTAATCTCGATGGTTGATTTGTTAATGAGAAAAGTATAAGAGGAGGCTTGAGGGTCACTTGGAGAACAAACCAAGAGATCAGATTTCGACTTTTTGGGGCTGGGTTTGATGAGAAAGTTGAGAAAGTGATCAGAGTTACAACTGAGGGGAAGTGTATAAAGAAGAAGAGAGGTAGAGATAGCACCAGGAGGATCAACGTAGTAGCCGGAGAGAGGGGCGCAGAACCAGCCAAGGGCTCACGTAGAGCCAGCCAGGAGCTGCGCAGTGCCTTAGAGGGCCAGCGTGGGTGACACAGAGGGCCAGAGGGCTGACGCAGTGCCTCCAGAGGCTGACGTAGGCCAAATCAGAGTGACACTGGGCTAATTCTGGGCTAGAGAGAGGTTGACACTATCCTTAGAGGCTAACGCTGGGGTTTTGTGGGGTAGATTGGAGCTGTGGAGCTGCCAGAGTGTTTATATGGGGTTTCAACCGGAATATCTACTTTTGAGTAGAGAGGTACTACTGTCGAGATTTTTCTCTATTGTGTGAGCCGGATTTGGAACCTAGATTGTATTCTGAAACTGCTTAATAAATCAAACCCTCAAATATATACACCAATTTTCCCGCATTAGGTTTTTCCGGGGACATTAGTCCAAAAACAATGGTGTCACTTGTATGCTTGTTTCTATTTCCTTCAGTTGATGATTTGTAATGTGTTAAGCATGTAATTGGATTTATTTCCAGTATTTACATCGTAAATAAATTGTTAATTAACAAAACAAGTAGGTAGAAATAAATCAATGAAGTGCATGAAGGGTTTCTAACGTGTCAGACTTAGAAATTCCAACATGGTATCAGAGCGTGGTTGCAGATCACATGAGAACTGAGGACATCAGCCAAACAGAGCAGAAGCAACAGAAAAAAAATGTCATGAGTGATAGAAGTTGTTCCTAGTAGAGTAGCAGTAAGGAAGGGGTGATGCAGTGCCTGCATCATCAAGATTGAGCCAGGAAGAGGTAGCGTAGAGGTTGAGGGAGGAAAAGGCAGACTCACGCAAAGGCTAGGAGGGTTGACGCAGTTGGTTGAGGAGGCTGATTTGATGGTGCCGGGATTGCGCAGAGCCTAGGTGCTCTAACCTGTAGTTTGCTGGGGTTTAGGAGGCTATGGGTAAGTTACAGAGTGGAGCTGGTGGGGTACTGTAGTAAGAACAATACCTAACAAGGCAAGGCCAAGGTAGAGGGAGTTGCTGCCAAGGTGGATTTCTAGCCAAGGAATCCATATTAGTGTTGTAGTTACACAAACGATTAGAGAGGGGTATCTCGACATTGGAATAAGGGTTTCCAGGAGGGAAATCAAGGCTTAGAGGAGTCATACCAAGAACTTCCAGGAGGGAAGTAGAGGAGCAACGAAATGGAACTACATGGAGTAAGAGACTAGGAAAGATTGGACAGAGCCTCAAACTTTGTAGTCTGGAAGGCCAAAATATTATCCATACTAGATAGGAATCATGTCAAGCACTTCGCCTTGAGGACAATAGCTATCCCAGTTGACCCGACTGATAATGACAGGTACGCGGATGCAATGGCAAGGGCTAAGAGTATCATCCTTGACGGGGTCAAGGATCATATAGTACCACATATTGCTGAGAAGAACATGACACAGGAGATGTGGGAGGCCCTGACCAAGTTGTATCAACATATTTCCATGCAGAGGAAGATGCTACTAGAAAATCAGCTGCGATCATACCAGATGTAGAAGGGAGAACAGATCGACCCATTCCTCGGTCGATTGAAGGAGATCCAAGACTAGCTGACTTCCATAGGGGCAATTCTGGATCTAGAATTGATGGTGAGAACAACCTTGAACGCAGTCTCAGAAGACTGGGAGGTGTTTTTCCAGAGCATACTGGGCAGGGCGACCCTTCCAGATTGGGAGGAAATGTGGGTTTCTCTTCGCCAAGAAGAGATCAGAAGGCTGAGCAAGGCGGGAAGCAGTGGCAAGGGGATCAGAATCAAGAAGGAGGAGGAGGATGTTGCCCTAGCATCTGAGGGAAAGCAAGAGAAATAGAAGAAGAAGGACCTCTCCAAGGTCAAATGCTTCCACTATGGGGAGATGGGTCATTATGCGACCCAATGTCCAAGGAAGAAGAGAAAGGGAGAGGCCTCTAAGACCAAGGTAGCACCAACAAGGGTTGAGAAGGAAGTGGAGATAGATGATGATTGTGCCATGAGTGCTCATGTGCCACTTCAGAAGAAGTGGGGAGACATCGAGCCATAGTTAGGCAAACTACAGATGATGAGGGGTAGGATCCTTGAGGTACCTAGCCTCTTGGATTAGACCTTGCTATGGGAGCCCCGAAGAGGAGTAACAGTATTGGTGATGTCAATAGAGACACATGCAGATAGAGCGACAGAGGGAGCTACATTGAAGTATTCCCAGGACACCGCGAGGCTAGCAGGCTGCAACAGTGCGAGATGCACATGAGTGTTGCACCAGTGTAGGATGACATAGAGAGGTGTGCAATGGTGCGATATGTATAGATTTTTTGCAGTAGCGCAAAGGTCAGAGAGGGAGCACTTGTCAGTGACAGAGGGAGCTTCAACATCAGGAGTGTTTCTAGCTTGACAGAGATATCAGAGTTGGGAGATCAGTTATTTACTTCTGAGTAAATGAGTTGCAGTGAAACATTTAGTAGTGGTAGAGCTATGGGAAACACGATGCAACATGATGAGAGGGGTTTCAGTGCAGATGCAACAGTGGTAGTAGCAGGGCCATGGGCAGCAACACAGATGCAGAGGGAGTTGCAGTACGAATCCAGCAGTGGTAGTGGCAGGGCCATGGGTAGTAGTACAGGATGCAGCAGTGTAGAGGATGTTGGGTAGTATGCCTAGCATCAGCACATGGAATGATGCGAGATGATCAGAGTGATGCTCAGTGAGGAGTATTACTAGAGCACAGTCCTCGCTAAGAGGGAGTGTTGATTTTAGGTAGCATCAGATGTGCTCTAGCCACAAAAATTGGTGGAGAGGATAAAGCACATGAGATATCCAATACCCAGAAAGGGTTTGGGCAGATTCTAAACAATTTGAGAGATATTAAAATAATTAATATTTTTAATGGAGTTCCTAAGTCTAAACTTAGGGAAAATAAAATATTAATGTGTATTAATATAAATTTGTGTTAGAATGGTCCAAAAGTCATGGATCAAGCCAGATCTAATCTTAGCTATGGATTAGGGACTTAATCTCAACCATTGATTTGTCAATGAGAAAAGTATAAGAGGAGGCTTGAGCATCACTTGGAGAACAAACCAAGAGATCAAGATTTCGACTTTCTGGGGCTGGGTTTGCTGAGAAATTTGAGAGAGTGATTAGAGTTGTAGCTAAAGGGAAGTGAATAAGAAGCAAAGAGGTAGATATAGCACCGAGAGGATCAACGCAGTAGCCAGAGAGAGGGACACAGAACCAGCCAAGGGCTCACGTAGAGGCAGCCGGGAGTTGCGCAGTGCCTCAGAGGGCCAGTGTGGGTGATGCAGAGGGCCAAAGGGTTGACGCAGTGCCTCCAGAGGCTAACACAGGCCAAGTTAGAGTGACACTGGGCTAACGCTAGGCCAGAGAGAGGCCGACACAGTCCCTAGAGGCTGACGTTGGGTTTTGTGGCGAAGATTGGAGTTGCTGGATGTTTATTCGGGGTTTCAGCTGGAATATCTACTTCCGAGTAGAGAGGTACTACTGCCGAGATTTTTATCTATTGGGTGAGACAGATTTGGCACCTAGATTGTATTATGAAACTGCTTAATAAATCAAACCCTTAGATAACTACATCGGTTTTCCCGCATTGGGTTTTTCCGGGGACATTAGTCCAAAAACAATGGTGTCACTTGTGTGCTTGTTTCTATTTCCTTCAGTTGATGATTTGTAATTTTTTGAGCATGTACTTGTATTTATTTCCAGTATTTACATGGTAAATAACTTGTTAATTAATGGAACATGTAGTTAGGAATAAATCAGTAAAGTGCATGAAGGGTTTCTAACGTGTTAGACTTAGAAATTCCAACAAGATGCACAACCTTTCTTGTGTCTGATCACTGTTCACCATGAACAATCAGATCTGATCTTTGTCATTCATTCCCAGGGAAGATATGATCTTTCGTTTCCCTAGCAACGACGCCAAAAATGTTATCCCCTACAATTTCCTACGTTGAGGAGGAGATCGAAAGAGGTAACCTCAAACCACTTCCAACTCAGTAGCTAGCCCTACTGAGCCAGAGAGGGATCTCTCAAAGGATTTGTCAATGAATATATGAAAAGAGATAGGTCTTAGGCTAGGTATGCATGTTTGCTTGTGTATTTGTGAATTTAGGATTTTAAGGTTTCCTGGACTAGGGTTTAGAACAAGTAATTTGGTCTAGGCTTCAAGTATGTAGAAACAAGTATAATAGGAGCTAGATATTAGTGCGTTATGGTGAAATTAGATTTTTTGTCAATGTAGCATAGGTTTTTGAGTTTAAAATAGACTAATGAACATGTAAAGAAATGAATTCATTAGCTTTATAAGAAGGGAAACACAACTATGAATTTCACATAAACAGAACTTAATTTCAAGATTCCTGTTTAAATAATTGCAAAGGAAATCATATGAAGAACATAAAGCATGTAAAGGGTGATGATTTATCCATTAAAAATGATAGAAATAAGAAACAAACACCATAGACTCACTGAACTAGATTTCCTGAAATATAGCTGCAACTACTCCTATATTAGCTGAAGAAAACATAAGTATACAAGCCTGCTCCACAAAGTCCAACGTTTCTCTCTGAATGAGAAATGATACATACAGACTCAATTGAACCACTTACCCACCTTCAGGAGTTGAATTCCTATGTGGTGGAACTGATTCCAAGATTCTCTCAACCAATAAGTGAGAGTGAGAAAGTCAAATACAAACACTTCTTGTAGAATTTGATTTGGATTTTATTCCTTAACGAGGTCTATTAAACCACAAAAACTGCCTATCATGTCCATTTATTCATTCTTACAACATATAACCTTGAAATAACTTCAATTACATCAGGAGTTTTGACTTTGACCAAGTCAAACTAAAAACTAAGAAATTTACACAGTGAAATTTAAATGATAAAAACAAAAATATGCAGAAGCATAGCACAGACTTTGAACCTATTATCACTCAGGTTGTCCCTTGGCTCCTTAAGGGATACGGTTGAGGTAACCACAAACCAATCTTTGGGCTGCAGGTCCTAGCCTACCTGTAGTCAGAGAGGGCTCTCTCTTTAGAATTTAGCTTTGTTTTGGGTTGATTTTAGGCTAGTTATGGTGTACATGGGTTTTGTTTTGATTTTGGTGGGAAGGATGATGTTGTTAAGCAGAATTGGGATGCATAGAGTGAGAAGTTCAAACCATTGGGCATGGAGTCATGAATTAGGGCTTGCTGTTGCGTTTTCTTGGTCACAAGAGGAATACAGAGCAGGATAGCTACACATAGAACAATATCAGGCTGGAATAAAGATGGAATGAAGGTCAGAGATGAAAGGCAACTAAGAATCTTTCATTAGATAACAGAGAGGGAAGGTGAATGATAGTTTCTCTAGGAGCAATCAAGAATTCCTAAATAACAGTCATATGTGAAAGAAACAGGGTAAACATGATCATTTAAGTATGCATATTCATAACCATTTCTGAAGAAAACATATAGAAATAACAAGAACTGAGCATAAGGTGCAGTCAAGCAAAACCTAAGCTATTCATTTTTCTTGCTATTTAGATGGTAACACAATGGTGCATAAAAATATGTAAACTGTAAACAGAGGTAAGAAAACACTTATTGAGCCATGTAGTAGCACAGGAATTCCACAGTCACTCTTTGGCCATTAAATAACACAACATTCAGTTCTTCATCTAAAGCATTCCAACAGTCTTTGATTACAGAGCTCTCAAAATATACAACACAAGTCTAGAATGAGGATTATCAACCAACCAACCCTTTAAACAATGAATTAGGGTGGTTTATATAGAGAAAATATCCAAAAATATCTATTACAGCAGATCTTAAACAGATCTGAGGGAAATGAGTTTTTTAACCTAATCTTGTCCTGAAATTAATGCAAGAAGATATTTATTTGAGCTGCGCTGGAGGCAGCTGCATCAAAATGAGTTAATATGGTGTCCTTATGGCTCTGTGCTGTTCATTTAGCCATAATTGTGCTTTGGGCTTTGATCCCCTGCTCTTGAGTGGCTTTGATGTGCATTAACTGTGATTTGAGAGCCTTAAATGGCTTCACCGCTTTCTTTGACTTTGCTTGGGGGCCTTTAATGTTCACTTGCTTTGATATTGCCGATCTAATACTCTTTGCCGCTTCACTGATACTATTTAATTTAATCTGGGCTTCATCTTTCCTCTGATACTCTTTTACAGTTGAATCGGGCCACTTTCTCTCCCTTGATGTGCTTGAAACTGTCAAATCGCCCCTTTTCTGCCCTTTCAAGGCAAAAATAGCTGCTGCAAATGCTTTTCGTGGCCTCTAGAATGCTATCGGTGCTGGACGATTGAATATGAACATACATGAAGAAATCCTGTTGCGTCCCGCAAATTTTTGGGTTTTGCAGGTACCCGAGCCATGAGAGGCCCTCCATTTTGATCAATTTTTCTTAGCGATGCGCGACAAAACTTGCCTCAGTTTCTCATTTTGGGCATCCTTTGCTGTGATTTTTGCCCTTCGCGCCTTTTTCGGTGATGACGTCAGCGGTGGGTCCCAGTATGGAGGGTGACGTGGCAGTACGGCAGGGTGACGTAGCAGGGTGACTGGTTTGACGACGTGGCACAGGACACGGTGGCGGGGTAGGGACGGAGGCAGATGCAGTGGCAGCGACGTGGTGTTGATGTCAGGGGCGGAGAGACAGAGGGCCGTTTGTGGTTTTATTAGACTGCCTTCTGTACGAGAGCGGTAATTGTCAGAGGGGCTCCGATGCAATCGCGTGGAGACACGTGTCTTTTGTACGGTGGGGAAACCGCTAGCCCATCGGAGGCTAAGCGTCGGATATCGGGGTGGCTCCGAAATGCACCTGGGCCGTTGGATCTGGGCGGGCGGATCGGAGGGCTAACGGAGTGCGGAGCTGGCGGCAGGTTTATGTGCGGGGGCCCGCCCGAATATTAAATTAATATTGTGCGACGGGGCTTTCGAACTTTGGGTTTGTGGGTTTTGTAGGTTATTTGCGCCGGAAGTGTTTAATGTTTAAATAAACATTTGAACACCCAATATTAACAAAGAGCGCATAAAGGGTAGAATAGTAAGGTTTAAGGGTAACGGGGAGTGGTTATTAATTTAACCAGAGGTTAAATTAACTCCGGGTGAGGACACGGAAGGGTTAATAGTAGTCCCGGATGGACTATTATTCCCCTGAACTATATTTATATGGCTATACTGCCATAGGGTGGGATATTTAATACATTTTGGGATTTTATATAGTTTTTTGTAGAAGTAGGGATGGGGAAGTGGTTTCAGGGAGCTATATAATAGAATTAGGGGTTAATATGAGTTTATGGATTGAAAATGAATGGATGAATGCTAAGTCCATAGTATGAAAACTTAGAGATAGGAAGATGAAATGAGTATAGAATGATTTTTACACAAGAAATGTGGCTTCTTTTCATTGAAGAAAGTCAAAGCTTGACTTAGTATTTTTACAAAAATGAAGTGATAACAGGACTGGTTGGGCAGATCCCAAGGTCCTTCAGGGGTGTTAGTAAGAAACTTTGAGAGGGGGGGTTGTGAAAGGGAGTTAGACATGCTTCCATCATTCTGCCATCAAACCACTACTTTGGCATTTCTTTCATTGATGAGACAAGCTATAACTGATAATACATCAGGTGATCAAAACCTTGCTTTCTGCAGCCTCGAACTACCTACCCAGCCTACTTACCTAACATTTTTTCTTCCTTTTGAATGGGTGCACTTAGACTTGCAGACCCTGATTGCCTTCTTTTCTTTTAACTGCCATCCTATCTAAGTGTACCCTTATTTCTTCCAAGGGCCCAGATTAAGCAGTTGGGCTCCTTCATTTCTCTACCTAGCTACTGATCTGCCAAGCTTAAGCTGTTTGGACAAATATTCATTCTCTATCTTCTAAAACAAGCAATTTAAACCTAGGGAAGCCAAGATTAACCTGTTTGGCTTTCCTTTATCTGTAAAACTCTTCAAAAATGGTATGATTCTTCAAAATGGAACTTCTTGGAAATATGGAACCTTGCAGCATGACAAAATGAAATATTTGGCATGTAAAGCAGTCAGTCATGAAATATGAAACCTATTGCAATAGGAGGCTAACAGTGGCTCCACTTGGGGATGGTTTTTCAGGATGAAAAGCCAAGAACAACAGGTCAGAATGCCTTGATCTTCACTTGTTGCTGTAAACTGAAATTCTCCTTCTTGTCAATGCCTTTGACTGAATTAAGCTGATATGCAGTATCCTTTTGAGCTGAATTTCCAAAACATTACAACTCTGCTTCTTGCCTTTTGGGTGCTTGTAAACATATTGAAATTTGCTTGAGCACTTCTTTGTAATTATTTCAAAAACATAGATCTGAAATAGAACTTTCTTTGATCTTTCCTTCAAAATTTGCTGCGTTGTTCCCTCTTATTGGCCTGCTATAAGAAAAAGTGTTGAAAATACAAATATTAATGTACAGATAGTATACAGAGCTGTGTTGCATTCAACAAAAGTGATCATGATAGTGCTTTAGCATTCGGCCATTGACAGGGCCTTCTTCAGCTGTGCTGCCATCCAAACTTTTCAGAAAATATGTGTTGTTGCCTTGAACAACAGAAATAATAAAGGGGCCTTTCCACAGGAAATCAAACTTGCCATGCTTTCCTTTGTCCTCTCTTCTTGAATCCCATCTTAAGACTTTGTTGCCTATGTAGAAATATTCAGCCTTGATTCTTTTGTCAAACATCCTTTTCAGCTTCTCTTGCAGTACTTGGGTTCTATGATACACTTCCTCTCTTCTTTGCTGTAAGTGAATGGTCTGATTGATCCTTCTTTGAATATCATTAGGCTCATCTTGTATTTCTTGCAGCAACTTGATTACAGGGATTCCCACAGATGAAGGGAATCTTGCCTCCATTCCATAAACTAGTTCATATGAACTTGTACCAATGGATCTTTTAGTGGTCAATCTGTTTGCCCATAGTGCATTTACCAGCGTCTTGTGCCAATTCTTTTTGTTCTCCTCCAAGACCTTTTTGATAATGTTGATGAGGCTTTTGTTGGAGGACTCAACTAGGCCATTGCCTTGAGGGTAATATGATGTGGAATGGCCTAGGGTAATATGGTACTTATGGCAAAAGTTGATCATTCTTTTGGATTTGAAGGCAGCTGCATTATCTGTAATGATCTTCTCAGGATAGCCAAATCAGGACAAAATGTTGGTTTCAAGGAATTGGATGATGGTGGAGTCATTGTCTTGCCTACATGGGATGACTTCAACCCACTTGGTAAAGTAATCTGTGGCTGTTATAATCCACTTATGTTGGCCATAAGAGGATGGATGGATTTCTCCAATGAAGTCAAGACCCCATTGTTGAAAAGGCTTCTCGGTTGAAATGGGCTTAAGGGGCAAGGGCAACAACTTTCTCTTGCCTTCAAAGATCTGGCAGTCATGACAAGACATTACAAATTTTTTCACATCAACAAACAATGAGGGCCAATAAAATCCAGCCCTTAGGATTTTATCAGCAGTTGATTTCCAGTATAAGTGTCCTCCACAGTCCCCTGCATGGAATTCTTTCATGACACTGTCAGTTTCATTCATAGTTAGACAATTCAACAATATTCCTTCATGATTTTTCCAAAACAGGGCACTATCTAAGACACAAAACTTTGATGCTTTCATCTTTAAAAATCTCTTTTTGGTTCTGGACAACCTTGGAGGAGCACACAGGTTTAACAATATAAAACATATATCAGCATACCATGGGGATTGCAAAAAAGCTTCACTGATCTTTGGAGTCGCCAGCTCCTGTTCATTGTCCAGTTGATTAATGTCTAAGGCTTGAAAATTGGTTTCGGACATCAGTTTGGCTAAACCTTGTCCCTTTATCAGCTTGGTGGGTTTTATCTCAATGTCATACTCAAGGATATTGGCAATCCACTTGCCTCTTTTGCCTTCTATGCCATCCTGAGTTAATATGTATTTTACAACAACATTTGGTACATAAGCAATCACATGTGAATATAAAATGTAAATTCTGAAATCTTTGATTGCTTTAACAAGGGCATATGCATGCTTCTCCATGATTTGGTACTTCAAGGGTGCATCTCTAAGGGTTCGGTTGAAAAATGCAATTGTCTTTTCATTTCCCTGATCATCTTTCTGCAAAAGGACAACAACAATGGTGTGTTCAGATGCAAATGAAAAAATGATGAAATCTCTATCAAATTGAGGATTTGTGAGGACTGGGGCTTGGGTTAAGGCAGATTTTATGCCCTCAAAGGCTTGCTTGGCCTCTAAAGTCCATTTTACCTATCCTTCTTTAACATGTTATTTAGCATTCTTATCAGCTCGGCCAAGTTTGGGATAAATCTCCTTAGGAAATTGATCTTTCCTAGGAATGCTTGCAACTCTTTGACGTTTCTTGGATAAGGGATGTGAAGGATGGCTTGAATTCTTTTAGGATCAATTCTAATTCCATCTTTTGAAATGATATGGCCTAGCAATTTGCCTTCTTCAAGGCTGAAGAGAGATTTCTTAGGATTTAAGGAAATGCCATATTTCCTAGGTTAGGAACACTTGCCTCAAATGTTTTAGGTGCTCTTGATCAGATTTGGAGAAAGGGGATAGGTCATCAAGGTAAACCACTAGGAAATCATGGATTTCTTTGGCAAATGTAATGTCCATGGCCCTTTGAAAGGTAGCACCTGCATTCTTTAGTCTGAAAGGCATCTTCACATACTTAAATGTTCCCCACGGTGTTGTAAAGGCTGTCTTGTCTTGGTCATCCGGGTGAACAAGTATTTGATTAAAACCTGAAAATCCATCTAGCAAAGAAATTCTTGAAGACCCCACTACTCTTTGTAGAATGTGGTCCATTTTTGGCAGTGGGTATTGATCTTTAAGGGAGACTTGGTTCAGATTTCTTAAGTCCACACATAGTCTAATCTCCCCTGTTTTCTTCCTTGTGGGAACAAGATTGGATACCCATTCTGAAAATCTAATGGGTGCTATGATACCAGCCTCAAACATTCTTTTCACTTCTTTCTCAATCAAAGGGAGAAGCACATGATTGATTCTCCTTAGTTTCTGTTGGAAGGGCTTTTGATTTGGCTTTAAGGGAATGGTATGTTGAATAACGGAGGTGTCATAGGACTTAAGGTCCTCATAACTCCATGCAAATACATCTTGAAACTCTTTAAATAAATCAACATATTTTGGTTTTTGATCGGGAGGCAAAGACTTGGACAATTTAATCATTTTGGGCTTCTCTGCTGTCCCGATATTACAGTCTTCCACAACAGCGTTTAAGGGCTGCATCTTTGGCTTTTTGGGGACATCGTTTGAATCAAATATGTCTTCTAATGGAGTGAGGCCAGCAGGTAGAAAATTGTATTTTAAATCAATCACTTCGGCCTCTGCTTCAGCTATTTCATCTAAATGCATTTGCTTAAGCTTTTGCATGTTTTTCTCATAAAAAATGGTTGGGTGCAACATTTGATTTGCTGCTTCAGCTATTATAGTTTGCTCATTTTGGCTCATTTGCTGTTGTGGGTCATCCATGGCATCTTCATCAATGTTTGAGCTTGAGAATTCTTGCTGTAAGGTAAGAAAATTGTTGATTTGAGCATCATCCTCAAACACTTGCCAATCTTTGATATTGTTAGGCACAGTAGGCCTGTGCTTTATCTCAACAGTAAAGTGGTAATTGGGCTCAAAGGGCAGCTTGCAAGTGCTAGCAAAAGTAGCTAGACTATGAGCATGCATGTTATGGTTTCTAGAAATCTTAGCAAGCTTGGATTCGGTGAAGGAATTGAGTATTTCTGTGGCATCAGACCTATAAGCTCTTAGCTTATTGTCATTGGTAACAAAGTTACCTTTCATCTGTTGAATGATCAAATAAGAGTCCCCTAGAATGGACACTTTTGCAGCTCCTAGAGCTTTGAGCAGTTTAAGGCCTAAAAAGAGAGCCTCATACTCTACCATGTTGTTGGTGAATTTGAAGTTTAGTCTGTAAGCATGACCCACTGCATGGCTGTTATGTGTATTGTGAATCCATATTCCCGCCCCTACTCCTAGCTTATTAACAGAACCATCAAACTCTAAATACCATGTGATTTCTTGCTTGTGGTTAGTATTAAGAGTTTCATTCATATTAGGATTGTGCGGAACTAGGTTTTGTGCTTCAAGTTGTTCTTCTTGTATGCTGGTTGCACTAATTGTTTTAACAGTTTCACAGGTATGGGAAACCGACTCTTGATTGATGCATGTTTCTTGTTCTAAAGGCAAAGGCTTCTCATCAGTGGGAGGGCAGCTATCATTATTGAACAATATAAAAGAATCCATATCAGAATGGATTGAGTAAATGGGAAAGTTTTGGGGTTTTTGATCCAGGTGGATATTGGTGGCCACCTGCCAAGTCCACCTGGACCCCCACCATTGTCTTTCTCAGCATTTTCAGTTTCCTTAATTGTAGCACAACTTACTATTTTTAGCAGTTTTTCGGGTCCTGAACTTCCGGAGCCGTTTTGAGGCCCTAAACGACGTTTTTTGGGAAATCTGGGGGCAACATGGGTCCATGGACCCATGTTGCCCTTCCCAAAGTGGTAGTGCTCGGATAGATCTTTCTAACGAGCTATTGTACGCGTCAAACGGAGATCGTATGCCAAAGTTACGACCCCGGGAAGTTGATGTACCAATTTACCCAAACGGGGCCCACAGTTTGGCGTTTCATCTCCTAGGGTTAGGTTTTGGAATGTTAAGGGTTGTCCATTGTTTCTCAACAATAAATAGGCCTTCGAGCCTCATTGTAACACAGTTCAGAGGCATGTAGCCATCACATCTCTTCTCAGAGATAAGCTACCATCGCCCTAGCTAGTTTATTGCCATTTCTGTTTGTAAGCATATTTCAGTATTTTCCATTAATGAAATGAAGTATTATTTCCGCTGCATCTTTGTGTATATGGTTATCTCTGTAATTTGTTGCGTTCCTGTTTAAATCTGGATCAGTGGTATCAGAGCGGTCTGCTTTTTCTCTGTTTTTCTTTGCATGTCCCCAACAAGGTCGGGATATAAGGAGTTAGGGCTTGAACTGGTTGAACCTTTGCAAGACCAGCCTCGCAAATCCCGACGGCCTCCCATGGCGGACGAGAAGAAAGACGAGGGGGCAGGAGATCCCATCAAAATCTTGCTCGAAGAAGCGCTCGAGCGACAACGGAACGCGATGATGGACAGCTTTGCGCAGATCCTTCAGCGGCTGCCCCGAAGCGGCGCATCGGCTTCCAGTAGCTCCTCTGGAAACGCCACACCCTTTAAGGTACAAGTTAATTTTGAAATCCCCATATTCGAGGGTCAGATAGACGCCGATGCCGTAGATAAATGGTTAAATCTGCTAGAGGGTTATTTTTCTGTTCATGAATTTTCGAGTCGGGAAAAGATTGTTTTTGCTCTTCTCAAAGCAGCCCCCCACGTCAAGGACTGGTGGGAAACCTACTGCGAGCAGAAGGATGAAAGTACTGGCTCACTATTTTCAGCTGCACCCACCTGGGATTCGTTCCGGGATGCCATCAAGGAGCAATACTACCCTGTCGGAAGCTATGAGGATGAATACATAAAGTGGACCACGCTGCGGCAGGGAAGGGACCAAGACGTGCCGGAGTTCACCAATCTTTTCCATACCCTTCGCACAAAGTTGGGTATCAAGGATTCAGAGCAACATTTGATACTCAAATACCGTGGCTGCCTGCACAAGTACATCCAGGAAGAAATACAGTTCTTAAACATCCCCTCGCTCGGCGCAGCATACCGGTATGCCGTCAAGGTCCAGCAGAAGTTTAAACAAAAGAAGCGAGACTTTGGATCTGCGAATCCAAAGCAGGGGAAAGGTGCCCCTAAACCACAGAACAAAGGACAAAGCCAAGGCAAGACAGCCCAAGACAACCAGCCGAAGCTGCAAGCAAAGAGCAACGCCGCGAAGCCGAGAAAGGACACTGGAAAATGGTGCGAGTTCCATAAGAGCTCCACTCACAACACAAGTGAGTGTCGGGCCAAGCAGTCACTGGTGGCTGAGCTAAAGGTTTCAGAATCAGATGCATGTTCCGACTCTGAGTCAGAACCCGATAAGGGGTATGAAAAAGGGAAGCAGATCATTGATGCGGATCCCAGCGCCACTGTTGCTACCGCAAAGATCCAGAAAAATGAACCCGAAGATCCAGAGGAGGAGGAGCGTCTCTTCCACTCACAAATGTGGGTAAAGGGCTCCCCGATACAGTTCATTGTTGATAGCGGGAGTCAAAAGAACCTCATTTCGGCAGAGGTCGTGAAGCGGTTGGGCTTACCGACCACAGCACATCCACAACCATACACCATTGGGTGGCTTCACCAAGGGCGAGATCTTCGCGTGAGCCAGCAGTGTCGCCTTCCATACAACATCAAGCCCTTCACGGATGAGGTATTGTGTGACATTGCTCCCCTTGAAGTTTGTGATGTATTACTAGGACAACCATACTTGTGGAAGCGACATGCTGTGTATGAATCAAGGCCCCGTGCTGTTATTATTACATTGGGAAATAAGTTGTTCAGGATACCAGAGGTAGCACCACCTGCCGCCATCTCTTTGATTACTGCAAAACAATGCAGTAAGATCATTTCCAAAACCAGGAAATTTGTTTTCCTGATGATACGCCCTCAAGGGAAGAAGAAGACAGTGGCCACGGCCTCCAAACGGGGTTCCTCTGCACGGCAGCTACAGATGGACAAGATTGTGGAGGAGTACGAAGACATCTTCACCTCCCCGACAGGGGTTCCTCTGCACTGTCAAGTCAAGCACTCCATCGATCTGACCCCAGGTGCGCCGCTACCCAATGGACCAATTTATCGACGCTCCGTTCTGGAGAACAATGAAATCAAGAGACAGATTCAGGAGCTCCTGCAGAAAGGTCACATCCGTCCAAGTTCTTCGCCCTGTGGGAGCCCGATAGTGTTGGTACAGAAGAAGGATGGGACGTGGAGACTCTGTATTGACTATCGGGCGCTGAACAAGATCACTGTCCGTAATAGGTACCCGATCCCGCGGATTGATGACCTCCTAGACCAACTAAAGGGGGCGAAATATTTCAGCAAGATCGATCTGAAGTCAGGATATCACCAAGTACCAATTGAACCCTCAGATGTGTGGAAGACTGCCTTCAAATCCAAGGAGGGCCTCTTCGAATGGTTGGTCATGCCTTTCGGATTGACGAATGCTCCTGCAACCTTTATGAGGCTAATGGATGACATCTTGCGGCCATTCACCAACTCCTTTGTAGTAGTATACTTGGATGACATTCTGATCTTCAGCCAGAGTTGGGAAGAGCACCTCCACCACATCCGACAGGTTCTCCAAACACTGCGGCAACACAAGCTATGTGCCAATTTGGAGAAATGCACTTTTGGCATGACCGAGGTTCAGTATCTGGGATACATCATTGATGAACAGGGGGTGCATGTTGATCCAGCCAAGGTACAAGTCATTCGGGATTGGCCCTCTCCAACCACTCTAACAGAGCTCCGCAGCTTTCTAGGTCTTGCCAACTTCTACCGCAGGTTTGTGTTGGGATTTTCTCATATTTCTTGGCCCTTGAGTCAAGTCACCAAGGGCGGGGCGAAAGCAAAATTCTTTTGGTCTGAATCTCAACAGAAGTCATTCAGGGAGTTGAAGGATCGCCTCTGCACGGCACCAGTGCTCGCGTTACCAGATTTACAACAACCATTTGAGGTCGAGACAGATGCCTCTGACTATGCTATTGGGGCAGTCCTTACTCAACATGGACATCCAGTGGCATATCACAGTGAAACACTTTCAGACACAGTCCGGAAGTACCCCACTTATGATAAAGAGATGTATTCCATTGTACAGGCCTGCCGACAATGGAAGCATTACATTTTGGGGAAGGAAACGGTCATCCACACAGACCACCGACCTCTGCAGTTCATACAGACCCAAGGGAAATTGCAGAATGATCGCCATCAGAAGTGGTCTACATACCTGCAACAGTTTCACTTGAATATCAAGTATAAAAAGGGCAGCACCAATAATGTTGCAGATTGCCTCAGTCGACCACCGATCATGGCGCTAACCACCGTGCTCAACTCTTGCGGGCACGAGACTTCTGATTGGCCACTTCTCTACAAAAGTGACCCAGAATTCAGCCACACATACCAGACACTCTTGGAGGGTCGGCAGGTTGCAGATTTTCACCTCCAGGATGCCCTATTATGCCACCTCGGTCACCTCTGTGTTCCTTCAAGCGAGCGTGCCAAGATGATTTGGGAAGCACACTACAGTCGGGCTGCTGGGCATTTCGGGGTCGAGAAAACAGTGGCAGTACTGCAAAACTATTTCTATTGGCCGAATCTTCGACAGGATGTTGGGAAGTACATCCGATCATGTACTGCCTGTGCCATTGCCAAACCGACCATTAAGAAGCAAGGACTCTATACCCCGTTGCCTACCCCTAGTCGACCTTGGGAATCCATCTCCATGGATTACATGTCAGGCCTTCCTTCCACTAAGCATGGAAATGACTGTGTTTTTGTGGTCGTCGACAGGTTCTCAAAGATGGCCATTATGATGGCCTACAAGAAGAATATCACAGCAGAAGCCACTGCTAAACTCTTCTTTGAACGAGTGTGGGTGCACTTTGGGATCCCACAGTCTATCATCTCAGATCGGGACAGTCGGTTTCTCAGCACCTTTTGGTCCAGTCTCTGGTCAATGCTGGACACCAAACTCACGAAGTCCACAGCCTTCCATCCTCAAACTGATGGCCAGACGGAGGTTGTCAATAGGATGATTGTGCACATTCTGCGCATGTATAACTCAAAGCATCCACGCACATGGGACGAGAGCCTCCCCTACGTTCAGCACAGCTACAACCGAGCTCTTCACAGCTCCACTGGCCATAGCCCTTTTCAGGTGGGTTTGGGATTCCAGCCACTATGCCCCATTGATGTGGCCATGCCACTTGCAGCTACTCACATGAATTCAGCTCATGTCCAGTCCGAAACAGATAAGGCCACCAGCTTCATTGAGCGAATCCAACATATTCGCCAGCAGGTCCATGACATTCTTGAGAAATCAAATGCCAAGTACAAGCAGCGACATGATCAACATCGGGTGCCACACAAGTTTCAGGTGGGCGACAAAGTCTGGTTGCATTTGCAAAAGGAACGCCTTACTGGAGCCTATCGGAAATTGAGACCACTCCGATATGGTCCTTACACCATTACTAAGGCTATGGGAGACAATGCATTTGAGCTCAGCATTCCCCCATTCCTTGGCCTGCACCCAGTATTTAATGTGGACCGCCTTCGGCCATACTTTCCACCATTGCTAGACACATCCGACATTGCAGAACAGCTCAAACCCACAGAATTAAATCCAGATTGCATGGAACAAGCTGCAACTGATCGGATCGTGGACACACAGATCAAGAACACTCGCCAACAGAATATCCAACTGTATCGAGTTGTCAAAGCGGGCCAACTCCTTCAGCAGGGCAAGTGGCTCACCAGGGAACAAGTTCAGCAGAAGTTTCCTCATCTCATGGAGGAGCTCAACGCAATGGGGACCATTGCTTCCTAAGGGGGGAGGAATGATCCAGGTGGATATTGGTGGCCACCTGCCAAGTCCACCTGGACCCCCACCATTGTCTTTCTCAGCATTTTCAGTTTCCTTAATTGTAGCACAACTTACTATTTTTAGCAGTTTTTCGGGTCCTGAACTTCCGGAGCCGTTTTGAGGCCCTAAACGACGTTTTTTGGGAAATCTGGGGGCAACATGGGTCCATGGATATGTTGCCCTTCCCAAAGTGGTAGTGCTCGGATAGATCTTTCTAACGAGCTATTGTACGCGTCAAACGGAGATCGTATGCCAAAGTTACGACCCCGGGAAGTTGATGTACCAATTTACCCAAACGGGGCCCACAGTTTGGCGTTTCATCTCCTAGGGTTAGGTTTTGGAATGTTAAGGGTTGTCCATTGTTTCTCAACAATAAATAGGCCTTCGAGCCTCATTGTAACACAGTTCAGAGGCATGTAGCCATCACATATCTTCTCAGAGATAAGCTACCATCGCCCTAGCTAGTTTATTGCCATTTCTGTTTGTAAGCATATTTCAGTATTTTCCATTAATGAAATGAAGTATTATTTCCGCTGCATCTTTGTGTATATGGTTATCTCTGTAATTTGTTGCGTTCCTGTTTAAATCCGGATCAGTTTTTCCTTACTACTTACCACATACTTCATCAATGTTTCTCTATACAGTCTCTTTGGTTGCCCAAAGACTGAAATAGTGGCATAGGAGAGGTCTAGCTGGAGAGATCCTTGGAGTTTTGCTCCCCAAGATCTTGATAAGAGCATGCCATACTTTGGTGGAATGTCAGCAACCACCACGTCCATTAGGATCGTTTTGTTGGGAAATTGGACTAAAGACACACAAAGGTCTTTTATTAAGCCTAAACACTTGACCTGACTAGAATCAAATGAGAATAAGTCTTTGTAGGGTTTAGTGACATTAAGGTTTAGCTTCTCCATTACAGCTTTGGGCATTATATTGTGTGAAGCACCTGAATCAAACCTAGCATTGTGCAACACTTTATCATGAATGTGCAAACTGACATAAAAGGGTAGAACAACTCCATGTCCTGATTTACCATTGACTTCAGGACCAAAAAGTAGTTCAGGTTGATTATCTAATACATTGACATCATCCTTGTTCTCTGGAATTTGCAGTGATCTTTTGATTTGCTGTCTGTACACGTCATGTTTGGCAAGCTCAGAGAGAGGAATAGATATCTTTAATTTACCAATTTCTGCTTCTAAATCAAAAGATTTTTCTGACTGTGTTTTAGTATTGTGACTGGCAGATTTTCCCTTTTCAATTGTATCTTCAGTGATCTTCTCTTGGTTATCCGTGATTTCTTGAGATTGTTCTGTTTTGGGAAGGATTTGAGGAGTGCTATTTACATTGTCTTTTGAGGGAGAGGATACAAAAGGCTGGTTATTAGAGGGCTGCATGTCAGATACATCCTCTATGGTCACTTCCTTTAATTTTGGGTCTGTTTTATCAGCAGGTTCTGTGATAGCGGCCTTGTCTTTTACTTTCTTATGCTACTTGGAATCCTTTGGCTTGATGGGATCAGACACATCAATGGTTCTTGTTATCAATTTGTATTGTTTATGCACTTCATAGACAACTGAATCATATCCTTGTTTGAAGTCAAATGACTCTCTAGACTTGGTCTGAAATTGATTTATATCATGGTCATCTTGGTCTTATTGGGTTAGAAATACTTGTTGTTCACTTTTCAAACCCATCAAGTTTATGTGAGTGTCCTCTATCTTCTCATTAGATGTGGATGCTTCAGCATAGTTTTCATGAAAAGGAGGTCTTATGTCATGGTCAGGACTTGCCCTTTCGACGTTTGGGTTCTGATTTTTTCTAAAGTTTGGATTTCTGATAGGATTGTTTTGCTGTCCTTCCCATGAGGATTTTCTTTCAATAGTTCCCATTCTATTTTCAAAGCTGTCCATGCGTTTGATGATTGTGTCCAATTTTTGCTCAAAGGCTGAAGGTTCATCTTTAAAAGTGGTTCTTCTCTCAGCTCTTTCTCTATTTCGCTTGGCAATCAGATTTGCCTCCACACTAACAGCTACATTATGCATGTCTGCTAAGGTTTGAGGGGCTCTTTCCCTTAACTGATAAGCCATTTCTGAGTCAAATCCATTAGGGAATTTGTATAAAGCAAGATCAGGTGGAGGTCTAAGGTTTTGTGGAATAGCATTGTAAACATTGTTAAACCTGGCACAATAGTCTAAGACAGCTTCTTGAGGGCCTCTTTTGATAGTGTCATACTCGGATAATATGTGCAGAGGGTCCTTCTTCTTCTCCCATCTGTTAAGAAATGTTTAGTAAAGGGCCTCTAGGTCAGCTATGGAATTTGCAGCAAGTGCTCTAAACCAGGGCCTTACATCTCCTGTTAAACTTTGGACAAAATCCTTCATTCTTACACTATCATCATCTATTTCATAACTCTCAAAATAGTCCTGCATTTTCTTAGTATGTTGCAGGGCTGTGCCAAAACAAGTACCTTCAAAATATGTGATTTTGGTTTGATAATCCTAAGGCATAGCCCCTGGATTTGCAGGTAACTGTAAAGGTGCATATCTGTTAGCCATATTTACAGGGATAAGTGGAACGACTGGAACAGCTGGAAGAGCTGTAATAACAGTGGTGGTAGTGGTAGTATGCGCAGTGAATGGAGGTGTGGAAAAGGTGCTTGGAGAGGTGGATGACGAACAAGAGGAAGTAGGGGTTGAACGAAATAGAACTTTAAAAGGGGTTGGAAAACAGCTTGGCTGAACTGTTTCAGGACTAGAATCAACAAACTCTTCTTGTTTTTGTTTGGTAAGGTTTCTGGAGATTAAATTGGGATTTTCAAAAACAGCTGGTGGATTTGGGTCTGGATTTGACCTAGTATTATGTGTTTTCTTCTTGGGAGCCAGCTTCCGAATTTGTTTTTGGTATTTTTCTAAGAAATTTTTGGAATTTAGCAAGGAAGTAATCAAATTTTTGGAACAGCTATCTATAGCGTAAAACTAGCATGAAGATTGACTGAAGCAGCTTTTATTTACTCCTGTAGATGCAAAGCAAGAACAGTTTCAAAGGCTTCCTGGCTGACATTCAGGCTTCATCTGTAGCTTTAAGGAACAGACAGCGATTGCAACAATTCATTCAGTCCCCAGTGGAGTCGCCAATGATGTTATCACTCAGGTTGTCCCTTGGCTCCTTAAGGGATACGACCGAGGTAACCACAAACCAATCTTTGGGCTGCAGGTCCTAGCCTACCTGCAGTCAGAGAGGGCTCTCTCTTTAGAATTTAGCTTTGTTTTGGGTTGATTTTAGGCTAGTTATGGTGTACATGGGTTTTGTTTTGATTTTGGTGGGAAGGATGATGTTGTTAAGCAGAGTTGGGATGCATAGAGTGAGAATTTCAAACCATTGGGCATGGAGTCATGGATTAGGGCTTGCTGTTGTGTTTTCTTGGTCACAAGAGGAATACAGAGCAGGATAGCTAGACATAGAACAATATCAGGTTGGAATAAAGATGGAATGAAGGTCAGAGATGAAAGGCAACTAAGAATCTTTCATTAGCTAACAAAGAGGGAAGGTGAATGACAGTTTCTCTAGGAGCAATCAAGAATTCCTAAATAACAGTCATATGTGAAAGAAACAGGGTAAACATGATCATTTACGTATGCATATTCATAACCATTTCTGAAGAAAACATATAGAAATAACAAGAACTGAGCATAGGGTGCAGTCAAGCAAAACCTAAGTTTTATTTTTTCTTGCTATTTAGATGGTAACACAATGGTGCATAAACATATGTAAACTGTAAACAGAGGTAAGAAAACACTTATTGAGCCATGTAGTAGCACAGGAATTCCACAGTCACTCTTTGGCCATTAAATAACACAACAGTTAGTTCTTCATCCAAAGCATTCCAGCAGTCTTTGATTATAGAGCTCTCAAAATATACAGCGCAAGTCTAGAATGAGGATTATCAACCAACCAACCCTTTAAACAATGAATTAGGGTGGTTTATATAGAGAAAATATCCAAAAATATCTATTACAGCAGATCTTAAACAGATCTGAGGGAAATGAGTTTTTTAACCTAATATTGTCCTGAAATTAATGCAAGAAGATATTTATTTGAGCTGCGCTGGAGGTAGCTGCATCAAAATGAGTTAATATGGTGTCCTTATGGCTTTGTGCTGTTCATTTAGCCATAACTGTGCTTTGGGTTTGATCCCCTGCTCTTGAGTGGCTTTGATGTGCATTAACTGTGATTTGAGAGCCTTAAATGGCTTCACTACTTTCTTTGACTTTGCTTGGGGGCCTTTAATGTTCACCTGCTTTGATATTGCCGATCTAATACTCTTTGCCGCTTCATTGATACTCTTTAATTTAATCTAGGCTTCATCTTTCCTCTGATACTCTTTTACAGTTGAATCGGGCCACTTTCTCTCCCTTGATGTGCTTGAAACTGTCAAATCGCCCCTTTTCTACCCTTTCAAGGCAAAAATAGCTGCTGCAAATGCTTTTCATGGCCTCTAGAATGCTATTGGTGCTGGCCGATTGAATATGAACATACATGAAGAAATCCTGTTGCCTCCTGCGAATTTTTGGGTTTTGCAGGTAGCCGAGCCATGAGAGGCCCTCCATTTTGATCAATTTTTCTTAGCGATGCGCGACAAAAACTGCCTCAGTTTCTCATTCTGGGCATCCTTTGCTGCGATTTTCACCCTTCGCGCCTTTTTCGGTGATGATGTCAGCATGACATCAGCGGTGGGTCCTAGTATGGTAGGGTGACGTGGCAGTACGACAGCGTGACGTAGCAGGGTGACTGGTTTGACGACGTGGCACAGGACACGGTGGTGGGGTGGGGACGGAGGCAGATGCAGTGGCAGTGACGTGGTGATAATGTCAGGGGCGGAGAGACAGAAGGCGGTTTGTGGTTTTATCGGACCGCCTTCTGTACGAGAGCAGTAATTGTCAAAGGGGCTCCGTTGTAATCGCGTGGAGACACGCGTCTTTTGTACGGTGGGGAAATCGGTAGCCCATCGGAGGCTAAGCGTCGGACGTTGGGGTGCCTCCGAAATGCCCCTGGGCTGTTGGATCTGGGCGGGCGGATCGGAGGGTTGACGGAGTGCGGAGCTGGCGGTTTTATGTGCGGGGGCCCTCCCGAATATTAAATTAATATTGCGTGATGGGGCTTTCGAACTTTGGGTTTGTGGGTTTTGTAGGTTATTTGCGTCGGAAGTGTTTAATGTTTAAATAAACATTTGAACACCCAATATTAACAAAGAGTGCATAAAGGGTAGAATAGTAAGGTTTAAGGGTAACGGGGAGTGGTTATTAATTTAACTAGAGGTTAAATTAACTCCGGGTGAGGACACGAAAGGGTTAATAGTAGTCCCGGATGGACTATTATTCCCCTGAACTATATTTATATGGCTATACTGCCATAGGGTGGGATATTTAATACATTTTGGGATTTTATATAGTTTTTGGTAGAAGTAGGGACGGGGAAGTGGTTTCACGGAGCTATATAATAGAATTAGGGGTTAATATGAGTTTATGGATTGAAAATGAATGGATGAATGCTAAGTCCATAGTATGAAAACTTAGAGATAGGAAGATGAAATGAGTATAAAATGATTTTTATACAAGAAATGTGGCTTCTTTTCATTGAAGAAAGTCAAAGCTTGACTTAGTATTTTTACAAAAATGAAGTGATAACAGGACTGGTTGGGCAGTTCCCAAGGTCCTTCAGGGGTGTTAGTAAGAAACTTTGGGGGGGGGGGGTGTGAAAGGGAGTTAGACATGCTTACATCATTCTACCATCAAACCACTACTTTGGCATTTCTTTCATTGATGAGACAAGCTATAACTGACAATACATCAGGAGATCAAAACCTTGCTTTCTGCAACCTCAAACTACCTACCCAACCTACTTACCTAACATTTTTTCTTCCTTTTGAATGGGTGCACTTAGACTTGCAGACCCTGATTGTCTTCTTTTCTTTTAACTGCCCTCCTATCTAAGTGTACCCTTATTTCTTCCAAGGGCCCAAATTAAGCAGTTGGGCTCCTTCATTTCTCTACCTAGCTACTGATCTGCCAAGCTTAAGCTGTTTGGACAGATATTCATTCTCTATCTTCTAAAACAAGCAATTTAAACCTAGGGAAGCCAAGATTAAGCTGTTTGGCTTTCCTTTATCTGTAAAAATCTTCAAAAATGGTATGATTCTTAAAAATGGAACTTCTTGGAAATATGGAACCTTGCAGCATGACAAGATGACATATGTGGCATGTAAAGCAGTCAATCATGAAATATGAAACCTATTGCAATAGGAGGCTAACAGAACCCACTTTAAGATACTTTCCTGAGGTCCAAATAAATATATGAAAGAATGTTCAACTAGATTTTCAGGTCTAGTTTCCCTAACACCTTGAATTTTTTAAAATGAACGAGGGGAAGGCCTTCAAAAATCCATTCTCTGAAGGCTACTCCAGAAGTGCAACACTAGTCAAAAAGAGGGGCATAATGTTGATTTTTGACCACTTTTTCTTCTTTTTCTCAAAATTTGGTCTCTCTCTAGAAAATATGATGAAATGGGTTTTTAAAGGATGCCATGGGATTTCCAAAACTTCAAACCATTTGTGATTTGAGTGCTTGAGGAAAGAGTGCGTTGCGCTTCTGTGACTGGCCAAATTTCTGAATTAGGCACCAAAATAGCCAAAAAAACAAAAAAAGTTCAGATTTCCTCCAAAATTGGTCATGAGATGTAAAATGAGGTATATTAAGCACTCATGGATGCTTCAGCAAACATCTCTAAGTTACCCTTCTCATTTTGGTCCTTTAGGGTTTCTTTGAGGTTGTTTTCTAGCTGTTTGACCTTGATGTTACAAATCATATTCCTGATCTAGTAGTGATGTGCCACGTGCCTTAGTAGTTTTTTATATCTATTGGCCTTGTCTTGAAGCTTCTCCAGATGTGATTGACCTTTTCTAACCAATACTCTCTGTCCTTATTGATCTCCAAGGCAATTCTGTCCTCCATGTTTAGGTCTTCATCTAGCAAATTGTGTCCTTTCTCCTCCAATTGCTTTTTGAGTCCCTTGTTCCTTGGCTTCATTTTTCCAACTTTTTTTTCAGGTTCCTTATGTTCACTAGGCTCCAAAACTGCTTTACCTTTGTATCCTTGTGCTAAAACACCTTGGATTTCTCTTTCTCCATGATGAGTTGTTTGGCCTTAAGCTAACTGTTTTCTTGCTCAAGGAAGGAAATGATGAAATGAGGGAGTTAGTGAAGGGAGATTATGATAGGGGAAATTTGGGAGATGGATAAGGGTGGTAGAAAACATAGGAAGTTTGAATGGAGTGAAATGCTAGGTATGAGCTACGGTTTAGGTAAAGGTAGGGCAATCTAAGGATTGATAGATTATTTAGTGAATCAAAGTGTGTTTTAAATGTATATCGAGGTGTGATGTGGAAGATTTACATGTTTCCAATATCAAAACTAACCAAACCATCAGTTACACAAGCTTGCAGCATGAAAATTTCACCTAAACCCTAGATGAAGAGAAATTGCATTTGAATTCATCTTTCCAAAGGAAAAGGTAATAAAAATAGTTATAATTACTTGTGAACAAGCTTAGGGTAGTAAGAAATAAGTTTGAAAGCTTCAAAATCAAATATGGGTGAGTTTGGAGGAGTTTCGGGCTGCTCTGGCACAAGCGCAACGCAGTGTTTGGCAGTGCAACGCAACGCCACCTTCAAAAGCGCAACGCCTTCATGAGTCAAATTCTAGGCGGTGGAACTAATTCCAAGATTCTCTCAACCAATAGGTGAGAGTGAGAAGGTCAAATACAAACACTTCTTGTAGACTTTGATTTGGATTTTACTTCCTTAACGAGGCCTATTAAACCACAAAAACTACCTATCATGTCCATTTATTCATGCTTACATCATCTAACCTCGAACTAACTTCAATTACATCAAGAGTTTTGACTTTGACCAAGTCAAACTGAAAACTAGGAAATTTACACAGTGAAATATAAATGAAAAACGCAGAAATTTGCAAAAGCGCAGTGCCGACTTTGAACCCACTTTAAGGTGCTTTCCTGAGGTCAAAATGAAGATATGAAAGAAAGGTCAATTATATTTTCAAGTCTAGTTTCCATAACAACTTCAATTTGGTAAAATGACCCATGGTAAGGCCTACAAAAATCCATTCTCCCAATGTTACTCCAGAAGCGCAACGCCTATCAAAAAGTGGGCTAGAATGTTGATTTTTTACCATTGTTTCTTCTTTTTCTCAAAATCTGTTTTGTCTTTGGAAAATCTGATGAATTTTTTTTTAGAGGATGCCATGGGATTTCCAAAACTGCAAACCATTTGTGATTTGAGTGCCTGAGGAAAAGCACAGCGCGCCAAAGCGCTACGCTTCTGTGACTGGCCAAATTTATGAATTAGGCACCAAAATAGCCAAAAAAAAATGTTCATATTTCCTCAAAAATTGGTCATGAGCTATAAAATGAGGTATATTAAGCCCTCATGTATGCTTCAGCAAGCATATCTAAGTTACCCTTCTCTTTTTGGTCCTTTAGGGTTTCTTTGAGCTTGTTTTCCAGCTATTTAACCTTGATGTTACAAATCATATTCCTAGTCTGGTAGTGATGTGCCATGTGCCTTAGTAGCTGGCTATCTCTATTGGCCTTTCCCAGAAGCTTCTCCAAGTGGTCATTGACCTTGTATAACCAATACTCTCTATCCTCATTGATCTCCAAGGCAATTCTGTCCTCCATGTCTAGGTTTTCATCTAGCAAATTGTGTCCTTTCTCCTCCTTCAATGCCTTTTTGAGTCTCTTGGTCCTTGGCTTGCTTTTTAAAACCTTTTTTTTCAGGTTCCTTGTGTTCACCAGGCTTCAATGCTACTTTACCTTTGTCTCCTTGCTGAAACACCTTGGATTTCTCTTTCTCCATGATGAGCTGTTTGGCCTTAAGGTGAATGTTTTCTTGCTCAAGGAAGGAAATGATGAAATGAGGGAGTTAGGGAAGGGAGATGATGATAGGGGAAATTTGGGAGATGGATAAGGGTGGTAGAAAACTTAGGAAGTTTTAATGGAGTGAAATGAGAGAGAGAGAGAAGAGTAGGAGAAATTTAGAAACAATGTTGTTAGGGAATCTGCCCAAAATGCTAGGTATGAGCTAGGGTTAGGTAAAGGTAGGGCAATATGAGGATTGATATGTTATTTAGTGAATCGAAGTGTGTTCTAAATGTGTAAAAATGTGTGAGGTGGAATATTTACATGTTTTCAATATCAAAACTAACCAAACCATCAGTTACACTAGCTTGCAGCATGAAACTTTCACCTAAACCCTAGATGAAGAGGACTTGCATTTGAATTCATCTTGCCAAAGGGAAACGTAAGAAAAAGAGTTATAATTAATTGTGAACAAGCTTAATGTAGCAAGAAATAAGTTTTCAAGCTTCAAAATCAAATTTGGGTGAGTTTGGAGGAGTTTCGGGCTGCTTTGCCACAAACATGGCACAGTGTCTGGAAGCACAACGCAATGCCACCTTCAGAAGCGCATCGCAGTCTCAAGAAGCGAAATGCCTATCTTCCAAACCACATTTGAGGCCTTAAGCAACTCTAAATTACAAAATTGATAGCTCGTTGGAAATCTCTTGAAGTCGGATACAAGATGGAGTCCTTAAGCATGTAATTTGGACACTCCATCAGGGAGAAAAATTGGTTTTCCCAAGGTCACCCCAAAAACCCAGGGTGTCTCTGACAAAAGCACAATGCCAACTTGCAAAGCAGTTTTGGATGCCTTCCACTAATACAAATCATGATATGAAGGTACCATTGGAAGGATTAGGATGTCTACTACACAAGGGAGTCCTTAAGCACTGCCAACACCTGCTCCAAACCCCTGCAAAACTGTCTTGAAGTCAAATTTTCCAGAAGTGAAACAACTCTCCTGTAGCAAGTGTAGATTGGGAATTTTTCTCAAGTTATAACACTTGTGCATAAACTGAAGGAGGTTTGTGTTCCTTTGCCTATCATTTATAAAATCTCTTTCACTTTTGTAAAATTCTTCTCCATTTGGTTAGAAAAAATAATTTGAACAAAACTGTCCCTACGAGAAATGATGAGACGAGGTAGTGTACTGCAGCATTGCTGTATTTGAAATAAAACATTACCTTTACCTTTATTTTGCTTTCCCTAAGATGCTAACCCCCTTTTCTCACTGAATCACATGATGGACATGTTTTTGTTTTGACATATGGTATCATGATGACACATGGAGTGAAACCCTAGACCATGACCTAAAATGAGGGATTTAATGATTGCATGACCCAAGAAACTTAACTGAAGATATGATACCTCGAAGAAGACAATGACCATGATGAGTGATGAAGACCATGAGTAAGTGAAGGGAGTAGCAATGACCTAGACATCAACATCCAGTGACCAGATTTTTATTTGAAGACTCACTGAAATGACAAAAAATTGTCTTGATACCCTAAAACACCTTGTAAGAGCATATTTGATCACTAGTGACAGGATGAATTGACTGACACTAACATTCACTCCAACTGGGGATGACATCTCCTTCGAGGTGTCAAGAACATCATAGACCTAGTAGCCTTGTTCATTGGGCATGGAGTCAAAATGCAAAGTCTAAACTGAAACATAAAATTAACTCACTAACTGACTTCCTTGACTATAAAAAAAACATACTGACTGAACTTACATATGGCAGCAAACCATCAGGATCTTAGGGCCTTCACCTCGGGCTTCAAATCCTGATGATAATCGCGCACCTGCTGAAGATATATATACAATCATGTGTAATTATCCCTCCAGTGTAACAATCCTCCAAATGGCTACTTCTTTAAATTCTGCTCTTATTTTCCTTGAGCAGGTAGAAAAAACAAAATCTAGGCCACTCCAAGTGTCCACTGAACATGTGCTCATGATCCATAAATACAAGAAAATTCATCTTCCCAGATGGATGCAAAAAATTAGTGTAAGGATCCTTAAAAATTTGAAATGTTACTTTGTCTTGCAATCCAGCAAAAATACAAGTACTCCTTTCATTTTGATCTGAAAGAATACTTGGTTGTTGATCCATACGAAGGCATAGGGAAGTATGCCTTTCTGCTACCTAAGTTTTGGCTACAAATTCCCCAAGCATGAGAAACTCTGATTCTATCTCCGACATACTGTCTATCTTGGACTCATTCTCTTCCATTTTATAGTATAAATCATCCTTGAACAAAACACATTCTTCAAGATTATTAAACATGTCAGCCCTATCCTCTGCATGAAAGAAAACAGTCCTTGTTAGTTGATCTCCTTGTAGGAAATCTACATCACAAATTGGCTTACTCAAAACAACCTCCTGTATAGTTTCATGAGTCTCATGACTGTCATCAAATAAACCCATATTTTCACTTTCAATAATGGAAGAAATTTCTCTTACACATTCTTGACTAAGTGAGCACTGCAAACCTACCATAACTTGGTCTGTAACATGGTTTTTCAAGAGCTAATCTATTTCATCTTTAGATATAGGAGAACACTGAGTTTTATAGAAATCAACATTGGCTTGGTGATTTTCATTTTCAATATCAGGAATAGGCCTTTCTCTATTTTGTCCCTCTCTGTTTCATCCAAGGAGGAAATTGCTAATTGTTTTTGGGAGGAAAAATCATAAAGGGCTTCTAATATATCTTCTTCTATACATTCTTCATCCCCAGACAAATTTTCAAGAAATTTAATGAATTTTTTTTCTTCAGAAATCTCACAATAGTTATCCATCATTGATAACGAAAAATTGCAGCTTTGATAATGTTGAAAGAAAACTGCATGAAAATCCTTTAGAGAATATAAACTATCAGATGGTAGACTCTCATACCATTTCCTCACTATTTCCTCTAGGCTAGCCATGAAGATCTTCATCAGACAATCTTAAGGAAACTTAGTCTTTAATCTGTGAATATGAAAATGAAATTTGACCAAATGCAAACTAGCATCTTCTCCATCCTGACCTTTAAACTTTGGCAACCCTGTTTTCCAATCTATACAAGGAATATGATTCAGAAAACCAAGAATATGGGCTCGATTGATGGGATCTTACCTTCGAGCAATTGAATCCATCTTGAAAATATTAAGTCACCAAGAAGTTCTTCAAACTACTAGTTTTTGAACAGTGGAGTCGCCATGAAAATTATGAACCTTTGGATTCTTCGACACTGGATTCACCAGGTGAAAGATGCACAACCTTTATTGTGTCTGATCACTGTTGACCATCAACAATCAAATATTATATTTATCGTTCTTTCGTAGGGAAGTTATGATCTTTCGTTTCCCAGGCAACGACGTAAAAAATGTTATCCCCTACAATTTCCTAGGTTGAGGAGGAGATTGAAAGAGGTAACCTCGAACCCCTTTCAGCTCAGTAGTTAGCATTGTTGAGCCAAAGAGGGATCTCTCAAAGGATTTTTCAATGAATATATGCAAAGAGACAGGTTTTAGGCTAGATATGCATGTTTGTTTGTGTATTTGTGAATTTAGGATTTTAAGGTTTGCTGGACTAGGGTTTAGAACAAGTAATTAGGTCTAGGCTTCAAGTATGCTGAAACAAGTATAATAGAAGCTAGATATTAGAGTGTTATGGTGCAATTGGATTGTTTGTCAATGTAGCATAGGTTTACGAGTTTAAGAGAGACTAATGAGCATGTAAAGACATGAATTCATTAGCTTTAGAATAAGGGAAACACAACTATGAATTTCACATAAACAGACCTTAATTTCAAGATCGCTGTTTATATAAGTGCAAAGAAAATCATAGGAAGAACATAAAGAATGTAAAGGGTGATTATTTATCCATTAAATCTGATAGAAAGAAGAAACAAACACCATATACTCACTGAACTAGAGTTCCTAAAATATAGCTGTCACTGCTTCTGTATTAGCTGAAGAAAACATAAGTATACAAGCTTGCTCCACAAAGTCCAACCTTTCTCTTTGAATGAGAAATGATACATATAGACTCAATTGAACCACTTAACCAGCTTCAGGAGTCAAATTTCTAGGGGGTGCAATTGATTCCAAAATTCTCTCAACCAACAGGTGAGAGTGGAAGTTCAAATACAAACACTTTTTGTAGACTTTGATTTGGATTTTACTTCCTTAAAGAGGCCTATTAAACCACAAAAACTACCTATAATGTCCATTTATTCATGCTTACATCATATAACCTCAAACTAACTTCAATTTCATCAAGAGTTTTGACTTTGACAAAGTCAAACTGAAAACTAGGAAATTTACACAGTGAAATTTAAATGAAAAACACAGAAATTTGCAGAAGTGCAGCGCCAAGTTTGAACCCACTTTATGGTACTTTCCTAAGGTCCAAATGAAGATCCGAAGGAACATTCAACTACATTTTCAAGTCTAGTTTCCATAAGACCTTTAATTTTTGAAAATTAGCCATGGGAAGGCCTTCAAAAATCCATTCTCCCAAGGTTACTCTAGAAGCGCAACGCTTGTCAAAAAGAGGGCCACAATTCTGATTTCTGACCACGTTTTCCTCTTTTTCTCAAAATTTGGTCTCTATCTAGAAAATCTGATGAAATGAGTTTTTAAAGGATGCTATGGGCTTTCCAAAACTGCAAACCATTTGTGATTTGAGTGCCTGAGGAAAAAGTGCAACACCAAGGCGCTGCGCTTCTGTGATTGGCCAAAATTTTGAATTAGGCACCAAAATAGCCAAAAAAACAAAAAATGCTCATATTTCCTCCAAAATTGGTCATGAGCTATAAAATGAGGTGTATTAAGCCCTCATGGGTGCTTCATCAAACATCTCTAAGTTACCCTTCTCATTTTGGCCCTTCAGGGTTTCTTTGAGCTTGTTTTCTAGTTGTTTGCCCTTGATGTTACGAATCATATTCTTGGTCTGGTAGTGATGTGCCATGTGCCTTAGTAGCTGGTTATCTCTATTGGCCTTGTCCAGAAGCTTCTCCAAGTGGTCATTGACCTCGTCTTACTAATACTCTCTGTCCTCATTGATCTCCAAGGCAATTCTATCCTCCATGTCTAGGTCTTCATCCAGAAAATTGTGTCCTTTCTCCTCCTTCAATGCCTTTTTGAGTCCCTTGGTCCTTGGATTCCATTTTCCAACTTGTTTTCTAGGTTCCACGTGTTCACCAGGATCCAACACTACTTTAACTTGGTCTCCTTGCGGAAACACCTTAGATTTCTCTTTCTCCATGATGAGTTGTTTGGCCTTAAGGTGACTGTTTTCTTGCTCAAGGAAGGAAATGATGAAATGAGGGAGTTGGGGAAGGGAGACGATGATAGGGAAATTTGGGAGATAAATAAGAGTGGTAGAAAACATAGGAAGTTTGAATGGAGTGAAATAAGAGATAGAGATGAGTAGGAGAAATTTAGAAACAATGCTGTTAGGAAATCTGCCCAAAATGTTAGGTATGAGCTAGGGTTTAGGTAAGGTAGGTCAATCTGAGGATTGATAGGTTATTTAGTGAATCAAAGTGTGTTTTAAATGTGTAAAGAGGTGTGAGGTGGAATATTTACATGTTTTCAATATCAAAACTAACCAAACCATTAGTTACACTAGCTTGCAATAAGAAAATTTCACCTAAACCCTAGATGAAGAGAACTTACATTTGAATTCATCTTGCCAAAGGAAAAGGTAAGAAAAAGAGTTATACTTACTTGTGAACATATTCAAGCTTCAAAATCAAATTTGGGTGAGTTTGGAAGAGTTTTGGGCTACTCCTGCACAAGCACAACACAGTGTATTGTCTAGAAGCGCAATGCCACCTTTAGAAGTGCAACGCAGTCTGCATAGGCACAATGCCTATATTCCAAACCATATTTGGAGTCCTTAAACTGCTCCAAATTGTGAACGTGATAGCTCTTTGGAAATATCTTAAAGTCTGCTACAAGATGGACTCCTCAAGCATGTAAGTTGGATACCCCATTAGGGAGAAAAATGGAGTTTCCCAAGGTCACTCCAAAAACCCAGGGTGTTTCTGACAAAAGCACAATGCCAACTTGCAGAGCACTTTTGGTTGCCTTCCACTAATCCAAATCACGATCTAAAGGTACCATTGGAAATATTAGGATGTATGCTACACAATAGAGTCCTTAAGCGCTGCCAACACCTGCTCCAAGTTAATAGAGTCCTGGGAATTTCTCTCAAGTTATAACACCTGCTCCAAGTTAATAGAGTCCTTGGAATTTCTATCAAGTTATAACACCTATGCATAAACTGAAGGAGGTTGTTTTTCCTTGACCTATCAGTGACAAAAACATCTTTCGCCTTTGTAAAATTCTTCTCCATTTGCTCAGAAACATAATTTGAAAAAAATTGTCCCTATGAGAAACGATGAGACGAGGTAGTGTACTGTGTTGGACACAGATTGTCATTGATGTCAATATGGCAATATTTGAGGAGCAGACGGAGCCAAGAGGAGAAGAACAGAGGCATGAGGAACAAAGTACAGGAGCAAACAAAGCAAACAGAGGATGCAGATAACCATCTGAGCAACAGAGGAACAAGCAGATCCATCGTAGCAACAGAGGATGCAAACAACCATCAGACGAAGCAGACAGAGCCTTTAGAGGAGCAATGGGTGCATTTATATTATCGAGAGCTATAGGGCCACAAAAAAGTTATATGCATGCAAAAACAGGCGGAGGAGCATATATTATATATATGTGTGTGTATTTAAACTATCTAAGGCACATAACAATATATATATATATATATATATATATATATATATATATATATATATATATATATATATATATATATATGCATGCATTTAAACATTATCGGGAGCACATAACATTCGAGGGCCATATATGCTAAAGGAATACACTATCGGGAGCACATATCATATATATGCCACAACCTCATGTATCGGCGGCTAAATCATATATATGCATGCTTTTACACTATCGGGAAGTGGAAGAGGAAGAGTATAGGCAAATACACTATCGGAGGTGGAAAGCAGACTTGAAACTTAATTCACGGGAGTGGTGAGTCATATCAGGTTCGACATCTAATATCGCATCGCTATAATGAAGTGGTTTGCATTAACGTCGAGCCCTAAACCCTTGCGACTTGCGATTGCCGATGTATATCGCATCGGAACTTCGGAAGCAGAGCTACTATGTGTCAAGTGGTCCATTGCGATCGTCGATAGCAATTTGCGACGTTGCATCGGACCTTCGCCAAGAGCAACTCCCGACTACGATACATATCCAGGCGGACCCACTACACATTGCAATATGACTTAATCTGTCATCGCATCCGTCACATATCGCATATATTATGAAGCCTCGCCACACTAAAGCACCGATTGCGATAAAAATGTGGAGGAGCAGATCTGATATAGTTTAGGTGTGGGTGTAATATTTCCTGAAGTCTGCCCTTTAGTATTTTTTTACTGTTTTTCTCATATTCTTTGTGTAATGAAATATTTGGCTTGCACAGGGTGTTTTAGGCCGAAAGGCTTATGATAGCTGTTCTGATGGTTCAGGAGACTGAATGTCAGTTAAATGGGGTGATTCATGGCAATAGTGATTGCGATTGGGACACAACATCTCTGTTAAACTGAAAAAAAACCTGTGTATGTCCATAATGATTGAAAAATGAATGCTGTTACGGTGTAACGCGTAACAATTATTCCTTTGTGTTTTCCTTGGACCTCTCTTATGAAGTTATATGTCCATGGAGTATCAGTGAACTCGAACAGCTTAGAGGAAGCCACAGCGACTACAGAGGGAAGCCGAAAGATCAAGTGAGGCAGAGGAATATACTACGATGCAGGAGGAAGCCAAAGAAGCAATGGAAAGTGGAAATGATCAGTTAGAGGTGTATGAAACACATAAAAATAGAAAAACAAGGGGAAGTATTGTTGATGAATGCATAATGTGTAAGAGAGGAAGTTGAAGAACAGGCAAGAGGCAGGAGAGACCAGAGAAGCAGGAGAACTGGAGAAAGGCAGAAGCTCAACAGTGTTGGGTGCAGAAAATTGCAGCAAAACAGTTGATACCAGGTTTGGGTTGGAGCCTCTGAACTAAATAAGATTGAAAGGGAGTTGGTGCTCCTAAGTATAGAACTATTGCAAGACAGAGTTTGTGCTCTAGAGGTTGGAGCCTCACTGAAGTCCAAGTTGGAGCTTGGCAACAAATTGCAAACAATTATATATATATCTATATATATATATATATATATATATATATATATATATATATATATATATATATATATATATATATATATATATATATATATATATATATATATATAGTATTTATTTCATTGCACTATTTCTTGTGTTAATAAAAGCATTAATTCTAGCTATCTATTTCTGTGTTTCATATATATATATATATATATATATATATATATATATATGATTCACCCCCCTCTCGTTATTTCCAACATACTATAACATTGTCTTATATGAAATAAACATTACCTTTACCTTTATTTTTCTTTCCCTAACCTGCTAACTCCCTTTTCCCACTGAATCACACGATGGACATGTTTTTGTTTTGACATATGTTATCATGATGACAAATGGAGTGAAAACCTAGACCATGACCTAAAATGAGGGATTTAACCATTTCATGACCCAAGACACTTAAATGAAGATATGATACCCCGAAGAAGACAATGACCATGATGAGTGATGAAGACCATGAGTAAGTTAAGGGAGTAGCAGTGACCTAGACATCAATATCCAGCGACCAAATTTTTATTTGAAGACTCACTGAACTGACAAAAATTTGACTTGACACCCTAACAACACCTTGTAAGAGCATATTTGATCACTGGTGATAGGCTAAGCTGACTGACACTAGCATGACCAAAATTTATGAGTTGGGGTAAGTTCCTTAAAAGGGAGAGTTGTTATAGGTGAACCAATCAAATTTGTGAAGTTGGTAGATTCACATTCAAGGGGGGGGGGGGTGTGTTTTGATGGAAGGAAGATCTAACGGATGAGGACAAGGGCACATGACACATTTGTTCAGCGGAGATAATAAGAGGGGTTGGATAGCCATGTAAAAGTGCCACATGGTGGAGTACTTCAAGTTCGAGGAAATAAAGTGACTTGCAGGAAAGAGCATATGTGATTGCATAGGGGAAATAAAACATGATAAAGGAAAATAGATTCTAAAGTGGACATAAAATGAGAGGAAAGCTAGGGAGGACTGGGTAGGATTCTGTTATAGACATATTTGGGCACTGCAACCCCAACCACATATGTCCATAAACCAAGGGCTTCTAAGTCCCAAAAAGTGTTGTTTCATACCCTAAAGGAGCAAGGTCAGCTGATTACATCATCTCCCAGAAGTTTTCCATGAAAAACCACTCAGAACTGCTCAAAGCAGGACCATACAGACTGCCTAGTGCAAAAGGTGCGATGCATCTCACCTACCACATGCAAAAAGTATGATGCATATTGAAAAGCCCTTCTGTAGGGTGTGATGAGCGAGAGCAGACAAATGGCACAAGCAGTTTGCTAGGTGGAAACCCAGAGAATCTTCTAGAAATTCCTCATTGGACACTTGCCTCTCTGAGTTCACCCAGGGATGAGTAAGAGATCTAAATTCTCCATGTGGAACTAAGAACTATCAGAGAGATGAAACTAATCAAAATCCCAGAAGATGACTCACCGCCCTGCAAATGTCTATAAATGGATCTCTCATCCAAGAGATCTGGAGGTTGGAATTTAGTAATTTGCAAAGAGGTGCTGCTGGTTTCTCTTTGAAGACATTGTTGGGTGATCTTGCTTTGTGTGAGGTGAAGAGGTCTTTCAAGCTGGGAGGATGGCGTTGGGTCAGACCAAGTGGTTGTAATCCTCTCTTCTACTACTTTTACTAATAAAGCTATTTGAGTTTTCTTCCATATTCTTGTGTATATCTGAATATTGTGTTGATATATGCATTTGTATGGTCAATATATATCTGATCCTATATTGTTTATAGTGAAAGATCTCTATGCTTTGATGGTATTATGTTGCTGTAAATCTACAGGTGCTCTTTGAAGCGGGACAAGTAAGGAAGCAGTGGCGAGATTCTGTCAAAGGGGAAAGGAAACAAGCAAGGAGCCAAGTGGAAGACTGAGGATGGTACTCTCTGCTTCTTTCTCATCTCTCTCTCGTAAAGGAAAAAAGTGACTTTAATTTGTTTGTTTCTAAGATAGCTACCCGTCTTAGTGGGACTAGCAGCTCTGAATAGACACTAGATTTCCCGATAAAAAAATGGCGACTCTTCTGGGGATCGATTAGTTTGATTGCTTGCCTCTATTTGTTTGATTCATAAACCACAGATGGATCCTGAAGTCAAGCCAACTAGCCTTCGAACTGCATTTGCTATGCAAGTGCAAAGTAGATCAACGCTGCTTCAGTCAATCTCTGGGTTTGTTTATGAACTGAACAATTGACTTGCAAACATCCTAAGTGCCCTAGAGGTAGCTTGAGTAACCTCATTAGATCGACCCTATACTTTGTAGTTACTGACTATCATTTGCTCGGCCTAAATCCCTGGACTAAACTGCAAACTATAACCAAAAACCAAGTTAAAGTCTCGTTCCTTGACCATCGCACCCTCTCCTTTAGGAAATTTGGATGCATCGCACCTCCCATGTGTAGTAGGTGGGATGCATCCTTGTTTCCCTGTGTTACAGGTGCGATGATCAGATAAGACTAGATCTGCCTCCAGATTTCGGTTTTTTCTTCACTCTCTTTAGTTTTATTCAGGAGTTTTGCTATCTGTGATTCGTAGACCACTATTGAAACCCCCTTCTTTGCATCATCCAACCTCTATTGTACAAAGAATTGTGAATGTTTTTATGTATTGTGCGCCATTTACAGTTCTCTTTTACAAAATAGTAACTTAATCGAACTGTCGTTTTTTTATTTGGAAGTGTCGCAAGTGTCATTTTCAGTCAAAGAAAAGAATAATTATCTTTTTGATAGTCGATTACACTGTTACTCTTGCATTTGATCTGAATTTATAAGTATTTCAAGTGTCGAAAGTAGTTTTCAATTCAAAATCGCGAAGTGTCGTCTTGCCTTCCTGTCGTTTTTTGAAAAGAAAATCGTTAGTACTGTCACTTTGAAAGATGAAATAACTCAGATTTCTATTTAGCATTCTTTTTGTCTTTCACACATTAAGAAAGCGGAAAACAAATACATGCATGTGCATTTGCATTTAGACTTCTTGTTGATTTTTATTTAGGACAATGCATCTAGTGTGTGCTCGCTACTCTATGTTGAAAGGATTTCATTTCTCTTTCCTTAGTAGCTAGGATTTTCATTGCCAAAAGAAGATTAAATGACTGTTTATCATCTTAGATTGCATTTTAGGAATTGTATATCTACATCACGTGGTGAACGTGAAAGGAAAATTTCTTAAGAAAGATCAACTGTAAAATAAATTTAATGAACATAAAAATGCTTTGGAACCTAACGCACAACATCTAGAAGTCTAGGCTAGAGACGTATTCCAGCATCGTAAAGCCTGGTAACTATCGCTTTCATCGTAGGTTGGGTGATTCCTCCTCTTTGAGATGATAAGTGCTAGTACGGACTTGTGCTCCCATTTACCATCAAGTATATATTGGGAGACCACAATAGGCTATATCCTTTATCCTTAGGAAGCCGTGTCTGCCGCCCTATCGATCACAATGCACTGAACACAGCATTCGAGAAGATTGACTGCTGTACCGTAAAAAGTATTATGTAGTTTTGCGATTGGTTTGGTAATCCCTCTGCCTAGATTTCTAGAGTAGTCTCTTTCGTTCCTTTTCAGACTCCTTAAAGGAAAAGGTCCATTTGAGCACTTGTCACTTCAGGCTCATTAAAAATCGAAGGCGACAAGAGTCATCTTTAGCTTTTTCTCGACTCTTAAAAAGTGAAAAAGCAAGTTGTGTCAAAGCGTCTAAAATTTATTCTAATCGGAATAACGTCACTGTTCCCTCGTTGGTCTTAGGTTGAGAAAATGGATTCCACCAACCAAGGGTTTCCCCTTACGGGAAGTCCTAGAACTTTCTCCTCTTGGGGAGATGTTGGTGCACCTCATATGGCCACATTGTCCCTTCCAAGACTGAGAATTGGCCTGCCAGTATGGCTTTTCTTGACCTCTGTTGTTCAAAGCACCGTAATTCCTGAGCAATCGAATCAACAACTAGATGATACCAGAGTTTCCCCCCAACCTTCTACTTCGTTTGTCTCTCCCTCTCCTTCTTCCTCTTCGCTTGGTAAATATAGTAAAACTAAAAACCAAGTAACTGAGAAGAAGAAGAAGGGGAAGGAGAAGAAGAAGAAGGAGCCAACGACAAAAAGGGGCAACCGCGCATTGTCTAGCGAAACTCCACACACTGCAGCATACAAACCTAAATCTCCATGTGTCATCTGCAAAGGAGACCACTATCACCGAGATTGTCCTTGCATCCCATGGATCCTAAGGGACTGGTCTCCCCGCTTGCACAATCCGGTGTCGTCAACCTCTGACGATCATGTTGAAAGTACACCGTCAACTAGTGAAAGCGAAGTCACCGGACATAACGGAAAATCTAAATTTCCCTGCAGACCGTGTGAAGGCGATCATGCCCTCCACTATTTTCCCTTCCTGGACGAAGCAAAAAGAGTCTTGGATAATCATCCTGCATCACCGCAGTGACTCCCTCTTGGGTACAAGAAACTCTTGCCGAATCCATTGCTAGTTGAAAATCTGACTGACCCACCTTTGGAGTCGGTCGAAGCACCTATCATTGAAGATAAACCCTCTGAGTCCACATCGGACCAAAGTCAACAGGTTGAGATGGAAGTCGACCCCATCTTGACTTTAGAAGATTTACCTTGAGATGATACATTCATCGAAGAAAATGAGAACGACACCGTTCAAATTCTTTTTGTAAACACAGACTCTGATGAACATGGGGGAAATCTACCCATTCCTTTACCGCAGGAAGGAAATTCATCAGAGTTGTATTCAGCCGTTTATTCAGTCCCACCTCCAAGAAACCTAGTCATTTCCTTCGATTGGAATCTACTAGGCAGACTCCGTTTACCATCTAATATACCATTTCGAATCATAGCGCAAACTTACAAAATGGTCATGGTTGGTACCATCATAAATGAAGGGGCTTATGTGAGTATCCTTTCCTCAACTGCTTGGAAAGAGCTTGGTTCACCATCGCTTTTGCCTAAGATACGATATCTGATAGGCTTCGATAAAGGAACTCGTTGGCCGTTAGGGATCCTTCCAAGTTTGCCTATAACCTTGAGAAGGAAAACTGTTTATCTAAATGTAATGGTAGTCCAAGGACCTTTAGATTACAATCTACTCCTTGGGCGCGACTACATTTATAGCATGGGAGCCATCGTCTCCTCACTCTTTCGAGTAATGTGTTTTCCGCATGAAGGCAGAGTGGTCCAGCTCGTAGACCAGATTTCATTCCCCAGCTCACACATAGCTAATAGTCAAATGCCATCCTTAATAGGTCTTTTTGAGCAAGGAATGTCTCATCAATCTCTAGTTTGTCCACCTGATGAATGCGAGTGATTCGGTGGTTGTGACTGAAACCCAGGGGGCATGCACCCTGGTCTGCTTCGGCAGGGAAACTTCAGGTATAGGGTAGGTTTCCGCAGAGGATATATGACTAGTTTGACACACCCATCCATTTAGGAAAATGGGATTAGACCAGAATAAGGTACCTCTGTTAGAAGGTAGGCCTTTCCCGATAGAACAAATGTTTTGTCTGCAAATTGAGGGGTAACCTTGTTATAGACATTTTTGGGCACTGCAAACCCAATCAAACATGTCCATAAACCAAGGGCTCCTAAGTCCCTAAAAGTGTTGTTCCATACCCTAAAAGAACAAGGTCAACTGATTACATCATCTCCCAGAAGTTCTCCGTGAAAAACTGCTCAGAACTGGTCAAAACTGGACCATCTCACCTACTCCATGGTCAAAGTGCGATGCATACTGAAAAGCCCTTTTATAGGGTGTGATGGGCGAGAGTGGACAAATGGCAGAGACAATCTGCGAGGTGGATGATCATGGAATCTTCGAGAAACTTCTCCCGTGACACTTTCCTCTCTGAATTCGCCCAGGGATGAGTAAGAGATCATCAATCTCCAAGTGGAATCAAGAACTATCAGAGAGAGGAAACTAATCAAAATCCCAGAAGCTGACTCACCCCCCTGCAATCATCTATATATGGATCCCTCATCCCAGAGATCCAGAGGCTGGAATTTCGTATCTTGTAAGGAAGTGCTGTTGGTTTCTTGTTGTAATATCATATTGTTAGGTGATCTAAGCTTTTCATGAGGTGAAAGAAGGGCTTTCATGCTGGAGGATGACACTGGGTCAGAACAATTGGTTGTAATCCTCTTTGCTATTCTTGATATTAATAAAGCTATTCAAGTTTTTGTCCAAATTCTTGTATGTTTGATGATATATGGATTTGTGTGGTCAATATATATCTAGTCCTATATTGTTTATGATTGTAGATCTCTGTTCTTCGATAGTACTATGCTGCTTTGATTCCATAGGTGCTCTTTGAAGCTAGGTAGACGAAGGAGAAGCGGCAAAGATCTGTCAGAAGGGAGAGGAATCGAGCAAGGAACCAAGCGCAAGACTGAGGTTGGTGCCCTTCATTCCACTCTAATCTACTTCTCATAAAGGAAAACGAAAGTAGTTTTAGTTTGTTTGTTTCTAAGATAGCTACCAGTCTTAGTGGGACTAGCAGCTCCGAGAGGACACTAGATTTCCCGATAACAAAATGGTGACTCCGCTGGGGAGCGAATAGATTGTTTGTTTGTCTATATTTGTTTGTTTATAAAATTGCAGGCGAAGCCTGAAGTCAAGCTAGCTAGCCTTCTAACTGCATTTGCTATGCAAGTGCAAAGTAGATTGCTTCAGTCTATCTCCGAGTTTTGTTTATAAACTGAACAATCGATTTTAAAACTTTCTAATTGCCCTAGTGGTGGCTCTAGTAACCTCATTAGATCAGCCCCGGTGATTTCTATTTACTGTACATCACTTGCCCGACCTAAATCCCTGAACTAAGCTGCAAACTGTGACCCGGAACCCAGTTGAAGTCTTGTCACTGGACCATCGCACCTTTACTCTTGGGAATATGGATGCATCGCACTTCCCGTGTGCAGTAGGTGCGCTGCATCACACTTTCCATATGTTGCAGGTGTGCTGATCAGACAAGACCTCTTCTGCCCTCAGATTTTGGTTACTATGTTCACTCTCTTCAACTCTATTCAAGAGTTTTGCTGTCTGTGATCAGTATACCACTGTCGAAACCCCCTTCCTTTCCATCTTTCTGCCTCCATTGTGCAAAGAACTGTGAATTTTTTTATGTATTTTCCGCCATTTTCAGTTCTCTTTTACAAAGTAGTAGCATAGTCGAACTATCGTCTTTTGATTTGAAAGTGTTGCAAGTGTCATTTTCAGTCAAAGAAAATAATTCTATTGTTCTTGATGGTCGATTATACAGTTACTTTTGTATTTGATTTGAATTAGTAGTTTTTCAAGTGTCAAAAGAAGTTTTCAATTCGAAATAGTAAAGTGTCTTCATTATCTTCCTTTCGTTTTTGAAGAAAAATTTGTTAGTACTGTCGCTTTGAAAAGATAATTCAGATTTGTACTTAGCATTCTTCTTGTCATTCACATATTAAGAAAGCTGAAAACAAATACATGCATGTGTATTTGCATTTAGACTGCTTGTTGGTTCGATTTAGGACAATGCATCTAGTGTGTGCTCTCTGCTCTATGTTGAAAGAATATCATCTCTCTTTCTTTAGTAGCTAGGATTTTCATTGCAAAAAGAAGATTAAACAATTGTTTATCATCTTAGATTACATTTTAGGAATTGTACATCTACATCACGCGGTGAACCTGAAAGACAAATTTCTTAAGAAAAATCAACTGTAAAATAAATTTAATGAACCTAAAAACACTTTGGAACCTAACGCACAACATCTAAAAGTCTAGGCTAGAGACGTCTTCCGGCGTTGTAAAGCTTGGTAACTGTTGCTTTCATTGTTGGTTGGGTGATTCCTCCTCTTTGAGATGACAAGTGCCAATACGGACTTGTGCTCCCACGTACCATCGAGTATATATTGGGAGACTACAATAGGCTATATCCTTTATCCATAGGAAGTCGTGTCTGCCGCCCTATCGATCGCAATGCACTGAACACAGCATGCGGGAAGATTGACTGCCGTACCGTAAAAAGTATTCTGCATTTTTGCTATTGGTTTGGTAATCCCTCTGTCTAGATTTCCAGAGTAGTCCCTTTCGCTCCTTTTCAGACTCCTTAAAGGAAAAGGTCCATCTGAGCACTTGTCACTTCAGGCTCATTAAAAATCGAAGGCAACTAGAGTCATCTTTTGTTTTTTATCGACTCTTAAAAATTGAAAAAGCAAGTTGTGTCAAAGCGTCTAAAATTTATTTTAATCGGAATAACGTCATTGTTCCCTCTTTGGTCTTAGGTTGAGAAAAATGGAGTCCACCAACCAAGGATTTCCCCTTGGGGGAAATCCTAGTCCTTTCTCCTCTTGGGGAGATGTTGGTGCACCTCATATGGCCACACTGTCCCTCCCAGGATTGACAATTGGCTTGCCCATATGGCTCTTCTCAACCTCTATCGTTCAAACCCCCGCGGTTCCTGAGCAATCAAGTAAGCAAATAGATGATACTAAAGTTAGCCCCCAACCTTCTGCTTCACTTGTTTCTCCCTCCCCTCCTTCCTCTTCTCTTGGTGAAGTTGGTAAAGCTAAAAAACAAGTAACTGAGAAGAAGAAGGAGAAGAAGAAGAAAGAGAAGAAGAAGACGGAGCCAAAGGCGAAAAGGGTCAACCATATATCGTCTAGCAAAAATCCACACACTGCACCGTCTAGGCCTAAATCTCCATGTGTCATTTGCAAAGGAGACCACCATCATCGAGATTGTCCTTGCATCCCTCGGATCTTAAGGGACTGGTCTCCCTGTTTGCACAATCTAGTGTCATCAACCTCTGACGATCATGTTGAGAGTACACTGTCAACTAGTGAAAAAATGAAGTCTTTGGACAAAAAGGAAAATGTAAATTCCCTTGTAGACTATGTGAAGGCGATCATGCCATCCACCGTTGTCCCTTCCTGGACGAAGCTAAAAGAGTCTTGGATAACCGTCCCGCTTCACCACTACGGCTTCCTCCTGGGTACAAGAAACTCTCGCCGAGTCCATCGCTAGTTGAAATTCCAACTGACATGCCTTTGTGGTCGATCGAAGCATCTATCATTGAAGATAAACCCTATAAGCCAACACCAGACGAATGTCAAAAGGTCGAGGCAGTGGTTGACCCGGTCTTGTCTCCGGGAGGTCCATCTTCAGATGATACAGTCACCGAAGAGAACGAGAACGACACTGTTCAAATTCTTTTCGTAAACACAGACTCCGATGAACATGGGGGCAATCTACCCATTCCTTTACCGTAGGAAGGAAGTTCATCAGAGTCATATCTGACTGTCTATTCGGTCCCACCTCCAAGCAACCTGGTGGTATCCTTCGATTGGAATCTACTAGGCAGACCCTGTCTACAGGCTAGTATACCATTCCGCATCATTGCAAAAGTATATAGAATGGTCATGGCCGGTACCATCATAGATGAAGGGGCTTCTGTGAGTATCCTTTCCTCGACTGCTTGGAAAGCGCTTGGTTCACCATCGCTTCTGCCTGAAATGAGAAATTTGAAAGGCTTCGACAAAGGAACCAGTCGACCATTAGGGATCCTTCCCAATGTGCCCATAATGTTGAGAAGGAAAACCGTTTACATGAAGGTAATGGTAGTCTAAGGACCTCTGGATTATAATCTACTCCTTGGGTGTGACTATATTTATTGCATGGGAGCCATTGTCTCCTCACTTTTTAGAGTAATGTGTTTTCCGCATGAAGGCCGAGTGGTCAGGCTCATAGACCAACTTTCGTTCCCCGACTCACACATAGAAAATAGTCAAATTCCATCCCTAAATGGTATTTTCATGCAAGGAATGTCTCATTAATCTCCAGTCCGTCCACCTAAAGAGCACGAGTGATTCGGGAGGACATGACTGAAACCCAGGGGGCATGTACCCTGGTCTGCTCCGACAAGAAAACTCTGGGTATAGGTTAGGTTTCTGCGAAGGATATATGACTGGTCCGATCCCCATCCGTGTAGGAAGAGGGGATTAGATTGGATAAGATACCACTGTTAAAAGGTAGGTCTTTCCCGACAGAACAAACGTTTTGTCTGCAAATTGAGGGGTAACCTAGAAACTCTACTTCCCTATACCTAGGGGCATGCAAACCTCTTGTGAGCAAGCGAGAAACAACCAACTAACATTAACTCTATGATTTCGCTGACTTCAACCGCCTAGGTCGGGTGAGTGGTCAAATCGACCATTCATCTTCGTAGGGGCCACCATGACACCGACAAAGTAAAGGAAAAAGTTTCCTACCTAACCTTGGTAGTGATCTTGGTAGTTAAGTAGAGGGGTGTAGTTGGTCGTTCCCAGCTTGCATGCGAGAGGCGCCGGAGCATAGTTTTGAATGGTGCAAGGTCCCTAAAAATTGAACCTATCGATGAGATATCCTTATTATACGACTGACATGAGTAGTTTCTATGTGGAGTTCAAGCTCGTTAAAAATTAAACATAAGCAATGAGCAAACGTTCCCCCAGAGTTTAAGCTCATTAAAAAATGAACCAATTTCCGGTAAATAACCATTGTGAATGCATTATCATCAGCTTTTGAGCCCTGGTCGTGTTCTCATCATCACCTCCACTCTGTTTTAGCTGATCATTCACCTCCATTTGATTGTTTTCCGCTTTTTGAGGAACAGCTGCGAAGAGTGATCCTGTTAGCCATCCTTGTGACACTGCCATGACTGGAAAATTCCAAACCTTACCTGGAATCAGCTGCTACCTGAAATTATTACTCGTTCCTCGAAAAACGAGTCTCCTTTAAGCTATTTTCATCTGACTTGTAAAATATGAAAAATTTTCCGAGAAATTGGCCTCTCCAGCTCGTTAAAGCTACCAGAAGTGCTATCCCTCCTGTACATTTTAATCTTCTTGGACCTGAGGGATTATTACACAAAAAGATCGAGCGCTTGTCTTGTTCGGCTCGTTAAAATTACTGAAAATTCATCCCTTTCATATTATTTTATACTTTTTCAGACTTAAGGGATTATATGACGAAAAAGGATTATTGGAGTTTCCTTTACGTCCCTTTCAGACTCTATAAAATTGAAAAGGACTGAGTTATCTTTGTCGTTAAACTCGTTAAAACTGAATAGCGACAAACTTGTCCATACAAACAAGAACGAGTTTCACTGTCACTAGGCTCGTTAAAATATAGCGACGGGTTTGCCCGAAGGGAAAATTATAGAACAAGCATATGTTATCCTCCTCAAGCTTGAAAAAAATAAAGAGGTATTGGTCAGCAATGACTGGGGAAAATTGGGAAGAAAACTTGAAGAAACTTTATTGGTAGAAAGTTGCTCTTGAACATGACACTTTCACTCCGCATCCGAGTCAGGTTGGGTTGTTCCGTTCACTGGTCATATCACCATTGGTCCATCACACCATCCATATTTGGGGTTAACTCTACCAATCCATGTCAGTGTCGCCGGTATGTTCAAGAGAAGTTGCTCAGAGAATTCACCTGTGTCTCATCCACTGCAATACATTCACGCTCCATTCTTTCGTGACCGCCACCCTGAACCCTGTATTATCAGATCGTTTTCACCTCCAAAATCATTTACTCCATTCCGTGTCGTAGATGTGGGATTCATTAAGGCCTTCCTACGACGAGTCGCTTCTTGTCAACATCAGCTCATTATCCAAGAAGTCGACTTAGGAACAACCCTTTCAGTACTTTAAAGCTTGCATGCCTCAATGGCAAGCTTCTCACTTCCAAGCGATAGGTTTACATCAATGGCCTTCGACTGAAAGATTTTGCGTGGTGTTCGATGCCAAGTCCCGTATTCACACCACGCGAATTGTACTGTAGTATCTTGAGGGTCATCATCATTATCGGTGATTCCTCTCGCACCTGTTAACAACCTACATCATTGGCTGGTAATCAGGCGATGTCTTTCCATGTTCGACTCTAGAACATCTTTCACATGGATCGACTTGTACTCCGAGTGAAGATTGAATTAGTTTGAAGACCCCAGATCTAGTTTCATCCATCCCGGCTGCGATATATTCAGGAAAATAAAGACATTAAATGTACATTGTTGCTGCACAAATGATCATCCGAATCAAAGGATGATGACTCTATTAGTATCATCAGTCTCCCACACAGACGGTTGTCTGTCTTATGTACAGGAAAATGAATTTATAAAGCTGAGCATGGAAATGCCCGCCTCAGCTAGATCATGAAAAATATTATGAAGATAATGTATAGTATTATATCTTATTATAGGTCTCCCTCCAGCTCGAAAAAACTTCGGATCCTCATGATAAAGCATTTCACCCGACATCAAAAGATTAACGACCTCATGCTTTAGGGGGAAACTGTTATAGACATTTTTGGGCACTGCAACCCCAATCAAACATGTCCATAAACCAAGGGCTCCTAAGTCCCTAAAATTGTTGTTCCATACCCTAAAAGAACAAGGTCATCTGATTACATCATCTCCCAGAAGTTCTCCATGAAAAACTGCTCATAACTGGTCAAAACTGGACCATCTCACCTGCTCCATGGTCAAAGTGCGATGCATCCCACCTAATGCACACGGGAGGTGCGATGCATACCTAATGCACACGGGAGGTGCGATGCATACGAAAATGGGGGCGATGATGGCGAGAGTGGACAAATGGTAGAGACTGTTTGCGAGGTGGATGATCATGGAATCTTCTAGAAAGTTCTCCTGTGACACTTGCCTCTCTGAATTCGCCTAGGGATGAGTAAGAGATCATCAATCTCCAAGTGGAATCAAGAACTGTCAGAGAAAGGACACTAATCAAAATCCCAGAAGCTAACTCACCCCCCTGCAATCATCTATATATGGATCCCTCATCCCAGAGATCCAGAGGCTGGAATTTTGTATCTTGTAAGGAAGTGATGTTGGTTTCTTGTTGGAATATCATAGTGTTGGGTGATCTCAGCTTTTCATGAGGTGAAAGAAGGGCTTTCATGCTGGAGGATGATGCTGGGTCAGAACAATTGGTTGTAATCCTCTTTTCTATTCTTGATATTAATAAAGCTATTCAAGTTTTCCTCCACATTCTTGTAAGTTTGATGATATATGCATTTGTGTGGTCAATATATATCTGGTCCTATATTGTTTATGATTTTAGATCTCTGTTCTTCGATAGTACTATGATGCTTTGATTCCACAGGTGCTCTTTGAAGCTAGGTAGATGAAGGAGAAGCGACAAAGATCTGTCAGAAGGGAGAGGAATCGAGCAAGGAACAAAGCGCAAGACTGAGGTTGGTGCCCTTCATTCCACTCTTATCTACTTCTCATAAAGGAAAACAAAAGTAGTTTTAGTTTGTTTGTTTCTAAGATAGCTACCAGTCTTAGTGGGACTAGCAGCTCCAAGTGGACACTAGATTTCCCTATAACAAACCTGGAGAAGGTAGGCCTTTCCCGATATAACAAGTGTTTTGTTTGAAAATTGAGGGGTAACCTGGGAAACTCTACTTTGCTATACCTTGGGGCATGCAAACTTTTTACGTGAAAGTGAAAAACGACCATTTATTTTCTTAGTTTGTAGGTTCTTAACCCTTTAAACTCGTAGGATTGGTCGTTCCTAGCTTACATAATAAAAGGAGTCGGAGCATAATTTCGAATGGTGCAAGCTCCCTAAAAAATGAACCTATCGATGAGACATCCTTATTATACGACTGGCACGAGCAGTTTTACATGAAGTTCAAGCTCGTTAAAAATTAAACTTAGCAATGATCACATGTTCCACCAGAGTTTAAGCTCATTAAAAAATGAACCCACCTCCAGTAAATAACCATTGTGAATGCATCATCATCAGCTTTTGAGCCTTGATCGTGTTCTTACCATCACCTCCACTCTGTTGTTGCCGATCATTCGCCTCCATTTGATTGTTTACCCCTTTTGAGCAATATCTGCGACGAGTGATCTTATTAGCCACCGTTTTACGCTACCGTGATTGGAAAGTTCCAAACCTTACCTGGAACCAGCTTCTATTTGAAAACATCACTCGTTCCTCAGAAAACAAGTCTCCTTTAAGATCTTTTCATCTGACTTGTAAAATATGAAAAGATTGCCGAGCGATTGGCCTCTCCAGCTCGTTAAAGTGATTGGAAGTGCTATCCCTCCTCTAGATTTTAATCTTTTTGGACCTGAGGGATTATCACACAAAAAGATCAAGTGTTTGTCTTGTTCGGCTCGTTAAAACTATCCAAAAGTCATCCCTTTCACATTGTTTTATACTTTTTCGGACTTAAGGGATTATGTTACGAAAAAGGAATATTGGAGTCTTCTTTCCATCTCTTTTCAGACTCTCTAAAATTGAAAAGAACTGAGTTATCCTTGTCGTTAAACTCGTAAAAATAATAGTGACAAACTTGTCCATTCAGACAAGAGCGAGTTTCACTGTTGCTAGGCTCATTAAAACATAGTAACGGGTTTTCCCGCAGGGGAAATTATAGAACAAACATATGTTATCCTCGTCAAGCTTGACAAAAATAAATAGGTACTGGTCAGAAATGACTGGGGAAAATTGGGAAGAAAACTTGAAGAAACTTTATTGGTAGCAGGTCGCTCGTGAACATGACACTTTCACTCCATCACAATGATTGAGTCGGGCTGGGTTATTTCGTTCACCGGTCGTATCACCATTGGTCCACCGTACCATCCACTTTTGGGGTTAACACTACCAATCCATTTCAGTGTTTTCGATATGTTCAAGAGAAGTCGCTCAGATAATTCACCTACCCAGCTTGTGTCTCATCTGCTACAATACCTTCACGCTTCATTCTTTCATGACCGCCACCCTGAACCTTGTATCATCAGATCGTTTTCACCTCTACAAAATCATTTGCTCCATTCCGTGTTGTAGATGTGGGATCCATTAATGCCCTCATATGACAGGTCACTTCTTGTCGACATCAGCTCATTATCCAAGAAGCCGACCTAGGGACAACCCTTCCAGTACTTTGAAGCTTGCATGCCTCAATTTCAAGTTTCTCACTTCTGGCGACAGGTTTACACTAATGGCCTTCGACCGAAAGACTTTGTGTGGTGTTCGAAATCAACTCATGTATTCACACCACATGAATTGTACTACAGGACCTTGATGGTCATCATAGTCATCGGTGATTCCTCTCACGCCTGTTAACAGTTCACATCATTCACTGGTAATCGAGCGATGTCCTTCCATGTTCGACATTAGAACATCTTTTAACATGGATCGACTTGTACTTTTGGGCGAAGATTGAACAAGTTTTGAAGACCCATGATCTAGTTTCATCCATCTGGGCTGCGATATAATCAGGAAAATAAAGACATCAAATGTACATCATTGCTGCACAGATAATCATCAAACTAAGGGATGATGGCTGTACCAGAATCAACAGTCTGCACACAGACAGTTGTTTGTCCTATGTACATGAAAATGAATTTATCAAGTTGAGCATGGGAATGCTCGCCTCAGCTAGATCATGAAAATATTATGAAGATAATGTATTGTATTGTATCTTATTACAGGTCACCTTCCACTACGAAAAACCTCAGATCCTCATTATAAAGCATTTCACCCGACATCAAAAGATTTACGACCTCATGCTTTTGGGGCAACTGTTATAGATATATTTGGGCACTGCAACCCCAACCACATATTTTCATAAACCAAGGGCTTCTAAGTCCCAAAAAGTGTTGTTTCATACCCTAAAGGAGCAAGGTCAGCTGATTACATCATCTCCCAGAAGTTTTCCATGAAAAACCACTCAGAACTGGTCAAAGAAGGACCATACAGATTGCCCAGTGCAAAAGGTGTGATGCATCTCAACTGCCACATGCAAAAAGTGTGATGCATACTGAAAAGCCCTTCTGTAGGGTGCGATGAGCAAGAGCAAACAAATGGCACAAGCAGTTTGTTGGGTGGAAACCCAGAGAATCTTCTAGAAACTGCTCATTTGAAACTTGCCTCTTTGAGTTCGCCCAGGGATGAGTAAGAGATCTAAATTCTCCATGTGGAACTAAGAACTATCAGAGAGATGCCACTAATCAAAATCCCAGAAGCTGACTCACCCCCCCTGCAAATATCTATAAATGGATCCCTCATCCAAGAGATCCAGAGGTTGGAATTTAGTAATTTGCAAAGAGGTGCTGCTGGTTTCTCTTTGAAGACATTGTTGGGTGATCTTGCTTTGTGTGAGGTGAAGAGGGCTTTCAAGCTGGGAGGATGGCGCTGGGTCAGACCAAGTGGTTGTAATCCTCTCTTCTACTACTTTTACTAATAAAGCTATTTGAGTTTTCCTCCATATTCTTGTGTATCTCTGAATATTGTGTTGATATATGCATTTATATGGTCAATATATATCTGATCCTATATTGTTTACAGTGAAAGATCTATATGCTTTGATGGTAATATGCTGCTGTAAATCTACAGGTGCTCTTTGAAGCGGGACAAGTAAGGAAGCAGTGGCGAGATTCTGTCAAAGGGGAAAGGAAACAAGCAAGGAGCCAAGCAGAAGACTGAGGTTGGTCCTCTCTGCTTCTTTCTCATCTCTCTCTCATAAAGGAAACAACAAGTGACTTTAATCTGTTTGTTTCTAAGATAGCTACCCGTCTTAGTGGGACTAGCAGCTCTGAATAGACACTACATTTCCCGATAACAGATTCCCATTGTGCAACATACATAGTATGATGTGCATATGTGCATGAGCATTTTTGTAAGAGCACGATAGAGCCTATTTGCAAGTCTCCGTATTTTGCAAGTGCATCATGTGAAGAAGGAAGCAAGACCGCATGGCTGTGAACACCATCAGAAAGGGAGACACGGTAGCGAGGGGTTGACATCCTAGCAGGGCGTATTTCTTCGACAACAATGACTTGGAGGATTGGTTGCATCTCGGTAGAGCCAATGAACAACAATGGAAGTGCATTGGTAGTCAAGGTTGGTTCCATGGTGATATGGCTTTGTTGTCAAAAAACAGGTGCTGCAAGCGAATAACAATTGTAAGTGTACAAAAGTGAAGAAAAATTTGTGTAGTAAAAAGAAAGGAAAAGGTTAAAGAGTTTATCTAAAATGAGATGAAGCAACAATAGAAATGGAAGGGAAAAGTGTGGAAGATAAAAAAACATGAGGGGGAAGGAAGAACAAGCAAGAACAAGTGTGCTACAAGAATCGAATATATAGTTAGGTTACTATCTGTATGATTTGTGCAATTTTCATGTGGCAAAGTTAAATGTTTCACAGGTAAGAAAGCAAAGCAAGAAGAAAACAAGACCCACCATGATATTGTTATTTGTTGAGTGAAGGAAAGTTTTGGAAGGAAGAGAGGAAGGGGTAGGAAATTTGAATGAGATACCTAGCAAACATTGAGGGCTTGTTCAAACAAAGAGGTTTGGCAGTAGCAAGGCAAAGTAGGAAGCATTGTTTTGATTATGGTTTTTGTGTGTAAAGTAAAGTGTCTTTATAAAGTGATGGCAATGACAATGTTGTAGCCTATTAAAGAAACCTCGCAACTTTTCAGATGAAATGGATTTATGGATGCAAGCAAATAAAGTGGAAAAAAAACAGGTTAGGATGTTTATGTGAGAGCAAATGTCTAACTATAGTAAAAATAAAAGAGCGTGTGGCATTCTAGGAAAAAAAGTGAGAAGGAAAATAGAGGGTACAAAGAAGGGAATAAGATGTGTTTCCAGACAACATGTAACACTAGTTAGATAACAACCATACATAGTGTAACACAATAAGAGATAACAACCATAAAGGAAAAACTTCCATAATAGGGGAAAAGAAATGTTAAACTAATTTCCTAAGGATAGGAAAAGTGTACATGCATACATGTCAACATGTAAAAAATCAATGCAATAAGGAGGAAAAGCCAAAGACCTATACCTCTTGGAAGGGAGCAACACAAGGTATCCTGCTAGGTCAAAATAAATTTTTCTTAGGTAAGTGGTATTTAAATATGAGAAGGAAAAAGCAATATCCCTATTAAAATGAAAAAACATGCCTCGAGTTAGAATCGATTTGAATATCCAGAGGTAGGGATATCCCCACGTTATAGGATATGAAACCCATGATTTAATAAGTCATTGTCACAATAATAATTTTTTTTTTCTTTATTCTTTTGATAAGTACATTACATAATGACTCAAATATATTTATGAAGACCAAAACTAGTTACATTTTAAACATTAAATGTATTAAGATCATAGATCTTTTCTCTCTAATCTCGATCTTCTAGTGCCTATCCTCTAGATCAAAATAGCTTTAGTGGGATGAGAAAGAATCAAATTTAGCTTAGACAAAATATTTTCCATTCTATTTTATTCTACATCAATAAAAATTATCTATTCATTATTGAGTTTCAAAATGGTTGTATCGATGAGTCCATTTGTGAAGAGTAGGTAGGAGGAATATATGGTGCTCAACATATTTCATAAACTTTGATTCTTGTACTTGTAGATGAAATGTATTTTACTATTAGCTTGACATTTATTTAGTCCAAACACAATGGTTCAATGAATAGGTGGAGGATACTCTATATGTTTTTTTTTTTTTTAAACACGATCGGATATTGATTATATTGCAAAATAAGGAGAGAGGAGCAAACTCCTATTACATTCGGTGAGATTTGGATTCAAGTAGAAAGATGAAAATGGGAGCGCAGTCCCTATTTCTAAGCTTGAAATCCAATGACCTATGAATTCCTTTGACTAACTTGGCATATTGCCTTACAAACTGTCCTAGAAGAAAAATATACTTGCAATACATTAAATTATTATTCGATTTCTCAATATTTGTTGACTGACTTCTCCTGCTGAGAGTGGTGCTTCTTGCTTTGCTGGACATAATTCTCCCCTTCCTGGCTCTGAGTGATTGTCTTGATATAGGCTATGGCTTCCTCTAGATGCTTACATTTGTTTTTGAGTTCTAGAATTTCGGCTTTCTGATTATCTATATCTCTCTGTTTATAAATATTCTCCCTTCTCATTTTTGACCTGAGTTCCTGGGGTGCATCATTGAACTTGACTATCATGAACTTATTTGCCCTACATGTTGGGAATCTGTCATTTTTTGCAACTCTTTCCATAGGATTGCACTCCATTTTGATCCATTGACTTGTTAATTTTTTTTGCAGATTTTCTATTCCTCTTGTGTGTGCTCTTACTGTTCTTGTTGTCTTATTGAGTATGCCATCTACTGATATTTTTTTGTCTTGGTTCACTGTTTTTGTCAATTGTCCTTCCTTTAAAGAAATGTGTGACCTGGAGTGGCCTATCACTGCCCAAGAGAGAAATAGACACAAGAGTGCCCAATCTGGAATAGAAGAGATACTCTGATCCTGATTTGAAGGGATGCTCTGTAGCCTATTTGATGAGATGTTTGCTTGAATCTTTGAGATGTTTGAGAGAGTAATGTAGAAAATGCAATGGGAAGACAAATAACTTTGCAGGGGGTGATGGAGATTTTTAAAAGAGAAAGACTCACTAATAGATTGACACAGGGAAATGAAGGCACCGAATAGAGAGCTGTAGCGATTCTGGGGAGAGATACACAAAGTGATGTTGAGAACTGTATTCTTATTAATGATCACACAATTGCGATTTCTGTTACCATGATTGGGGGTGGCTGAGAGTGCGATGGAGAAATCATAGAGGAAAGACTGACTCTGTGGGAGGAGTTGAAGACTTCAAGGAGAGGGAGATTCACTGATAGATTAACATAGGGAATTGAAGTTGCTTGACTAAGAGCTTTTGCGATTCAGGGGAGGAATACATAGACTGGTGTAGAGAAAACTATAGCTATTGATGCTCACGAGGATATAATTTATGGACTCACATTGAGATTGAGATTTGACAATGATATGACATATAACAACTCGATTCATGCAGAGGATATCTCCATCCTCCTTGGCCTGCGAATTAGGGATGGAGGTAGATTTGTTTTGGATTTTCTGATTATACATCGTTGGATACTGATGCAAGAGCATCTAGGCCTAGCCAGCAATGCGCTGGAGTGGTCACATGTTGTGGCTAATGCAAGTTTGGAGGAAGACTTAGTTGTTAAATTTGTATTAATTTCAAATAAATGTAAGTAGTTAAGGGTTGCCTAATTCTGAACAGAATTGGGAATAATTGGCAAGTGATCCTCCCTGCGTGGAGATCAAGCTAATTAGCTATATTGATTAGTTAGAGTAGGATATGATTTCTAGGAATAGAGTGAATTCCTTCATTTGTGGAAGGAAATTGTTAGACAGAGCATATATGTGTTTCCTTTCTTTTCTGAAAGGGGGTTGAGAGTATTAGAGAGTATTGTAAGCATACAGGCAGTGTAGGAGAAGAAGGCTGCTAACTAGAATAATCAGGCCAGAGAGGGCAGAGAGCCTCAAATTTGTAATTATGTGTTTATGTGTGTATATACAGATAAAGGAATGAATCGAGAGTGAAAGAGTGTGAGTAGAGCGAGAGCAGAGAGATAGTGAGTGGATTGTATTTTTTTAGACAAAGGTCTTTTTCTGTGTAATCAGGCCTAAGGCCAAGACTCTGTTATTTGTTTATTGTGAATAAACCAGTGTTGCAATTATAATTATATAACCGGTCTGTGGAGGCCTTGAATGCTTATTTTTTCTCTGTATTCGGATAATATTGATGCTGACCTGTGGTTTTCATATTTAATGATAGAAATGTTGTGTTAAAGGATCTGTTGGCGAGTTCATTCCATTGTTTGGGTTCCGCAAGTGGAAAACCCAAAATGCACTAAGTATAGGGCGTAGAACGCATTTGGATTGAGAATCTAGACTTGAAATCTTTTAGACGGAGGTTTTTAATGCTATCAGGTCCGTAGAACCCAAATCGCATCACCCCATTGTATTGACCCGTTACATCGCCGAATGCCATTTACACAGAGAAACCATGCTAAAACACTTAGCGTATTCGTGTAGTGGACTTGAAAAATTATGCACGGAAGTTTTGGGTCTTATCGGGTCCGACATATATATCGCATCGCATAGTTGGATCGACACATATCAAAGGCCTGATCCCCAAACCTTGCGACTTCCAATTACGACATATCGCATCGGGGTTTTGAAGTGGAGGTGGTATATTGCAAAGCGGGCATATGACAATTGCTGATAGCGATTAGCGATATCGCATCGGACCTCCGTAAAGGGATAGCACCAATAGTTGTGGACCATTAGAACCCCGATTGCCGATATTGTGATTCAATCTGAGCCATCCGATTGGCCAGATTTGGATCTTCGGCATAATATATAGAATCAAGTTAAAAAGGGGAAAAAGCTTTGTTTTGACATTTTCGAGAGCATTTCGGTCTCGAAAGGGAAAAAGCATTGTTTTAAGCCTTTTCACAAGCCTTTGGGTTCTGAAAGGAAAAGGCATACTATTCAATAAAAAGGGGTGTTTGGCGGGGTGATTGTTGGGTTTTCTAGATCCAATTATGGGCTAATCAAGCCATTGTTTTCCTTCTTCGTCAATTTTGGTATCAGAGCAGGGAAAGGGAACAAACTTTCCTGCGAGATGGATACCTTGCTTATGAAGATTTATGATTACAGAGGTATGAAAGTAGCAACATGTTAAATGAATGACAATCTTGGGCATATGACTACAATAGTAAGACCATAGAAGAAATTTTTGGGAGTTCTTAGAGATTGTAGCAAAACCTTATTCTAATTGAGGCTTGGAATAGATAGGGACAGAGGAGTCCTTAAGAGTAGTGAGTGGAGCAACCAGAGAGAGAGCAAGATTGCTCAGTGCAAGTTCTAAAGAAAGAGGACTTGGAGACCAGGCATAAGAGAAGCTTGGTGAGGAGATCAACATAGAAGGAAGTTGATTGGTTGCAGGTGTAGAGCTCACACAGAAGAGAAGATGACTATGGAAAGTCATATGGAAGGTTCAGAAGAAGGCTACAAGATGAAGGAGAAGGGTTCTCAAACAATCCATAGGAAATAGATGAGTCAAGCAGAGATTGACAAGGAAATGGATAAGATAAGAGAAAAACTCGATGTGTTAGTAATGCTGCTAGAGGAGAACCAAAGACAAGGTCAAATCTTGAAGAGGAAGCTAGTGAAGTGGCCTAAGTTGCAGAGAAGGTTGCAACAAGAATAGGTAAAATGATTGATAGAAATCTCAGAGAAGCAGAGGTAGAAATGGAAGTTTCCATTGGTAGACCAGAACAAGGTGAAATGTGGAGTGAAGAGGATAATGAGAGATCAAATGAAGATCTCATGCACTATTGGCATAGTTCAGAACAATTAGAAGATATGATTACAAAGGAAACAGATGAGGCAATGGAGCCTTGTGATTTTTATTCTCATAGTTTGTGTATGTTTACAGGATATGCAGATGATGATGGACAATCTGGCGAAACTGTCACAAAAAGGAATGAAGCTCTTGAGGTGAAGTATGATGGAGAATGCCTTTTAGAGGAAGAAGGTGTTGATTTATTGCAGCAGAAATATTTCATAGATGAAATTTTGTTTGGTGTAAGACAGTCAGAAGAAGTTGATCTGGAGCAGAAGTCTAATGAAAATTCCATAGTGATATTCCAAGAAGGTAAACAAATGAATTTGTTTAATGATTGATGAAAGAAGCTTGCAATATGAGTGCAGGAAACAGGATAACTCAGGAGGATTGCCAGGAAAAGGATGAAGCTGAGAATGGAAATTGTGATGAACTACAGGAGAGATTTCACATGGAATTATAATTCTTGGAAAGATTGCTCAAGGAACCTGAAGGAGAAATGAAGCTTTCAGAACTTGATAAAGAAAAAGATATGGTTACTATGCATGATAAGGATGACATGTCTCTAACATTTATAGAGTTAAATAAATGTTTATACTCTTCAGTTAATGATGTGACTGCAAGTATGGAAGACATCATTAATAAATATGATTCTGAAATCAGAGAAATTGAGCAGAGGTTATTTGAAGGTGAGACGAAGGATCAGGAACAACAAGGAAGTTATGTCCTTAGAGACATGAAGGAGACAAATGTATTAAACCAACATGATGAAGATGGAAGGAACCATCAATTTAAAGGAGATGATTAGCAACATGAGAATGAATTTGAGGAAGGCATTAGATTGTAGAAGTATAGCAACTGGTAGTAGAATGAAGAACAAGGGACTAGTCTGGCAGTACAAAAGAAGACAGATGGAGACCGAAGATACAAATGGAGAATGAAGAAAAGAGTCAAGTGGAAGCTATTGCAATAGAGGTGGAATGGCAATCTGATAAGTGAGTTCAGGGAACTTGAACAAATTCATATCGATTTGTTATAGAAGGAGAGACTCAAAGGAATGGAGTCACAGCAAGAAGGATCTACTGAAATCCAGAAGATCTATGATAGAGGATTGGTGCTTGAAGCATCAAAGGAAGATGAAAGGTATTGTATTTTGAAAACTGAAAGTTGTTGTGTGTTTGTAGGTCATATAGACTTGAGGGAAGACAAGAAGTTATTGGAAACTGTTATATTAATAGGTGAAGAGATGACTACTCACAGCCATATGCAGGATAAGAAGAAAAGTTATAACCAAGTGAAGTAAGATGTCCAGTCAGATGACATCCACAGGATAAGACAAAGTGAGGATGGGAAAAGAATTATTGAGATCAAAGGAATGTTTGGAAGGGAAGAGATCCATTCATATGAACATAGAACAAAGATTTTTCTTAGGAAAACTAGTGAAGCTAATACAACCCAAATGGAGAATCTTATGATGTATTAAGGAAGTGGAAGTCAACTGGAAGAATTGATGATGAAATTATTTGAGGAGACCTTGGTGTCTCATAGTTTTGAAACTAGTATTTTGTTTGTAAATGCAGGATACACTGAAGTAAGGCAACTGTTTAATGTTGTCATAAGGGAAAGAAAAAGCAAAGAAATGATTTTTCAGAAGTTAGAAGAAGGAAATTCACATACTCTTGTGATGCAGAGGAAAGGGCAGCTGTTAAACATAGTTGTAGTGAATTATGCAGATATTGGACAATTACTGAAGAATGAAGCTAAAGGAGAGTAACTACTGAAAGTTGATATAGAAGACTTTGTAGATGTTAAACAATTATTGAAGATTATTGACCTTGAGGAAGCCAGAGTAAAGAAGTACTAAAGACAGATGTTGCAGGCAATGAAGTTAATGAATATTGTGCAGAACTCATGGGAGAAATTTCAAATGAGATGACAGATTTGTGGCATGAGTCAAGTCTTTTGAAGAAAAGGCAAGGAAACTAAAGGATAAGTGATCAGACTATACAACCAGAACTGAATGAGAATGAAGAAGTTGTCATGGATGATAAATATGAGAAATAAGTTGTCAGAAGTGTTGGCATGATGAGGAAGCAAAGTAAAGCATTTGTGTTTATTGAATTGATTAATTCCGATGAATATTTATATGCAGGAACAAGGCAATGTGAAGTCAATCTGAACCAAGGAGTTAATTCTGAAGACCAGATCGAATTAATGAAGGGTGAGATCATAATGTATCAAAAAGATGAAATGATGTTGAATCTATAGTATGGGAGTGTTGAACTCGAAATGAATTCAAGAGATGATAGCAACAGGATTACTATTGTACTACAAGGATTTATTGATGAAGAAGAGGTTGACGATGACATTTTAGATGCAGATAAATATAATTCCATAATCCTTAATGATGCAAAAATTAAGTTACTAGAAGAGGGAGTATTCCAAGTACCTAAGCAAGCAGGAAGAATTCTTAGTTTTCAGAAAATTGTGGAGTTGCAGGTATACTGGGAATTGAAGTAAGAAATAATGAAGCCATGAATGAGAAACCAAAAGAAGGAATTGGAATTATTGCAGAGAATCAAAGGAGAAGGCATTTGTACATTTCATAAATGTACATGGAACAATATTGGCACAGGGATTATGATGTTCTTATGCAAGAACACATCCAGTTGTAGGAGGATAATATTCATCATTTGAGAAGTGAAGTGGGCAAAGAAATTGATGAGTTGGGGAAACCCATAACACAACATCTCAATAAACTAAATGGAGGACAAAAGAAGGAAGGAAGATTGGCTGGAAAGAAAGGAACAAGTGAAGGTAATGGTAAACTGCAAATTAAGGTGGAGAAGTCTGGCATAAACTGTAAAGATGAGAAAACAACAGTAAGATATATGAAAAGGATAGCAACAAATAGTGAGAGCATGGGTAATGGGGCACTACAACATAAAGTATGGAGACCTGAAGGATAACAAACAACAACAGTAACCAAGGACAGACTACCAAACAAAGTATGGGATCCAGGAGGTCACAGATCAGAAGTGCATGATTAGGAGATCATGATTAATTTAAACTTTGGGAGTCTGATGCAGGAGCATCTAGGCCTAGCCAACAATGTGACGGAGTGGTCACATGTTGTGGCTAATGCAAGTTTGGAGGAAGACTTGGTTGTTAAATTTGTATTAATTTCAAATAAATGTAAGTAGTTAAGGGTTGCCTAATTCTGAACAGAATTGGGAATAATTGACAAGTGATCCTCCCTGCGTGGAGATCAAGCCAATTAGCTATATTTATTAGTTAGAGTAGGATATGATTTCCAGGAAGAGAGTGAATTCCTTCATTTGTGGAAGGAAATTGTTAGACAAAGTATATATGTGTTTCCTTTCTTTTATGAAAGGAGGTCGAGAGTATTGTAAGCCTACAAACAGCATAGGAGAAGAAGGCCGCTAACTAGAATAATCAGGCCAGAGAGGGCAGAGAGCCTCAAATTTGTAATTATGTGTTTATGTGGTATATACAGATAAAGGAATGAATCGAGAGTGAAAGTGTGAGTAGAGCGAGAGCAGAGAGATAGTGAGTGGATTGTATTTTTTTAGACAAAGGTCCTTTTTTGTGTAATCAGGCCTAAGGCTGAGACTCCGTTATTTGTTTATTGTGAATAAACCAGTCTTACGATTATAATTATATAACTGGTCCGTGGAGGCCTTGAATGCTTATTTTTTCTCTGTATTCGGATAATATTGATGCTGGCCTGTGGTTTTCATATTTTATGATAGAAATGTTGTGTTAAAGGATCTGTTGGTGAGTTCATTCCATCGTTTGGGTTCTGTAAGTGGAAAACCCAAAATGCACTAAGTATAGGGTGTAAAACGCATTTGGATTGAGAATCTAGACTTGAAATATTTTCGACGGAGGTTTTTAACACTATCAGGTCTGTAGAACCCAAATCACATCACCCATTGTATTGACCTGTTGCATCACCAAATGCCATTTACACAGAGAAACCACGCTAAAACACTTAGCGTATCCATGTAGCGGACTTGAAAAATTATGCACGGAAGTTTTGGGTCTTATCGGGTTCGGCATATATATTGCATCACATAGTTGGATTGGCGCATATCAAAAGCCTGATCCCCAAACCTTGCGACTTCCGATTACAACATATTACATCGGAGTTTTGAAGTGGAGGCGGTATATTGCAAAGCGAGCATATGAAAATCGCCGATAGCGATTAGCGATATTGCATCGGACCTTTGTCGAGGGATAACGCCGATAAGTGTGGACCATAGGAACCCCGATCGTCGATATTGTGATTCAATCAGAGCCGTCCGATCGGCCAGATCTGGATCTTCAGCATAATATATAGAATCACTTTAAAAAGGGAAAAAGATTTGTTTTGACATTTTCGAGAGCATTTCGGTCCCGAAAGGGAAAAAGCATTGTTTAAACCTTTTCACAGGCCTTTGGGTTCCGAAAGGAAAAGGCATAGTATTCAATAAAAAGGGGTGTTCGGCGGGGTCATTGTTGGGTTTTATAGATCTAATTGTGGGCTAATAAAGCCATTGTTTTCTGTCTGCGTCAGATACCCATTGAGTACACCTGCCAACAAATCTACCTTATGATCTTATGTTGTACTCTCCCGGTTATTTTGAATTTCCTCATACTTTTTTCCATCATTTTGCTTTTTCCTCATGAAGAATGAAATATTTTATGGGATGGAATTGCAATATATTTCTTTATTTTCTTTGATGCTTCCTGCTTCTCTTTTTGTTGCTTTATTCACGAGGTTATCAGGCTCTTTATTATGTTCTCTCACACGTTTAAAGCTGACCATTCCTCAGCCTTTTAAATTCAATCTTATCCTCTTGTAGATTCTGCTCATAGCTAAATTATTGGGATTTTTACTTTTGATCATTGCTTCAATAACAATTGTTGAATCTCCTATTATTATTGGATCTCGAATTGCCTTTTTTTTAATATCCTTGAGCCTAATAGAAGATTGTAGGCTTTAGATTTGTTATTTGTGGTTTCTCTCAGGTCCCATTCGTAAGTGAAAATATCTTTCCCATCTGGATCACTTATCACTCCTCCTGCTCCTACTTTCCCTCGGTTTCTTTTCGATGCCCCATCGAAAAAAGACTGAATCTATTTTTTTTTTCTCTCCACTCTTCAAGTTCTTTTTCACTCATACTTAGTTTCCAGTTTCTTGTTGTGGGAGATTTCTTTGTTCCTGCTTTCCCTGTGTGTTCCAATATTGAATTCCCAATCCAATCTCTCTCCTCTTGTTGAAGACTGCTATGGTCCAGTGTTGACATCCCTTTAGTGTTTATAATTTCTTTGACTAAACCCCAAGTTTTTGATAATATTTTACCTGTTCTTGGCTTCTGATCTTTGAAGATGCTTTTATTTCTAGTTATCCAAATCTGCCAACACAGAATTGCTGGAAGTCATTTCCAAATTCTGATTATTGTAGCCTTGTTCTTTCTAGAGTAAGGGTAATTCTTCTCCCATGCCCTATAAAACTCTGAGAAAGTGTTTGTGAAGTTTAAATTAATTTCCAATGGGCTTGAAATCTGCTTCCAACATTCTCTGGCTATCCTACATTCCAGAAAGAGATGTTGTATGGACTCTTCTTCTTTCAGGCACATGGAGCACCTAGAGGGACCCTGAATTCCTTTTTTTTTTAAGTTTTCAGTAGTTAGATTTTTCCTTTGAGAAGAGTCCATATAAATGTTTTTATTTTAGGGAGGCATTCAACCTTCCAAGCCAATTTCCAGAGGTTCCATTCTTGATGGTTTTGGTAATATTGAAGTGCTTTCTACCCTTTTTTAACTGTATATCCTCCTCCACTTAGATCCCAAACAAATTCGTCCTCTTCCTAAATACTTATGGGCGCTGCCTCTTTGAGATGATGCTTTAACTTTTCCCATTGTCCCTTCAAGTTTAAATCGATTGTTGTGATTTTCCACTCATGCCAAGTTTGTTGATCCCAAGTTGAAATTGAATGAAGAGTATTCAACCCTCTTTCTATCATCCATATTTGTTTGCCTAGAAGGTCCATTTGGAGGTTTAGAGGCTCTTTTCCCATGATTCTATCGCCCTAGATTGACACCGTTTTCCCATTTCCCAGGGTTTTAGATATATTATTCCTGATTGAGGGGATTAACTTCTTTACAAGTTTCCAAACTTGCGTACAAGGCCTCATAGGGATGTTGTCAGTCAATAAATTTGTTTTGTTTTGATTCAAGTATTTTGTGGCCAGGGATTTTTTCCACCAACTTTCCTTTCTGGTTATCATTATCCATATTATTTTCATTCCTAAGGCAGCGTTCATTAAGCCTAGTAAACGGATGGATAGTCCTCCTTGTTCATAAGGTAGTGTGACTTGATCCCACTTGACCAAGCTGAACTTTTTGTTCTCTTGCTTCCCTCCCTACCAGAGAAAGCTTCTTATGATTAATTCCATTTGCTTGTGTGCGCTTGCTGGAGCCAGAATAATCGCATACTGATATATTGGGAGAGCTGAGAGTAGTTCCTTTATCATTATCACCCTACCAGCCATATTGAGCCACATCATACCCCATTTTTGTATTTTGTCTTTCATTTTTTCAACTTGTTTGCTCCATACTTCAGCTTTTACATTCTCTTTAGCTATTGGGAGTCCTAAATAGATGAAGTGCTTCCATCTTGTTTGTGTAGGAATCTCTAGAATTTGCAAGATACTCTGCATTATTCTTGGTGGGGTGTTCCAACCATATATTCTACATTTCGAGTTGTTTAAAAGCCCTCCAGATACCTGAAGAAAGTCATCCAAAACTTTTTAAAATCTTCTCGCTATTATACTTGATGCCCCTCCCAATAAAAGGGTGTCATCAGAAAAAAGGGAATGATTGATATTTTTGACTCCTCTTGCAATTTGGATACCTGTAATATTTTTTTCTCTTCTTTGTTTTTCTAATGCAGCGCTTAGCGTTTCAGCCATTATAATATATAGGAATGGTGAGAGCGGACATCCTTGTCTCAACCCTCTTGAGCTCTGAAAGAAGTTGCTGGGTCTTCCATTTATTAGAGGCACTATCCAAGGGTTGAGATGCAGGCCCGTATGGTCTCTATTATGTCTTGAGAGAACCCAATTTTTTTAAGAACAGCTGTTAGATATATGTGGTTGACTCTGTCAAAATCATTTGTCATGTCTAGCTTTATGATAATTCCTTTCTCTTTCCTTTGAATGCCAGAGTGAATAGCTTCCTGGACAATAGTCACATTATCAATTATTTGCCTGCTAAGGACAAAGCCACCCTGATTTTCAGAGATTACTTCAAGGAGAACTCTCTTGATTCTATTGGCTATAATTTTTGTGATAATTTTGTAGGAGGAGTTGCATAGAGATATAGGCCTGTATCTGTTGAAGGTTGTTGGATTGGAGTCCTTTGGTATTAGTGCCAGATAAGATGATTTGGTATTTCCTCCCATTTTTTTGAATACATTTTTAATCATTCTCAGAAAATATTTTTTTATGACATTCCAGTTCTGCATGTAGAAGGCGATTGTGAAGCCATCTGGCCCCCTGGCCTTGTCTAGATGAAGACTCCATATTACTGCCAACACTTCTTCTTCAACGATTTCTTTGTTTATTTCTAAATTTTGATCGTCACTTATTGTTTTTTGAATGTGTTGTAGGAAGTCCTCATGATCTGCTGGCTGTTCATTAGCTGTTAATAGATCTTTGAAGTGGTTGTGGGTTGCTTTTTTTAATTCCTCCACTCATTTTATTTCTTGCCCATCCACTTTAATCTGGTCTATTTGATTTCTAGCTCTTCTCATTTTCATTGTGTTGTGAAAGAAGGCGGTGTTTTTGTCCCCAGCTTTCAGCCATAGGCATCTGGATTTCAATCTAATCTCTTCTTCTTCTTATTTGTTTTCTCTGTATATTTCCCAAAATAATTCCTTTTCTTTTAAGTAGTCTTGGTTATCCTCCTCTTTGTTTTCCTTTTCTTCTTGCATACTGTCCATTTTTTTTTGCAGCTCTATTTCTTTTTTTTTTTTAAATTCATTCTCTCTTGCCCATATTTTTAACTTTATTCTCAGATTTTTTAATTTTGTTTCCCATACAAAATGTGGTGATCCTGTAATGTTTTGTGCCCATCCCTCTTTGATTTGAGTTCTGAAATCTTCATTGTTGTCCCATATTGAGTTGTATCTAAAAGGAAGAGGGCCTTGGTTGTCCATTTTGCCCAGTATGATTGTTACTGGTTTATGATCCGATGCTGTTGTATGCATAATTTTGGACTTGACAGAGGTGTATTTAGCTGCTATGTTTTCTTGAACTAAAATTCTGTCCAACCTCTCCTCTATATTACTCTTTCCCACTGTCTTATTACTCCAAGTATATTTCCCATTACTTGGCGGGATGTCAATTAAATTGTGCTACTCCATTATTGCTTCCAAAGCTTCTCTTGACGGATTCGCATGATAAATCCCTCCAAATTTTTCTTCTATGTTTCTAACCAAGTTTTGATCACCTCCCAAAATTATTTTCCCATTTTGACTTTTTGTTAGAGCTTCTTTTATTGAGTTCCAGCATTGTTCTTTTTCTTTATAATGGTTTGGAGCGTATATGTTGATGAGGCTATATTTTTCCTTTGTGCTGATTTCCTTTAAATCAGTTTTGATCCAATGCTTATCAATTTCTTGATTTTTCATTTCCATTTCCCTTTTTTCCAAAGGGTGCAAATTCCTCTTGAGGCTCCTGTTGCCTCTAGCGCTAGTCCTTCATAATTTTTTAATTTTTGTATCATTTTTCCATTTTATTGACTGTTTGTTTTGGTCTCCTAGATCATGAAAATGTCCAACACTTCTTTCATTAGAATGTCTCTTGTTGCATTTACTTTATAAGTTGTACCCGGACCACGACAGTTCCAAGAGACCAGTATCATTATTTGTTGGTTTGATGGTGAACATACCCTTCCCTCTCTATTGATTTTTCTCACTGTTTCCTGAGCTTTTCCCAAGGAAGGAGTCCATTGGTTTTTGAGTGCCTAGAGCGATCTCTTTGGCTGTTGCTTCATCCCTTATTTCCTTGTTAGATTTTCTGCCTGATTTTTTTTTTTTTTTTATGCTCATTTATTTGTAGAGTCTCTTTGGATTGGTTTCTAGTTAAAATACAATCCATTGATGGCAGGGGGAGGGGAGAGCGAGGGTTTGAAGGTAGGGAGGACAAGATGAGGGGGTTGTGGGAATGCGAGGGGGATTGGGGTGAGGGTGGCTCAAGAGAGTCTTCCAAGGGCCCAAAGGGGTTTGAGTTTGTGAGGGGTGGAGGGAAGATAGTAGAAGGGGATGAAGGAGAGGTTTCATTTGAGGCCTGAGGCTGCAATGATGTGGGAGGAGGTTGCTTGTTGGTGGATTTATTCCCTTTTACTCGTTTCCATTTATTTTCTACTTCCTCAACACTTTCATTTTCTTCTTTTTTAGAACATCTATTTGCAAAATGGCCATATTCGTGACATACCTTGCATTTGAATGAGATTTGTTCATAGTCCAGCTGTTGTATATACGTCCATTGATCTACTTTGATCTTTGTCGCTTCTGGGAGTCTTTTTCCTAGATTCACATCCACGCATATTCTGGCAAATGCATGCATGATGTCCTTCGGTTCACATTTGTCTATATATTTCCCTACTGCATTTCCTATGGCCTTTATTGACTCATCCCACCAGTAGTGTAGAGGAAGATGGGGTAACTTGACCACACTGGCACTGCACTTGGTACATCCATTTCAGGATTGAAGTCTGGAGTCCATTGATTTAAGTATAGTCTTCTGGTATCCATGAAATGTGGACCATTTTTGAATATTAGATCTTTGTCTTCTTTTGTTTCAAAATGAAAGGTGTAGTATCTTCTTCTGCAGAACCTTATTGAAATTTTCCCATTGATGGTTGAGCTCCAATTTCTTTCAATCCATTTTTGAACTGATTTGGGTGACACCCATAGCCCAATGAGCTGTCCAACTAAACCATGTTCAGCAAGAGACAACGCTGCTCTGCGAGGGAGAGTAGGTGGAAGAGAAATTTATGGGATATCATTGAGCTTTTTGACAAACTTGTTTACTGTTGGCCTGATTCTTGGAGGTCCTATTGCGGCTATAAGAGAGGCAAACACATTGGTTGTATCTTCATTTCCTTGGATTCGATTGGAGGTGGTTTTCCCTCATCCGGGGGATCCATTGGCTCTGAGATCTCAGCAGTAGGAGGCTGCTGAGTGGCGATTGTGTGTAGGGTGAGAACCAGCTAGGTCACGCAGGGCAGCAACAGGGGCACACACACGATTTTGTTGATGTGTTTATTGTTAGGACATGTTAGATATGTCCATTTGGAGGATACTCTATATGTTGATCAACATGCTTAGAATTTGTATTTGTGTGCTAGTAGATGAAGTATAACTTGTTAAAAGTTTCACATTTTCCTATTCCAATATAATGAAGTAAGGGAGTCAATGTTCACCATCAGTAATTTCTCGTGTTTTTCACCTAGATTTTTAGGGCCAAAGGCACCACCACACTTCAAACCATTTTATAATGAAGTAAGAGAGTCAATTTTCAACTTTTGTCATTTCTCATGATTTTCACCTAGCTTCCTATGGACAAGCCACCATCACACTTCAATCCATTTTGTAAATGAGTTTCACATTTTAATAGTAGTGAATCTTCCTTAAGGTTAATAAATTGTAGTAATTATTTTATATGATATATTTCTTGCCACTTCATTCATAAGAAAATAATAATTTTGATAACTTTCACCCAACTTCTTCACAATTATTTGACTACTGAAATATATAGAAATGTAGATACTCAAATCTTTTAAAATATATACATGTTCTTAATTCTAAAAAAAAAAATAGATAATTCAAATTGTAATTTGGTTTCATAAAATACCTATAACACACATCCTGCATCATCAAATAAAATTTTTCCAGATTTTCCAATACCCATTAAAATAGTTCCAATGTTTCAATAAATTTTTTCCAATATCCATTAAAATAGTTGTCTAAATATTCAATCACTGAAACAGATTCTAGTGAACACTAGAAAATTTGAATTTTCAAAAATTCCAAATACCAACTAAAATATATCAAAATAATATATAACATACATCCTTCATAATTGAATAACTTTTTAAATTTTCCATTACCCATTAAAATAGTTGTCCGAATTTTCAATCACCGAAACAGGGTTTAGTCAAAACTAGAAAATTGATTTAATTTTTTTTTTCAAATACCAACTAAAATCTATTTTAATCAGTACTTGACTTCAATCCGTACTTAAAAATTTGAACAGTTTGTTTTCGTTCAAGATTTTTTAAAATATAATATGGTTTCTTTACTCTCTCTGCCTACTGCCTACTAATGAGAAATGTCGAGTCTTTTTTTTGGCAGACTTGCTCAGATGTGATAAGAACTATAGATTAAGGTGGATGAATCACCGACGGCTAAACCTGAAACGAGGGAGAGGGATTTTATGTGAAACAAGGGCTTTTATAAGAGTCTCAAAATGGGAGGTGGACAAGGATTTTTTGTACCCTATCTGCTGCATGCAAATGATGAAGGACGCGTTCCGCATGGCTTGTGGCCACAACTTCTGCTATCATAACAAGAGCAATTGCCCCTGTTTGTTGTGGCCTCTATCTCACAAACAATCATCTCTTCACAAATTTTGTATTTAATATTAGATTCATGATACTACTTTAGTCCTTATTTTTGAAGCTAGAAATGTTTGTTAAAAGATGCAGAATTTAAAATCAATCACAATCACTGATTGAGACTTTAGATGTACAGGTACAATTTCCCCTGCTGCTGTGATCAGCTCTTCACCAATTTTGTATTTAATATTAATAGTTCCTTTTATTAGATTCAGGGTACTTTAGTCCTTATTTTTGAAGATAGAAATGTTTGTTAAAAGATGCAAAATTTAAAATCAAATTACTGATTGAGACTTGAGAATTTTAAGTGTTTTTTTAAAGCTAGAAATGCTCGTTAAAAACGCAGAATTTAGGTTCAAATTACTTATTGAAACCTTAGACATTCGGGCATTGAAACTCGACTCGTGTTTGTTTCAGATTCTTGCAAAATTTTGTTTCAATTTCATTTTTATTGAGACTGGAAATCATAGCCAAACAAAGCTCAGAAGTTAATTGGAAACTGCGTGAAAAAAAAAAAAAAAAAAATGCAGCAGTCTTTAGTTGTCTTCGCTTACTATTTAAATAAATATTCATGTTGATTTTCTATTTCTACTCGAAGCGACTGTTGATTGATGGAAAAAATCATAATTCTAATTATGAGAACCACCTGAAACTTGTGTTTTGGATTCTTGCAATTTCTTTTTGTTTTCATTTTGTCGTGTGAAGGTTGAAGACTGGAAATTATTATAAACAAAAAAAATATCAAAATTTAACTGGAATTTGTTGCTGAAAATCGACGAGTATTGCATTTGTGTTTTCTGGTGTTCAGAAATGAAAATGTTGCCAATTTTTTTGGGGGAAGAATATGCATAGAGAGAATAAGTTATGCGACAGAGGCACTAGGAGATGAGTTAATGAGGAACTACCAATGACAATGATATGATATAAATTATTATTGTTCTATTTCCTTGGAAACTACATATCTCAATAATTTTTGGTGAAAAATATATGGTTTCTTTACTGAGTTTGCCTTCTGTCTACTAATGAGAAATGTCGAGTCCTTCCTTTTTTCTTGTAGACTTGCTCAGATGCATTAAGAACCACAGACAGATTAAGGTGGATGAATTACCTACAGCCAGACCTGAAATGAGGGATTTTAGGGGGCTTTTATCAGAATCTGAAGAGAAACTCATTCTCAGCTCAGCTCAGCTCAGCTGGCTAACAGGTGATTTTGACTGTTGAGTTTTCCTTGTTTCTTGCTAATTGTGAATGAAAATTACAAGAAATTGGGCAGTATTTCTAAGATTGTTTCATACTTTCCTAAGCGAATTACTCAAACATTCCTATCATTGATATCAAGAAAGAAGCTAAAGCGCACAACAAAAGAATTTCTGCAACACGATATATTTAGTTTGTCGTGTTAACAAATACTAAAAATAACAAGTTCATATTTTGGTTTTTTTGTTAATTAACATTTTGATTGACATATTTCTTCAGTGTATTAGCAAATTCCTGTTACAGAAACATGAAGCAACAACGTAGAGTAGGTTTTACAGAAACATGAAGCAGCGGCGCTATAAAACATGCTATAAAAATTGAGAGAAACAGAGGAAGCCAAAACAAAACAAATGTTTTATAAAAATTGAGAGAAACAGAGGAAGCCAAAACAAAACAAAACAAAAGAAACAGGGGAAGGCAAAACAAATACTACAGAGGGAAGTAGACATAAGGTACCTCTTCTTTTTAGAAATCAATCAAGAAAGGTAGTAGTGAGGCGGATGCTGTGAAACTAGTCTTCTTCTCATCAACTCACTTGGTCATAAACTATTTGCAAGCTGTAACGGATTACATTATAAGAGTTTCGATGGAGTCTTCATGTTACCAAAAACGAGTAACGGGCAAAAAAACGAGAACGGTACGAGAAACTAAGTTTGGAGGTTCCGCATTTAAGAAACCAGGAGAGAGAAAAACAGCATATTAAAGGTGAACAATATAAACAAAGCATTAATGATGTTGGATTGAGATGTTGGATTGAGCTAGGAAATCTCTTGTGTTTCTTTTGGTTGACTTCTGAGTCTTGTAGAGCAACCCATGAAATTGAAGATTATCATACTAGAATGATTCCTTGTGTTTGTCTTGGTAGACTTCCTAGATCTTGTAGAGCAACCCATGAATTGTTATTGTCTTGGTAGACTTCCTAGATCTTGTAGAGCAACCCATGAATTGAGGATTAACAGGTTAGAATGGTGTTTTTTTATTGGATGTTTGGAGGTAGAACTTTACATGGTGTTTTTTTATTGGATGTTTGGAGGTAGAACTTTACATGGTGTTTTTTTATTGGATGTTTGGAGGTAGAACTTTACGACCTCTTCAATTATACATGAAACCTAGAATAACTGCATTTTCATTCTTAACTATTTATTCATTCTTAAAATATATTGCATTTTCATTCTTAACTATTTATTCATTCTTAAAATATATTAAATTTTTTTTGATAAAACCCATTTGCCATGTAAATTTTTATATAAACATAATAACTTTCTAATTGTTTTATTACCAATTAAAACCAGTGAAATTAATAGAAAAGATATTTATACTTGCATAAAGACGTGGGATCGCTACGTGGGATGAAAAACGCCGGTATGAAAAATGCTTCTCAATCAGAGGCTCACACCATGATTCGACCTTATCGACCTTACCTGCTAACAATGTCCAGGACGCAGATCTAAGAACACACATAAACCTAAAACAGATGGCAATTTGTCCTTATTTTCCACCTGTAATGAAAGTATGGGTCATGGATCTCACTGTTTTTGACAATGACGAGAATAGGTATATGCAATATTTATATGCAGTGTTTAGGTGGTATAATTAAACTCGATTTAACCCACGCTTTGAAAAAATTAAATTTAAATTAAATTTAACCTGAGTCCGAAAAAATAAATTTAATTGCAATTCTATCCGGAAACGGCGGGAAGAAACTGTTTCGTTTCGCGGGAAACTGTTTCTTGCCAGTGAAAACGAAAACGCCGTCTGAACGGCGGGAAGAAACTGTTTCGTTTCGCGGGAAACTGTTTCTTGCCAGTGAAAATGAAAACGGCCGTTGCAGACGGCGTTTCTAGTATGGTTGGGTTTCTCCAAAGGTTTCTGCCAGAAACGGCGGACATCGTCCCGTTTCTGGTAACTAGGTGCTTGGACCTTCTTTGGACGCATAGCTCCATGCTGGTTAAATGTCTGTTAGAACCCTCCATGTTGGGATGACGTACTTCTGGTTAAATGTTTATAAAAACCCTCCCTCCATGCTGGGATGGCGTACTTCTGGTTAAATGTTTATAAAAACCCTCCATGCAGGAGGAGAAATGCTGCAGAAACCTAGTTTGACAGTTTGACAGATGGCAAGATGAAGGGAAAACACAACACATGTCACGGTTATATTGGCTAGAAGGGCGAAATCTAAGCATTTTGATTGGCTGGGCGAACAATGTTTGCCCACCCAAATATAGCAAAGGAAAGGCCTATCTATGTAATTAAGAAAATGAGATGACAAGATCTTCGCTGGGTGAACAATGTTTGCCCACCCAAATCCAGCAAAGAAAAGGCCTATCTACGTAATTAAGAAAAGGCCTATATACGTAATTAAGAAAATGAGATGGTAGGGGGACATGACAAGATCTTGGCTGGGTGAACAATGTTTGCCCACCCAAATCCATCAGGGAGATATGAAAAGATTATGAAAAACTTGCCTATCTACGTAATTAAGAAAATGAGATGGTAGGGAGACATGACAAGATCTTGGCTGGGTGAACAATGTTTGCCCACCCAAATCCAGCAAGGAGATATGAAAAGATTATGAAAAACTTTTGAAAACTTTTTTTATATGACTCTGAAGTTTAATAAATTTGAATTTTATAATTATCGACCTTGAAGAAGGATTTAGAAGAAAGATTTATTTATGTGTTTTTAATTTTTATATTAATAATTAATAATAAAAAAATTGAATTTATTTTAAAGATATGTATCTAATATATAAATAATTAGATTAAGTAATAAAGATTAGAATACAAGTAATTATATATGATAAAGTTTTGATGTGTGACATAAAGTTATTTCAAACATAAAATCTAGACATATAAAGTTATTTCAACATAAAATCTAGATATATTGGTAGAGAAATGTTGTGGACATAAAATTATTGCCAACAACAAATAAATAGAGAAGGAATTTCCTCATAGGAATTTGTTCATGACATTTTAAACACAAGCTTTTTATGAAGATATATAAAGTTATTTCAACATAAAATCTAGATATATTGGTAGATAAATGTTGTGGACATAAAATTATTGCCAACAACAAATAAATAGAGAAGGAATTTCCTCATAGGAATTTGTTCATGACATTTTAAACACAAGCTTTTTATGAAGTAAAACTACTAGGTACTCTTAGACCCTAGAACTACATAGAATATGAAATAAATTATAATCAGTTACATGCATTCTACTTTAGAGAAGAACAACCCCCCACTTGTAGTATTATAGAAGAGCTACAACAATTCAATGACAAATATTACTAAGACAGTTCAAATTTCCATAGTTTTTCATTATGTAGCATATTTGGATGGATTATCCTATACACAGTTTTCTCCAGAAATATGCTAGACAAATATTACTTTTTTTTCAAAGACATCCAAGGTTCACAATGTGATGCATAGGAGTGAAGAAACCTCCCAACACCCCATATCCCTTAACGATGATGATGAAGAACGACACAAAGAATCTCTAGTTTTGCTATATCTCTTAACCTTCATTTAATTTAATTTATTTCTTTTCCCATGATAGAATAGGATTTACTGGCAAAGGGCCTAGTTGGTTTCATCTATCTCAAAGGCTTTAATTTCTTTGTTTTGATTCATGATACCATTGGATTTAAAAGTAAATAACTAAGTTATATCCAAGTCTTGTTTTGTTTTATTCCTACTATGATTTAATTATCAGGAGCCATGCAATATCTAACATCTAACATTATTTTGTTTCGTTCATGCAACGACATACTCAACCTTTGTAAAATTTTATTTATAGCATTATCCAAACGAATATAATTGATAAAACACCATAGAGAATTCAATAACGACATACTCAACCTTTGTAAAATTTTATTTATAGCATTATCCAAGTGAACATAATTGATAAAACACCATAGAGAATTCAATATTAAGGTTCCTATGTAGAATTACTTTTTCAAAAGCATATAAATATTTTTACAGGGGAGTGAATTAGTATTTCTTACTTCAATTATTATTTTTAACTTTTTAGAGCATTAGACATTATTAACATTATCTAAACATAAAAAATCATTAACACCATTCAACACTGCAAAAAATCAAGACATTAGACACCAAATATTTTTAGGTGGAAACCTTTTCAAGAGAAAAACCACCAAACACTTCTTAATATTTGTTTTCAATAAGTACATCAATAAGAAGCTCCAACTTCCATCATTTTCAGCTACAACTGAGGGAGGATCTAACCACCTTGTTTACAGGCTAAAACTTAATAGATGCACCAACACCCTGTTTACCAGATGATACTGGAAGGATGCTTCAATGCCCAGGTTCACAGGCTCCAACTTGAAGGATGCTCCAACACCCTATTTACTAGCTACTACTATAAGGATGCTCCAACACCCTACACAGGCTCCAACTTTCCCTAGCACCACCTATTGCCCTGAAGTGTTCTCAAGCTCTGACTTGAAGGAGACTCCACTCTCCTGCCTTGCACCACCCTGCCACCCTGTAGATAGAAGATAAGAGAATAGGACATATACCATAGGTTACACTAATCAACCATTACATTCACTGCTCAATCACTACACACATTGTCAGTCCCTCTTCCAAAATGATCTCATTGTGAAACCCTACCAGCAGACTGCACATCAAGCAATTGAATAATGCAAGTTCTAATCAACACATAAAACCTAGCAGCATAATACACCTTTACTATCATATCCAAGCACTAGTGATGTATCCCCCAGATGTGCAAATAGCTACCAAGCTCAACCTGTGCATTACAGTCACTTCCCAAGCATCACTACCATGGATTACTGTCCATACATCATAGCTGCTGTTAATATATCACTATTTTACATCATGTTATCCATCAATGTCATAGTGCTGACAATATATCACTATTATATTTCATGTTATCCATCAATGTCATATTATTGTCAATACATCATTGTCATATGTATCACTGTTACATTCCATATATGTCTTGGTCAAGCCTATACAACCATAATTGTCATGTCAACCCACTACCATAATAAGGTGACTGCCATCCATCATACTGTCATACATATCTCAGTCAAGCTGCCATATATATCAAGGTCCTTATTGTAATCAAGATCATATTCATTTCTAGATTATTGTCATATCGAGGGAACTACCATATCAACAAGGTCATTTTTATATCCATATCAATAAGGTCATAACTATATCATCAAGTTCTTTGTTATGTCAAGGTTGTTATCGTACATAAGGTAACAATCATGCAAAATTATAGGCATATAACAAGGTGAACTACCATCAAGTTTCCATATCACTGTCGAACTATCATACTAATGTTGATTTTTGTAGCTTGGAAGGTACTCCAAGCCTTGAGGATCGAGGTTTTGGAGAAAGGAGCTCCATAAGTGGCCTTATGGGCTTGAAACGCAAGCTTGGGGTTTTACACCCATTGATGTTTGGGCTAAAACCATGGGACCTTTTGGACATGTGATGGATGGAGATTATAGAGGATGATGAGAGGAATCCAACGCATTGAGAATCATCAAAATCTGAGTTGTCTAAAGAGAGATATGCATTTTTGAAGGTCATGGTTGGGTTTGCACGTGTGTTGGTTAATTTGACCTAGTGTTTAGAGGTCTAATAACAGTTGTACAAGCCCATGGAGATAATTCGGTTGAGCCCTTGAATAAGTGTATAAATAAGAGGGCTCATTGAGGCTATTGGATAGATTAAAAAGTGCATTCAAATCAAAGGAATACCTCTGCAATTTGGAGAACTGACTGAGGCAATGAAATAGGAAGGAAAGGGGCCGAGTTTGTAGAGGGTTTGTCTCTTTCAAGGGTGCAGTTTCCCTAGCAGCTTGGCCGCAGGTCTTAGGTAGCCCACAAGGAAGGTTTAAGGACATGTCTTGGAGAGTGTGAGCTTACTGCAGATTGTTGGCATTATGATACAAGTGTTGTCCTTGATGGCAACTCACTCGGATGATAGATCATAGTGCAGCAGGTCAATAGAAAAGAATTAATGATCAGACTACAAAGAATTAAGAAAGAGAGGTATACACAGATTCACCTTGACAAAGAAGCCTACACACGCGGGTTAACAGACCAAAAGGAGTGGATAACGTACACACACACTTTCACAAGAGGGAAAGCACGTACATGTTGGAAAACTAAGTTTTTGATTCGTGGCATTTGGTCCATGGTATTTTGATCCATGGTATTGGTCCAAGGTATCTGGTTTGGGGTATTGACCCCAGGTATTGGATCCAAGGTATTGTTCCTAAGTGGTTTTGGTCCATGGTATTGAGAAAGGCCTAAAACTATAAAAGGAGGAGAAGATAATTAGGCTAGGGCGTGCAAGTATTGAATATCTGATGAAGTGTGAGATCCAATATGCAGGTTATGGGTTTGTGATGCTTTGCTTGATCTTAACTAAGGATGCACCTATGTGAATGATGATGGATGATGGATCAGGATCTTAAGGCTTGGAATGTATTATCATTATGTGGTTTGATCATGGAGAGACTAGATCTGAATATTGACGCATGTTTTATTCTGCAAATGTTATGATCTGGGTATGACTGAATTTTGAAATAGCTGTGAAGTTTTAAGTTATTATTTGCAGATATGTACATGGGTTCACTTTGGTAAAAGCGCGTATACACGCTGGTTCAGTTCATCAGAGTAGCTTATACACTATAAAAAATGATATCTGAATTTGTAGTTGGTTCTAGTGGTAGTTGTAGAGTTCTGGGTTCTGCTCTATGTTCTGGTGACTGTGTTTTTATGACAGGGCTTCAATGATTCAGTTGTTGGGTGATTCAGAGATTGATGATTGGTTAATGCAATAGTTGTATTGCAGTGGTGATTGATTTTGAGCTTCAATGTTGTTGATGGGTCCAGTATGAAAATTGGATGAAACGTGGCCTTCAGATTATAGTGTTGTGTTCCAGGAGTATCCAGTCTGAAAATTTATAAAACATGGTCCTTGGAAGAAAAGAGAAGGTCGTAGCCTTCTGTAGGCCGGCGCCTATGTATTGGTAAACATATCGGCCAGTACAAGAGTGAGGGGATTGTAGCTCCCTTCCAGTGGTAGCTGGAAAACGAGTGAAGGTTGTAGTCTTCAGTAGGCCGGCGACTACGTACTAGTAAATATATCAGCTAGTACAAGAGCCAAGGGGTTGTAGCTCCATTCTAGTGGAAGCTAGAGAACGAGAGAAGGTTGTAGCCTTATGCAGGTGGGTGCCTGCGTACTAGTATGAGTCTGTGCCAGTACAAGATTGTAAACAATTTTTACTTATATTAAAGGAAGACAGCAGTAGGTGGTTTTTGTCCCGCATTGGCTTTCCACCTTATATCTTGGTGTTCATGTGTGTGATGATTTGTTCTATTTTTACTGCACCTGGTTACTGTTTATATGGTTAATGAAGTTTTGATGCACTAATTAAAGATCAACATATGATGAATTAACTGAATCATAAGTTTGCGGGATATACACTAGTTGCATTAAACACAGTTGTGTGTACATGTGAGTTCCCTTAACTGAAGTAGCATATATGAATCTGATTATGGAAATGAAAAAGTTATTGATTTGCTAAGACTGATTCACCCCCTCCCCTCCCCCCCCAATATTTTTCCCAACAATTGGTATCAGAGCAGGTCCTTTGGTAGAAGCTTGATCGCTTGAAGGAGATCCGTAAAACAATGGGAAAGAAGCTAAAGAAGAAAGCACCTCAGAAGAAGAACACAACTCAAAGGAACAGTGACGGCAGGAGAGACAATTGGCCATTAGATGGTAGCAAGGATTCAGATTTCAAATCATCTCATGATGAACAAGCAAATGAAGCGCCAGATAAAATCATAGATCAACAAGATCTATTTAACAAAAGGGAGTGTGCCCTCAAAGAAGAAGTTACTAGATTAAAAGCTCAGCTGGAGTGTGCCTTCAAAGTACGTCAAATGCTGCAGGATGAAGTGATATCATTAAAAAATAAGCAGAATGAAGAACTATCTCAAGTAGATAAAGAACAAGAAAATGGGATTCTCAAATTAAGGCAACAAGTGGCAGAAGGAAGAAAGGCTGAAGAAATCTTGAAGAAGCAATATCTAGAAAAGGAAGAACAACATTGGGTTGAGGTAAATATCTTAAAAAGTAAATTAGAATAAAAAGATAAATTATTACGATTTCAAGACAGTACTAAGATTTTGGATGATATTTTTAGTAGTCAAAGGTCTCTTGCTATCAAAACTGGTCTTGGTTTTTATGAATCTGTTGAAGGTGAATCTAGCTCACAGGGTGAGGCAAGCAACTCTAATGCAAAACCTGAAATTATCAACAAGGAGATAAGAGGTCAACCCCATTAACAACCAAGGAAAGAAATCCTTCAAAGAAAATATTTTACTCCAAACTATGGAAGTAATAGATGATTATTTCCTCCTGTCACACGGAATAAGTCGATTTTGTGGACAAGATAGACCTTCCTAGAATCTAAAGAAGACCTAATGACAAGCAAACCAACCAGACACTATCTTTCTCTAAATATGCTTTGATAAACAATAGCAAACAAGTGTTTTTAGGGCCTACCTTAGGTCCAAAGCTAGCTTGTGGATGTCGTCGCTCCTTCGATCCAAATGAGCTCCTTTTCGCGAATCTGCAAACACAAACAAGGCAAACAAATTAAATAGCACCTGAAAAGCCAATTGCATAAAACATATTTAACATGAAAGCCAAGGAGTCCATGAAACAAATAACATAAGACACTTGTTGAGAAAAATGAGTTTGATTGTATTAATTCAAAAGAAGAAGAACCTTACAACCTTTTCCTTGACGCTGTACAAGCTCCTCCCAGGGTCCAGTAAGAAGTCTCCTCTACTTTGACAAGTTTCACTCACTCCCCAATGAAACCAAAAAAGGTATGTGATCTTTCCTCTTTAGGCTTAACTAGGAAGTCTTGATTTCACCAGCATTTACCCTCAAAAATGTTCAGCTTCTAACCTCCTTAGCAACCAGCCCAATGCCTGTATTTATAGTGCAATGGAGGGAGGTTACTAGGTCCTCCTTCAAAGGGATAAAGCCCTCCTTCAAAGGGATAGCTCCTCTCATCAAGGGATTAGCTCCTTCTCTTTTGGGATGCATGAACCACCTCAGAGCGAACAATCCACGTCAAAATTCCTTCTAGAAACCTCTAGAATTAACCCAAAGTGAGTTTTTTAAGATAAAACTTGCGCCTTTTGACTTTCACAGGGGTCCACACCTACACCGTTAGGGACAGAGCGGGCAGGTCCGCAGTTTTTGTACACAGAAGGTGCGGGACCGTAGGTGACCATGAGAGAAAGTTTGGAACCAGAGTTACATTGATTTTTAATGTCTTTCTCTCATTTCCAAAGCTTGTTTTGAAGCGCTGAGGTCTGAGACTTGCTTAGGAAGACAGTACAAGTGATGATAGACCCATAATGACTGCAAATAATCATGATGACGATATTTTTGTGTAACAGATTGCCCCCTAAAATGCGAAGTTTGTAGTAGATGAGGATTTCTTTATCATTTAGGAAGAGTGAAGTACTTTATCATTTCGAGGATCATCTTGTGGAGAACCTGGTTGGAACCTGTAAAAACATTCAATGCAAAATATATATATGAGATCATATCATCGCTGAGGTAGGCATTCCCATGCTCAGATCAAAACTGACTAGAAAAACTAACTATTGCACTGATACAGGAATGATCTTGTAAAACATCACAAGTATAGACTCATGTGGACACAGTATGGACACATCCATCTGTTTATGAATAGTCCATTATATAATGAATACAAAATTCCTCGCAGCCTGGATTGTGGAAACTAGATCCAGGGTCTTCATTTCTACTTCCCGAAATAGTATGATTCTATCCATGCGAATGAATGTGTTGATGTCGAACATGGTAGAAACCACTTGATTACCAGTCAATGATGTAAACCGTTAACAAGTGTGAGAGAAACCACCAGTGATGTCAATGGCTCTCAAAGTACCCAGTACAATCCATGAGATGCGAATAAATGTGTTGATGTCGAGCATGTCACGAAATCCTTTGATCGAAAGCCAATGATGTAAATTGTCGTCAAAGGCGAGAAACCTGCCATTGATGCATGCAGATCTCAAGGTACTGACGATTCCTAGATCATCTTTCTAGATAGTGAGCTGATGTCGATAGAAAGCGATTCGTCGTAGGCAAGCCCACAACACGAAATCATAGATCAAGTTGAAGAAATTTAGTTGCAAGAACTGACTTAGGGATGGTCAAGATGGATGACAGATATTTTGCAGATGAATGGATTATTGGCAGTGACCTCTTGAACACATAACGACACAACAGATGGTTTGGTGACAATTAACCCAAAGTTAATACCCAGAAACCGGCTGAAGACTTTCAATGTGGTTTGATCAACTGTTAGGCAAAGGATTTCCCAACCTAGGTGAATAAAAGTGTCGTGTTCAAGAGTGGTTACAAAGTATGACAAACAGGTTCATTTTTCTCTCTTTTCCCCCACCATTTCTGGCAAGTACCTCTTTATTTTTGACAAGCTTGAGGAGATAACATTTGCTTGATTATAAGCTCATCCTTCGGATGAGTCGAACTTAGTTTAAATTCGAACCCTAAGAAGGAGTGGTTCGTTCCTGTTTGTAATTGAACAGGTCCTTTACTGTCAAATTTTAACGAGTCCAGTATAGGAGAAACTCGACGTTTTTCAATTTTAGAGAGTCTGAAAAAACTTAAGAAGACTCCAGGGTTGACCTTTTTCGTAAATTTGTGTCTCCCAAGCCCGAAAAAGTATAAAATAATACTTGAGAGAACCGCTTGATCTCTTACGACCAAGGAGTACTTTTCATCATTAGTGCCTTTAACCCGAAAAAGTAAAAAAGCGATCAATGACACGTCGTTTTATAACTAGTATCGAATTTGAAACGACAAAAATCCGACAATCTTTTCATGTTTTTACGGTCGGAAAAGAGCTGTAAGTGGACCGTCTTTTAATTTCGTTTTAACGAGTTTAAAAGAAACACTCGGCAATCTTTTCATTTTTTAGGAGTTAGAAAAGAGATTAAAGATGACTCTACATGCTTTTCTGTCGAAAATGGTAGATTTTGCCCGAATAATCCTTTATTCTGCACAAAAACACAAACATTACTCATACCTGTTTGAAATGGATAAAAACGTCGCAAAATACCTTTTCAAAGTGAAACATAAACAAATTTGCTATTTATTTACTCAAAAAACTTATAAAAAGGGCCTTTGTCAATTCATTTTTACCGTTTGAGTTTGGGTGAGAAAATAGTGCTTTTGCTTAGAAAACTTCCCGTGAAGATTGCGGAAAATCCAACCGTCGGAATCGAGCGCCGTCTTCTCCAAGTAATCCACATCATCCTACTCTTCATTTTCAACCGTTTAGTTTTTTGTTTTAGTCCTTTAATTCATTTTTGGGAGGGTTTTTAGGTGCAAAACCCACGCGCGGGGGCCCGCAGGTTTACCATTGCGGACCCGCGGACCCCGACTTTTTCTCCATTGGGTCTAACGCGGAGGGTGCATACCCCGCCGCAAGGGTTTTGAACCCAAAAATTCTCAAAAATGGACCAATCAAAATATTTTCTAGCAATTTAATTAATCTTTATACTTGATGCAGAGAGTACATCATGCTAGATTGGCGTGAATGAGAGCATGAGGACGTGGATGCTGCCGAATGGAATCATCAGCCTTCACTTGATGCTTTGAGGGCGTGCGGATTATACAAATTCTGGGCCATTCCTGGCATGAGGGCTCAGGTGGATTTCTTACAGTGGCTGGTTGACATATGGAGCATACAGGATCAGTGCTTCTTCATTGGCGGCCACCAGCTCGAAATCGAGCCGACGAACATTTATTTCTTGACTGGTTTGCGTAAGAGAGGCGAGGACTTGACTCTGCACGGGACTAGGCCAGGTGGCCAGTCTGTCGATAGCCTCCGGCTAGAGTACTGCAACAGCTAGGCTAGAGACAAAGGGATAGACATAAAGACCATATCCCGTCCTGAACTCATGGTGATTGCGTTTACTGTCACCAGACTTTGTGGAGCTGCCACATTACATATTGCCACCGGATCCCAGATGTGTATGGCAGTTGATTGCTTTCGAGGCACCATCTTCAACTGGTGCGATGCCGTGTTGGCCAATGTGAAAGGCCAACTGACTAGGGCCAAGAACGGACGACTAAAGACCTTTGGTTATGGTGCTTTGGTTGTGAGTTTTGGCCTGGAGAGGGTTCCTATGCTGATCCCACAACACCTTACTGTTGGAGCTGGGCTTCCTCGAGAGCCCAAACTGATGCGATGGGTCGCAGTCATGGCCCGTCACCCGGACGAGAGGACAGAGGTTGCTCGGCTCAATCTTGAGTATTTCCAATGGTTGGAAAACCAGGTCTTTTCCATTCAGGACTTCCCTTACGCTGGGATAGATTTTCGTGGTGACCCAGACATGGCTCTTCCACCAGGAGAGCAGTGGGACGAGTCAGGTAAAATCCTTTTCAACATTTTTCCTATTTTATTTTTTTTGTTATTTTTCCATCGTCTCAAAACTGATAGTAAAAATTTCAAATGCAGATGTGGGTCCATAGCGACCAGCCGCTCTCTGGCCTTTCGAGAGGAGGTAACCAGTTGCACCCGCGCCAGCCCCACAGGACGAATCAGCAGAGGTTTTGGCCGAGTTGGAGGGTCATCTCGAGCGCTTGACAAGAGATATTCCTGAGACCACTATAGACGACATTCCCCAGCAGAGTCGCCATGGCTGGAAGTAACTCGATGGCCATTTGCAGTGACGGGATTTCGCATTCAATGGGTAACACGACTTCCAAACCATAGACTAGTTGGAAAGGAGTGAACCCTGTTGATGTTTTTACTGAAGTTCGGTACGCCTAGAGCGCTGAAAATAACATGTTGTGCCAATTCGATAGATGAATCCCAATGATTCATCGGATCATGATAACTAAAACTTTGTTGATGGACTCAACCAGACCATTCGCTTGTGGATAATAAGGGGTTGAACTATCATGACGTAAACCAAGTTGGCCTGTAAGTTCGGTCATCATAACGTTTCGAAAATGACGCCCATGATCAGTGATTATCGCTTGCGGGACACCAAACCTAGCAATTATATGATTGAACACAAAAATTGCAGCTGTCTTGCCGTCTGCCTCGAATGTAGGCATCGCCTCGGCCCACTTAGTAAAATAATCTACTGCAAGGATGATATACGCATGCCCCCCAGCCGAGTGAGGGTTACATGTAATAAAATCGATACCCCATTTGGAAAAAGGACCAACGGCAATTATAGGGTGGAGAGGAGCAGGTGGAGCGCGCATCTTACGATCAACAATCTGGCAGTTGTGGCATTTTTGGACCGCCGTAATACAATCTTTAAATAAAGACAGCTAGAAGTAGCCAGCGCGCAATATCTTTTGGGTTGTGGCATACCTAGACATATGCCCGCCACACGCTCCAGAGTGACAGTCATTTAGAACCCTTTCAGCTTCCTCGTGAGTTAAGCAACGTCGAAAAATGGAGTCCGCCCCACGGCAATAAAGAGTATCTCCAATAATTCTAAATTGTTGGGACTGGAATTGAATTTTCCGACGTTCTAACCTTGAAATTTCTAGCCGAAAGGATTGGGTCTGGAGATAAACGATGATATCCCCATACCATGGATCTAAAGTGCTGATTAGAAACAAGGATTCGTTCGCAATGGGCTCCTCTGCCACAGTTTCTGTGTCAGCACGCGGGAAGTCACACATTAACTCCGCAAAAACTAAAGATTTCTTAGACTTAGATTTCTCAAATTCCAAGTCGAACTCTTGCAGGATAATGATCCATTTAGAGTACTTGCCCCCTAGCAATTTCTTGGTCAAAATGTAGATCATAGGGTTGCAATCTGAAATGACTGTAGTTTTACGTAGTAGAATGTAGTGACGAAAACGTTGGACAGCTTGGACGGCTGCCAATGCCAATTTCTCCACATGTGAGTATTTTAGCTCAGTTGGATTTAATGTTCGACTAAGGTAATGTATCACATGTTCCGTTCCGAATTCATCTTCCTGAACTAAGACCATTCCAATGGTGGAATGAGAGGCGGCGAGATACAAGAAGTAATCCTGGTTGTAGTTGGCAGGATGCAACAACGGTGCATGGGTCAACGCGTGTTTGAGTGCATCAAAAGATTTCTGAGCTATCTCATCCCAATAGAATTGAGTGTTTTGCTTCAACAACTGGGTAAAACCCTTTGTAACCTCGGCGTAGTTAGGAATGAATCGTCGTAAAAAGTTTGCTTTCCCCTGCAAACTTTGGAGTTGGCAAAGACTTGAAGGAGGAGGAAATTTGATGATAGCTTCGACTTTCGAGGGATCAACGCGAATGCCGGCTTTCGAAACTACAAATCCCAGCAATCGACCCGTTTCTATACAGAAGACACATTTGTGTGGGTTCAACCGAATACGATAATGCCTACACCTCATAAAGATTGCTCGTAAATGGACGAGGTGATCAGCTCGATGTAATGAATGAGGAGGCAAATCATCGAGATACGGTTGCACAATGTGCTTAATGTCATGAAACGCATAAGACATCGCCCTTTGAAAAGTTGCTCCGGCATTCTTTAGCCCAAAAGGTAATTTGCAATAATCAAATTTCCCCCATGGACAAATGAAAGCCGTTTTTGGTTGATCGGCAGGTAGAATGTTGATTTGATTGTATCAGGAAAAACCGTCCATAAAGGAAAATATTTCGCTGCCGGCACAATCATCAATGATTTGATCGATATAGGGAGTTGGGTAATTGTCCTTTGGACAGGCTCGATTAATGTCCCTATAATCAATGCATATTCTTATTGTTCCCTGCTTTTTGTTAACCGGAACAATATTCGATACCCAATCCGTTAACGGGATCGGATAAATGAAACCTGCTTTCAACAGTTTTTCAACTTCTGCTTTAATTGTAGCAGCTTTTCGTGGGTGAATCTGACGCAAACGTTGCCGGACGGGTTTAGCGTCCGGGTAAGTCTTGATCTCATGAACAACAATCGCGGGATCAATTCCTGGCATTTCCTCATAGGACCATGCAAACACGTCGTGGAATTCTTGAAATAGGGCCTTATATAATTGAATTTCGTTATCTGTACACGAGGCACCTATATGAATGTTCTCAACAATTCTGGGCTTAACCGAAATGTCAATAGGAATAGTTCGAGAGATGTTTCCCAAATTTAACTCTGAATCGGGATGTTTCACTGGATTCTGAGGTTCCTTGACATATTCAGTTGTAAAAATTGATGAGAAATCATTTTCAAAACGATCATCCTCAGGTAAAAACGAAGATCTGTGATGGAGATCTTCCCATGGTAAATCATCTACACATAAGATTTCACGAATTTGCTCATCAGAGTGAACAAGTTCAGAAAACGTAGTTAAATTCGAGGTTGATGTGAAACGTGATTCCTCACGGACCACATTCATTAAGTCATTTTTGGTTGAAAACGAGTCAGCAAACGACTGCACAGCTTCATAGGCAATTTCATATGGACTCAAAGGCATGGAATTACCAAATGAGTCTATCTCAGATTCAGAAGGGATGATCCAAGGATCATCATAAATAATGGTGTTTGATGTAATCATATGAATGGTTGCAAATGAAGATGATGCGTTGATTGGAGGAAAAGGAAAAGTTCCCAGTAAACTGGCATCTTTAACTAATCCTACTCCAACATCCTTATATGGGATAGTCGTTTTACCAACATGCTGAATACTCTCCGAAGAGGCTGGGTCGGATGAAAAGTAAGCCAGCTGGTCTATTGTTACGATCTTTCCATTGTGTGGAAACTTTATTACTCGAAAGACCGATGAAACGACCGTTGTCATAGGGTAAGACCAACTTCGACCCAAGAGAAGGTTGTAGTCTAGAGGGGCATCAACCACCTCCACATCTAAACTAACGGTTTTTCCTTCAACCCCTATAGGAAAATCCTGTAGAATGCCAAAAGGATGAAACCCACGGCCATCAAAGGCCTTTAGAATCGTCGGGGATTGATTTAGTGAAGGAGAACCAAGCGATTTCCAACACTGTATCGATATAATACATGTTGAGGCTCCCTCATCAATTACAGTCCGATGAATAGGCCTGTTTTTGACTATCACTGGAATATAGAAAGCCATTTGATGAGGCAAATGCGGTGTACTATTTTCTAGATCGAAAATTATTAGGTTTGGGTCCTGAACATCAACAGTTCCTATAGCCGACAAAAGTAATTTACGTTGTGCTGGGCATGATTGCAGCACTTCCAAAGCCGACATTGCTGAGGGTGAAACAACTAAATCCTCAACAATGTTATAATTCTGAGCCGCTCTTGCATGTGGATTGAAAGCTGAATTTCGAAGTATACCCTTGGCGGGTGGTTTGATTACCAATTCTGGATTAGGTTTCTCGATCTGTAGTGGATCGGAACCGGGAGCTGAGGTTGATGGATTAGAATGAGAAGATTCTGCTTCTTTACCATCAACAGGACTCTTACTACCATAATTTTGCGATCGAGTTGCAATCCTAACATGGGACATCATCAGTATGGGTTCTTCATTGGCACTCGAGGATGAACCTATCATCTTACTGTCTTGAGCCGGAAAAGGATCCTTCAAAACAACAGGAGTTTGGGAACCCTTGACAATCTTCGCAACCTCTGCACGATGAGGGCAATCTCTTGTAAAATGTTCATCGTCACAAATGAGACAAGGATAACAAGGTTTGCGTTTTTCATCATTAGATTCCGCCTTTTCAGGTTTCTCCTTTGAACTTATGTCCGTTTTATTCTTCTTCTTTCCTTTCTTCTTCCCACCTGATTTTGATTTGGCTGTAGATGACTCTACAACGTGAATATCGACGGAAATCTCTGCAGAAGAATCTCCTGTTGGGGAATCAGGCAAGGTTATTATGGGAGAAGAATTCTTGGAAGATTTCTTCTTACTTTTAGTGTTAACTGTGCCAATCATACCATCAGCCGCATGAGATCCCGAAGGAGCTGCAGCGATTTGATTTGACTTGGGAAGATCGGGGATTTTTTCGTGTAACGTACCTGACTGAGTATAGACCAAGTCAAGGTACTTTGCTTGAGCAATGACTTGCTCCTCAGTAACCACTCTGGCTTTAGAAACATCTTCAGTGATCTTTGGCAACAAAGATTTTACAAACCACTCAGCCAAGATTTGATCCAGAATAAATACCTTCACTAAACAACATTGACGTCTCCACTCATGAATATGATCTGAAATGTACGTGGATGTTGATTGTTTTAGCGAAGTTAACAATTCCGTGGCATTGTCATATCGGACTGGCAACTGAAAATGAGTTAAAAACGAGGTAGCTAACTGACTAAAATTATAAAAAGTGCCTCGCGGTAACTCAATGTACCACTTGGTCGCGAGACCAATTAGAGTGCGCTGGAAAAGTCTAAGATGGATCGAATCATCTGTGATGGAGTTAGACGCACACCAGAGGTGGTAAGTCATCACATGGTTTGATGGATCCTCTCCTGATTTACCTTCGAACTTGGGAATGTCACTGGGAAACTTATTCGGCATTGGCGGCCAAAACAGAAGATAATTAATGGGATCGTTCGTTAGGCGCGACAAGTCAGGTAAGTCCAAAGTTGCAATAAACGGTAACTGCCGATTAGGATGCCTAAAACTCTGGGTCATGAGACCAGCCCCAGGAGGAGGATATCCAGGATAACTAGGAATAGGAATCGCGTTCGGGATATTGTATCCTCCCGGAAAACCAGGATTAAATGGACCGTACTGGGGTTGTTGAGGTTGTTGATAAGTGTACCCAGGATACGGTTGATACTGATAAACTGGCTGCTGGACAGCAGGATTGAATTGGTACTGTCCCTGGTATGGTTGATAGGTGAATTGTGGTTGACTTGTGACAACCGTACTTAAACCAGGTTGTCCTACAGGCATCTGAACCGAAGTCTGAATCGTAGATCCAGACGGTGGTAAAGATGTCTGAGGAGTAGATACAGGAACAGTAGAAACCGGAGCTGTCGATACTCCAGAAGTAGGTGGGGTAGATTGAACAGATGTAGTGGAAGTTGTAGCAGTCGTTTGAGGCGGAGTACGAGGTGTACTAGGCCCAGGCTGAGAAACTACCGAAGGTACAGAAGTTTGAATGTTAGACTGGACCGGTTGCTGGGATGTACCAGAAACTAAGGGTTGTCCAGTTTGAGATGACAACTGTACACTTGGCTGCAACACCTGTTGGGTTTGCGATGGATCCCACACTATATTCATTTCGGGGTACTGACCCATAACTGGTTGAGAATATTGAGGACCATAACCGGTTTGAGGGTAGGATTGGTAATTGAAAGGTACATTTCCCATTCCTTGAACAAATGTTTGACCTTGGGGTGGTTGGAAACCTTGGTTCGAGTATTAACCTTGGGGTTGATACCCTTGAGGCACATACTGATACTGGGGTTGACCTTGAGGTATAAATTGATACTGGGGTTTACCTTGGGGTACATATTGAGTCTGGGGTTGACCTTGAGGAACGTATTGTCCCGTAGGTATGTACTGTTCTTGAGGTTGCCCCCCAGATGCAAATTGTGTACCTTGAGGTTGCCCCCCAGGCGTTAATTGAGGCTGCCCCCCAGGCGGTAACTGGCCACCTTGAGGTTGAGGATTGGGAATAGAAGCTGACATCATAATAATGTCTTCTACGCTCAATGGTTTATTACCATTGCTTCCAGTTAATAACCCTTGCTCAATGGGTTGAGGAGATGCTCCCAGAAAAGTACCAGAAAGAGACTGATACCCAGAGGGAACAGATGGACCGCCGTACAAAAAGGATTGGGGCGATTGAGTAAACATGGACGACTGTCCTGACATATTGACGGGAGTATAAAAACCTCTAGGTGTTGAGTGATAAGGAGCACGAGGTGGTGAAAAACTTAACCCTGAGTTTTCTAAATAATTAGTCAAAGAAAGATACCAAGAACTACTCCTAGGTGGACTGTAAAAAATTGATTCACTCTCCCTTAGTTCAATGACAGGTTGATTTTCAGGGATAGGGATACCTACTTCTTCTTCTTCCAGAGCAAGTTCTTCAATAGAAATAAGTCCAGAAGGAAGATCTTGAGTGATGACTCTTTCTACCCTAGGTGAATCAGGACCACTAAAAGTTGGAGAAACAAACCCTGATGTTGGAGTAGCAGCAAATTCACTTTCAGGCTCGGATATTTCGGGTTCTTCACCTATATCACTAGTAGATGAAAAGCTACCAGGGATTTCGGAGACAGACACTGACTGTGGATTATATTCTGCTACTGGCGTTTGAAAATCAGGATGTACTATCAAAGAAGATTCTCCTTCTTTCGGTGACCCAACTCTACTGTCTCTAGGAGTTACAAGGACTTTTAAGCCTTCAAGTTGGCTCGGTACTTCCTCAGGAGGTTGGCCCCGAAGTCTACGGGACTTTCTCAGTAACTCAGCCACGTTTATAATCTCAGGAGACTGGCCCCGAAGTCTACGGGACTGTCTTGGTACTTCAGCGACAGTTAAAGAATTTTAACTACTTCACACGCAAACAAAGTAAAATCTCAAAGAAAAGCACCTAAGGTCTCTAAAGAACCAAGCAAATTTGAATCACACGCCTAAAGAATCTAGGTGATCAAACACACACAAAAATTAACTTTCCGGACTGAAAACACTAGTTGGTGATGAAATCCAACGTCGTAGAGTTCAGTACAGAAATGGCGGTTGGAACAGTTACCCCGGAAACCTGCTTAATGAATAGACTGACACAAGTTCCTCCACTTAACCGTCTCAAGTGAAGTGAACCCCCCATAAAATCCAAGTGAGTCTAGCCGACGTCTGCTCCAGGTACAGTGGGATCTTCCCACCATTGTCACCTCAGGAAGAGTCCTAAAGAATATGGCCACTAAGGTTACCAAATGAGACAAATACACCTGGGGGAACAGTCTACGATCCGATACGCACGCAAGGGCAGAGTAGCAAGCTCAATCCCCTTGAAGGCTCCTCGACATAATCCAAGGTTTACCAACAAGTGACCCCAGGCTCCTCGACAATGGTTAATCCGAGGTTTATCGTTTTTAATACGTGAATATCTAGCGTCGTTCCCAATGAGGAAGGATTGATTCCCACACTGGTTCGGACACGATCTCGTGCTTCTCCTTTAAGAGGAGCTTTCCCAAAGCATAAATTCAACAATTGGATTTCTTCCCTACCACAAGATACAACTACTTGTTTGTTTTTACTGTCTTGGAGAGTTAATTACTCTCCTACTCCAAGACACTAGCCTAAGCTAAATTGGTGTATCAGTGCCCTAGAAATAAAAATGTTACTAGGTGAATTTTACTTTAAGCGTTAATTTTAGTGGTTTTTGTTTAAGTCCAAAGGTGCGGAGATGAAACTCGTGGTATGAAGACTCGACTCAAAATCACTAAAAATGCACCTAAGATGATCTAAACAATCTTTTTCTCTTCGATGAACTTCTAAACTAAGAAAGAGTTTGAGAATGAAAATACTTTGTAAACATAAATCTTTCGCAATTAAACAAATTAAAAGAAGAGCTTTTCCTTTCCAAAGCACTCAAAACGAGACAACTAATTATTTCATAAAAATTTCCCTTTTCGTTTCAAAGCATTCAATCACTACAAAAAACAAACTTTTCCAAAATAGATTTTTTTTTATATTTTGTAAATAAAACACTCAAAACTAATGAAAATGACTAACTTTGAGAGCTACAAACTATAAAAACCTATTTGAAGTCAAAGCCTACTAAAAGTATTTTTAAGGATTTTTTACTCAGCTAGATGCAAGCTAAGGACTAATTTATGCAGAATCACAAATCAGTCAAGAACAATCAATTTCGTTTTCTTTTTGAAAATGAAAATCCAAACTCTCAAACACAAGCTTTTCGAAGTTTTGAAATGAGAAAATACAAAGCGGATTCCTCAACAAGGGGAGATTTCATACATGGTCAGACTCATAAGAAGGCTGGTGGACACTAATGTGATCTGAAGTCCCTACAGCCTCTAAGCTCAGAGCCACTACACAACCAAAATGAAAAACAAACCCAACAAGCAAAACTCCTAGGAATTTCACCTAAAACCCTAACACTAACGAAATCAATCCAAGGAAAGTTTTTGACAGGGTACACGCAGGTCTGGGCAATGGCTAAAACCTATAAACAAATTCTAAACTGATAAAAAAGAGAAAAATTTAAAATTTCTCAAAATTTTGACAGGGTACGCAGGTGACCTGTTTACACAGGTGCGTTCACGCTCTGTGCACAAAGCAAAAGTGCGTACTGGTACTCACTGTGCTTAACTCAGAGGGTGCGTACTTCTCTCAAAACTATGAAAAATAAAAACTAACTCAAAATTAACTAAATTCACCCAATCCCACAATCATCAAGCCAAAAACAGAAACAAAAATAAAGTTTCTCAGGTCAAAGTATAAACAAGGAAAACAATCAAGTCCCCAGTGGAGTCGCCATTTTGTCACACGGAATAAGTCGATCTTGCAGACAAGATAGACCTTCCTAGAATCTAAAGAAGACCTAATGACAAGCAAACCAACCAGACACTATCTTTCTCTATATATGCTTTGATAAACAATAGCAAAGAAGTGTTTTTAGGGCCTACCTTAGGTCCAACGCTAGCTTGTGGATGCCGTCGCTCCTTCGATCCAAATGAGCTCCTTTTCGCGAATCTGCAAACACACACAAGGCAAACAAATTAAATAGCACCTGAAAAGCCAATTGCATAAAACATATTTAACATGAAAGTCAAGGAGTCCATGAAACAAATAACATAAGATACTTGTTGAGAAAAATGAGTTTGATTGTATTAATTCAAAAGAAGAAGAACCTTACAACCTTTGCCTTGACGCTGTACAAGCTCCTCCCAGGGTCCAACAAGAAGTCTCTTCTACTTTGACAAGTTTCACTCACTCCCCAATGAAACCAAAAAAGGTATGTGATCTTTCCTCTTTAGGCTTAAATAGGAAGTCTTGATTTCACCAGCATTTACCCTAAAAAATGTTCAGCTTCTAACCTCCTTAGCAACTAGCCCAATGCCTGTATTTATAGTGCAATGGAGGGAGGTTACTAGGTCCTCCTTCAAAGGGATAAAGCCCTCCTTCAAAGGGATAGCTCATCTCATCAAGGGATTAGCTCCTTCTCTTTTGGGATGCATGAACCACCTCAGAGCGAACAATCCACGTCAAAATTCCTTTCATAAACCTCTAGAATTAACCCAAAGTGAGTTTTTTAAGATAAAACTTGCGCCTTTTGACTTTCACAGGGGTCCGCACCTACACCGTTAGGGACAGAGCGGGCAGGTCCGCAGTTTTTGTACACAGAAGGTGCGGGACCGCAGGTGACCATGAGAGAAAGTGTGGAACCAGAGTTAAATTGATTTTTAATGTCTTTCTCTCATTTCCAAAGCTTGATTTGAAGAGCTGAGGTCTGAGACTTGCTTAGGAAGACAATACAAGTGATGATAGACCCATACTGACTGCAAATAATCATGATGACGATATTTTTGTGTAACACCTACGATGAATAATGTTGAATGTTTCATATGTCATAATTTTGGACATGTTGCATCTATATGCAGAAGTAGAATGGTTCAAGACCATCACACAGAAAGATTATCGCGTTCCAGGTACTTTAAGGGATATAGTTTTGCTTGCAATATCTTTGGTCACAAAGCCATTGAATTCTATAGAAGGAATATGAAACATATGAGATTTTATGCTTGTAAGAAGTTTGGACATATAGCAAAGGAATTCATGAGAAAAATTCGGCCACCATACCAAAGGGGGAAAACATCATCATACTCAAAGATATGGAAGAAAAAGAAAGTACAGTCAGAAATATGTGGCATAGCAGAGTATACAGACATGACAGACTCAGAGGGAGTTGACAAAGAAGCGTATACACGTGGGTTAACAGACCAAAAGGACCGTATAACGTACACACGCACTTTCACAAGAGGTAAAGCGCGTACATGTTGGAAAACTAAGTTTTTGGTCTGTGGTTTTGGTCCATGGTATTTTGATCCATGGTATTGGTCCAAGGTATTTGGTCCAAGGTATTGACCCAAAGTATTGGGTCCAAGTTATTGGTCCTAAGTGGTTTTGGTCCATGGTATTGAGAAAGGCCTAAAACTATAAAAGGAGGAGAAGATCATTAGGCCAGGGCATGCAAGTATTGAATATCTGATGAAGTGTGAGATCTAGTATGCAGGTTATGGGTTTGTGATGCTTTGCTTGATCTGAACTAAGGATGCACTTATGTCAATGATGATGGATGATGGACCAAGATCTCAAGGCTTGGAATGTATTATCATTATGTGGTTTGATCATGGATAGACTAGATCTAAATACTGACGCATGTTTTATTTTGCAAATGTTATGATCTGGGTTGAATTCTGAAATAGTTGTGAAGTTTTAAGTTAGTATTTGCAAATATGTATGTGGGTTCGCTTTGGTAAAAGCGCATATACACACTGGTTCGGTTCATCTGAGTAGCGTATACACTATAAAATATGATATCTAAATTTTCAATTGGTTCCAGTGGTAGTTGCAGAGTTCTTGGTTCTGCTTTGTGTTCTGGTGACTGTGTTTTTATGACAGGGCTTCAGTGATTCAGTTGTTGGGTGTTTTAGAGATTGATGATTGGTTGATGCAATAGTTGTATTGCAGTGGTGATTGATTTTGAGCTTCAATGTTGTTGATGGGTCCAGTATGAAAATTGGATGAAACGTGGCCTTCAGATTATAGTGTTGTGTTCCAGGAGTATCCAGTCTGAAAATTTATGAAACATGGTCCTTGGAAGAAAAGAGAAGGTCGTAGCCTTCTGTAGGCTGGCGCCTACGTACTAGTAAACATATCAGCCAGTACAAGAGCGAGGGGGTTGTAGCTCCCTTCCAGCAGCAGCTAGAAAACGAGTGAAGGTTGTAGCCTTCAGTAAGCCGACGCCTACGTACTAGTAAATATATCGACTAGTACAAGAGCTAGAGGGTTGTAGCTCCCTTCCACTAGAAGCTGGAGCTTCCAACACTTTCTTGATGAGGATTGGGATAAGCCCATGATGATATAACTTATATGTGACTTGGCTTGCATCCCCACTCTGCACACCTTTTTCCATTTTCTCGAGACTTCAGAGCGGGTAGTAAGGAAAATTAATAAGTTTCCTCGACTCAAAGTGCAACAATAACCTGATATGGTACACAGATGCTAATGTGTAACATCCCTCGTAGGTCAAAAATTTCTATAATATGTACAGGAGGCCTGGCCATTTTCCGAGCATGGCGATCTATGGAAGCCCTTTCTTCCAGTCAACTTTGAGCTTTCTGTCAATCACAAAGTGACACCATCATTTCTTTTCAAGCCGCTCCTTTTTGAACCACTGCTCCCCTATAGTTGGCAAGCCTATAGCTCGCGCAATGGAATTCTCCATGACTTTGAATTCTAATGAGATGACCCTAGCTCGTCCTCCTTCAAATGTCTTCACAAACTCCAACACCACGGCCATGTCAAAGCCATCGAACTTTTGCAAAAATGGAAGGAATCTGGATTCTTGCAATAGTGCAAGACTGTTTCAGTATTCTGCAGTCTGCTCTATCTCCTTCAAGGATGATGGCTCATTCCTTACGGGTGCCATGTTCGAATTTGTCACAATTCCCTGTCACAACCTCAAAAGGATTTTAGTGAGCGATACCAATAGTTGCTGAGAATTTTATGCTAGAGGTTCATCCATCCTCCGTCTTTTCAGTCCCATCCAACTGATCATGTTTAATGATAAAAGAACGGCTCCTCGAATCAGATGTAGATACGTATCATCCTGCTACAAGTGAGAAATAATGATTGGATGTGGCGGAGGCTTATGCGACAGCGGTGTAATGGTCATAATGATCGGGTTATGAGGTAAGACAATGATGAACAAGTGATGGGAGATTGTTTCAAAGGAGGTGAGTATGAGTTTTCGGACAATCTGTACTATCCCACGGTCTACCTCATAATTCAATTAAGACATATTTCAGTACTCATTAAAAAAAAAAAAAATTCAGAACCCAATATATCTTGCACTTTAAAAAATTTCCTAAGTGAGTAAATGAGAAAACAAAATATTAATTAAAATATATAATGTTATGATTTATTAGTGCAGGAATCACTCGTGTAGAGTAATAAAATTCCATAAAATTCTTCATAAGATGCTTCTAGACTGTGTGAAATTTGTTTTGCACTTGCTTCCACAATCAGCCACGCTCCTACACTGATCCTGCTTGCACTGCGCATCTTGCACTAGGAATTTTACCAAAATAACAATTTTGATAGAACACAATTCTATAGCTAGACTTTTAAAAAAAATTGCCCCAAAATACAAGAAAAGTTTTATTCGCCATCCTTTGGTGTTTCATGAGCATGCCTTTTGGATTGACTGCATCAAATTCTACAATCAATTTATGATGGAATAAAGAAGTGGGAAAGTGGTAATTTTCATAATGGGAAGGAACATTACAGCATGGATTCCAAGAATAATATCACCAAGGGGGATAAACGAGAATGGAATGTGGAAGAAATTCAGGGTAAAAAGAGGGATTTTACGAAATCGGGTAAGGGTAGTTTTCTTAGAAGAAAGATGAGGATAATTCATTATGGGATTTAGAAAAGAAAAATAATGGGAATTACGAAACAAGAAAATAGAAGAAAGGCATAATTTTATCTTCAAGGTCTACCTGCACTCGTGCTAGAAAAATTAATTGCAGCGGAATTAAGCATTTACTTGGATAAAAATTTCCATGCTAGTTACCCCAAACTTGGGTAAGATTTGGGTTCCTTGAACTTGCTTCTTCTTGGTGGCAACTAGCATATCTAAAAAATCAAGTAACATTCCCTTTTTATTGAAATTTCAATCTTCCTACCAGCATGTTGGTTTTCAAGTATCATGTCAGCCAACTGATTTTCACAATTACAAGAAAAAAATTTCTTATAATTTTTTTTGGTCTTTTTTTTTTTTTTTTCAATGAGGAAAAGAAAGAATCAAATCTTCAACAGGTTGGTGTTACCACCTACCAACTCCTTTTCAGATTTTTGTTGGAGTTGGTTCATAAAATCTCCTTTAGTAAGGGGCTAAAAATATACCTTCAATCTATGCCCATTTACCAGGAACACAGAATTTTGTCCATCAATAGTTTTAATATCTGACGCTCCATTTTCAAACTCTTTGACCACCTCATAGGGTCCCATCCAGCATGTATGGAATTTCCCTTTAAAATATTTGAATCTATAATTGTAAAGGAGCACCCAATCACCTGGTTGGAATTTCTTCTTCTAGATGGACTTGTCATGCCACTTCTTGCGCTATTGTTGAACCAAGATGTTATGTTGAACAACATCCATTCGGAATTCATCTAACTCATTCAAATGTAGAAGACGTTGTTGTTCTGCTTCACAGAGATCTAGCCCCAATTGGACTACAGTCCTGAAAGTTTTGATATGGAATTCTATTGGCAAGAGGACTTATTTCCCGTACACCAGCTCATTTGGTGTGTGTCCTGTGTTGTTCCTCCAAGTGGTTCGGTATGCCCACAATTCTTCCGGTAATTTGTTAGCCCGATCCTTTCTGTGAATATTTACTGTCTTTGTGAGGATGGACTCAATCACCTTGTTTGTGGACTTCACCTGACCATTTTCTTGCCAGTGATACCGTGTAGATTCCCTGTGCCGTATTTTGTACTGCTCCATCACACCCTATACCAAATTAGAAATAAACGACGATCCATTGTCAGTAACAATTTCTCTAGGCAAACCAAATCTAGTAAATATTTCAGTAAAAAGAAAATCAACAATAACTCTTTCAGTAGCTAAATAAACAGCTTTAGCTTCTACCCATTTTGTAACGAAATCTGTACAAACCAAAATATGTTTTTTATTTAATGATGTTGGATTTATTGGTCCTACAAAATCTATGGCCCATTTTTCAAAAGGATCAATCATAACCTAAGGACATAAATACATTTCATTGGTTTGATTAAGTTGTCCAATTCGCTGATAGCTGTCACATCATTTGACATATTCTTTGGCATCCTTAAACAAGGAGGGCCAAAAATAGCCAACTCGTAACACTTTGTATGTAGTCCACTTATCGGTGAAGTGACCCTCGCAAGGTTCATCATGGGAAGATTTTAAAATATCAAACACTTCTTCCTCTCTTACACATCTACAGATAATGATATTTTCTCCGGTGTAAAAGAGGTCTCCTTCAATCCGGGAATATGCAGCGCTTTTCTTTATGATATTCTGCTTCTCACGACCGGATAAGTGAGGTGGTAATTTTCTAGTGACTAAATAGTTAGCTATGTCAGCAAACCATGGGGATTTTGTTGACACAGCAAAAAGATGTTCGTCAGGAAAATCATCATCAACAAGAATTGCTTCACCAGGATTATTTAATCTTGAAAGATAATCAACTATTACATTATATTTTCCCAATCTATCAATAGTGGTAATATTAAATTCCTGTAACAATAATAACCACCTAGTCACTCTATTGCTATTTAATGGTTTATTCATCAAATATCTTATTTTGGAATGGTTTTTATGCACAAAGACTTCATATCCTGTAATATAATGTCTGAATTTATTAATGGAAAAAATTACAGCTAAAAACTCTTTCTCAGTAACCGTATAATTTAGTTCAGCGGGTGACAAGTTTTTACTAATGAAATAAATAGCATAAGATTGTTTGTCTTCTTCTTGTCCTAAATCTGTGCCAATAGCAGTATCTGAGGCATCAGAGGAAATATGAAATGGTAGGGACCAGTTTGGTCCTCTCAAAACTGGTGCCTGGACTAGTTTTTCCTTCAATGTCTCAAAGGACTATTGGCAAGCTATGGACCAAGAAAAATCACTATATTTAGCCAAAAATCAGAAAAGTGGGGTAGCTATCCTTGATAAATTCTCAATGAATCTCCTATAGTAGCCTGCATGTCCTAGAAAACCTCTCATTTCCCTTTGAGTTTTGGGTATAGAAGACTCAAAAGAATTTCTAGTTTTGTAGGGTCAAGATGGATACCTTTGTCAGAAATAAGATGGCCAAGAAACACCCCCGCCTTGCACATTAATATACATTTTTTTCACTCAAGGTGAGATGAGCTTCTTCGCAGCGAAGAAGCGCTTTTTCTAGATTTTTGAGGGCTTCTTGAAATGAATCACCAAACACAGAAAAGTCATCCATATAGATTTCCACACACTCAAGGTCCACAAAAATATCCAAGACTTCCATTTTAAAGGTAGTCGGGGCATTACATAGCCCAAAGGGAAGCACTCGGTAAGAAAGTGAACCCCATGGACATGTAAAAGTTGTTTTTTCTTGATCCTTGGGTGCAATCTGTATCTAGTTATACCTGCTAAAGCCATCTAGAAAACAAAAGTACTTCTTATCAGCAAGGGTATCGAGTACCTGATCCATGAAAGGAAGGAGGAAGTAATCTTTGAGAGTGGCTTTGTTCAATTCTTTGTAGTTAATAAAAATGTGCCATCTCCCATCTTTTTTTGCGACTAATACCAATGGAGAGACCCACTGGCTATCAGAAATAGGATAGATAAAATCAACATCTAAGAGTTTTTGCAATTCTTCCTTTACAACATCTCTTAGAGCTAGGTTCATATTCCTTTGGGTTGTCAGACAGGTCGGGCTCCATCCTGAATATAGATATGGTGAGTACACATTTCAGGAGGGACTCTTCTCATATCTTCATATCCCCATGCAAAGGAATCAAGATGGTTTCACAACAAATTCACAAGCTGCTCTTGTTGGGAAGAATCCAAGTTTGAACTAACATGTAAGGATTTACCTGGACTAATCTCAACAAGAGTGGTATCAAGCTCAAGAGTACACAGTGGTGTCGCTAGAGATGGTGGCGAGGGAGGTAGAGAGTCATTACTTTCCTAAAAATCTAGACTAAAAATCTGACTCAATGACTTAAAATTGGGCATGGTGTCTAGATTGTTCGGGAAGTCTTGAATCTCATCCTCCTGTGAGAAATCAAAATTCTGATGTATCAAGGAAATAGGATGCATCTCCACATCACTACTGTAGTCTAACCATACATTGTCTCAAAGCTTCTGAATGGATCTAGCGGGTGGATACAAGGTGACCTTATTCCTGGAATCTCCATGGGAAATATACATGTCACCAGAACCACATCAAACGTAAGCATCGGCCGTAGCAAGCCATGGTCGTGCCAAGATCAAGGGATGTCCTCCCAGAGGATTCTTTGGCTGAAGCACAATGAAGTCTGCGAGGTATTCCAAAGAATCTAGAGAAATGACCACATCATCCAACACCCCTTCCGACTTGATTTTGGATCTTTCTACTAGTTCAAGCACAGTTAGAGTAGGATGAATATGGACCAATCCAATTTGATCCATGGTTTGCTTAGTCATAACAATAATGGCTACCCCCAGGTCTATAAGTACATTGGAGACAAGGACATCACCTATCTGAATATAGACAACAAGGTTCCCGGGGTCGGTATATTTCTCCATGTGCATACACCCCATCATTAACTCTGCCGCTCTACCAATAAATTGAATAGTTTTAGGTTCTAATCTTCTTCTTCCTAGCTTCTTGATACAAATTTCCCTAATGATTTTTGTGCAAATGGGGATCTCTTTAATAGCTTGGAGCAAATGTACCCTTATGAAAAAGTTCCTAAACTCAAAAGTTGGGCTAGACTCAGGAATGGGTCTTTCTTCTCCACAACTAACCTCTCTGGATAGTGAGGTCAGTTGGAAGAAGATGGAAAAGGCTCAAAAGGTACAGGGATAGGCTGGGTGGTGTCATATTTTTCAAAATGGTCAAGAGTTTCCTCCTCACCTTTCTCATTGATAATCACCATAGGCTTCTTTTGATTTTATGAGGTTACTATCTTCCCCGATCTCAATTGGATGTCATTGACTCCAACTGGCATGGATTGATATCTGGATGAAGAAAGCGGGTTCATAGAATGGATCATCTGTACCACTTTGTTATTGGGGTTGCGTAAAGGTTGGGCAGGCAGCTAAGAAGGTCAAAACATTGGAGGTAAAGGCAATGGTGGCATTGGCCGACTCAACTAAGGTAATGATGGTTGTGGCATTGGGTAAGGTGCATATGTAGGAGGGTATGACTACATAGGTGCAGGATAGAACGGTGTGAATGATGTGAATGGTTTAGCCCTCCCCATCCTTGTCGCCAAGATTTGGAGGGTTGTCCATAATGATATTGGTTCCCATGCTACTAATGTTGAGAGTGAATAGTGTTAGGATAGGAATATGAATGTGCATTATAACCAAAAAAATGTGGTGGATGTTCAGGAGCCATACCTGCAATTACCTGAGGCCAGTTTCTTCGTTCTCCCATAACATGCAATGATTCAACTTGATGTTGTCCTCCTTCAAGTACATATTTCAACCTAGGTATGGAGGAACATTTTTCGGTGGCATGGTTATTTGTAAAAATTTCACATTTATTAGTTTCTTTAATATTGAGAGGACATTCTCTTAAAATATGCTTTCTTCTACATTTTGGAAAAAAAAATAGACAATGACTCCTGTTCCTCTACAAGCTTTTGCTAAAACTTCAAAGAGTCTATTTGTTTACTAACAGTATTCATTATTTCAATTTTCATATTGTCCATTTTGTTTTCTAATCCAATAATCATAGAATCAGTAGATTCGGTTTTTGTATTTCTATTCTGAATTCCTTTATTGGATCTATATTGGTTCCTCGAGAATTTCCTACACAAGTCACACATTTGATCAAAGGATTTTTTAGCAATATCCCTTTGTCTTAACGGATTTGGATTATTCCTAGCATCATCAGTAAGCCCCCGTAAGAACAAGGTTCTAATGGTACTTAGATCAAATTTGTGCTTTGACCTTTGGAGGATGTAAATGAATCTCTCCAAGTAGTCCTCTAGAGTCTCATCATCATTTTGCACAATAGTAAAGATTTCATCTTGAATATCTCTAGTCTTACAATATTCATGATATTTTGACAAGAACACTCACTTCATTTATTCTCAAGAATACATAGTGTTTCCTCCTAGTCCCATGAACCAGCGGAGTGCTACGTCCTTGAGAGTTGCAGGAAACAATTTTAACTTCTGGGCATCAGATGAATAATCATAACTTCTACAAAAAAATATCAAAATCAAAAAGGAAAGAGTCTGGGTTTGCATGTACCTTGCCATAGAAATGAGGAAGAGCTGATGGTAAAATATTTTTCATTTGTACTTGTGTATCAAGATCCACAATTGGGAATCGAAAAGTGGATTGTTCCAGATTTACCTGATTTTCACCAGTGCCTTCTGCATGGTCTTCCTAATCTGCCATTGTTGTTCTTCCACACGAACCACTCTCAATAGGCTGAGAAGGCTGACTATGGGTTCTAATATTCCCCTTCTTCCCCTTTGTGGTCATGCGTGATGAGTCTAAGTTTGTTTGGACTTTCTACCTACAAAAGAAGGCCCAATATGAGATTTGGTTTCAGATATTAGTATTTCTTTGGCCCCTAGTGGGCTTCAGACCCCTACCTCTTTTAGGCATTCATTTCAAAAAATGACAAAACAAAATTTCAATAAAAATGTTGCAATTCAAAAATAACTGGACACCTATAAATTCCTTCAAGCAAATAGAAGTACATTATAGAAAAAATAATAGCAGACTTACCCCTATTGCAAAAAATGGAAAATTCTTACCAATTCAAAACGCCTCCCTGGCAACAGCGCCAAAATGTTGGGTGTAGGAATTGCACTTAAGCAAACTCCTCAACACTTAATTGTCAATGAGGGTTTCGTAAACTTAGAGATGAAGCACAGGCAATGCCAGAAGTGGTATGAACTTTTCATATTCCTAATCCTACTTCTTAAATGAAATGTTGTAGAATCAGACAGAAAACAATCTTAAAGGCAATCGACACCAAAGCAATTCTAGTGTTGGTATGTAAAAGAATAATTTGCGAGGAAATCAAGTAAATGAACTTTCACACAACTGGAAGCAATATTTAATGTTGAAATGAAATATTATGTTTATCTTCAGTATAGATGGCTAATAGCTTAACAAGTGGGCCCTTGCAAATATATGTTTCCCAATCGATCTTCCTTCTACACTATGCAAATTGTTCTTGTACTATTGCAATATGCTTGCACTAGTGCAAGTACAGTACTTATGTGAAAAAGTATATTTTACCTTCTTTACTAAAGACTTATGTCTTTGTGGAGGTGCTCTAAGCCTCAAGGCTTAGAGCACTATGTTCCTGTGACAAGAGACCAACTCTTGCACTGAGATAGAGCTTCCTTCACCAAAGTTTCCAATTTACTTTCGAAAGAATTAAAAGACGTGTTGAAAAGAATTGCAATTGCAAGCTAGATTCTGAGATAAATTACACGTGAAAAAGAATGCTTTAATTAACTGAACTTTGCAATGAAAGTAAACTTCATAAATCAGAAACAATTCAAAATAATCAAAGCAACAGTCAAAGTAATTTGCATGCATCAAACTAACTTTCGGCAATTCACTTATAACGTTTTTGTTCCTTTTTCTTAAGTCATAAAATGCAAGTGTAAAGTATGGTGTTTGTAATAACATCCTTCCTTAATTCACGTAAACATTCTTAGATCCTTTAGAAGTATAACTCTTAACATTAAGAATGATTACTTGAATTAACAATACTTTTTCTTGTAGGAATAAATGAAATTATAAGCAGGAAAAGGAACGTAACACTTGTTGTGAAGTAAATGAATAAACCAGAGTGTAGGAAACTACATGCACTGGTACAGGAAGAATCTTTGCACACGACCCAAGCGAAAGCAAACTAAGACAAAAATTGCAGGAAGGAAATTGCAAGAAAGTAATTGCAAGAAAGAAATAAACTTAATTAAAATTCAAAACTATGGATCCATTCACGCTTGACTATGAGATGAATTTAACTCAGAACTTCTGAAATAAACATAAGAACAATCCAATCCATGCAATTGCAAATGAATAAATGTTCGCACAAACCTCTTAAATGGCGAAAGAACAAGGGTAAATGAGTTGGGTTGGCTGGGCATTAGCCAACCAGCTCATTTCCCATTTAGGAAATGAAATGATTCAACACTTAATCACGCATGAAATAAAAATTAGCCACAGCATGAAGAAAACATGGCGAGTTCCTTGTAATAAACTTGATCAACAAATATACATGATAATGCGAGTCCAGCCCAAAACGGAGGGCGATACAAAATTACAAAGTAAATGAAATTACAAACTCGGAGATAGCTAGCTTGGCTCTACCTACGGTATACATTATATACAGTCTCTCTGCCTTAGCCATATTCTGCTAATTGTAGTCATTTTGTATTCAAGCCTTTCGGCAAAACAGACTAACAAACAACATTGAAAAACCAGCTAATGGTTATAATAAAGCACAAAATTTGTTGGTCGTAGACCATATTCTTGGCAAGTATCCCTAACTATACGTCGCTAATATCCAACCTCAGATAGTCCACAACTGAACTAGGAATCGTGGATCAAAAACGCCCGCGTGGAAGGATTTGAACTATCACGAATATCACGGAGCAACATTGTTAGCGGTGCAGGAATCTTCCTGCACTGATCACGCTAAATAATGATTAACACTTAGTTCTTTTATTACTTTTAGGAAAGTTAAACATAAGTTACAAGAGATACTAAAATGTATGAAATCTATGTAAAGTAATTAATAAAGCACTTAATAAATCTTAATTATGAAATATGAAGTATATGTAGGAATATGATTATCTTGGACGAGTGTAGGAATGAGAGGGTTAAATAGAGATAAAATAGAGGTTAGGGCTTATGGGAATAAGGTAGAAATATAGCAATTTGGGACACCAAAAAAATCCATACACGATGTAAATAAGGAAATCTTTATCCAAAAAAATTGTAACTCCCCATAAACTCTATTTCAGGAAACAAAACTTAAATCTTATGTGAGTTTGGATAGATGCATATGTCTAGTCTATCTAGGTAGACTCCACTCTCATATGGAATGCAGGCCCCTATTTCGAAGTTGACAAAGGAGCCTAGAATCGAATCCAGAGCGATGGAGACCACGTGTTATTCAATGGGATGGGCCTCCTGCTTCTTTTATGCATTGATTTTCTTGTGTGATATTTGAATATATTTGTCGTTAACATTGCACATCACATATATGAAATCATTTCTTGTTTGGTATAATGTAATTTCAAAAACCAATTGCATTGATGTGATTACTAATATCATTGATATTGTACTAATGACGTTCAATATTTTTTGAAATTAGGATTCTAGTGATGATGAGCAACCCACCTACCCTCTTCCAGAGCAGCCCACTATAATGTCATCTTGAGAGAAGGCTGTAGTAAGAGAAAGAATCATAGAGGAATCATATAAAGAATGGTTGAATCAACCACCTATTCAATTCCCACTATGTCCATATTCACCAATTAGGAATGACTACAGCAATAGTATTTCTTCATCACAAATTAGCAATGGAGGAGACAATCAAATGGAGATTGGTATGGATGATTACTTATAGGATATCACTCCCATGGAGGCAATGTTGTTAGATGCATTCTAGAACAATGAGCTAGGGGATTATGCTCATCACTGGTACCTTACTCGAAAGCCTGAGATCTGCTTCCACCACCCCTCTCTTTGGACCTAGTGGCAAGTCAAAGTCTACTCAGTTGGGGGCAATGATGTTGTTGTACAATGTGAAAGCAAAGTTCAGCATGTTGAATGCATATTTTTCGACAATATTGAGGTAATTGACTTGCATGATCAGTCAAGTTCCTTATATTTTTCCACACAATCAAATTTAAAAATGGTCGATTTTATGAATGTTAAATATTGACATTGTACAAATATATTCCCCATCAAATGTAGGATATTCAAAGATATGGTTCTTTCGAGTGATAATGTCTTGTCAGGTAGTTGTGAAGAGAAAAAGCAGTTGTTGAAAATGTTGGCTGTTGAGTGCATACCATATCATGCAGCTCTAAAAGGTTGTATTCTACATATAGGAGAATATGCAGACAAAGAGATATGTCTAAAATGTGGGCATGACAGGTGTTGTAATTAAAAAAAATGGGTAAATCACATGGTCCTATAATCCCAAGGATTTAAAGACTCTTTCGTTGCAAAGAATTAGTTATGTTGCAGGGATGGCATGCCTCACATAGAAGTGAGTAAGGAGTTATGTGAATCCCAACAAATTCAATAGCCATGAAGGATATAGAGGATACATGGCCTGAAAATTTTAAGCATGAAGTGTAAATTCTACAATTCAGCATAGCCATGGATATCGTAAACCCATATTCCCTCCAAAACACCAGCTATTATATTTAGCCTGTAGTAGTGATCAATAATAATATCCCCCATGGTTTTCCATGAAGAATGAACATCTTATGTTGGTTCTCATAGTCCCTGGTAAGAAAAGTGAAGAATATGGATGTCTACTTACAACCATTGGTAGATGAATTGAAGGAATTATGGGAAGGGATACATGTGTGTGATATATCAAGACCCATTGCAATAGAGAGAAGTTTTACATTGTATGGCGTATGTGCTTACACAATACATGATTATCCAAGCTTAGGAATTTTCTCTGGTAAATTACATTCTTATTGATTTGTTTAGTAACAACATTGTGTTGAATATTAATTTAATTCACTGCAATTGTTTAGATCTTCGTGGCCACTAACATGTTGAACTATATACAATAATTTCACAAGTTTTGTAAGAAAATGGTATCATGGATGTAAATGTTATGGACCTTCTCTGAAGGTTATGTGGTCTGACCACCTACAAAAGTTAGTGTATGGCTACTCCAAGGTATTCCTTCCAAAAGAACACCCTTACAGAACAGCAACATCTACTTTCAATGGTAAACCAGAGAGAACCCAAAGGCCCGCAATAATGATACCATCTGAATGGATTAGAGCATATGAGAGAGAGAAGAAGAAGGAGTTTTCATAAATGTTTGATTCAAATGGGGAGCCTATGTTTGATGATCTAGAATTATTCGACACCTATGTTGAGAAATTTCCCATTGGGATGAAAAGGAAATCTATCTTTTATGAGCTCCCATATTGGGAGCATATTAAGATAGCCCACTTATTAGATCCCATGTATATATTTAAAAATGTTTCATCTTCTTTATGGAGACACATATCATCAAAAGAAAGTGACACATTGACTATTAGGAGAGATCTTATTTCTTTAAAAACTAAAAGGAAACATTGGCCAAGATAAGAAACTGGAGGAGAGGTTGGTCCTTCTTGGTATTTCAAAGAAGGTGATGTCCCATGGATTGGAAACAGAAGTTATAATGAATGTGAGGGTGCCTTATTTATAAGGATCTTCACTACGATGTTGCTTCATTGTGGAAGATCGTTTATTGGGGTTGAAATTGCATGACCATTTGAACCTTCTAAGAGTACGTATATCAAAAACATGATTTGATTATATTTTTTATTATTATATAACAAGATATTTAATAATTAATTTTTGCATAATGTATTATTTACTGTGCAGTGTCATTATCCTTTGTTTGTGCAATGGTGTGTGAACCATGACTTCCCCCAAGACCTACAACATGCCAAATCTAAATTATATGCATTTGTACGTTGGATCACATCAAAGGAGATTCACATAGCTAGAATTTCATGGTGGTGTCAAGAAATAGCTGAGATTTTTTATATGTTTGAGGAGGAGTTGTTGGCGAGTTTCATGGACTTGCGGGATCATCTTCTAATTCACCTAGTAGATGAGGTTGAATTATTTGGGGTCATTTCCTGTCATTGGATGTTCTTCTTAGAGAGTTACATGAAGAAATTGAAAGGTTTTGTTCAACAAAGGGAAAAACCTAAGGGGTCTATGGCAAAGGGGTATATATCATATGAGTCTTTCTATTATTCCAGTGAGTACATCAAGCATATCGACAACACACCAAGTGCAACAATTTGAGATGAAAAAAGGGATGAAGACAAAAGAGAAGGGGAGCTACTTGAAACAAATGGAAAGAGGCGCTTGACAAAGAATAAGAGCAGGCTTATCATTTTCAAATTACTACACAATAAATATTCACATTGAACTTCATATTAATGCATATTTTGATCTCATATGTACTATGTGTGTGTGTGTGTGTGTGTTGGTTTGATTTGATCATTAGCGAATTTAGAAAGTGAAGCCATCAACAAATTCATTCTTTACAATATGGAAGTGACGCAACCATAGGTCTCATTGTATGGAGAGAAGAGGAGGAAATGGGATAGTGACAGGAAATAATTCAAGCAGTTGAATGGTAGAAGTGTGCCTTATCCTGATTATTTAAAAGAAAATATGCCAATGGCATGCCCTAATAGTTGGGTTGTTGATTAAGTCAGAGAGAAATATGGTGCATTTGGTTGTTACCCATGTGCTGAAAAGGATGTGATAAACATAGGGATTGAGTGCAACAACTCGGTAATTATATTCTCTTTATGACAATTTTAACTTCATAATGGACCTTTGAAGTGCAACATATATATATATATATATATATATATATATATATATATATATATATATATATATATATATATATATATATATATATATATATATATATATATATATATATATATATATATATATATATATATATATAGTATGTATGTATGTATGTATATGTATGTATATATATATATACATAGACATACATACATATATATATATATACATATACATATATATAGATACATATATATACAGATATTACTTTTAATTATGTTTGGGTTATTAGGCACATGACACTGTGATTTTTTCACTTTTTTATAGGTTCATTTGTTCCCATCTATGTGGGAATATGGACATCGTTTTCACATGGAGGATGTCGATGATGGATGCATGACACAAGACTATGGAGTGGAAGTCAAGTTCGACCAATCTAGTCGTGCTAGCCACCGCGATAAAAACTTAATGCAAGGAACATTAGGTTAAGTTCAAAATATATAAGTGATCATCAAGTGGACTTATCTTCGCTCCAATGTGTTATTTTTAGTTGCAAGTGGTGGGACACCTTTGATAAGAATAATGTGAAGGAAGATCGCGATAGTGGACTGATATATATCAAATCTAGAAAGATGTGGCACAAACCTAGGGAGCTTATGCTTTCCCAAAACACTAAAACCAGTTTTTTTAACCCAGATGTGTTGGATGGGGATTGGTGGTTCCTCTTAAGACACGACCCTAGAACAAAACATATTTTTGAGAACAACGGTTTTATCATGCCAAGCGAGACAGATAATCAGGGTGATAACAATGGAGAGTGATATGTACTTGGTAATTCATCATTTATAATATTGTTGTATGTTTTTGTTGTCATTATTTTGCTAATTATATTATTTATATTTGTCTTGTTGGTATTTTATAATATAATTGGTAAGATTTACAAATGCTTTTACACTTTTTTTGGAGTTGAAACATTTTTACAATACTTAAAACTAAGTATTTCCAGTTGTGTAGATTATCTATGATAATAAGGATTCAAGGTCACAACCCTTCTCAAATAGGAACATATCAAGTGCACCAAATTTGTGATGGTGATTAAGAGGCATTTGTTTGACTTTCAAATAGGCTTGGTGATGCATTTCTGTCTCCTATTTAGATTATGTGAAATAAATATCTATTTTTATGTATTAATAACTAAATTATTTAAAGTAAACATTTCTTTATCATTGTGAACATGATGTAATATTAGATAAGGAGAAATTTGAAAAACATGAATTTTAGTGACTATCTCGTTATGTGAAAAAAATAATATTTTCTGAGTTGTTCATTAAGAAATAATCAAATATTGTTTCCGGGAAAGCTAGTGTCTTTTCGATCTGCTAGTCCCACTAGGATTGGTAGCTATCCTAGAAACAAACAATCAAAGCAATTTGCAATTTCCTCTATGTATGATAGATAAGAGAGAAGCAGAGGAACCAACCTGGATCTTTTGCTTGACTCCTTGCTTGATTTCTCTCTCCCTTGATACAGCTTGCACCTCTTCTCCTACTTATCCCGCTCAATGAATACCTGTAGAGACAAAGTAACAAAACACCATCAATGCATCTCGATCTATTATATCATAAAAAATGCAGAATCAGAAATACATTGATCATATAATGGCATTTACAAATAACAACAGTAAAAAATACACGATTATATGGAGGAAAACTCAGAGAACTTTATTAATAGTAGAAGGGAGAATTAAAACCCAGAATTAAAATCCAATATCATCCTCCCAGCATCAAAGCCCTCTTCCCCTCATTAAAAGCAAGATCACCCAACAATACAATGTCTTTTCTCAAAGATAAACTATCAGCACTTCCTTACAAATTACAAAATTCCAGCTTTCATATCTATCAGATGAGGGATCCATTTATATATGTCTCCAAGGGTGTGAGTCATCTCTGGGTTTTTTATTAGTGTCATTCCACTTGTTGTTCTTGGTTCCACTTGAAGATTTCTTGGATCTCTTACTCATCCCTGGGCGAATTCAGAGAGGCAAGTGTCACAGGAGAAGTTTCTGGAAGATTCCATGAGCATCCACTTAGAAAACTGTCTCAAACATTTGTCCATCCTCGCTCATCACACCCTATAGAAGGCCTCTTCAGTATGCAATGCACCTGGCCAGTGTAGAAGTCACTATGCATGGCACCTTGACAATGGGGCAGTTAATATGGTCCAATTTTGGCCAATTCTGAGTGGTTTTTTAGGTGGAACTTTTGGGGAATGATGTAATTTGTTGACCATGAACTTTTAGGGTATGAAACAACACTTTTAGGGGTTAAAGAGCCCTTGGTTTTTCAACATATAAGATTGGGGTTGCAATGCCCAAATATGTCTATAACAGTTTCCCCCTAAAGCATGAAGTCGTAAATCTTTTGATGTCGGGTGAAATGCTTTATCATGAGGATCTGAGGTATTCGAACTGGAAGGTGACCTGTATAAGATACAATACAATACATCATCACCATATTATTTTCATGATCTAGCTGAGGTGGGCATTCCCATGCTGGGCTTTATAAATTCATTTTCATGTACATAGGACAGATAATTGTTTGCAGTTGCAACCTGGTTCTTCTTATGAAGAGTCATCTTCCCTGACTTAGATGACTCTCTGTGTAGCTTCTGTGTACATTTGATGTCTATATATCCCTGAATATATCGCAGCCCGAATGGATGAAACTAGATCCGAGGTCTTCAAACTCATTCAATCTTCGCTCGATGTACAAGTTGATCAATGTGAAAAGATGTCCTGATGTCGAACATGGAAAGACATTGCCTGATTACCAGCCAATAATGTAAGCTGTTAACAGGCGTGAGAGGAATCACTGATAATGATAATGACCCTCAAGGTACTACAGTAAAATTCACGTGGTGTGAATATATGATCCAATGTCGAACACCACACAAAATCTCTCGGTCAAAGGCCATTAATGTAAACCTGTCACCGTAGGTGAGAAACTTTCCATTGAGCTATGCAAGCTTCAAAGTACTTAAAGGGTTGTTTCTAAGTCAACTTCTTGGATAATGAGCTAATGTCAAAAAGAAGTGACCTGTCATAGGAGTGCCTTAATGTATCCCACATCTACGACACAAAACGAAGCAAATGATTTTCTGGAGGTGAAAATGATCATCGACATAAGGTTGAGGAATGGCGGTCATGAAAAATGGAGGTTGAAGGTATTGCAGTGGATGAGGCATTGACTGGATGGTGAATTATCTAAATGACTTTTCTTGAACATATCGGTGACACTGAGATGGATTGGTAGCGTTAACCCCAAAATATGGATGGTATGGAGGACCAATGGTGATATGACCAGTGAACGGAATAACCCAACCTGACTCAATCATGGCGATGGAGTGAAAGTGTCATGTTCAAGAGCGACCTGCTACCATAAAATTCTTCAAGTTTTCTTCCCTTTTTCCCCAGTCATTGCTAACCAGTACCTCTTTATTTTTGTGAAGCTTGAGGAGGATGACATATGCTTGTTCTATAATTTTCCCTTTGGGCAAACTTGTCGCTATGTTTTAGCGAGTCTAGTGACAGTGAAACTCGTTCTTATCTGGGTGGAAAAGTTTGTCGTTATTGCTTTATCAAGTTTAACGACAAAGATAACTTGGTCCTTTTCATGTTTAGAGAGTTTCAAAAAGGGATGAAAAGAAAACTCTAGTAGTTATTTTTCATACCATAATCCCTTAGGCCCGAAAAAAGATTAAAATAATACAAAAGGGATGACTTTTCCGATCACTTTAGAGAGCCGAAAAGATAAGCACTCGAACATTTTTGTTCGATAATCCCTCAGGTCTGAAAAGTTTAAAATATACAGGAGGGATGGCACTTCCAATCACTTTAGCGAGCTGGTGAGGCCAATTGCTCGACAATCATTTCATATTTAGCGAGTCTGAAAAGGGTTTAAAGTGGACTCGTTTTTTGAGGAACGTGTGGTATCCGGGGTAGCAACTGGTTCTGGGTAATCTTGGAACTTCTCAAAACATGGTGATGTGAAGAGGGTGGCTAACAAGACCACTCATCATAGTTTTTCCTCAAAATGGTAGACAATCAAGTGGAAGCGTATGATCAGCCAAACAGATGGAGGTGATGGAGAAAACACAACGAAGGTTCAAAAGGATGATATAATTGCGATCACAAGGGTTATTTACCGAAGGTGGGTTCACTTTTTACCGAGCTTGAACTCTGGGGGAACATATGCTCAGTGGTAGGTTTATTTTTTAATGAGCTTGAACCATGCGATAACATTGCTCATAGCCTTTTTATGTAGGCTAGAAATGACCAAACTACAAAGCTAAAAAAACACTAAAAAGTTAAGGAACTACTGAGGTTAGGTAGGATGGTTTCATCAGCATTTTAGACAAAACCCTTCCTTTGCATTGTCCGCGGCGCAGACAATGGTGAATGGTGGATTAGACCAATCACCTAACCTACGAAGTTATCAACAAAAAAGCTAAAAAATGAAATTGGTCATTTTTTGCTTGCATAAAAAGGTTTGCATGCCCCCAGGCATCAAAAAGAGAGTCTCCAGGAAACTTACCATGGTTAAGCAGGATGATTTTCTGTTAGTAGCTAGACAAAACACTTCCTACACTTTTTCCGCAGAATAGACGAAGGTGAAAGGTGTCAGAGACCAATCACATAACTCACAGGGAAACTTGTTTTTCCGGTTGGGTTCGTCTGCCAAATAGACAAGGGTGCATGCCTCCTAAGCTTTGTTTCATTCACCAGACTACGCGTAGTAATTAGGTGGATGAAATGAAGGTTGAAGAGACATTCTTGACACAAAAGGACCATTTAGAGATGATGTTTGACTTGAAGCTGCATTTGAACCGGGAAATGAAAGATGGTCAACAGTGATAATTTTGCCTTCATGCGGGAAACACATCACTCGAAATAGTGTTGAAACAATAGCTTCCATGTTGTAAACATAGTCACGTCCGAGGAGTAGATTGAAATCTAATGGTCCTTGGACTACCATCACGTTAAAGTAAATGGTTTTCCTTCTCAAAGTTATCAGCAACTTTGGAAGGATCCCTAATGGTCGAGTGTTTCCTTTATTAAAACCTGACAAATTCTGTGTAACAGGCATAAGCAATGGTGAACCAAGCACTTTGCAAGCAGTTGAGGAAAGGATACTCACTGAAGCCCCTTCATCTATGATAGTGCCAGACACGATCATTTTGTAAACTTGTACCATGATTTAGAAAGGTACATTATAAGGAGGGTGATATCTTGCTAGTCGATTCCAATCAAAGGAAGCGATTAGACTACTTGGAGGGGGTACTAAATAAACGGGTGAAATAACACCTTGAGTAGCGGGAACTGGGGGATTATCTTCCTGTGAAGGAACGGGTGGATTGCCCCCAAGTTCATCGGACTCTGAAGTGACAAAAAGAATTTGAACAGTATCATTCTCACTCTCTTTGGGAATGATATCATCTAAAGGTGGACTTTCTGAAGGCGAGACTGGGTTGATTGTTATCTCAACCTGCTAACTTTGGTCTGGTATGGACTTATAAGATTCACTTTCAATGATAGGTGCTTCGAACAACGGTTCAATTAAGTCAGTCGGATTTTGAACTAGCAAAGGACTAGGGGAGAGGTTCTTGTATCCAGGTGGAAGTATCTACGGTGAAGCAAGACGGTTATGCAAGACTCTTTTTCCCTCACCCAAAAAGTGACCGGGGAAGTATATGGTTCCCTTCACATAACACACATGGAATTTTGACTTTATTTTCATGTCCGTGGACTTCACTATCACTAGTTGAGGGTGTATTATCAACATGATCAGCAGATGTTGATGACACCAGTTGGTGCGAACAGGGGGACCATTCTCTCAAGATCCGAGGAATGCACAGACAATCCCGATGAAAATGGTTTCCTTTGCAAATTACACAGGTATATTTAGGAGATTTAGTGTGCGGATTTGCACCAGTTGATGTATCCAAATCTATGGTCAGTTGGTTTCCCCCTTGCTTAACTGACTTCTTCTTCTTCTCCTTCCCTTTCTTATTCTTCTTAGTCACTCGATTACTCGCATCACTACTTTCACCAAGAAAAGAGGAAGAAGGGGAGGGAGAAACAAACGAAGAAGAAGGCGAGGGGTCAATTTTAACATCAACTGGTTGCTGATTTGATTGCTGAGCAATCATGTTATTTTGAACCACAGAGGTTGAGAATAGCCATACTGATAGGCCAATAGTAAGTCCCAGAAGGGACAAAGTGGCCATATGAGGTGCACCAATATTTCCCCAAGATGTAAAAGGACTAGGAATCCCCTCTAAAGGGATTCCTTGATTGGTGGACTCCATTATCTCAACCTAAGACCAATGATGGAACATGGATTTTATTCCGAATTTAATTAAATTTTAATGACGCTTTGGCACAACTTTGCTTTTTCAATTTTTAAGAGTCGAGTAAAAGCTAAAGATGACTCTAGTCCACTTCAATTTTTAATGAGCCTTAAGTGACAAGTGCTCAGATGGACCTTTTCTTTTAAGGAGTCGAAAAGGAGCGAAAGTGACTACTTTGGAGATCTAGACAGAGGGATTAACAAACCTATCAACAAACTGCAAAATACACCTTGGTGATAAATTAAAGAGAAATTACCAAGGACTTATGTACGACAGTCAATCTTCCTGAATGCTATGTTCAGTGCATTGCGATCGATAGGGCGGCAGACACGACTTCCTATGGATAAAGGATGTCAGCCTATTGTGGTCTCCCAATATATACTCGACAGTACGGTGAGCACAAGTCGGTACTAGCACTTGTCGTATCAAAGAGGAGGAATCACCCAACCTTCGATGAAAACGATAGTTTCTAGATTTTATGACATTGGAACAAGTCTCTAGCCTAGACCTCTAGATGTGTTGCGTTAGGTTCCGAAGCGTTGTTAAGTTCATTGAAATTTATTTTAGAGTTGATCTTGCTTAGAAGTTTGTCTTTCAAGGTTCACCACGTCATGTAGATGTAAAATTCCTAAATATGCAATCTAAAATGATAAACAATTGTTGTTTATTTTCATCAATGAAAATCCTAGCTACTAAGAAAAGAAGGTTACAATTCTTTCAAACAGAGAGCAAAGAGCACACACTAAATGCACTTTTCCTAAATCATTTTTCGCACACAGTCTAAATGCAAATGCAAATGCATGTATTTGTTTTTCGTTCCCTTTAATGTAAAAATTGTCAAAAAGGAAAACTAAGTATAGATCTGAAATACTTTCTTCAAAGCGACACTTCAACAATCTCTCTTCAAAATGAAAGGAAGACTAAATGACACTTTTCGATTTCAAATAGAGAATGCTTTCAACACTTCAAGATATCAACAAATCAAATCAATTACATGACAAAAAGTTCAATCGACTATCCAAGGAAGGAAGACTCAACGACACTTCACTTTTTGATTACAAAACGACAGTTACGACACTTTTTTGCATCAAAATGACAGTTCGATTTAAGCAACTTTTCGATAAGGATTACAAATAATGGACAAATACATAAAAGAAACTACTAATCCTTATGAATGGAGGCTGAACTATGTAAATCAAGGAGGCTTCAACAATGAGATATTATTCTTAAGTAGTAAAACAAATGAACAGAGCTGAAAGCAAGGACAAAAAACCCAAATTTCAAGGAGAGAAATAAGACTACTCAGTCATCGCACTGTGCTTCACAGAAATAGGGATGCATCTCACCTGCTACACTCAGAAAGTGCGATGCATACTAGCTTCCAGTGACAGACAGTGTGATGGGCCAAGGAGCACAACTGAGGTGGGTTTTGGCTCAGATTTGCAGCTGAATTCAGTGAGTTAAGCTGAGCTATTTTGGACAATAAAGAACAAAGTACAGGGGTATGATCTTGGAAGGTTATTGAGCTACCAATGGGGCATCTAGAATGTTTGTAAGTCAGATATTCAAATCATATACTAAACCGAAGATTGACTTAAGAAACATTCATCTACTTCACAATTGCAGAGCAAAAGCGGTTCAAAGGCTATCTGGATAACTTTAGGCTCCATCTATAGTTTATAAAACAAACAACAACAATAAACAAACAAACTATTCGACCGCCAGTGGAGTCGCCATTTTGTTTCCAGGAAAACTAGTGCCTTTTCGATCTGCGAGTCCCACTAGGATTAGTAGCTATCCTAGAAACAAACAATCAAAGAAATTTGTGATTTCCTCTATGCATGATAGATAATAGAGAAGCAGATGGACCAACTTGGATCTTTCGCTTGACTCCTTGCTTGATTTCTCTCTCCCTTGATACAGCTTGCACCTCTTCTCCTACTTATCCCGCTTGATGAATACCTGTAGAGACAAAGTAACAAATCACCATCAAAGCATCTCGATCTATTATATCATAAACAATGCAGAATAAGAAATACATTTATCATACACTAGCATTCAAAAATAACGACATTCACAAATACATGATTGTATGGAGGAAAACTCAAAGAACTTTATTAATAGTAGAAGGGAGAATTACAAACCAGCTGTCTGATCCAGCATCATCCTCCCAGCATCAAAGCCCTCTTCCCCTCATGAAAATCAAAATCACCCAACAATACAATGTCTTTTCTCAAAGATAAACTATCAGCACTTCCTTACAAATTATAAAATTCTAGCCTCCAAATCTCTCAGATGAGGGATCCATTTATAGATGTTTGCAAGGGTGTGAGTCATCTCTAGGTTTTTGAATAGTGTCATTCCACTTGTTGTTCTTGGTTCCACTTGGAGATCTCTTGGATCTCTTACTCATCCCTGGGTGAATTCAGAGAGGCAAGTGTCACAGGAGAAGTTTCTAGAAGATTCCATGAGCATCCACTTAGCAAACTATCTCGGTGTTGTGGGGAAAAGTATCCGATGCAGATGACACTAACCCTTCTAAAGGTGACAGTCTTTAGCAACAACTGAATGATAAAGTTTTCATGTTCCACTTTATGAAAGTACAGAGAGAATAGTAAGAAGGTCAACCAACCTGGTGTCTTGCGCTTAGTCGATCCTTGTCCTTCTCTCTTTGTATCCTGCTCCCAGCTCTTTGCTCTCCTAGCCGATCCAGCTACATACAGATCCTGCACAAAACAAGAGAGCGAACTACAAGATACATGTACTCATAACTGAAGCATGGATTAGGGTGCATCAAATATACATGTAAACACAAAGCATCTATGTAAAACAAGTATATAGGAGAACATGCAAACTTTATTGATAGAAAGTAACAGGGTTCCAGAGGAAGTTACAACCAATGATGTTGGATCCAATCCAGCAGCACTTCCTCGGCAGCAAGAACTCTCCTCTTCACCTCTAGTAAAACAATCACCCAATAATCCTGGCGGTATACCAACAACACCTCCTTGCTTATACAAAATTCCAGCCTCCTCTAGACCTCATAGAAGAGCTCTATATATAGGAGGGAAGAGGAAAGGATGAGTCAGCTGGAGGTTGGCATATAGCTGACTAGTGTCCTCTCCATCTTCAGTTAATCTTTAGTTCGTGTGTCCACTTGGAGATCCTTGCTTACACATGGTGATCAAGTACCTCTTACTCATCACAGGGCGAATCTCATGAACCAAGTGTCATTTTGGAAGCTTCCTGGGCAATTGACACCTTGCAGGATGACTGTGCCACTTGGCCAATCTCGCCCAGCGCAGGTAGCCTTCATTGTTTTTGACTTCCAGCGCAGGTACAGAGTGGGACAGTTGCAATACAGCGCAGATGCTCAGTTAAGCAGCTGACATGATCCAAAATAAGCCTGTTTTGAAGTGTTTTCAGGCGGAGAACTGATTGGAAGTGCTGTTGTTTGATGACCTTGTTCTTTTAGGGGTAAGAACAACATATTTAGGGACTGAGGATCCCTGTAATTATTGACATTCCATGCTCCTTGACGCGAGGCACAAAAATGTCTATAACAGTTGCCCCCTAAAGTATGAGGCCGTTTATCGGGTGAAATGCTTTAGCTAGAGGATCTGAAGTTCGTTCCAGTGCTGAGGAGAGTGCCCTGTAATACAATACAATACAATACATTATTTTTCATTCATCATTATTCTCATGATCTAGCTGAGGCGGGCATTCCCATGCTCAGCTTTCTATAAATACATTTTGGTACATATGACAGACGATCGTCTGAAGATAGACTGATAATTTTCTGCTGAAATTATCATCCTTTGAGTAGGATGATCATCTGCTGCAATGATGTACATGGCAAATGCTTTTATATTTCCTGAATATATGTCGCAGCCCGGATGGATGAAACTAGATCCGGGGTCTTCAAACTCGTTCGATCTTCACTCTAAGTACAAGTCGATCCATGTGAGAATTGCGCTGAAGTCGAACATGGAAAGACATCGCTTGATTACCAGTCAATAATGTAAACCGTTAACAAGCGCGAGAGGAATCACCAATAATGACGATGACCCTCAAGGTACTGCAGTACAATTCACGTGGCGTGAATAAAGGACTTGGCGTCGAACGCCACGCAAAATCTTCTGGTCGAAGGTCATTGATGTATACCTGTCGCCGGAAGTGAGAAACTTGCCATTGAGGCATGCAAGCTTCAAAGTACTGATGGGGGTTGTTCCTAGATCAACTTCTTGGATAATGAGTTGAAGTCGACAAGAAGCGATCCGTCAAAGGAGGGCCTTAATGAATCCCACATCAATGACACGGAACGGAGCTAATGACTTTAGTGGAGGTGAAAACAAACTGTGACATATGATTCAAGGTGGCGATCATGAATGGATGAAGGATAATGTATGGCAGTGGATGGGACACGGTTGACACTTTCAGAATGACCTCTCTTGAACATATAACGACACTGATGCGATGGATCGGTAGCATTACCCCAAAATGTGGATGGTTTGGCGAAGACCATGGCGATGAGACCGGTGAATGAAACAACCCAACCCGATGTGGTACGGAGGAAAAAGTGTCATGTTCAAGAGCGACTTGCTACCATTAAGCTTTGATGTTCTCCCAATTTTTCCCCAGTCATTTCTGACCAGTAACTCTTTATTTTTGTCAAGCTTGAGGAGGATAACATATGCTTGTTCTATAACCTGCCCTTCGGGCAAGTCCATTGCTATGATTTAACGAGCTTAGCGATAGGGAAACTCGTTCTCGTCTAAAGACAAGTTTGTCGCTATTTAATCATTTTAACGAGTCTAACGACAAGGAAAACTCGGTCCTTTTCATTTTTAGAGAGTCTGAAAAGGTACAGAAAGTTAACTCCATAATTCCTTTTTCGTCATCTAATCCCTTAAGTCCGAAAAAGTATAAAACAATACAGAAGGGATGAATTTTCGATTGCTTTAAAGAGCCGAACAAAACAAGCGCTCGATCTTTTTGTGCAATAATCCCTCAGGTCCAAAAAGATTAAAATCTAGAGGAGGGATAGCTCTTCCGGTCGCTTTAACGAGCTGGAAGGCCAAAACTCGACAAACTTTTCATATTTTACGAGTCAGTGAAAAGAGCTCAAAGAAGACTCGTCTTTTGAGGAACGAGTGATAAACAGGGATAGCAGCAGATTCCAGGTACAAGTTGGAATATTCCAATCATGGCAGTGTCACAAGGATGGCTAAGTGAAATCACTCTTCGCAGCTGTTCCTCAAAATGGGTAAACAAACACATGGAGATGAACGATTGGCCAAATGAACGGATGGAGGTGAGACTGCAAGAACACGACCAAGGGCTTTAATATGGCTGTCAAAGGTTACGTTCACCAAGGTTATTTACCGGTTCATTTTTTCTGGGTGAGCTTGAACTCTAGGGGAAGATTGCTCACAACTTATGTTTATTTTTTAACGAGCATGAACTATGCGCTAAAACTGCTCGGATCTTGCGTTTATTTTTTAACGAGCATGAACTATGTGCTAAAACTGCTCGAAGATAAGTTTGCATGCCCCCAGCATAATAATGCAAATCGAGGTGTATGCCCCCCAAGCTTCATTGCATTCAACTCGGTGGTTGGAATGAAGGTTTACCTTTGAGATTTGGAAAGGGGATTTGTTTCATTTTTTAATGAGGTTGACACAGTAAAAGAACTATCCTCATGACTCCTTGTTTCATTTTTTAACGAGGTTGGCACGAGATTAGAACCGTCCTCGGAGCCCACTGTATTTATAGTATTTCCATTAGGGCGATGATCCATGCTGACAAAATGTTTAGGAATCTTCCGAATCCATTAGATATAGAAGATTTCATATTGTAGGTTTCCACTGTGGCCACTTCCGCCAGATTTCTTGCAGGCGGTAGGGCAAAAGTACCCATTAAGGCAGGGTCTTTTAGGAGACCTACTCCAATATTTTGAAGCGAATGATCGCTTCCATGGATCATTGGAATGCTTCCCGTAACTTGTGAACTGTCGGGGAGGAAAGTTTGTTGGTCGACGACTGTAATCCCTCCTTGAAAGGGAAATGCAATCTTCCTGAAGTAGGTCGACACGACTGCGGCCATGGCATATATCCAGGGCCTTCCTAGTAGGATGTTGTAATCGAGGTTTCCATCAATTACTTCAACATCGACTTCTACTGTTTTGTCCCCCAGTTCAACTTGCAAGTTACCTAAAATCCCGTAGGGAGTGTATGATCGTCCATCAAATGCTTTTAAGGTCGTTGACGATTTCGACAAGGGTGGTGAGCCTAAATTTTTCCAGCAACTCATCGACATAAGACATGTAGATGCCCCCTCATCAATAATTGTTCGATGAACAGTTTTGTTGAGGGCTTTCATTTGAATAAGGAAAGCTAGTTGAGCTGGTAACTTAGGGTCATATCCTTTATGATCAAAGGCCACAAGATTGGAATCCATTGGGCCAATCCCACCTATTGCTGATAATAAAGTCTGCTCTTGGGAGGGGCAATTTTGTGGTACCTCAAGTGTCGACATAGCGGACGGCGATTGGGCTAGGTCCTCTATTATATTATAATTCTGTGCTATTTTGGCACGAGGATTAAATGTCGATTTGTGTACTACTCCCTTTGGCAACTTTACCATTGGTTCAGGAATGATGGGTGGCACAACTTTGGTCAAAGCTGTCGTCGAACTACTAGGTTGTTCATTAGCCTTGTTATTTGACAGCCATGGATTCCCGTAATCTTTATTCCTTGTCAAAGCATTATTCTGCTGCTTTGAGGTAGACAACATAAGAACTTGGGATCGGGAAGCATTTTGATTAGCAACCAGATTTTGACCAGGATTAGGAAACGGATCAGTCAACACAGCTGAGGTTTTCGGACTCTTAAAGAATCTTTTAAGCTCAGCTTTGCATGGACAATCTGCTGTCCAATGATCCTCATCGCATATATGACACCCCGAAGGGGGTTTCCCTTTTCTCCCTTTCTTTTTCTTCTTGTCTCCTGGTTGCTTCAGTTGTTTGCCCTTGTCGTCCGACACGACACTTACTTCCGAGGCAAGAAGTCCTTCATTTGCATTTTGATTCGAAGTCTTACTGGTTTTCTTAGACGAATCCCGTGTTGACTTTGCATTTGCAGTGCCAATCACACCATCGCCGGCATGAAAGTCACTATTTGATCCAGGAGGGGGAGGAATTGAAAATTCCGGTCTAGGGGCGTCAGGTATCTTGTCATAGAGCGTGCCAGACTGAGTATATACTAAGTCTAAATACTGGGCACGAGCAATAACTTGCTCCTCTGTTACGACGCCTCCCTTGGCCACATCTTCTGTTATAGCAGGAAGAAGCGACTTTATAAACCACTCAGCTAAAAGCTGATCTGGAACATAAGTCTTTACCATTCTGCGACGACGACGCCACTCATGTATATGATCAGATATATGTGTGGCTGTTGTCTGCTTGAAATTGGTCAAGATTTCTGTTCCAGTTTCGTACCTTATAGGTAACTGAAAGTGTGTTAAGAAAGTCGTGGCTAGGGAACTAAAATTGTCGAAAGAGGCTCTAGGTAATTCAATATACCATTTGGCCGCCGGACCAGTCAATGTCCTCTGGAAAAGACGAAGCCTTATTGAATCATCATTCAAGGTATTCGACGAACACCACAGATGGAATGTCATCACATGATTCGACGGGTCTTCGCCAGGATTTCCATTGAATTTAGGAATGTCCGAGGGAAGTTTGTGAGGAATCGCTGGCCACCAATGGGCATAGGCGATTGGATCGTTCGTTAATCGATGTAAATCTGGTAATTCTAAGGTCGCCACGAATGGCAACTGCTGATTCAGGTTTGGCGAGGCGTACCCAGGATACGATGGAATCGCCTGAGCAGTAGGTCTTTGCATACCAGCATAATGCAACTGATGTTGATATGACTGATATGGTTGGTGGGCTTGGCCACTATAAAGTGGTTGGTTTAACCCGTTCTGAATATAGGGTTGCCCACTATTCGCAAAGATCTGTTGCTCAGATCCTTGGTACACCTGTTGAAACTGAGGTTGTTGGTATTGCACCATCCATGGTTGTGAAGCCATGTTTTGCTGTGCGACACTAACCGACGGACCAAGATGCGGGGTTATGGTCCCCGTTTGTATCTGTGTCGTCCCGGCAGTTGGCGATTGTGGTTGTGTTGCAGGGTCAATAGGCCGTTGCATTACAACTTGTGGTTGACATACAACAGGCATCGATTGAACTTGTGACACGGTTACAATTGCTGGCGTCGTCGGGATACTAGACATAGGTACAGATTGTTGCATAGAATATACAACTCTCGGTTGTTGGGGTAACATAGGTACCCAACCACTCGTCGTTACTTCAGTCAAACCTGAATGTGGTTGAAAACTGCCGTATGGGTATCCTCCCGGAAGAGGAAGTGAAAGGGCATATTGCCCCCCATACGGTAACAATCCGGAGCTCAAGGGCATAGATGGCCTTTGAGGACTGGATGGTCCAAAATGATTCCCAAAGGGATCAATTTGTCTAGTTTCAACATAAGAATTACCGGGTATTATACCGGAAGAACAAACTGGAACAGACCAAGTTGTCATAATAGTCCCTGGGTGGACTCCTTCTAGCTGATGAGAGCTAGTCGGGACGGCTGGTATGCCGGCAAACATCGTTGGAATGGCAGCAGGAGCTTCTGCTGTCGCTGTGTCGTTTGGCACAGTCCTAGATGTCGACGGTTGTTCAGACATTTTAAGTCTATCCAATAAACTTCCTAACGATTCTTCAGGAACTTCCAGTGGCGATAGACAAACTTCTGATGCAGAAGGAAAAAGAGTGGTACCTACTCCAAAATGAATTGGAGTATTTGCTTGCTGGTCCTCTACGATTTCCTCTATTGCAATCAGACCAGGAGGAAGAGGCAGACCGTCAGGTCCGTAAAAGATTTCTGGTGCCGAAGAAGGGGTTGCTTCGACAGCGACAGTTGTTTGAACAACAAGACTCTGTGGACCGGTTTCAGATGGAACTGGTTCAGTTATGCAAGTACTTGTTTTCAGACTAGGATCAGTACAACTGTCCTTCTGTTGCTGTTGAACTTCTTCAATAGAGGCAGGGATTCCAGAAATATTGGGAGTGACCAGAATCTCGGATGTTGTTGGAACTTCCGTTCTAACTTTAAAAGGAGATTTTGACCTGGTCAAGCGAGTTCGCTTCGTCCGTACTACTCTCGGTTCCGGAGACAAAGGTGGTTGACTCGCAAGTCTCCCTGAACGACGGGGTTTTAATTGACTTTCCTCCACGGTTGCGGATTACTTGATCAACTAAAATACAAAAAAGGGGATTATGTTTCCGTATTGAATGAATTTTATTAGACGCTTTTAGACACAACTTTGCTTTTTCATGTTTTAAGAGTCGAGAAAAAGCTAAAGATGACTCTAGTCGCCTTCGATGTATTAACGAGCCCGAAGTGACAAATGCTCGGTTGGACCTTTTCAATTATAGAGTTTGAAAAGAGCCAAAAGAAACTGCTCTGGAGATCTAGGCAGAGGGTGTGCCAAACCTTTCGCGAAACCACAGAATACGTTTTACGGTACGGGTGGTCGATCTTCGTGAATGCTGTGTTCACTGCATCGCGATCAGTAGGGCGGTCGAAACGACTTCCTAAGGATAAAGGATAATTGCCTATAGGGGTCTCCCAATATACGCGACGGTACGCGGGAGCTCAAATCCGTATTAGTGCTATCGTCCCTCAGGAGGAATCACCCACCTTCGTAGAGATCGACAGTCACTACGTTTAACGACGCCGGAACACGTCTCTACCTAGACCTCTATTGTGAGCGTTATGTTACAATGCGTTGTTAGATTCATTCAATATATTTTAAGTTGATCTTGTTTATCAGTTTGTCTTTCAGGATCACCACGAGATGTATTGGTACAAATTCCTAAATGCAGCTAAAATGATAAGCAAGCTTTCACAATCTTTTTAGCTTTGAAAATCCTAGCTACTGAAGGGAGAGAAAAACAATATCTTTCCACACAGAGCACAAAGCACAAACTAATGCACTTTCTCCTAGATTAGACACCCAAACTTATCAAAAATGCAAATGCAAGATGCATGTATTTCTTTTCTTTTCCTTTAATGTTGATGCTAACAAAAGGAAAACTGTTGTATGACTTTCGAATTCAATTTGAAGTGTAAACAAACAAGTATTGTCTAAATGAAAAGACGCTTTACAGGTACTTGTTTTACACTAAAAATGTATGAATTCAAACCATAAAGCAAAAAACAAACCAACTCAAACAGCCATGAACAGTAATAACACTAACTCATAAGATCGCAAAGATACTTTTACAGCTCAGGATCTAAGAGGCCACAGCTACTAGGTTCGCTTTTCACAATGGGAAATTGTAACTGAAACAAGAAATACTGAAAGAACGTTTACAATTTCATCACACAACTGAGGCGGAATAAAGTCAAGGAGAAGTGGTTTACAGCAAGTACAATAACCAGCAAGCAATCAGCCAAAAACAAGTGCAAACAGGGCCAAGACACAAAAGGAAGACTGAGCAAGACAAGGGCTAACTGGACCAGCGCAGGTTCTAGTCTGCCAATCTCACTCTCAGCGCAGTTCCCGAAGGGAGCACCTGCGCTGTAATGCAGACTGCCTGTGGACAGCCTGCACTGACTTACGAGAGTTACGTCTGCTAAGAATTCCGGGTCATAAAAAGCTCAAAAATGCACTGTATTTGCTGAAATAAAAAGCTATAGGTCAAGTACAGGCTAAGGGATGATCAAGAGGATAAAGATCTATCACAAAGAGTAAAGATTCATCTGTAGATTAGCTCTTTAAATCTTGAATTTGCTCAGCAAAGGAGCAAGAGTAGCAGTCCCTCTACTTCGCTTTTGATATAGTCAAAAGCTTTTCGATTTGGTACTCTTTTCTTCAAGAAATGAATAGCAAAATACTACAAACAACAACAAGATACTAGGCTCCCCAGCGGAGTCGCCAGTTTGTTGTGGGGAAAAGTATCCGATGCGGATGACACTAACCCTTCTAAAGGTGACAGTCTTTAGCAACAACTGAATGATAAAGTTTTCATGTTCCACTTTATGAAAGTACAGAGAGAATAGTAAGAAGGTCAACCAACCTGGTGTCTTGCGCTTAGTCGATCCTTGTCCTTCTCTCTTTGTATCCTGCTCCCAGCTCTTTGCTCTCCTAGCCGATCCAGCTACATATAGATCCTGCACAAAACAAGAGAGCGAACTACAAGATACATGTACTCATAACTGAAGCATGGATTAGGGTGCATCAAATATACATGTAAACACAAAGCATCTATGTAAAACAAGTATATAGGAGAACATGCAAACTTTATTGATAGAAAGTAACAGGGTTCCAGAGGAAGTTACAACCAATGATGTTGGATCCAATCCAGCAGCACTTCCTCGGCAGCAAGAACTCTCCTCTTCACCTCTAGTAAAACAATCACCCAATAATCCTGGCGGTATACCAACAGCACCTCCTTGCTTATACAAAATTCCAGCCTCCTCTAGACCTCATAGAAGAGCTCTATATATAGGAGGGAAGAGGAAAGGATGAGTCAGCTGGAGGTTGGCATATAGCTGACTAGTGTCCTCTCCATCTTCAGTTAATCTTCAGTTCGTGTGTCCACTTGGAGATCCTTGCTTACACATGGTGATCAAGTACCTCTTACTCATCACAGGGCGAATCTCATGAACCAAGTGTCATTTTGGAAGCTTCCTGGGCAATTGACACCTTGCAGGATGATTGTGCCACTTGGCCAATCTCGCCCAGCGCAGGTAGCCTTCATTGTTTTTGACTTCCAGCGCAGGTACAGAGTGGGACAGTTGCAATACAGCGCAGATGCTCAGTTAAGCAGCTGACATGATCCAAAATAAGCCTGTTTTGAAGTGTTTTCAGGTGGAGAACTGATTGGAAGTGCTGTTGTTTGATGACCTTGTTCTTTTAGGGGTAAGAACAACATATTTAGGGACTGAGGATCCCTGTAATTATTGACATTCCATGCTCCTTGACGCGAGGCACAAAAATGTCTATAACACTCGGACATTTGTCCATCCTCACTCATCGCACCCTACAGAAGGCCTCTTCAGTACGCATCGCACCTGGCTAGTGTAGAAGTCAGTATGCATCACACCTTAACAATGGGGCAGTCAATATGGTCCAGTTTTGGCCAGTTCTAAGTGGTTCTTCAGGTGGAACTTTTAGGGAATGATGTAATCAGTTGACCATGATCTTTTAGGGTATGAAACAACACTTTTAGGGGTTAAAGAGCCCTTGGTTTATCGACATATAAGATTGGGGTTGCGGTGCCCAAATATGTCTATAACAAATATATTATTTGTCAAAAGTTTAATTCTAATTTATTATCATTTTTGTATTATTTAACTCATATTTATTATTAAAAAGAGTTAAATTGAAACCAGTATAGTAGCAAATAAAGAACCAAAATAACATCAAATTGTTATGTATTTATTACTAGAAAAAAATTCACTTGCCTATTTAAGGGAGAACTTTCAATAGAGGAAATATACAACTACAAGTAACTTCACATGAGCCCTTATCATGTTACATTTCTTTATCCTCATCTTTAGAGAGAAATTTCTAATTTAAATTGGTAAGAGTTGCAATAAAATTAAATGTAAATTGCTTGAAAATCTCATAACTTTAGCAATAAATTAAATTCTATAAAAATACAATTTTTTTTAGTTATATTAAATCTACAGCTCAACGTGGAAGAGATGTTGTCACGTAATGTTACATTTAAAAATACTAAAACAATAATTTAATTCAACAAATTAAAAGTAGTAATAACAAAAAAAAAATATCGGCCATAATTACAATACTTCAATGTACACCTTAATCTTATATAACTTTATATATAGATATAAAGTAACCTAAAAAAAAATCTTTTATTACAAGGAAGAAATGTAATGAGTAAAAAAATATAATTTACTTTTTACTACAAGGAAGAAATGTAATTTTATCACAAGACAAGAAATAGTATTATTGATATTACATTATGTGTAATTCATTCTATGTTTTATTTACATGTGATATTTAAAACAAAAATATATTTATAGAAAAAAGCTGAAAACCACAAGCAAAATATTCCAATGTCCATAATAAATAATATGATTTTATAGATACTTTATATAGAGAAAAGTACAGTAATTAAATTGAAAATTTTCTTATATTTTCACTTTAGTGAGAGAGATTGAGAGAATTCTTATTCCATTAATAGTTGCTTTCTAATTCAATGCATGAGGGATATTTGTAAAATTTTCAATGTTTGATATGGATTTGATATGTAATATTTTACAAAATATTAATAATAAAAATAATTAAATGTATACATCTAGGAAAATATTATGAGGGGGTATATTTTAGCATTTAATGTGGAGAAGGCGAATTATAAATAAAATGTTTCAATGTCAACTAGATATATATTATATCAGCCTAAATCCATATCAACCTAATTGTATAATCATAGTTTCAACCATACTTAACTTTATAATTTATAAAAATATCTTTGCATTTTTTTTTAAAGTAAGTGGTTTGCATGAAATTTCATTTATAAAAGTTTGATATAAATTCACCAATACGTGATATTTTTTTTCTGAGGAAAAAAACCGCGCTTTTCTATTAATCAAGAAATAAAAAAGCTACAAAAGGAATGTGTAAACATTCAGCAGAGTTTGCTTGTGCCATAGAGATATTTAAATCTCCTCAGTGGTGTCTTTTTTGCCATATCTTTTAATCAAGAGACTTTGGAAGCTCTCCTGATCACGGCCTGTAACATCCCTATCAAAAAATAATATTTCAAATCCTGTCTCATAGCATCTGGGCCTCCTTTTTAACAGGAAAACAACCCAATACATATATCAAAATCAAAAGAAAACAACTGTCTCTCCTGCTTCAGGAGTATTTCATACATGTTCATACAAAAAAGAGAAAAATAAACTAAGAGTATGGGGGAAGATCCGACACACGGATCTGATCCTGAACTTGCTCTGTTATCCTCCAAGATCCCAGAATCTGCTGTAGACCTGCTTTAGAATACCGGTCGGCTTCTTCATTTTTATCCCTGTAAATATGTGCAATGGAGAAAACATTAAAGTGAGACTTTAATCTTTGGACTTCTTCTAACAGAGGCATCAACATATAATTCCTGCATCTAAATTTCTCATTGACCCAGTTTACCACATTTGCAGAGTCTCCAAAAATCTGAACTGTGAGGATATTCCTATGGATGAGCCAGCAGAGGAGAAGTTTTAAGGCTGATAATTCAGCGAAATTGTTTGTACCCATCCCAAGTCCTACTGAGGCTTTTAATGAGTGAGAGGGACTTAGATGGATTATAATTCCGGCTCCAGAGATATTGTTTTGAGCTGCCCCGTCAAAGAAAGCCCAGGGAATGCCCTCTCTGATAACG